>CM028337.1:40155395-41403742 GCA_016647705.1 Eucommia ulmoides | reverse complement strand
ATAGAAAAAAAATACTAAATTGAGAAAAAATAAAGAGACAAAATTGTAAATAGAATATTTTTAAAAAAATAAAGTCGAAAAATTATTTTAGAAATAAAAATTTGTACCAAGAGTTTTTTTTTTAAGTTAAAAATATTAAAAAAATTTAAACTTAATATATTCAGCATTTAATAAATTCAAGACTTATAATTTCAATCCTTAAAATTCAATACTTAAAATTTTCATCATTTAAAATTCAAATAATTTTTTATTCAATTCAATTTGGTTTTTAAAAAATTAAAGTTGAAAAACCATAAATTTAAAACATGAAAGAAAAACCAAACCAAATAAGAATTTTCGCTTTTATTTTTTCAGTGTTCAATTTGGTAGATTTTTTACTTAATTTAATGATTAATTAAGGTGGTACCCATATTAAATTTAACCAAATTAGAGTTTCAATATATTTCTCTTGAATGACAATCCCATATAGATAGTTAGAAAAATACTTAGGTAATATATGTTGCTTCAAATTTGAAATATAGGGCCTTTGGGCATGTAACTTTTGTGCTTTGGGGTTGCTTTTAGGGCTCGCCATGTGCCTGGGTCTGTCTACTCCGTCCAGCCCATTACTTTTATTTTTTTTTAGGGATTGAGCTTTAATTTTGAGCCTATGGACATGATCATCAATTTAGGGCCGGACATGGGCATGATCATCTTCTCTTAGGGCCAGCCAAGTCTGGTCATTAATGTGTGTATTTTAGTATTTTTTTAAAATTATGGCTGGGCTTAGGCATGATAATAGGGCCCGATTGTAGGGTCGGGTTGGGTTCAGGTGTCGCACCCCATCCTGAGCCCCACGCCCGAGTCGCGGCGTGACTTCGACTTGATGTTACTCAACTAACCACAAATATACACTACTACCAATTGATATAGATTTTTAAAAATATTTATTAACTCAAAATTCAGAGATACACATGTCCCACATATCTCATAACAAAATTACAAAAAACTGAACCCTTCGTGATTCACACCTGTGAACAAAAATACACCTTAGCAAAATGGCATAACTGAGCGAGAAAATCCTCACATCCTAGAGACGTGCATGACTTTTGGCATCTCATGTACCTTGTTGCTACTGGGCTAAAACAACTCTAACTGCCGTTTATTTGATTCACATATCGCCCCTTCCCTACTGCTATAGGGTTTATCTCCAATTCGACAGCTTTAAGGACTTCAGCCTGAAACTCTTATTGTAGACACGACATTTTGACTGTCCCGAAAAATTATTTTTATGCTTTATTTTTATTTTGTTTTATTTTCAGAAAAAAAAATGGAAAATGAAGAAAAAGAAAAAAGAAGGAAAAATCGAAAAGAAAAGGGGTGAAAAAGTGAAAAAAAAAAAAAGACAAAAAGAAGGGGAGTAAATTGAAATAAAGATATATATATATATATATATATATATATATATATATATATATATATATATATATATATATATATATATAGAAAGAATGAAAGAGGAAGAGAGAAAGTAAGAGAGAGAGGTCGTTGGAGAGAGGGAGAAGAGAAAGGGAGGAGAAAGAGAGAAGAGAAAGGGATGAGAGAGAGAGAGAGAGAGAGAGAGGAGAGAAAGAAGAGGAGTGGGCCCTCACTTTTTGGTCAAAAGAGAGAGAAAACCAAGAGAAAGAAAGAGGAGAAAGAGAGAGAGAGAGAGAGAGAGAGAGAGAATAGAGGAGTTACCCCCTATTCGGTTAAGAGAGAGAGAGTGAGAGCATGAGAGAGATCGAGAGAGTAAGAGAGCAGAGAGAACTGAGAGGAAGAGAGAGAGAGTGTGTGAAAAGGGTGCCCACCACACATGATCAAATAGTAAAAAATGGGCAGTAGACATGTGGCAGCTTTTTAGGCTCCCACGCGTCCACATCAATATGAAAATATCAATCCTAACGACTTTTTATGTTTCGTGATCAAATTAGGGTTAGGATTTGGCGGTCATTGCTAGTTTTTTAATGATTTTTCATTCCACATTTTTTTCTATAAATAAGACTCTCTCCATCATAATTGAAGCACTCAGAAAATTCATAGAGAAACCCTCATAGTGAGAGATTCTCAATGAAAGCTCATTTGGGAAGCCATCTTTGAGAGAATAAAAACCACACGTCGGGGATCTTTACTAGGAGATATATATTTCTTGTCTCTTAATTATTTTTATTATTTTTTTTATTATTATTGCAATTTAAATTCCTACAAGTTTAGTTTCCGTTAGGGTCACTTGATGATTTGATGAACACGTCAGGACGAGACTTTCCTTTTGGGTTTAGCCTTTGAGCGTGAGATAAGGATATTTTTTATTTTTTATTTTTTATTTTATTTTTATTTAAGTTGTTGCTATACCTTAAAAATAAAAATAAAAATTTTAAAATTAAAAATAATTAAATTATTTTGTAAGCATTAATTCTCATAAGCCTTAGGGTAAATTCAACGATTCAATTTATTAAAAAAAAAGATTTCTTTGCGGACGATTTGATTTTTCAAATAAAATAAAATTTAGAAACAATCAGTTTAGTAAATTGTTTTCTTCAATAAGTCGTTTTGTTGGATTTTACTTAAGTTTTGGTAGAATTAATTTTGACAAAACATAGTTTTTGTGATATTTCCTTGATTCTCATTCTCATAAAAATTAAGGGAATGTCAAATTAGAATTTCTTTAAATTAATTGGATAAATTAGGAAAGTAAGCATTTTTGTGACATTGCATTTATAGAAAATAATATAATATTTCATGTCTTTTTGCATGTGCATTAATTTTTGTATCACTTAGAAAATATTTAAATTGATTTTCCTATTTAAATTAAAGAATTTCATAAAAAACATACATAAAACTCTTCCCCGGGGACAATCTTTATCGAATCCTTAATATTTAATAAGAGGTCATACAGAGGGAATATTTTAAAAAAAAATACTAAAAGTTTGTCTCACCTTATTTTTGAAAAATGTCAAAAAGATTTTTATAAGAAGGAAAATATTTCAAAATAAAACAAAACATTTGGACTAGCTAATTGGACTTAAGTGAATATAAGGTACCATTTTAAAACGGGCATTTTAGGGTGCCTAAAACCTTCCCCGAAGGTAACAGACCTCTAAACTTTTAAATGAATCTTTGGTTTGACTATGTTTTTTTTTTTTTTTTTTTTTTTTTTTTTTTTTTTTTTTGAGTCAATTTTTACTAAGGCCTTTTAAATTGTTTTCTAAAAATCCGGTGACCTAGCACACCATTTAAACTCAATGTTAGGTGACGACTCCTTGTTTTAAAATGGCATAAGTATTTTTTATTTTTTTTTGAGAAAATTAACACTTTTAAAACCCCTTCTCATTTAAGCTTTATTATTTCATATTTATTTTCCATTTGGAAAATAGGGCGCGTCACTTGGTCTTTGATTTCTCGGATGCACCTGCTTAGTTTTGCTTCCATCTTAAGAATGGGATAGACTATCGGAGCGGACGACCATTTCCTCTTTTGATATGCTTCTATGAAGACTTGCTTTCGCTACGGCTCCGGTGGGTTTCCTTAACTAAGACACTACCTATGAGTCGTCGACCTATTCTTCAATAGGCACGCGTTTAGAGCCTTAGGCTCCTCCCACTACTTGGGAGCTTATGGTTTCATGTTCTATTTCACTTCCCGATTGAGGTTCTTTTCACCTTTCCCTCACGGTACTACTTTGCTATTGGTCACCCAAGAGTATTTAGCCTTACATGGTGGTTCTTTTGGATTCACACGGGATTTCACGGACCCCATGCTACTCGGGTTAGAGCATGAGGTAGTAATGCTCTGACTGGTTGTTCTCCCCAGTAAGAAACGACTTTTAATTTAATAGCTGACAGGTTGCTCTTTCTCTTCATCTGCAGCATGAATATCGATAGTGAAATCGCTTAATGGTTGGTAGCAGATGAAGCGAAAAAGCAACATTGCATTTTGCTATTGCCTCAAAGAAAGACGTTCGGGAGCAATTTGCATAAAATTCAAAAAAAAGACTCTCTAGTAGTATATACAGACGGAAACTCCAAAATTGACATTTGTTGGGCATGGTTGTCCCCCTTTCTTGTTTCCTCCTCTTCCTATCCTTCATTTTCACTTGCTTCCTCTCATCTTTTAGTCGAATAACTATTCTTGGTTTCTCAACCGCAACTCCTTGAGAATGAGTGGCTAGCTCAGTTTGTGAGTCTAGTTCTGTTGAGTAGTAGTAGTTTATGAAGTCTTTTCATAGGCTAATTTGAGTCACAAAACTTCGGTAAAAGGGGTGCCTCCTTACAAAGGGGGTCGTAGTGAATTGGCTTGGGCGACTGTTTACCAAAAACACAAGAGTTTATGAAGTCTTTTCATAGGCTGATTTAAGTCACAAAACTTCGGTAAAAAGGGTGCCTCCTCACAAAGGGGGTCGTAGTGACTAGGGCCTGGGCGACTGTTTACCAAAAACACAAGTCTCCTCAAAGTCATAAGACCATATATGGGGGATGAAGCCTGCCCACTACTGGATGTGGTCAAGGAAGTTGGTTACCTGATAATAGGGGAGCTGGCGACCGAGGCCCTGGTGAACGGCGGTACACTAAGTAGACTCATGCGGCTAATAGTTGATAATGAAATTTCTTTCTCTAGTAACTCTAGGATAAACTACAATGAATTCTTTAAAGACCGATCGTGGTTAAGTCAATAACATGCTCTGGGTTGGGAATCTTTGCTCTTCTCTTTTTCATTTTTGTTGCCTGGCCTCTCCTGCCAACCTCAAAAAGGACATCACCCTTTGACTCTACTTGGCGCCAGTAACTCTAGGATAAACTGCAATGAATTCTTTAAAGATAGATCGTGGTTGAGTCAATAACACGCTCTAGGTCGGGAATCTTTGCTCTTCTCTTTTTCATTTTTGTTGCCTGGCCTCTCCTGCCAACCTCAAAAAGGATATCACCCTCTGACTCTACCTAGCGCCAGTAGTGGATCCGTCCTAGCTAAGGTACTTGAGATAAAATATTTTATCAGTGTACGATCTTTATAATATAAAAACGATTTACATATCAAGTATATTTATCAAACACCACTTTCTAAAATAAAATATAATCACACACTAGGTAGTAACAAAATCCAATAGATATCATCATGATAAAACATCTAAATTAAAGTCAACGGGTCAAATTACTTTGATATATAATAAAATACCACAAACACACTTCATTACTAGCCACATGATCGTTTACCTCACCATCGGTGTTAGGGCCATTCAATATCTCTAATGGTAGGAGCCAATACATGGTATAAACCACCATACCATGATGATAATCAACAATAATATATATATATATATATATATATATATATATATATATATATATATATTAATCTTTTGCAAGACATGCCCTCTTATGGAGTTACAACACAACGTCCTACAAGACATGTCCTTCTGTTAGGACCAAAAAACTCTCGCAGGATATGCTCTCCAGTTGGGACCACAATATGGCATAACAGGATAATAATAAAAATCACTTTCCATATTTAAAAATTTATTTGATCTACATAACGTTATACAACCGTCTATTTTAATTTTTTTTTCTTTTTTCACAATTTAGTACGAAAATATAATTTTTTAATTAATAATTTAATCTACGAAAAAAAATGTTAACCAACTATTCATAATATTTAATAGTCAACGAAATAATAAAAATTATCATTTTAATAAAATTTTAGAATGTTTTTTCTATGAATTAGATTTTTTCACAATCTAAATATTTTTATCAAAATTATAAATTTATTTTTTATATAAATTACCGTGTATACATATATACACATATTATATTATATACATCTACACACAAATATATATATATATATATATATATATCCTTCACTCTTATATAAATGAAGGTTGAAGGTACTATTCATCTTACTATGTAATTTTACAAAAAATATCCTTAGTTTATATAGATTTTTTTGCATGAAACAACTTATCTCAACCCACGTGTACTCTTTTATCACCATGAACCCAAAAATTGCTATTTCATTTATTCTTATCCATAAATAAAACATTTTAACTTCTCTCGTACTATCCACAAGCTTTTTCTCCTTCTTTCACGTAGAGACGAACGAGTTCTCTTTAGCAAATCACCACCTAATTCTATCAATTCTATCTAAGTTTTCACCAAAACGACAGTTTCCCACGTCGATGGAGGCGGTGTCTGCAGAACACATAGGTTTAGGTGCTATAGTACCTCGTACAAATATCTGAAAGGAGAAGCCCATACCATGATGTTTTTCTTATCTATTTTAAGCCTTGGCAGATGCAATCCTTCAGTTCTTGCTTCATATCCTGCCAAATCACGATTTCTCCTTGGTAAGAATTATAATTTCTTTTCAATTTTGTTTAGAAGCCAATCTAAGTTTTTTCCTCTTCAATTCTTTCTACATATTTGCCTTTGCCTCCGGCTTTACTTGTCACTAATTTTGGTGCAGGACTATGTGTGAACTTCAATTTTGCCTCTTGAATTCACTCAACAATATTCAAGGTATATATATATATGTGTGTGTGTGTGTGTGTGCATGTGCGCTTATGATGTGTATGTGTATGGACCATTTTGTTTTTTAGGTGTTCAGTTTTACCCGAAATATGTTGAATCTTTCTAATTTTAGTATTTAGTGAGTTGATTCCTTGTTCAGTTAGATGGAACTTGAGACAAGGTTGAATTTCTTTAATTTTTTCCTATTATGTTTGTTTCATTCGACCATATTTATGTTCCAATAGTTTTTCAACAGTATTTTTAGGTTTTCTAATATTGCACACCAAGTGTTTGTGAAATTGCCTTAATGAGTTAAAAGACTTTAACGTTGGAGAGCTTGCCTATTTTGAGTTGTAAGTGGACATGAATGGAAACCATGTACGATGAAACAAGGTCAAACTTGTTTCTTACCTAAATGAGCATTGATTTTTCGCCAAACGAGAACCTCTCATCAAGCTATGTTAGCTATCTCGTTTTTATTTCTTCATGTAAAGATTTCTAACGTTGCATTTTGATGATAGATTTAACATTGTCACATGGACGATTTCCTTTAGTTGTCCTTGTTCTCACTTTATCATGTCTCCCAAAGCCTTTTTAGCCTTAAAATACTTCATCTTTAGATGGTAAACATATCTTCCACAGTTCCAGATATATTAACAAACATGTTTTCAATAACTGCGGATTATATGGAATTGTTCCCTTAACCATTTTTCAGTTACCAAATATGATTACCCTTAGCTTAGGGTACAATGACAACCTCTCAGGTCATTTGTCTGATTCGATTGGAAACCTTTCTTCATTGAAAGGATTGGATCTTGAAGTCTTTCATTTTATTGGTTCCTTCCCCCTTTATTTATGTCTCTCTGCTTTATTCCTTATTTCTCTATAAAATATTTACCTTCCAAAAACAAATAAAAAATACAGGTCATTGGTTCCTAATTTAATTTAACAACCTCTAAAATTTCTAAACCAAATTTGTTTTGAACTCTTGGCTCCTAATCTATAGAAAATAGATCCTGAAATCGTAGGTCACTAGGAAAATAGTAAAGAAACATAAAACCATGACATTGTTTGAGAATTATAACCCATTATTTTAATTGCTCATTACCACAAAAGGCAATGTCCTATTGGAGGTGATGTTTGGGTTTATTCTTCGTATCTTGTTTGTTATGCTTGTGCAAGTTTAGGTCGGCACCATTAAAGAGCTTACATAGCTCTTCTAAATTTTGGATTATTGAAAGTAATGTTGTAACAAAGAATATAATGTATGCATTTTAATCATTATAACTCGAGGAAGACATAATAATATTCAATATATAACAACCTTCACAATTTACTAGGGCTTCCTACTTGGTGTATCTCTGATACATGAATTCTGTAATAGCAAAAGCAGTCTAAGACTTTAAAGAAAGCTCTAAATCCAAAGTGTAAATGAGGAGAATTTGCGTTGGCACTGGAATTAAGACCTGATTGGAAAATTATTTTCCACAACTATACTTAGATCTATCACGCTCACATTTGTATTTTCTTTTCTTGAATTTTACTTCAGATTAATAATTGTTTTAGAAGCTCGCTATTTCTTTTTTTTTTTTTTTTTGCCATAGATTATTTGTTATTGATCTTGATTTTATTGCTTTAATTCTACAAAATATGTGATTGCAATTTTAATATTTTGTTGTGCTTTAATTTTTTGGTGCAAATTTGTCTCTTCATTGGATTATATGCTGCAGATTTTTTATTATTTTCTACTACAGTTATTTGAAATGATTGATGCAATCTTTGATTGATTCAGAAATTTGTTGCCTTTTTATTTTGAAATTACTTCATTTTCTTTAGAATTTGTTGTTCTTTGGTGTGGAAGCAGTCTGCGTTGGTTATCTATAGTGGTAGGCTCCGATGGTGGAAATTTTCTATGTTATATTTGATTTGTTTTTTGCATATTGATTTGCTATTAGTTTTGATTATTTTCGTTACAATGTTTGTTATAATTTTTTTTATATTTGATTTGATTTTTGTTAACTTTTGCTAACTGTTTTGGTTTGTAATGGCGGTTGGTGGTGGTGGTCAGGCATACACTTTTCTGGTGGCAAAAGTTTACATAGATTTTTCGCGATAGCAAATTTGGAAATCTAGAAACTTTCTATGGTTGGCGGTGGTGGTGGTTAGTGGCATTAGTTTTAAGTATGGTTGACAAATTTGGCCGTAGATTTTGGTGTCAACGACTTTAGAAATTCGAAAATTTGTTGTTGTCCACTGTGGTGGTTGGTAGTGGTGCTTTTTTTTTTTTTTTGGTTTGGTTGACGAATATTCAATTTGTGGATTAATATGAACAAATTTTTAGAACACTTATAGAAATCTCTCCCTTAAATTTTTCCAATCAAATTCTTTTAGATTAAAAGCTACTTTATAGGGATAACACTAAGATAAGATATCAGATTTACATAACTAGTAAAGCTTTTTCTTTTTCCTACTTTTGTTGGTAAGTAAAAATATATTTGTGTAAGATTTTTTTTTTTTATATATATTGTTATTATTGTTTATTTGCATTCAATTTATTTTCTCTCTTTAAATTTTTTAAATATATCTTGTATCTTGGGTTAAAGACAACGGGTTAAAAAGATTATTTTAGGATGCATGAATAGTTTTTAACTTAATAATTATTTAATTTTAATTAAATATTTAGAAAATAAAATTAATAAGCATAATCATTTTTTTTTGTGTGTGCGTATATTAATTATTTATATAAAAATAAGTTCTATATTTTACTTACTTTCTAATCAAAATAAATAAATAAATAATACCCAAATGAGTATACTATAATTTCATATAGATTTTGTATTTGGATTTATTTTAATTGAACAAATAACTTTTCGATTTAAAATTTTTTATTTTTTTATTTTTAAATTTTATATATGCAACCGAATAGTAGAAAAAATATTATTGTTCAAAAGAATACCGGTATAATAAGATTACTATACATAGATGCATTTAATATTTTTTTCTCAATTGAAAAAAATAAAAGATTTTATATGGGTAACAAAGAAGTAAGAAGACAGACAATGAACGAATGCCACCTACACTTGTGGCATTTCAATGTTAAAAAATAAAATGCAGGTGCCATATTGAAGTTGAAATTCGCGATGAAAGTGGAACCAATATTGGTTCTTTATTTGGATCTAATGTTAAGAGCTTCCTTGGTTGCACCGCTAAAGACCTTATGGAAAATACTACCAAGGTTATATATCTTCTTATCTTTTTTTTTTTTTTCCTTAAGAAATAACTTTATTGAAAATTTAAATTAGCTTTGCGTTTTTACATTGCTTATGATTGACTAATTACACATTATTTAATTTTTAAATTGATGATGTGTATATCATTCTTCGCACTTCTCTCTTAAAGGCTTTGAAATTTTCCATGTTTATCCAACATTGTTTTCGACCACCATTTGCCCTTACAACTTCTCAATTCATCATGAGTCATATGTCAACCTAGAAATGTAATACTAAGCAATGCACAATAATTAGATAACCGATATTATACATGATTCCACATTATTTGTTTTCTTTAAACTGTATTCATCCTTCATTAAGTATTAACGACCCGTTTCACTCACATTCATAAATTTTCATGTTTAGTTAAAATTGTTTTAATTTTTATTAGTCTTCATATTTCACCAGAGAGAAAAACATTATGTGGTTGTTGTAGGATAACATTTTATATGCCATTTACTTTTCCCTATTATCAATTGTATGGAAAAAAATCCATTTGATATTACCTTAGAACTATTTCTATCCTTTTGTCCAACTAGGCTAACTATTTATATCATTTTGTTTTACTTGTAGCTTTTGTTTAGATGTGCATTTTTCAATAAAATTGATTAGAATGCTCCAGACACCCAAAAATAGGGTTAGACCCTATTTGTATTTTGTATAGTTCAACAATAAAGAACCATTAAAGTGAGGTGCAATTAGAGGGTTAGAACAAAAAAATGTCCTTTGATTGGTTGTAGAATGTGGGTAGTAATTATTTGACTCAACCATAAGATTGTTGAAAGAGTGTCGGAGCGAGAAACTCTCCCCTTCTCTCTCTCTCTCTCTCTTTCTCTCTCACACACACACACACACACATACATTTAAAAAAAACTCACTATGCAATTTATTTTTTATTAGAGTTTTCTTTTATGTTTAACAATAAAAAAAAAAACTAAATTTAATCTTTTTTCCATTTACAAACTCTCTTATTCTTTCTGATTTTGTAGGAAAATCTAGCTATCCTTAAATTTAAATTTTTTCTTCTATTTACAAACTCTCTTATTCTTTCTGATTTTTTAGGAAAATCCAACTGTTCTTCGTCGCATTGTATAGACTTTCAACAGAAATTGATCACTTGGCATGTATTTGCCCGTATCGATACCAAGTAAATGAAGAACTGAAGCGCCTTTATAATGTGTTCTCTATTATCTCCCGGTACCAAGTGAATGATGAACTGAAGTGCCTTTATAATGTGTCCTCCACAATCTCCTTTCCATGACAACCAACACAATATATGGAAAACGATGTACCTATAATTTTTATTGGAGAAATAAGCAATTAGATTTCAATAATGCCAATTGCAAATATTGATATCATCTACTTTATTGATTTTTTTTAAAATTTAATATATATATATATATATATATATATATATATATATATTAAAGCTACGTATATATACATATCGTCCAACGAGAGAGCGTTGTGAGATTTTTTTTTTTTTTTGAACATATGTACATATATATAGGGACTAGGGAGAGAATAGCGGTGAATGACTTCACCGCCTCTCCCTTTGTTAATCTATTTACTTATTATTATTATTATTATTATTAAATATATTCAATGTGGCAAAACGTGTGTGCATGAATACATTTGTTATCCTCTTTTGAGAGAGGACAACACATTTGTAAAATTACACTTTTTTTTTTTTTTTTGTAGTATTTATATCAGTTATCCCCTTAAAAATAAAAAATATTATTTATATCTCAACATTCTTAAAACTATAACTTAATAATCCTTCAAATTTTAAAAGTCAAAATTGAAATTAACATTTAGCCCCCAAAGTTTTTAAACTTAATTTTTTAAATATCATAATAACCTCTTTAAAATATTAAGTTAAAATTTAAATGTCACAATGAACTCTATTATTTTTTAACTATTTTAATATGCAAATAAAAATATGCACAGGCAAAAGTTGCGTCTTACATCGGGCTTAACATTTTCTAGTAATACCCTAGGTAAAGCCCGGTTCGACCTTGACCTGAGCGGGCCATGACTACCTATAGTTTCTCTATATATTAATTGTCTGCACCACCGCCACTGTCCATTTGTCCTTTTGGTTCTGGGTCTAGATTGGGCAAAGTATTATCTTTTTATACAAAATTTATTTAATTTTCAAATAAATTTTAATCATTGTCGAATCTGTGGTTGCTTGAACTGACATCCAAACCAAAGTTGTCGAACTTGTGGAAGTTTTGCAGTTTTAGTTTTATTAAATTGAAAATTCTTAAATGGTTTCGTGGTTTCGCGGTTTTGATTTTGTATAAATTTAAATAGTTTGGTTTTAAAACTGTTTAAAAAAAATTGACGGTTTTGGTTGTGATTTTGGTTTGATATATTTCTAATGGTTTTGGTTTTATTTTTATATGAAATCGGATTGAAACCAAACCAGCGGCATCCCTATTCTTGGCTGAACCAAACTAAATTGGTGTCTGCACCTGTTCTGAATCAGGCAGCCAAACCAGAAACTGAATTGATGCCCACACCTATTTGGAATCAAGCAGTCAAACCCGAAGTAGTGCTGAACCGAAATGGTGCTCACAACTATTTGGAACTAGTGTTATATTTGAATTGGTACATTGAACTTGCAAAACAGTACATGGTTCACGGAGTGGTGTCTTTTATTCCCATTTGAAGTGGTGCATCCATTCCAATAGTGTCTAGCTCTTTTTCTATTGGCCTCATTTTTTGTTTTATTTAATTATTGTTTTAATCAAAACATGTATATATGGAGAAAGTCTATTAGCACATGTTGGCGTTGGTGTGGTGGTCAGTGATGGTGGCAAATGTGGACCGAACCTCTTCCTCTTAGTCTTTCTACTTTGTCCCAGAGTTGGGTGTGTGTGCGAGAGAGAGAGAGAAAGAGAGAATAAAAAATAAAAAATAATATATTTTGATTTTGTTTAATAAAACAAGGGTATTTGTTAGTGTTAATTTTGAAAAATAGAATATAAGGTTGACTATCGATGGGTATAATTGACAATTCATTCATACTTTTATAATAAAAAAGTGTTAGTGTTCTTTCACGTGATATTATAGGAGAGATAATATGACATTCTTTTATGTTAAAAGGAGAAAAAAATGATATTATAAGAGAGATTGATATGGAAAAACTCTCGCTCATAACTGACATAGGCATTAAGCCTTAAACGGGTCAGATTAGATATGAATTTTGACCCAGAACAGACAGACCCAATGGATTATCTGGGTCGAAGTAGTACAGGCCCACTTGGGCAGTAGCTTCGGCAGTCTTCTGAACAAGACTATTGGCCCCTCAAGGAGGCCTATATTTGAGTACATTCAAAGCCACTCTGTCAAAAGCCAAGGAACGAATAGGTCATCCCAACCTGAACGACTCTCCTACACTTAAAGAGATAAGTTGGATTGACTGTAATGGCCTATGGTTAATGGGGACTGTTACAGAGATCGCCCCTGAAATAATAGGGATATCGGTTATCTTCCAAGCTGTTAGGAGCGTATCAAGGGATTGGCAACCTCTCCAAAGTAATGGTAGCATATCTCCAAGCCTATATAAATGGTAGATATCAATGGTAATTTTCACGATACAATTTGTGTATTCTTTCCTCTATATACCGAATTAACTTATTCTCATACCAGAGGTTTTTTGGCCGACACCACACCGGTGTCTCCCGTTAGAACCCACAGTTTTGCAGTTAGCTGAAAGAAGGTAAAAATATTTCTAACACGTGCGGAGCTGTTACACGTGTCAGAGATTTTTTGGCAACATCATTTGGCACCGTCTGTGGCAAACGCTAATACAAAAGCTTTCCATCATAACTATGAGGCAGTTACAAATAAGAGCGGCATGAACAAGTCAAAGCAATGACTTGCCGCCTCCATCTGATGCAGAAATTCTAGTGGAGTAGCATGGGGAGGTTCAGACTGATCCTCCACCGACTATGCTAAACATTGATGCAAACATTGATGCCTTTACTACAAAGATGGCTGAGATGGTTGAAACGATCAAGTATATGGAAAGGATAATTTTTTAGAGTAGGTTGCAATCCCCAACAACTAACTATGAAGTTGGAGAAGAAGTAGGGTCTCCTGGTTATACTAATCCTCAGTCTCATGAGGAGCGACCTACTCAAGAAGATACAAGCCGTCAGCTAGAGAGAAGAATCTACAACCAAATTGAGACTGTTGACTCACATTGACAGATCAGAAGTAAAGTAGAAAGAGGTCAACCTTTGGATGAACTGGACACGCTGTTGAAGGGCACTAAGATGCCTTTCTACCAGATATCCTTAATATCCCACTCTCTAAAAAATTTGATCCTACAAAGTTCGAGAAGTACGATGGTAGAGCAAATCATGTGGATCATAACTGCTAATTCAAGCACTTAATGAATCTTTATGGTTCAAGTGACTCTACATTCTGCAGGGCCTTTGCTACCACTTTGAAAGGCTCAGCCCTTGAATAATTGTATATGCTCCCTCCAAACTCTATCACGTCATTCAAGGAGTTTGGAAAGATGTTTATCAACCGTTTCATAACTTGTCAAAGGTTAATGAAGGGTCCTGATTTTCTGCTCGCCTTACGTCAAGATAAGGAAGAAACTATGCGCCAGTATATGAGCCGATTTAATGAAGAGTTAACGTGCATTGAGGGTTGCGACACCAACCTTATCATTAATGCATTCACCTCAGGGTTGCGCCCTAGCCATTTTCAATACTCCTTAACCAATAAGAGGCCCTAGAGCATGTCAGAGTTGATAGAAAAAGCTAAACCCTACATAAAACTGGAGGACGTTAAGCTCACCAAGGAAGGCAGAGGATCTTTCAAAGATCACTCCAGGCAGAATGGGAAGGATGGAGGCAAGGCAAAGGTCAGTACGATAGATAAGCATAACAAATGAGCTAGGAATTCGAATTCCAGATCAGAAGCTTGTCAGGAGCCTAACCTACCTGGTCTGAGAATGCCAATCTCAAGGATCTTTCATGAGATACGTGCCTCTAAAGTAATTCAGTGGCCTCCTAAGCAGACGACCAAATCCAACAAGAAGAACAGGTTCAAGTATTGTGATTTCCATAAGGATCATGGTCACGATACGGATGACTGTTGGGAGCTTAAAAAAGAGATCAAGCTTAGCAGACATGGGTCAACTGCACGATTATTTATAAGAACCCCCAAAGGATAAGAAGAGACCCAAAAATGAGGGTTGTCGAGAAGAACATCGCGAGAAAGAACGGAAGGAAGAGCACCCCAGAAAGAATTGTGAAGTAATCTTCATGATAAATTCTTCTGGGCCAAGCACTGGAGAATCCAATCGAGAACGAAAAAAAAAAAGGTCCGTAAAGCATCTTTGGAGTGATGCTTCGGAGAAGCTATGGCGGTGACAATAAATCCAGGACCAATTATCATTTTTTTTAGATGAGAACTGCAAAGGGATTGTTCACCTACATGAGGATGTCCTAGTCATTACTCTATGGATCTCTAGCCTTCAGGTAAGACGAATCCTAATTGATAATGGTAGTTCTGCTAATATCGTCTTTGTCAGTACTTTGAAGCAGATGAGAATACCAAGTTTAAATGTGGGTTCCACACAAACTGTTATGGTGAGATTCAATGGTGATCTTACATCACCATGTGAAAAAATCACTCTGTCCGTTACTTCCAACAAGAAAAAGCTGGGATACACGAAAGCCATAGAGTTCATGGTGCTGGACTCAGCATCACCCTACAATGCAATTCTGAGGCGTCCATAGTTACATGCAATGAGGGTAGTTGCATCGATATACCACCAATGTGTCAAGTATGCAAGGGATGGTTCTGTGGGTGTGATAAGAGGCGACCAAGTCGCTTCAAGGCTGTGTGTTGCCATAGCAATAAAGGCTAGGAGTACGCCCTTATAGCAATTGAAGAAGGTCTAGGGAGCAATTCCACCAACGAGCTCGGTAGACGAAATTGATGATTTCAGGGAACACGCAAGTGTAATCCACCCTGTCGAGCAGGTAAAATAGATCACCTTTAATGAAGGGACTTAGAAGCTTATGATCGGATGATCATTAAGCCACTGAGGCTAGTGAGATCAGCGAGCTACTTCAAAAGAACCTGGACGTCTTTGCTTGGACTCTTGAAGATATGGAATGAATCAGCCCGGACATTGCAAAACACCGCCTGGATATTTCTAGGTCATACTCTCCAGTCCGGCAGAAAATAAGAACCTTTAGTCCTGAGAAAGAACAAGTGATTGAAGCCGAGGTAAAGAGACTACTTTCCATTGGCCACATAAGGGAAGTGATGTACTCAAGATGGTTGGCCAATCTAATTTTTGTAAAAAAAAAATGAAAAATGGTGGATGTGTGTAGACTTCACTGATCTCAATCAAGCATGCCCGAAAGACTATTATCCAATATCGAGGATAGACCAGATGGTGGATGCTACAGTTGGGCACTAACGCTTGACCATGATGGATGCTTATGCTGGCTACAATCAGATTCATATGGATCAACAGGATGAAGAAGGGACATCATTCATTTCACCAAAAGGTACTTACTGTTATAAGGTAATGTCATTTGGTTTAAGAAATGCAAGAGCCACTTATTAGCGGTTGGTGAACCGTATTTTCCAAAATCAAATTGGAAACACTATGAAGGTTTATACAGACGATATGCTCGTCAAAAGCTCCAGGCTAGAGGATCACCTCAGCCATGTGGCAAAGGATTTTGTTGTGCTAAGGAAGTACAATATGAAGCTGAATTCAGATAAATGTGTGTTTGGTGATTCATCTGGCAAGTTCCTAGGCTTTATGGTTAACCAGTCTGACATCATGGTGGATTCAGGGTAGATAGAGGCCGTCAAAAATCTCAAATCTCCTGTAACTATAAGAGAAGTCCAGGTGTTGACTCGCAGATTGGCAGCACTAAACATATTCATCTCGAAATTTATTGATAGGTGTGTTCATTTCTTCAAAATTTTGAAGGAAAATAAAACCTTTCAGTGGGATGATGACTATGAGCATGCCTTTCAATTAATCAAAGAATACTTGGGTTCAGTGGAGATATTTGCCAAAGTAAACCCAGGAGAAGAGTTGCATCTCTATTTGGCAGTGACACTAGTGGCGGTGAGTGTTGCGTTGGTCCAAGAGATCGCATGAGGGAAAAGATTGGTTTACTACATCAATAAATCATTAGTCTCAGCAAAAATTTGTTATACGGAGTTAGAGAAGCTAGCCTTAGCTCTGGTAACTGTAGCTCGTAAGCTCAGACCATATTTGCAAGCGTATGTCATTAATGTGCTGACCTCAGATCCAGTCCGAGCAGTAATGCACAGGCCGAAAGCTTCTGGTCGTTTAATGAAATGGGCTGTGAACTTGGTGAATTCTTCATCAAGTACAAGCCTAGAGCAGCTATTAAAGGGCAAGCACTGGCTGACTTCACTGCTGAACTGACCTCTCCATTGAATTAATAAGCCACTTCCCTTGGCCCATGGAAGTTATGGGTTGATGGCGCTTCAAACATGAAGGTGTGTGGTATAGGAATAGTCTTGCAAATACCTGAAGGAGATCAGCTTGAAAAAACTATACAACTCTGTTATCAGACCTCCAACAATGAAGCTGAGTACGAAGCTGTAATTATTGGGTTGACTCTTGCAAATGAAATGTAGGCTCAACATTTAGAGGTCAAATCAGACTCCCAACTGGTGGTTAACCAGATAAATGGGTTGTTCATCATTAATGGAGAGAGGTTACGACTTTACGCTGAAAAAGTCAAAGAGCTAGCCTCCTTATTCCAGAGCTGCAATTTTGTGGCTATCCCAAGAGTTGAGAATACAGGGCAGATGCTTTATTAGTATTAGCTTCTACTTTGGGGACGGATTAGAAATCTAAACTGGTGGAGTTCCTTGATCAACCTTTTGTTGGTACCCTAATTAGCCAATGTGCATACATAGGCCAGTTGGATCGAGAAGTAGACTGGCAGACTCCTATAGTTCAGTACTTGAAGGAGGGAATCCTGCCAGAAGACAAGGACACTGCCAGGAAGGTTTTATACAAATCGTCAAGGTATGTGATAACCAACGATAACTTGTATAGACGATCTTTTTTCTAACCATTGTTGCTTTGTTTAGGACCCAAAGAAGCAAACTATGTTCTTCAAGAAATATATGAAGAAGTTTGTGGGAACCACCAAAGGGGTAGAATCTTGGTACACAAAGTACTAAGAGTGGGGTATTATTAGCCAACCATGCGTGCTAACGCATAAGTGTACATCAGAAAGTATGACAAATGCCAACGATTCTCCAACGATATCAAAGTGCCTTCTCAATAGCAGACTCCAATAATCAGCCCCTAGCCATTTGCTCTGTGGGGAACGGATGTTCTAGGTCCGTTTGCACCAGCTCCTAGGAACAAAAAATACCTTTTGGCGGTAATTGATTATTTTACCAAATGGGTGGAAGCGAAAGCATTCGCAGTAGTAGAAGTGAATGAAGTAAAGAATTTTCTTTGGAAAAATATTGTCTGTCTTTTTGGTATACCAGTTGTTCTTATTTCTGATAATGGGACACCCTTTACTGGTGGCAAAGTGGCTTGGATGTGCAACGAGTTAAAATACAACACCGGACCTCCAGTCCAGCGTATCCACAAGCTAACGGACAAGAAGAGGTAACAAACCGTTCTATCAAATAAGCGCTCAAGAAATGATTAGACGATACCACATGAAGGTGGGTAGAAGAACTCCCTGGAGTTTTATGGGCTCACCGTACTACCCCGACATCTATAACTGTAAAAATACCCTTCTCCCTAACTTATGGAACTGAAGTTGTCGTTCCAGTAGAGATAGGGATGCAAACCAAAAGAGATGCTACGGTCAACTTGGTGGAGAATAAAGGACTCATACGAGAAGAAGTGGACCAGCTGGAAGAGGAGAGAGATAGGGCACTAATGCAGATGGCAACTCACAAGTCAAGGATAACACGAATTTTCAATTATGCAGTCCTTCCAAGATATTTTACCATCGGGGGACTTGGTACTTCGGCGGGTAATGCCTCATTGCCCAGAAGCTCGCTTAGGAAAGCTTACTCCAAACTGGGAAAGTCCTTACCGTGTAACCAAAGTAAACAGACCAGGAACTTATTGACATTGATAGAGTAGCCATCCCCAGACCCTAGAACATCTCTCATCTGTGCAAGTATTTCGTATGAATTTCTGATCTTCTAATTTGAATTTCTGTTGATTCAATATTTTGAAATAATTCTCTTTGTTTTTGAGAAAACACTATAAATAAATGACATAAATGTTTTCTCCCTCAAATTTGCGACTTTGTATTATCACGCTTGGGAATTTTCTAAACACTTAGCGACTCAAAGTAAGTGTGCAACAAGTAACTGAGCATGTAAGCTCAACGCTTAACTAGGCCGCTCAGCCCAACAAACAATTGAGTTCTCTTACTCAAAGTTTGACTGAGCATGTAAGTTCAACAATCAACTGGGCAGCTCATCCTAGCAAATAACTGAGTTCTTCAACCCAGAGTTTAATTGAGCATGAAAGTTCAACAATCAACTGAGTAGCTCAGCCCAACAAACAACTGGGTTCTATAACTCAGAGTTTAACTGAGTATGTAAGCTCAGTCCAGGAAACAACTCAGTTATACGCAAACAATTGAGTTCTATAACTCAGAGTTTATTTGAGCATGTAAACTCAGCAATTAACTGGGCAACTCAACCCAGCAAACAACTGAGTTCTATAGCTCAAAGTTTAACTGAGTATATAAGCTCAACAATTAATTGGGTAGCTTAGCCCAACAAACAACTGAGTTCTATAACTCAGAGTTTAACTGAGCATGTAAGCTTAGTAATTAACATGGCAGCTTAGCCTAACAAACAATTGAGTTCTCTAACTCAGAGTTTAACTAAGTATGTCAGCTCAACACCTAACTAAGTGCCTCAGCTCAGCATCAGTTGATCGATTTAAAAAAAAAAACACTTATGCTAGCAACTCAAGATTGGTTTTCGTGATACGCTAAACTTTGGTTGACACAATTCGAGTTACCTACAGTTTGAGAAGACTTCATCACCAAGTCTATCCATAAGAAATACCTATAAAAATTGCCTTAATGTTGGGATTACAACTGGTTATTTTTTGGACATTCTGCTGCCATAAGCCTAAACATATAGTTCATAACTAGTTCAATTTTCTTAATCTAGTTATGAAGGAGGGCAGACAGGGGTAAACTCGAATAAGCCAAAGAACAACATAAGATTAAGAAAGAAAGCAAGAAGTCATGAATGAATCAAGATCATACCAAGAACCTCATATATTTTCATTCATGTAAAAAAAAAGGGGTACATATTTACAACAGACAAAAAAAGAGAAAGATAAACAGAAAAAACTGTTATCAAGAACAGAAGCAAGGCTGTCCTTTCAAGGAAAAAAAACAACAAAAAAAAAAAGATTTTTTCTTCTTCTTTATCTGGGGCTAAGAGAGGAGCTTCATTCTGACTCCGGAGAAGCGGGCAAACCCAGATCCTATGAATTTGAGTTGGAGCAATAAAAAGCATGCTCCTCGTATTTGTTGAGCTTGTTGATCAATTCGTGGATCTTGGCCCTCTTTTGCTCATTCTTCTCCAAGAGTTTGTCCCGCTTTGTCTTCATGGAATTAGCAAAAAGCTTCTGGTAGTTGAAGTCCATGGCTAAGTCTTTTTTGCTCCTCTCAACATCTTTCAGTTTATCCCTGAGTTCAAAGAGACGAGAGATGGCTTGAAAGTGTGTTGTTTCCATGGAGGCAAAGATTGCGGAAGCCTCCTCGTGAGCACGCAGGCGCGAATGTTCCTCCTTAGCGATTTTAGCTATCAATATCAAGGAACGAAAGCGTTCTCCCAACTCAATCTTATTGCATCTTTCGGTTTGGATCTTAGCGAAGGCAAAACGATTAGTCCACAAAGAGGATCCCATGACTGTCAGAGATAAGAAGGAAAAAGAAAGAATTCTTGAAAAACCAAAGTTGGATGCAAAAGGAATTTTGTTTTTGAAAGTGTGAAGAATGGTAACTCCCACTTTGGCTTTAAATAGCCAAACAAGTAAAGAGATAAGAAAATGAAGCATCAAAAAGTACACATTAAATGTACGAATGACGTGTACTGATAAAAACGTACTGCAATTATCACAAAATCCTCGAAACTTAAAACGGCAAAAACTGTTCAAACACAGGTTATGATGATAAAGTATGAGCATTACTGAAAATTAATTACAGATATGCAAAAAGGAAAGTTGAAAAGACAGGAAAATTGTTCAGGGAATGGAGCTCTAATCGGTGACATTTGATTGATTTGTTGGCAATATGGCAGTAACGTCAACCGATGAGGTTTGGTTCAGGTTTTGTGCTAAGCTCTCTACTAGAACCTCAGCTACTGGTGTGGGTACTTTTTCTTCAACCTCAGTGCTCACATCCTCACCTTCCTCAGCATTTTCTCTTCCTAGACTGTCTTCAAGCTCCATTGCTAAGAAGGAAAGATCTAATTCAGGAAATTCCTCTGCAATTCGCCTTTGGCAGTAAGAGAAGCCGACTTTCTGAAGATTCTTTGACTCACCCTTGAAATGGTGCCAAAGAGTCTCAGTGTCTTTTTGGATTTTACTGATTGTGGCTGACAGCTCGACTTTCAGGCGATCATTTTTGAATTGAAACTGCTGAAGGGCTGTATTTTTTTCTTGAAGTGCGTCGTCTTGAGTCTGGAGGAAAGTATCTTTATCCTTGAGGTCAACATCCTTCTGAGTAATTATTAGGTGGGTTGAGACAAGTTCATCGGATAAGATGCGGGTATCATCCTTTAAAGATGAGCACTTTCCCCTGGCGGCAGTGACTTCTGACCTAAGCTCGCTATTCTCTTAGTAGAAAAGTGCATTACTTTTTTGAAGGGTCTTTCTTTGCTCATTAGTAGAATGCATCTCTACTTTATACTGCTCCTGAGAAGATCTAGCCAGACAAAGTTTAGTAGCGAGGCTCAACTTCTCGTTCTCCGAGGCTTAATTCTTTGCCTCTAGTTTGCTGAATTCAGTCATCTGACGCATCAGCTAGGCATCCAGTTCATTCTCATCTTCAACGTAGTTGACCAAGGCAGAGCATACACTGCAATAGTAGTATCATTAATAAATTGATTAACCAAATAGTTTGGTAAAATTGATAAAAATAAAAATAAAAAATTGTATAATTACCTGAAGAAGAGCGCAGACCACCATTAAGAAAATCTCGGGCCTATTCCGACCTTCAGTCCTCTTCTTGCCTTTGTCCCAGGACTGTTCATAAAGGATTTTGATTACATCATCAAAGATAGCATGGCGACCTGTAATAGAAGGACCAACTTCATCGATAAGTAGGTACATTTATTGTTTCGTTATACCTCGCCTACTGGAAGTCCTCTGACTAGGGGCAGGAGCTGGAGAAGTTGGATGGCTGATGGAAGGAGGGTTAACAATAGGAATGTTTGCCGATCTTGAAGCAGATTCTGGTTCTTCATGTGCTTGCCCACTGGGAGCAGCCATATTTGGGATTGTGATCGAAATTAATCTCCGTCTATGAATACTTAGAGGCTGAGAGTCATAATCTAACACTTTAGCATCTAGATCAGCATGATGCACTGCAGGGATGATAAGAGGTTCAGAAGGCTGAAAAATTACTAGATTGGTGGCAGTAGGCTGGGTTGATAATTGACCAGACTTCTTGGCAAACTTTTTAGTTAGCCTTTTCCTATTCTTTGTGCCAATTTGAAGTTCAGCCAATTCACTGAAGCGAGAAAGATTCATTTCAGGCTTGTCAAAAGGGCGATAAGTTAACTCTTTGTAGGAACGCTCTGCTGGGGCCAACAATCTTCTCAATCCTTCCTTGATTCTGGAAGTAAGGCTAAGGTTTCGATAAACACTGTTACCTGCATTTGAAATCACATAAAGAAAATTAACATCACTTGAACAAAATTTCAAACAAGAAATAGACCGTTAGGTGAATGTTGTGAAATTACTTTGGGTTTTGGGTTCTGAAGCGCCTCAGCACAATTGAGGAATGCCCCATCTCGTTTATTCTAGCAAGGGTTATGGCGCCCATAACATGGTGAAAACTATTTGGAGTTAACTGGGCAAGAGTAATCTCCATTTGATGAAAACGATTATGAAGGAATGGGGAGAAAGGGAGAGTGAGTCCGTACTCAAACATCCAAAGATAAAGGCATATTTCGTTCTCTCTGACGTCTTGAGGACGTTCATTCTCAAATAGAACCCTAATTGACACTGACGAAGGGATGTTATATTGTTCTCTAAATGGTGCAAGCCATTCTTGAGGAAATTTGCTCACACCATGATCCTCCTCGTTTTCTGAAGGATTGGAGAATTGAGCAATCTGAGCCGTCATCGTCTGTCCCATTATAGGATTCGACAACGAATCAACTTCGGTAGGGCTATTTGATTGACTCAATGACATTTTGCGATAACGCAAGCAACAACCAAAATACAAAAGAAATATAAAAAATCAAAGCACTACTGAAGGATTAAGGAAAGAACTTACGCGGAATAGAAGTGATCTTTCGCTTCTTTTCTCTTGAATCGTCGCAAAAGTCAGGAAGACAAATGATATAGGAAAACTCCTACTCATAACTGACATAGGCATTAAGCCTTAAACGGGTCAGATCAGATACGAATTTTGACCCGGAATAGACAGACCCAATGGGTTATCTAGGCCGAAGTAGTATAGGCCCACTTGGACGATAGTTTCGGCAGTCTTCTGAGCAAGACTATTGGCCCTGGAAAGAGGCTCATATTTGGGTACATTCAAACTCACCCTGTCAAAGGCCAAGGAACGAATAGGTCAGCCCAACCTAAACGACTCCCCTACACTTAAGGAGATGAGTCAGATTGACTGTAACGGCCTATGGTTAATGGGGACTGTTACAGAGATTGCCCTTGAAATAATGGAGATATTGGTTAAAAAAATCTTCCAAACCGTTAGGAGCGTATCACGGGATTGACAACCTCTCCAAAGTAACGGTAGCATATCTCTAAGCTTATATAAAGGTTATATATCACTGGTAATTTTCACAATACAATTTGTGTATTCTTTCCTCTATATACCGGATTAACTTATTCTCACGCTGGAAGTTCTTTGACCGATACCATAACGGTGTCCCCCGTTAGAACTCACAGTTTTGCAAGTAGTTGGAGGAAGGTGAAGAGATTTTTGACACATGTAGAGTTGTTACACGTGTCGAAGATTTTTTGACAACATCAGAGATGATATGACATTTTTTTTTATACTAAAAGGTTCCGTGGTATCAATAAAAAAAATAGACAAGGATTGTGTTAAATCATAACCTATTCATGTTATAAATTGAATAACATTACTTTAGTTAATTATATTAACTATATACAAAAACTTCTTGCAGTTAGTCTAAATGATATGAGTACTAATAAATTTTTAAAAATATATAATAAACATATTATCACATCCTAGCCATATACCCTTTAAAATTTGTTATATTTACGTCTTGTACTTATGTTAGGCACGTTATGCATGTCGGTGTCCGGACTTAATTAAATTATTTTTACAAAAAATATTTTTGTATACAATAGATATTAAAATTAATCTTTTTATATTACTATCTCAATATTAAATTTATTTTTTATTCAAATAAAAATTATTCCTCACCAAAAAAATTTGTCATCCAAATAGGAGATATACTCAAATACCCTTCTCACAATGTTTCAATGCACCAAGCTAGGCCTATGCTTAATGCATGAATTATCATCCGCTATGTTCCCACGAGATATTGTATCGGATAGCAAATATAGGTGGCCGAGGTGGCGATCCCTTATTGGTCAAAGCAACTTGATTCAACAGGCACCAGAAAATATGCCACGTGTATGCAATATAGCTACAAAGAAGTAATCGACCAATGAAATTGTAGTTAGAAATTCCCAAAGATAAACATCTTGCCATCCGCCCATATTTATACCTCATAGTATATCCCATTAAACTCGCCCACAACTCAACCACATTTGCTTTACTCTTCCTTTGAGCCACTATTGAAATTTTCAATGGCTGCCTCTTCTACAATGGCTCTTTCCTCCCCTTCTTTTGTCGGAAAGCCGGCAAAGCTCTATACCACCGTCTCTGACATCACCGGCAGCCCCAAGATCACCATGAGGAAGACATTTAAAGCAAAGCCCGTCTCCTCTGGAAGCCCATGGTACGGCCCAGACAGAGTCAAGTACTTGGGCCCATTCTCCGGCGAGCCCCCGAGCTACCTCACCGGAGAATTCCCCGGAGACTACGGGTGGGACACCGCCGGGCTTTCGGCAGACCCAGAAACTTTTGCCAAGAACCGCGAACTAGAGGTGATCCACTGCAGATGGGCCATGCTCGGCGCTCTGGGCTGTGTTTTCCCAGAGCTCTTGGCCCGAAACGGGGTCAAATTTGGTGAGGCAGTGTGGTTCAAGGCCGGGTCCCAGATCTTCAGCGAAGGTGGGCTTGACTATTTGGGCAACCCGAGCTTGATCCATGCCCAGAGCATCTTGGCTATTTGGGCTTGCCAAGTGATATTGATGGGTGCAGTTGAAGGCTATCGGGTTGCAGGCGGGCCTTTGGGTGAGGTGGAGGACCCACTGTACCCAGGAGGAAGTTTTGACCCATTGGGCTTGGCGGACGATCCAGAGGCTTTTGCCGAGCTGAAAGTGAAGGAGATCAAGAATGGAAGACTGGCTATGTTCTCTATGTTTGGGTTCTTTGTTCAAGCCATCGTGACCGGAAAAGGCCCATTGGAGAACCTTGCGGATCACCTTGCCGATCCGGTTAACAACAATGCTTGGGCCTATGCCACTAACTTTGTCCCTGGAAAATGATTTATCGAAGTATTATTTAATGCTGTGTGTAATTTCACTGAGGGTTTTGAGGGAGATTTGTGAGTGAATTACTGCAGATGATGTGAAGTTTGTGCAATTTTTTTATTTTTATTTTTCCCTTTTTATGCTTCAAACTCGTCTCTGTTTAAAATTCTTGTGCATTGATCGTTTTAAAATTTAAGAAACCAAACTGAATCCTTATGAAGTTATCAGATTGGTTTAATTCGATTCTAAATTGTAAAATTTGGGATAAATTTTTTAATTAAAATAAAATTGGGATCAAATATCTTAAAAATTTTGAGCCTACAAAAAAAAATTATATTTTTTAATTGTGACATTAATCGTATAGTCAGATTTTTTTCTTCTCCGTTGCAAGGATAACTCACGGACTAGTGAATTTTAATTTTATCTAAGATGTGTTCTTATAAAACTGTAGATATTGGTTTGACCATTTCAATTTGGTTTTTAAAAACTTAAAATTGAAAGTAAACCATAAATTATTCGAGTTAAAATCGAACCAAACCAAATTTAAAACATGAAAGAAAGGTTGAACCAAATAGGAGTAGATATGTAACAATTCAGTTTCCTAGGACCTCACGCGGTTTCTCTCTTTGGAGAAATTAAAACTAAAACTAAATAACAAATATTTTATTATTCATAAATCTGAGAAATTTTACAAACTACGACAATCATTATAATTATCAATTTATCGAGTCAATTTTACAACAATAAATAATAAATACAATTATTACAAATTATATAGAAATTCAAATATAATTATAATTTCTAGCGCAACTCCATTTTCATCGATCCTGAAATAAAAATTGTGAGATTTTAAGTCAACGCTAAATCAAATTTCAACTCCTCTAATAAGTGTATCTAATTAATACAATAAATAAATATATAGGCATGTATCACATATATTTTTCACATTATCATAATTATTTCATATAAATTAATAATTATAATTCAACAACAATAATAATATAAATAACACAATAAATTGATTAAATACATATATTAAAAGAGTTAGAAATTCTACCTGAAATCCGAACCGAAATATTTTTCTTACTAAGAAAACATTCAATATCTATAAACTGTTACTTTATTAACATATATATCCATATAGAATCAATATGATCATTCTTTTTCTTTTTCTTCTTCTTCTTCTTATTATTTCACGTGTTTAACATATATATATATATATAACACATTGTGTGTTGTCTTCTTTTTAAGAAGACAACACACAATTTTACCATAATTTATTTATGCCATAAATTTTCATAATATACAAAATAACCCAAAAATATTAACTTATATAAAATAATATTTTAAAAAATATAATTTTTTGGAGTATTACAATCTACCCCTTAAATAAATTTTATTGTCGAAAACAATAATAATTTAGAATTGCACGGTCATATTAATTACATTCGATTTATTGGACAATTGTTCGCTATGTAGGGTCCCATAACCAAAAGTCACAATCAATCCACATCTCTCTAAAATTCATACTACGTATCGCCACTTCCACATTTGCGGTGGTCCATACTCTATTAAGTACAACTCAACAGGGTGCACTTTAGTTGATAACATCTAACACAGATAACCAATTGTCAAATAATCTTATGTTTCTAAATATTTTCGTTGTGCTACTCTGATAAAAATAATAATAATTATATCTCTATATTTATAACCAATAAATATATTTTCAAAATATCACGGTAGTGTCATTTCAATAGGTCTACGACCTCAATAATGATTCTTACTTGGCATGACATTTCAAGTTCATTGTTATATTTCATAACCAACATTGATAAGTTTCATCCAATATTTCAAGTCAACATATTTGCAACCCGTATCATAACCAGTATATAGCCCAAATTCTACGTGGACTATTCCGTGAGACTAATATAATCATCTCCAATATCCATATTAAAATCTCAATTTAATTTCATAATCTCGTAATTTTTTTTATAAATATCAACACAATCCAAATTTCAAGTAATAGATTCTTTGAAAATAAACAAATTTATAATTGTTGTTAATTCAAAACAATAGATCTAATTTTCATCGCATAAATAAGTCTTCAAACACATAAATATGTCTCAAATACATAAATATATTTCAACCACATAAATATATCTCAAAACACATAAATACGTCTGAAAAGTTTAAAACTCACGTAACATGAATAAAAATATTACATAAAATCCCCTCATTTGAATTTATAAAATATTAATCAAGCTCAAAGTAAACATTAACGTAAAATGTATATAGAATTATTATATAAAGTCCCCCAAAAGTCTCAACAATTACCCTACACTCTGACCCTACCTATCACTAATAATGAACCAATATCTATCTGAATATTTTATCGGTGTATTGTCTTCATAATACAAAGACAATTTATGGATCAAATATTTTTTTTTTATCAAAATCTATTTTCAACAAATATTATCACACTGGGAAATATCAAAATTCCACAAATATCATTGAACAACCGAATTTAAGTCAATAGATCAACTCACTTTTATATAATAAAATATCATATTTCCTTACTAGCCATATGATCGTTTTACCTCACGATCGAGAGTTATCATATGAACTACCTGCAAGACTTATCCTCCTGACAAGTCTCAACACAACATATCGATAATCAATTCCATATTCAACTTCTCCTGTCAAATCAACAACATATTTTTATCATCTGCAGGACTTGCCCCTTGGTCTAACAATATATTCATCATCAATTCTATATTCAATTCCATCACATTATATTGTTAATATCAT
Organism: Eucommia ulmoides; assembly: GCA_016647705.1. NCBI lineage: Eukaryota > Viridiplantae > Streptophyta > Magnoliopsida > Garryales > Eucommiaceae > Eucommia > Eucommia ulmoides. The sequence continues at coordinate 41,375,279 of CM028337.1, read as the reverse complement.
ATTTAACTCCACCATATTAATATCAATACCATATTCAACTCCATCATATTGATAGTCAACAACAAGTGGTAAAAGCCACCATATCATACCGATAATCATCGTCAACAATAATAATATATATCAACTACCCGCAAGACTTATCCTCTTGTCAAGTCACAACACAACGTCCTACAGGACACGCCCTTCTATAAGGACCAACAATATCTCGTAGGACATGCCGTTCGTACGAAATAATTATGACATAGCAGGATAATAAAAACTATTTTTCACCTTTAAAATTCTACTTGATCCATTTAATATCATAAAACTGTCTATTTTCATCAACACTTTTTTTTTTTTCCCAATTTAATACAATAATATAATTTGATAATTTACATAAAAGACAGTAAACACCTTTTAAACCAATCATTTTAATAACTTATCATATGGTCCATAACTAACACAACACTCACCCAGTCTTACTTAACTTACTATTGGCCATAACCCAAATCTAGGGTACTCATAAACCGAAGCTCTGTTAAGGTTTACTTAAAAACGTCAAAAAATAAAATGGCCTAGTACCCAGATTAGTTATATGTTTTTGTGATCACTAAAGCTTCCTTGCTCCACCAAGATTAAAAAAATAAAATAAAATAAAATAATCTAATTCTTGAAGCACAATACTTTTAGAGGCAAATGTCCCTAAAGTTCTTGGGAAGATAACCAAATCAGCCACTACAAATTTATTTTCTTCACTGGCAAAAGTAAATAGTCATAGAGTAGCATGTGCTTGATCATCTAATATCTTCAAATAAATAGAGTTCAAACTATATTCAACTAAAAAAGCATGCGATTCCAAGTTCACTAGGCTAATGCTTGTTCTACTGACACATAAAATACTTCTTGCCCATGCAATAGAGGGACAATTTTCGACATATGACCAAACAAACACAAATTTGTGCTTATATATATATATATATATATATATATATATATATATTAAATTTCAAAATAAATTTATTAATATCATAAGTGATAGGTAGAAAATACCTATCTACTTCTAAGCTGGATTTGATATTTTTTGAGTGAATTAGTTATATTTAATTGTGTTTTTGTTAGTTTTTATGTAATTTAGGTGTAGGGACGCAAACAAGTGATAAACGAGCGAAAACAGTGGAAAAATGGTGAAGAAACAAGGTTTCAAGATCATAAGAGCCATCGCCGCAGCGAAGAAGCCACCGCCGCGGCGATGAGAATGCAGAGAAGTGCTGAAAATACACAAAGTCCCACCGCCGCGATGAGAAGGCCACGGCCACGGCGGTAAAAGATCAGAGAGTTGGGAGCCAGTCCCACGGCCGCAGCCGTGAACGATCAGAATGTTATCGACTTAGCCCACCGCCGCGGCGGTGATCCCATAGCCGTGACCGTGGGCTTTGCACAACAAAATAGATATTTTAAAACCTTGTACCTATCAATACCTATTCTTCCCATTCCCTTAAGAACTCTTAGATGTTTTGGAGACCCTTTACACCTTAGATAATTTAGGAGTAGATTAGATTAGTTTTAGGAAGTGATTTTGGCTAATTCTTGAAGAGCTAAAAGAGGAAGTTCATCAATGGAGAAGAGGAAGCTCGGGAGGATCGTTCTTCGGTGAAAGTGGACCACTCCACTTTAAGATTTGATATTTTTTTCCTTGTTTCTATCTTTGTACTTAATGATTTATTGTAAATGATGATTTTCTCTTGGTTTAATGTTTCAATGGCCAAGATCATGTTAGTTTAGTTAGATATTAGCTAGGGTTAGATGTAATTCATGTAAATACCTTTTTGGTTGAATATAAGTTAATTTTAATGGTTTGTTATCCAATTCCAATTGTGTTTACCATTATTTCACGTTTATTATGCTTGTTACAGGGTTTGACACTTGGAAGAGGTAACCTCAGATTCGGACTAGGGTTAAACACAACGCGACGATCCAATAACCCGAGAGGGAGTTGGAGAGTGTGCAATCCATGAGGTTGAGTCAAGACTCATGTGGCTATGTGTTCGGAAAGGCGTTCGAGGGAGACTTCGGCGTCAACGTGAAGTCATGTATTCGCTCACTTTTCACTCGGAAGAGGGAACGAGTGAGTTATAGATACCGAGATTATTGGATGTGATAATAACTATTATTGATAACTAAACTAAGCCAAATAGGTACTAAGTGAATGAAATCGATCCCTAGTTAATTAGTGTAATTAGAATTAATCCTTAAGAGTAGTTTTAATTAGTTTAATTTAAATATTAAATTGAATCGTCAAGATAATATGAGACTACGTAAATTGTGGTACTCAATTATTCACACTTTCCTTGTGGACATGATACCCGATCTTAACCGATCCACTATTCTAAAACTTTGACCTCGTATACTTGCGAGTGTAAGTAGCTGTGTATTTACGCGCTGCCAAGTTTTTGACGCCATTGTCGGGGATTGGAATGAGTGTTACTATTGATATTAGGAGTAAATAACTCAATTTTAATCTAGGCATTTCTTTATATATAATTTTCGTTTGTAGTTTTATTTTTGTTTCCGATAGGATGCTTGAAGATGTTAGGTCGACAAGTGCTATTGCGGTTCGATCATTGCAAAATTTTTCCAGTCTTGAGGGCATGTGTCGGGCCGAGGACATTAAATCACGCGCTTCTTGGGAGGCAACCCAGGGTCACAAATAAGTTAGATACATCTCTGTCGACTTGAAACGGACCCCCGTCTTCAATATCATACTATATACTGTTATTGGGATCGCTGACGGCTCGTTTTGGACATCACCTATGTTGAGTTGGTGGTGATGAGTAGTATGTTTTAGTATGTGTTTATGTTTTTAGTTAAATTTTACTATTTTTATAGTTTGCATGCTTGTTTAGGATTAGAATATTTAGTTTAGTTGTTGTTTTGTGCTGAGTTTTGACATCATCTGGGCCTTTACCCGATGATGATTTTGTCCCCTAATTATTTTGAGGTTGAGCTTAATGCTCATTCATGTGTGTTCTGTGTGCTTAACGTATCGTCTTAGTAAAATTTATTGTAGATCCTAAATGCATGAGCACATAAACTCAATATAGCACTATCTCTTTGATTTGAAACTGATTATCTGTCAATCAATTTCATAACAATAGGGATTCTAGAACTTGATTTGGGGGAAATTCGAGGTGAAATTCTAGGCAAGGTTGCTTAGGAGATATGATTTAGGCAGTCATTTTGTTGCTTGAGCCTTTTGAAGCCTACCATGCAATATCATTATCCCTCGTTACATTGTCAAAGCCTAAAAACCGTTTCAATTCTAAACACTTAACAAATACCCTAGCCGATTAGACTTTTTCCAAACCTATATCGCTAAATTGACGGCACAATGTGAGTGAATCAAGCTAGCAGTTGCAAATGCTACTTGATGTGAGCGGTTGAGTTTTGAGCGAGCTATTAATTGGTTCGGTATTCGATTACTCATTTGTCGTTTTTCGTTTATCGACACCCCTTCAATTATACAAAACAATTAAGTTTGGGGGGGTGTTCGTTAAAAAGAAAAGAAAAAAAAAATGGAAAATAAATAAATAAAAAGAATCAAATGTAAATACAGTTTTTATTTCTGTTTCTTTTTGACAAGTGAGTACGTCATTCTTAAACGTATGTTCAGGGTTGTTTCTAATTAAACTATGGGGTTTTGAGTGTGAGTATGCCAAGCGATGTGCATCGGGTAACGTTAAGTTAATAACGTTAACCTATTTTCTATTCCAAAATACCCTTGGTCATTATTCCAAAACCGAATCCAAGTCCTATTGATCTTCATGAACCTCCGAGCCTACATTAGTGGAGAATAGATCTCAGGTCAGGCGTATGGATTCCCTATACCTTAAAGGTTTTAGTCATGATCTATATTTAGGGATAATCCCATCTAATCAATGGATAGTTGTATATTTGAGTTTAATCACACACACATACTCTTAAATATGATCTAGAATACCGCCTACTATTTTTTAACGTTGAAATTCTAGAACACCACATGGTGTGATTTAGGCCTGAACTTGATGGGATTGGAGGCCGATGAGGGAAATTTTTTGTCCAGTAGATGATAATCAAAACTTACACATTTTTGTTTTTAATTTCATAATTAGTTTTTATATTTTCTCGTATTATGTGGGTGTTTTGCTCGAGAACTAGCAAAATTTTGAGTTCAGGAGTATTTGATAGGTGTAAATTATCTATCTATTTTCAAACCGAATTTGTTAGTTTTTGAGTACGTTTATTATGTTTTAATACATTTTAATGTGTTTTTATTCTTTTTGTATTAAAACAGGTGCGTGGGGTGAAAATGTATGAAATCGGAGCGAAAATGATGAGATCGAACAAAAAATAGTCGAAGAACAGTGGAAAAACAAGCTCAGAGGCAAAATTGTGAAACAAGCCCACCGCCACGGCGTCCAGACCACAGTCGCGGCGGTGAAAATACTGAGAAGGCACCAAACTTGTTGAACTTCTATGGTCACAGCGCAAGATCTACCGCTGCGGTGCAAAAGATGCAGGATGTTATTCTTATTTCACCGCCTTCTTCACCGCCGTGGCAACCAACTAACCGACCTACCACTGCCACGGCGGTGATCCCACAGCCACGGCGGTGGCCTCTGCATTGTGTTAGATATTTTGTCTATTTATACCTCTTTTCTCCATTCTCCTTCACCCCTCGGCCATTAAAGCCCTTAAGGCATAGGTTAGGATATAGAGAGAGTATGGGGAGTGCTCAAATATATCTGAAAGAGAAGATCAAACCTCGAAAAAGGAGAATCGTTCGGTGGATAGTTTTAGCAGCTAATCTTCAGATATCGGCTAAGTTCACTCGTTTTTCCTTTTATTTCTTATCTTCTATGTATGTTTGAGAATGTTTAGCCTAGTTTCAATTATATAAAAGGCTATGGCTTTAGGTTAAATGTGGATTATGTATGGGATTAATATCGTTTATAAAAATGTGATTTTGGTTTAGTTGCGTTTCTTTGATGATTGTTCTTCAATGTTTGAGTGTATTTATCATATTGTTTGTTTATTGTGCTTAGATTTATATATCGAGAATACGGGGTTTGACAAATCCCGTATTCGGATTAGAATAAACAAACGCCACGATCCAATAACCCGGTCGGGGTTAGGATTGTAGACAATCTATGACGTTGGGGAAAGACTTATGCGACCTAGAGTCGTTAAGACGTTGAGGGGGACTTCTTCGTTGATTTGAAATCATGTATTCTCTTGTCTTACACTCGGGAGAGGTGGCGAGAGAGTTTTAGAACTGAGATTGTCGATAGGGTAAACACAATGCATGAAATCAATGACGTTGGGGAGAGACTCACGTGACATAGGATTATTAAGATGTTGAAGGGGATTTCTTCTTTGACACGAAGTCACGTTATATCCCTCGTCTTACACTCGGGAGAAGTGGCGAGGGAGTTTACGAACTGAGATTTTGTGTGCGATTAATGAGGTTGGGGCAAGACTCACGCAACCTAGGGTCGTTAAGACGTTGAGCGAGACTTCTTCGTTGACATGAAGTTGAGTTACATCCCCTGTATTACACTCGGGAGAGGTGGCAGAGGAGTTTTAGATACCGAGATTGTCAAATCGGTCGAACACCACTATTGTAAACTAAACGAAAGCAAACGCATTTAAATAAGTGGAGTTAATCCCTAGATAATCCATCCCATAACTATCTCGTATTAGTATTAGTATAGTTAAATTAGTATATTAGTATTAGTATTAATTAATTAAATTACATTTTTGGTCATCTAGATAAAGTCTGGTTATGACAATCGTGATACTCGATAACAACAACACCAATTCCTGTGGATACGATATCCGACCGAAAGGTCCATTATACTAAAACTTGATCCGTACGCTTGCGGTGAAAGTGGCAGCGTATCAATTGCAACCCCCAATAAATCAAATAAAATAATCTTAATTTTGATTCAATCACTATATAAACTATTTTTTATGATATTTAAATTTTACTAAAAAATTATTTACACATGCGAAATGAAAAATTAAGGTGTAAAATTGAAATAAAACCCAAAGCTTGAGCCTTTATTCATGCAAAATAAAAATGCAAGCTATTTGTTTTTTGTCATTTTGCACCCTTTATGGGGAAAAAAAAAAGGTCGTCATTTTGGTAATGGATAAAATTTACTATGTACAGTCAAGATTTGCTAGTTGCACACCATTATCTAACACTTATCTTCTCCCTATATTGCTCCCCCATATCCATTATATTATTATCAATACATATATAAATATAATTAAAACAATCTGAATTGAAAAGAAAAAAACAAAAATGTTGATTTCTCAAAATTTCAATAATAATTGAAACAATCTAAATCGTAAATTGATGAACCAAACAGGCCCCAATATAATTCTCAAATTTATTTATTTATTATTTTTAAGTATTAATTTATTTATTATGAGTAATGGATACTATAACCCAAGTCTAGGTTAGTCGAAACTTATGCTCTGATACCACTTTGTAACGACTCGATTTCCTAAGACCGCCACGCGATTTTTCTTTTTGGAGAATTAAAATTAAACTAAGTAACAAATATTTTATTATTCATAAATCTGATAAATTTTATAAACTACGGCGATCATTATAAATATCGATTTATCGAGTTAATTTTATAATAATGAATAATAAATACAATTATTACAAATTATATAAAAATTTAAATATAATTATAATTCCTAGCGCAACTCTATTTTCATCGACCTTGAAATAAAAATTGTAGGGTTGTGAGCCAACGCTCAGTAGAATTTCAACCCTTTTAATTAGTGTATCTAATTAATATAACAAATAAACACATAGGCATGTATCATATATAGTTTTCACATAATCATAATTATTTTATAGAAATTAATAATTATAATTCGGCAACAATAATAATATAAATCACACAATAGAGGGATTAAATAAATATATTAAAAGAATTAGAAATTCTACCCGAAATCTGAGCCAAAATCCGAACTGAAATATTTTTCTCACTAAAAACATTCAATATCTCTAAACTTTAACTTTATTAACATATATATCCATATACAATCAGTATGATCACTCTCATCATCATCATCATCATTATTATTATTATTATTTTATTATTATTATTATACGTATACGTGTTTAACACACACACACACACACACATATATATATACAACACATTTGTATTCTGTTTTCTTTTTAAGAAGACAACACACAATTTTATTTTATATATATATATATATATAAAATACCCTTTTGACATAAAGAAAATATTAATTATATTTCAAAACTCTTAAAAGTATATTTTAAATAACATTGTAGTCTCAAAACTTTTAAAAGTCAATTTAAAATTAACATTTTAACCCCGAGAAATTATCAAAAATTTATTTATACCATAAATTTTCATAATATACAAAATAACCAAAAAATATTGACTTATATAAAATAATATTTTTAAAAATATAAATTTTCGAGGTATTACAAGATAACAATTTATTTGAACCCAAGTAAGACATTACTTTAGTAGATAGATGACCAAATCGATTGTGCCAACGGGTAAATGAGTTGACTGAGGCAGATAAAGTGTGTAGGCAGGGAGAGATAGTGGGTAACTTGTAAAGACCATCCTTACAGAGACCCTTATAGAAGAGAGAACCAAATGTGTAATCAAAGATAGAAAAGTGATGAGTATCAATGGCACAAAGAACATTATTATCCGTGCAAAATTGAGCAATGTAAAGTAAATATTTATGCATCGAAGGAATAACATAGACATTATTAAAAAGAAAGGATAATAAGCCAAGTAATAGTGTCATGTTACCCGTATAAAATATTGGTAGGTGATCATCATTGCTAAGTTGAGAAAAGCTAGACCCACTGTATGGTGTGTACTGCTGCAAGAGAGAGGGGTTGCTTGTCATATGGGTAGATGCACCAGTTTCGGGATACCAGCTAGGATTAGTGAGTGTCCACTATGAAGTTTGTTTATTCTGATATACCAAAGATGGAGTAATCTGTAGGGCTGCAAAGGCAGAGTTTAACGATGGAGGAATGAATAGTCGTGCAAATGAAGAGAACCGGTAGCAATTCCGAGTAGAATGACAAATTCCAAGGCACAATTGACATTGCATTATGGGTATGGGTGTAGTAAACATAATTAATATGAGGATATAGGTGAAATCATAATTTGTGAATAGTATGGGGTGCAAATAGGAATTTGTAAAAAATTAGGGGGATGAGATCAGTGAATACTGAATACCAATCTTTTGCCCATGTTTGTGTCGAATCCACATAAGTCTTTCATCTGTTCCAAGAGTTGCAAATTCCTATATCCACGATTATTACCTTACTTTGTGATAATCTCAACACTATATATATATATATGGCTTCAAATCATGTGTTCCACGCCCATTATTAAACTGGATTATTACTTCATATGGGAACGCATTCTTACTGGCACACACCGAGTTCAATTTATCCCTTTTACTGACCAACTTGCCGAAATATTTACCAAGAAACTCTACAAGACATGGTTTTATCTTCTACGAACAAACTCGTCCCTCCAGGCTAGTTGAGTTTGCGGGGGAGTATTAAGCCTCAATCCCTTTCATATATTAGTTACAAATCTACATTCATTTCATATGAGTTACAAATATGTATTTTAGATATTTAAGATTAATTTCATATCAATTACAAATCATGTAATTCAAAAACAGTTACAACCTTACTCTTATATAAAAAAGATAATTGTTTATAATGAAAAACATGTAGAATTTAATTACTTACAAGATTGGTATGCAGGGAATTTAAGATCTCGATGAGTAATTTTATTTCGTTAGAGGTGTGAGTTCTTCCCCTATCTAATATACCAAATCTATCAAATCTATAGATGTGTAGAAAATATTTCTTGAAATCTCTTAGAAAAGCTTATTTGGTTTTCTCAAAACGAAGGATTTCAAGTCTAGGTAAAATGTCTCTTATAAAGGACAATATGAAAATTCAATTTGTTTTTATCATGAAGTTAATTTTATATACTTTATAATCTAGAAATATCAATATGATCAATATAAACAACTTCTAGATGTATAAATGTGCATACAAGTAGATTAATTATCTCACCAATTATGGATATATATATCAAGTGTCTAGACAAAAAAATTAATAATGTAAAGTATGATCTAGACATATTGAATTTAAACACATAGCAATCAAGTCCCAAAATTGAACAATAAAGCTCAATGAACATAGTGTAAGATGAAACAAACTCACTGATTTTTATGAGGACAATTTGAACTTTGTTTCCTCTTCTGAGATGATCAATTTTCTCATTATTGATTTCCTCACAACCATAGAGCATCACAAAATTGAGCTTAAAGAACATTCTCTAGGTTTTGTACTTATAGGATCACACTCTTATTTGTTATAGTGTTTTTACACTATATCACTCATTTTAGAATAAAGAAGTGTCTCTATATAATGATAAATATGTATCAATTAAATTTAGATCCACATCTTCATAAAATTCATGCAACTAAGTGGAGTTTATAAAAGGTTGGTCAAGGTAATGATTGTTGCACCAAATTTGGGATCTACTCACCCATACCCATATCCACCAAGGTAGTGAAACATCACCGCTTCTATTGTGTGTGATACATTAGATTCGTATGGGTTATTACCTCAGACAACCTTATAATTTTTCAAAGTTCCACCAAAATTCCATTAATTATCAAAATGACTAGAGAAATTCCTCTATCAGAAAGACAAGAGCAAACTGGCCAAATTACCATTACTTTAAATTCGATAAACCTATAATAATACAATGAATTTTATACCCTCAATTATATTTTTTTTAATATTCTTAAATTGTTTTATTTTATTTATTCATTTTTACTCCTCTCTGTTTTCCACTTCTCATTGTCTCTCTACTCACCTATACCCATATCCACCAACCCCCACCACCATAGAAAGTCACAAAATTGAGCTTGAAGAACATTTTCTAGGTTTTGCACTTATAAGATCACACTCTTATTTTATTGTAGTGTTTTTACACTATATCACTCATTTAAGAATTAAGAGGTGTCTCTATATAATGGTAAATATGTATAAATTAAATTTAGATCCTCATCTTCATGGAATTCATGCAACTAAGTGGAGTTTATACAAGGTTGGTCAAGGTAGTGACTATTGCATCGAATCTGAGATCTAAAGGCTATGATTTAATTAATTAATTGTACATTAGGTGCATGAAATCTGATTACTAATTGTAATCCATGATATTTCAATTTGATTAATTTGGGCAAGAACCTATTAGGAGACAAGGTGGATCAAGAAATGCTGAAATTTAAAGTTTAAAAAATAGAAACATTTAAACATTTGATCTACCCTTTGATTTTGATCCATAATTCTTAATTATTGATTTTGATAGTAGAAAATATATTTAATTAAATACTAAAACTATTTTTAATCAATTTGGTATTCAAAACAAGGTTGTATTTGATTTTTTTTTTTTTTCTTAATGTACGGTTGATAGATTTAAGAAATCAGTTGATCGATGAGCTTGATTAACTATTTTGAAAGACCTATGGTGTAATCGGTTGACTAGTTGCTTACAGATCGTAACTTACTGTCAGAGTAGGTTGACCAGCTCTTCTTATGATTCAACATGTTCAGGCTATTGATAGAATCCGTTAAGTGGATCTTGAAATTTGTCGATTGGTCTAGGTTGCTAGTAGAATTAGTTAGTTGGATCTTGAAATCAGTTGATTAGTTCCTGCGTATTTTCATTTTTAGTCCACTTCTTTGACCAATCCTAACTTTGATTTTGATCATTTTTTTTTCAATTATTTTTTAATAATTTTAGGTATTATAAAACACGTAATTTCTACAAATAAATATGAAACATTGGAATGCAAGTGTATATGCGTCTCCTAGAGGTTTATTTCAACATACTTCTCAAGTTAAAGACTTTCATTACATTATGACTCGATTTTTATCATGTTGATTCTCATTGATCTTTCTCTGCAACGAATCTTCTAGTTTTCTTCTTCTTCGTTTGTCTTGATGGCCTCTTTCTCATTCCATGTATTTTCTCAGTCTTCTTGTACCTTCTATCCTTTTGCTTCTTGTTTCGTTTAGGAGTTTGGTTTTGAATTTCCTGGAAAATCGTCTACCCAAGAATCCTCTCACGATTAGTACATGGTTAGTACAATCAATATATGATTAAATCATTATATTCGATCATATATGTATATATATTTTTAGATGATTAAATGTGAGAATAAATATAGTATATCTAGAGATTCTCAAGTAATCACATGTATTACAAATACATGAATAATGATATCTTATGTATGCCAGATATGTATGGAATAGATATATCGTTATAATAAATCAAGACTAGAATAAACACAACCTTCAGATGAGAGACAAATCCCTAGACATTTTTAGGCCGTCGGATTAATTTTCTTTCATTAATTATATATTAATTAGGGTTTAAGTTGCCAATTCCCCTCTCATTTCATAACTATTATGTGAGTTTACTTCAGTCGATTACTCCCAACTCTCTCTCTTTTCATTTTGAGATTAACCACATTGCTCTCATAGTTCCGTCAACCTTTTTCTTTCTTTCTCTAGTTACTCAACAACATCATGCCTCGCCATCGACGAAACGCAGCTCCATCTTACCTCACCATCGACGCAATTGCCACACAACGTCACATATCCAACTAACACTGCCATCTCCGACTGTTGTTATCTCCATCGCTGACCGCCGCAGCTTAAGTACTCATTTTTCTCCTCTATCTTATCTCTGTCTACAACCATGCACCACTACCTCCCATCTTTTTTTTTTTTTTTTTTTTTTTTTTTTTTTTTTTTTTTTTTTCATCCTAGTAAAGATTTGGCCATATCTCAATCCCCTTATTTTTCCTTTCATTTTCTCATCTTCAATCACACCAACGTACTCAATTTTTTTCTCTTTTCAACTGTAATGGAGTATCACTCTCACCCAAATCGTTGATCTCTCTTTTAAATCTTTGATATTCTCTCTCAAATCTGATTCTTCATGATCGATCTACTTTCTCCCTAACGATCAGCCCTAATTTCTTAGAAATTATAAATTCTCTTTTGTGTTCTATTTCAGAAGAATAACTCTTTAGAATTCAAGAGTGAAAATCATTAATGTAATACTTTTGATTTGGTTTTGCAACTTGGACAAAACACAATGCTAATTTTTTTAATAAAAACAAAAATTAAACTTGAACATACCTGATGGTAAAATATCTTTACTACCACCAAGAAAAAATCATTATGAACCTTATTCCTACCCATTCCCATTTTTTTGGTTCTTGAATATTGTTTATGTTCCCAATTTTTTTTTTCTATTATATTCAGCTCCTAGCTTTGTGTTCCCTGATTTCAAGGTGTTTACCATTATCTTTTACTTAATCATATATTTTATTGTTGATTATTGTTGTCAAGGTGCATGATATTATTTATGATTATGATTACATACTATTGTTGATTAGTCTATTTATGATTATTATAATTGAATCCCAAACAGATAATTTTTGGCTACTATTTAATAATTGTCATTTTACAAGCGTTTTTGAGTTATATTTACTGATGGAAATTTAACAATTGAATCAACTACGATACTATAGCAGCAACAGAAGCCATTGCAATATGCTATTGTCATTGTCATTTCTAAGAATATGGTCATAGAATTCTAAAGAGAATGAACAAATTTAGGAATTATTTTATAGAATTTTTGTATTTTGCCATGTTTGAAGTATTTATTTTTAATCTCAAATTTCATGTTTCCAAATAGTACTTAGTGAATTAACAAAAGCTAATGCTGAAATGATGGTGTATCATGTGAATTATATAAGTACTAAGGGAAAAATCAATTAGAAAAAAGTTTCTGTGAGATTTGACACCTGGGGTGCAATAGGGATTAGAATAAGTAGAATACTTGATGAAATTATCAACTATATGCAATAATTGCAAAGAAAACTAGGAGTACGATGTCATTAAAATATGCAGGCTTAAAAGTTTAATACAAAAAAAGAATTTGATTTTTTCAGGTTTGCTATTATGATAATAGGCAGTGCAACTATTTTCTATAGGGAAGATTATTTAGGAAGGCAAAAATTATCGGCCAGGCAAATACATTTGGCTAAGTTGTTGAGGAGCTTTCAGAAATTAGCAGATTAAGTAGTCTCAATTTAGCCTTTATTTTGTGTTTTTATTCCAAATTTTTTTGTTTCCGTTTCGAGTTTCTTGAAATAATTTTGTTATGTTCACAGACATTATTTCTTAAAACATTGGAACAGACTCTAAAAGTGAGAGCTTCTTCGTCCCTATTTAAAGTTGATGCAATGTTATTATATTTATATATATTATGATTTCTATGGTTGTATTGTTGTTGATTGATTATATGTCATATGGTATTGATTTTGTTTATTATAATCATCGTTGATAATATTTTTGTCACTAAGAACGAACTTAAGGTTCTAAAAGCTCCAATTGCGGTATATGTTCAAGGATTAACTAGATAATCTTTATTAATTCAATTTTCTTCATTTAATTGATTTGATTTTCTTCTTCTACAAATTTAAGTTAGTTTTTTCTTTTAGTTGAATCTATTTACTGTTTAGTTGGACCAGAATTCAACACCATTGTTGTCGCTGCTGCTTACGCAACACTGTTGTCGTTGTAGCTTACGCAACAGCCTCATCAAGTGTTTTTGAGTTATATCTATTGGTGAAAATTTAACAATTGAATCAGCTATGGCACTATAGCAGCAACATAAGCCATTGCCATTGTCATTGCTAAGAGTATGGCCATAGAATTCCAAAGAGAATGAACAAATTTTGCAACCATTTTATAGAATCTTTGTTGTTTTTCCTTGTTTGAAGTATTGACTAATAATATCATTTTATTTTGGAAAAATTACATTTTAAACCCTTTAGATATTGACATTTTTTTAAACGGTCCATCTTCATTTGAGCATTGCATGTTAAACCCTCTAGGTATAAGCACGTTTTTAATTAGTTATTCCGTAAGAAATTTCATCCAAACTAACAAGATTTTGACGGAAAAACCGTTATTTTACATTTTTTTTAGTTATATTTATCTTTTTTTTTTCTTTTTTCATTTTCTTATATTATTTGACCCCTCCCTCTGTCCCGCTCAAGACTCTCTCTCTTCCTCATTTTCGCCCCCTCTCTATTCCTCCATCTCCCCGCTAGTCGGAACTGCCCCTCCTTATGGGGGATGGCAACTAGGGGGTGCCACCCCTTTATTTCAGGGGTATTTTCACCCCCTATTGAAGGGGGTGAAAATACCCCATGTTGCATGGGGGTGAAACCACCCCTATGCAACATAGGGTGATATACCCCCTTTTATGGGGGGGGGTGAAAATACCCTTTGGGGAGAGGGAGAGAGGCAGAGAGAGGAGGGAAGAAGGAAAGAGAGAAGGAGAGAGGAAGAAAGGAGGAAGAGTTGAGTGGGAGAGATAGAGAAATGTAGGGAAAAAAAAAGGAAAAGGAAAAAATCATTAAAAAATAGAGAAATATGTAAAATGACGATTTTGTCCCTCTATTATATTAGTTTTAACAGAATTTCTAATGGAATGACCAATTAAAAACGTGCTTATATCTAGAGGGATTAAAATGAAACGTTCAAACGGAGAGAGACTGTTTAGAAATGTGTCAATACCTAGAGGGTTTAAAATGTAATTTTTGCTTTTATTTTTGGTTAGATGGTGTTGGTCCTCTTCTAAACTTTATTTTTTTATTTTTTTATTTTTCATCGTTATGATTTTAGTTTTGTTGCTTATTAGGTGCTGTTGCAATAGATTATTCTCTTTATTTTATAAAGCAAATAACCTATGCGTTGCCTAAAGGTCCGTGCATATATATATATATATATATATTTTTTAGGAAAATATGATTTTTTTTCAAGCTTATTTTTATAAATAGTCTGTCAAGTGCATACATTATTTTATTTTTTTGTAAATTGTGTCTTTATTCTATCCACATGGAAGAAGGTAAAGTCATTATTATTGATTTTTCTTACAATGTTGTTCTAAGAATGTGTGTTCATGTGAGTTTCATTTTAAGAAATTAATTAAAGTCTGAATACGTTTTATGAGAGTTTTTATTTGGCTAGATTTTTCTTGGATTGTTTTGAAGTATTTGTATTTGTAATGAGATTATTTTTTAATGAAGCATAATAGAGCTTTTAGGCATATGTGATGCACTAATAGTTTGGTACCAGTATTTTGATTGTACGGTTTTATTATTATTGATATTTTTATTTTTATTGGTTTGTAATTTGTTATGAAGATTAAATTATAGATAAAACTGTAGAATATTGTTGGACTTTTTATATTATTGATTTTTTTTATATTATTTTTTTTTGTGTAATTTTTTATGTCTGGATTTATTTATTTATTTTGTATTTTTTAGGGTGTAGATGAAACAAAAAAAATATTTTTCTTATTGGAAAATGATAATATGAGTGCAATAACGCTTACTTTCTCAAATAAATTTACAATGCAATTTATTTATCATTTGCATATAACCTATGTTGTGTCTCTTATTTTGTATAAGTACAAGTTTTAGTCTCGATTATTAATTTTTATCGATGTTCAATTGTCAGTCATCATTGATGCTCAAATGAAATATGTGAGCTTAATGTTGGTTTCCATTGTCAATTATTATCAATATTCAAATGAAATACGTGCAAATTGTTGTACATAGAGAGAAAATTGTGCCAAAAAAAATTATGTTACGTACTTCAACCGGCGGTTATCCTCTCACATGGAAATTACCTGCAGTTAATCCCTCAATCCCTCACATGGAAGTTACTCATTCATGTTGCGTAGTTATTTGTTCAGTTACTTGTGCTCAGTTATTTGATCCCCCACATGGAAGTTATTTCCTCATGTTTTGTAGTTAATTGATCAAGCCACTACCCTGTTAACTACTCTATGTTCAAGCCACTACCCTGTTAACAGTTATTTGTTCAAACCACTACCTAGTTAACTGCTATTTTCTCTATCCTTGTTGTTGCATGTGTGATGCATTGGCTATAAATAAAGCCACATGAAACCAGTAAAGGCATTATGAAAGGAATTCTACTTCTTCTCTCTCTGTCTCTCTTCTCTTTCCTTTGTCTCGTTCTTTTTTCCTCCTCTTTGAAATTCCAACACAATAGTTTGGTTCCTCCTCTAAATTCTAACATAACAGTTTGGTCTTAGAGCACGGTTTTTTCCATGGATACATATGGGAAGACAAACTTTGAATTCCATAACAAAGTGAATGAAGTGTTGGCACATCACGAGTCGAACTTCGATCATGTGAATGCAACTCTACAAACAGTCTTGATAAAATACAAGTCTTGCGTTCCACTAGGAGCTCCACACTTATCCCCCAGAAGTTAATCCCCTTGCTCAAGAGGGATCATCTCACCATCCACATGCCACACCGTCTGCGGCTAGCTACAACCATTCACCACCATCTGCACTCAAGCTTCAATTTTCGAAAGTTAATGGAGAAGATCCAATGGGGTGGATCTACAAGGCCGAGTAATACTTCGAATACCAAGGCATTGGAGATGATCAACAGGTACAACTTGCTTATTTTCACTTGGAGGGCATTGCACTACAATGGCATCATTGGCATACAAAATTTAAGGGACCTCTTACCTGGGAAAAACTCACTAAGTCAGTCTTGCTTCACTTTGGTCCTACCGAATTCGAAGATCCCTTGGAAGCTTTGTCCCGTTCGAAGCAAACTACAACGGTTGCTGCTTATCAAAAGGCCTTTGAAAGGCTGTCTTATCGGGTAGATAAATTACCAGAAATGTTTCTAATAAGGTGTTTCATTGTCGGCTTAAGGGATGGCATCCGCTTGAATGTTAAGATCAAACAACCCCGAACCTTGGCAGACACTATTGGAATTGCCCGATTGGTGGAGGAGCGAAACCAGCTCTAACGACAGCCTACCCCCATCAGCAGAATGCAATTAGAGGCCCTACTGCCTAGAGGAAACCCCAACCCATACACAAGAATTCTGGGACCAACACCTAGCCAACGCTCAGGAATGGGATCCAACATACCGTTCCTGTCTTTTCGTCGAATCACCAACCAGGAGGTGTGGGAATACCGAGAGAAAGGCCTATATATTAATATGATGAAAAATACTCCTTGGTCCATCAGTGTGAACGTCCCCAATTATTTATGATTGAAGATACACCACACATGGAGGAAGAAAATGGAGAGGAACCACCTCAAGAAGTAGAAACTCTAGAACTACTACCCGAAATCTCTTTTCATGCAATTACTGGTGTCGAACATCCCCAAACCCTTCACGTTTTGGGAAAGTTGAAGAACAAAAGCCTAATGGTGTTGATCGACGGGGGTAGTACCCACAATTTCATCGATCAACACATTGCTTTTCGATTCGGCCTACCGATTGTCCGGGATAAGAAGCTACAAGTGGTGGTTGCCAATAGGGAAATGATCGAATGCACAGGACAATCTCAAGGGCTCACGCTCACTATCCAAGGTATACCTATCACTACTGACTATTACATTCTTTCGGTGGCAGCTTGTCAAGCAGTTTTGGGTGTACCATGGCTGGATATGCTCAGACCCATCGAGATAGATTACAAGAGCCTCACTATATCCTTTCGTATTAGGGGAATCACTCATACCTTCCATAGACCTGGTTGCACTGCGGAGGTTGCCTGCATCGAAGTTTTGAGTGACAAAGACTATGCGGGGTTGCAGGGAATGGGGTTCTTCTTTCAGATTGTTCCGGTCGAACCCAAGTCCTCTATTCAATCTTACCCACCGGAGATCAAGAGCCTTCTGGAGGAGTTCTCTAAGGTCTTTGAGACTCCCACAAACATTCCTCCCAAACGATTGTACGACCACCGAATTCTGCTCCGACCAGATGCAAAACCAGTGAGCGTGCAACTCTATTAATATCCATACTACCAAAAATCAGAAATTGAGAAGATGGTCAAGGATTTCCTGCAGATAGGACTTATACGGCCAAGCAACAGTCATTTTTCTTCTCCAGCTTTATTGGTGAAGAAGGTTAATGGCACATGGCAATTTTGTGTTAACTACAGGGCTCTCAACAAGATCACGGTGAAAGATAAGTATCCCATACCTGTAATTGATGAATTACTTGATGAGCTTCATGGTGCCAAGTTTTATTCAAAGTTGGACTTGCGATCTGGGTACCACCAGATTCGAGTGCATGAAGAATATATTCAGAAGACGGTATTTCGAACTCATGAGAGGCATTACGAGTTCGTAGTCATGGCTTTTGAACTCACCAATGCGCCGACAACTTTTCAGAGTCTCATGAATGACCTCTTTCGGCCATACCTCCGTTGGTTTATTCTAGTATTCTTTGACGACATATTGGTTTATTCACAATCGTAGGAAGATCACCTTTCTCATTTACAAACTGTCTCCATTATTTTGCAATCCAACCAGTTGTTTGCCAAGGAATCAAAATGCCATTTTGGAGTACTTAGGGCATATTATCACTGAAGGAAGAGTGTTAGTAGATCCTAACAAGGTGCAAGCAGTGGTGGCTTAGCCAACCCCCACCACGGTCAGAGGAGTGCGAGGCTTCCTTGGTCTTGCCAGCTACTATAGAAAATTTAGTCGCCACTTCAGCAGCATAGCAGCCCCACTAACCAGGCTTTTGACCAAGGAAAAATTCCAATGGAATAGTAAAGTAGAGGAGACATTCCCCCAACTGAAGCATGCCTTCACCACACCACCTACTCTGCGTCTGCCAGACTTCTCTCAACAATTTGTGATTGAATATGATGCTACTGGAGTGGGGCTCAGAGCTCTTCTCACACAACAGAATCAACCAATTGTCTATTTCAGTTAAGCTCTCAAAGGATCTGCATTGGCGTTATCTACATACGAGAAAGAAATGTTTGAAATTGATAATGCCATCAAAAAATGGTGCCCTTATTTGCTCGGTAGCAGGGTTTATAGTGAGAATAGACCACCAAAGCCTCAAATATCTACTGGAGTAGCGCATCACCACTCCCGCCCAGTCCTATTTGTTACCCAAGTTGTTGGTATACGACTATGCCATTGATTATAAAAAAGGGCTCGAGAATCAGGCTACCAATTTCTTATCTCAAATGGGAGAGCTCTAGTTCTTATTCATCTCCATTCCACATGCGGACTGGTGGCCGAAGCTCTAACAAGAAGTTCGCGAAGATCTATTTTACGTAAGCCTAGCCAGTAGACGAGATACCCATAAATTGACTTTGCGAGATGGTGCTTGGTTCCAAAATGACAAGGTATTCTTGAGCCCTAATTCTACTCTAACTCCTCTAATCCTCACAAACAACCATTCATCCCCTATAGGCGGCCATTTTGGGTTCTATAAAACCCTCAATCGTATCAGCCAGAGTTTCATTTGGCCAAAGATGCGACAAGCAGTGAAGGAGATCCTAACGACTTGCGAGGTGTGCCAACAATACAAAGCGGACTATATGAAGCTTGTTGGCCTGTTGCAACCCCTTCCCATACCTACTCAATCATGGATAACTGTGTCCATGGATTTCATAGAAGGCCTTCCCTTGGCCAATGGATACTCCCTCATCATGGTGGTAGTTGTCCATCTGACAAAATATGCACACTTCGTGCCAATTAGACATCATTTTTCTACTGCCTTAGTTGCATGAGCCTTTGTCACCAATGTGGTGCGATTATATGGAGTGCTCACCTCCGCAATAAGCGATCGCGATAAGGTATTTACCAACAATTTTTGGCAGGCCTTGTTTTGCCTCCAAGGGACCAAACTCTTCATAAGTTCCAGTTACCACCCTCAGACTGATGGCTAAACGACAATCGTTAACAAAACCTTGGAGCAATATCTTCGTTGTTTTATAGGTTCCCAGCCGAAGAAGTTGGTAGAATGGATACCATGGGCAGAATTTAGCCATAACACCTCTATCCACTCAACAACAAAAATCACTCCCTTTGAGGCCGTCTATGGCAAACAACCACCAAGCATACTGACATACATTCTGGGGACGGCACGAGCACAAGCAGTGGATGAGTATTTCCAAGACAAGGACTGAATCCTAAGGAAACTTCGGCCCAATCTGCAACTTGCTCAGGAACGGATGAAGAATCAGGCCAATCAACATAGGCGCGAGGTTTCGTTTAATATAGGTGACTATGTCTACCTCAAACTCCAATCTTACCGCCAGACTTCTATTGCATTTTGTGGATCTATAAAGCTTTCCTCTCTCTTCTATGGTCCCTATAAGGTAATTGAGCGGGTGGGACTTGTGGCTTACAAGCTAGAATTGCTGGCAGGATCACTGATCCATGACACATTCCATGTCAGTTTCATGCGCAAACACTTGGGACCTATTACACCCACCTTCCCTGATCTTTCTCCTGTAGCAGATGATTCTACTATTCTCCCTCAACCACAATCCATTTTGGCTCGGCAAGAAGTACAAAACAGGGGAAAATACCACCCAAAATCCGAAGTTCTAAACAAATGGGTCGGCATCCCAGTCGAGGATGCTACTTGGGAAATTGAATGGCGATTCCAGAGGGCCTACCCCAGTTTCTGTCCTTGAGGACAAGGACCATCCGAGTGGGGGGGGGGGGGGGGGGGGGGGGGGGGGGGGATTGTTACGTACTTCAATCGGCAGTTATCCCCTCACATGGAAGTTACCTGCAATTAATATCTCAATCCCTTACATGGAAGTTACTCCCTCACATTGTGCAGTTATTTATTCAGTTACTTGTGCTTAGTTATTTGATCCCTCACATGGAAGTTATTTCCTCACATTCTACAGTTAATTGATCAAGCCACACCTTGTTAACTGTTTTTTGTTCAAGCCACTACCTAGTTAACAGTTATTTGTTCAAACCACTACCTAGTCAACTACTATTTCCTCTATCCTTGTTATTGCATGTGTGATGTATTGGCTATAAATAAAGCCATGAAACTAGTAAAGGCATTATGAAAATAATTTCACTTCTTCTCTCTTTCTTCTCTTTTCTTGGTCTCGTTCTTTTTTCCTCCTCTTCCAAATTCCAACACAACAATTTGGTTTTCCCCCTAAATTCTAACATAACAAATTATTATTATTATTATTGTTGTTGTTGTTGTTTTTTATTTTTTTTATTTTACACCTGCGTCTTTAGACATGGGTTATACACTAGTAATCACATAAGATATAAGAATACAAATAGTTAAGCATTTTATAATTCAATCCATTACATTGATATACATAGTAAAGTATGACACCACCAAAACCAATATCTCAACCTAAGTTACTGTTTAGATGGACTATTAAAGGATATTTGGTGAAGTTAGGGAAAATAGAGCTTACCCCCTACATAAATAGGTTTACATAAATAGGTTTGCATTAAGAGAAAAATTTAGATTCTGGGAGAATATTGCCTCTAATGAGGTCCTGCCACATGGAGTTCATTTGGGTGCTGCATTAAGGGGTTCATTATAAGCATCGCATTACCAAACTAATCCGTGTGAAGAATAGAGATCTCCATAGATCTGTCTAAGTTAGATGTCCTCGGGACTTGGCCGGCTGCTAGGTCCCCTTGCGTTTCAGGGGTCGCGTGTCTCGATTCTTGCAAGAGGCCGACATTTTGCCACATCGTTAACCCCCTGTGACCAACACATGGACCATTAATTTCTACCCACATTAGTAGCCCCCTACTCCTCAATTAGGATAACGTGAGCTTGTTAGTCTCATTGGGTGGACTTCCCAATAATGTTAGGTAGCTCTCATCCAAGGAAGTATTCGCATAAGGTAACAGATGCTCAGTTCCTTACTTAGACATCCTCTTCTATTCCTTATAAGATCTGCGGTGACTTCTTTCTCAGGGTGTAGCTTTGAGCTCATCTTTTCAACCGTTGGCATAAAGTTTCACCCATCAGTGTAAAGTTTTCACCTTTCTACTAGTTCGTCCATTTTTCATGGTCAAATCTCGTTGTGGGGGGGGGGGGGGGGGTGACATGACGACCAATAAAATTACCGGGAGGATCTCTCATCCCATATGGAGTGCCTTAGGAGGCAGCAACGACAACAAAGAGCTTGCCAAACTTGGTCCAAAAATAATATCGTGGTGATGTTGATAGAGGAGTAGAGGATCTAGAAAGGAGTAGAGGTCCCATTGTAGGTAACAAGTGTTCGCTTATGGGCTACTTTGTGTTCGCTTATGGGTTTCTATCTTCCCCACCAACCAAGGGTACGAATTGAACCAACACGACAAGTACGTCACATTTTTTAGTGGGGGATATTGTGAGGTACCATTAGAAATGTTTGAAAAGATTGTTTGATATATAAAATACCATATGTGCTACTACTAATACATTTTCTTGAGCATTTGGGTTAGGTGGACTTGATCCAAAAGGTACTAGTTCAATGGGAGATATTGTAGGATCCCACATTAAAACTATTAGAAAAAATTGTATGATATATATATAGCATTATGTGGATTGCTAGTAGTACCTTAGCTTAAGAATTTTTATTGTAAGATACCACATCGAAACTATTAAAAAAATTTGTCTAATATATAAAGTACTATGTGGTCTATTACTAGTATATTGCTTCCAGTGGAGATGGGCCATGCTTGGTGCTCTGGGTTGTTTTTTCATAGAACTCTTAGCCCGAAACAGGGTCAAATTTGGTGAGGTAGTGTGGTTCAAGTCTGGATCCTAGATCTTCACTGAAGGTGGGGCTTGACTATTTGGACAACCTGATCTTGATCCATGCTCAAAGCATCTTGGCTATTTGGGCTTGCTAAGTGATATTCATTGGTGATTCATTTAGTATAAATACACATGCATTTGCATATTCTCTACGTGGCATATTGTGTTTATTATATGTGTGTTTGAAGTGATTAATATGACTGAAAATGCATATAAGTCAACTAGGATCAAAAACAAATTTGAGTTGTTAAGAAGATAAGCTTAAAAGTCGAAAGATGTAGAGTTAGATTGACCGATACCCTGTTTCGTTCAATCGATTAGGACAATAAGCATAATCCAAAATAATTCGAATCAATCTAATTGACTGATTAATACATTCGATCAACCTATTTTGACAAAAAGATATTAGAATATATTAATATAGAAATTGGTCAACTGATTGAAAAAATAAGTCAACCGATTGGACCTGAATGTCAAAAATCTTAGTTCGGTCAACCGATCAGTCAACCAATTGGGGTAGTAAACAATTCAATATGGTTGATTATAAATGTCAGTTGACTGATAACTAATCGAGACAATCAATTGTCGAACGTCTGTTGCATATCCTTAGGTAAAAATCAAATTTGAGATTGAATTGAATGTGAAATTGATTCATTTAATTAACATTTGATCTATGATTTGAATAAAAAAATCTTTAATTAAGAGACAAGATTAAATGGGCAATTGGATGAACAAAAGTTTCATTAAACTCTAAATTTTAGTCTTTTTCCTAGCTATTTGTCTCTCAACGGACCCTTGCTTTAACTGAGAAAATTGGAACACTTTAATGGTCTGATATTATCTAGATTACATGCCCCTACCATTCATATCATTCATTGTAACCAATTCATTCCCAAATTATTCACAACAAATAATTTCTTTGCTCTATAAATACCTATCTGCAAAAACTTTGACAAGAGACGAAAATACACAAAATATGACACACCATGAAATTTTCTTAGAGTTTTCATTTTGTGCGTTAAACACTCTTAGAACATCATTGAGTGGTATAACGTTGCAAAAATACTACCTTTTAAAAAAGATTGAGTGATTAAGTTAGGAAATTTTAGTGAACTCATTGTGAAGACTGGCACACCTTGTTTTTCATATATATATGTTATAAAGAATAGCGTTTCAAGAAATGTAAAGAGAGGGATTTTTAAATGTGTCAATTTTCTCATAGAAGACTCAGACTGATTTTTTTGGGGGGGAAAGTTGTCAGTGTTGAGATTAAATGGTGCAGATCACCGGATTTTAAGAAAAAATGAAAAAAAAATAAAAATTGTTAGGAGTGTGCGTTGCACGGGTGCCCATTAATTTTTTTTTCTTTTTCTTCTCATTTTTCTTTTCTTTTACTCTTTCTCTCTTTCCCTCATCTCATTTTCTCCCATCTTTCTTTTCTTCTTTCTCTTTTTATTTTCTCTCTTTTTTATTTTATTTTACTATTTTATTTTATTTATCAAAATAAAATAAAATAATCAGATAAGATAAAAAGAAAATAAAAAAACAAAATAATTTTTTTGAGGGTAGCCAAAATGCGTTTCTACAACGACATTATCCATAAAATTGCTACTACTTTGGAGAAATTGAAAATAGAACCAACTTAATTCCAGATCGATCAACATTACTCAAATACTGAATACTACTAGTGAGTTAGTTCCATACTTGTTTATACTTTGATTGTGCATATTTGTCTCAAGTAAGGAATATTAGTTACTTGTTCATATTAATTTAGAAATTGTTTAAATTGATCATATCCATTACGTCTAGATATTTGTGATTATATTGATATTGTGATAAAATTATTAAGGATTTCATAGTTTGCTGAATAGTTGAATTTACTTAGTATTGAAATCAATTGTTTTATTGTAAAATCAGAAAGAAGGTTTCAACAATCATAAAATTCGATAGAAGTGGAATATTAGATACGAGAAGAACTCGCACCACCATTGAGATTATGATACTCTATATTATCTTAAATCTCTCATGTGTCATTCTAATAAGAGGTAAGCTAATTTGACGTTTTCACTGAATAACAAAGAGTTTATTTTATTATCTTGAAAATCGTCTTAACTTGACTAAGTAAAGAATCATACGGCATTATATTTCCAGCTAAATTGTAAAATTGATTCTTTGTATCATGTGTTCTTATTCGATTATATCTTGAACGGATTATTGTTGTACTTGTACTTGCCTTGGATATCTTGATAGTACACACTTCTACAAGTACCTAGTGAGTCGATAGGGGTATTGGTTTAGGTGATTGATAGAAGCTCTGATTGTTATCTCATTAATCAAGAAAACTAAAAGTGAATTTGTGAGGTTTGAATTATAACTTAAACTAGAGTGTTGGTTTTAAGTGAGAATTGTGAGAGAGTGAATAGGTAAAGAGGAACTTTACCTTGGTTGTATTGGTTTGGTCTTCACCAGGGATTAGTGGATTGAAAAACTCCAAATGAGCTCGGGGAATAGACATGGGCAAGTAGGGACCTTGACCAAATTACTATAAATCACTATGTCAGATTGTCTCTATCCTTATATCTGTTCATGTGCTTGTGCTTACATTGTTTATTCTGCTATATTTGTGTTTAATTGATTAAATCCATCCAGGTGTAAGATTAAGAAACAGTTTAAAAAAATTAAAATCGACCAAGTTATTTGCATAACCCAATCCACCTTTCTCATGGGTAGACTTTGCAACGACTCGGTTTCCCAGGGCCGCAATGCGGTTTCTCCCCTTACAGAATTCACACTAACACCGAACGACCAATATTTTAGTCTATAAAATACGATAAATTTTATAATGCTTCAGTGACCAATTATATTTATCTAATATATCAATTCATTTTTTTAACAGTAAATAA
The DNA here is from genome assembly GCA_016647705.1 of Eucommia ulmoides. Taxonomy (NCBI): domain Eukaryota; kingdom Viridiplantae; phylum Streptophyta; class Magnoliopsida; order Garryales; family Eucommiaceae; genus Eucommia; species Eucommia ulmoides. The sequence continues at coordinate 41,349,597 of CM028337.1, read as the reverse complement.
TAAAAATAATTTTTACAAATAGAATTTCAAATAGAATTTTCGACGCCGTTTCGTTCTCAACAGCCTTGCAATCAAACTGTGGGATTGTGAGCCAAAGATCAGTAGAATTTCAACTCTTCTAATATGTGCATTTAATTAATACCACAACTAAAACACATAGGCATGATTTCCATATAATTTTCACATAATTATAATTATCTCATGAAAATTTGCAGTTAAAATTCAATCATAATAATAATAATATAAATCACACAATAGAGAGATTAAACATATATATTAAAAGAGTTAGAAATTTTACCTGAAATCTGAGGCCGAAATCCAGACCGAAACATGATTCTAGCTCAAAAACCATTAATACTGTAACTAATTACATCCTATATATATATATATATAGTCGAACAATGGTAAACTGATGATCACAAACCATTATTATTATTATTATATAAATATACATGTGTAATACGTATAAATATGTATGTATATTATATAAGAAGGTTGATATTGTTTTCTTCATTATGAAGGAAACAATATCAATCATTTATTAATTTATTTATTACATAAGTATCCCCCTTAAAATGAAAACAAAATTTAATTATATCACAAAACTCTTAAAAATATATTTTAAATAACACAATAGTCCCAAAATTTCTAAAATCAATTTAAAATTAACATTCAATCTCCAAAAGTTATCAAATATTATTTATACTATAACTTTGCAAAATAATTCCAAAAATATTAAACTTATGTAAAATAATATTTTTCAAAACATAAATTTTCGGGGTATTACAATCTACTCCCCTTAAATAAATTTCATCCTCTAAATTTCGTTCAACCAATAAAACTTAGAAGCGCACCGCACTGTCATGTTAGTCACACTCGGTTAAACAATAGTAATCGAAAGTTACCACAACGCTCCCGCTGCACTATTATGATGAAAATAGTAATGATGTCTATATTTATAACCCACAAATACATTGTAAGACTAATCACATTTGATCAACTAAAATATACTAAATTTACGTATACAACTTTTTTATCATGAAAGACACAACTTTCTATGTTGTTAATAACTACCTCCAATCACATTTCTACAACACCAATTAAGCTCAAAAATTCAAATTAACATTTCCAAGTAACAACGGGCTCCCACTAGTCTCATAATAACCCCACACTTTTACTCTACCTAACGCTAGTAGTAGACCAATATCTATCTCAATTATTTTATCAGTGTACTGTCTTCGTAGTATAAAAATATTTTATAGATTAAGTATTTTGATCACAATCTATTTTTCAATAAAATATAGTTACACTAGGCAGTATCTAAACCCTAACAAAAATATCATCGTAACAGATCAACTGAATTTAAATCAACTAATCAACTCACTTGTATATAATAGAATAACATACTTCATTGCTAACCATATTATCGTTTACCTCACAATCGGGAGTTATAACGGTACTGTAATTTGTCTAACTGTGCCATCTAAGGTGACTATCAGTGTCAGGGTCATTTAATATTTCCAATGGTAGGAGCAACCATCCTGTAGGACTTGCCTGACAGGTAACAACATATATCGACCATGTAGAACTTGCTTGACAGGTAACAACATATATCCACATCTCGCAGAACATGCTCTCCTAACAAGAAGAGAACTATGGCATAGTCGGATAATAAAAACCACTTTTCATCTTTAAAAATTTACTTGATCCACGTAACGTTATAAAATAATCCATTTTAATAAACTTTTTCTTTCCATATTTTAATACGAAAATATAATTTAACAATTATATATAGAAGACAATGTACATGTTGTCTTTATAATATAAAAAGAATTTATGGACTAAGTATATGTATCAAACACCACTTTTTAAAATATAATATAATATAACCGCATACTAGGTCGGAATAAAATCTAACTGCTATCATTGCAATAAAATGTTACTTTTAAATCAATCAATCAAATTATCTTGATATATAATAAAATATCGCACACATATTTTCCTACTAGCCATAGGATTATTTTACCTCATGATCGGGAGTTACGACAATATCATAACCTATACAACTGTGTTATTTAAGGTGGCTATCAGTGCTAGGGTCATTCAATATCTCCAATAATAAGAGCAACCACTCTGCAGGACTTGCCTGACAGGGAACAACATATATTCACCCTGGAAGACTTGTCTGACAAGTAATAATATATATCCACATTGCAGGACTTACTTGACAAATAACATCATATATCCACATCTTGCAGAACTCGTCCTCCTGACGAGAAGACAACTATGGCATAATAGGATAATAAAAATCGATCTCCACACTTAAAAATTTACTTAATCCATTAATCATCATAAAATTATCCATATTTATTGACATTTTTCCCCCCCATAATTTAATACGAAATATAGTTTCACGATTTATATAGAAGACAATAACCATTTTTTTTTAAACCGATCTCTATGGTCCACGACTAATACGACACTCACCTAGGATTATTTAACTTACTATTGGTAAGTTTCATTAATCAAATGCTACCTAAAATGTTAATATGTTCAAATTGAAACTGTAGAAACCAAAGTGAAATAATGGTAGCAACACATGGGTGCAAAGTGTCAAACCACCCAAAACATAACGAATAAGTCAATGCATGCAAATATGGACCAAATAATTAACTGAAAGAATGGAATTCAAATTGGGTAGGCATGCATTTAGAGTACCTAATGAAGGTTGTATTGTACAATCATTTAATCCAAGTCAAATCACACAAAGTAAACCATCAGGAGAAAAATAATGAGAATTTCAGTCTTATAATACCACTTTTCACATTTGTTTTTGAAACCCATAGATCATACAAAGTAACACAAAAATGAACAACAACACTGACATGCATAACTATCCGTTTATAAAGTAAGCAATGTATTCAGTTAAAACTATAGGGACCAAAGTCAAATTTTGTCAAACTTCAAGTGCATAAAGTGTCAAGACCTCCATAAGTTTTAAGAACAAATTTCAAATTTCAGTGAACTAGAAACAATATGTTTTTTTAGGGATGTACTTTCGATGTATCATTGATTTTCGGCTCTTTTTTTTTTTTTTTTTGGGATGAATTAATTATTTGAAAATTATATATATATATATATATATATATATATATATATATTATTTCATTTATTATGAGTAATAGGTACCATAATTCAAGTTTAGGGCGATCTCAAACCAGCTCTGATACCACTTTGTAACAATCTGTTTCCTAGGACCACTACGCAGTTTCTCCGTTAGGGAATTCACACTAACACCGAACGACCAATATTTTATTTTATAAAATCCGATAAATTTTACAACGCTTCAGCAACCAATTATATTTATCTAATACATAGATTCAAATTTTCAAACAGTAAATAATAAATACAATTTTTACAAATAGAATTTTAAATAAAATTCCCGGTGCCGTTTCGTTCTCATTGGCCCTGCAATCAAACTGTGAAATTGTAAGCCAACACTCAGTAGAGTTTCAACTCCACTAATACCTGTATTTAATTAATACCACAACTAAAATATGTAGACATGATTTTCACATAATCATAATTATCTAATAAAAATTTGCAGTCAAAATTGAATCACAATAATAATATAAATAACACAATAGAGAGATTAAATACATATATTAAAAGAGTTAAAAATTTTACCTAAAATATGAAACCGAAATCCAGGCCGAAACATGATTCTTGCTAAAAAACCATTAATACTGTAGCTAATGTAAGACCCTGATTTAGCACGTACGTCATTTTAATTTCAATTGAGAGCATTTAGAAAATTTCGAGAAAAAAAAAATTGAATAAAAAAAAAGAAAAATAAATAAAATGATGATAATAATAAATAAAAATAAAATAAAATGATAATTGGGTCAAATTGCAAATTTGGAAACTTATTCTAAATTTGAGATGCACAAATTGTAGTCGAATTCTAGAATAAAAATTTTAAGGATCGAAATGCAATTTAAGAAAAACTTAAAAGATGAATGAGATTAAAATAAAAACTTAATGGAAGATAGGGGGAGAAAAGTGTAATTTAAACAAAGATTTTTTTTATATGAAAATATATATATGTGTATGCGTTGGAGAAACTCAGCCGGCCGGCAGGGAGATCGAGAAGAGTGGAGTTCAACGTGGTGGACAATTGATCAAGATTACACCACCATTTTCATGCATATATATATACATGCACACCATGTCAATCACACCACGGAAGAACAACCCATGAATGCAAAAATCTAGAGAGAGAGAGAGAGAATCGGAGGAGCGGATGCTGTCTTGTGATCGCTGGCAGTGTGGGAGTGTTTGTCCGACGAATTGCATGTGCATGTTCTCGTCTCCGGTGTGCACCGTCGTTTGACCGGTGAGTGGGAGTAATTGGGTCGGCCGATCGGTGTATGACATGTGGGTGTTCTGTTTGTGTTCTGATTTTCGTTCCTCGTCATCGAAAATGTAGGAGTCGGCCAGCCGTGAGAGTTCCGTCGTGGGTGTGTGGGCGTGAGCGGAGTAGTGATCGGCGGGGAAATTCGCCGGTGGAGGTGTTACGATTTACCGGCAATCGTGTGGAGGTGAGTTGTTCGGTTCGACGATGTACATGGGTAGGGACGTTGAAGTGTATGTGTTTCGGTGCGTGTGTGTGAGCCATCGAGTTCGTCGTGTGGGTATGAGTGGGATTGTCGCCGTCATGCGGCCGACATAGGGGAGTTTGAGGGTGTATTTTGTTGTCATGTGTGTATGTGGGTATGTGTGATCTGTTTACCGATAGTGGGTGTACCGACAGTGGGTGTTTGTGTCATCGTTCATCCGTGACGAAGTGGATATGAGTGTTCCGGTAGGGGATGGTGTAGGGCCGGCGGTGAGGGCGACGAGGCGTGGGAGGCTTCCGGTGGACGGTAATGGTAGAGAGAGAGAGGAGGTGGCCGGCCGGGAGTTGAACTGAAACAGAAACAGAAACAGTAAGCGCAAACAGGACGAAAAGAAGAAAAAAAAAAAAAGAAGAGAAATTGCAGAAACCACCCCAGGAAAATCCAAAACCTATCTCGTGGTCTCCAAACGTTTCGGAAACAGGTGAAACTTCAATCGATTATTAATTTTCGTTAAATTAAATTTTAGTTAGTGTTACAAATCCTAAAATCATAATAATTTCGTGACGATTAATTAATTTTAAGTACGTGGTACATAAAATTAGTAACGATTCGGAATATAGGGTCTGCATTGCAAGATTAAGATATTTTAGATAAGATATTAATTTAGACTCTGCCACTATTAGGTTCGTACGCATTGGCATCCAGATAGAGTGTGGTCAGTGTCAGTTTTGCAAAACGGATATCGAGGTGAGTGTACTGTCTTCTTGCTAAATGATTTTTGTATATATATATGATGAAATGTTGGTTTACTTAAACCGTACGATTTTATAAATTATATGGATCAAGCAGGAGGTGGGTGGGTTAGTGAACTGGATTTTCGGAAGATTTCGGTGGTTTTCGAAAAGAAATTGAAAATAAATTTTTGTTGGATTCGGTGAAATCAGACGGTATTTTTAAAAGAGAATTGGAAATATCTGTTTTTCTAAAAAAATGCCTGGTTTTCTATAAATAAATGGTGGAAAAATGGTTTTGATAAAATTAGACGTTTTTTTTAAAAGAAGATGTGAAATATGATTTTTGGATTTAAAAGTTGGTTTTAAGAAAAATAGATAGACGTGGTGATTTGACGATGTTGAGTAGACGATATTTATTGAGTTGTGATTTAATGATGCTGTATTTGATTTGACGATGCCATAGTTATTCTCCCCGAAAAGGGTGTGGATTATATTTCTTCCCGTAAGAGGTGTGGATTCTTCCCATGGGATATGGATGTTTCTCCCCGTAAGGAGTGTGGATTATATTTCTCCCCAGAAGGGGTGTGGATATTTCGTAGGAAGGCATTCCTACGGATGTTACGGTACCGTTACAACTCCCGATCGTGAGGTTAAAACGATCACTATGGCTAGTCAGTGTGTGTTGTGGTGGACTGGTGTTTTACTTACATTGGGTGGTTTATTTTTTATTATGGTGATTGATATGATTTTATACCAGATGAATTTGGATGAAACTTATCTGTATCACCTTATTTTCACTGCTTATATACTGGAGATTTTACAAGCTATATGGTGTTTATATATTTACGTTTGATCCATTTAGATGTTATATATATACATTTTTATTATAAAATATTTTTACTAAGAAGACAGTACACTCGCAGGTACAACAGCTAGGAGTCGGTCCTCTACTGGCACTAGGTAGAACTACGTGATGGAGTCATATAGGCGATTGAGAGAAGCTGTCAAAGGCGAATCTATAAAAGGTTCATGGATAAATACTTTTAGTTAGAAAAATTTCGGGACGGGTGTGTCCCCCATAATAGATGTTTGTATTATACAGTGGGTGTACATTGTCATTCATTTGGTTATTTGGGTTTTTGTAATGTCATATTGTAGTCACACTAGCCTCGGGATGACGGGTGTTCGGGACGGGTTGTGAGAACTAATTACATCCTATATATATATAGTCGAACAGTGATAAACCGATGATCACAAACCATCATCATCATCATTGTTATTATTATTATTATTATTATTATTATTATTATTATTATTATTATTATTATTATTATTATTATTATTATTATTATTATTATTATTATTATTTAATACGTATAAATATATATGTATATTATATAAGAAGGTTGATATTGTTTCTTCATTACGAAGGAAACAATATCAGTAATTTATTAATTTATTTATTACACAAGTATCATCTCTTAAAATAAAGAAAATATTAATTATAACTCAAAACTCTTAAAAGTATATTTTAAATAACATAATAGTCCCAAAATTTCTAAAATCAATTTAAAATTAACATTCAATCCCCAAAAATTATCAAATATTATTTATACCATAACTTTGAAAAAAAATCCCAAAAATATTTAACTCGTGTAAAATAATATTTTTCAAAATATAAATTTTCGGGGTATTATAGATTTGGCTCAACATACTACTAGTACCTTTGCTTAATTATTTTGGACCATGTGTACTGGGTCAGGTCAGTGGACTGAGTACTTTGTTAGTGGACCCGCATGGATCATTACAATATATAAATCAAATAATTAAAAGTATTGTTTTTTATTTTTTTAAAAAATACTTTTTTTTAAACGCATAGTAAACACTAATGATTTTGGGATTTTTATTATTTAGCCCAAATTTCACTCTCTCTCCTCAATGAGTCTTTTAAGCAAAAATATTATTATTTAATCATCTTTTTAGTATTTAGTCATTTGACAGTTAAATTTACTAATAAAGAGACAATTATACCCTCATGTAAATATATAAGCCTAGCCCACACTCTCGAATCACCTCTAAGTGAGAGTTCCAACTCGTGTTTTCTCTTCTTCTTTGTTGACGTTCATTTCTCCCTTTATTCATCTTCAAAGCCTAGTGTTGTTCATCTTCAAACCCTAGCATTCCATCTGTCCGTCTGGTCGTAGTCGCTCGTTATGTCGCCGCCGGTGCTCGTGGTCGGCAATATCCTATCTCCCTCTTTCTTTTCCGAGTCTTTCTTCTTTCCATATTTGTTCACAACCATTGTCACAGTCGCCGTGCTTGTGGTCGCCATCAGCCGCTCTCTCTCTCCATCTCCGATGATGATAACAAAAACAATACCGGTCGTTCTCTTTCTCTCTCTCCCACTCTCAGATCTGGCTGATTGATGGCCGGCAACAATAATGGTTGCGACGGATCAAGACGAGAGAGATGGTGGCAGCGTCGAACGTGGCTGAAAGCTTGGTTTGAGATCTGGAACTGCGTTGGATGGCGTTCTAGATCTGCGTGTTGATGTTTTGTTTTTTTTTTTTTTTTTGTTTTTATTTATTTTTTTTTTGTTTTTTATGTGGGTTTCAATGTTCATTTTGATCTGGAATGTGGCTTTTTGATGGTGGAACGTGGCCACTAGCGAAAATTCCACCAAATTTGTCTTTTGATGTTTGATCGCCACTGCCTTGGTTGTGGATTTATTTATTTATTATTTTTTTTTTAATGTTCATAAGGGTGTGTTCACTTTTATTGCACTTCATCTGACGGCTGAATGTTCACGTGATTTGGTGAAATATTCACACCGATTTGTATTTTTTATCAATGTTTTTTATTTAGTTTCGGGTGTTTGGTTAATATTTACACTAGTTTCTTTTTGTTATTCTTAGAATTTATTTTAACGTTTTGTGAAGGTTGATTTAGGATTTTTCTTTCAATGTTTGATTTTGTAGTTCTCATCTGATTTGTAAATGTTTGGTGATTGTTTTTGTTTTATCAATTTGTTTTTTGTTACAGTTCATACCGAGCGATTTTTTGGTGAATATTTACACCAGTTTCTTTTTGATATTCTTAGAATTTATTTTAATGTTTTGTGAATGTTGATTTATATTTTTTTTCAATGTTTGATTTGTGAACGTTTGATGATTGTTCTTATTTGATCAATTTGTTTTTGGGACAATCGGTGGAAAGTTCTCTATTTAAGCTCTAATTGGTCAAAAATCCTACATGCGATAAAAACTTTTGATTTAGTTCCATCTATTTTAAAAATGCGAAAAACTTGCTCACGTGATAGCCATACGCTAGTTATATATAATTATTTTATGTGTAATATTATTGTATTAATTACAGGTAACTAATTTTATTTTATTTTTTTCAGTTAATATTCCAATAATATGTAACTTTTTAGTTACATATATTTGATATGTAATTAAAAAGTTTGATATTTTTCAGTTACATATTTCAATAATATGTAACTTTTTAGTTACATGTCTTTAATATGTAATTAAAAAAATAATATTTTTTTAGTTACGTCACAAAATATTATACATATATATGTAATTGTAACATATAACTAATATTATATAAGTACATATAACTAAAAATACTCAAATATGTGTGAAAGTAACAATTATTAAATTGTAACTAACATTAGTTACATATAACAGAATTTACTATTTTTTTAAAAAATCGAATGTACTCACTAAAAGACTCCCTACAATTCCTGTAATATCCCTATAATGCCAATGCGGGACTAAGAATTAAATCAAAATCTAATAACACAATTTTTTTTTCACCAATTAGACTTAAAAAAAAATAATAATAATAAAAAAAAAATCACCGAATTTCCCTTTGTTTTTTGTAACCGTTCATACTGGGTGATTTTTTTGTGAATGCTCATAATTGTTTTGTTGATATTAGGAGGTTTCAAAGTCTTGATTTGTTGTTTCTTGGTTGTTTTGGTGAATGTTCATGTGGTTTAGTAAAATATTCAAACGAGTTTGTTTTTTGTTATATTAGTTTTTTCTCCTAAGTATCAAAACTATTTTAAATAGTAGTGTGAATGATTATAAGATAGAGACTGTGAATATTTTTTTCGTAGATTTTGTGAATAAAACAGAAGGACATAAAACAAAAAGAACGTGTCAATATAACAAAAATATAATTTTGTTCATATAAAGGCAATGAGTGAACATTCACAGCAGTACAAGATGTGAAAGTATTAAAATATTTTTAAAAAAAAATAGAATAAAAATGTGAATGTTCATGCTTCTATTTTTTTATAGAATGACATTTTACGTAAATAATGCAAAAGATGGTTAAATAATAAATGATTATTTTCTTAAAAATTTATATATCTACTATATAATAAATTTCTTAATAATTTTTAATGATTTTTTACATAATAGCACAAAAAATCTGGAAAATATGTTATCAAAGGGTAACCTAGTAATTTTAATTGAAATAAACTAATTAAAAAGTAAATTACTAAAATACCCTTCACATTGTCCCATGTTGTCTAGGTAGCCGTCAATTCAAGCATGGAGTATCATAAATTCTGTCCGAAAAGAGATATCGATATAGAAAATGTAGGTGGCAGTCCTTGATTCGTTAAAGCAAAGAAATTTGAACATTTTCTAAGATTTTCTGTGATTGAATGAGCACCAGAAAGTTGCCACGTACATGCAATATAAACCAAAAAATATGTAAGTGACCAATGAAATTGTAGATAGAAATTTGAAAGATAAACGCCATCGTGCCTATCCGCCCAATATTTATACCTTAGTCGTACAGCACATGAAACTCAACCCACACTCACCTTTACTCTACTCTTCCTTTGAGCAACTTCTGAATAGTTTCATTCGATGGCTGCCTCTTCTACAATGGCTCTTTCCTCCCCTTCTTTTGTCGGAAAACCAGTGAAGCTCTCTCCTACCGTCTCTCAGATCACCGGCAGCCCTAAGATCACAATGAGGAAGACAGCTAACCTAAAGTCTGTCTCATCTGGAAGCCCATGGTACGGCCCTGACAGAGTCAAGTACTTGGGCCCATTCTCTGGCGAGCCCCCGAGCTACCTCACGGGAGAATTCCCCGGTGACTATGGGTGGGATACCGCCGGGCTTTCGGCAGACCCGGAAACTTTTGCCAAGAACCGCGAGTTGGAGGTGATCCACTGCAGATGGGCCATGCTCGGCGCTCTGGGTTGTGTCTTCCCAGAGCTTTTGGCTCGTAACGGAGTCAAATTCGGTGAGGCGGTGTGGTTCAAGGCTGGATCTCAAATCTTCAGCGAAGGTGGGCTTGACTATTTGGGCAACCCGAGCTTGATCCATGCCCAAAGCATCTTGGCTATTTGGGCTTGTCAAGTGATCTTGATGGGTGCGGTTGAGGGCTATCGAGTTGCCGGCGGGCCTTTGGGTGAGGTAGAGGATCCACTATACCCTGGAGGAAGTTTTGACCCACTGGGCCTGGCAGACGATCCAGAGGCGTTTGCCGAGCTGAAAGTGAAGGAGATCAAGAATGGAAGACTGGCTATGTTCTCTATGTTTGGTTTCTTTGTTCAGGCTATTGTGACGGGAAAGGGTCCATTGGAGAACCTTGCAGATCACCTCGCCGACCCGGTTAACAACAATGCTTGGGCCTATGCCACTAACTTTGTGCCCGGAAAATGAGTGTGTGTGGGATGTTTGGGTTGTGGATTCATGTGAGGAGAATGGACATTAATATTCATATGATTGAATTAGATAATGCGACTTTTTCTGTGTGCAAATGTTCTTGCCTTTCGAAACTAGTCCAATATCATTTACAACTAGAGATGTATTTCAAATGTTGAATTAACGTTAAGCGATCTGATTGAATTATGATTGTGAAAAGTAATTTTTTGAAATAACTTTTTGATTTTTTTAAAGATAGTAACTAAGTATATTATTTTCGAAAATAAATCACTATACATTAACCAAACACGCCCTTGCGAAGGTAAGAAATCAAGTTTGAATTATTTTTCATTATAAACAATAATTCTATTTATACCAGAGTTATGTTGTAATTGTTCCTAAATTACAAGATTTATAACTAATATGAAATGAAATCTAAGTACTTAAAATATAAATTTGTAACTATTGATCCTAAGATTTTGATGAATAATTAAATGTTGATATTTTGGTAGAACTAACGGTTTAATTGAGTGTTTCAGTTATTTAAGTTCTAGTAATGAAGATGTAAATTAAATGGATGTTAAATGATGATGTCGAAGATAATGAAGAATTAAGAGTTTGAAGAAATTAGGGAAAACAACTCAGGTGAATTTCAACTCTTAATATCCCAATTAGGAACACACACACGACATAATTGTTTTTTAATTATTTATGTGTATTTTGATAAGGTGAAATTATTTGCTCCTATGTGATTTGAAAATAAATATTTTTAATTGACTAAAATGGAATTTAAGAAGTTAGTGAAGCTAATTTAGAAAAGAAAACGGTTTAAAGGGGCAAAAACGTAAAAAAAGAAGAAGAAGTTAAAAACGAGTTTAGAGAAGAGATCCAGCATATATAAGTCGACCGGACCAAGCAACAGAAACAACCTGTATCTCTAAGTTGACAAGTAAGTCGACTGGTGAAAAGAAACTTAACTCTTTGTATCTTTAAGTCGATAGGTAGGTCGACCGGTGAAGGCAAAACGAACTCTCTGAAATTTCAAGTCGATAGGTAGGTCGACCGATGAACGCAGCAGTAATGGCTTGACTATATCCTGAATCAGGCAATCGACTAACCAGTCAACCGGACGCGCTGTTTCAGGATTCTGTTTATTCCGATATTATATCTAATAGTAGACGTTTTTTGTTGGGATTTGAGAGAGATTTCAGGGATATTATTATATTTAAGATATGTTTCACCTAATGTTTACATCTTATTGATTTGGTTCATTAATTTTTAATGTTTCTCAATTTTATACATAAAATTGATTATATTCTAATTAATTGAGATTGAGAAATATTTGGGGGACTTAATTGGAAGATTTAAAAGCCATTATTAAGTGAATTGAACCAAAATGAAGTCACAATGATATATGGGGTCTAAGAGATCATTTAATTGTCATGACACATGGGAAGTAGCCGTTAGAGAGCTGATTTATTTCCTATATATATAGACCTGTGTTTTTCATATATCATTAAGCAGTGAAACACATTAAGAGATAGTTAAAAGAGTTAAGATCATTTTTGAGCTGTTATAAGAGTTATCATTATGAGATATTGTGTGAGCTATTCTAAGAGGAAATCGTGAGAAATATTTGTTGTTAATCTTTTATGATACCGGATCTGAAGTTACATCGCTCTATTTATTTATTCTGTGGATTCCGGATGAGATCTTTCCAATTACTTTCTATTTGTGCATTGCTTGCTTAAATTTGGAAATTGATCTTTACAAATTGTTTCTAAGTTTTATTGAAGAAAATATTTTATAAACAATTTCTTGAATCTGATTACGTGCTCAATTATTTGCTACCAATATTTTGTTTAAAATCAGATTTTCAATCTCACATTTTTCTATTACTGGATTTGGGATATTAATCGAGTTTTAATTTATCTGGGGTGGTAGAAGCTCCGAGTGAGATAATCTGCTTATCAATTTGTATTAGTGAGTAGTGTGACTGATTAAATACTATTGAGGGTATTTAATTGAATGTTAGCCGATTTTCAGTCTCTTCTTCTAAAGAGATTGATGTAGTGATTCTTTTTGTATAGAATTGTGTTTTTTGAGTAAAATTTGTAACGGTTCAATCCTTACTGGGTAAAAGGATATTTGGAGTGATTAGTGAGGTTTTGATTCTTTGGCCTTAGTGTTAAAAAAAATTAGGTTATTCTTTAGCCTGTAAAAAGTAGAGGTTCTTCCTTAGCTTGGAAAAAGGATATTGTAATGGTTGATTTTGATCCTATAAAAGAATCGGAATGAGGGTTTGGTTTCTACCTTTAAAGGGATCTTGAGTATTAGTGGGTGCAAATCTCCATGGGGTTCGGAGGACTGAATTAGCTAAGAGTAACTTAGTGAACCAGGATATATCTTGATGTGTTACAATATTTACTTGTTTATTTTTGCTATTTGGTGTGCACTTAGTTGATTATTTAATTCCGCTGTGATATAAAGATAATAATTAATTTAGGATTAAAATTAATTATTTGATTTATTAAAGTTTTTATCCTGATAAATTTTTAATTACCCAATTCACCCCCTCTTGGGTATTCTACTAGGCCAACAATAATTGATATGAAATAAATATAGATTTATAACTAATATGAAATGAATGGAGGTTTAATATTCCCTAAAAAATTTGGCTGGCCTAGATAGACAAGTTTGATTCGTGGAAGATGAAAACGTGTCTTGTAGAGTCCCTTGGCAAATATGTCGACGAGTTGATCAATAGAAAGGACAAATTGAACTCGCTGTGTGCCACTAAATATGTGTTCCAGAGTAAAGTGATAATCTAGTTCAATATACTTAGTACAAGCATGAAACACAAGATTTTAGGCCATAGGTAGTGTCGAGGTTATCATAAAGTAAGGTGATAGGCGTGTATATGAGAATTTGCAACTCCTGGAGTAGATGAAGTAACCATGTGGATTTAGCACAAACATGGGCAAGAGATCAGTACTCAGTTTCGGCGCTTGATCTAGAGACAGTAGATAGTTTCTTGGTGATCCAAGAGATCATATTGGAGCCCAAGGAAACACAAAAATCAGTGATAGAGCAACGAGAGTCAGGACAACTTGCCCAATCAATATTACAATAAGCTTTGAGGGTCAAGGGGGTAGCACTACGCTGAAAGTGGAGGCCAAAGTTTAGAGTCCCTTTGAGATACCAAAGAATTCGTTTGGCGGCTATAAGGTGGTGTGTTTGAGGTTAGCTCATGAACTAAGTAACAAGATGAATAACATAGGCAATGTTTGGTTTGGTGAAAGTGAGATATTGTAAGGAGTTAACCAATTGGTGATACTTAGTGGCATCTAACAAGAGATCCCCACTTTGAGATGGCAACGAGATTTTAACACATATATGGATGTTGCATGGTTTGAAGTCTGTCATTGAGACATTGGAGTTTTAACACATATAGGGGTGTTGCAGGGTTTGCAGTTTGTTATCGAGAAACGTGTAAGAAGATCGGTGGCATACTTGAATTGTAAAAGACGTAAGCCAACATGGGAAGAAGTTGCTTCAAGGCCTAGAAAGTAAGGTAGGGAACCAAGGTCACTAAGCTCAAACTCCTTGCCAAGAGTGGTAATGAGCGATGAAACTAGAGATGGTTGATTGCAAGTGAGTATAATATCATCGACATATAAAATAAGAAGTATCACAATAGAGTTACAACGATAGATAAACAAGAAATGATTAACTTGACTTTAGGTAAAACCATACTGTAAGAGCAATGTGCTGAGACATTGGAACCAAGCTAAAGGCGCTTGTTTGAGACCATATATAGCCTTTTGTAGATGACAGGCATATGAGGACGAGTCGGATCTATGAAACTAGGTGGTTGAGACATGTAGATTTTCATCGAAAATGCCATGAAGAAAGGCATTCTTCACGCCAAGTTGGTGTAATGTCCAACCAAAAGACATAGCAAGGCTGAGCACAATACGAACAGTGGTAGGTTTGATTATAGGATTAAATGTCTCATTAAAGTCAACACTCTCTTATTGATAAAAGCCGTTGGCCCAAAGATATACCCAAGAGGAGGAGGGTGAATTAGGTAGTTATAAAAAATTAAACAATAAATTCAAATTTAAGATATCAATTTCCCTAATTGATTATTATCTTGTTAAGAAACAAAAATATGTTTAGCTAAGCACATGCCCAAACAAACAAAAAAGTAACAATGAAATACAGAATAATTTATTGCCTACGTCTAGTCCCCTGACCTCCACAGGGATTTTGCAATGTACTAGTCCTTGATTCTTTTATCAGGTAGGAACCAAACTCTTACAATTATAATTCTTTCTACAGGCTTGGAATCAACCTTTACAACCCTAATTCTTTTCACAGGCTCAAAATTAACCTATTACTTTCTCGCGCTATTACACTTATCCTTTTCGCAGGCTTAGGAAGAACCTTTACAACATTCAAATTCTATTACAATAAGAATTAAAACCTATTCTTTTCAAAGGCAAAAGATTAACCTAATATTTTTCGTAGGCTAAAGATAAAACCCTACTCCTTTTTCAGGCTAAAGATTAAACCCCAATTTTTTTCTCAAACTAAAGATCAAAACTTAGCTACCTTGATTAAATACCAACCCAAATGTATCTAATTCACTCAGACTCGCAAATACAAAAGACTTCCAAGTTTCTTCCCAAAATGAGCTTTTACCACCTCAATACAATTATACTCGATTAATATCCCGAAATACGAAGTGATAAATTCTATGTAAGGCACAAATATGATTTAAATAATTTAAAGCACAAATAGAAAATAATCAAATTTCTTAAATTAAAAAAACATTTTAAAGGTTTTCACAAAATAAGGTTTGAAAAGGATTTTTCACAAACAATTTATCTAAACAATTAATCAAATAATCTAAGAAAGCAAAACAAATAGTTTGAAATGATCTCACCGAAATTTGTCAAAAATGATTACGGTAACTCAACAACAAAACACAAACCGGTGACAAAAATACTTAGCCTTTCAATCAATAACTCTCTTAATAATCTTATGTATGAATTTCAACGAAACAATCTCTCTTATAATTGCCAAAAAGCTGATGTTCTTGATTCGTATTTTTTGAATCCCGCAGGTTTATATTAATAGACCTAGAACTAGACCTATAACAATTAGTTTTCAAAAGTTATGACATGAAATGACACTTCAAGACCCCATATATCATATGCCTTCAAAATAAGCATGTTCCATTTAAAAATACTTTTAAAAAAACTCAATTTGGTCCTTAAAATTTTTTAAATAAAAATCTTTAAGAATATGAAGTATTTTATCAATTTAATTAAGAGAATAAATAAATATGTGGACCAAATAAATAGAAAACATATAATATACAATATTTATAATAAATATATTTAATTCCCTTGAAAACCTCACTTGAAATCGTAAAAACCGAGGTGAATTGCCCCAAAAACCGAATCAGTCAACTTCTTGGACTGAGACTGTTGGTCGACCGGGATACCCTGCCAATTGACCACCTGCTTCAACGTTCTGTTTCATGACCGTTGAGTAGCTACTGGTTGCTTGATCGATTGGATCAGTAGGGTCCTTCCCATTTTTTTTTCAGTTACTAGATTCGTTAGTCAACCGACCGTATCTATCGGTTGACCGATCCAACCAATAAGTCACCTATTCACTTCTTTAAGCCATTGTTTTGGTTAGTTGACCAATCACTTTTTTTGGTTGACCGAATTGACCAGAAAATCCGCCATTTTAAGTGTGAAACCACTTTTTCAATTAGACTCTTAACCAAAAATATTTTAAGGACTTATTTCTTCAAAAACATTAACATACCTAGGATTTTGATAGCAGCAAAAGTAGAGATTGGGAAGAAGAGGAAACAAGTATCATTCCTCTCTCTCTAAGTCGTCCAAATCCATTTATTTTTTAAAATAGTTTTTCAAGAGCTTTTCTAGGCGTCGGTTTTGAAAAACTTCTTGGGTCAGGATAACGAGGTCTGTACCTAGCATGGGGTTAAATGTTGTGCTAGATCACCGAGAGTTTTAGAAATTCATTTTACTTTGATATGGCCCGTGTTTTGACTTCATAAGATCTATGTACTAGAAATATTCTTAACGTTCAGGGGTCGGTTATGCTTGGGGAAAGTTTTACGCACCCTAAGACACCCGTACCGTAAATGATTTCACTAAACAAACACAATTCCCTTATTAAAGTTTTTTCCCCGACTTTTTTTTTTTTTTTTATTATTATTATTATTATTATTATTATGTATTTTAGTATGATGTAAGTAGTAAAGGTCATCTATTATACAACTATAGCTAGAAATGAAAATATTTTTGTGTTTTTAACATAATGAAAGTAGTAAATAATATACTATTCTATACTATTCTTGGCAACGACAACCCAATAGAAGTTTATGAGAGATAGGAATATAAATATGCAAGCTATATGAAATGTAAATGTTTTTGTATTTTTAAGGGACCAAACCTTATATAGTTTGCCTACATATACTTGTTTCCACAAAGAATCAGGTCGATATGTAGTTCCAGCATGCAAACTAGACTAAATTACTTGGATATGTGACCGAACCTGCACATGGGTTGCCTACGTATCTCGGATTAATGAGAATCAAGTCTTTACGTAGTTCATTTGTGTTTAAGGTTAAAGGATATGGTTTTTATTTATTAAAGGTGACTAAACCCTTATGTGAGTTGCCTACGTACTTTAGGGGATAACCAAAGATCAAGTATGACGTAGTTCCTTCATATTAAGTTGAAAGCTGGGTTGGTTTTAGTTGATTTTTAATTGGTTTTAGTTGGGAACAACATGAATCACAATATGATATGGACATGACCTATTTGATTTTGTTAAGAACACTTTAACCGAACTCTTCTGTTTTAGTTAGTAAGTGTTAGTATGTGAGTTGTTAGTTGAAATTGAAAAGAAATACCATATATTTATGCCAGTCCTACTCGTAACTAAGAAAAACGGGAAGGTTCCTAAAGAAGAATCACACATATCCCCAAAGGAATAGAGGTTGTGGTCTTGACGTTTAGCAAAATGTAAATCCAGTTATTAACAATATATAGTTATACTAATAGTTAGTAAAGAGTCAGTTTGAAGTGTTCTCGAGAGAATCGTAGAGAGTACGCACAACTCACGGTGTGATAGTTGTTTTGTTTGAATACTTATATATTCTTAACATGTTCTCAGATGATTTGGGTCCTCACATGTTCTTAAAATGTTCTCGGATATTCATGATGTTTTTGAGATAGTTTTGTATGATTTGGACGTAATTTGATGATTATAGCAATAATTGGGTGTTAATTGTTTGATTATGGATTATGTGTGACTATGTGTGTTATATACATGAAAGTAAAACATAGATACTACATGATTATGATATGTATAGGCAAAGTATAAGAAATTTAAGACAATATCAAGGAATCTCAAGGCACATACCTAGTTTAAGGGAGTGGTCTTTCCCTAAACAAGAACCTCATTCTCCTTCTTGATCTTCTTGGTTGGAACTCGATC
Organism: Eucommia ulmoides; assembly: GCA_016647705.1. Taxonomy (NCBI): domain Eukaryota; kingdom Viridiplantae; phylum Streptophyta; class Magnoliopsida; order Garryales; family Eucommiaceae; genus Eucommia; species Eucommia ulmoides. The sequence goes on along the minus strand of CM028337.1, from coordinate 41,331,018 downwards.
AATCGCCGTAGAACTCTTGGGTTCTTTCTCCAAGAACCTCAAGAACACCCTACTTAGGGGAAGTAGTCCTCCTTAAGTGGTTATCTTGCTTTCCTCCTTGATCTTCTTGGTTTGTCCTTGATCGGTTATCGTAAATCTCTTGAGTTCTTGCTTCAAGAACCTCAAGAACACTCTTCGTGACCAGATTTTAGCAGAATAATGATGTGTTATTCAAGAGAATTGCTTGAAAGACCTAGGACTCAAGAGCTTCGCTTGAGATTAGTGAGAGAAGTAAGGCATTCAAGACTTACCAAAATTAAAACAGGGGCCTCTTATTTATAGGCCACTTCAATCCTTTCTTTAGGGATTGTTTGGCATAGGGGCCTTGCTCTCTTGATTTGTTCGTGATTAACTTTGGACGAATTTGAAGTGCAGGGGAAGATCCTCAAAGATTTGGTAATGATTGGAAATTATTACCAATCATTACACTTCCTCAATCCTATTAGTTTCACATGGGTGCATTAATGGCTTGATGTGACACTTTTGGTTAGGTTTAGGGGCTAAGCACCGGTTAGTTTCACTATTTCGGTTTAGTTGCCATTAAGGCTTTCAAGGTGCATTGTATTTAGTATTGATGTGTCACTTGTAATTTAATTCCCTATGATGAGTCATGACTTTGTGATCACTTATCCGATTGGTTTCGGATTGAATCGGGTTAGTTTGCCTGGTAACCGACAGTTAGATTTCAAGGTTTCTAGTTTACCCTAAGATACTTTGGTGAAAATATATTGATACCTTGAACCTAGCCCTTCCATGTCATCCCAAGTAATAAATTCTTTATGAGATGTGAATTTAATGCATTGGCGAGGTGGCCAATCGATTTGGTTTGGTTTCGATAACGGGTAGTCAAATTTTAGGGATTTCGGTTAAACCTAAGATATTTTGATCAAAATATATGCATTCCTTGAATGTAACCTATCCATGTCATCCCAATCATTTAATTATTTATGGTATGGACATTTAATGCACATTAAATTCCTAACTTAGGTGACAAACCAAATAGATTTAGTTTCGATAACGGTTGGTTACCTCCTAAGTGTCTTGGTTTCTCTATTTAGATATTTTGTAGAGAATATATAGGGGGTTTTCGGTCATTTAAAGGCTATGTTTTAGGTATTTTAATGATGGGTAGGTACTTTTTTATTGGGCTAGGGTAGTTTTTCAAGACAACTTGGATTGGTGTAATTCCAAACCAAGCCCAAGTCCTTAATAAACTTGGTGATTTAGGGCTTTGTCATGACCTTTCCAAGCCTTAATCAAGGTCTCTTGGATTATTTATAGATGTCATTTGATGTAATATGCATAAATGAAACAAATGTTTTTAATGTTAAACCGACAAAATTCAGTTATAGTAAATGTTTCAAGGTCATGGTAGGTAACCGAAGTAATTGTTTGAAATATCCTTTAATTAAATGGCAGTGGCCAATTTTTATTTTTATTAAAGATTATTTAATGAAAATCAACCTTTAATAAATTCATCTTAGACCCCCTTAAATTACAAGACTTTCGAGGTTGACCCAAAAATAAACCTTTAATAAAGTCATCTTAGACCCTTTAATAAAGTCCTCCTAGGGTATAGGACTACCTCCTGGGCATTCAAAGGATACAGTAGAGCCCACACGGATTGCCTCTATATTCTGAACTAAGTGTGCAATTGTGATGTTTGTTTTAGTCTTGGAAAACCCCATTAGGTTTGTTTATATATATTGATATTGTCGTTCTGGATGATGATCACCGGATGAACCGAAGCCCACCTGGGTTACCTACATACAGTGAATTCTTTGGTTAGGAATCCAGTCGAAATGTAGTTCGGCCCTCACTGTGCTATCTCAGATTGTCAACCATACCCACAACGACTTCCTACGTACCTTGATAGTTTACCAAAGATCAGGTTGACTCGTAGTTTGATCACATGCATCCTTTTTTATCTACTTGAACAAAAGGATTTGCTTCTCATAGAATTCAAGAAACTTCTTGGGAGATGCGCTCTGATACAGGGCTGAGAGAATATCATAATGCAGAAATCTATTTGACTTCGACCAGACCTAGTTGGGTTTCCTGCGTACCTTGGTCTTCTACCAAGGACGAGTCAAATCATAGTCTACTGAGGATGGAGGACTTTTGTTTAAGGTGACGACCCAACCTATAGAGGTTTCATTTATCCTAGTATTTACCAAGACTAAAGATGACACCTAATTCTTCCTTGGTTGATTAAAGTTGATATGATTGAATCTTGATTAATAGGTGATTGTTATATTTGATATGGTTTAATCCCAATTGATTGGGGGATTTTTATTATTGAGCGACTTTATGGGGATTTTTAATATTTGATGACATGATTAAATCCCAATTGGTCTAGGATTTTCTTGTTAAGAGCGATCGAACCCATATTATTGGCTGCCTACGTATCCCAGATAACTGAGAATCAGTTTGGCACGTAGTTCATCCTTTTTAGTTTGTCAATCAAACCCATAAGGGTTTCCTATATATCCCGGGCTTCGCCAAAAATTAGGTTGACTTGTAGTTCCTGGTCCTCAATTTGTTAACAAAACCCACAAGAGCTTCCTACGTATCCTGAGCGTTGCCAGGAATCAGGTTGACACGTAGTTCAACTCCTTGATTTGTCAACAGAACCAACAAGGGCTTCCAACGTATCCCATACGTCGCTAGGAATTAGGTTGACACGTAGTTCCCGCTAGTTCTTAGTTGAATTTAATTAAGTTCATTTTGATTTGAGACTTCATTTTATGTCGTAAGACGAGATGACCGATATTTGCATCAGGAAAATATGAATAGGATGAAATGTGCCCCAGTCGTACACTGGGGCAACGACTGGATAAGTTCCATTGTGGAATCTAATCTGAAACTTCCTATTATGCGATTTGTGATTATTAGCAATGTAAAATATGGCCTAGCTTGCGGGCTAAGGAAGAGACTGATTAGCTACTAGATTGAGATGCTAAATCAGTTTGTCTCGCTATTTGTCGGGGGTGATGAAAATGAATTCGAGATTTTATTGACCTAAATCCTCGAATACACTTACTGACATATTCATTATTATATTATCGAAATGTGAATCTAATTTCTTAGGAGTTTTCCCATTGGTGTAATACCCGGGCCGTGTAATTGTTTATAATATCTAGACAGGAGTTGATAAGAATAATTACCTGCATTGTCAATGCTTACAGATTGTTTGTTGGAATTAAATGGTAAACCTCTTCTTTTCGATTTAGTCCCATTTTCTTCAAATGTTTTGCTTTGAATGTCAGCGTATAGGCAACTTGTGTCTATTTCCTGCATTTTTAACAGTCAAACTATTGTTAGAAAAAAATGATTCCCTGTCTCCGTTCCTTGATCTTGTTACCTAAATGGTGGACATTAGCTCCTTTCGTTAGCAGTTGGCAAATCTTCATCTGTCAAATGACTTATTCTCTTGTCAAAAGCTTCATCTTTAAGGTAACTCTAAAATGTACCACGATTGTATCGTAGTCGAAAACTAGGCATTCTATAGTGTACGATGGTTTTTCTGGTTCTATGACTTTTTAATGAATTTGGATCACAGGATAGTATTTAATAAGGTTGTATTGTTGATGGCGGGAATCATGGGAATTTGCATATTGTGTATAGTTGGTTCAACGATGACGTCGAGTGTACCAAACTTGTTTCAAAATTGTCTTTTGGTTAATCGAAGTTAGGAGTTACCACAAAGGTAAGATGGTATGGTAGAACCTCTTACCACTTGAGGTAGAATGGTATGGTAGAATCGCCGACTGCTTAGGTAGGATAGTAGTGCAGAATCTTAGACCACTTAAGGTAGGACAGTATGTTGAAATCTCTCTCTAGGATGGCATTTAAATTCTCCGACTGCTTAAAGTAGGACAAATGGTATTCTTCTCCAACTACTTGAGGTTGGACCATAGATAAATTTTTCGACCACTTAAGGTTGGACGATATTTCCCTAACCTCTCCCTTTTCTTATGCCATTTTTTTTCTAACTATCTATCTAGAGATGTTAGTCACGAAAGAAATAGAACACAAACAATTGGAAGTTTTAATTTACTACGCCAACTTGCTAGCTCCTAGCAATGTTTTACCTTCGTTCCTTCTAATCCTGAAGAATTTTGAATTACTTGTCGAATTCCGGATTTCTTAGCCCAATTTTTGGAATTGCTATCTTTAGATAAACCTAAGAACTTCTTTAGGTAACGACAAAGCAACCGAAATTGAATGACTCATTTTCTTATATTTGTTTGTCATTTTTACCCTCTAGCACCTTTTAACAGGGAGTGACAATGTGAACTTAGACCCCTACTACTTGGTGGAGAGCGCACAATGGACTTCAATAGTTTCAATCTATGTATGATGATAGAAACTGTAAGAATGTGCTCTAGCCCATGGCTGGGAGTTCCTACAATTGGATGACCGAAACTAAATAGGTTTCCTACGTACCTTGGTAGATTTCCAAGGATCAGGTCAAGTGTAGTTCTTGCATAGATAATTCTAAGAATTATACCTATCGTAGGTAAATATTGTTGCGTGTGTTGGCATTAATCTTGCCCTAGTCTAATGGATAGAGTTTTTTGCCTGAGCGTTTCCTAGTTTAAGATTTGATTGTTATCTTTGATAGGTAGTCTATTTAAGTCTTTGAATTACAATGTTTTGATTTCTTTTATTGGCAGCCTGGAACTTGGGGTATTTTGAATGACTTTAGGATATGATCAACTCTAGGGGGTAGTGTTAGATTACGGTGAGGTCGGCTTTCCAATAATACTCTACTAATATCTCTGATGCTTCTCAGGAATGAATAAGGTATATTATTAACACAATTTATGTGGGGTTGACTCCTTGTCTAACTTCTGGATTGGTTTGAAACCAATACTAGAGACAAACAATGGTACGGTGACTGGTAAGGTAACTTGGCCAGATTACACGTCTGAGGATTGTCCACTAGCCTACTAGAGCTTCCAGATAAGGTGTTTGGGTACGACTGTTATACTGATAAAGATCTATCGATGCAACATGATACGAAAGATGTCATAGTTTTTTTCTTGAGTATGATACCTAAGTTTCCTTATGTGTATGATGGTCATGCATACCTAAGTGATACATGATGCATAATGCCTGTATAGTACTCTGATACTGACTCATGTATTGTATGTTTTTATGATGAACAAACCTTTTATCTAAAATGTTTTCTTAGGGAATGTGTCATCTATCTAAAGATGCTAGTTTTCTCCTAGAATGTTCGCGCTAGGAACCCTTCGCTATTAGCCATTTCCCCTCATTATTTCCATGTCATTTCCAATACGGAAAGCTGACCGGTGCTTTTAAGATGTTCCTTGCTCTTTTGCTCCTTCTTGCATTCTAACTGGAATTCTGATTGAGATTTTTCTTCAAACAGTCTCTAGGTTTTGGTTGCAAGATGGAAAGGTTTAGACAGGAATAACAAAGGTTTATTTCATGTCTTGCTTGTTTGGGATTGGGATTTCCCAGAATGGGAACATCTGGATCGGAATTGGGGTCATTTGTTAATTTGGCTCAAGTTTCGAATGATTTTTGGATGAGTTTTTGGGAGAGGGTTCGAATGAATAGTTTATTTAACAAGTTTTATTTTCTTTTCCTCTACTTTCCCAAGTTTATTTCCAAATATTTAGGTATTAACCTATACGCGCCATGTATATTTTCTTTTTTCCCGTTTATGTGAGATTATTTTGATTAGAGTATACTGAGGTAATCATATTCAAACCTTCAATCATCTCAATGATTGTCACGATTTTTGCATCGAATTAATCTAAAATATGATAAGGATAAGTTGAATAGTAATTTAGCCCAAATATCCATACGTATTAGTTAACGAGATTGTCTAGTTCAATTATATCAAGTTCAGTTATTGATATTTTCTAAGATTGTTATCAAGACTGCCTAGGCCCTATATGCTACCCAAGGTTCCTTTGACGGCTCTGCTTCACTTCTTCTGTCCTAAACTGAGGAAAAATAGGACGGGCCTTCTTGAGATAACTCAAATGAGGGAGAAAAGAATTGATAGAGAAATAAGTGTTAGTTAATGACGACTAACAAATTCTATCTTATCCTGGTAGTGTTAGGAGAATTATTTTCATTCTGTTTTTTTATTTCTTCACTCTAGCAAGTATGGACTCATACTTCCTATATAATCTATGTTGCAAGCTTTGGATAGTAATCCCGGTCCAGTTGGCCCAAGTCACCAGGTGTTGAGACACCCCTACGGCTTAATACTCGGATTGTATAGAGAACGTGATTCACCTAATTGCTTTTGTGTAACCACTCAGTGTTTAAAAACTTTTTGAGACCAATCTTGATTTTATTGTTTCTCTTAACATGTATTTTCTGGATTTTTACATTTTTTAAAGAATTATGGTATTTTGAGTCAATCTCGAGGTCTTTATTGATTTTACCCCTATCCCGGATATTTTTCCCATTATTAGATATTATCTTGATGAATGCTTATTGTCTTCTTCTAGTCTTGCTTATCTTATTTTATAAGGTTCCTCATACTTTAAATTTAAGTAAGTTTCGATGTGCTTCTAAATTGGTTATGTTTAGATGAAATCTTAGTTTATATTAATCAATATTTCTTTGTTTAACTACCTGGTCTTTCAAGAACTATTCTACGGAGTGGTCAGGTTCTAAGACTCTATCTATCATTCTTTATATCACCAATCTTCCGGATATTTCCTCATTTTTTTCCTGTTGAGGAGGTCTTCTTGTCTTCTTCAAGGTTACTTGGATACTCATGGGTTAGAACATGTGTAACGATTCCACAACAAGGCTCCCAAGTTTTCTTTCTAACATTATCTAATTTTTTGTCAATATATCACCATTGTTTGGTTGAAACAAGACATTTCTTTTAACATTTTTGTTTGGATAATGGTCTACTTTAGTATTGAAATTATATTATCATCATTTTTAATTATTCGCGGTGTGTAAATTGCGTCAAGAAAAATGATTTATGAAAGTTAGAGTATAAAGACCTGAGTAGACCTTGAGCAAAATAAGCCCTCATTTAGTGATACATAGATCTAGTACATAGGCATACAAGATAATACCTAATTTATTAAAAGGGACTTAAGAAGTTAAGTGAAAGACAAAGATAGACATGGTCTTCTTTTCTCTTTTCTTGGAATATGGAGCCTGGGTTTGTCTCGCTTACTATTTATGATAGAGAGGTAATATTTTCTTGCATCGTCGAGATCTTGGAGTTGTATTGAGTAGTTCCAATAGAGAGAGGGATCGAATCCATTTTATGATCTTGCAAGCAAATTTCATATGGCTTTTAGCAAAAGTCACCTAAAGTAGAGTTTCTAGAGTAATCAACAACCTAGACCTCTACTAATGAATTTTTTAAGGATGAAAATTACCCTACCTTTATGCATGGTTATATTCTTGGCTGTGTGTGAGTGTATCTACATGGATGATTATGTTGGTGCTGTATGTATGCAATCTTAGGAAGACGTAGCTCTAGTAGGCAATTCTCAGATATGTTTTGGACAGACCTCGACTTGGGCATGGCTTCGTAGAGCCAGGGTAACTTACAATCTTTGGTTCATCCTCAAGTTTAAAAGTTACAATCATTTTAGGACTATGGAATAATTGACCTTTTATCCTCAAGATACAGATCATTCTTCCTAGGACTCTAAGGTAGAATCGTCATTTTCTTCATCTGAAATGGATTACCGTTCTTAAGACCTAATGACAGAATTGGATCATTTCTCGTAAGACTTAATGACAGGATTGTCATATTTTCTCCTCAAACATGGATCATTTTCCCTAGGACCTAATGCCAGAACTATCCTACTTCTCCCTCAAAATAGGATTATCATTCTTAGAGCTTGAGGAAGGGTCTAAGACACCTTTGATATCATGATATCTACTGAGGGTGAATTTGATAATCTAACTGATGAACCTTAGCTTGATTCATATTAGAAAAGGTTTTAATCTGCTTAAAGTGTTTTGAACCTAAACCACAATGTCTTCCCTATGGTTCATGATTCCTATGACATAGGATTTACAAGAAGGATATTTTGCTTAGGGCATGACATATATCTCTTAGAGAAATGTAACTAGAGGTATGTTTACTATTTGGATCACACAGTCTTGATTTGACTGGGTGATTACACTTTCTTATATTTTGGTAAGATCGGCGTGATTTTTGCACGATCGAAGTAGATTATTTCACATTGTCTTAGCGGACAAACTTTAGACAACTTTGTTTGGAAAAGGCTTATTATTTCTAACTTATTGAGGTGGGATTTTTGTGCATTATTTAAAGGTAAATGCATTTGTGATTTTATTAGAATAAGTTTTAAGTGGATTATAACAGATGCAATGGGCATTATGATTTGATGTTTATATTTGAGAGTTCATTATTAAGTTAGATAAGGATTCTTATTCTTTCCTGCAGGTTACTCTATATTTCAATTTTCAAAAAAGATTTTCGACGCCATGCAAGCTAGCAATGTGTGGGATAGAACAAGAATTCTTACAGTGATTATTATGCCCCTACTTGTCCTAGAAGTTTTATTATGCCTATCTAACCTAACAATCATATGAATAACTGTACAAAAGATAAAACAAAATCTCTCTCCAAGATAAATGTCCTAAATAGAACAAAGTTTTGGTTATTCTTCTGTCCTAGGCTCACCATATGTGGTTCATGGTTTTTCTTCTAGTGCATCCTATAAATATTTCGATCCCCAAATGTTCAAACCTCCCCCGTCCTCCCCAAGGAACATCCATTATTGGTTGGTGGTTTGAGCGAGGTAAGGTTCATAGCTAGATCTTGGGGGAGAAACCCCTTAGCTTTGCTTCTGCTGTGCCTCTTTCTATCCTAAGGGTTTTTAGGGCTTAGTTCGGTGTGATGAAATCACTGACGTTAGCCCCTACTGCTGGCCTCTTAATCCCTAAGAGGGTTACAACTTGGGTTTTCCATATGATATGCAATGCAAAGTTAGTAGTTGTGCGTTGGAGAGAGAATACAGTAATGAAATGTAAGAATGTAAAGACAGTAATTTAAAAGTAGTATTGAAAGACAGTAATGTAAATGCAGTGAAAGACAACAAATATGCATGCATACTAGTATATACAGGATATGTAAAATAAATCTTAACTTAATTTTTTTTATATTATTTATTTGTATTATTAGTAGTAGTAGTATTGTTATCATTGTTGTTGTTGTTGTTGTTGTTGTTGTTGTTGTTGTTATTACTACGGTTATTATTAGGGAAAATTATAATTTTGGCCTTCGTATTTACATGTTTTTTCCTGTTTGGCCCTTTAATTTATTGTTTTTGTCAAAATGGTCCTCTTATTTGCACATAATTTTTTATGTCGCCTTTCCGTGAAAAATAGGGGTTAAGTTGGATGGATTTTGGTCATGTGACTTGCACATGCACTTCTTCAGGGGTGAAAATGTAATTTTATTTTTTACTTTTTCTTTTTTACTTTTTCTTTTTTCTTTTGTTTAGTCTTCTACTTGAGGTTTGAGAGAGAGAGAGAGAGAGAGAGAGAGTATAGGGAAAACATAGAGGTCCTTCACGATCTCTTCTTCTAGTAATGGATGAGGTGAATTGGATGAGCTCAAGCGCAAATCAATTGTTTTTTCAGTTCTTTTCCATTTCTACAATTTAGGGCATCACGAAAGTAGAGCTTGAACATTCTAAATTTAAGTTTAAAAACTCCCAATTTGGCACCCATTATTTGAATTGCATACACTTTTAAAATTTTGGCAACACAGTTTTCGCACTTTGAAATCTGTCGGTTCTGCATTATGGAATGCGTGTTATGACTTTTCTTTATCTGAGTCTGTTCTGTAATTAAGAAATGCTACATGATATATCGGGTTTATAGAGACGTGCTTGCATTGGTATTTTCACCTTCTCCCTCTCTCGCTTTACAAAACTACCTAGAAACCATCTCTCATTTTCAACTTTTAAATGTTCAACATGCTCACTAAGTTTTTGCTATAAATCATAATATCGTCAAAGTATACAACCACAAATTTTCTAATAAAAACATGCAAAATATGGTTAATTAATCTCATGAATATACTAGGTGCATTGGTTAACCCAAAAAGTATAACCAACAACTCATATAAATCATATTTTGTTTTGAATGCGATTTTTCACTCATCACCTTCCCTCATCCTAACATGATGATATCCACTTTTAAGATGAATTTTAATAAATACACAAAAATCATGCAATTCATCAAGCATATCATCCAACCTAGGGATGGGATGACAATACTTTATTGTGATATTGTTGATGGCGTGACAATCTACACACATCTTCCACGTACCATTTTTTTAGGTACAAGCAATACGGGAACTACAGAAGGATTCATGCTTTCACGTACATACCCCTTCTCTATAAGCTCACTAACTTGCCTTTGAAACGCTTTTGTTTTCTTGAAATTGCTTCTATATGCGGGTCTGTTTGGAATGGATGCTCCGAGTACGAAATCAATTTGATACTCGATTCTCCTTTATGCGCCCCGATTTTCCGAAAGAAAAAGGATATTAAATAATAAATTACTTAAGGAGAGAGGGGTTTTTAGAGCGCCGATTTTCTCAAAAAACACTTAGGTCGTTTTAAAGAATAAGGAGTCATCACCTAGCATTGAGTTTAAATGATGTGCTAGGTCATCGGATATTTAGAAAACAATTTAAAAGACCTAATTAAAAATTGACTACAAAAAGCACGGTCAAACCAAATATTCATTTAAAGCGTCGGGGGTCGATTACGCTTGGGTAAGGTGTTAGGCACCCAAGACGCCCATTTGAAAATAGCACCTTATGTCCAATTAAATCTAATTAATTTAAGTCCAAACATTTTATTTTATTTTAAAATCTTTTTCTTCTTATAAAATCTTCTTGGTATTTTCACAAATAAGGTGAGACAAATTTTTGTAATTTTGGGAATGTTCCCCCGGTATAACCTCTTATCGAATATTAAAGATTCAATAAGGATGATCCCCAGTAAGTTTATGTATGTTTACGAGAGAATTCTTTAATTTAAGTAAGCAAACTAAATCAGGTGAATAAGAGTAAAAATATGAATACAAAACTAACATATTTATAAATTTTATTTTTTATGCAAAAGCGAACTAAAAAACTAAAGAGTTTGATTTAAATATGTCAATGCAAATTGGCTATGATTATGAGAATTGAATAGGGAACACTACATAAATTAATATGATTATGCGTGATAATGATTTCATTATTTAATAAAAAAATATAAGTGGTGCATATGTCGTGACTATATGTGAAAAAACAGGATAGATTCGTGAAAAAAATAATAATAAAAAAAAATATGAGTATAAAAAGTGCAAACAAGCTGTCTAAATGATACAAGTAATAAATATGCTAGATGGATGAAAAAAAATGTCTATTTTAAGTTTATCTGATTAATTTAAAGAAATTTCTATTTGAAATTCCCTCAAATTCTATGGATATAAGAATCGAGGGAGATTCACGGAAACAATTTTGTTGGAATTAATCTTTTCGAAACTTAATCGAAATCCCACGAAAACATTTATTGATTTATCGAATCGTTGGATTCACCTTAAGGTTTGTAAGGATTAGTTCCTACAAACAAAAATTTTATTATTTTTGTATTTTGTATTTTTTTTTATTTTTTAGGATTTTGATATCAAGAATAAAAATAAAATAATGAAAAAAATACATAAAAATAAATAATGAAAACGCCATTCACCTAACGCTCAAGAGTTAAGTTTAAACACAAGAAACCCAGCCCGACGTTTTCATCTGATCATCGAATGACTTATTTATATATTTTTTTTCTCTTTATGAATTATAAATAATATATATATATATATATATATATATATATATATATAGTGCAGAAATAAATAAAATAAAAATTGAAAGCAACTGACCCAAAAATCACCCACTATTATGTTAATTTACCTCAACGTATTTGAACCAAAAGGAACATTTGTTATATTCATCTATTTGTCAAAAGAACAGTGAATAAACAACAATGGATAAACAAAGAAAAAGTGAAAAACAAAAATTAAAAAAAGAAAAACATTACAAAGTCACATGCAAAATCCTTTCCTCTTCGTAACTTTTTTTGATGATTTTTTTTATTTATTTAAATATAACCGTATCATAAAAATAACAATAAAATAAATTTTCTTATCTAACTCTTAGGGTATTTTTGGTTGGAAGGTCGAAAAGGAAAAAGAAAAGGAAAATGAAAAAGAAAAAGATTTTTTTTTTATCCTTTGTAGAGGGAAAATTATTTTCCGTAGTATGTTTGCTTGGAGGGATATAGGAGGAAAAATAATATTTTGTGTGTATTAAAAAATAAAAAAAAAATATATATTTTTTTTTTGCTTAATTTACTATTTTACCCTTACTACAAATTAAATGGGTATGTGTTATATAAAATAAAAGGGCAAAATGGTAATTTTGGAATGATTTCACCTCCAACTTTTCATTTTCATCTCAATTTCGGGGGGTGGGAGGGGGACGGGTCAGGAAACACTATTTTCACCTCCATTTTCTTTTTCTTTTTCCTTTTCACCTCCAACCAAACACACTCTCTTTTAATTATGCACCCTATTATCTATTTCATTTTTCAATCCATTTCATTTTCTACTCTACCAAACACACTCTTAAGGTTAAAGGAAGAGTCTCGCCTCGGTATTTTCATCCAGTCACCGGATGATATTTTTTTTTTTTTTTTTTTTTTATGAATTACAACAACAAAAAATAGCGAGAAATAGATGTCCTCGTCTAACGCTTGAAAGTTCAAATTGAGAACGGGGAACCTCGTCGCGTTTTCATCAAGTCATCGGATAATTACAAAAAAAAAATAAAAAACTTGTAGGAATTTAAATTGTCAGAAACAAAAGAAATAATGAAAAAGAATTAAAATCAGAAAACATACCTGTTCTGGCCAAGATTTCTAGTACTCGATTTTTCCTTTCTCGCAAACAGCTTCCCGGAAGAGCTCTCTCTGAAAATCACTCTATAGCGGGTTTTTTCTCTCAACTTTTGAATGAATAAATTAGGAGGAGGAGGGTCATATTTATAGGGAATAATGAGTGTGAAAAAAACACGAGAAAACCCTAGAGAATTAGGTTTGGCAGCCAAACCCAGTCCAAGTTAGACAAGAAAATGGTAAAATTATAAAAAAGAAAAAAATGTAAGATTCTAGATGTAGGGTGTGTGTAAAACACGCGCCCCTTCACCGCCTCAACCAGCAGCCGAGATGTGGCGATGGTCCTATGCTTTGTTCTCTCTCTCTTTCTCTTACCTACACACATACAAATAATAGGCCTCATTAGTTTTTCTTTCACTCCTTGTTCTCTTGGTTAACTAGCATGACAAAGGGGTCCTACCATTTACTTTTCTCCTCTCACTAGGTTGATCTGGTGAGGGTTCCATCTCTCTCTATCTCGGTTTTATTCTCTCTCTCTCTCTCTTTTCTCTCGGTTTCTCTTTCTCTTCTCTTTATCTTTCTCACGATTTTCTCTCTCTCTCCTCCCTTTCTCTCATGGTTTTCTCTCTCTTTCTCCTTCCCCCTCTCTCTATTCTTAATTCCACTTATTCCCCTTCTTCTTTCTTCTTTCAATTTCAACCCCTTTTCTCTTATTTCAATTTTTCTTTCTTTTTCTTCAATTTTTTTTTTTTTGTATTTTTTGAAATAAAACAAAATAAAACAAAGTTAAATAAAACTAAATTAACTATAAATAAAATATAAAATTTTGTAAGGTAGTCAAAATGTTGTGTCTACAGTTACTCCTCTTTGTCATGCGAGTTCCACTTGCTTGACAAAGACAAAAGACCACATCATTTTGATCGTCCTTTTTTGGATTTATCAAAACATTTTTTTTTTTGAAATTTTATAACAAAAGAAGAAATTAAAAAGAGAGACCATTTTTCAGGGTGTGATGGAAAATGATGGAATGGAATATGGATGAAATGCGACCGAACCCTACAAGGGTTGCCTACGTATCTTAACAGTGCAAAGAATCAGATCACGTGTAGTTCAACTTATGCCCTGGGTGGGGCAATGAAAGAATGCAAAAATAAAGTGGCACTCACGGAGAGGCAATGCAAAAATATAAAAAACCATCATGAAGAGACAAATGCAAAATGAAAAAAGTCACCACAGAGAGACCAAAATGCAATATAAAGTGTCATCACGGAGAGACAGAATGCAAATAAATAAGTCATCACGGAGAGGCAAAATGCAACATAAAAAGCCATTATGGAGAGGCATAAATGCAAAAATAAAATACCATCACGGAGAGGCAAAATGAAAAAATGAGATGTCATCACGGAGAGGCAGAATGCAGATGAAGAAGCCATCACGGAGAGGCATAATGCAAAAAAAAAAAAAAAAAAAGCCATCATGGAGAGGCTAATGCAAAAATAAAAAATCAACACGGAGAGGCAAAATGCAAAAGTGAAATGCCATCACAGAGAGGCAAAATGCAAAAATAAGATGCGATCACGAAGAGGCAGAATGCAAATGAATGAGCCATCATGTGGTGGCATAATGTAACAAGAAAAATCCATCACGAAGAGGCATAACGCAAAAATAAAAAACCATCATGGAGACAAAATGCAACATAAAAATCCATCACGGAGAGACAAAATACAAAGATGAAAATCCATCATGGAAAGGCTAATGCAAAAATGAAAAGTCCTCACGGAGAGACTGAATGCAACATGAAATGCCATCACAGAGAGGCAACAATAAAAGTGTCATCACAAAGAGGCTAAATGCAACATGAAATACTATCATAGGGTGGAAACAATACAAGAGCCATCACGGAGAGGCTGAATACAACATGAGATGCCGTCACGAAAATATAAGTGTGAAATAATGGCAAGATATAAAATGTGCCTCAGTCTATGGCTGGGGCTGCCAAGCTCAAAGCTCCTTAGATACAAAAATGGTAAAATTTCATATAATATGCCCCAGCTTGATGAGAAAAATGATAGACAAAGATATAAAATGTGCCCTAGCCCACAGCTGGGGCTGACACTTCAACGACTTAACCTTTTAGGGTAAAACGCATACCTGGAAACTCATTTTAGAGCTTTTGAATTTCAGCAATAACGGTTTCCAATTCGTGTCAGCAAAAAGGTGAAAGATTCCAGTGATAGAGAAATCCACACTCCCAATCCTTTTAAGATCCTTGTAAGATAACATTTTCAAAACAAAGTCTTAGTCTGAAAATTTGTTACCTTTGACGACTAGCAATTCCGTTCCTCCCTTATAGCTATAATCGCTTGACTGATGATGCTCGGACCGGAGTAGTATCAAGAGATTCTTTTATTTGAATTTAGAAGTTTTGCTTTCCAACTCAAGGTTTGACATGCTTTGGGGTGATTCGATGAGGTTTTTTTTAAAAAAAAAATCGAGATTTTGCTTTTCAACTCATGGGAGGGCCCAACATATCTCATCATGGTCTCCTTAATTTGTTCGACTAGATTATTGTATTTTCAAATTTCTAGATGCTTCGATACTTAGGGTTCTAATACTCTTACATGCTCTGTGTTTTCTCAAGTCCTGCAAAATTGATTTAGTCTAAAAATGGGCAAATGTTGAAAATTACTAAAACGAGTACCTTTAATGTTTGATATAATTTTCTGTGAGACCTTGAGTCGGATTGTAGAGGAATATGGTTCCAATACATTTCCAAACTACGATCATTGTTTCTTTTCACAAATTCTAATTCCATTTAAATCCATCAAGTTCTGATCCCAAGAAACGTCATTTGCCCACTGGGTTAACCCAAAGCGGGAACCTTGAGAGAACCAATGCATCCCTTTTCTTTTCTCTTCAAATTTTTTCCACATTTGCACCCGCACTTCTTGCTCGGTTACTCTTTCTTTTTCATTTTCTCTTTTCTTTACTTTTTTTCTCTCTTTTTTTTTCTTTTTTTTTTTTGCCTTTTTCTTTTTGTTTTTCCATTTTTTGTTTTTTCCTTTTTGAAGTAGATGATTAAACTTACAATGGTTCAGGGGTAGCCGAGCTTATCAATGAACTTGATCTTATTTGTGAATTGAGACCTTCTTGCAACATTTGAGAGTTTCTTCATTGGGATCATTAGCTTGGGATGATTGTGTTCCCTTTTTGCCATTGGGTAACTCAGACAGCAGGCGAACTAGGATGTTTACATTCGATTTCACCAATCACTAAAGGACCACCGGAGACAGCTTGATCAGCTTACAGCAATATATCAAAGCATCGTTAGGACAATGGATGTCAATCTTGACTTTCGAATCCCCCAGTACTCTAGAATTACTGTCAGATTTGGTCAACGGCCTTTGGATCTCACTATTGTTTGGTATAACATAACCTTTCTTTGTTTCTATTCCCATTGGATCGTGGTCTAGCTCTATATTTAAATTATATACTTGCACCCTTGCTCAGTCACATCAAATACAACATATGCAGGCAATTTTTGGTACCTAAAAGAGTAAGATTCAAACATTATAACATAGTTTTGGATAAAATAATATTGAATTTATTGAAATTTAAATGTCATTACAGAGCAAAATCCGTTTTCCATCCAAAAGACCAACGGGGTAGAGAAATAAGTACACAAAAACATCCCACTTTTATCAAAACTTCTACCAAATTGAAAATAAACAAGAAAACCCAGTTTTGCAGCCTTTAGATTTTCAAATCAAGCCTCAGGCACATAACTCTCTCCCATCTCCACCAATATTTTGGTAAATATTGACTTTGCCACTCCTTGAAGGTGCATACTCAGGCAGCAGATTTTGTTGACAGTTTGGCGTACCAGGCTTTTTAGGAAACTTGATGGATCCTATTTGTATGAACTCTCAGATCTTATCTTTCAAGTGATAGCACTGCTCGGTCGTATGCCCTCTGGATCCTGAGTGATACTCATAGGAAACATTCGAAGAAGCAGCTTTACTTCTAGGATTAGGCTCGTAGGATGGAAGGAGTATCGGCATTCTTTGCTTCAAACAACTCTGGTACAACTCAGTGATTGAGACTGAAAGGTCTAGCAGTTCCTAGTCATCGTTCCAAAAGTTCTCCCCAATAGTACAAGAAGAATAGCCTAGGTGATATTGGGTTCCTGGCTTTAAGGTGTGGTTAGGAATTTGAGATGGTGGATTTTGGTTTGGCTTATATAAGGGCGTATGGAAAGTGGATGTTTGGTAGGCTTGAGGGTAGTATTGGGGAGTGTGGTTTTGGTAAGGTGGAGGTGCGTTCTGGTAGTAGCGGGGATGGTTTTGGGAATATGGCCGGTTCCGGGGGTAATATTGATTTCGGCGATTTTAAGGGAGGTGGTTACGATATTGGTTATTTTGATTTGGGTAATTTTGTGGATAAGAGGCTCGAGGGTTGTTTTGGTGAAGGGTTTGTTAGGGGAAAACGATGACAACTACCTTATCTTCTATTTTCTTTAGAGGCGTTGACCTCTTTGTCGGGTCGGGCGAGGCTCATTTAAACTTTTTACTCCTTATTCCTTTTTCTATCACCTCGGCTTGCTTGATCACATCGCCGAAGGAATCCACTGCTTTGCTCGATAGATCTCGATAGAACAGCGACATCTGAATCGACTTGAATATCTCTAACTAAGCCTCCTCGCTCAGCCTAAGGATAACTTTGGTAGCCTCCCTCCAGCGGGCAGTGTATCTCCGAAAGTTTTTATCTTTCTTCTTTAGTATATGGTATAGGGTATTACGGTCCAGTGCATCATCCTTATTGTACACATACTGCTCACAAAAGGCCTCTACCAAATTCTCGAAGGTCTTGATATGTGATAGGTCCAAGGTCATGAACCAGTTGAGAGTTGGTTCTTTTAATGATCTATAGAATATATTTAGGGAAAGGTCTTCGTTTTGAGCATGGACTCCTAGTTCCTCCTTATAAATGCTGACATGCCACTCTGGGGGGCCGGTACCGTCATACTTCGTGAACTTTGGAACCACAAATATTTTTTGGTATACCACCCGGGGTGGTGCTGACAACACCTTGTATGCCATTTTTCTGGATGGATTTTTCCTTTTAAGTTCTTCCATTATTCTCTCATTTTTAGAACCCAGGCTGGAAAGGGTCCATCTTCTTCCTTGTGTTCGATTTTGATGGTCGGGGCTGGTCGATTGGCATTTGGATCATTGGATGGAGCAACGACCTTCTCTGGGTGAATAAAGATCTGCAGTGCGGAGGGGGATGGTTCTCTAGGTGAGGTATGATAAACATACCCCTAACTGGGATATGACGGCACTCCATAGGAGAAGGGATAAGGGCCCATCTAGGGTCCGTATCGGTATCGCAAAGTTCGGGCCAACGTGGTTAAGATTTGGCATCGAGTTCTCCATACCAATACTTGGAGGGTTTTTCATTTTGTGATTCAGTCACAGGAGTTCCACTAGACGGAGGAACAAGCACCTCCTTAGGTCAGCTAAGTTCGTTGATCATTTCCCTTAGCATGTCAGTGGTTTCTTGCATCCAAGCCATCTGGGCCGTATGGGGAGATTCAAGATTACCTTTTGATGTCATTCTGGAATGAGTCTGAGCCTGACTGCGAGTAAAGATCGGACTTCGGATGGGAGGAACCAAATTTTTTTTTTTGGGACCAATTTTTCTGTCTCGTCCTGTTCTTACAAAAAACCTCCCTATTAGTCCACATGGGTCTTAGGTAGCCTTAAAACATATCCGAGTTTGAAGTTTTCAATTCCGATAATGACCGATCAAAATAGATAATGATGTTAAGAAAATTCTTTCATTACTTAATTGGTATTGGAAACTTTGAACTCGTTTAGTTTTTAAGACTTCCTAAGACATCATCAATCTATCAAGTATAAAAACCCCTTCCATGTCTTGTATTCATAGAATTCTGTAGGGATAATATGGATACAAGACGACCATACTTGTGTCGGATGGTTTACAACAATATAAGAGCCCGAGAAAAAAGAAAGAAAAGAAACAAATATCACAAGTTATTTACAAAAATAGAAGGAAAAAATAACAAAATAAAATATAATATTCGGACATGGCATAGTTGGACTTATTTGGACATATTAAGCTCGACCATCTAATTTTCCCCAGCGGTGTCGCCAACTAATGCGCACCGATTTTTCGAAAGGAAAAGGATATTAAATAAAAAATTGCTTATGGAGAGAAGGATTTTTAAAAGAGTTGGTTTTCTCAAAAAACACTTAGGCCGTTTTAAAGAATAAGGAGTCGTCACTTAGCATTGGATTTAAATGGTGTGCTAAGTCATCAAATTTTTAGAAAACAATTTAAAAGCCAAAGTAAAAATTGACTCCAAAAAACACGGTCAAACTAAAGATTTATTTAAGAGCTCGGGGGTCAATTACGCTAGGGGAATGTGTTAGGCACCCCAAGAAGCTCGTTCGAAAATGGCCCCTTATGTCCAATTAAATCTAATTAATTTAAGTCTGAACATTTTATTTTATTTTAAAATATTTTCCTTCTTATAAAATCTTTTGGTATTTTCACAAATAAAGTGGGACAAATTTTTGTATTTTTGGGAATGTTCCCCAGGTATAACCTCTTACCGAATATTAAGAATTCGGTAAGGATGATCCCTAGGCAGTTTATGTATGTTTCCGAGAGACTTCTTTAATTTAAGTAGGAAAAATAAAATAGGTGAATAAGAGTAAAAATATAAACGCGAAACTAACATCTTTATAAATTTTATTTTTTATGCAAAAGCAAACTAAAAACACTAAGGAGTTTGATTTAAATATGTCAATGCAAACTTGATATGAATATGGGAATTAAATAGGAAACACTACATGAATTAACATGATTATGCGTAACAATGATTTAATTATTTAATAAAAAATGTAAGTGGTACAAGTGTCGTGACTATATCTGAAAAAGTCGCATGAATTCGTGAAAAACAAAAGTATGTGTATAAAAAGTGTAAGTGATGAAAGTGTCTTAAACATACCGTCTAAATGATACGAGAAACAAATATGCTAGATTGATGAAAAGAAATGTCGATTTTAAGTTTGTCCGATTAATTTAAAGAAATCCCTATTTGAAATTCTCTAAAATTCTATGGATATGAAGATCGATGGAGGGTCGTGGAAACAATTTTGTTGGAATTAATCTTTTCGAAACTTAATCGGAATCCCACGAAGAACTTTACCGATTTATCAAATCGTTGGATTCACCTTAAGGTTCATAAGGATTAATTCCAACAAACAAATATTTTATTATTTTTGTATTTTGTATTTTTTATTTTTTTAGGATTTTGATATCAAGAATAAAAATTGATGTTATCAGAAATTCCCAACACGTGTAACAACCACTTATGTGCTAAAAACCTCTTTATCTTCCTTGATGACTTGCAAAACCATGAGTTCTAATGGGGAACACCAGTGTGGTGTCGATTAAAGAATCTCCGACGTGAGAATAAGTTAATCTGGTAATAAGAAAAAGAGTACGTAGATTGAACCATAAAAAAACACCAGAGATACCTGCCTTTTATATAGGCTCAGAAAATATATTGTCGTTGCTTTGGAGAGATCGTACATTACGTGATACGCTCCAAACGGCTTAGAAGATAACCACAATCTCCATAATTTCAGAAGAGATCTCTGTAATAGTCCCCATTAAATATGGGCCGTTACAGTCAATCTGACTTATCTCTTCAAGTGTAGTACAGACGTTCACTATGGACTGACCTATTATTCCTTGGCCTTGAATACCGTGGGTTTAAGTGTACCAAAATATTGGCCTTTTTATGAGACCGGAAGTCTTGCTCAGAAGATCCCTGAAGTTAGCACCCAATTGAGCCTGTCATTCTTCATCCCAGATAACTTATTGGGTCTGTCTGTTTTGGATCAAATTTCATACTAAATCTGACCTCTTTAAGGTTACACGCCTATGTCAGTTATGAGCAGGAGTTTTCCCATATCAAAAATAAAATAAAGAAAAAAATACAAAAAAATAAAATAATGAAAACATCATTCTCCTAACGTGTAAGAGTTAAGTTTAAACACGAGAAACTCACCCCGGTGTTTGTATCAGATCATCGGATGACTTACTTTTTTTCTATTTATGAATTATAAAAAAAATAAAAAAAGTACTGAAATAAATAAAATAAAAATAGAAAGCAACTAACCCAAAAATCACCCATTGTTATGCTAATTCACCTCAACAAATTTGAACCGAAAGGAACATTTGTTACATTCATTTATTTGTCAAAACAACAAGTGAACAAACAACAATGGATAAACAAATAAAAAGTGAAAAACAAAAATTAAAAAAAGAAATAATACAAATTCACATGCAAAATCCTTTCCTCTTCGTAACTTTTTTTGATGATTTTTTAATTTATTTAAATATAACCACATCATAAAAATAACAATAAAAGAAATTTCCTCATCTAATGCTTAAGGTTAAAGGAAGAGTCTCGCCTCGGTATTTTCATCGAGTCACCAAATGACTTTTTTTTTCTTTTTTTTTTTTTTTATGAATTACAATAAAAATAAATAAATAGCGAGATATGAGTGTCCTCGTCTAACGCTCGAAAGTTCAGATTGAGAACGGAGAATCTCATCACGTTTTTATCGAGTCATCGGACAATTACAAAAGAAAAGAAATTTGCAGGAATTTAAATTTCGAGAAACAAAAGAAATAATGAAAAAAAACTAATATATATATTCTGGCCAAGATTCCTAGTACTCCGTTTTTCCTTTCTCGTAGATGGCTTCCCGAAAGAGCTCTCTTGGAAAATTACTATATAGGGTGTTGATCCTAAGATTTTGATAAACAATTAAACGTCGATATTTTTTGTGGGACTAATGGTTTGTTTAAGCGTTTCAATTTATTAGTTCCAATTGATAAAAATTTGATGATAAAGATGATAAAGGATTAAGAGGTTGAAGAATTTGAAGAACCTAGGGAAAACAACTCAAGTTTAAATTTCAACTCTTAATATCCCAATTAGGATCACACACAACACAAAAAGATTTTTAAATGATTTTTATAAATATGTGTGTTTTTAATAGGATCCTAATTAACACAATTATTTACTCCTATGTGTAATTGAAAAAGAAATATTTATAATGGATTAAAATTGAATTTAAGTATTTAGTGGAGCTTATTAAGAAAAAAACATTTGGTTAAAGAAGCGAAAATGTCAATAAGAATGAGTTAAAAACAAGTTTAGAAAAGAGATTCAGTATCCTTAAGTCGACTGGTAAGTCGACCGAACAAAGCAGACAAACTCTCTGAATCTCTAAGTTAACAGGTAAGTCGACCAGTCAAGAGAAATGAAACTCTCTAAATCTCTAAGCCGACAGGTAAGTCGACCAGTGAAGAAAAATAAAACTTTCTGAATCTCTAAGTTGACAGGTAAGTTGACCGGTGAAGAGAAATGAAACTCTCTGAATCTCTAAGTCGATAGATTAGTTGACCGATGGGCACAGAATCTTTGGCTTGGCTACATCCTGAATCGAGCAGTCAACTGGTCGGTCAACTGGTGTGTCAATTTCAGGATATTGTGGAATTCCAAATTCATATATAAAAGTAGCCATTTTTTGTTGGGATTCGTGAGAGATTTTAGGGATTTTATGATATTTAAGATATGCTACACCTATTATTTAATTCCTATTGATTTGGTTTATTAAGTTTAAATGTTTCTCAATTTGGTAAATATAATTGTTTCTATTTTATTTAATTGAGATTGAGAAATATTTGGAGGACTTAATGGAGAGATTTAAAAGCTATAATTAAGTGAATTGAACCAAAATGAAGTCATAATGATATAAGGGGTCTAAGAGAGCAATTAAGTGTCATTACATATGGGAACTAGCCGTTAGAGAGCTGTTTCTTATCCCATATATATAGACCTGAGTTTTTTTTTCATATTATTAAGAGAGATTAAGAGATCAAGAGATCATATTGAGCTTTTCTAAGAGATATCATACTGAGTTTTTGTGAGAGCTATTCTAAGAGATAATTTTGATAATCATTGGCTGTTAATTATTGTTGCTATCGGATCTGAAGTAACTACGCTCTAATTATTTTTTCGATGGATTCCAAGTGGGATCTTGCCAATTACTTTCTATATTTTATTACTTGTTTAATTTTTGGAAATTGATCTTTAGAAATTATTTTTGGTTTTTTTTGAAGAAAATATTTTATAAATAATTTCTTGAATCTGATTACGTGTTAAATTATGTGCTACCCATCTTTTGTTAAAAATCAGATTTTGACTAAATTTTAATTTATCTGGGGTAGTAGAAGCCCCGAGTGAGAAAAATCACATGTTAATTTTTATTGATAAATTGAGTGATGGATTAAATACTGTTGGGTGTATTTAATCAAATAGTAGCTGGTTTCTGTCTCTTCCTGTAAAGAGATTGAGGTAGTAATTCTTTATGGATAGAATTAATTTGTGTGAATTTTGTAACGGTTCAATCCTTACCGGGTAAAAGGATATTTGGAGTGTTGGTGAGGTTTTTATTCTTTTGCCTTTGTGTTAAAAAAAATTAGGTTATTATTTAGCCTGTAAAATAATCGTTGTGAGGCTTTGGTTTTTACTCTCTCTAACATAACAAAAGTACAATTAAAGGTTGGTTTAAAAAAAACGTTTTTAATCTCACTCTCTCTTACATAAAAATTCACTTGTTTCCTCTCTTCTTTTCCCGTACTTTCTGAATTTTTCTATCTCTCACTTTTTCTTTTCAATCTCACTCTCCTTTCTCTTGTCACTTTCTCTTTTTAACCCACACTTGATTATCGTACACTTGCCTTGGCATTAAGGGTACAAGAGTAATTGGTTTCTTATGATTTATCAAGGAGTATCTATTAGTATAACCATCATGAGTTACTTGCCGATCAGATTGCCATGGTCTTCCCAAAAGAATATGCCCTGCACGCATTGGCACCACAACGCACAAGACCTCATCTTTATACCTCCCAATCGAAAATGATACAAGCACTTGTTTATTCACTTTAATTTCTCCATAATCATTCAACCATTGTAACTTATATGACATACGATGTTTTAAAGTTGGAAAATTCAACTTCTCTACCAAATTAGTGCTAGTCACATTAGTATAACTCCCCCCCATCAATAATCATGCTACATACCTTATCATTGATATGGCATCTAGTATGAAAGATGTTCTCATGTTGTATCGTCTCACCTTCCTTAACTTGTGCACTGGGAGCTCTTCTTGCAACAAGAAGCATTCCATCTACCGGATATTCAAGATCACGTGAATCCTTCAAAGGTGGCATTGAATCATCATCTGTCTCATTTTTTTTTATCTCCATACCTCCATCATCCCTCATAATCATCACTCTCTTGTTTAGGCATTGGGATGTAATATGACATGTTCCCAAACACTTAAAGCATTTAATTTCTCTATTTCTAGAAGGTTGGGAATCGGTCTTACCTTGGTTTGGTATAACTCCAGCTTTGTGAATTTTTAAAGGTTTGGCCTTGGGCTGAAAATAAGTTTTTCATCCCTTTTGCTCCAATTCGGTTTCCAAGAAGAAGAAGAATCCAATTGTTTCCCAACTCATATGGAACTCTTACTTTTCAATTGTCGCTCCACTTTAATGGTCATGTGCGCCATGCCATTTGATGAGTGGTTTATTTACCAACAAATCAAGTACTTTTAGATTCAAATATTTGTGTATTTTCAAGCACTTTTGTTAGTTTAATGTGTTTTTGTAGTGTTTTATAGGTTTTTGAATAAATGGGTGAAAAGAGGCAAAGTCGGTACAGGTGTAGTAACGTCAAGGCCAATTTTGGATACGATGCCATTCTATTTTGGAAAAACTCAAAAAATACAAGTTGTATATCTTTTTCATAGCTTTCCATATGTTTTTGAATCACCTCAATCGAAGTTTGGACAAGAACGTTACATCCAAAATACCAAAGGGTGTCACTGTCGCAACAATGAAACCACCGCCACGGCGGTCAAACAGCAGAGAGTTGCTAAACTCTTTGCATTTCCACCATCGCAGCGGTCCGACTATAGATATTTTAGATATTTTGAGATATTTTCTTGATATTTTGGATCCTAATATATATCCCTCTTGTCCCCAAACACTTAAAATGTTTTGGGAGTCCCTTGAGAGCTCCAAGGGCATACCAACAAAGAGAGATCACAAATTCAAGAAAAGAAATCAAGATTGTAGTGGAAATCACGGACGTGGAACCGTCACATCTTCGGATAAAGGCTAAACTATCTTGTTTCTCTCTTTTATTCTTAAACCCTTATTTGTATTTGTATATGTTTAGCTTGTATTTCATTGTATATAGGGTCACGGTCATGTATAGGTAAACATATATTGTCTAGGGAGTGATTGACTCCACAAAAACGTTGTTTGAATAAAATCGATGTTTCGTTAATGGTTGTTCATGTTTATCAGATTGTGTTTATCCTTTTGTCATGTTTATATACTTGTTTAGATATATTGAGAAATCGGGGTTTAACACTCAGGAGAGGTTACCCCGAATTCGGACTAGGGTTAAACACAACGCGACGATCTAATAACTCGGGAGGGAGTTAGAAAGTGTCCAATCCGTAATGTTGGGGCGAGACTCATGTGACCAAGTGTTGTATAAACACTCGAGGGGGAGTTCGGCGGTGACACGAAGTCACATATTCACTCACTTTACACTCGGGAGAGGTAGTAAGTGAGATTTCGACACCGAGATTGTCGGATAGGATGAATGTCGTTAATGTAAACTAGATTGAAATGAACACGTTTAAGTGGATAAAATTAATCCCTAGGAAATTTACTCCCATAAACATCTATATTAGTAATATTAGTATAATTAGACTAATTAACTTAGTATTAGTATATTAATTATAAAAACTATAATTTTTATCGCATAGATAAAGTTAGGTTATGATAATTACGGTACTCAATGATAATCTCAACCAATTCTTGTGGATACAACGACCCTTACTCTTCCAAACCTATACTAAAACTTGACCCGTACACTTGCGGTGAAAGTAGCGACGTATCTATGCGCTACCAAGTTTTTGGTGCCATTCAACTCATACTGCAACTCCACCATATTTATAATGTTACGATTTAGCCCGATTAGAAACCTAGCCATAGTTGCTTCTCAGTCCTCTTCCACATTGGCTCAAATCATGACTATCTTCATCTCTTTGTAGTAGTCTTCCACACTCTTAGAACCTTGTGTAAGACTTTGTAATTTCTAGAACAAATCTCTATATAAGTGATTTAGAATGAATTGTCTTATCATAGTAGCTTTCATCTATTCCCATGTCGCGATAGGTCTTTCATCATTCCTCCTCCTACTCAAGGTAAGTTGATTTTACCATACAATAGCATAATTGGTGAATTCTATGGCATCCAACTTCACCTTCTTTAACTCAGAGTAGTTTTGACAATCAAATACCAACTCCATTCTCTTATCCTACTCTAAATAAGCTTCAGGATCGTTTTTGCCTTGGAAAGATGAAATGTTCATCTTGATGCTTTCCAAGTTATTATCAATCTTCTCCCCATACCTATCTCATCTATTCTCATATCCATCCCTGAATATGCCCAAGCTCGCATTAGAGACGTGATTATCTTCATCTAGGTTATTTCCATAATCATCTTAATAGTCAAATTTAAACGAATTCATCTCTCTTTGTTGCACATTAAGAGCCCTAGGTGGTTGCCCCTTTTGTGAATCAGACTCAACTTTCTCTAGTCAGTCATGCACTTCATCACACCACGAGTTCAAGCGTTCAAACTTTTGCTCCAAGGCCTTGTAGAAAAGTTTGAAGTCTATCTTTTCCGGTGCATCATTGGATGGGCCTTTGTTTGTTTCTTAAGACATACTTAATAGCCTATAAAACAAAGTTAGCAAACCTCACAAACACTCCCTCACGTGTTTTCCTCAAGATTTATAGTACTCACACTCGTGTTTCACTCAAATTCAGATTTTGCCCTCTTAGAGCTCATACTCTCTTGTCTTTTTCTACTCTTTAGTTTACTCTTTTAGTTCTTTATCAAGCTTAACCAACCCTAATAAGAAATTTCCTTGTAACAATCCAAACTCAATAAATCGATTCACTAAGAATGAGATTTTTTAGGAAAGAAAACAAGGCGAAGAAGAAGACATGGATAAGTTTATGGAATAGAATAAGAAGAAATAAATTTCAAATTTCGGCCGCTGGATATTTTTTTTTAGTGTTTTTGTTTTTTTGTAAACAGAATTTCGCTACTATTTTTTTTCATTTTCTATTTTTTTTAATGCAGCAACTTTAAATCAAGATTGAAGATGAACAGTATCAAAGAAAAAAAAAAAAGAAAAAAATGACTAGATTTGATTATATATTTCGACCAAGAAAATTTAAAGTATGAATGAATAGATAACGATGAATGAAAAAAAAAATGATAGATGAAACCTAATTTAGACCTTATTCTGATTATCAAATGATGCGAATCTCACCAAGAATTAGTGATACCGAAACCAAGTTAGGGTTTCTTCGCAAAGGATCGAACTAAATTCAAATTTGACATAAAGAACACAAGAAAATACAGAAAATTGATAGATTACCTTGACCCGATGTTTATGAATGAAACGCGAACCAAAGGTATAAGAGAGTCCTTGACCCAACTATTATAAAAGAATCACGAACCGAAGAAATTGAATGGCACAAGAAAACTTGATAAGTTCATAAATGTTATTTGAAGAACTCAAGAGAAAACTCTCTCAAAATATATTAATCAATATCAAAATTGAGTGAAATTCGCAGGTCTACAGAGCCCCTTAAATAGACAGCCAAGAGAATAAGAAAGAAACTATCATACCCCACCCCGGGCACCCGTCACCCGAGGCCGGGCATAACGTCAATCTGACGTTACCTGACCCACCGACGGATATACATCAATACATATATACAAACATACACGCACTACTGTAAATTTTTTTCCACAAATATATATGTATCTATTCATATCAAGATCTGGGAATATACTAGTCCCAAATATTCACAGCATAAACCACAAAAAAACCTAAACCTTTCCTAGCTCACATCGAAGCGGCCCACCTCCAAAATGACACCACCTCCGGATTTTATTTAGTGCTAGCAATAGACCAACTCCTAGTCGCAGTACCTGAAACCAAATAATTTATTGGTGTACCGTCTTCATAAAAAAAAAAAAACATTTAATGGATCAAATACAATTGTTAAATATCACATTTCAAAATATAATATTTTATAATCACATACCCGGTTGAGAATCCAGTTCCACTGCCACCAATGTAATAATACTAATATGTTTAAAATGAGCAAAAATATTAAACACCAGGTTTCAAAATATAATAATATAACTGCATACCATGTCAAAAACCCAGTTCTACTACCACCAATGAAATGAAGTAATATAATTTAACACCCAACTCAAATATTTTAAGTCAACCACTCCAAACATTTTAAACCAGCCAATTCAAATATTTTAAATCAACCATTCCAAATATTTTAAACCCACCAATCCAAATATTTTAAACGTATAATAAAGTATACCACACCTCCTTTCCAACTAACCATAAGATCATTTTTACCTCACGATCGGAAGTTACAACGGTATCGTAACTTGTACAACTGTGCCATCTATAGTGACTATCAGCGCCAGGGTCATTTATTATCCCTAATAGTAGGGGTACCACCCGCAGGATTTGCACTCCTGGCGGGTCAATCCACCATGCAGGCCGTACCTAGCAGGTAATCCACATCTCGCAGAACATATCCTCCTGACGAGAAGAAATTCACATCTCGCAGGTCATATCCGCCTAACGAGAAGAAAATCCACATCTTGCAGGTCATATCTGCCTGTCGAGAAAAAAATCCATATCTCGTAGGTCATATCTGCCTAACAAGAAGAAAATCCATATCTCGTAGGTAATATCCACCTAACGAGAAGAAAATGCACATTTCGTATGTCATTTCCGCCTAACGAAAAGAAAACTATGGCATAGTTGGATAAAAATCACCTTTAAAACCCACTTGATCCAAAAATCATTTTCCACCTCTAACACCAACTTGATCCAAAAATCATTTTTCCACATTTAAAACCAACTTGATCCAAAAATCATTTTCCACCCTTAAAACCAAAATCAACTTAATCCATATCAGTTGTAAAATCGTCCATTTTAAATAAATACATTTTCCACAATTTATAAGAAAATAAGATTTGTAAATTTACATAAAAGACAGTACACTCACCTCGTTTTTTGTACTGCAAAAATACTGACGTCCAAAACCTACTAGGACATTGGCGCCTTCGAACCTAATAGCGACAAGCTTAAATTAACACTTTATTTAAAACAACCTAATATGCAATGCATGACCCTAAATTACATAATTTCCCATTCTCCAAATTTAATTATGAAAAATTGTGATTTCGTCCATTTCGCTACATTAATATTCACCGTGCAACATTATTAAAATTAACGATTACAGAAATTATTATCTCGATTACAAAAATTTTAATGCTACTAATTTAGTTTAACGAAAATAATAATTGATTGAAATTTTACCTGTTTCCGAATCGCTCGTAGGCCGAGAAGTTGGTTTTTGAATTTTTGATTTTTATTTGATTTTTTTTCTTCTTCTTCTTCTTATTTTTTCGCGCCTATTTTTGTTTTCTGTTCGCTAGGCCTTACCGCTGTGGCGACAGATCTCACCACAGCGGCGAACACTCATTTTTTTCCGTTTTGTTTCCTAGTTCAACCAACATCTTCCTTCCCTCTCAAGCCAACCTTCACCGCCGACCCTCCTCAACGATTAACTCACACCACCGCCACCCAGTTGATCACCCACTGGTCAAACCCACCACACACATACATATACTGCAGCACACACCCACGACGAACACAGCAACCCACCAGTCCAACCTCTCTCTCTCCTCACCAACTCCGGCGACCTCACCCCCACACAACGACGACAACGCACACACACAGATCAACGGTCATACACACACACACCGGCTGAACAGACGAACACCCACACATACCAACGTCGAATGAACAGAGTACACACACACACACACACACACATATACACACACACACACAGTCACACGATCGACGACACATACACACACAACGGCGACTGAACAGCAGCACACACAACAACACCCATACACACTCGGGCTGAACCACACCCACACCCACGTAATCACTGACAACATAACCGAACACACATACACCCTACCAAACAATGACAACGATCACAACACACACATACGCGTGCGCGTCCGATCACCGTCGACGACGCACTGACCGACGAACAAAACACACACACATATACAATCGATGGCACACACACAAACCCACGCCGACTGCTCTCCATCGACCCACTCGTGTGCTCCAATTCTTCTTCTTTTGAGACTTGTTGTAAAGTATGTGTGTGTGCATGGGCTTATATATATATATATATATATATATATATATATATATATATATATATATATATATATATATATATATATATATATATATATATATATATATATATATATATATATATATATATATATACGTATATGTTGGATATAACTTGCCTCCACTTGTATATATTTTATGGTTAATTACATTAACCCCCCTAAATTTTTCTTTAAGTTATCATTTAAACCCAAAATTTAAAATTAACATTTTTAAAATTACTAATTAACCCCTAAATTTTAAATTAAATACTAAATGACACAATCTACCCCGTTATTTTCTAAATGCTAAAAAATGCGGCTAATGAATATGCACATGCGGAAATTAGGGTCTTACAACCCTTCCCTCCTAAAAGAAATTTCATCCCGAAATTTTAGTTACTTTGATCGAACGAGTGCGGATATTTATCTCTCATCTCATCTTATCGCTCCCACGTCGCTTCCTCTACTGAATGACTGCACCACAACACTTTCACTAATGGAATCGTTTTCATCCGCAACACTTGATCTTTACGACTCAGAATCTGGACTGGCTCCTCAACGTATGTTAAATCTTCTTCCAACTCAATTGGTTGAGAAACACTAGTGAAGGATCTGACACATATTTCCTAAGCATCAACACGTGGGAAACGTCATGTACTCTGGACAATTCTGGCGGTAAGGCAAGTCAAAAAGTTATCGCACCAACCCGTTTTAAGATCTCGTATGGCCTAATATATCTCGGACTTAACTTCCCTCTCTTCCCGAACCTCATTATGCCCTTCCATAAGGATATATGCAAAAACACATGATCGCCCACTTTAAATTCCAACTCCCGCCTACGCTTATCAGCATAACTCTTTTGTCGACTTTGAGCAAATCTTCAATTTTTCTTGAATCACCTTTACTTTGTGTGCCGTCATTTGGATGATATCCGACATCGGTAATTTTCTTTCTCCCACTTTAGTTCAGTCTATTGTACTGGAGTCCTGCATCTCCTGCCATACAAGGCTTCCTACGGCGCCATCTCGATTGCCGAAAGGTAACTGTTATTATAGGTAAATTCCATCAATGTCAAATGATCATCCCAGCTACTAGGAAATTCCAGAACACAACCCCTCAACATATCCTCCAATGTCTGAATCGCATGTTCCGATTGACCGTCAGTCTGAGGAAAAAAAGCGGTACTGAATTTTAGCTTGGTACCTAAAGTAGTTTAAAGACTCGGTTAAAACTTCGAAGTAAATCTCGGATCTCTGCCCGACACTATAGAAACCGACGCACCATGTAACTGAACAATCTCGTCAATATATAGTTGGGCATACTTATCAAGAGAATACATCGTCTTTGCGGCCAAAAAATTAGCAGACTTAGTAAGTCTATCAACGATCACCCAGATGGAATTATACCTCTTTTAAGTACGGGGTAATCCCGAAATGAAATCCATCGTGATATGCTCCAATTTCCATTCTGGAATAGGTAGAGGCTGCAATAACTCACTTGGACGTTGGTGCTCGATCTTGACTTGCTAACAAATGAGACACTTGGTAACAAATTCAGCAATTTTCCTTTTTATTCCATTCCACTAATAGTATTTTCGTAGATCCCGATACATTTTGGTACTACCTGGGTGCATTGCGTATGTTGAGCTGTGCGCTTCATCTAAGATATCCTTCTTTAGATTGGCATCATCAGTCACACATAGTCTATTTTCAACCATCAATGCCTCATCATTATCCCTGACACAATAATAGACTTTGTGACCATTTTTCACTTCACTTCAGATCTTATCCAATTGGGCATCCGACTTCTGCGCTTCTATAATATGGTCGATCAATGTCGATCTCAAAGTCAAAGTCGCAAGCCACGTTGCCGTCTGACCAACTGCCAACTAAACTCACAAAGATCTTAACTCGGCATACAGATTAGTATAAACAATTTGAATGTGTGAAACCGGACCTGCCGATTTCCAACTCAACGCATCGCTACAACATTGACCTTTCCAGGATAATAGTGGATAGTACAATCATAGCCATTGATCAATTCTATCTAACGTCTATGCCTTAGATTTAATTCCTTCTGAGTAAACAAGTATTTCAAACTCTGATGGTCAAGTCTCTCCATACAGGTAATGCCTCCAAATCTTCAAGACAGACACAATCGCCGCCAACTCCAAATCTCGTGTCGAGTAATTACACTCATGATTCTTTAATTGTCAGGAGGCATATGCAATCACGTGCCCATGTTACATCAGTACACACTCTAGCCCTTGGTGTAAAGTATCGCTATAGATCACAAAGTCACCACCTTTAGTTGGAAGGGAAAGTATTAGCGCAGATATCAGTCTATTTTCAGCTCTTGGAAACTCTGCTCACATTTGTCAGTCTACTCAAATTTGGACTCCTTACGGGTCAATAGAGTCAATGGGGTAGCTATAACAGAGAATCCCTGCACAAACTTACGATAATAACCCACCAATCCCAAGAAACTTTGAACTAAGAACACAACCCTATCCAACTAAAACTCATTTTTCTAGAATTTCGCATACAACTGCTTCTCTCGCAAAGTTTGCAATAGAATCTTAAGATGCTCTGCATGATCTTCTTTATTTTGGGAATAGATTAATATATTATCAATAAACACGATGATAAACTGATCTGGATAGGGTTGGAAAATTCGATTTATCAAATCCATAAAAGTAGCAGGGGCATTCGTCCATCCGAATGGCATAACTAGAAATTCATAATGCCCATACCTCGTCCGGAACGCCGTCTTCGACACATCACTGTCTTTGACTTCCAGTTGGTGGTATCACGTTCGAAGATCTTTTTTGGAAAACAATCTGGCCTTCTACAATTGTTCGAACAAGTCATCAATCACAGGCAACGGGTATTTATTACGAATCGTCACCTTATTCAACTGCCGATAATCAATACACATCCTCAGCGTGCCATCCTTATTCTTTACGAATAACACTGGGGCTCCAACATCGGGGCTCCGTGGAGAGAAACACTAGGTCTAATAAACCCGCGGTCTAACAGATCTTATAACTGAATTTTCAATTCCTTTAGCTCAATAGGAGCCATACGATAGGGTGGAATGGATATAAGAGCAGTTCCTGGAAGTAACTCGATAGTGAATTCTATTTTTCTATCCACTGGCAACCCTAATAATTCTTCTGGAAACATATCGGGAAAATCCCTAATCATCGGAATATCTGCCACCTGAATTTCATTCTGACTGGGGTAATGATTCTGTCCCCCGAAAAACACAAACTTCGACTTGCCTGAGACTCGAAAAGTAACTTCCTTCCTAAAACAACCTACCGTAGCATGATAGCCGGATAGAAAAACCATACCCAGTATCACATCAAAATCGTGAATACTCAAGGGTAATAGATCCACCAACAATTCTTTATTATCTATCTGAAGCAGACTATTTTAATATGCACTATCTATCACCACGGTCTCACAGTTCTCGGCCATTTTCCGTACATCATTCTCTATTAATTCCGCTGTGTTTACTCATTCTGCATAACTTTTGATCCACCTGCCCATCAACTTGGAACGTATTTCAAAATTAAATCTTTTCTGGAATCGTTAACGTCTTGTCTCTTCTGTTTTTACCAAATCAGGAGCAAATCGGGACTAGACATCAAAATTTCATACTAGAGAACGGTCATATTTTCCTGTTTCAATAGTATGAACTCCCCCTCTAATAAAATTACAAGGTTTTCTTAGTATTGTAGTTTTATGCACACCCTTGGATGTTGTACGCTAAGATAGAATTCATGTATATCAAATAGTAGCACAATGTGTTGTGTAATCTCGAAATATAAGTAAGGTGTTGTCTACTAATCCAACTTAATTGTGCTTTATCACACTATTGGTTTAACAACTAAAACATTAAGTACTACCAACAGTAAATCCCAATGTCAAGTAATACGAATATGATTACTTATCAGTTATAATTTAACATTTAAAACCACTAGCACCCCCACAATCGTAATCCATCAATCACCACTACCAACCACACTACTCAATCCACCAACTAGTAGTATCACTGTTTCATTACACCACTAATCACAAACTTTATGGTTATTTCCGTTAACAGAAAATGGGATTAGAAAACAAAAAATGCAACAACTTTAATCAATGGTCAAGCTCTCCTATTTATCTATTACTAATTTACTATATGTTAAGGAAGGGCCAACCAGACAACAACAATGAATGATACCAATGTACTATCTAATGCAATGCAATAACTATCACTCATGTGCCGAACCTACCTATCGACACCCCATATCATGGTCCACTACTGGCTCGACAACCTAACACGTCTACAAAACCTATAACCTAGGCTCTGATACCACAAATATCATACCCCACCCCGGGCACCCGTCACTCAAGGTCGAGCGTGACGTCAACCTAACGTTACTGGACCCACTGACGGATATACATCCATACATATATACATACATACACGCGCTACTGTAAATTTTTTTCACAAATATATATGTATCTACTCATATCAAGATTTGGAAATATACCGGTCCCAACTATTCACAACATAAACCACAAATAAACCTGAACCTTTCCTGGCTCACATCAAACCGGCCCAACTCCAAAATGACACCACCTCTGGACTCTATCTAGTGCCAACAGTGGACCAACTCCTAGCCGTAGTACCTGAAACCAAATATTTTATCAGTGTACCGTTTTCATAATAAAAAAATATTTAATGTATTAAGTACAATTGTTAAATATCACCTTTCAAAATATAATATTTTATAATCACATACCCGGTTGAGAATCTAGTTCCACTACCACCAATATAATGATATTAATATGTTTAAAACGAGCAGAAGTATTAAACACTAAGTTTCAAAATATAATAATATAACCGCATACCATGTCAAAAACTCAGTTCCACTACCACCAATGAAATGAAGTAATATAATTTAACATCTAACTCAAATATTTTAAGTCAACCACTCCAAACATTTTAAACCAGCCAATTCAAATATTTTAAATCAACCAATCCAAATATTTTAAACCCACCAATCCAAATATTTTAAACGTATAATAAAGTACACCACACCTTCTCTCCTACTAGCCATATTATCATTTTTACCTCACAATCGGGAGCTACAATGGTACCGTAACCTGTACAACTGTGCCATCTAAAGTGACTATCAGCGCCAGGGCCATTTATTAGCCCCAATGGTAAGGGTACCACTCGCAGGATTTGCACTCCTAGCGGGTCAATCCACCATGCAGGCCTTACTTAGCAGGTAATTCACATCTTGTAGGACATATCCTCCTGATAAGAAGAAATCCACATCTCGCAGGTCATATCCACCTAATGAGAAGAAAATCCACATCTCTGAGGTCATATCCGCCTGACGAGAAGAAAATCCATATTTTACAGGTCATATCCGCCTAATAAGAAAAAAATTCACATCTTGTAAGTCATATCCGCCTAACGATAAGAAAATTCACATCTCGTAGGTCATTTTTGCCTAATGAGAAAAAAACTATGGCATTGTTAGACAAAAATCACATTTAAAACCCACTTGATCCAAAAATTATTTTCTACCTCTAACACCAACTTGATCCAAAAATCATTTTCCACCTCTAACACCAACTTGATCCAAAAATCATTTTTCCACCTTTAAAACCAACTTGATCCAAAAATTATTTTCCACCCTTAAAACCAAAACCAACTTGATCCATATAAGTTGTAAAATCGTCCATTTTAAATAAATACATTTTTCACAATTTATACAAAAATAAGATTTATAAATTTACATAGAAGACAGTACACTTACCTTGTTTTCCGCACTGCAAAAATACCGACGTCCAAAACCTACTGGTATACTGGCGTCTGCGAACCTAATAACGACAGGCTTAAATTAACATTTTATTTAAAACAACCCTAATATGCAATGCATGGCCTTAAATTACATAATTTTCCATCCCCCAAATTTAATTATGAAAAATTGTTATTTCGTCCGTTTCGCTACATTAATATTCAGCGTGCAACATTATTAAAATTAACGGTTACAAAAATTATTATCTCGATTACGAAAATTTTAATGCTACTAATTTAGTTTAACGAAAATAATAATTAATTGAAATTTTACCTATTTCCAAATCGCTCGCAGGGCGAGAAGTTGGTTTTTCAATTTTTGATTTTTATTTTATTTTTATTTTTTTTTGCGCCTATTTTTGTTTTCTGTTCGCTGGGCCTCACCCTCGTGGCAACAGATCTCACCGCCACGACGAACGCTTCTTTTTTTTCTGTTCTATTTCCTGGTCAGCCGACGTCCTCCTTCCCTCTCACGCCAACCTTCACCGCCGACCCTCCTCAACGATTAACTCATACCACCGCCACCTATTGATCACCCACTGGCCGAACCCACCACACACATACATATACCGCAGCACACACCCACGACGAACACAACAACCTACCAGCTGAACCTCTCTCTCTCCTCACCAACTCTAGCGACATCACCCCCACACAACGACGGCAATGCACATACACAGGTCGACAGTCATACACACACACACACACACACATCGGCTAAACAGACGGACACCCATACATACCCACGTCGGATGAACAGAGTACACACACACACAGAGTCACATGATCAACAACACACACATACAGCGGTAACTAAAGAGCAGCACACACAACAGTACCCCCACATACACTTGGGTTGAACCACACACTCACCCATGAAATCACTTATCACACACAGGCCGCCGGATAACAGAACCGAACACACATACCCTACCAAACCACGACAACGATCATACACACGCGTCTGATCACCGTCAACGACGCACTGACCAACAAACAAAATACACACACACATACAATCGACGGCACACACAGAAACCCACGCCGACCACTCTCCACCGACCCACTCTCTAATGCTCTGATTCTTCTTCTTTTGAGGCTTGATGTAGAGTGTATGTGTGCATGGGCTTATATATATATGATAGGTGTAAATTACCTACGTATTTTCAATCAGAATTTTTTAGTTTTCGAGTACATTTATAGTTATTTTTATGTGTTTTAATTAGTTTTCATACTTTTTGTATAAATCAGGTGTTTAGGGCAAAAAGATAGGAAACTGGAGCTAAAACGATGAGACCGAACCAAAGCGATTCGAAGTTACGGTGGATAAATAAGCTCGGAGGCTAAAATACGAAATAGGCCCACCGCTTAGGCGTCCAGACCACCGCCTAGGCGGTGAAAAAGCTGAGAAAAAGAGCAAAATGTTACTGACGGATGATCGCCTAGGCAGAAATCCATCAGAAAACGAAGATGGGCTACTGACAGCCGCTCGCCTAGGCGAAGTTTTCTTTACCTAGGCGAAAATCGAACATAATGTTATCCAATTCCACCGCCTACTCCATCGCTTAGGCAGTCAACTGAACCGACTTAACTTCGCCTAGGCGAATTTGCCCTACACAGTCTTAAGATATTTTTAGGATATTTTGGCTATAAATACCCCCTCTCCTCTTCCCTCTCTGGTCTCTCTTGGTTTTTTGAGCACCTTAGGCTATATTTAAGCCTAGGTTTAGGAGTTTTAGAGGTGGAGCTCACATCCCGAAGTGGAGAAGAGGGTAAATCGATCGTTGAGCGTTCTTAGCGGTTTATCTTCGGACGAGGCTAAGTTCTTTGATTGTTTTTTCTTTATTTCTTTATCTTAGGATCATTTGCGCATGTTTATCTCATTATTCTATTGTATATACGGCTATGGCCTCGAGTTAAATATGGATTGTAGTAGGGATTAACATATAATTTATAAATACGTTGTTTGGATGATTTCGGTGTTGCATTTATGTTTGTTCTTCGTAGTTTGATTGTATTTATCGTATTGCTTGTTTATTATGCTTAGAATGGTAAATGGAGAATATGGAGTTTTGACAAATCCTGGATTCGGATTAGGGTAAACAAACGCCACGATTCTATAACCCGGTCGGGGTTTGAATCGTGGACAATCGATGACGTGGGGCAAGACACACGCTACCTAGGGTCATTAAGACGTTGAGGGGGACTTCTTCATTAACTCGAAGTTGCATTATATCCCTCGTCTTACACTCGGGAGAGGTGGCGAGGGAGTTTCAAAACGGAGATTGTCGATAGGGTAAATACAACGTTACGATCCAATAACCCGGGAGGGAGTTGGATTGTGTACAATCAATGACGCTAGGCGAGACTCACGTGACCTAGGGTAATTAAGACGTTGAGGGGGACTTCTTCGTTGGCTCGAAGTCATGTATTCCCCCGTCTTACACTCGGGAGAGGTGGCGGTGGAGTTTACGTACCGAGGTTGTTAAATAGGTCGAACACCGTAAACGTAAGTAAATCAAGATCGAACACGTATTAAACACGTTAATCCCTAGATGATTCTTCACCCTAAAACATATTAGCATATTAGTGTAGTTAATTTAGGATATATTAGTATTAGTTTAATTAATTAAATACATTTGTTTTGTCGCCTAGATAAAATTAGGTCACGACAAATGCGGTATTCGATTGTAACGACACCAATCCCTGTGGATACGATAACCCGATCTTTCACGATCACACTATACTAAGACTTAAACCTCGTATACTTGCGAGTGTAAGTAGCAACGTATTTTACGCCCTACCAATATATATATATACGTATATGTTGGATACAGTTTGCCTCCACTTGTATATATTTTATGGTTAATTACATTAACCCCCCTAAATTTTTCTTTAAGTTATCATTTAAACCAAAAATTTAAAATTAACATTTTGAAAATTACTAATTAACCCCTAAATTTCAAATTAAATACTAAATGACACAATCTACCCCGTTATTTTCTAAATGCTCAAAAATATGGCTAATGAATATGCACATGCAGAAATTAGGGTCTTACAGAAACCCTAATATATCTTGTGAAATTCGCAGGTCCTCGTGAAGGAAAAACAAAACCCTAATATCTAAGACTAAATAAAGAATAAGGAAACTCCCTTACTTGCCTTACATTCCTAATTGGAAAATAAAAAAATTACTTGGCAATCATGCCTTATAAATCAGCCTAAAGAGAATTAAAAGACTTAAAATAATAAAATAAATAAAATAAAATTCGTGGGTCTCATCCTAGGCCCATTCAGGTTTACGCTTTAAGCCCATTTGCTTGTCTTGATAAGGTAGACTAGGCCTTGATCATCATTTGGGTTGAATTTAGGCTTCATCATTGTAGACTCGGCCCAAAATTCTTGAATTAGCCCATTAAGTGCTTCTTTAAATCTTTTAGCTCTTGTCCTTGTTATTGGGCCAACTGGAATATACAACGAATCTTTTGGTGCAGCTGATATATTCTCATCACATTGCATAGAAAACCTTCTTTATTGATAAGTAAAAATTGCTATACTCATACATACTTGAAATTGTTATAAAATTGGATCTTTTCTACAGAAGTAGCGCTTCAGATATTCAGCGTTCAACGAGTGCCTAAGTGGTACGCATTTTTCTGTCTCAAGATCTTAGGTACCCCGGCAAACAATCTCGGTGATTCTGTATGGTCCTACCCAGGTGGGCTTTCTTCTTGGATTTCTACTCATGCCTCTTCCTGGAAAATGATGTTTCCTCCCCGAAGCTGAGTCGAATGTGGATGATGATGATCTCACCGTCCACGCACTAGTCATCCTCGATCTCAACCATCTGGGTCTAGGGATGGCAACGATTTCCTCATCTACTCTAGGCTCGAGGTTCTCCCTGGGGGCCATCCTCATTGGGATACTCCTGATCTTCTCTACGGACATAGTTCCTGAGATAGGCTCTCTGAATAAAGGCTTCAATCTCCTGCTGGAGCTAGAAACAGCTTTCTGTGAAGTGGCCCCGATCTTGGTGGAACTCGCAGTACTTGGTCATTGACCTCCCAGTTAACTTTCCTCTCAAGGGTAGAAGAGAGGAGAAAAAATAATGCTGTGAGTTTTCTGCGATGATGGCGTCCACTGAGGTTATAAGCGGAGTGAATGCTTGTTAGCGATGCCCTAGGAGAAGAAATGGTCTTTTGTCACCAAGCAAGGATCACAATCTCCCTTCAGCTCATAATCTTTTTGAGCCTTGGCCTCGATTTGAAACTTTAGTCTTCGGTTCTTTCTGCTTGTTTATTCATTCTCTCTTTCTTCTGGTTTCAGCACGGAGGTCAGCATTATAAAACCTAGTCCCACGATCCAGAGCCTGATCGAGATTGGGGGTAGGATTTGAATAAAGTTCATAAGATAACCTCTTATGCCAGAGTCTGTCAACAAGGCATTCAGTGTCACGTTTTCAAGGAGATTATCACACATGTTGGTTTCTCGGTTAAAGCGCTCGACTTAATATCCCAACGATTTACCCAACTTCTGTTCGAGAGCAAAGACATGGGCCATAGTCTTCAGCCTCTGCCAGGAGCGATAGAAATGAGCCAGAAATAACTGCTCGAACTCTCGAAAGACGAAAATAGATACTAGCCTCAGACCCTGAAACTAGGACCTCGTTGCCCCTGAAAGGGTGATACAAAAGACTTTGTACTGTAGGGATATAGAGGCTACTTGCATGTCCTTATGAGACTTAAACATGATAGGTAGTCGATCAGATCCAATGACTTGTCATATGGATTTATCTAGGGTGAGCAAAGCATCTCGGTACTACTTCTTCAAGAACTTCTTCCACAAATGAAGATCTCACCTCCTTATTAACGTATTTTCCTGTCCAGGCTTTATTCACCTCCTGGAGGTGGACTTCCATGTCAGCAAGGCAGTGCTCCACGACTTCTACTACTTAGGGCTACCCATGTATATGACTGCCCGCAGCTCAGGTGAAAGTGTAATGGGAGGGAGGTGAGTAGGAGTCGATTTTGTGTTCACATTGGCCCCTAAGGTCAAACCTAGATGGCTAATAGAGAGCTCGACTTTTGGGGGATGCTGACACGTTCCTTGATGTATGTCGTACAATGGAGAATATAAGGATCTTGGTACTGCCGGAGGGGCCCTCTTCAGTCCTGCAAACCCATGGTCATAAGGCAGAAGGCGATCCCTAAGCGTTTGCCCATTCGGAGATGCCATACAATGTTGCGATCTTGGGGTCGCTCCTCTAGCCTTGCGGTTTAGAGAGTTGGTCCCCCCTAGATGTGGGACAGTGGAAGGCAGACGAGGAGGAGTTGTACACGACTTGAACTCACCTATCTAGTGCTCAAGAAGATCAATCTGAAATACTTTCTCAACTCCCAAGATTTATCCCGCAAAAGTCCTAGAGGGAAGGGTAGATGGCCCTCCCTGGTACTGGGGGTGGTTATCCTCATTGGTGAGAGTTGAGGGGTGCACCCTCAAAGATTTCAACAAATTTTTTGATTCTTCAAGAGAAAAATAGCCACTCGCAGCGGGAGCTTCTGTGTCTGTTTATCTTACTAGACCTTGTGATCATCCAAGCTTAGCTAAGGAGGGAGTAATGATTAGGGAAAGACTTTTTACACGGTTCCCACAGACAGCGCCAAACTGTTAGTGTCCCAAAATGGAAGACACTTCGAGTATGGTCCAGTCAGGAATAGGTGAGTCCTCCTGCTGATGTGGAGTTGCTGAGTTGGAGATGGAGTTGAAAATTCTTCAAGTAAACTGTAACTGACGACCTGGATACTGACTAGTTGGAGTCTAGAGTCCTACTCTTCAGGGAGCTATACCTACAAAAGGCCGAACCGAGATTTATCCCGACGAAGTCCCTCCAGCATGAGAGTAAGAGTTCAGAGAAAAAAAGTTATAGAAATGCGTCATGTAAATGGCATTTGAGCATTAGGGTTACCCTGGGCTTACAATGCCCCTTAGTATTTATAGGCGTTGAAGATAATTAGTTTTATCTAATCAGGTCTAAACACGGCTCAAGCGAAACCATATGTTTAGCCTATAATCGGGGGAATTTAGGAAATAATCACTGAGTTTGGGCTTTTGGGCCTATTTGGAGAAGCCTACGGGCCTCTGTCAGGCCTGTGGAGACGAGCTGGTGGAGAAGCTCGGGGATCTGTGGAGTTTTGAAGGAGAAACAGACTGGAACAGATTGTCGGCTGAGAAAAATGGCTAAGTCCTTGAAGTTGGTCGTCCAGGGGCATTGCACAGAGTTCTGGGCGGCAGCGCTCTTGCGAGGCACACTGCTCCTTCCTGGGTACAAAAGAGATTTCAGGGAAGGAACCTTGGTCGGTGTATGCTCTTGCATGGCACTAAAGATTCTAGAATGTGTCCAAATCACGGTGATGATATACACGTGGTTGGGGTCCTAGTGCTGACTCGATGACGTCCAAAAACACTCTCATAAAAAATTCATCTATTATTTTTTTTAATATTTTTAAATGATTATGAGTTTTAAGGTTCTTTAGGTTACTACCAACGAAAAATGTTTAAACAAGAAAATAAACACATAGAATAGTAGAGATAGAGACAATGACACACAAGGTTTTTATAGTAGTTCGGGAAGATACTCTTCCAAGCTCTCGCGGAGAGTTCAATCCACTAAATTTGATTCTCTTTCCATATAAAATTGAACCCCTTACACCCTGTTTGAGCGAGTTACTCTTACACTAAAACCAAATTAAAAAACACTCTCACGGGAACTTTATACTTAGTTCAAGTTACAATTCAATTCCTTGCTCATACTTTATTTTATAACAAGAGCTTCTATCAACACTTACGAAGATAAAAAAAAAAAAAAAAATTAACTCGACTATGTGTGATAGATGTTTTATAACGATAAAGATTTAATCAATGATATGCACGTGTTAATATATAAAAATATATTCAAAGTGAAGAAGATCTCAAATATTCTAGATAAAGTCAATTAA
Source organism: Eucommia ulmoides (assembly GCA_016647705.1). Taxonomy (NCBI): domain Eukaryota; kingdom Viridiplantae; phylum Streptophyta; class Magnoliopsida; order Garryales; family Eucommiaceae; genus Eucommia; species Eucommia ulmoides. The sequence goes on along the minus strand of CM028337.1, from coordinate 41,287,655 downwards.
AGCGTTTAACTTGAATAAAATCAGGAATTAAGGCCCCATTTGGTTAGTGTTCCCATCCCATCCCCACATTTTTGGAATTGATGTTTGGGAATGCGTTTGACAAACCTATTTTCGTTTCTATCGCATCCCAAAATTTTGGGATTAATTCTTGAAATCCTTAAGGAAGTGAAAAAAAAAAAAATTCATTCCCAAAAAACTACAAGGTTGGAATTAAAGAAATTCTTAATGAGGTCTCTTGTTCATTTTTGTTAGGCTTATAAGAACATTTTTTTTCATTTTTCCCCTTATCATGATTGTTTTTATATAGTTGTATAATTTGACAAATGAATTATTTATGTTTTTTATTTGTTTATTGTATATTGATTGTTCATGATTTTAATTTTGCAAACATGCACAAATATAAATAAGATAATATTTTTTAGTGTATAAACGGAATATGTATTTTTCTCCAAAACAAATTCGCTATTAAATAGTAAATTATTGGCTACGAAACACTATTTATCACCTTTGACAAAAGAATTTTGCCATACAATTGTATTTTTGTCGCAAAAAATCATATTTAATCAAATTGGACATCTATTGTAAAATATATACGGTGTTTATATTTAATATGTCAATATTTTTAGACATCTATTTTTAATTAATGTTTATTTTTTTGAATTAGGTGTAATTTGATATTTATTATCATACATTTAAAAAAGAAACAAATTGTTGGCCTAATAAGCTACCTAAGAGGGGGGTGAATTGGGTAGTATTAAAAACTTATCAGAATATAATACTTCAAAAATCAAACAATTAATTTTATCCTAAAATTAATTATTATCTTTTATAACAGCGGATATGTATTATCAACTAGGTGCACACCCAAACAACATAATATAAACAATATAAATAATATAACACGCATAAATTTATACTGGTTCACCAAGTTATTCTTGACTAATCTAGTCTCTCGAGCTCCGCGGAGAGTCGCATCCACAAAACTCAAAATCCCTTTAAAGATAGGAATTAAACCCTTACAACGATTTTTTTCGCAGGCTCAATATCGACCTTTACAATTCCTTTTCACAGGCTAAGGAATAACCTCTATCTTTTTTTCAGGCGGAAGATTAACCTAATTCTATTACAGGGAAAATTACGACTTAATTCTTTTTATACCTTAGGCTCAAAAATTAAACCTCACACAAATACGCTCCAAGTATCCTTTTACCCGGTAAGGATTGAACCGTTACAATTCACTCACAAATTTAATCAAGGAAGAATTAACATCTAACTTTTTATACTCTAGGCAAAAATTAAAACCTCAATCTCTTTACCGGAAGAGATTGAAACCAACTACCCTTGATTAGATACTCCCAGTAGTATCTAATCCGACACTCAACTCACCAATTACAAACAATTGATAAGTGATTTTCAAACTCAGAGCATCTACCACCCCAGATAAACTCAAACTCAATTAATGTCCGGATAATAGTGATAGAAAAGTGAGAATTTCAAAATCTGATAAATAAAGATGGATAGCAAGTAGTTAAGCACGTAATCAAATTTTTCAAAGAAATTGTTTCAAAAATAATTTTCAATAAAAAATACGGAAAACAATTTGAAATATCAAATTTCAAATAACAAATAATAGAATCAAGCAACAATTAAAAGCAAGTAATTTGGAATTATCTCACCAGGAGTCCACCGAAAGAATAATGATTAGAATAGCAATGATACTTCAGATCGGTAGTAGCAATAATCCACAGTAAATATTTCTCAAGAACAAATCTCAAGAAAGATCTCACAATGCACTCAGTATGATTACTCTTAGAAAGTACGAGAGCTGAATAACTCAGAATAATTTGGATTCTCTTGATTAATGACTATCTTACATGTAAAATCCGCAGGTCTATTTAAAGTCACTTGAAACAAGCTCTATAACGGTTAGTTCTCATAAATCATGACATTTAATTACACCAATAGACCCTCTATATCATAATAATTCATTCTTGGTATAATTCATTTAAAATATCTCTTAAAATATTCAATTAAGTCTCTCAAACTTTTACTCAATCTCAATTAGATAAGATAGAAAGAATTACATATACCAAATTGAGAAATATCAAAACTACTTGAACCATATCTATAGGGATATTTAAATATTCAATAAATAACTCAAAACATATCAGATCCCTAAGATATCTCGCATATCTTAACCACAAAACGGCTAGTCACGGCTACTTTTTGAATAAAATCCGAAATTTCATAAATCTTGAAACAGCTCCATCTGTCGATCGTCCAAGACCCATCAATTAAACGCTCAATTCAGGATATAGCTAAGCCAAAAATCCTTTGCCCATTGGTCGACCTCCCATACTTCATCTGTCGACCAGACGATTCAAGATGTTTCACAAGTCGACCTATCTGTCAACTTAGATATCCAGAGAGTTCCTCTTTTGACCATTGGTCGACCTACCTGTCGACCAACCTATTCAAAGAGTTAATTTTTAAAGCATAAGTCAACTTACCTGTCGACCGAACAATTCAAGAAGTTTACCTCATAAACACAGGTCGACTTACCTGTTGACTGATCGTTTCTGGAACACCTCTCCTTAATTCATTTTCATTCAATTTCTTCAACATTTTTGCCCTTTTAACCAATTTTTTTTCTCGGTTAACTCCACTAAATCTTAAATTCAATTTTAATCAATTATCTTTATTTCTTTTTCAATTACATATAGGAGCAAATAATTTAACTAATTAGGATCTTATAATAACACACATAATTTTGAAAAACTTTTTGTGTCATGTGTGATCATAACCGGGATACATTAAGAGTTGAAATTTAACTTGAGTTGTTTTCCCTAAGTTCTTCAATTTTTTCAAACTCTTAATCTTCCATCATCTTCGTCATCATCTTTAGCATTATCACAATATCTTCATGATCATTTTCATCACTGGACTAATAAACTAAAACACTCAATAAAATCGTTAGCTCCACAAAAAATATCAACATTGAATTGTCCATCAAAATCTTAGGATCAACACAAATAAATAAATAAAAATAAGTGCTGAGGAAACAATTCTAGAATAATGTCGTTACCAAACGTGATTTTATTCCCTAAAGAACACAAAATTATGTCGCTACTAAATGCAATTCTATTCCAAGAAAGAAATATAATTCTCATTCTATCACATCTCAAGTGGAATGAGAAAAGTAGAAACACTAGCCAAATGCCACCTAAGTTAGCATGAGAGAGATACCAAAGATTTTGTTTTTCAAGAATATCATGTAAAACAAAATTATTATGTTGGTAATCAAGTAATTGAACCCTTAAAATGACAAATAATTTTATATTCAGATGTTTTTCAAATAATCAATTAAATCCAAAAAGATAAACCCTTTTTAGCACATGACTTTTTGTATAGATCTTGATCAGATAATTACACAAAATAATAATCAGATCTATAAGAAACTGAAATAAAACAATAAGTACGATAATCGCTTTGATTTTTGTCACACACACAAAAACAAATATATCACATCTCAAAAATCAATTATTTTTCTCCCAGAATGTTATCTCTTGCTCATAAAAATTAGGCTTTTTCCTCCAAAACTCATATTTAGAGAACCAACAACTTTTTCACTCCTATACAAATAAAAACAACTTTTTAACTCCTATTTTTAAAAAAAAAAAAAAATTATTGGTTGAGAGTCCTACTCACATTTTGTAATGACAAAATTACCCTCTTCATAACCCCTTTTTGTTACACACCAGTCGACAGGGGTGGGCCCCGCCGCCTCTCTCTTTCTCTCTCTCTTCTCTCTCTCTCACTCACGGTTTGGACCCAAAAAGGGGGCCCACTCCCTTTTCTCCTATATTCATTTTACTCCCTTTATTTAGCATTCTTTCAATTTCAAACTCCCATTTTTTTATTTTTCAATTTCACACCTTTTTCTTTATTCCATTTTTCTTTTTTCTTTTTCTTTTTGTATTTTTGGAACAAATGAAATGAAACAAAACAAATTCAACTGTAAAATGAAGCATAATTATTTTTATTTTTACTTTTTTTTTTTTGCAGGACAATCAAAATGTCGTGTTTACAGCCTCTTCAAAATTTTATGGATTTTTATAAATATTGGCTATCCGAATTGCGGGACGGTCAAAATGTCGTATCTTGTTTATTGATGGTTTGGTTTTTTGATTACTTCCATTATGTGGATATCTACTTAATTATATTTAGTAGATATCTACTTTATGAATATTTAAGTAGATATAAACTTAATGAATATTTAAGTATATATCCACTTAATTGATTTTTAAAATTAATTTAATTTTTTTTTTATATATTTTAAAATGTTCATAGAATATTTAAGGATGTTTACTGTTGAATTGAGTGCTACTGTGTAAAGACAAGGTCTATATGGTTGAATGGATTAATACCAGTAAGGAAATGTAAATCAAACGGATTATTTTAAAAATTCGGTAGATATCTCTTGATAAATAGACATCCTTAGTGGATATCTTCTGAATAGAACCAAAGTCGACAAAATGAAATAATGTTAGTATACTTTAGTAGATATCTTCTGAACATAACCAAAGTTGACAAATGAAAACAATGCTTGTTAAGTTGTTTTTTTATTTTTATTTGTGGATCGTTTTGTATTGAGTTATCCAAATTTCATGAAAAATGTGTTGATGGTTCGGTTTTTGATTTGGATATCCACTTGATTATATTTTAGTAAGTGAATATCCACTTGATATGTTTATAGATGGTTCGATTTTCTGATTGCTTCCATTTTGTAGATATTCACTTAATTGTATTCAGTAGATATCCACTTAATAGACATCTAAATAGATATTCACTTAACTGAATTTTAAAATTAATTTAAAGGAATTTTTTAATTTAAACATAATTTTTTTTTTTTTTTATACTTTAAAATGTTCATAGAATATTTTAAAAAATAAACTAAAATTAAAATTAAAATAAGTGAAAAACAATGTAAGTGGATATCTACTGAAAATAAATTAAGTAAATATCTACTGAAAATAAATTAAGTAGATATCTACTGAACATTATAGAACTCACTGTGTTTCTACAAGACTTGTAGGTGAAATTAAGTAGATATCTACTAAACATTATAGAACTAACTGTGTTTTTACAAGACTTGTAGATATCTACTGAAAATAAATTAAATAGATATCTACTGAAAATAAATTAAGTAGATATCTACTAAATATTATAGAACTCACTGTGTTTCTACAAGACTTATAGGTAAAATTAAGTAGATATCTACTGAACTAAAAAATATCACAAAGTACCACTTACATTGTTCTTCAAGAGACAACTTTTTAAGGACTATCACTTTTTTACTTATCCCAAAAGTATCATCATATATATTCTCTCTAAAATACCCTTCAATAGTTACAAAATTTACATAAATGCCATTTTGGCAATTTTCTTTCAAAATTCCTAAAATTAATATATATAAAATTTAGAATTTAACTTGTGTTCAATTTTTTCTCAAATTTTAATTTTTAATAAAAATTTCAATTAATTTTATTTTTTAAAAAATAATAATAAAATATCATAAATATCCAGATTATGTTTCATTTAATTTAATTTCAATTTTAATTTATTTTTTAAATATTCTAAGAAGATTTTAAAATATAAAAAAATTAAATATTAAATTTTATTTAAAATAAAAAATTCCTTTAAAATAATTTTAAAAATCAATTAAGTGGATATCCACTTCATTATATTTAGTAGATATCCACTTACATTATTTTTCACTTATTTTAATTTTAATTTTAATTTATTTTTTTAAATATTCTATGAACATTTTAAAATATAAAAAAAAATATTAAATTTTGTTTAAATTAAAAAATTCCTTTAAATTAATTTTAAAATTCAGTTAAGTGAATATCTACTTAATGAATGTAAATATCTACTTAAATATTCATTAAGTGGATATCTACTTAAATATTCATTAAGTGGATATTTACTAAATATAATTAAGTAGATATCCATATAATGGAAGCAATTAGAAAACCAAACCATCAATAAACAAGACACAACATTTTGACCGTCCCGTAATTCAGATCGCCAATATTTATAAAAATTCAGAAAATTTTGAAGAGGCTGTAAACACGACATTTTGACTGTCCCGCAAAAAAAAAAAATTATCCTTCATTTTACAGCTGAATTTGTTTTATTTCATTTCATTTGTTCCAAAAAAAAAAAAAAACGAAAAATGGAATAAAGAAAAAGGTATGAAATTAAAAAATAAATAAATGGGGGTTTGAAATTGAAAGAATGCTAAATAAAGACAGTAAAATAAAAATGGGAAAAAAAGGAGTGGGCCCTTAAACAGAGAGAGAGAGGGAAAAAAGGGAGTGGGCCCTTAAACAGAGAGAGAGAGCAGGCGTGGGGCCCGCCTGCCCACTGCCTGCATAGCGCCAGAGAGAGAGAGAGAAAGAGGCGGCGGGGCCCACCGAGGGGCATGGATTTGTAAATTTCAAATGTTCTGAGGGTTAAAATCGGCAATCCTATTTTCCTTGGGGTTTTGGGCTGATCCAAAAATCCATGATCCTTAAAAAGTTATTTTTTGGGTATTTGGGATGGCAAAAAAAATTTCCCAAAAAATTAAAGCTCATAAATTAAAGCCCTAATTTATGTTAGAATTTGGTCTAGGTAGCCCTTAATTCATGCATGAAGCATTCTAAACGCTGTCCGAAAAGACACATGTTGATCTATAGGATAGAAAATGTAGGTGGCAGACCTTCATTGGTTAAAAGCAAATAAATTTGAACATATTCTAAGATTTTCTTTGATTGAATGAGCACCAGAAAGTATGCCACGTGGACATGCAATGCAAACCAGACAATCACCAAATACGTGATCCACCAATGAAAATGTAGTCAGAGATTTTCAAAGATAAACGCTGTGGGCCCATCCACCCCATACTTATACCTCAGTTGTACAGCACATGAAGCTCAACCCACACTCACCATTACTCTACTCTTCCTTTGAGTAACTTCTGAATAGTTTCATTCGATGGCTGCCTCTTCTACAGTGACTCTTTCCTCCCCTTCTTTTGTCGGAAAGTCGGCAAAGCTCTATCCCGCCGTCTCTGACATTACCGGCAGCCCTAAGATCACCATGAGGAAGACATTTAAAGCAAAGCCCGTCTCCTCTGGAAGCCCATGGTACGGCCCAGACAGAGTCAAGTACTTGGGCCCATTCTCTGGCGAGCCCCCGAGCTACCTCACCGGAGAATTCCCTGGAGACTACGGGTGGGACACTGCTGGGCTTTCAGCAGACCCCGAAACATTCGCCAAGAACCGCGAACTGGAGGTGATCCACTGCAGATGGGCCATGCTCGGAGCTTTGGGTTGTGTCTTCCCAGAGCTTTTGGCACGCAACGGGGTCAAATTTGGTGAGGCGGTGTGGTTCAAGGCTGGATCCCAGATCTTCAGCGAAGGTGGACTTGACTATTTGGGCAACCCAAGCTTGATCCATGCCCAGAGCATCTTGGCTATTTGGGCATGCCAAGTGATCTTGATGGGTGCGGTTGAGGGCTATCGGGTTGCCGGCGGGCCTTTGGGTGAGGTAGAGGACCCACTATACCCTGGAGGAAGTTTTGACCCACTGGGCTTGGCAGACGATCCAGAGGCGTTTGCCGAGCTGAAAGTGAAGGAGATCAAGAATGGAAGACTGGCTATGTTCTCTATGTTTGGTTTCTTTGTTCAGGCTATTGTCACTGGAAAGGGTCCATTAGAGAACCTTGCAGATCACCTCGCCGACCCGGTTAACAACAATGCTTGGGCCTATGCCACTAACTTTGTGCCCGGAAAATGAGTGTGTGTGGGATGTTTGAGTTGTGGATTCATGCAATGGCTTTCACTCTTTTGTGAAGTTTGATTGTGGGTCTGATAATGAGTGTTGTGTAATATAAATTTGATTGAACTAATGTAGATCATGTACTGCTTTTGTTGTGTGCGCCCATATTATATAAAAATAAATAATTTTTTTTAAAAATGATAATATATTGACTTTTGTACTAAACCATAAATTGTTCTTCAATGATATTTTTTCTCTCTATTTATCTAACAATATAACGTGGACATATTTATATGGAAATTGACTAGGATGCCTCATAAATTTTTTGGATAATAGTTGTGTAGACACTGCATTTTGTCTTACCTAAGTTAACATTGTAAAAAAAAAAATTCGGGTCTAAAGTAAAATTTCGAGAAATTTTAACTCAATGCTTAAAAGACTAATTTCAACATTATATTTTATTTTTCATAATATATTAATTCGATAAGGACCAAAAAAAAATCGACAATTATAATGAATTCCAACAAAAATAAAGTTTCGGGCAAAAATTAAAATTTTTAAAAGTTAATTATGGGCCAAATTGATTAAATTAAAAGTTGTTTTTCATTGTGCATCACTTTTAGTATATTTAGTTTGGTTTTCACCTATTAATTTTGAGAAATTTCAGTTTTAACACTTACTTTGCATTTTAACCCCGAAAATATATTTTCACTGATTTCGTGAAATTGACAGTCAATTTCACTTTATGTTTCAAAACTCAACATTCCAATAATATTTGGGATGTTTTAAGTTCATGATTTTCAAATTAATTTCAAGAAAAACTAAAAAAATTATATTTTTATTAATAAAGGGTGCCCAAAACACCCAAATTGCTTCGTGTGCACCTCCGAAAAATAGGACGAGTCTTGGATTCCTAATTGGAGTGGAATTAGTCATCTAGGAAGTCTCTCAAGTCATTACCATGCATGGTAAGACTTAATAAGATGGGTTTTAAAAATCAAACACTAAATACCCAAAATAGGAGGCAAAAATGTCAAATCTAAAATAGAGGATAGCTGCCATCATGAGGCAAAGGGCCAAACCAATCTTGTGCCTTGCGCACTCATGAGGGAGCAAGGCACAGGAACTCCCTATATAAAGACAGTTCTTATCCTCAAAATGATTTGAAAATTTTATCCCCCTGGGCTTAAAATACTATTTTTCAATTCACCAAGAAACACCTTTTTGATCTTCTCAAAACACGTTTTTTTCTTCTTTTTTTTTTTCCTTTAAGCCGCTTGAAAGAATCGGACCTAAAATTGGACAAAATCTAAGAGTATTTCCAAGTGAACACTTAAAAAACGATTTACATTTTCAATTATGTACATTTCAGTCGTTCACTTTACTTTCTCTTAAACCACTTGAAAGAATTGACTAAAAAACCAGATAAAATCTAAGAGGACGTTCCCAAGAGGACATCTAAAAATGGTTTATTTTCTTGCATTTAGTTTTAGTTATTTACTTTACCATTCTGTACTTTTCCGCGCTTTAAATTTCTGCATTTTATTTTTTTGCAATTTACTTTTCTGTCATGCGTCTTTCCAAACTTTAAATTTTTGCATTTTACTTTTTTCCAATTTATTTTTCTGTTATGCACCTTTTCTCACTTTCTTTTTCCTACAATTTACTTTTATGTATTTATTTACTGTTTTAACCCAAAAAACAAAAATACAAAAAAAAAAAAACTTGACTTAAACCGAGAAGGGAAAAGTTTCTTATACTGTCATTTTAGGTTTTCCAACTTACGTGAAACTTTAAATGACGAGTTGAAGGAGACTCTTCTCTAGATTATTTTTAGTTAAGGTTAAATTGGCAAAGGTAAATTGGCATTTCATTTTTCATCAAATCATTTTTTTCAAAAAGAAAGTTTTCTTAAAGACAAAAAATGGATTCCTTATTTTTTGGCAACAAAAAATTTCTCTTTATTTCTTCGCAAACTTGTTTTCACCTTTCAAAACAAAAAGGTTTCTTCATGAATGAATCTTGCAAAAAATATTCTCTCAAATGTTTTCTTTAGCTTTGCCAAAGTAACCCAAAACTAAAACGTCCAAATAAAACCCACTCGGGGGAATCCTTATTAAGTCATCAATATTCGACATGAGATCGCATCCGGGGGGAGGGGGGGGAGGGGGACATTTCTAAAAAAAAATACAAAAAACTTGTCCCATTTAATTTTAAAAACACCAAAATGATTTCTCAAGAAAGATTTCAAAATCAAACAAAACATTCGGATTTAAATATTGATTGAACTTAATTAGATAAAATATTATTTTGGAACTGGCTTGGGGTGCCTAACACTTTCACCGAGCATTATTGACCTCCTAAACCCTTTTAAAATGAATCTTTAGTGGAACCGTACCTTTTAAAGTCAAAACTTAACTGAAGTCATTTTTAACTATTTTTCCTAAAAATCTAGTGACCTAACGCATCATTTAAACTCAGTGCTAAGTGGCAACTCATTTTTCTAAGAAATCGGCTTAAGTTATTTTATGAGAAAACCCGCGCTTTAAAAAGTTCCTCTCCTTTTATTGGTTTTCCAAAAAAAAAATGATTTATTTGCTATTTATTTATATGATTTTTTATTTTTATTTTTTTTGTCTTCTCTCAAAAATCCGAGGTGCGTCAAGTTGATGTTAATGTTAGGAGGTTCTAACTTAAAAGCATATGGTATCAAATGAAATATCTCATTCGACTTGTAAAGTCGTTGACTACTCTCACGTGATCGATGTAGGATAAGAATCTAATATCCACCTTTAAAATGTAAACTATGTTTGCACGGATGATTTGACCATAAGATGATGATGAGAAATATGCAATCCCTATCTTACCCAGATAACACAAATGATTCGACTACGAGAAAAGGGAAGCAAATTTCCTTAATCTTGACACCTCATAATATTTATATAGTGGTTTGGGAAATCCCATCCCAGATTTTAAATTGTTGGCACTTCTTCCTGAATGTAAATGTAAACTAAACTACATGGAATGAAGGCTAAGTTGTTTTACATTTTTGCAGTCTTTTTTTTCATGCGACCATTTTTCTTAGCTTTGAGAGAGAAGACAAGACTTGATCCATGTCGGGTCGTTCCTCTGGATATTGAGACGAACAAGACAAAGCCAAGTTAATGAGCTCTTCCACCGCTTGAGGCTCTTCCACCGTTAGATTCGGATCAAGAACATGAACCAACGTTTTGATTCCGTTCTTCATTGATTTCTTCACCAGCTCCGGCAAAGTCCCGTCTTCGTCGGCAAGTCCTGTCGGCCTTCTTCCGGTGAGAAACTCCATGATTATTATCCCAAAGCTGAACACGTCTACTTTCGTGGAAACTCTTCTCATATATGCGAATTCTGTGTAAAAAAAAAAAAAAAAAAAAAAAAAAAAAAAAGTACACTTTTTTTAAGGTGAGGAATTCCGTGTTTAAAAACATTGTATCAATTTTCAAATTTATAAGTTTATAAAAACATAATATATGATAAAAAAAATAAAAATAAAAATAAATAAATAAATTAACTAATAAAAAGCTCAATATCGGGCTTCTGAACTGACCCGTGGACCAAAGCCCGAGTCATGGGAGATTGTAAAAATTATATATATTGAGTACTGTAAAAATTGTTTTGGAGATATGTTAAAAGGAGTTATACTTGTATTTTATGTTTTTGGAAAATCAAAGAATGGTTTTCAAATAGCAAACCAAACAGCGCCTAAGAAGTATTTGAATTTGAAAAAAAAATAAAAAATGAAGCTCAATATTGGGCTTGTGAACCGGCCCGTGGACCAAAGCCCGAAAGCCCGTGTGGTGGGACAAGGCTATGGATATCACTGGCGTGGCAGTCCTGCCCAGCCCGTCCATTAGTCAATGTCAAGACATGTCTGCCATGACAGGGCTTCCAATTTTCTGGCCCGGCCCTTTACCAAGACCTATAAAATAAAATAAAAATTACCTGGTGCTATGTAGCCAATAGTGCCTTCGAAAGTGGTGGCCGAGGAGAGGCCGCTACCGTCTTCCAAATGAACCCCAAGCATTCTAGCGGTACCGAAATCACTCACATGTGCCTCCCATTTTTCGTCCAAAAGCACATTGGAAGGCTTCAAATCGCAGTGAACGATGGGGAACCCGAAGCCCGAATGCAAGTAAACAAGCCCATCCGCTATTGATATCAAAACATCCAATCGCTCCACCAAACCCCATCTCGATGGATCTAAATCCAGGCCCGGCCCGTGTATAATCTCATCCAAGCTTCCGTTTTTCATGTACTCAAGAACCAAAGCCTTCAGCTTTCCGCTCACCCAGGCGTAGCCCAACACTTTTACCAAATTCTTGTGCCTCAGTTGATTCAAAATCTTGACCTCTGTGTTGAAATATTTGTCGGACTCCACTGAAAACTGGCGTAAATTCAGTTTTTTGACTGCTATAAATTGATCATTTTCTTCTAGTTTCCCCTTGTAAACGGTGCTCAAACTGCTCGCGCCAATGACGTTGTTTTCGCTGTAGAAATCGGTGGCGATTTCCAATTCTTTTGGCGTGAATCTCTTTAGAATCAAAGCCGTAACGTATATCGGGTCCGATTTTTCGCGCTTTTTTGATTTTTTTCTTCTGATTTGGCGACGAATTAAAAAAACAATAACCAGAGATAGGATCAGAGCAAAAAACCCGAACGCTGAAAGAATATAAACCATTTTCTTGGAAAACCCGTGTGACGTTTTCAAATTGTCCTCGTTTTTGCAGGGAGTGTTGATTTTTGTTCCGCAGAGACCGTGATTTCCTTTCAAATTCACTGCGCTGATGTTCTGGAAAACGCCGTTTTCGGGAACAATTCCATCTAGCCGATTGAAGGAGAGATTGAGGAGATTTAAAGTCGAAATTCTGGACAAAAATTCCGGAATCGACCCGTTCAACTTGTTGTTTGATAAATCAAGAGAGAAAAGATTTGTACAGCCTTGAAGTGTTCCCGGAATGCTCCCGGTGAGATTATTGTTCGATAAATTGATCTCCTGAATCATTCCCAATGTTCCGATCTCATCCGGGATCGTTCCCTCCAATAAATTGAAGGAAAAATTCAGACAAATCTGCATGTTTTTTAAACTTCCGATCACTGGACCGGGAATCGGTCCGGTGAGTCGATTCCGGGAAAGATCCAAACTCGTCAACCGGGTCAGACATGCCAAGCTTTTAGGTATTGACCCGTTGAAGTGGTTTCCGGTGAGGTCTAAAGTAGTGAGAAGCCCGAGCTTGGCCCATGAATCTGGGATGGGGCCCGTGAACCGATTGTTGTTCAGCTCGAGATCAGTGAGATTTTCAAGGCGGAAAACAACGTCAGGAAACGGGCCTCGAAGCCCGTTGGTGTGAAGCGAAAGCCCTTGAAGAGAACCCAGCCTTGAGATTTCGATCGGGACCCGGCCTGAAAACCGGTTCTGGTCGAGAAACAAAATCATCAACCGGGTTAAATTCCCAATCTCTCGGGGAATCGGACCCACGAACAAATTCGAAAAAGCCTGGAAAAGCTTGAGATTCGACAGTTTTCCAATTCCCGGTTTGAGAAATCCGTCGAATTTATTTCTGGCCAAATCGAGAATATTTAGATTCGAGCAATGAAAGAGATCGTCAGGAAGAATACCCGAAATTTCGTTCACCCCGACCGATAAAAACGTGAGATTACGCAAACACCCCAATCCGAACGGCAATTTACCGCTCAACCGATTATAAGATAAATCGATCACGAGAAGGCTCGAGCAATTGGCGATGCTCGAGGGAATCGATCCCTCGAGATGGTTAGAGTTCAAAGAAAGATTTCTCAAGTTATGAAGAAACCCGATTTCAGACGGTATCGACCCGGTCAGTAAATTGGAACCCATTGAAAGGTAGGTTAAGTTAGTTAAGTTAGTTATCGAGATCGGTATTTCTCCGGTGAAGTGATTCAAATGGAGAGTGAGAACTTCCATGGATTTCAATGATCCGATTCCGGGAGGTATCGGACCGGTTAGTTCATTTTGGGATAGGCCCAAACGGGTTAGAGATTTGAGTTTGAAGAGAGAGAGTGGAATACTTGAATTCAACATATTTCCGTACAACCGCAGCTCTTGCAGATTAGTTAAATTTTCGATCTCCGGTGGAATTTCTCCGGTGAAATGGTTTCTGTACAAGTTCAAGGAGACAAGGCTTGAGCAATGGGACAATTCAGAAGGGATTGTCCCAGAAAAGGAGTTTTCAAACAGAGAAAGAGTTTCGAGTTTCGACAAATGGCGGATTTTTAAGGGTATTGTCCCTGACAACTGGTTTTGGCCGAGGTCAAGAGTTTGAAGAGCTCGGAGTTCACCGATGGAGTCGGGTATGGGACCCACCAAACCATTATGAAAAGCCACAAAAACCTCAAGGTTGAGTAAGTTACCGATTTCCGGCGGGATTTCGCCGGTGAGATTGTTGGAGTTGAGCCCGACCATCGTCAGCGAACTGCAGTTGCATATGGTTTCCGGTATGGTTCCGTTCAAGAAATTATCACCCAAATCGAGTGTCCGGAGCTTTTTTAAGTTCCCGATTTCTGGTGGGATGTTACCGGAAACTAAATTTGAGTAGAGAATGAGGTCGGAGAGCTCCGAACAGAGACCCAACTGCGGCGGAATTCGGCCGTGGATTGAATTAGAGGTCAAATCGAGGAGCCGGAGAGAGGAAAGGTTGGCAATGGCAGATGAAATCTCTCCCCGGAGCTGTTTTTCCGGGAGGGAGATTGAGATTACCAGGTTAGAGGAAGGGTCACAGGCGATGCCTGACCAGTTGCAGTGGTGGTGGGTGGTGTCGTTCCAGTCGGAAAGGGCACCAAATGGGTCGTCCGAGATTGAGTTTTTGAAGGATTTGAGTGCCCCGTTTTCAAGGTTTGAGGTTGGTTGTGAAGAAGGTAGCGAGAGGAGAGAGAAGAAAATGGAGGCTGCAAAAGCCAAAGTGAGGGACTGGGACATTGTTGAAGTTGGTTATGGCGTCACGATGAATGCTCTCTCTCTCTCTCTCCATATAATATAGAGAGGTCCAATGCCGTCTTCCTCTATGGGTTAATTACACTTTTAGAACTAAATTTCGATTGAGTATTACAAAGGGATTTTTAGAAACTCCTCAATAATACCATGCGTAAAAAACGACGACCACGTGGAATACGTGTGGATCCCCAAGAATCATATCGTAAGACTCACGTGGAGCTCACATGAGCCCGAACCCAACAAAGAGACCTAAGGACTCTACCTTGGATTCAAGGAGATTACAGAGAACACATACATCCGAGCGAGACTTTAATTAACTCGAGTATCAGCTCGAGACTTTGCACAGAGGAATTTTTCTTGGGCCATCCGATGATGTCTCAAACCACATTCCGTACTTGGAATATAATCCTTGCTTGGGAATAGTTACCAAATCCTACTATAAATTGAAAGATACCACATCACAACCCATAACTCTTCAATCCCACAAATTTTGTGAGTGCTAATTAAGAATGGTCGATATTTATAAAGAACTTATAAAACTTCTGTCTCCTATAAATATTACAAGGGTTCTCTAGCCAAGGTGCATGAATTTTTTCCTAGCCGTTACTCAGCTAAATTCTTTCTAAAATTCTACTGATTCTTACACTGCAGGTGCAAAATCGATATATCCATTTTGTAGGGAATTTTTTTTTAAGGAAAATCATATTTCGAATCCGAAATGAACCATATCCGATCAACCATTTTTTGTGTATCGTGTCAATTTGGTCTTAATGGAACTAAATTAAAAATAATTTTGAAAGTTTAATGGAAGTTAACTTCAGGAACTAAATTAAAATGATTTAGAAATACTAGGGGTTGAATTAAAAAACTTGAAACATAAGGGACCAAATTCATATAGATTCAAAAAGTTAGACTAATAGTATAATTAACCATAAAATCCATCTCGACACTGAATTTTTAAAAAGGCATTTTCACAGTGTGCACCCCTAAAGTTTGACAATTATTTCATCTTGGTCCCTAAAATTTCAATTTAAACACATGACACCTTGAAATTTCATAATGATCCCACTCCACTCTGATCCAAATCAATAATTTCATTACAATTTTGGATGGCAAACCTTCACATATTAACCACTCAATTATTTTTAAGAGCACCTTAAGGGCATTTTCATCTTTTTCCTTTGCCATTCACAAATTTTACTTGAAAAAAAAAAAAAAAAAAAAAGAAAAAAACAACAACTATTATGTATATATTTGTAACTTATGTGGATTTGGGCAAAAGGGTAAAGAGAATGAAAATACCTATGAAGTCACTTAAAAATAGGCACATGCACGAGAAAGTGACTATTTTCTGTCAAAAATTGTAATGGAGAAAATGACTTGGACTATGGTCAGATGATTAGAAAATTTTAAGGTGTTATATGTTCAAATTGAAACTATAGGGACTAAAGTGAAATTTTGGAAAACATTAAGGGTATAAAGTGTTAAAACCCCTTTGGGAAAAAATAATTGAGAACTGTTCTCCGATTGTCAGTGGAGTGTTCTTCACCAATCAAGACAATTATGAAAATGAAGAGTTATGGATATATACTTTGAATCTTAAAGAAAATGTTTGAAGTTTGACTTTATGGTAAATCCCAAAACAAGCCAGTTGCCAATAGACAGCCCACTACCTAGAATAGGAAATGACATAGCCATCACTCTTGCTTTTTTAAATCTAGAACGATGTTTAATTTTAGCGACGGAGATATGGTTCGTTGCCCGAAGAGAATTAAAGACGTGAACAATAAAGGTTAAATTTCTATTTTAAATAATTTAAGAGTTTTCAATATATATAAATTAAATGAGGTATATCATTTTGAATTGGAACCTCTATTGTATCGTATCAAAATCAAGGTTATAAAATTTATCACTCATTCTCTCGTAATTAAATCATCCATACAAAATGAAAGTTGCACATTTCACATAATTCTCTCGTAGTCAAATCGTTCGTGTCAACCAGAGATTACAAGACGAGTTTAGATTGCAATAACACATCAATCACTTATTCACAAACCACTATATAAATTAAATGAATTACTCCACTTGATTAGTATGGTTTTGAGTTGGAACTTCATAACAATACCAATCAAAAGGTTAGTCTGAACTGAGATCATAAGCTCGACTACACTATAAGTTCACCCTTGGGATCATCAAAGTTAGCGTTGTCTTACTTCCAACTTCGGATATATATCCCTTGCTTGGGAACCGTTATAGCTGCCCCTTTATTTATAAAATGAACGATTGCGGTTCAAGTGTAACGGTTCATTAATTTCATAATCTCATCAAACCTAGGGCATTAATTAGGATTGACCATGATTCATGAAAGACTTACCAAATAAATTTTTTATCTTCTATAAATACTACAAAAGGGGATTAGACAATATTCACAAACTTTCTAACTGTTATGCTATCAAAACTTTCTTATAATCACTAATGATTCTCACACCGGCCGTAAGTGTAACACTAACAGACCTACTTGCGGTGCATTATTTCGTAAGAACCAAAACTCAAGAAATATCATATTTCGACTCTCAAGCGACCATTCTTAACGATCCAGATTTTGACATCGCCACATGTTTATTTATTTTTTAGAGTTATAAAATTATTCTTCCCCTTGGCTTTTACATCCCATTTACATACTAGATATAACACTGTAGTTCGATTAAAATTAAATGATTTGGTTTAAAACTCAACTTTTAAAAAATTGACAATTTATTATTCGATTTTGATGATGATAAATCTGGTCACTCCTAAACCACCTACTAAAGACATACACGCGGATTGACATTTTGACCAAGTTTAACTGAATGACTGAACTAAGCTCTAACCTCAATGTTAAGTTAAGCTTCAACCTTTCTGTCGGGCTGAGCTCTGGCCTCAAGACATGCCGACTAGAGCTCGTCAACCAGAGGATGGCCGAGCTCAGACCTCAAGATATGCCGACCAAAGCTCGCTGACTAGAAGATGGCCGAGCTCAGTTCGCTAGACATGCTGACCAGATCTCGCCGAGCTCAGACCTCAAGACATGCCGACCAGAGCTCACCGACCAGAGAATGGTCGAGCTCAAACCTCAAGACTTGCCGAATAGATCTCGCCGACTAGAGGATGGTCGAGCTTAGACCTCAAGACTTGCCGATCAGATCTCGCCGACCAGATGATGGCCGAGCTCAGACCTCAAGACTTGCCGATCAGATCTCGCCGACCAGATGATGGCCGAGCTCAGACCCCAAGACTTGCCGACCAGATCTCGCTGACCAGAGGATAGCCGAGCTCAGACCTCAAGACTTGCCGACCAGAGGATGGCCGAGCTCAGACCTCAAGACATGCCGACTAGAACTTTCCGACTAGAAGATGGCCAAGCTCAGTTCACCAGACAAACCTCCTCCAAGGTAGATGGGCTTTCCTGATGGGTTAAAAAGCCCAAACCCATCATTGTGCAGTCTTTTTTCTATAAATACC
Source organism: Eucommia ulmoides (assembly GCA_016647705.1). Taxonomy (NCBI): domain Eukaryota; kingdom Viridiplantae; phylum Streptophyta; class Magnoliopsida; order Garryales; family Eucommiaceae; genus Eucommia; species Eucommia ulmoides. The sequence continues at coordinate 41,269,321 of CM028337.1, read as the reverse complement.
AGAGCATTTCAATGCCCAGGGAGGATGTAAGTAATGCTCAATCTTTAATTTAAAATATACCAATTCTTCCTCCCGAGCTCTTACTCTCACACCGGAGGGGACACGCTAGGCACACCCTGACCCATTCTGTGTGCAGGTGCAGCCCGGAAGGTCAGGCTGGACAGCCTGTCTCAGCTTGGAGATCAGGCCGAACAACGCTGCCCCAGCTCGAATACACTCAGGATTAAGGTCTTGAAGGCTTGAGGAATCCAGCTCTGCTAATGACACTCTTCAGATCTTCATCAACTCTCCATGCAAAAGCTAACCATACCATACTGCTAGTGAGTACCAATTTTTGACACCAAGAGTTTGGCGCCGTTTGTGGGAAGCACGCTAAAAGCCTTATTTAAATTATCAGCTACATGTTTTGCTCATGTTTAATGAACATAAGGTCTGGGAAAATCATTCGAAGAAGGGAACAAGCTCATTTCATGAATAGAAACTCCAACACTCTCGTAGGCCAAGCTCCGACCTCAGGACCTAGCCAAGCTCCAACCTCAGAGACCATTTCGAGCTCAGACCTGGGACTGTACTGATCTTCGATTTCTTGATCCGAGCTCAGCGGGGATAGCGCAAAAGCAAAGTTAACCAGCACTCCGTGCCGAGAGGCCGGGGGTGAGCCGTCCTCTAGCCCATTCTCCACGAAAAGATGAAGAATAGCCGTCAATGGCGGGGACGAGCAGCACGTCGCGCTGAGAGACCAGGGTAAGCAGTCCTCCAGCCATTCTCCAAAGCAAAGGTGGGGACGAGCAGCCCATCGTACCGAGAGGCTTGGGTAAGCTGTCCTCTAGCCATTCTCTCTGCAAAGGTAAAGACGAGCAGCCCGTTGGGCTGAAGAGGCCAGGGTAAGCCATCCTCCTGCCATTTCTCCTAACAGAAGTAGCCCTCTCGCCAAGGAGATGACTCGGCAAAAAGACTAACTTTGAGTCGAAGATGGTGATGACACAATTTAATTTGAGCTCAAGACCCCTTCCTGCGGAGAAGACGAGAAACCGAGTTGAACTCATGATCTCATCCGCCATCGAGCACCAACCGTGAAAAAAGGTTCCAGTCCATGAAAAAGCCCATGCTGAACTAGAAAACCATGCCGAGCTAAAGATCTGTGCTGACCTCAGGCACCATGTCGAGCTCAGGCGCCTTGTTGAGTTCAAGGACCATGCCGAGCTCAAAATTGGGACCATCACTACTCCCGAGTACCTTGTACCTCGCTACTAAGAAGTGGGGGGCTACTGATGATGGTAAACTTGGTCACTCCTAAGCCACCTACTGAAGACATACATGCGGACTGGCATTTTGACCAAGTTCGACTAAATGGCCGAGCTGAGCTCCAACCTCAATGCTGAGCTGAGCTCCGACCTTTCTGTCGAGTTGAGCTCCGGCCTCAAGACATACCAAACAAAGATTGCCAACCAGAGGATGGCCGAGCTCAGACCTCAAGACTTGCCGACCAGATCTCGCTGACCAGAGGATGGCCGAGCTCAGACCTCAAGACATGCAAACCAGAAGATGACCGAGCTTAGTTCGTCAGACAGACCTCTTCCAAGGCAGATAGACTCTCCTAATGAGCCAAAAAGTCCAAGCCTATCACTGTGCATTCTTTATTTCTATAAATACTGAGCATTTTAATGCCCATAGAGGGCGAAGGTAATGCTCAATCTCTAATTTTAAGCATACCAATTCTTCCCCCTGAGCTCTTATTCTCACGTCAGAGGGGACACGCCGGGCATACCCCGGCAAGTCCTGTGTGCAGGTGCAGCCCGAAAGGTCAGGCCGGACAGCCCATCTCAGCTTGGAGATCAGGCCGGACAACGCCACCCTAGCTCATACATGCTCAGGATTGAGGTCCTGAAGGCATGAGGAATCTAGCTCTGCTGAGGACACTCTACAGATCTCCATCAACTCTCCACGCAAAAGTTAACCAGACCATATTGCTGATGAGTACGAATTTTCGACACCAACAAATTTTGTATTTGGTATAAACTTAATGATTTTGATTTTCAGTAAAACTGGTCTAAAACTGATCAACTATTATCCCTACTCAGCTTAAAACTGTATAAAACTACATTTTATGGTCCATGTAATTATTAAAAAAAAAAAGAAAAATACCAAATAATCTCCTTAGAAGGCTAAATCTACAAGATAGTCCCACTATTTTTTTTTTGCACAAGATAGTCCTTAAAAAAATGCTGGTTTGCACAGGATGGTCCCAAATTTTTTGAAATGACGATTTTACCCTTTCTGCACCTTTTTTTCCCTTTTTTTTTTCCCACTCCCAAGTCTTGCATCTGATTTTTCCCCTACACTTTCTTTCGATGAAATCTCTGACCACCGTGACGTCCGCCTCCACGAATTCGACGAAATCCCCACTGTAATATGTGACGAAATCCTTGACGTAATCTCCATCTCCACAAATCCGACGAATGGTGAAAAATAAGATCTAAAATTTTCAGATCTGGATTTCGGCGATTGAAGGAGAAACGATCACCCCGAGAGTCCAACGATCTCTTGCTTTATGCCGTCGGGATTGATGGCGAAGAGCTTGACGATTCGGTCGGAGACCTTCTTGGAGGACGATGACGGTTCGGATAAAGTGGTAGAAGATCTCGTGATTGTGGCATTGTAATAGTAGGACAACGAAAGAGTGATGCGAATTCCGAAAGAGAATCTCGGAAAACCAATGATCACCATTTGTGTGGTGATAATGATGGCTTAGTTTGTGGAAAACAAGCCATGGTTGAGAAATCATCTTGCGTTTTTTGCTTCTGATATATTTGTGTGTGTATATAATGTCTATGATTCAACAGATGTATTGCAATTGGAAGTAATAACAACAAATTGGTTTGGAAAAAGGAATTTGGTTTGAAAAAAGGTTGTTTTGGTTACTTGATTTTGGCAATTGCTGTTGGTTGTGTGTTTTGGAATTAATGAATGTTCTTCCTAATGTTGAGAGTTTAATTTCTGATTTTAGAAAAATTAAAGGACGATTAGTTTTTTTTTTATGTTGTATTGAGAGAATTGTCAATTTGCATGAAGAAATTGAGTGTTTAGATTGATTTGGTTGATTTGAATAGAATTTAGGGTTCATTTGGTTGAATTGATTTGGTTTGTATTAATTTGAATGAAAAAATTGAAATATAACACTATCTTGAGTTGAATACGGCGATAAAAGTGGAATATAATACGATCTCGTGTTATATTTCAACATGAGATCGTGTTGAATATAACACGAGATTGTGTTGAATATCAATATGAATGTAAGATAGATAAATTATTAACTTGAATGAAAAAATTGGAATGTAACACGACCTCGTGTTATATACAACACGAAATCGTGTTGAATATAACACGATTTGAGATTGTGTTGAATGTAACACGAGCTGAAAATATATTGAATATAGCACGAGGGTCGTGTTGAATGTAACACGAGGGTAAAATTGTCACAAAAAGATAAAAAAATTATTTTGTAACATATTTTTTTAAAAAACGTGTATTAGTTAGTTTGTCCTCATATGGGGATTTTTTGGTGACTGCTCCTTAAAAAAAAAAAAAAAAAAAAAAAAAAAAAAAAAAAAAAAAAAAAAAAAAAAAAAAAAAAATGGGTCAACTCTTTAGATTCATTAAAATATGTAAGTTTTTAACGTTAAATAAAAAAAAATAAAAAAATCTTGCAAAGTCAAATTAGTTTGAGCAAAGTCAAGTCTTCGAACGTGGTATTAAGAAAATAGAATATAGATAGGGGAGGAATGTGCATTTTGCGGTGAACGCGGTTGGACACCCACGTCAGTGAAGTGCGGACGTGGTATAAGTGCAAGTTGGGTTATATTTTAACGGCCAAAAAGGCAAAGAGAGCACCCTTTTTTCAAATTTCTGTTTGTGTTCTGCGCCGAAATGGGGCAGACCGGAAGAGATGGCATCCCATTGGCCCATTGTTTTGAAATCCATTTGAATTTGAATTTGGATTTGGATTTGGGAATTTCTACTCCCCAAAGCTAGCTAGCTAGCTTGCTCACAAGGTGAACATTTTTCTCGCATTTTTCTCGCCATTACAACTTGATTATCAACTTTTTCTTTTTTCTATATTCAATATAAGATAAATCCAACAATCTCTTTTTTACACATCAGATTTTTTATCGGCTAGCTCTCAATCAGTCTTTCTTTTTATGACTATTGGGTAAAAGATGTAATCTACGCTATGATACTAGTGTAGGGTGGTCTTGCGCCTCTCTCAATCCCAAATTTAGCTCAACAAGTGAGATTTTTTCTCACACTTATAATCTGACCAGCAGTCCCTTCCACGTCTGATGTGGGATAAACCTAACAAAACCCAACAAATCTTTATTTGTACAAAAAATACATTTGAATGATATCTATTTGTGTATGTATATATACACACACATATGTATACACACACATATTGCTTAATTTAAGATTTTTCAAATACGACATAATATTGAATTCAACAACATACATTATTGATAAATCTACATATGCAAAAAAAAAAAAAAAAAAAAGGTAAAATTTTAAACTTTGACTATTTTCATATTTTTAAATCCGAAATAAATGATTGATTTGAATATAAATCGAAAGATAGTCGAAATATTAATCAATTCATTGATCAATCTAATTATTGAAAAAACGAATTAAAGTAAGATATGAACTATGATTGTTTTTATATTTTTAAATAGAAAAATAAGTGATTCATTTGAATATAAAAAAGATAAAATTGAATATTAGTCAATTCACAAATCCATAATTTTAAGAATTTTAAATGCAAAATTATATCACAAGAAAAATAACAATAAACTATAATGAGATGTTTGTTTTGCTAATTCAAACATATATTTTGATTCTCTCTAAACATAACTTCATAACAATATCCATTTACATATTATTTGTTATATAATTTGATATTTGTTGAATTCACCATGACGAAGAATTTCATGTTGAATTCAACAACATGCGTCATTATTCAATCAATTTTTTTTCATTTAATTACATTAAATATTTTTTTTAAATAACAATATAATAGATTTATAAAATTTTGTTAAAGTACCATGTTGAAATCAATATGAATGTAAAAATTATGAAAATTTAGAAGTACCAAGTTAAATTCAACAATAATATCATCATTGATCCAAAAAGGATAAATGTGATGTCGTTTTTAAGATTTTATTAAGATGAATCTGAATTTGTAATTGGATCAAGAAAAATGTGCAAAACAATAGTTATTTCGGGTTTTATAACACTATTTTGATTTAATTTCAATTTAATAGTCGTTTCCTATTTTTGTAGAAAGTTATACATCAGGTACGTGGTCATCTATTAATTTAAGAACTTAATACCCATTATAAGAGAAAATTTGACCGAATCTTCATAAATGATTGAAATAAAACCTAGAAAAACACCGTTGGTTGATTCCTAAATAATAACCTATGAATTGTTTACCTCAATAATGAATATAAAATATTTTTCTTAATTAATAATTGGAGTTTTGTTCAAAAACTCCCATTTTAAAATGAATTTTTTTTTTGAAACCTAGCCAAATAAAATTTTGTTCATAATTACTATTTTTAACAAATAATTTACTCTTACTCTTTCTAAAAAAAATTAATCACTAAACTACCCTTAATATATATATAAAAAAAAAAAATAATCCTAAATACTCTAATTTTTATTTTTATCTCTCATATCTCTAACAGCCCCTGTCTCTCAATTCTCTCATTCTCATTCTTTCTCTCTCAAATCTCTCAATATTGCTCTCGTAATTCGTTATCGTCGCCACCGCCTGCACTCCCATATACTGTCGTCTACTTGTTTGATTACTGCATAGCCGCTCGTCTCCATCTTCAATTGCTGTTCAAACTCTCTTCTCTGTCGTCATTGCCACATTATTGTTCAACTGTTGAACAGCCACTAGTACTGTCATCACAGCCCTTGCCGCTTGTCGTCGTCTTCATCTCATTCATCAACCTATTCTAGCCTAGATTTAGTTAGATTTAGACTAGATCTAACTAGATGTAGGTTTGATTTGGTTAGCCCACCGTCTGGTTCAGTTCGTCGTCGACCATAGCTTTGCCGTCTCGCTACTCATTGCCCCCTCGCTTCTCCACAACATCCCACCGTCACCGCCATGTTGTTCGTCACCACTTCTTCCCACTTAGATTTGTCCAGATCTAAGTAGATTTGATTTGTCTAATTTCTTATTTCTTTGATTTCTTCTTTTCTAATGTGTTCAAGATTCTTGATTTCTTGAACCTTTATGATTTAGTATATCATTGTTTGATTTTCATACTTGTAGATGTTAATTCATCTCCATCTATCTATTTGTAGTTTTTGAATTCTTTAATTTACATTCTACATTTTTAGGATTTTATAATTTTCAGTGGATTTCCACTTGATTTTTTAATTAATTTCTTTTTAAAGGATTTATGTAATTTTTCAGTGGAATGTAATTAAATATTAATATTCAGTGGTTTTTTTTTTAATTAACTGGATTTGGGTTCTTCATTTAATTTATAGTGGCTTTATTCATCATAATGTGGTAAGATGATAGCTTGTTTGATGATGGTTTGCTTTTTGAACACTTCGGTTCATAACCTAAATCTTTGGGTTCTATAATTTTTAGTAAAATTTTTACTTGATTTTGTCTTGTCGATTTTCATTTAGTTATTAATTATTAAGTGGATTTATATATGTGATTTTTAGGATATTTAGGTTATTTTAAAAAATATATGTATTATGAAGAAAAAATAAAATTCCATTGAATTTCTATTGTAAATAAAATTCAGTGAATATTTCCAAAAACAAAAAAGTGAAACTTACATAAGAGTATTTATGACATTATAAAAGAAAAATGTATATTTTTAATAAAAATAAAATTAAATAATTTTTTTATTAAAAAATAGAATTTCAGTGGAATTTTAAAAATTAAATAGAATTTCTATATATAAAAGATGGATAATTTTGGAATGAAAACTGTTTTCGTACTTTTGAACAAGTTTAATTTTAGTAGTCTTTAAAAACATGTTTTTTTTTTCCCCTTCTAGCATTTTGCTTAGGAAAGTAAAAATTTAATTAGGTAGTGTTTGATCGCATAGAATTGGGATTACAATGATAAAAACTTAGGATTCTAAGAATTGTAATTTCATGGCATAAGAATTCAAGTATTTGATAGTGACGCACCCCGATTTTTCAAAGAGGAAAAGAATATTAAATAATAATTAAGCTTAAGGAGAGGGTTTTTTTTTTTTGAAGCGCTGGTTTTCTCAAAAAATATACTTAGGCCGTTTTAAAAATAAGGAGTCGCCACTTAGTATTGAGTTTAAATGGTGTGGTAGGTCACCGAATTTTTAGAAAATAATTTAAAAGGCCTAAGTAAAAAAATTGACTCCAAAAAGCACAGTTAAACCAAAGATTCATTTAAAGGTTCGGAGGTCGGTTACGCTCGGGAAAGGTGTTAGGCACCCCAAGATGCCCGTCCGAAAACGGTACCTTATGTCCAATTAAGTCCAATTAATTTAAGTCCGAATGTTTTATTTTATTTTAAAATTATTTTCTTCTTATAAATTTTTTTTTGGTATTTTTCACAAATAAGGTGGGACCAGTTTTGGAATTTTTGGGAATGTTCTCCCGATATAACCTCTTATCGAATATTAAGGATTCGATAAGGATGATCCCCAGGGGTTTTTATGTATGTTTCTGAGAGATTTTTTTTTTTTTTTTTAATTTAAATGGGTAAACTCAAATAAGTGAATAAATATGAAAATATGAATGCAAAAACTAAAATTATATGAATTTTATTTTTTAAGCAAAAGTGACTAAAAAAACTAAATGATTTAATTTAAATTTGTTGATGCAAATTGATATGAATACGAGAATCGAATAGGGGACACTACGTGAATTAACGTGATTATGCGTGACAATAATTTAATTAAAAAATAGAAGTAGTTCACGTGTCATGACTAGATGTGAAAAAGTAGTGTGAATTCGTAAAAAAAAATAAAAAATAAAAACTATGTATGAAAAATGTGAGTGGTGAAAGAGTCATAAACATACTGTCTAAATGATATGAGAAATAAACATGCTAAGTGGATGCAAAAAAAAAAAAAAAAAAGTCTATTTTGAGTTTGCCTGATTAATTTAAAGAAATTCCGTTTTGAAATTCTCTCGAATTCTATGGATAAGAGAATTGAGGGAGATTCACATAAATAATTTAGTTGAAATTAATCTTTTCGATACTTAAAAGTAATCCGATGAAAAGTTTACCAAGGGAAGAGATTTCCTAAAACTATTCGTTTCTAAATTCCACTCTAGTTGGGGAATGGAAACGAGGTCCCGGAAAACTCTCCCACGATTTATTGAATCGTCGGATTCACCTTAAGGTTCGTAAGGATTAATTTCTACAAAAATAAAAGATTTTATTATTTTTTTGGATTATTTATTTATTTTTTATTTTATTTTTTGCGTTTTTTATAACAAGAATAAATCAAATAAATAAAAAAAATACAAAAAAATAAATAATGAAAACATAATTCATCTAACGATCGGGGTTAAGTTTAAGCAGGAGAAACCCACCTCGACGTTTTCATCGGATCATCGGACGACCTTTCTTTTTTTGAGTTTTTCTTTATGAATTTGTAAATAAAATAAAATAAAATAAAAATACAGAAAGTAAAAAAAATATAACGATATGGGTATTCTCGTCTAAACGCTCAAAGGTTCAGATTGAGAGTAGGGGATTTCGTCCTGGCGTTTTTCATCGAGTCATCGGACTACTAAAAGAAATAAAGTTTACAAGAATTTAAACTATAGAGATATTTAAATAAACTAAAAAATAAAATAAAAACATACATGTTCTAGGTCAAGAATCCTGATACTCAGGCTTTTTCTCTCTCACAGACGGCTTCCCGAAAAAGTGTTTGGGAATCACTTTTCTAGGGGGTGGCTCCTCTTAATTTTTGAATTTCCCCGAATGGTTTCTTTTTGAATTTTTGTGTCTAAACCATGAGGAGGATGGTTTTATTTATAGGAAGCATATGGATTGAAAAATTCTAGAAACCCTAGGAAACCATAGTTCCAATTCGACAAGGAAAAGGAAACAAAACCTAAAAGGAAAGGGAAAAGGAAACATAATCTCATTTTGACAAGGAAACTTTTTTTTGTTTATTTTTATTTTTATTTTTTCTTTTATCTTTCTTTTCTTTTTTCATTTTTTTTTCTCAATTTTTTTTTTTAATTTTTTTACAAATAAAAATAAAAGCATAAATTTTTTGCGGGACAGTCAAAATGTCGTGTCTACAGCTCTTTGTCATGCAAGTTCCACTTGCTTGACAAAGATAAGAGATCACATCATTTTGAACGTCCCATTTTTATTTTTATTTTCAAAATGCATTTTTCAATGACAGAACAAATAAAATAAAATGACTCATAACGATACTCATGACGAATGAGTGTCCGTTTAGAGAATCATTTAAAGTAATAAAAAAAAATAATTCATGACGATACTCATGACAAACAATTGTCTATTTAGAGTAATAAAAGAATGACTCATGACGATACTCATGACAAACGAGTATCCGTTTAGAGGATCGTTTAGAGGAATGAAAAAAAGACTCATGACAATACTCATGACGAACAAGTGTCTGCTTAGAGGATCGTTTAGAGTAATAAAAGAATGACTCACGATGATACTCATGATGAACAAATGTACATTTACAGGATCATTTAGAGTAATGAAAAAAAGACTCATGATGATACTCATGACGAATAAGTGTTCGTTTAGAGGATCGTTTAGAGTAATAAAAAAATGACTCATGACGAACAAATGTTCGTTTAGAGTAATAGAAAATAACTCAAACCCAAACCTTTTTGGCTGGGGGACAAAAGAAAGTTCAGAGGTATAGAATATGCCCCAACTTGTGACTAGACAAAGATGAGAGAGCAAAGATATAAAATGTGCCCCAGCTTTTGGCTGGGGCTGACTCTCAGATGACCAAACCTTTACAGGTTGCCTAAGTACTTTAGCATTACGCTGAGGATCAGGTTTAGCATAGTTCACTGAACACCCCTTTCAGGGAAAAATGCATACCTGAATGCTCATTTAGAGCTTCTAAGTTTTCAGCAATAAGAGTCTCCAACTCGAGTCGGAAGGTAAAAAGTCCTAGTGATAGGGAAATTCATACTTCCAGTCTATTTGAGATCCCTGTAACTGGACAAACATAAAAATTTAGTCTGAAATTTGTTACCTTTGATGACTCACAATTTCGTTTCCCCCTTTCGGCCGTAATCGCTTCAGCTGATGGTGCTTGGAACGGAGCGATATCGAGAGATTCTTCCATTTGATTTTAGAAGCTTCTTTTTCCAACTCAAGGCCTGACATGACTTGGGGTGATTCAATGAGACCTTTTTTTTTTTTTTTTTTTACTTCCAATATTTCACTTTTCAACTCATGGGAGAGTCCAACATGCTTCATCAAGGTCTCTTTAGTTTGCTCAACTGAATTCTTATCTTTTTAAATTTCTAGGTGATTCGATACTTGGGGTTTTAATACTCCTGCATGCTCTATGTTTTCTCAAGTCCTGCAAAACTGATTTAGTCCAAAAAAATAGGCAAATGTCAAAAATTACTAAGACGAGTACCTTCAATGCCCGATATGATTTTCTGTGAGATCTTGAGTCGGATTGCAGCGGAATACGATTCCAATATATTTCCAGACCACAACCAATGTTTCTTTTAACAAATTCTGATTCCATTCAAATCCATCAAGTTCTAATTTCGAAAAATGTTGTTTACCCGCCAATTTGGACCAAGGCGGAAAACTTGAACAAATTAGTCTATCTTCTTTCTTTTCTCTTCAAATCTCTTCCACATTTACAACAACTTTTCTTACTTAGTTACCTCACTTTTCATTTTTTTTTTTCCTTTTTATTTTTTTAGATGATCAAACTTACAATGGTTTAGGGGCGGCTGAGCTTATCAATGAACTTGATCTTCTTTGCAAATTGAGACATTCTTGCAACATTTGAGAGTTTCTTCATTGGGATAATTGGCCTGGGGTGATTGTGTTCCCTTTTCGCCATTGGGTAATTCAGACAGCAGGCGAACCAGGATATTTACATTCAGTTTTATCAATCACTACAGGACCACCAGAGATAACTTGATCATCTTGCAAACAATATATCAAAGCATCGTTAGGACAGTGGATACCAATATTGACTTTCGAATCCCCCAGTATTCTAGAGTTGTTGTCGGATTTGGTCAGGGGCCTTTTGGATCTCACCATCGTTTGGCTGAATAAAACTTTTCTTTATTTCTATTCCCATTGGATCGTCATCTAGCTTTGTATTGAAATTACATACTTGCATCCTCACTCAATCACATCACATACAACATATGCAGGCAATTTTGGGTACTTGAAAGAGTAATATTCAAACATTAGACCACAATTTGGATAAAACAATATTGTATTTGTTGAAATTTAAAAGCCATTACAGAGCAAATCATTTTCCATCCGAAAGACTAACGGGGATGGAAATGTGAGTAAGTGAAGATTTTCCAATTTTATCAAAAACACCTAGCAAATTGAAAGTAAACAAGAAAACCTAGTTTTGTAGCCTTTGGATTTTTCAAATCGAGCTTCAGGCACATGACTCGCTCCCATCTTTACCAACATTTTGGTAAAGATTGACTTCACCACTCCTTGAAGGTACATGCTCAGGTAGCGGATTCTGCTGACAGTTTGGCAAACTAGTCTTAGGTTTTTTAGGAAACGTGATAGCTCCCATCCGTATGAACTCCCAGATCTTATCTTTTAGCTGAAAGCACTGCTCGGTCACATGTCCTCTGGTTCCCGAGTGGTATTTACAGAAAGCATTTGAAGAAGCTGCTTTACTCCCACGTTTAACTTCGTAGAATGGAATGGGTGTTAGCATCCCCAAATTCAAACAACTCCGATATAACTCGGTGATTGAGATCGGAAGGTCTAGTGGTTCATTGTCATCGTTACGAAAGTTTCTCCAAGTAGCATGAGGTAAAGAGCCTTAGTGGTATTGGGTTTTTGGCTCGAGGGTATGGTTAGGAATTTGAGGTGGGGTGTTCGAGTTTGGTTGATATGTTTGGTAAGAGGGTGCTTAGTAGGCTTAGGGATAATACTGGGGAGTGTGGTTTTGGTAAGGGGGAGGTAATTTTTGGTAATAGCAGGGACGATTTTGGGAATATGGCTGCTTCTGAGGATAATGTTGGTTTTGGAGATTTTGAGAAGGGTAGTTGTGATATTAGTTGTTCTGGTTCGAGTAGTTTTTGGGATGGGAAGCTTGGGGCTAGTTCTGGTGATGGGTTTTCTAGGGGGAAACGACAACGACTACCTCATCTTTTCTTTTCTTTGGTGGGGCTGACCTCTTTGTCGGATCAGGCAAGGTCTCTTCAATCTTTCCGCTTCTAATTCTTTCGTCTATCACCTCGGCTTGTTTGATCGTATCGCCGAAAGAAGTCACTACTATGCTCGATAAATCTCGATAGAACGACGATGTATGGATTGACTTGAATATCTCCAACTGAGTCTCCTCGCTCAGCCTAGGGACAACTTTGGCAGATTCTTTCCTCCAGCGGGCAGTATACCTTTGGAAGCTTTTATCTTTTCTCTTCAGTATCTGGTAAAGGGTATTACGGTCTGGCGCAACATCTTTATTGTACACATACTATTCATAGAAGGCCTTTACCAGATCCTCGAACGTCTTAATTTGTGCCAAGTCCAGGGTCATATACCAGTTGAGAGTCGGTCCTTTCAATGATTATCGGAATATCTTAAGGCAAAGATCTTCATTCCGAGCATGAACGCCTAACTCCTCCTTGTAGATACTGACATACTATTCTGGGGGTCCAGTACCGTTATACTTCGTGACCTTCAGAACTACGAAGTTTTCCGGATACACCACCTGGGGTGGTGCTGACAACTTTTTGTACACTGTTTTTCTGGATGACTTCTCCCTTTTTAGTTCTTCTATGGTTTTCTCCAATTCTTCTATTTTCAGAACCCAGGCTGGAGGAGGTCCATCTTCATTTCTGTTTTTTGTTTCAACGGCTGGGGCCGATCGATTAACATTCAGATCATTCGGCAGAGTAACGACCCTCTCCAGGTGGATGAAGATCTAGGCTACTGGAGGGGACGAACCTTCGGGTGGAGCCTGATAGATATGGTCCTAGCTGGGGTATACAGATGCTCCATAAGCGAAAGGATGAGGGCCCATCTGGGGTCCATAGTAGACCGATCCTGTAAAGTTTGGGTTGGCATGGTTTGGATTCAGCATAGAGTTCTCTACATCAACACTTGGAGGCTTTCCATTTGGTGATTCAATCACGGGAGTTCCATTAGACAAGGGTACAGGCGCCTTCTAAGGCCGGCTAAGTTCGTTGATCCTTTCCCTCAGCATGTCATTGGTTTCCTGCATACAAGCCATCTGGACCGTACGTGGAGATTCGAGATTACTTTCTGATGTCATCCTGGATTGCGTCTGTGCCCGACTATGACTAAAGACTGAACTTCGGATAGGGGGAACCAGAATTGCTTTTCTGGAAACAATTTTCTTGTCTCGTCCTAATCTTACAACGAACCCATTTATTAGTCCACGTGGGTCTTAGGTAGTTTTAAAACCCATCTAAGTTCAAAGTTTTCAATTCCGATAATGACCGATCAAAATAGATAATAATTTATGAAAATTCTTTCGTAGTTTAATCGGTATTGGAAACTTCAAACTTGTTTGGTTTTTAAGACTTTCTAAGATATCATTCATCCATCAAGTATGAAACCCCCCCTCCCCCTTGTATCATAGAATCTTAAGGGGATAATATGCATACAAGATAACCGTACTTGTGTCAGAGAGTTTACAACAATATAAGTGCCCGAGAGAAAATAAAAATAAATAAATAAATAAAATAAATAAATAAATAAAAAGAAACAAACGTCACAACTTATTGAAAAAAATAGAAGGAAAAGATAACAAAATAAAATATAACATTCGGACATGGAATAGTTGGACTTATTTGGACATATTAGGCTTGACCCTCTAATTATCCCCAGCAGAGTCGCCAGCTGACGCGCCCCGATTTTTCGAAGAGAAAAAGAATATTAAATAATAATTAAGCTTAAGGAGAGGTTTTTTTTTTTGAAGCACCAGTTCTCTCAAAAAATATACTTAGGCCTTTTTAAAAATAAGGAGTCGTCACCTAGTATTGGATTTAAATGGTGTCTTAGGTCACCGAATTTTTAGAAAATAATTTAAAAGGTCAAAGTAAAAAAATTGACTCTAAAAAACACGATCAAACCAAACATTCATTTAAAGACTCGGGGGTCAGTTGCGCTCGGGGAAGGTATTAGGCACCCCAAAATGCCCGTCTGAAAACGGTACCTTATGTCCAATTAAGTCCAATTAATTTAAGTCCAAATGTTTTATTTTATTTTAAAATTATTTCATTCTTATAAAATCTTTTTGGTATTTTTCACAAATAAGGTAGGACAAGTTTTTGGATTTTTGGGAATGTTCCCCCGGTATAACCTTTTATCGAATATTAAGGATTCGACAAGGATGGTCCTCGGTGGTTTTTATATATGTTTCTGAGAGATTTCTTTAATTTAAATAGGCAAACTCAAATAAGTGAATAAATATGAAAATATGAATACAAAAACTAAAATTATATGAATTTTATTTTTTTACGCAAAAGTGACTAAAAAAACTAAATGATTTAATTTAACTATGTTGATGCAAACTGATATGAATACGAGAATCGAATAGGGGACACTACGTGAATTAACGTGATTATGCGTGACATCGATTTAATTAAAAAATAGATGTGGTGCACGTGTCATGAATAGATGTGAAAAAATAGTGTGAATTCGTAAAAAATAAATAAATAAATAAAAACTATGTATAAAAAATGTGAGTGGTGAAAGTGTCCTAAACATGTCGTCTAAATGATGCGAGAAATAAACATGTGAAGTGGATGCCAAAAAAAAAAAAAAAGGTCTATTTTGAGTTTGCCTGATTAATTTAAAGAAATACCATTTTGAAATTTTCTCAAATTCTATGGATAAGAGAATTGAGGGAGGTTCATGGAAATAATTTAGTTGAAATAATCTTTTCGATACTTAAAAGAAATTCGATGAAAAGTTTACCGAGGCAAGAGATTTCCTAAAACCATTTGTTTCTAAATTCCACTGTAGTTGGGGAATGGAAATGAGATCATGAAAAACTTTCCCACGATTTATCGAATCGTCGGATTCACCTTAAGGTTCGTAAGGATTAATTTCTACAAAAATAAAAGATTTTATTATTTTTTTTGGATTTTTTATTTATTTATTTTGCATTTTTGATAACAAGAATAAATCAAATAAATAAATAAAAATACAGAAAAATAAATAATAAAAACATCATTCACCTAACGATCGGGGTTAAGTTTAAGCACGAGAAACCCACCACGACGTTTTTATCGGATCATCGGACGACCTTTTTTTTTTTGAGTTTTTCTTTATGAATTTGTAAATAAAATAAAATAAAAATGCAGAAAGTAAAAAAAATACAGCGATATAGGTATTATTGTCTAAACACTCAAAGGTTCAGATTGAGAGTGGGGAACCTCGTCCCGGCGTTTTTCATCGAGTATCGGACTACTAAAAGAAATAAAGTTTGCAAGAATTTAAACTATAAAGATATTTAAATAAACTGAAAAATAAAATAAAAACATACCTGTTCTAGGCCAAGAATCCTAATACTCCGGCTTTTTTTCTCTCGCAGACGGCTTCCCGAAAAGGTGTTTGGGAATCACTCTTCTAGGGGGTGGCTCATCTCAATTTTTGAATGTCCCCGACGGGTTTCTCTTTGAATTTTTGTGTCTAAATTATGAGGAGAAGGATTTTATTTATAGGAAGGATATGGAGTGAAAAATCCTAGAAACCCTAGTTCCAATTCGACGAGGAAAAGGAAACAAAATCTAAAAGGAAAGGAAAAAGGAAACTTAATCCCATTTTGACAAGGAAACCTTTTTTTTTTTGTATATATATATATATTCTTTTATCTTTCTTTTCTTTTTTCATTTTTTCATTTTTTTTTCTCAATTTTTATTTTTTATTTTTTTACAAATAAAAATAAAATAATTTTTAAAATAAAGCATAAATTTTTTGCGAGATGGTCAAAATGTCGTGTCTACAGATAGTATGTTGGAATTCAATTATAATTGTTGACCCTAGATATTTGGATGGACGTATTAACATTGATATTTTATGAAACTAATGATTTTAATAAGTGATTTCAGAATTACGTTCCATTTGAGCAAATGAGAAAAAGATTTGGATTTCAAAATGATATTTGTTGCAATGAAAATATTGAAGATTTTTTTGAGCAGAAAATATTTTTTGCATTCCTAAATAAAAACAACTCAATTCTTTCTGTGCTCCTAATGCAACTCGATTAGGATCAAGCACGCCACTTTTAAAATAAGTTGAATTATTTGAAACATGGATAGAAGTGATAAATTCAAGTGTTAAAATATTTTTATTTTCCTAAAGTAATGAGCAAGAAAATGTTTTAAACATGAAATGAATACATTGAATAATTTTTTAACAGAAAATATTTTTTCTATTCCTAGGTAAAGACAAGTCAATTTTTTTTTTATGCTCTTAGTACAACTCGATTAGAATTATGCACGACACTTTTAAAATAAGTTGAATTATTTGAAATATGGTTAGAAGTAATAAATTCAAGTGTCAAAATATTTTTTACTAAAGTAACAATCAAGAAAAAGTTTTAAAAAAGAAAAAAACTGTGGTTTTTCGGCCTAAACGGTAGATCGTCGGGTGAGCTGGTCGATCAGAAGATTCAATATAAATGTTTTGAGATTTTAGACTTGATGGTCAACCGACTGGTTTGACGATTGATTTTGAGCCTGAAATGGTCTACCACCTGGTCGGCCAATTGGTTGTCAACGGCTAGAATATGAGCTGTTGAGGGTATAACCAGTCGACCGACTGTGTGTTTTCTGCAAGTTTGACCAGAATAGTTTTTTAGATCTTCTACTCTAATTTTATACCTTTGAACAATATAAAATCAAATTTTATGGGATTTTGACTATATCTCAAGAATATATTGTACATTTTGGTCCATATACTACTTGATTATATAAGATTTAATAGGAAAAATACATTTTATTTTTAATGGGTTTGAATTAAAATCTTTTTGGGACTAAATGGGGAAAAAAGGCTACTTTTGGGTCAAACATTTTAGATTTAAAAGGTTTTAATATATGGTGTCTACATATGGCATTTATAGGTTTATCTTTCAAAATATAATCATTATAGTCAATGTTCGAAATCTATATATATTGATTTGCATTTTTGGAAAATTCAATCAAGAACAAGAGCTTTAAATCAATCATTTTTAAAGAGATAATTATTTTTGCTAAAATAATTTTTTAAGAGATTTTTTGAAGAAGTTCTTGATCGAGGTGTTCACAATTTTTGTCACCAGTTTTTGTGTTATATTTTTATCTTTACGATTTTCAAAGAAACTTCGATGACATCTCTCCGATTACTTTACTTCCTGAATATTTTGTGTTCAACATGATATATATATACTAGCGTATAACCCGTGCCTGAAGGCACGGGTGTAAAAGAAATTGAACCTATTTTATATATATATATATATATATAATCTCCTATATTCACACAACATTCTAATGGCGAAAGAAACAAAGGAGCTCGGAGGTTCAACAATGACGAATGTGGAGTCAGTGATGAAAGAGAATATTCACCAGTGCCCTATTTGTTTCTGTCTTTTTTCCTCCGGTCAAGCACTCAACGGCCATAAAAGAACACATGGAATTGCTTCATTGACATACTCTTCCTCCTGCTACTACTACTAAAGTAAATCATCTTCACCTTCATCACCATTTTTATCCTCAAAATACTTTCGAAGAGCCCATAATAAAAATAAAATAAAATTTACCCATATAATATAGCACGTGCATCTCACGTGCTAAAATTCGTCCAAATTAACACTACTATTTGATAAAAGGATTACATAAAAAATCGGCAACAAAAGAAAGGATGACATTGAAAATAAAATAAAATTGCAGGGCTACATAAAAAACAAATAGCAAATAGGAGGATAAAAAATATATAATTTGTGCAATCAATAAAAAATTCAAAATTAAATTATTATTTCATTTTTAATCCTGTTTATTAGAATTTATGAAAACACTAATATTCAATTTCTTAATAGATCAAAAAACTAAGAAATCAAATCAAATCAAATCTATGAATATATTTGTTAGGAAAATCAAAGAAAAAATGAGAGATCAACAAAAATGAAAAAATAATAAATAAAAGTACTCTAATTGCCATTGCGTATGAAGATACTGCAAGCTGTGGTAGACCATGGTGGAGCGACTGAAGTGATCTTTGCACTACAGTACATAAGATGGAGATGGCTTTTTCTTCTTCGTGTTTTATTTGTTTTCTTGCACTTTGTTCTCTAAAAATTGAATAATTGGCAAATTCTGGAAAAGAATTGAAACATTTTTTAATTTTCTTCCTGAATTTTTATTTTTCACCTCAATTTTTTATTTTTATTTTGTTTGAAACACAAACAAAAAAAGGGAAGTAGAAACAGTAAGACGGCATTTATTTAGTGTTTCTATTCCCAAAAAAGGTAAGAACAAAAACATAAATATGGGAACGAAAAATATGTTCTTGTTTTTTACCTAATTCTTAAGAATAGAACAAAAACCAAAATTTGGGAACAAATAAAAACACTAATCGAGTAGACTGACCCAAGTACTTAGCGGCAGCTTTCGCCAAAGCTCCACCGGAATCAGCAACAGGGATGACAACCATCATTAACTTGCTTGCATTCTAAAATTCCAAACCCAAAGAAAAAATTAATCACATAAAAAAATGAAAAACAAATGATTAAGAGGTTGGAGTTTGGTTTAAATATGAACAAATTCATGTGGCAAATATGAACAAATTCAATATCTAAAACCCAATTTGATGGCAGTGGTGATGAGACTACGAGATTTTTCCATTCCAATTTCAAGATTTGAAACCCTAAACGTTCAGATCTAAAACCCAAATTCGAAAATTTTTAAAAAAATAAAATCGTAAGGCAGAGAGCATACCTGAAGGTTTTGAGGTCGGCACGAGCATCAACAGTGGGTTTTAGATCAAATTACATATGGAAAATGGTCCTCATGAGCAAGCCAACGCAATTTCTTTGAATTTCTCATGGCGATGGAAAGAGAGAGCAATCACTGGGCATTCAAGAAATTAGGAAAGGAATAAGGAATTATAATGATACAAAAAAAAAAAAAAATAGGGTAAAAAAAAAAATTAAAAAAATTGAGCGAATCCCTCAACTGTAATGAAAAAGGAATGAAAAAAGTTAATTAAGATGTTTAAAAATGAAAAAAGAAAACAATATTTATTTATGGAAGTAATTAAAGTTTAATTCAAAGGTTAATTAATTAAATTAATTTTTTTAATTAAGGAAATGAGTTAATCATTTGTCCAAAATTGAGTTAATTTCTTTATGTTTGTCCTAGTCATCAAATTTATTTAGCCTCGTCAGCAATTTTATTTGTCCTAGCCATATTTTTTGTCCTAGTCATAAGTTTATCCTAGTCAGCCAAAAAATCATCCTGTTTTATATAATATATATATATATATTTGTAGTAATCTATTTAAAGAAAATTCATTTTCTATTTTTGAATATCTTGAATTATCTTGTGAAACAATTTTTGCATGATAATCTGATTTACAGAATCTTGGTGGCTTAATTGAGTATAATTAAATTAGTATTCTCTCATAGTATAGTGGGACACTAATTGAGCATATCTTAAATTGAGATGGTAGAAGCTCATATGAGAAAAAAAAATTATTTGTTGCATTTGGTGAGTGTGAGAAGATTAGACATATTAGGTCGGTGTATAATCAGGGTTAGTCTTTAGCCTGTTAAAAAGGTAGGTTTGATTCTTAGCCTGTAAAAGGATTATGTTAGTCTTCAACTTAGTAAAAAGATAAATTTGTTTGATTCTTAGCTTGCAACATAATTACGTTCTTCCTGAACTCGGTTAAAGAAAAATTATAAAAGTTTGATTATGAGCTTGGTAAGAATTAGATTAGTCCTGAATTTGTGAAAAAGATTGTAAGGGTTTGGTTCCTATCTGGTAAAGGGATCAATGTTAGTGGATTGTGAAATTCTGCGGGAGCTTAGGGGATTGGATATAGGCAAGGGTAGCTTGCCGAACCAGGATAAATCGGTGCATACAATTTCTCTATCTCTACTTGTTTGGTTGTGCATTTCGTTAAATATGTGATTGGTGATTTGATTAATTACTCAATTATTTGTTTAAATTTTTATAACTACCCGATTCATCCCCTCTTGAGTAGATCTGTGGGCCAATATGTAAAACTAAAACCCTTTATCGAATATGTAGAAGACCTAGATCAAGTTCTAGTAGCCATGACAGATCTACCAGAAGAGCAGGCCCATGAGACTATGGATGAAGCACATGTCAATGATGAAATAGTGCACAAGTAGCCACCTCCACCTCATGTTCAATTCAGAAGCTCCAACATGAATCAAAGGATTTCTGCAAAATATTAGCCTAATGAGTAAGTGATGCTTACTGATGGTGGAGATCCAGAAAGCTATGAAGATGAGTAGTCGAGTGAAAACAAAAATGAGTAGAGTAAAGCCATGCAAGAAGATATAAAGGAGAGATTTGTTGGGTAGGTCTAGCCCATGTAGGGATGAACCTTAACTCGAAAGCTATTTGGGCCTTAATAAAGAAAGAAAAAAAAAGAAGTAATATTTGTGCTCAATTAAATGAAAAAGGAAAATAAAACTAATAAATCCCAATAGGGATATTTAAGTGGGTGAAATAATAAGAAGGTATAGCCTTATTTTTTGGGATATAAGGAAAAGAGACACAACAATACTAGGCAAAAAAAGTGAAATATAACTTTTTTCATCTTTGGGATTCGGATTTTGATTGGACTGAAATTTCAGGAGTTTGTTCTCAGCATCAAATATTTTGTTTTCATCGGTCTTGATATTTAGTAATCCTATTTTAATTGGTGATTCAGTATTTATCTATAAACTCGTATTTATCGTTTTTTGTTGTATCCACCATTTTCGGTGATGTTTATGTGGTGATCCAAGAGTCTTTCTCTTAAAGATATGAACGATTGTAATCCCAATTTTTTTTTTTTTTTTGTAATAGTGGAAGTTGATATCAGACTTCGGTCCCATAGTTTTTTACCCACCTTGGGGTTTTCCACGTAAAAATTGTATCTCTTGCTTTATTTGTTACTTGTATTATCTTGGTTAATATTTATGGATGTTGAAATCGGTAATCTTATTTTAATCACATAAAGAGGAAAAATAAAATCTAATTAATTGGTGAATTTTTCCAACATTTGTTTTCTTGAAAATGCAAGGAGGAAGATTCATTAGGCCATGTACCTCTTTTGAAAGAGTGTGCATCATCATCAAAACTTCTTTAATTAGTTTTGCTAGTCTACTCTATATTCGTGGATTCTTCATTTGTTGTCATCTCAATTGTAATTTTTATAGCAGTTTTGGCGCCTTCTATATTGACTCTATTGGCTCGATCTTGAGGGGAAAAAAATAGACATCATCCAAATTTCAATCATTATATTCTTTTGGTAAGGAATCAATTGTGGATGTGCCTAAACATACAACAAAATATTAGAATTATCATAACGCAAACTTGGATTGGTTCCCACTGTCGATTCAAGCATTTTTTGTCCGGTTTTCTACAAACTTGGACTGGTTCTTGGGATTTTTTGACGCTCTGATTTTGTTTTTGGCCTTCGCTTTGTGATTTGAGACTCAAAGAATGTACATTCCTTCATATTTGTGTGGTTTCTATATTGGTTTACTCGTTTTTCGCCCGATCCTTGAAGATTCAATATTGGTTCCTAAACAATTTCAATATTATGAAGTTATTTGTGATCTTCGTTTCATCAAACTCGGATCATACAGTATAACTTTCTTTATATTGTTGATTCGGTTCATCGTGGAGATTTGATCGGTTCAAGGGGCTCTCAATCGGCCCTTCACAAGTATAGACCGGTTCCTGAACAATTTTAGCATTCTGAATCCATCTGTGACAATAGTTTCTCCAGGTTCAACAACAATATCTGTGGGTTCTTCGTTCATTATCAATGCTAAAGAAGGTTTGGATCCTACCTCCACCACTATCACCATATCGATTGCAGATTTGGCCTCATTCTTCATTTATATCTTGTCCAAAAATGGTAATGGTGCAAACCTTTCCCTTACTCTCTCACTTACTACGGGTAACTCTTCTTGATTCTTTGACTCTGCCTGTTGTAATCATATGACATCTGATCCCAATATTTTTTCAACCAAACTCTCTACGATGAATATCCCTAGTATTCATATTGTTGATGGTTCTCAGATACCTGTTACCTATACCGGTCAGGTTTCTACTTCCCATCTTTCTATTCCTGACACGTATTTGATTTCAAAACTTACCTTAAATCTCTTGTCTGTTGGGCAACTTTGTGAATTGAGATTTGAAGTCATATTTTTTAATAATGGTTGACGTGTGTAGGATCCTCAAACAAGAGAAACTCTTGGGACTGGTCGTAAGGTTAGAAACCTATTTGAACTCATCAGTTTGCACCTTCCATTTCCAACTTCACCACTACCACAACCACATGTCCCTTCATCAACCTGTGCAATCTCACCACCACTACCAATATCATATTCTTCATCATCATCATTATCTCCACAACCACCAGTGTTTTGCTCACTATCCCAAATTTTTCATGCTCGTTTAGGCCACACTTCATCTAGTCGACTCAAATCGTTTATCTCTAGCGGTTAGTTAGGTTCAATTCAACTTGAGTCCTTTAATTATATTCATTGCTAACTTACAAAACATCCAGCCCTACCTTTCAAAGAAAGTCAGTCTATGTTCCTTGCATCATTTGATCTAATTTATTCTGATATTCGGGAGCCTTCTCCTCATGCCTCAATGGGTGGTTGTCGTTATTTTGTTATCTTTATGGACGACTACTCTCGATATACATGGTTGTTTCTTATGAAATATCGATCTGAACTATTCCAAATATATTCTGAGTTTTCTTCTATGGCTCAAACCCAATTTTCTAGAAATATCAAAGTTTTTCGCTCAGATAATGCAATGAAATACAAGGATCGTGTTTTTCTTAACTTGCTTCGCAAAAATAGCACGCTCCCCCCATCGCTCGTGTCCTAGTACATCCCAACAAAATAGACAACTCGAACGCAAACATAGACATATTCTTGACACAGTTTGTGCTCTCCTCATTTTTTCATCACGTCCTGAGCGTTTTTGGGGTGATGTTACCTTCACAGCCGTCTACATAATAAACCGTGTCCATTCTGCTATAATCCAAAACTAGTATCTATTTGAGCGTCTTTTCGATAAACCTCCCGATTACTCTGAACTCAAAGTCCTTGGTTGCGTTTGTTTTGTTCTTCTCAAACCACATGAACACAACAATCTGGAACTAAGGGTTCGTCTGTGTTGTTTTCTTGGATATGGCATCGAACATAAAGGATATCGGTGCTGGAATCCCATTTCTAAAACCCTTCGTATCTCACGACATGTCATTTTTTGGGAACATCAAATGTTTTCTTCTTTATGATCATTTGACATGTCAACCCTCACCAAGTCTAGATTCTTTACTGATCTATCCATCGAGTTATTTTCAGATGATACAGTTCCACTGTTGCGTCTACTCCAGCACCATCAATTAAGCCTAGCCTTGCACCTTATGCTGAGTCCACCCCAGAACCACCAGTTAAACCCACTCCAGAACCAATAGTTGATCTCTCCCTTCCAATTCCAACGACCATGCCTGAGACTTTTCCTATGGTCGATGATCCTATATTGCCTTTCTTTGAGACCCACGCCCCAGATCACCCTCGTCGCTCTACCAGGGTAACTCATCCCCCACATTACCTTTCTGATTTTTATTGTTTTTCCACTATACTTCATCTGCATGAGCCTCAATCCTATAAGGAGGCTAGAACTAATCTTCTGTGGCAGAAAATAATTGACGAAGAATTCAGGCCCTCGCCAAAACTCACACCTGGGATATTATTAATCTGTCCCCTGGAAAAACTCATATTGGGTTTAAATAGGTGTTTAAGATCAGGACACTTTTTGATGGCTCTGTTGAACGATATAAATCCTGACTTGTTGCCAAAGAATTTGTTCAAGAATATGGTATTGACTATGAAGAGACATTTGCTCCAGTGGTGAGGCAAACATTTGTTCGTACCCTTCTTACCGTCACCGCTATTCGAAAATGAACTCTCTTCTAAATGGATGTCAAAAATACATTTCTCAATGGCGATCTTCTTGAGGAAGTCTATATGCATACACTTCCTGGCCTGGCTACCTCTCGAAAATAAAGTTTATCTTCTTCACCGTGCCCTATATGGTTTGAAACAAGCTTTATGTGCCTGGTTTGCCAAATTCAACACTACTATTCATCAGTTTGGGTTCACACCTAGTGCTCATGATTCAGATCTGTTTATTCACCATACTACGAACAATATTATCCTTCTTCTACTATATATGGATGATATGGTTATTACTGAAGATGATCTATGTGGTATTTCTGAACTCAAAAAGTTTCTCAGTGGCCAATTTGAGATGAAAGATCTTAATGCGCTCACCTATTTTCTTGGCCTCGAAGTCTCATCTGGTTTAGATGGATATTTTCTCTCTCAAGCCAAATATGCCTCGGATCTCCTTTCTAAGGCGCAGATTACTAACTCAAACACTGCCACTACGCCTCTCGAGCCGAACGTTAGACTTACCCTACTTTATGATTTACCTCTTCAGGATGTCACTCTATATCGTCAACTAGTTGGAAGTCTTGTATATCTTACTATTACTCGCCCTAACATTGCCTATGTTTTTCATCAGGTCAGCTAGTTCTTTTTCGCTCCTTGGATTACCCTTTACTCGGCTGTTCTTCGCATTCTTCGGTATGTCAATGATATTTTATTTCATGGGCTTCATTTCTCAGCTCAGTCTGCTCTTGTCTTGCAAGCTTATTCTGATGCCGATTGGGCCGAAGACTCTACCGACAGACGTTCAACCACTAGTTACTGTTTCTCTTTAGGTAATTTTCTCATTTCCTGGCGTAGAAGAAATAATGTGTAGTTGCTCACTCCAATACTAAAGTTGAATATTGTGTCATGGCTGATGCAACTCAAAAACGTCTTTCGCTTCAATGACTCCTCGTTGACATGGGCATCTCTTCTCCTGCTGTTACTACCCTACACTGTGACAACAGGAGTGCTATTCAGACCGTTCACAATGATATATTCCACGAGTGTACAAAACACATCGAGACTGATTGCCACTTCATCCGTCATTACATTCTCCAGAATACGATTCGTCTATAATCCGTCTGTTCAGTCGATCAGAAAACAAATATTTTCACTAAGGCTCATCTACCCGGATGCTCTTATTCTCTGATTTCCAAAATCAAGTTCACCTATCACTTACCACCTCGAGTTTGTGAGAGAATGTTAATATATTATATGGGCTTGACCCACGTGGCTCATTAGGGCAAAACCTTGACCCCCCACTTCCCCTATAAATATGTGTATATGCCATTATATTCTTGTATTTCTTTCACATAATATCAATACATATTTATGTTTCCCACCTCTCAATCATCTTAACATCTAAAAATTTGAAAAGAAAACTTACTTTCAAAAGCACTAAACCAAAACACACATAAGACTAGCCAACTATATAAACATAACACCAAAAAATGCGCCAAACAGATTAATAATTCAAAGATAGCATCTAATACTAAAAATGAAAGATGTCGAAGGAATTGTTTTTTGATATATCCACGCGTGTCCTTTTACTCACATAGGTTGAAAGACTAGCTTGTTCGGGGTGCGTGACTGTCCCTCCCAATAAGTGCTTTTCCGTAGGCTCAAATTACAGACCTTACAAAGGTCCTTCATGATGTTCAATCCTAACCTATCTCTCACTTTTATTCAAATGGATGTTCCAGATAGTTCTTACCATCATTAATATATTCTAGTCCTCCTATTCAAATGGATGACTAAACATACCAATAAAATAAGTACAAAAAATACCTAAAAAAATAATAATAAAAACCAATATTATATTAACATTATTTTTTTTTTAAAACTACAACACAAAAATTAAATCGCTAATACATACATCTTTAAATTTCGAATTATGTTCAACTAAAATTGTAATATTAAACAAACTCCGATATCAAATAATTATTTAACATTACATCATATACAATATAATTTTCTTAGACTTTATGATAATATTAATTAAAAACAAAAGAAAATGATCGATCTAATTGCACATACTAAAATGTAATAATTTTCTAACTACACTATAAATACAAAATTAATTTGAACACACATTTCTTTAAAATTAAAATTATGTTGAACTAAATTTTTATCATTACATCAAATATTAAACAATACTCTTAATTTCAACACCTAAAGTTAAAATGTTCATAATACTAATTGAAAACAAATATTACAAAATAGAAAAATAAATATTTCAAACACTAAAAAATAATACATCGTTCATCCACATAAAAAAAAAAAAAAAAAAAAACACTAATTAATACAAAATATTTTCTTAAAAAACAACATATATAACATTACATTTAAATAATAAAATAAAATAGAGGTGAAAATTATTTTGTATTTGCATCAGAAACAATAGAGAATGAGTACTACAACAAAATTCATATTGCAATATCGTGGTGCGTCCATCAAACTACAAATTAAACTTGTCGATTTTGGTATTCCATACCATCCTCCTTGAGATCCTCTTCGATATTAATGAGTTATTTAAGGACAATCTAATAAATTCATTTTTATTTTTTCTTTTTCTTTTTTAATTTTTTTAAGGTTCATGATTCAGTTACTCAATCTATAAGTATATTTGCTTTTAAAATTCCAGTTTTATTATTTTAAAATTTTAAATAATTATTTTTTATTTTTCGATAATTTTTTTAACCATTAATACACTCAACAAACAATATAATCATCTCACATAACGTTTAATTTTGATTAAAAAATATTTTTATTTTCATAATCTTTTTATTAACCCTAAAAATGATCGTGAAATAGCAAGTATGCCGTTGAGCTAATGTTCATTTTAAAAATACAAAATTATTGTAACGCCAACCATTTATAATGAAAATAAATTGCAATAATAAATAAGTAATAAGTTATTTTTTTTCTCAATAATATAACTTATTATTTACAATATTAAATTCTATGCAGTTTCATTTAATTAAAAGGCCAAGCTAGAATTCGTATTCCTAAAGTTCAACTTAATTACACTTTGCACCCTAAGTTTTCAATTTTGACTTATTGCACTATAAAACTTGTAAATTATTTCTAACTGGTCCAATTGATTAATTTAAAAAAAATTAAAATACAACATAAAACTCTCGCTAATATCTTAGAGAAAATTACTAATTTTCATTTTTTATTTTTCATTGAAGTTGGTAAATTAGGCCGCCAAGGTTTTATTTTATTTTTATTTTTAATACGCTAAGGTGTGTTCGGGTCTTAGCTTGTGAATCTTGACTAATCACCTCCTCAGCCAATCATAAGAGCATATATCCCTTCATCGGTCTAGAGCATTCAATATTTTACTCTTAAAGTGTTTTGGAGGAAAATCGAATACTGGTTGACAAGGTTGCGTAGAAATAAATCAAAGATATTTGTGGTGAGATTGCTACAATTAATAGTTCGGGTCTAAAGTGCGCATTTCCCTTCATCGGTCTAGAGCATTCAGGATTTTACTCCTAGAGTGTTCTGGAGGAAAATCGAATACTAGTTGACAAGGTTGCATAGATATAAATCAAAGATATTTGTGGTGAGATTGCTACAATTAATAGTTCAGGTCTAAAGCGCAACGAAATATAAAATTCTAAAATATAAAATTATTTAGCCAAATTAAAATTGAAAAAAAATTAGCGGCACGTACCGGTAGCTCCTATTTTACAATTCCATGTAGTGATCCAACCCAAGGATTTTTTTTGTTCCAAGAACTCCTTTTGCCATTTCCTTACCAAAATACCCCTCATTCAATTTTCACACGCCTAATTCCATATTCCATTTTCGCAAAACCTATTTGCCGTCCATTGTCCGTCGTCGTTGCCCATTGTCCGCTGTCGCCGTCCACCGTTGCTGTTGCCGTTAGCCGTTCGCTCGTTGCCATCCACCGTCTCTGTGTTGTCCGCCGTTCGTCCATTGTCATGCCGTCCGCTATTCACCCGTCTCCGTCATCTTCGCTATCGCCGTTCACCGTTTGGCCATAGCCGCAATCCTGAAGAGAGATGGTAATGACGGAGGAGAGAGAGAGGAAGACGAAGAGAGAGGGGAGGAAGGATGAGGAGCATATTTTTTTGGAAGAGGTATTATAATGACCCGGCTCCTCAGAGCCGCCATTAAGTTTCTCCTCTTATTTCGGAGAAGTAAAAGGTAAACCTCTAAACGATCCAACCCCACTTAACATTAGTACAACATTTAGGAATATTGCAAAAGTAGCACCATTCACAAAATCACTATTTATACGTATGATATACAGTACTATTTATAATTACTATACACTATATTATTTATATTTTCACACCACTAAATTTGATAATTTTACAAATATGCCAATAATTACTATTACCAAGTATTTAACTAATTTTACAACAATCCAAATAAATACAATTTTACCCAATTAAATAAAAATTCAACTTTAATTTCTGCACAACTCCATTTTTCGTAGATCTTACTATAAATACTGTTTTGGGGGGGGGATGGGGGGGGGTTGAGTTAGCGCTCAGTAGAATTCTAACCCTTTTCATATAGGCATCCAATCATACAACAAATAACACATAAACATACATAATTAACATATAATACATGCTTATAAATATTCCATAGAAATCAACAGTGAAAATTAAACAACAATGATAGCGTGAATCACATAATATATCAAGAGATTAAATGCATATATTAAAAAAGTCATGATTTTTACCTGAATTCCGAAATTGATGATAATACTATTTTTTTCTTCTCCCTTATTCCTTTTTTTTTTTTTTTTTTTTTTTTCACTTGGTGTTCCTTGCTTCCCCACCTTCTTTGATCTATTTTTTTTTTCCTTTTCAATATATATATATATGTGTGTGTGTTGGAAATGAGAAACAATTGTGGCCGAATTTTTCTCCCCATTTTTTTTTCTTTGTTTCTTTAATTCTTAGCCACAAAATGGGTGGCTTACCATGCAAGCTCCCTCTTTCACTTTCACCTCTCGCGCTTCTCTCTCACTCCACGCTCTTCCTCTCCATCTCACCCTAAGCTTTCACACACACGCAAAACAATGAATTCCACTTTCACCTCTCTCGCTAATTCCACTTCCGCTCCACCACGTCGTGACACCATCGTCAGCGCCTTCTATCATTGCATTCGATCTCTTCCTTGCTTACAACTTCTCTTCTACCTCGCTCTTATCGTCTACTCTTTGCAGGTTGCCCCCGCCGTTTACCCATTTTCTCTCACCCGTCTTACTCTCTTTCTACCGTTTCACTCTTTGCCTCACCCTCACTCTCACTCTCTCACCCAATTTTCCACCATCTCCATCCCAGTCGCTCGCCGTCGCCATCTTTGTCGCTATCGCCTTCGCATCCCCAGCCGTCGCGGTGGTTGAATTTGGGGGCGGTGACATTCGAGGTGGTCGGATCTGGATGGTGATGGTCGGGGTGGTCGGATCTGGATGGTGATGGTCGGGGTGGTCGGATCTGGATGGCGATGCGTCGCAGTGGTCGAATTTGGGGTTGGTAAAGTTTATGTGGTCGGATCTAGATGACTGGATGATGATGGCTGACGGTGGTTGCGGCGAGGCCGGATCTGGATGTCGATTGCCGGTGGTGGTTGGATCTGATTACACGAACATTTCTCATCACCGATTTCTTCCCGATCTCTCCTTCCAGGTAAGTCCAAAAACACACTTAAATGTTTTGGTTTTCGTGTTTATCTGAATGTATGTCTTGATCAATAGGAATTAGTTTGGATCTGATTGGAATTCCTAGATCTATTCGTTTGAATTTCTTTTTGGATCTCAATTTGTTTCGTGGTGTATGGTAATAGTAGGTTTCTGAGGGTGCTTGGCAGTTGAAGGATGGCGCATAGGGTAGATCACAAGTACGATTATCTATTTAAGATCATGTTGATCGGTGACTCCAACGTCAGCAAATCGAACATTTTATCCAGGTTCACCCGTAACGAGTTTTGTTTGGAATCAAAATCAACCATTGGGGTTGAGTTGGCTACCAGAACTCTTCAGGTTCTATTCCTCTCCTCAACCATCCACACTTTCATCTTCCTTAATCAGTAGATCTTTTGTTTTTATTGCGTAAATTATAGTCTCATATATGTGCAATCCATTATATATTCGTTTGAGTTTATCTTCGTTGATTATTGAGGGCTTTGCTTAATTTGTTGAATTGGTTTTAATCGATTTATAGTTTACAATAATTCTTCTTTCTCTTTGATGTCAAAATCACTCAAGCAAAACACCTTTGTTCATGACTTGAACAAAACTCAATATGTGTGAATTCTTTTTTTGAAGAATTCATTTGGAATCTAACAGAATTGGTACGGTGATTGATGATGGTTGTTTTTTCTCAGTTAGGAGTTGAGGCTGAGCAAGTTGAAAAGTTCAATGGTGCTTAAGAAAACTATTCGCTTAGGTTGGAAGTTCCCAAGTCAAGAAGAACATGTAAATCATATGAGGAAACCTGTTGCATAAATTCAAGGTAATGGAATTGTTGTCTGTTTTAATTCGAATTTTTTCCCCTAGTTTCCAAAACTGTTCTAAAAAATTTCGAAATTATGTTGTAAATGAAACATATCCTAAATGACAATCAAGAATTAGGTTGAGTATTTGTATAAATTTTGAAAATTATTTCCGTGAAAATTTACAAAATAGCTTTCAAGTTGTAACGCAAATATGTCTTAAATATTTAAAAAGAAAATCCAAGCCAGTTAGATAACAAGCAAATTTTTCACATTTTGAGAACAATTTTCTTAAACTGTTTTTGAATTTATAAATGAGTTGTGATTCGTATAATATGGCATCTTTTTTTAGGTTTTGTTGGCCCAGTAGAATATCCAAGAGGAGGGGTGAATTGGGTAATTAAAAATATATCAGAATAACAGTTGATAAATCAAATAATTAATTTTAAGCCTAAATTAATTATTATCTTTATAACACTGCAAAATAATTTGATCAATCTAAGTGCACACTCAAACAACAAAAATAGCAAAATAATAATGCAGCACATAAAAGATTTATACTGGTTCACCGAGTTACTCTTGGCTAATCCAGTCCCCCGTGCTCCACGGAGGTCGCACCCACTAAAACTAAGATCCCTTTAAAGGAATGAACTAAACCCGCACACC
The DNA here is from genome assembly GCA_016647705.1 of Eucommia ulmoides. NCBI lineage: Eukaryota > Viridiplantae > Streptophyta > Magnoliopsida > Garryales > Eucommiaceae > Eucommia > Eucommia ulmoides. The sequence goes on along the minus strand of CM028337.1, from coordinate 41,237,702 downwards.
GATTCTTTTACAGGCTCAGAATCAACCTTTACAATATTTTTTTTTCTCAAACTAAGGAAGAACCTCTACTTTTTACAAGTTAAAGAATAACCTAATTCTTTTTAACACTGAGGCTCAAGAATCAAAACCTTACAAAAAAACACTCTAACTATCATTTTCACAGGTAAGGATGGAACCTTTACAAATCACTCACACTAATTCTATTCAGAAAGAATTAATATCTCAATCTCTTTACAAGAAGAGACTGAAATCCAGCTACCCTTAATTAAATATCTCCAATGATATTTAACCCGTCATAATTCACCAATAAAAAAATTGATAAGTAGTAAATCTCACTCAGAGTTTCTGCCACCCCAGATAAATAAAAACTCAATTAATATCCCAACTAGTGATAAAAATATGTGAGATACATAAATCTGATTTTAACAAGAATATGGATAACAAATTGGAGCACGTAATCAAATTCAAGAAATTATTTGAAAGAATATTTTCTTCAAAATTTAAAAACAATTGCTAAGATCAATTTTCAAAAAATAAAATAATAAACAATAAACAATAAACAAAATGAAAAGATCTCACCCAAAATCCACAGAAATAATGATTAGAATAATATAACTTTAAATTCAGTATCAGTAAGAATAGATCGCGATTGATTATCAGAATCACTCTTAGAATATCTCACAATAATGTAGAATACTAACTCTTATAAGAGCTCTCTCAAAATGATATAGAATGATTAACTCTCTTAGAATAATTAGCTTATCTAATAAAATTCGTAGGTCTATTTAAAGGAACATGTAATCAGCCTTCTAACGGCTAGTTTACAAGTGTCATGACAATAAAAAAACTCTTATAGACTCCTTATAACATAAGAACTTCAGTTAGGTTCAATTCCACTTAAAAATATCTTTTGAATCTCTTAATTAAACCCCTAAAGTATTCATCAATTAAAATAAATAAGTATAGAATCTATTTTAATTGCCAAATTGAGAAATATTAATATTTAATGAACTAGTTTTAAAGGATTTAATTAGTATATGAACCATATCTTAAATATAAAGAATATCCCCAAAATCACTCTCAAATCCTAACAAAAATCGACTACTTTTGGATTTAAAATTGGATCAAACAATATCCTAAAACAGTGCATTCAGTTGACTGCCCAGTCGACTGGACGAATCAGGGAGTAGCCATCGCAGTACATCAGTCGACTGCTTGGTCGACTTTTCGATTCAGAGAGTTCAGTTGATTTCACCGGTCAACTTGTCGGTCGACTCTTCGATTCAAAGAGTTCAATTGTTTTCACCGGTCGACTTGTCGGTCGACTCTTCGATTAAGAGAGTTCAGTTATTTTCACAGGTCAATCTGTCGGTCGAATCTTCGATTCAGAGAGTTAGCCACCATTGGTCGACTGACTTCTCAGTCAATTGCTACCTTCTGGATCTTTTCTCTGATCTTGTTTTTTTACTCATTTTCTTTTACGATTTTGCCCCTTTATCCATTTTCTCTCTTAAATAAGCTCCACTAATATTCTTATATTTTATTTTAGTCATTCAAGATTATTTTTTCTCAATTCACATAGGAGCAAATAATTTCACTTAACCAAAACACACATAAAAGATAAAATTCATTTTGTGACATGTGTATGTTACTAAATGAGATATTAAGAGTTAAGATTTACCTGAGTTGTTTTCTCTAATTTCTTCAAACTCTTAATTCCTCTTCATCATCTTAATATCTTTATTTAGCATCCATTCAATTTAACGTCTTTATTACTGGAACTTTAAATCTCTGAAACACTCAATTAAATATTAGTTTCACCAAAACATCAATACTTAATTGTTCATCAAAATCTTAGAATCAACATGTTTTATCTCCTTTTGTTCTGTGATATGTTCCCATCTATCTGGTAACTAATTTTAAGGGAACAATTTTTTTGCGAATTTTCTAGGAACTAATTTTAAGGGAACAAATTTTCTGCACAATTTTTCTTGGAACAAAATTGACAAGTTTTTTTTTTTTTTTACACTATTGAAATTTAGTGGCGGACACAAAAATCGGAAATCAAAAGCTATTTTTTTAGTATTTGGGGGAAATGTTTTTTGATCCCTAAATTATTCTGTTAAAAAAAATATTTTAAAAATTTAGAAACACATTTTTTTTTTGCTTAAAAATATATATTTTTTCCTAAAATTTCTATTTTGAATGGTCAATTTGAAATTTAAAAAGAAAAAAAAAATCCAATGAGGTGGTCAATTTAAAAAAAAAAAAAAAAAAAAAATCAGCATTGATGTGTCAATTTTTATTTTTATTTTTATTTTTTTGGGAAAAGTGTGGGTTTTATTGTCATCACACTATCTCACATTATGATTAAAAGAAACACTTTTTTTTTTTTTTTTTTAGTGTGGGGGTGTCCCCATAATGATTAAAAAAATAAATCACCAAAGTTTTTTTTGGTTGGAGATAGATTTTTGGTTTTTGGATTTTGATTTTTTTTTTTTTTTTTTTTTTTTTTTTTTGTGGACAAGTGTGGGGAGTTCTGTGTCATGATATTGTCCCTTATATTTTTTTAGGTGTTGTTTGCTTAGGCCCCGTTTGGTAACCATTTCCATCCCATTCTATTCCCAGATTTTTGGGAATTCTGTTTGGGAATAGCATTTGGTAATTTTTGTTTCTGTTTCCATTTCATTCCCATTTGAGAATTGTGTTCACTTTTTTCTTAAGAAATGAGAAACAAAAAAAAGTTGTTTCTCATTATTCCCATTCCATTCCCAAAACCCATGATCACTATTCACCTACCGGCCGACCACCGCCGCCGCCGCCGCCCGCCGCCCGCCGCCGCCGCCGGACGCCGACCGCCGACTGTCGCCGGTCACCGTCCGGCAGGAATTTTTCCGGCCACTTCCGGCAGTCGCCGGCGACGGCACCACCGCCGTCCGGTCATCGCCGGCGGAGGCACCGCCGTCTCCGACGCCGGAGAACCGTCGGAGCACCGCCGGCCGGCCGGCGACGGTGCCACCGCCGTCAGGCCAAAACTGAAAAGAGAAAAAAAAAAAAAAAAAATAGATTTTAGGATAAAATCGTTACCAAACACAATTCCCTTCCCAAAACAAAAAAAAAAAATTATCGTTACCAAACGCAATTCTACTCCCAAAAAGAAAACAAAATTTCCATCCCATCCCATTCCCATCCCACTGCTGGAATTGAAACAGAAACGGTTACCAAACGCCACCTTAGTGTTTCAGTTCCAAGAATTTCAAAAACCAATAACATAATTGAATAGGTAGTGATTCTTTAGTGCTTTTGTTCCAAGCCAAGTTTATGTTCTTTTCCCAGATTTTTCTGTTTTCAATTTTTTGTTCCCATATTTATGTATTTTTGTTCACATAAATCTACTATATTCATAGTTCTATGTTTTTACTCTATTTGTTCGTATTTGCTAATGTTGTGTTATTTTAAAATTAAATTGCAATTTTGGAATGTTATATAAATAAATAGGATTATGTCTATTTTTTTGTACTTTAAGTATTGGTTGTGTTCATTTGAAAATTATTTTTTAACATTGAAGGGTGTCTTATAAATAGATGAGATTATGTAAAAAAAATAAAATAAAAAAATCCATTGGATATCTACTTCTTGATATTAGGAAGTATGAGAGAAACATGTTTGGTTGAGGGATCCACAAGCAGGTTCTATTTCTATTTCTCCAATCATGGTGGCGGCGATGGGCGGTGACTGGTAGTGGCAGTGGGAGGGGGCGATTGGCTGGTGGGACGAATGTAATGGTAATTTCACACACCAAAAATCTTCATTAGTAGTATTTTTTTTGTTCTTTGTCTATTGAGATTTTGGTATTTGGTTTATTTTATTTTGTTCTTTTTGATTGAATTAAAGATTAACATTTTTTTTTGTTTGTCGATGCCAAGAATGTTACTATTGAGATAATTTTATTTTTTATTTTTTAATTGCAAGTTCTAATAATAAAAACTATTTCTCCAATAAAATAGTATAATTATTAATATTATTTATATGGCGGTGGTGGTTGGTGGTGGCGGCGGGCGACTATTTGGGTGAAAAAAAATTCGATTGGAAACTCTCTTAATTGTTAGTCTTAATTGTTAGTTATTGTTGGTGTTCAATATTAGTTATTGTTGATGTTCAGTTGATGAAATATGTGTAAAATATTGTATATATAGAGAATATTATGTCAATTTTTTGTTGTTATTATTTAATATCCGTACCTTCAGACATGTGTTATACGCTAGTATGTATATATGTTGGAAATGAGAAACAATTGTGGCCGAATTTTTCTCCCAATTTTTTTTTTCTTTGTTTCTTTAATTCTTAGCCACAAAATGGGTGGCTTACCATGCAAGCTTTATGAATATTATACTTAACAACCCCACAATTAATTAATAATTCATATTAAACTCAATAATTACACTTATCTTCTCAAAATTATCAAATATTATTTATAACACAAATTTACAAAACTGTCTTAAAAAATATTAAATTTATATAAAATAATATTTAAAAAAATATATAAAATTTTAGTGGTACTACAGGTATTTTTGAGAAAGAGATGAACTGGTGTTTTTTTTTTTTTGTGGGTTTTTTTAGTTTTAGTAATGTCTATTCCACTCTCCGTCTCTCTGCACACTTGTCAAGTTTGTGGCTGACAGTTGGGTTGCAAATATCTTGACAAAAATACACTTTGCACCCTATAATTTATGATTGCATACCATATGACAATCACAAAAAGACACTATTGTCCAACTTACATTTTGCACCCTGCAGTTTATTGAGTGTAAACCTACAAAAGGTTCCAAAATTGCACTTTGCACCTTGACATTGTCAAAATTCAAATTTCAATGTGATATTGCTAAAATTCAAATTTTTATATGCGCGTTGAATGTAACAATGTCTAATGTTGCCAAGATTAAAAAATAATATGCGTGTTGAATGTAATACTGTCTACAATTATCAAAAATCATTTTCAGAAATACTTGTTGAATGTAACACTGTTTACAATTATCAAAAAATTGTTTTCAGAAATATTTGTTCAATGTAACACTGTTTAATTTTGTCAAAATTTCAATGTGCTTATTGTATGTAACACTGTCTAAAAAAATTTTAAAATTCAAATTTCAATGTGTGTGTTGAATGTAACACCGTCTAAATATTGTCAAAGTTCAAATTTTCAATGTGCGTGTTGAATGTAACACTGTCTAATTTTGCCAATATTAAAAAATAATATGCGAGTTGAATGTAACACTGTCTACTAATCTAAAAAATCATTTTTGGAAATGCTTGTTGAATGTAACATTATCTAAAAAATTGCCAAAATTCAAATTTCAATATGCGTATTGAATGCAACACTATCTAATCTTGTCAAAATTAAAAAATAATATGAGTGTTGAATATAAAACTGTCTACTATTCTCAAAAATCACTTGACATACTATTAATACATAAAGACTAATACTTCAAGGGAAATCAAGAAAGAAAAATGAAGTAATGAAATAAGTTAGAATTAGAAGACTAAGGGTACACATTCAAGCTAGAACCTTTCAATTTACCTACCAATTTCTTCAGGCTGCATCTCAGAGCTTGTAACAGAAGTGACTTCTTTAGCAGACTTAATTATAGTATAAATAATGTGATGTTATAGAGTTATGCCAGAGAAAGGTAAAAACACAACGCCAGTCCGAATAACTAGGTTGGCAATATGAAGCCAAAGTTAGAAACTGAAACAAACCATAATAGAAGATGATCATTTTATTGAAATAGTTCTGAAATATGCGACACAAATTAATCACACCTAGCAAGCATAGCTAGTAAACACATTTTTATCAAGCATAGCATACGTATTAAATGTAACATTGTCTAATCCTGCAAAATATTCAAAAACAATATGCGTGTTGAATGTAATATTGTCTGATCTTACATAAAACACGCATATTGTTTTCAAGAAGTTATCACAAAACAATATACGTGCTGAATGAAATAGACAAACTTGTCCCAAAATCCTAAACAATATGTGTGTTGAATATAATATTGTCTAATAAATCTGAGGAATAAGATGATTGACGAGAGAACCCCAAACCAAAAATTTGAGAACAGATTACATTTTCAAGAACAGAAACAGCTATGAAAAAGGAACCCAAACCACAGTTTAGAAGTAAATCCCCAACAAATTAAACTATTTGGAGGTAAACCATAACAAATTAAAGTATCTCCACAATCAGACTAATTGGTAGAAATTCAAGATATATAACAGAACAGAATGTAGGCGAATGAACATATTACATTTTCGAGAACAGAATGTAGGCGAATGAACATATTACATTTTCAAGATTAAACTGCTAATTATTAAGAAGCAATGTGCATAAAAACTAAGAGAGAGAGAGAGAGAAAGAGAGATAGAGAACTGTGATGGTTCCATGAACAACGGTTCCGTTCTTGAGCTTAATCAACACGGTCTCGTTGTTGAGCTTCATAAAAAACCTGATTATATACATCAAATCAAAGAAACAAATCAAAGATTTAGGGCATGACATACGATCAATTTAATGATTCAGCTTTAAATCAACATGATAATCATGAAAAATAAGATGAAAACAGAGACGATAAACCTACTTGACGAGCCTCATTTTCTGAGAATCAAATTTGATTGACGCTAGGGTTCAGTGTAAGCAAAATCGAATGTAGAAATCGATAGGATCTAATTGATGATGGAGACGACGATATCGATCGACAAAGGCGGCGACGGAGACGGCGGCGACGGATGACGATGAATTAGGGGAAAAACAATCGGCAATGGTGGCGACGCTTGAACGGCGAGGCAGAGAAGAGAATGGAAGATTACGGAGGTGAAAAGCGACGATGAATCATGGGAAAATCGAACGGTGACGACAACAATATTAGTTGGCACGTCAACGACGTTTGGGCAGAGAGAATGGAATTGACTGGCGAGGTAAGAGCTATTAGGTTTAAAAATGCATCAAGGGCAACATGGTAATTTGATATTTGAGATTTTTTTAAAAATGAGACTAATCAGTTTAAAAATATTATTATGATGAGGGTTTTTGGTTCAATTTTAATTAATTATGTTTTATTTATAAAGCAAAAATTATTTTGGGTGTTGGTGGTAATTTTGTCAAAAAATTAAGTGGAAAAACATTATTGGTCACTTAGATGTCGATGATGGGACGTTTTTTTAATTGACATTATTATGACAGGTCTCACTGTGACCGTTACAGTAACGTGATTCAATGTAATTTGAGCTCTTCCTCATTCTATACATAGTATTCAAATTTACATCCACGGCTCAGTCAGTTTTGATGTCTCTTCCTATTCTCTGCATTTTTCTTGTGTTCTTCGTCTGCAACTCAGGTACCTCTTCATTTTATTTATTATTTATTTATTTATTTGGTAAAAAATAGATTTTTTCTTTTCTTTTCTTTCAAAAAAAATAAATAAATAAATAATGCAGAATTTATTAATTTTATCTTGTTATGTTTTTCTCATATTAAATTTCTCCGATTTTTCGATGAATTTTTATCAATATTCATGTTAGATGGAAAATCAATATTTCTTTTGTGCACGGTCTTAGGATCAATGATGGATCTAAAGAAATTGGTTGAGGAGGGGAGGGGGCTATACTTTTTTTTATAAAAAAAATTATTAGATATTTTTATAATTCACTGGAAGATAATGTAAAATTTTAAGTGATTTTAATTGATTTTTTTCAAATATATATATAAGGATAAAAGTAAAATTTTCAAAAATTGAGGGGTGCTTGAATCCCCCGATCACTAAGTAGTTTGGCCATATATGTACACACACATATGTATGAGATTTTTGCACTTTGCACCCTTAAAGTATTCCGGAGAAATATCACTTTAATCCCTATCCTTTCAATTTAAATACATTAAATCTTGAAGTATCCAAATCATGTCAAGTGAGTCCAAATTGTTAATACTATTAATGTTTCTGTCGGAAATCACCTACATGTCAAGCACAAAAATCATTCACCTAGGTGGATGATTTTAGTAAAAAAAATATGACAAGGTTAACGATTTGGACTCAATTGACGATTTGAATAATTCAAGGTTTAAAGTGTTCAAATTGAAAGTACAAGGGTTAAAATAGAATTTCTCTAAAATTTTACGTGTGCAAAGTGCAAAAACCACTACATATATGGCAGGCAATTAGTTTGATTATCAGTTGCTCCCCGCCCATCAGCGAATGCGAGCCCTGTGAATAGAGAAAACGAACCATCCTCACCAACTAGCTAAACAGACACAAGCCAACAAAATTCGTTCAGAGTGGAATGAATATGCTGAATCAACACTCGATGGCTCTGATACCCATCCAATACCCCCCTAGTCAGTAGGCAAGCGCTAAAAGCACGCCGAGTGAGTGGCCTTTTTCGTGCTTCTAAACTTGCGAGATGCCGTAGAAGCGGCTGCTGCTATTGGCATTTTATCTGCATCTTCCCTACTAGAAGGGAATTACAATTGGAAAGAAATCTGTAATTCAATGATTTATTAATTTTATGTTTATTTTGGCAGGTGGAATAATTAGGTGTGCAAATGGGCAGGCACCAGGACAGGTAATTTCCACAAATTTTTCTTAAATCTAATAAATTACACTTTGATCCCCGAATTATAGGTTAATTTGAACGATGGTTTCTAAACTATCAATTTTGATCAATAGATATTTCAACTATCATAATCGCGGTCCAAATTGACAGAAAATTACATTTCTGCCCTTATATTAGAGGTTGATTTGCACCATGATTATTTTTTGTTCCTTTAAGTATCATAATTGTGTAATTGCCCCAACTGTTTATCACTTTTTTAAGTATGGGGTTTTCTCACTTTAGCCCCTATATTATTGGTCAGTATTCGCTCATTTACGCCTTATAATTAGTGGTGGATCTATTTAGTTATCAGGTAACTCCAGTCCTCCTGAACTTTTTGAAAAATGTTACTTTTATTCTTATATTTTTAAAAAAAATCAATTAAAATCTCTACATAAAAAAATAAAATAAAATAAAATAAAAATCTCTTAAAAGTTTACATAAATTCTCATCAATTATAAAAATATTAGAGATTTTTGCATTTTGTATCCCTGAGGAGGTTTTGAAGAAATCACACTTTAACCTCTATATTTTAAATTTGAACACATGAAACCCTGAAATATCCAAATCGTGTTAAGTTAGTTCAAATCGGTAATTCCATGATTTTTTATGATGAAAATCAATCATGTGTCAAACACAAAATTATCCCCGTAGGTGAGTTCCGTCATGAAAAATGACGGAATGACTGATTTGACAGAAGAATAACTGACTTGATACAATTTGGATATTTTAGAGTTCAATGTTCATCAAATTGAAAAGACCACCTAAAATGTGATTTTTATTTTATTTTTGGAAATTTCAGGGGTATAAAGTGCGAAAGCTTAAATATTTAATAAACTTGCATGAAAAAATTACCCTCTAAACCATTTTTTTTTGTATCCTCGGCTGCTTACACTATGGATTCATTTCATTTGTACTTTGATCCATGCACTTCACATGCTCTTTCACTTATTAACAAGTGAACCACCAATGAAAAAAATTAACTCTAACTTTGGGGGTTCAAAGTGTAGTTTCCTCTAAGAAATAGAATACAGATCTCATCAAGGGAAATTCTAACATGGGTTTCTCTTTACTCTCTCTCACACACAAAACACACACACAAACACAGGGATCTTGGTGTGTGGCAAAGCCTTCATCATCAGATGTGGAACTGGATGAGAACATCAACTATGCATGCAACTACGTGAATTGCAGCATAATTCAGGAGGGCGGCTTATGTTTCCATCCTGATAACAAGAACAGCCATGCCTCTGTTGTAATGAATCTCTACTACCAGAAAGAGGGAAGACATTTCTGGAACTGTGATTTTAATAAATCTGCACTCCTTGTTGTCATTGACCCAAGTAAGCTTTATATCTCTCAAACCCCCCCCCCCCCCCCCCCTTTCTGAAGTTTTGGACAAATTCCACTTTAAACCCTGTACTTTGAATTTAAACACATTAAACTTTAAAGTATTCAAATCGTGTCAAGTTAATCCAAATTATTAATTTCCCTATTTTTAATAATGTGAGTCAGCCATGGGTACATAGACTAAAGTGGGATTTCTCTAGAACTTCATAGGTACAAAGTTCAAAAAGCTATTATTTTAGTTTGGTCAATTTCCATAATATTAAGAAAGTTAGAAGAAGGGGAATTGTGTCCCTAATGCATGATGGATGTCTATTAGTAGTGGTTTGTGAAATTTGATCCCTCAAATTATATATTTATTTCAATTCCACAAAATCGAATATTGTTAATGATTTTAGACGGAAGATGAATGATGTTCGACATGTGGTCTTCTAGTGGGGATTTTTATTTTGGCCTTCCAGTCAAGATATTTTTATCATTTTATGACTCGCCAAATCTATGAAACATCGATTTAGTCTTCTTTCTCGTTTTAGGCGAACTGTTGTTAGAAAAAGATTAGGAAAAAATATATTAGCTTTATTCAAGAGTTGAAATGATGAAAATATTACTTGAAGGTCACGTGCAGAGAAAGACCCATTTTCCATCTAAAATCATTAATGTTCATAATTTTGTAAGATTGAAACAAATGTAAAATTTGAGAGACCAAATATGGAATTTACCAAATCTCAGACTCTACATAAACACCCAACAAGACCAAAAAATATAATTTTTTCCAAAAAAAATAATGCACTCCGAAAATAATGGCCGTCTAGGCCGTGCTCGCCACCTGCCAGCACCTCTATACGACTCGTGAATCAAATTTAATAATTGTACTTTGAGACAGTTAATTGTTTAATTTAAATTATATATTTTTAATAATTTTATTTGTTATTTTTAAAAAAATTTGCAGGCTATGGTGATTGCAAGTATGAGTTTGCCAAGTAAGGTTAGAAAGAGAAGTATGTCCTTTCACATTATTTTTAATGACATTAAGAATTTGTGTTGTAGATCAATGTCGTAGGTGTTTAAAAATATCTAATGTTAGATATGAGTTTCTAATCTATGGAAGAGGTCGCCTTCTCTCTCTCTCTCTCTCTCTCTCTCTCTCTATATATATATATATATATATAAAGCTAATTAAATTAAAAATTATGACAAACATGTATGAGAAACTATATAGAGTATTAAAAAAAAAAAAATCTACTCAAAAAATTATTTTGAAATTCAGTCAAATCCGATTTTCTCGGGATTTTTGTTTTTTTTCTTTCAAAAATACTTTTTTTCAAACTGTTCTAGAATTAAAAAAATATTTTAAATTACAAATAAAAAAGAATTATATTACTATTTTTGTAATAAATCCTAATGAAATTCATTTTCTACTTCCTAATGAATTGTGTATTGTATAAGCATTCAATCTTCATTATAGCCTAGATGAACTTCTATACATTTTGCTTGTAATTATATGTTTATTTTCTCCTACTCATTATTGATGAGTATATTAGGGAACTTAGTAATGGAATTTTTTTCAATTTTTTTTGTTCACGCATGGTTAGTGTTTTTTTTTCTCTCTCACATAAATGCATTATAGATGAGGATTCACAGTATTTGCGAGAAATTATAGTTATAGTTATTTTTTTAATAGACATTTATATAAGTCTGAAAATCTTTTTAGGAATTTATTTTTATTAAAAAAAATACTGTATATAAATTATTGTATAGTGATCTTGGATCACTCTCAACCTCAAACGCTAACTCATCACATTTATAATTTGACCACTAGTTCCTCCCACAACTGATATGAGATAAATCCAAAAATCTCTCTCTCACACATCGGGTTTTTGGATTTGGCTAACTCTCGACCAATCTCTCACTTTGTGGTTATTGGGTTAGAGATTGATGTAATAACATGGACTCTAATATCAGTGTAGGGTGATTTTGGATATCTCTTGACCCCAAACACTAATGCGTGCATGAGGTGAGATGCTATAACGATCGATGTGTGATAAACCCAACAATCTCCCTCAGACATATTGAGCCTTTAGACCAACAAATCCTCAGCCAGTTTCTCTTTGGCTGTATGGGCCAGAAATGCTATAACCTGGACTCTAATACCAATATTGGGTGGTCTTGAGCATTTCTCAACCAAAAAAACTAGTTCACGAGGTAAAACTTTTCCTCACACTTATGACTTGACCAACAACCACTTTCACAACCATATGGAATCAACCTAACAATCTCTCCTCATGTCGGCCTTTGGATTGCCTAACCCTAAATCAATATCTTCCTTTGTGACTATTGGGTCAGAAATATTGTAACCTGGACTGCGGTACCAATGTCTAGTAGCTCATCGAGTGAGACTTTATCTCACACTTATAAATTGACCACCTGTCAGTTCCATAACATATGTGGGATAAACCAAACAATTATTTTATATAATCACACTCTATATAATATTATTCTTTTTTTCCTTTTAGCAAGTCGCTCAACAATATTTTGCGTCCCAATATATCAATATCAAGCTTTTCCATATCGAAAAATTGTTATTATTCCCCAGGAAAACAATATATGTTTTTACAATCTTTCAAAAGATAAATTTGAAATAATTACTTGATAACATATATTTTTTAATATAATATAAATGTCTATTATTAAGAAAATTAATATTATTTTATAATATTGCTCTATTAAATAAAATATTAAAATAGAAATTGGATTATGATAATTGCAATGCAAATTCATATGTATATTGTGCCTATATTAGGAAGTAAAATTATGCATGTGTGGGGACCACCTTTATTAGGATTTTAATTATTTTCATATTTTGGGATAATAGTAATATATATATTTCACTTATATATATATATATATATATATATATATATATATATATATATATATATTTTGGGATAATAGTAATATATATGTTTTTTTCACTTATAAATAGCAAAGCAAGCAACCCTAAAAACCATTCCTATCGGTCTATCAGTCACCATCCTTTTCTTGCTCTTCCCCTTCAAAACTTTCAACAATGGAGAACAAGCGAAGCAGGGGTCGACAGGTGATTCCCATGCAGAAGATTGAGAACGAAGAAGATCGCTACGCCACCTTCTCAAAGCGACGCAAAGGTTTATACAAGAAGGCGAGCGAGCTCTGCACCCTCTGCGAAGCTGATGTTGGCATAGTCATCTTCTCCCCCACCGGTAAGCCCTTCTCTTTCGGCCATCCCAGTATCGAGTCAGTCTCGTACCGGTTCACCCATCAGAATCAGCTGCCGAACGACAGCTCTCGCCTGGTTGACGCCCACCGTCGCGCCCAGGTGAACGAGCTGAACCAGCGTCTGAACGAGCTGAGCGCGAAAATGGAGTTCGAGAAAGAGAGGGGGAGGAAGTTGGATGAGATGATAGCGGCACGCAAGGAGAAGGGTTGGTGGGAAGCGCCGGACGAGGAGCTGAACAAGGAGCAGGTCGGACATCTGAGGTCGTGGTTAATCGATGCGCAGTTCAAGATAAGCAGTCGCCTGAACGAGCTGTGTGCCGGGGCGTCGTCGTCGTCATTTCAGGTGGAAAATACACCTCAGTTGCCTCATCCATCGACTAGTGTTGGAATAAGTTTCGCTAGCTCTTCAAGCCCTACTGGATATGGTCATGGAGGCATGCCTTTCTAAATTGGTGGATTTCATGGAAAAGAAAAAAGCTAATTTCCTTTTTAACTTTTTATTGAAGTTTTATATATATATATAATTGAAAAACGAAAGTTTTATCGAGAAAAAAAGGAATTCGATATATTTTCTGTTTCGTTTCAATTTTATCAGATGATATTCAAAGGAAAATTTTAGATGGCGTAACAAATACTAGAATATATTTACCTTTATAAATAAAGACTGTAATATCTTTGAAGAGTTTCATTTATTTCGCAACTGATTACTTATGAAATTTTTTTATTTTTTTTGTATTTCATGACAGTTAAATCCCTTTTTTTATATAATCTCGAGGTGGCTAGAAATTAACCCCAAAAAGAATTACGAATGAAAATAAAACATGATAGATTTAATTTATTACCATTATTTTAAATTATTTCATACCTATAAAAGACCAAGCAAGAAGAATGTTTGCCCACTTGGCCTTGCCGTCATCTTCACAGATGTAGACATCGCTAGCCATCCCCTTTGTATCATTCAAGCATGGCAAACGGTGATTAGAATTCAAACACGCCGCATTTTACTGGGAAAGATCGAACCTTGGGAACAAATCTACAAGGCTCTCACCTTCTTTGGCCAGATCTTTCAACCTTTCTCAAATAACAATTCACCGTTATAGCTTGAAATTGAAAGAAAGTCAAAAGGTTTGCTGGTTTTTCCATCATCCAATCTTGTTGGTATTTTTTATTTTTATTTTTGGGTAAAGAATTTAATGACTAACGATTTTTAGTCATTAAAAAAAAATAAAAAAAATTGACATTATGATAAATTTGTTTCTATCTAACGTCTCTAATGATTTTTAATTTTGTTTGTGCTTTTCATCTAACGACCTAGGACTTCAATTATTTTTTCAATTTTTTATTAATTTGCCGCCATTTTTGTAATAAAAGCATGTTACTCGCAAGATTATTGTAAAGCCTAGTCCTTGTACATTCATACTTTCAGTTGTATTTTAAAACATTTAAAAAAAATAACGGGGTGCACTGTGCTATTCAATAATTATTAAAAATAAATAAATTAGGGACTACTTGGATATTTAAAATATTGAAATTAAAAATTTTAGGGATTAATATATTAACTTTTAATTTTGACTTTTAAAGTTAAGGGAATTATTACATTATTTAAAATATTAAGAAATTTTGGGATATAATTAATATTTTTCTTATTTAAAAGGATAACTAGTGTAAAAAAAATGAATGACAAACAAAATGACATTGCAATCCTTTGATTATAATTTTATGTATATGTTTATTAAATTTAAAAAAAGAAAAAGAAAAGAAAAAATAAGAGGAGGATAAAATCAAAGAGACATGTGAGTAGAATACACCCCACATGTCTTGATCAAACACCAAAAGAAGAGAAAAATAAAATAAAATAAAATAAGGGAGGCAGTGGATCCATAGCGCGCGCGCGCGCGCACACACACACACACACACACACACACACACACACACATATATATATATATATATATATATATATATATAAAAAAAAAGCCCCCCCCCAAAAAAAAAGGGAAAGAAAACATAAACTTGCGCAGAGAACGGGTATTCCTATTTTTTCAGGTTCACAGGCGACGCTGCCTGCGTAGTATTCCGACAATAATGTTTCTAGTGGTGCAAAAATCAAGGTGAGTTTATTGTCTTCTTTGTAAATTGTCAAATTATATATTCATACTAAAATGCGAAAAAAAAAAAAGTTTATTAAAATTGATTATTTTATAATATTATGCAGATCAAGTAAATTTCTAAAGGTGGAAAGTGGTTTTTATTATCCGACTATGCCATAGTTGTTTTCTCGTTGAGAGGGCGTGTCCTGCGAGATGTGGATATGTTATTACCTGTTAAGCAAGTTCTGCAAGGTAGATATGTTGTTACCTGTCAGGCAAATCCTGCAGGGTGGATATTTGTTGTTACATGTCAGGAAAGTCCTGTAGGGTGGATATATTATTACCTATTAAGCAAATCCTACAGGGTGGATATTTGATGTTATCTATCAGACAAGTCTTACAGGGTGAATATATGTTGACCTGTCAAGAGTGCAAATCATGTAGGTGGCTGCCCCTACCATTGGGTATATTAAATGGCCCTAGCGTTGATAGCCACCATAGATGACACAGTCGTACAGGTTACGGTACCGTCGTAACTCCCGATCGTGAGGTGAAACGATCCTATGGTTAGTAAGGAAATAGGTATGTGGTATTTTATTATATGTCGAAATATTTGGATTGATTGATTTAAATACCTTATCTTATTGCAATGATAGTCGTGGAATTTTATTTCTGCTCAATGTGCAGTTATATTTATATTATGTTTGAAAAATTGTATTCGATAAATATACTTGATTCATAAATTATTTTTATTATGAAGATAGTAGGCTGATAAAATATTTGGTTTCAGGTGTCGCAGCTAGGAACGGGTACACTACTAGCACTAGGTAAAGTCAAGAGGTGGTGTCGCTTTGGGGGGTTGGACGGACAGGTGTGAATCGTAGGAGGTTCAGTTTTTTTTTTTTTTTTTTTTTTTGTGGTTTTATTGAGAATAATTGGGACACGTGTATTCCCATATTTTGAATTGGGTAGATATATTTTGAAAAAAAAAAAATATAGCGGTGCATGTATATATATATATTTGTTAACTGGTCAAGTAATATCAAGTCGACGTCGCGCCCAACCTCGGGCGATGGGGGCTCGGGGAGGGGTGTGACAGCTTTTGGTATCAGAGCTTAGGTTATAGGTTCTGTAGATGTGCCAGATTGTCTAGCCAGTAGTGGACCATGAGATGGGTGTCGATAGGTGGGTTCGGCACGTGAGTGACAGTTATTCCATTAAATTAAAGAGAACATTTACATCATGCACTGTTGTTTGTATTGTTGGACCTATTATTTATTAAAGTTCATTTCAGATCTTGATTATGGAGTGTGAAAATGAAAGTATTAGGAGTATTGGACCCCAGAGAAAGAGGGATAGAGTGTAGGAAAACTTGGATGCCGTTAAACGAATTTTATAGGCTGCTGCATAACTAACAGAGCAGTAGACAAAGATGATGGAATGTTGGAAGGCCCAAACTGAAATAGCCACTTCTCAGGCTGTACACTTGAAGAGATTCAAGGAATTGGACCCCCAACTTTTACGGGAATTGCGAGTCTTGCTGATGTTAAAAATTGGTTGAGAAGCGTAGGGCACGTATTCGAGGTAATAGGAATTACCAATGATAGCCGAGTTCTTCTCCCCGCCTTCCAATTGAAAGAAGAAGCCGAACATTGGTGGGAGAAAATGAAGAGGTTATTTTGAGTTCCAAGCGAGGAGATTTCTTGGGATTGATTTGTTGCGATGTTTAATGAAAAATATTTTCCTAAATCCTATCGGTTCCAAAGGGAGGAGGAGTTCATATCACTGAAACAGGGGAAGATGATCGTTCTGCAGTATGAAATCAAATTCGATGCCCTGTCCCAATTTGCTATTGATTTGGTGAAAACTGAAGAAACAAGATGTCGAAGATTCTAGAAAGGTCTTGATCTAGAAATACATTCCAGGATAACAGGTATGCAGATCAAAGGTTATACGGAATTGGTAAACACAGAAAAATTAATAGAAAAGGATGTACGGGAAGACACCGAGAACCTCGAGCAGTACAAAAAGTGTAGATTTGAGTCACCTAATAGATATTCAGGTAACACTTATCGAGGAGTTGTAGCTCGACCTCCATTTGTTCGGGCCCCAACAATTGACCAGTCAGCTAGGAGTCGAGGTCCATGGTAATCATACTCTAGGCGACAACAGAATGTATCCGGACAGAGTGTCGGCCAACAAGGACAGGGAAGGAGCCAAATGGTTAGCCAAACCGGGATACCTGTATACTATCAATGTGGATCACCGGATCTTTTCGCTAGGTATTCTCCCATGGGAGGCCCAATATGTTTCCATTGTCATGAGTCGGGTCACATATCTCTGAATTGTCAAAAATTTACTATTACTTCTACACATTCTGCGAGTAGTGTGGGTAGTGTTAGCTCTAGTAGTGTTCAGGGATATGGTAAAGGATTGGCCGGTAAACCTCCAACTTGAGGTTGTGTATTTGCTACTACCCGACAGGATGCCTAGGCTATCCCGGATGTGGTTATAGATATCATGTCTTTATATGATAGAGATGTACATATACTTATTGATCTCGGTTCTACTCAATTATTTGATTCGATGACCTTTATGATACACGTAGACAAATTTCTTACTTCTCTGTCATATAATGTCATTATGTCTACCCCTGTGGGTAGGGTTGGTCATAGGCTGGGCTTTAGCTAGGGTATTACAAAAATATACAAGGCTCTAGCCTGGACCGGCCCTAAGATCGGGCTTTGTTTTCATTCCTAAGCCCGGCCCTATGGAAATAATTAGGGCCTAAGCCCGACCCTCGAGCCGGCTCAGCCCTATAATTTTTTTTTTAATTTAAAAAAAAAAAAAAAAAAAAAAAAAAAAAAAAACACATAATGAGGCTCATTTCTACCCCCCCCGCCCCAATATTGGGTAGATTTATGCAATTGAAATTAAGATATTTGAACAAAATTCTAATTTATATATATATATATATATATATATATATATATATATATATATAACTCGGGTCGGCTCTAAAAATTTTAGCCTAGCCCAAGCCCGGCCCTAGATTTAGTTAGGCCTCAAAGTTTGAGCCCAAGCCCTGTCCGTGGGCTCAAAACTTGAGTCCAGACCTTAAAAAAATAGGGCTGGGTTGGGCAGGCTTAGCGTGCCCCGAAATCCATGACCATCTCTACCTGTGGGTGAGTCCGTGTTGATAGATAATGCGTATAAAGACAATCCGCTTCGTATTGGCAATAGAGAATTGTCAGTGGATCTACTGCCGTTGAGTATTTACGATTTTGATGTGATACCTGGTATAAATTTGCTATCAGGCTATCATGTTACAGTGGATTGTTTTAAAAAAAGAGTTATTTTTCGAGTCGCAGGCGAGTAGGAATTCGTATTTTCGGGGGATAGAATTATCACCCTTGTTCCTTTGATTTCAGTCCGAGAGGCTAAGAAATTATTAAAGAAGGGATGCTAGAGATACCTCGCGCATGTGATTGACACCAGTTAGAATGAGGTACAGGTGGCAGATATCCTAGTGGTCGGGGATTTTTCTGACGTATTTCCAAAAGAATTGTCAGGGTTGCCAGTGGATAGAGAAATTGAATTCACTATTGAATTACTTCCGGGAACTTCCCCTATATCAATTCCACAATATCGCATGGTGCCTATCGAACTAAAGAAACTGAAAATTCAGTTGTAGGATCTGTTAGATCGCAAGTTTATCAGACCTAGGGTTTCTCCGTAGCGAGCCCCCATTTTATTTGTAAGGAAAAATGATGGGACACTAAGGATGTGTATTGATTACAAGCAGTTGAATAAAGTGACAATTCGTAATAAATACCCGCTGCCTAGAATTAATGATCTTTTCGATCAATTGCTGAATGCCAGGGTATTTTCCAAAATAGATCTTCGATCAAGATATCATCAGCTGAAAGTCAAAGACAGTGATGTGTAAAAGAGGGCATTCCGTACGAGGTATGGGCATTATGAATTTCTAATTATGCCGTTTGGATTGACGAATGTCTCTGCTGCTTTTATAAACCTGATGAATCAGATCTTCTAACTTTATTTAGATCAGTTTATCATCGTGTTTATTGATGATATATTGATCTATTCCCAAAATAAAGAAGAACGTGCAAAGCATTTCAAGATTGTGTTGCAGATTTTGCGAGAGAAGCAATTGTATGCAAAATTCAGTAAATGTGAGTTTTAGCTAGATAGAGTTATATTCTTGGGACATATTATCTCGGGGGATGGTATTCAAGTTGACCCAAAGAAGGTCGAAGTCGTTGTTCAATGAGAAAGACCGAAAAGTGTGACCGAAGTTTGAAACTTCTTAGGATTGGCAGGTTATTATTGTCAATTTGTACAAGGATTTTTTGTTATAGCTGCCCCATTGACCCAATTGACCCGCAAGGAATCTAAATTTGAGTGGACTGACAAATGTGAGCAGAGTTTTCAGGAGCTGAAAAATAGACTGATATATGCGGTAATACTTTCTCTTCCAACAGAAGGTGGTGGCTTTGTGATCTACAGTGATGCTTCACGCTAGGGGCTAGGGTGTGTACTGATGCAAAAAGGTTACGTGATTGCATATGTCTCTCGACAATTAAAGAATCACGAGCGTAACTACCCGATACATGATTTGGAGTTGGCGACAATTGTATTTGCCTTGAAGCTTTGGAGGCATTATTTGTATGGAGAGACTTGCGAGATATACACTGAGCACTAGAGTTTGAAATATTTATTTACTCATAAGAAATTAAATCTGAGGCAGAGACGTTGGATAGAGTTGATCAAGGATTATGATTGCACTATTCATTATCATCCTAAAAAGGCCAATGTTGTAGCAGATGCACTGAGTTGTAAATCGGCAATTTCGGTCGCCCACCTTTGAGTTGTTCACACTAACCTATATGCCGAACTAAGATCTCTGCGAGTCCAGTTGGTGGTTGGTTAGAAAGTAGCTGACGCGCCCTGATTTTTTGAAAAAGAAAAGAATATTAAATAATAAATAACTTAAGGAGAAGGGTTTTTAAAACGCTGGTTTTCTCAAAAAATATATTTAGGCCATTTTAAAAATAAAGAATCACTACCTAACATTGGATTTAAATGGTGTGCTAGGTTATTGAATTTTTAGAAAATAATTTAAAAAAACCTAAGTAAAAATTTGACTCCAAAAAAATACGATCAAACCAAATATTCATTTAAAGACTCGAGAGTCGGTTACGCTTAGAGAAAGTGTTAGGCACTCCAAGACGCCCGTCCAAAAACGGTACCTTATGTCCAATTAAGTCTAATTAGTTTAGTCAGAATATTTCATTTTATCTTTGAAATCAATCCCTTCTTATAAAATCTTTTTGGTATTTTCACAAATAAGGTGAGACAAGTATTTATATTTTTGGGAATGTTCCCATGGTATGACCTCTTATCGAATGTTAAAAATTTGATAAGGATGGTTCCCTGGGGGTTTTATGTATGTTTTTGAGAGATTTTTTTTAATTTAAATAGGCAAACTAAAATAGATTAATAAAATGAGAAATATAAATGCAAAACTAACGTCTATATGAATTTTATTTTTATGCAAAAGTGACCTAAAACTAAATGATTTAATTCAAATATGTCAATGCAAACTGATATGAATAGAGAATACTAAGTGAATTTACGTGATTATGCGTGGTAATTATTTAATTATTTAATATAAAAATATAAGTGGTGCACGTGCCGTGACTAGATGTGAAAAGTAACGTAGATTCATGAAATAAAAAAAAAAAACTAAACTATACGTATAAAAAATGTAAGTGATAAGAGTGTCCTAAACATGTCGTCTAAATGATACGAGAAATAATCATGCTAAGTGGATGGAAAAAAAAATCTACTTTTGAGTTTGCCTGATTAATTTAAAGAAATCCCGTTTTGAAATTTCCTCGAATTCTATGGATATGAGAATCAATGGGAGGTTCACGGAAACAATTTTTGTTGAAATTAATCTTTCTGAAACTTATGCAGAATCCCACGAAAAATTTACTGAGGGAAGAAATTTCCTAAAACCATTCATTTCTAAATTCCACTCAAGTCGGGGAATGGAAACGAAGTCACGGAAAACTCTCCCACGGTTTATCGAATTGTCGGACTCACCTCAAGATTCATAAGGATTAATTCCTACAAATAAATATTTTATTATTTTTGGATTTTTGAATCTTATTTTTTATTTTTAGGGTTTTGATAACAAGAATGAAAATAAAATAAAATAAAAAATACAGAAAATAAAAAATGAAACGTCCTTCACCTAACGCTCAGGGTTAAGCTCAATACGAGAAACCCACCCGGCCTTTTCATCAGATCATCGAACGACATTTTTTTTTTTTTTTTTTTTTTTTTTTTTTTTTTTTTTTTATGAATTACAAACAAAATAAAAAATAAAAATGCTGAAATAAAATAAATAAAAAACAGCGAGTGTCCTCATCTAAACGCTCAAAGATTCAAATTGAGAATGAGGAACCTCATCCTGACGTTTTTCATCGAGTCAGTGGACAAATAAAAAAATAAATAAAACTTGCAGGAATTTAAATTGCGAAGAGAATAAAATAAACTGAAAAAAGAATTAAACATTAGAAAACATATATGTTCTAGGTCAAAAATCCCGATGTTCAGGCTTTTTTTCTCCCGCAGACAGCTTCCCAAAAAGGGGTTTGGGAATCACTCTCTAAGGCATTTTTCTCTCAATTTCTGAATGAATCAAGTAGAAGGAAGAGAGTCCTATTTATAGGAAAACATGGGGCGTGAAAATACACGAAGAAACCCTAAAAATTAGGTCTGGCTGCCAAAGCCCAGTCCAAATTAGACTGGGAAAGGGTGAAATTAGAAAAAATACAAAAAATGAGGTTCTAGGGTTGCGGGCACGTGAGATCACGCGCCCTTTTCATCGCTTCATCTATGCTGACACGTGGCTGCTAAAAATTGGCCATATTTTTTTCTCTCTCACGTGCACATTCACACATGTAGCAGGGGCTCGACATCTATTTCTTTTCTCTCTCTCTATTTTCTCTGCGTGTGCGCTGACAAAAGAGTGGCCCCCTCTGTAGACACGGTATTTTGACCGCTTCGCAAAAATTATACTTTATTTTATAGTTACCTTTATTTTATTTTTCTATTTATTTTGTTTTGATTGTACCGTATTTGTGCGGTTTAATACTGCTAAATTAAGTTTTATTAATCTCTTAAGTAAATTAAATATTAGTAATTGATTTTTTTTTTTATTTTTTTTTGGTTTTGTAGATTTTTCGAAGTGGAATAAAAACGCGTTAATTCGGAACAAAATGGACAAGAAACAGACGAGAACGAGAGAGGCCTGGACCGAACGGGGGTGGGGGGGCTGCACAAAGGTCGCACGTGCGACCAAAAACAGGTCGCACGTGCGACCAGCTGGCCGCACCAGCGACCAGATGCACTGGTCGCTGGTGCGACCAGATGCACTGGTCGCTGGTGCGACCAGTGTACTGGCCGCATATGCGGCCAACGGTGGGCAGAGAGCTAATGCTCTCTGCTCACCCCCCTTTTTGGGTGCACCAAGTTTTGGTGCACCCAAAAGGGGGTGGGTGCACCAAATTTCGGTGCACCCACCTCCTTTTTCTTACTTTTTCTTACCTTTTTCATGCGTTTTGTCGGACGGTTTTACATCGAAAATTTCCTATAAATAGAAGAAGGCTCAGACAACACAGGGGATGAATTTTTTCGCCAGGGGGATTTTTTTTTAGAGGAATTTTTTGGGAAGGGAGAGGTGAAATCTGGAGAGAAATTTTGAAGAAAAAAAATCTCCAAGAAGGTGGTAAATTTTCATCTGTTGTAAATCTTACTCTTATTTTTAAATAAGTTGTTATTATACTAATCTTTTTTTTTGTAAATTAGATTTTTTTTTCTTTTATTATTTATTTATTTATTTATTTCTTTTTATTTTTTTTATTTTTTTGAGTAAATAAAACGAGGTGGAAAATTCCCAACATTCCATTGGAACGGTTTAAGTTTAGAAGGGAATTACTCCTCTCGATAGGTCTGAGTGTGTGGGTGCGTGTGTTTTATTTAATTTTTATTAAATATAATGTGCTAACAATACGAGGTGGAAAACTTCTGACCTTCCATTGGAACGGTTTAAGTTTAGAATGAAATTACTCCCCTTGAGAAGTGTGTGTGTGTGTGTGTGTGTGTGTGTGCGCGCGGGTGTTTTATTTAATTTGTATTAAATATAATGTGCTAACAAGATAAGGTGGAAAATTCCCAACCTTCCATTTGAACGGTTTAAATTTAGAAAGGAATTACTCCCCTCGATGTGTGCGTGCGTATGTGTGCGTGTGTTTTCTTTAACTCGTATTAAATATAATGTGCTGACAAGATAAGGTGGAAAATTCCCAACCTTCAATTTGAACGGTTTAAATTTAGAAGGGAATTACTCCCCTCGATATGTGCATGCGTGTGTGAGCGTGTGTTTCTTTAACTCGTATTAAATATAATGTGCTGACAAGATAAGGTGGAAAATTCTCAACCTTCCATTGGAACGGTTTAGGTTTAGAAGTGAATTACTCCCCTCGATGCGTGTGAGTGTGTGCGTGCGTGTGTTTCTTTAACTTGTGTTAAATATAATGTGCTAACAAGATGAGGTAGAAAATTCCCAGCCTTCCATCAGAACGGTCTAGGTTTAGAAGGGAGATTACTTCCCTCAATGTGTGTGTATGTGTATGTGTGTATATGAGGAGGATTTCAAAATAAAATAAAAACATTCGGATTTAAATTTTAATTGGACTTAATCGGATAAGGTACCGTCTTTGGACGGGCGTCTTGGGGTGCTTGACACCTTCCCCGAGCATAACTGACCCCCGAACTCTTTAAACGAATCTCTGGTCAGACCATGTTATTTTAGGAGTCAAATTTTTACTTAATCCATTTTTTTTTAAATTGTTTTCAAAAAAGAAAAATATGGTGACCTAGCACATCATTTAAACCCAATGCTAGGTGGCGACTTCTTTTTCTAAAATAGGCTTAAGTATATTTTAATGAGAAAATCGACGTTTTTAAAAACCCTTCTCATTTTACCAGCGCCAAGCATATATCTATTTTTTGATTTTCTCTGGATCGGGGCGCGTTCAGCTGGCGACTCCGCTGGAGAATCCTTTAGAAGGTCGAGCCCAATATGTCTGAATAAGTCCAACTAATCTAAAGTACGAATGTT
The DNA here is from genome assembly GCA_016647705.1 of Eucommia ulmoides. Classification (NCBI taxonomy): domain Eukaryota; kingdom Viridiplantae; phylum Streptophyta; class Magnoliopsida; order Garryales; family Eucommiaceae; genus Eucommia; species Eucommia ulmoides. The sequence continues at coordinate 41,213,147 of CM028337.1, read as the reverse complement.
AAATTTTATTTTATTTTCTTTTCCCTCAATTCAGTAAATAAGTTGTCATTTTTTATTTATTTTTTTATCATTTATTTTTTTATTTATTTTTTATTTTTATATATTTTTTCTTCTTTTCCTTATTTCATCTCTGGCTCTTATATCATTGTAAACCCTCTGACAAAAGCAAAGTTGTCTTGTATCCATATTATCCCCTCAAGATTCTATGATACAAGACGAGAAAGGAGTTTTTGGTACTTGATGGATTGATGATGTCTTGGGAACGACAAAAAAAAAAAAAAAAAAAAAAGATTTTTCATGTACCATCATTTGTTTTAATTGGTCGTTATCGAAATTGAAATCTTCGAACTAGAATGGGCTTTAAGACCACCTAAGAGCCACGTGAACTAAAAAAGGGATTTTTTTGAAGGTGAAGAAGAAAAGGACAAGACAAGAAAATTGGTCCCAGAAAAGCAAATCCAGTTCCCCTCTTTCGAAGTCCGGTCTTTACACGCAGTCGAGCACAGACTCATTCCAGGATAACATCAGAAAGCAATCCCGAATCTCACCGAACGACCCAGATGGCTCAGATGCAGGAAACTATTGACAGGTTGATGGAAAGGATCAACGAACTTAGCCGACCTCAGGAGGTGCCTATGCCTCCGTCCAATGGGACTCCTGTGACTGAATCCCCAAATGGAAACCCTGCAAGTATTGGGATGGAGAACTCAGGGCCGAATCCGAACCACGTCGGCCCGAACTTTGCAGTACTGGTCTACTATGGACCTCAGATGAGCCCTCATCCTTTCGCCTATGGAGCTCCGGCATATCCCATCCAGTGGCATGTCTATCAGGCCTCGCCAGAGGGCTCGGCCCCCGCCGCACCGCAGGTCCTCATTCACCCGGAGAGGGTCATTGCTCCACCAAATAATTCAAATGATAGCCAACCGGCCCCGGCCATTGAAACTGAAAACAAAGAAGAGAATGGCCCTCCACCAGCTTGGCTTCTAAAAATGGAGAAAACTATGGAAGAATGGCAAAAGGAGAAGCCGTCCAGGAAAGCGACGTACAAGGAGTTGTCAGCACCATCCGGGATTGTGTACCCGAAAAATTTCGTAGTTCCGGAGTTCACAAAATATGATGGAACTGGCCCTCCAGAATGGCATGTCAGCATTTACAAAGAAGAGTTAGGAATTCATGCTCGGAACGAAGACCTTCGCCTAAAGATGTTTCGGAGATCGTTGAAAGGACCGGCTCTCAACTGGTACATGACCCTGGAGCTATCACAGATTAAAACATTTGAAGATCTGGTAGAGGCCTTCTGTGAGTAATATGTGTACAATAGGGATGCCGCGCTAGACCGCAATACCCTCTACCAGATACTGAAAAATAAAGACGAAAGTTTCCGGAGGTATACTGCCCGTTGGAGGGAAGAGGCTGCCAAAGTTGTCCCTAAGCTGAGCGAGGAGGCTCAGTTAGAGATATTCAAGTCAATTCAGTCACCACCGTTCTATCGAGATCTCTCGAGCATAACAGTGGTTTCTTTCGGCGATGCGATCAAACAGGCCGAGGTGACGGAAGAAGGAATAAGGAGCGGAAAAATTGAAGGGGCCCAATCCAATCTGACGAAAAGGTCAGCCCCGCCAAAGATGAAAGAAAATGAAGTAGCTGTTGTCGTTTCCCCTCGGCAAACCCATTACCAGAACTACCCCCAAGCTTCTTGTCCCCAAAACTACCCGAACCAGAACAACCAATATCACAACTACCCTTCTCAAAATCGCCAAAACCAAAATTATCCTCAAAACCAACCCTATTCCCAAAGCCACCCCCGCTACTACCAAAATATACCTCCCTCTTATCAAAACCATATTCCCCAATATTATCCTCAAGCCTACCCAGCACCCCCTTACCATACCTATCAACCACACCCGAACACCCCACCTCAAATTCCTAACCGCACTCCAAGGTCAGGAACCCAATATCACCAAGGCCTTCTACCTCATGCTACTAGGGGAAATTTCCAGAACGACAACAGAGAGCTACAAGACCTTTCGATCTCGATCACCGAGTTGTACCGGAATTGTTTGAAACAGGGGATGCTGACACCCCTTCCATTCTACGAAGTTAAACCAGGGAGTAAAGCAGCTTCTTCAAATGCTTTCTGTGAATACCACTCAGGAACTAGAGGACATGCGACTGAGCAATGCTTTCAGCTGAAAGACAAAATTCAGGAGTTTATACGGACAGGAGCCATCACGTTTTCTAAAAAACCTGAGGCCGGTACGCCAAACTGTATGCAGAATCCGTTGCCTGAGTATGCACCTTCAAGGAGTGGTGAAGTCAATCTTTACCAAAATGTTGGTGGAGATGGGAGCGAGTCATGTGCCTAAGGCTCAATTTGAAAAATCTAAAGACTGCAAAACTGTTTTTTTGTTTGCTTTAAATTTTCGAGGTGTTTTGATAAAATTGGAAAACTGTGGTCTAATGTTTGATAAAATTGCTTTCCATCCCGTTGGTCTTTTGGATGGAAAAGGATTTGCTCTGTAATGACTTTTAAAATTTCAATAATGCAATACTGTTTATTCAAAACTGTGGTCTAATATTTGAATCTTACTATTTCAGGTGCCCAAAGTTGCCTGCATATGTTGTACGTGATGTGACTGAGTGAGGATGTGAATGTGTGATTTCAATACAAAGTTAGACCACGATTCAATGGGACTATAAACAAAGGAAGATTATATTTATCCAAACGATGGTGAGATCTGAAAAGGCCCGTAACCAAATTCGTCAGCGATTCCAGAAATACCGGGGGATTCAAAAGTCAAGATTGGTATCCATTGTTCTTACGATGCTTTGATATATTGTTGCAAGCTAATCAAGCTATCTTTGGTGGTACTTTAGTGATCGATGAAACTGGGTGTAAATATCCCGATTTGCCTATTGTCTGAGTTACTCAATGGTAAAAAGGGAATACAATCATCTCAGGCCAATGATCCCAATGAAGAAACTTTCAAATGTTGCAAGAAGGTCTCAATTCCCAAAGAAAATCAAGTTCATTGATAAGCTCGGCTGCCCCTAAATCATTGTAAGTTTGATATAAAAAATAAATAAAAAAAAGAAAAAAAAAGAAAAAAAAAAAAAGAAGAAAATAATAAGAAAAAAAAAAAAGAAAAAAAAAAAAGAGGAAAAAATAAAAGAAATGGAAAAACGAAAAGTGGGATAACCGAAACAAGAAGTATTGGTATAAACGTGGAAGAGATTTGAAGAGGAAAGAAAGATGATAGATAGATTTGTTCATATTTTCCGCCTCGGTCCAAATTAGCGGCAAATGATATTTTTTGGAATCAGAACTTGATGGATTCGAATGGAATTAGAATTTGAGAAAAGAAACATTGGTCGTGGTCTGAAAATGTATTAGAATCATATTCCTCTACATTCTTGACTCAAGATCTCATAGAAAATCATATCGGGTATTGAAGGTACTCATTTTAGTAATTTTCGACATTTACCCATTTTTGGACTAAATCAGTTTTGCAGGACTTGAGAAAACACAGAGCATGCAGGAGTATTAGAACCCCAAGCATTAAAGCACCTACTAATTTGAAAAGACAAGGATCCAGTCGAGCAAGTCAAGGAGACCTCGATGAGGTATGTTGGGCCTTCCCCTGAGTCGAAGGGAACTAAAAAAAAAAAAAAAAATTCGAATCACCCCGAAGCATGTCGAACTCTCAGTTGAAAAGTGAGACTTCTAAAATTCAAAATGGAAAAATCTCCCGATATTGTCTCGTGACCCGTGAAAGTCGAGGGCCATTAGTCAAATGACCACGACGAAAAATGGGGGAATGGAATTGTGAGTCATCAAAGGTAACAACTTTCAGACTAAGATTTTGTTTTAGAAATGTTTTCATGTGCATTACAGGGATTTCAAGGAGCTTGGAAGTATGGATTTCTCTATTACTAGGACTTCTTACCTTCCAGCTCAAATTGGAAACTCTTATTATTGAAATTTCAGAAGCTCCAAATGAGCGTCCAGGTAGGTGTTTTGCCTTGAAAGGGACGAAAAGTAAACTACCCTGAACTTGATCATCGGCATAATACTAAGGTACACAGGCAATCTATAAATGTTCGGTCATCTGAGAGTTCGACTGGGGCACATTTATGTCTTTGCTCTCTCATTCTGACTCAATCACAAATTGGGGCATTTTTTATACTCTTGAACTTTCTTTAGGCCCCTGGCCAAGAGGGCTGGGGCATGAGTCATTTTTTATTACTCTAAACAATCCTCTAAACAGACACTTATTCGTCATGAGTATCGTCATGAGTCATTTTTTATTACTTTAAACAATCCTTTAAACAGACACTTGTTCGTAATGAGTATCGTCATGAGTCATTATTTTTATTACTCTAAACAATCTTCTAAACAGACACTTGTTCATCATGAGTATCGTCATGAGTCATATTTTTATTACTCTAAACAATCCTCTAAACAGACACTTGTTCGTCATGAGTATCGTCATGAGTCATTTTTTATTACTCTAAACAATCCTCTAAACAGACACTTGTTCATCATGAGTATCGTCAGGAGTTATTTTTTTTATTACTCTAAACAATCCTCTAAACAGACACTTGTTCGTCATGAGTATCGTTATGAGTCATTTTTTTATTACTCTAAACAATCCTCTAAACGGACACATGTTCGTCATGAGTACCGTCATGAATTATCTTATTACTCTAAACGATCCTCTAAACAGACACTTGTTCGTCATGAGTATCGTCATGAGTCATTTTTTATTACTCTAAACGATCCTCTAAACGGACACATGTTCGCTATGAGTACCGTCATGAATTATTTTATTACTCTAAAAATAATCATTTTAACAGACACTTGTTCGTCATGAGTATCATCACGAGTTAATTTTTTTTATCACTCTAAACGATCTTCTAAACGGACATTTGTTTGTCATGAACATCGTCATGAATCATTCTTTTATTTCTCTAAACGGACACTTGTTCGTCGTGAATCTTCTTTTATTACTCTAAACGTACACTTGTTCGTCATGAGTATCGTCATGAGTCATTTTATTTTATTTGTTTTATTATTGGAAAATACACTAAAAAAATAAATAAAAATAAAAAATGGGACGATCAAAATGACGTGGTCTTTTATCTTTGTCAAGCAAGTGAGACTTGCATGACAAAGAGGGGCAGCTGTAGACACGGCATTTTGACCGCTTCGCAAAAATTATACTTTATTTTATAGTTACCTTTATTTTATTTTTCTATTTATTTTGTTTTGATTGTACCGTATTTGTGCGGTTTAATACTGCTAAATTAACTTTTATTAATCTCTTAAGTAAATTAAATATTAGTAATTGATTTTTTTTTTATTTTTTTTGGTTTTGTAGATTTTTCGAAGTGGAATAAAAACGCGTTAATTCGGAACAAAATGGACAAGAAACAGACAAGAACGAGAGAAGCCTGGACCGAACGGGGGTGGGGGGGCTGCACAAAGGTCGCACGTGCGACCAGCTGGCCGCATATACGGCCAGCGGTGGGCAAAGAGCTAATGCTCTCTGCCCACCCCCTTTTTGGGTGCACCAAGTTTTGGTGCACCCAAAAGGGGGTGGGTGCACCGAATTTCGGTGCATCCACCCCCTTTTTCTTACTTTTTCCTACCTTTTTCATGCGTTTTGTCGGACGGTTTCGCATCGAAAATTTCCTATAAATAGAAGAAGGCTCAGACAACACAGGGGAGGAATTTTTTCGCTAGGGGGATTTTTTTTTTAGAGGAATTTTTTGGGAAGGGAGAGGTGAAATCTGGAGAGAAATTTTGAAGAAAATAATATTATTTTCATTTTATTGTAATTTTGAAGAAAAAAAAATCTCCAAGAAGGTGGTAAATTTTCATCTGTTGTAAATCTTACTCCTTTTTTTAAATAAGTTGTTATTATACTAATATTTTTTTTTTGTATATTAGATTTTTTTTCTTTTATTATTTATTTATTTCTTTTTACTTATTTATTTATTTATTTATTTATTTTTTTGAGTAAATAAAACGAGGTGGAAAATTCCCAACCTTCCATTGGAACAGTTTAAGTTTAGAAGGGAATTACTCCCCTCGAGGCGTGTGAATGTGTGGGCACGTGTGTTTTATTTAATTTGTATTAAATATAATGTGCTAACAATACGAGGTGAAAAACTTCTGACCTTCCATTGGAACGGTTTAAGTTTAGAATGAAATTACTCCCCTTGAGAAGTGTGTGTGTGTGTGCGCGGGTATTTTATTTAATTTGTATTAAATATAATGTGCTAACAAGATAAGGTGAAAAATTCCCAACCTTCCATTTGAACGGTTTAAATTTAGAAAGGAATTACTCCACTCGATATGTGCGTGCGTGTGTTTTCTTTAACTCGTATTAAATATAATGTGCTGATAAGATAAGGTGGAAAATTCCCAACCTTCAATTTGAACGGTTTAAATTTAGAAGGGAATTACTCCCCTCGATATGTGCGTGCGTGTGTGAGCGTGTGTTTCTTTAACTCGTATTAAATATAATGTGCTGACAAGATAAGATGGAAAATTCCCAACCTTCCATTGGAACGGTTTAGGTTTAGAAGTGAATTACTCCCCTCGATGCGTGTGAGTGTGTGCGTGCGTGTGTTTCTTTAACTTGTGTTAAATATAATGTGCTAACAAGATGAGGTGGAAAATTCCCAACCTTCCATCAGAACGGTCTAGGTTTAAAAGGGAGATTACTTCCCTCAATGTGTGTGTATGTGTATATGTGTATATGAGGAGGATTTCAAAATAAAATAAAAACATTCGGATTTAAATTTTAATTGGACTTAATCGGATAAGGTACCGTCTTTGGACGGGCGTCTTGGGGTGCTTGACACCTTTCCCGAGCGTAACTGACCCCCGAACTCTTTAAACGAATCTCTGGTCAGACCATGTTATTTTAGGAGTCAAATTTTTACTTAAGCCATTTTTTTTAAATTGTTTTCAAAAAAGAAAAATATGGTGACCTAGTACATCATTTAAACCCAATACTAGGTGGCAACTTCTTTTTCTAAAACAGGCTTAAATATATTTTAATGAGAAAATCGACGTTTTTAAAAACCTTTCTCATTTTACCAGCGCCAAGCATATATCTATTTTTTGATTTTCTCTGGAAAATCGGGGCGTGTTCACCCTCCATCTTTGACTTTTCTTTCTCTTTCTCTCTTTCTCTGTTTCTCTTCTCTTCTCACGGTTTTGACAAGGGGTTGGCCCATCCCCCTTTTTTATTTCTTTTATTCATGATTTTCTCTTCCGTGTTTATTTCTTTCAATTCTACCCCATTTCTTTATTTCAATTTTCTTTTCTTTTTCTTTTTTCCTTTTCCTTTTTTTTTCCCCCTTTTTATCTATTTTGGTATTTTCTAAAATAAAACAAAAATAAAACAAAGTTAACTATAAAATAAAAGATAAAAATTTTGAGGGGCGATCAAAATGCCGTGTCTAAAGCAGCGTTGCTTGCGACTTTGACTCTGAGACCGACATTGATCGATTGTATTATAGAAGCGCAAAAGTCGGAAACCCAATTGAGAAAGATTAGAGATGAAGTGAAGAATGGTCACAGAGCCGACTATCGCGTCAGGGATAATGATGAAGCCTTGATGCTGGAGAATAGACTGTGCGTACCTAAAAATGTCAATCTAAAGAAAGATATTCTAGAGGAAGCGCACAGCTCAGCATATGCAATGCACCTAGGAAGTACCAATATGTATCAGGATTTGCGAGAACACTATTGGTGAAATGGAATGAAACGAGAAATTGCTGAATTTGTTGCCAGGTGTCTTGTTTGTCAACAAGTCAAGATTGAGTACCAACGTCCAGGTGGGTTATTGCAACATCTACCTATTCCAAAGTGGAAATGAGAACATATCATGATGATTTTTTTTTTGAGATTACCCCGCACTCAGAAATTACATAACCCCATTTGGGTGATTGTTGATAGGCTTATCAAGTCTGCTTATTTTCTAGCGGTGAAAACCACATACTCCCTGGATAAGTATGCAAAATTGTATATTGAAGACATTGTCAAATTGCATGGTGCGCCGGTTTCCATAGTGTCGGATAGGGATCCGAGATTTACCTTGAAGTTCTGACCGAGACTTCAAGTTGTTATGGGTACCAAGTTAAAATTCAGTACAACCTTTCATCCTCAGACTGACGGCCAATCAGAGCGGACGATTCAGACGTTGGAAGATATGTTGAGGGGTTGTGTTCTAGAATTTTCTGGTAGCTGGGACGATCATTTGATATTGATGGAGTTTGCCTATAACAATAGTTACTATTCGGCAATCGAGATAACACCATTTGAAGTGTTGTATGGCAGAAGATGCAAGACTACAATCTGTTGGACTGGAGTAGGAGAACAAAAATTATTGATGCCAAATATAGCCCAGATGACAACGGACAAGGTAAAAGTGATTAAGGAAAGACTGAAGACTTCTTAGAGTCGGCAAAAGAGTTATGCTGATAAGGCAAGGGTTGGAATTTGAAGTGGGTGATTTTGTATTTTTACGTATATCCCCGTGGAATGGCATAATGAGATTTGGGAAATAGGGGAAGCTAAGTCCGAGGTATATCGGGGCATACGAAATTTTAGAACGTGTTGGCACGGCGGCCTATCGACTAGCCCCACCGCCAGAATTGTCCAACTTACACGATGTTTTCCATGTATCGATGCTTAGAAAATATGTGTCAAACCTTTTGTATGTGTTGACTTCTCAACTAATCGAATTGAAAGAGGACTTGACATACGTTGAGGAGCCAATCTAGATTCTGAACCATAAAGATCAAGTATTGCGGACGAAATCCTTTCCATTAGTGAAAGTGCTATAGCGCAGTCACTATGTAGAGGAAGCGACGTGAGAGAGAGAAGCGGAGATAAAAAATAAATATCCGTATTTATTCGTTCAAGATAACTAAAATTTCGGGACATAATTTCTTTAAGAGGGGAAGGGTTGTAAAGCATAGTCCTTGCACATTCATATTTTTAGTTGCATTTTAGAACATTTAGAAAAATAACGGGGTGCATTGTACTATTCAATAATTATTGAAAAAAAAATTAGGGGCTACTTGAATATTTAAAAGGTTCAAATTAAAAAATTTAGGGATTAGTATATTAACTTTTAATTTTGACTTTTAAAGTTAAGAGGATTATTACATTATAAAAAATATGACTAAGAAATTTTGGGATATAATTAATATTTTTCTTATTTAAGAGGGTAACTAGTGTAAAAAAAATGAATGACAAACAAAATGGCGTTGCAATCCTTTGATTATAATTATATGTATATGTTTATTAAATTATAACATACAAAAAGAAAAGAAAAGAGGAGGATAAAATCAAAGAGACATGTGGGTAGAAGACACCCCATGTGACTTGATCAAACACAAAAATAAGAGGAAAAAAAATAAAATAAAGAAGGGAGGCGATGGATCCATAGCATATATATATATATTATCAATATACATGCCGTACAAAAAAAAAAAAAAAAGAAAAAAAAAAAGGAAAGAAAACAGAAATTTGTGCAAAGAATGGGTATTCCTATTTTTCCAGGTTCATAGGTGATGTCGTCCGCGTAGTATTCCGACGATAGTGTTTCTAGTGGCGCAAAAATCAAGGTAAGTGTATTGTCTTCTATATAATTTATCAAATTATATATTCGTACTAAAATGCGAAAAAAAAAAATATTTATTAAAATTGATTATTTTATAACATTAAACGGATCAAATAAATTTCTAAAAGTAGAAAGTGATTTTTATTATCCAACTATGTTATAGTTGTCTTCTCGTCAGGAGGGCATGTCCTGCGAGTTGTGGATATGTTGTTATCTGTCAGGCAAGTTTTACATGGTGGATATGTTGTTACCTATCAGGCAAATTCTACAGGGTGGATATTTGTTGTTATCTGTCAGACAAGTCCTGCAGGGTAGATATGTTGTTACCTGTCAGGCAAATCCTGCAGGGTAGATATTTGTTGTTACTTGTTAGGCAATTCCTACAAGGTGGATATTTGTTATTATCTATTAGGCAAGTCTTGTAGGGTACATATATGTTGACTTATCAGGAGTGCAAATCCTGTAGGTGGCTGCCCTTACCATTGGGGATATTAAATAACTCTAGCATTGATAACCACCTTGGATGACACAGTCGTACAGGTTACGGTACTGTCGTAACCCCCGATCGTGAGATAAAACGATCCTATGGCTAGTAGGGAAATAAGTATGTGGTATTTTATTATATGTCGAAATGTTTGGATTGGTTGATTTAAATATCTTATCTTATTGCAATGATGGTCATTGAATTTTATTTTGGCTTAGTGTGCGGTTATATTTATATTATGTTTGAAAAATGGTATTCGATAAATACACTTGATCCATAAATTATTTTTATTATGAAGATAGTACACCGATAAAATATTTGATTTCAGGTGTCGCAGCTAGGAGCGGGTTTACTACTAGCACTAGGTAGAGTTAGGAGGTGGTGTTGTTTTGGAGGGTTGGGCGGACATGTGTGAACCATGGAAGGTTCAATTTTTTTGTGAATATTTGAGACACGTGTATTCCAAAATTTTGAAGTGGGTAGATATATTTTGAAAAAAAAAAATATAGTAGTGAATGTATATATGTGTGTGTGTGTGTGTGTGTGTATATATATATATATATATATTTGTTGACTGGTCAGGTAATGTCAAGTCGACGTCACACCCGGCCTCGGACGATGGGGTCCCGGGGAGGGGTGTGACAATTATGATCTTGTCGTTATGCAAATAATTATATAATGCTTTGTAGATATTATTTTGTTTTAACGATGTCTCACGAGAAATCTGATTCTAAATATAACTTTCAAATCGTAGTCACAATTTTTTTTTTGGAATTAATCTCTTTGAACTTCTATTTGTTTTCAAATTGAAATGGAAAGAGTGATTCTTCTAACCACAAAATAATAATGATAAAAAATCTTAGTAAAATTCACCACCCAATTAAATTAGAAATAATGTTGATTTGTAACTATTTATTATTTTCCTTTATTTTATTTTTTTCTAGACAAAACTGGTCATACCATTGAATCTATGTTTTTATATTAAACCTCTTCATGTTTTATTAAACCAGTTTTTTTTTTTTTTCCATATAATTTTGACGTTGTTAGAAATTAACCAAAAAAGGATTACTACAATGAATGAAAATAAAACATGATGAATTAACTTGGCACCATTATTTTAGATTATTTCATTTTAATTTTGTTTAATTTTATCTAACATATTTAACGACCAACGGTTTTCATATTTTTGGATAAAGAATTTAATGACTGACAGTTTTTATTCTATTTTTTTTATATTTTGTTAGATAAATAAATCATAAGCAGTTAAAGTCGTTAAATAATAAAAAAAAAAAAATTATGAAAAATATTTTGTTTCTATCTAATTTCTCTAACGACTTTTAACTTTGCTTGTGCTTTTCATCTAACAACCTAAAACTTAAATTAGTTTTTCAAACTTTTACTAATTCGCCCTCATTCTTGTAGTAAAGGCATGTTACTAGTGAGGTTATGGTCTTATTTAAAAGATGCCTCACGAGAATTCAAATTCTAAATCTAATTTCCAAATAATAGTCACAAATTTATTCCCCAACCAATATTTAAAAAAAAAAAAAAAAAAAAAAAAAGTAAAAAAACCGCGAAGACAATTTATTAGAAAGAAAATGAAATACATCCTAATATGGGGAAATCCCCTACGATCATAACGAAGCCACAAAGGAATTGAAGACAGGAGTTCATGCTCGTCATGAAAACTAATACTGCTAGGAGTAAGAATATTAGTTAAGGCATGTGCCACATAGTTACATTCACGAAACACATGAGAAATGCTAATATCAAAAGAGTGCAACCATAATTGGATAGAAGCCAAATGTGATAAACGGACCAGTCATGACAGTTCTTTCGGACGGCCATAACCAAACTCTTCGAATCACACTCGATAACAAGCAAAAGGAGGCCTAACCGGATGACATGTTGAATCCCTTGAAATAAACCATGCGTTTCAGCGAAGAAACTGGTCGTAACCTGCAGTGGTGAATAGAAAGCGAAACAAAACCGGTCAAGATGGTCCCTAATGATTCCAACACAGCTGGCACGCATGGTGGATTGTTTCAACGCCCTATTAATGTTCAACTTGAAGATATTATTGGGGGGGGAGGGGGGGGGGGAGACCAGCGATAAAGGGAGGGAGCACAAGTGATGGGCGGACGAATAACATAGCCCAACAATTGAGCGAGTGAGTGCTAAACAGAGAAGAAGACTGCTTATAGCTTAAACTCCTATTAAGATCTCGCAGCCACGAATGAACCTTGAAGAAAATTCTGTTTGCATCCATCGGAATATTATCGTGAAACGCTTTATTTCTTGCCAACTAGATTTCCCAAATAATAAGGCAAGGGACCATATTTCCCAAGGAGAAGAATTGAGAATAACTCTTCAAAATATGCCACCATAACCTGAAACGGTCTTGGATAGGTTGAATGATGTGGGGGACCTTGAATAAAGCACTATAATGCTTGCAAACATTGCTAGCAATATATCTAGTAACGAAAAGATGAAAATAATCCTCACAAGCTTTAGACGCGTAATACCTGCAAGCAGAGAGAAGGCTGATGCCGAGCTTCTGAATGTTTGAATCAACAAGCACACACTGTCTCATCATTTTCCAAGAGAAAATCAAGATTTTGAGTGGAATGCGAAGCTTCCAAAGAGTCGAGAACTGGGGGAGAGGCTGATTCTCCATGCAAACTTGGTTAAGAAAGATCCATCTCGATTCGGGGTTCAAATAAGCCTATCCTGGAAGCTATTGAGAAAAGATTTTTGCTTGCTCCACTTACTGAACTTCAGCATCGTTAAGGTCAATATTCCTCTAATCCTCTAGGGTAGTACTGGTAGCTACATTATTCAAATTTGCCGTAATATTCAGATCTCGGGTAAGGATCCCTCAACCCCAATTATCATGCCAAAAATAAACTAATTCTCCATTTCCAATGAGCCAGGGAGAATTCTCCAAAAAAACATCCCTAACCTCCACTATGTCCCTCCAAAGACGGGAACAACCAGAGTTAGCTATCCAAAAACAAGGAGGCATACCTTTTGTATAATTTTGTTTCATGAAAAAACATAAAAGAGAAGAACTAGTTAAGAGATTCCAAAGACGTTTCATGGAGAAATCCTTATTCAAATTCATAAGACTACGTAGACCCAAACCATCGCTTTTTTTGCTGGTGCAGAGAGAGCACCAAGCTACCCAATGATGACAATGAGAATTACTGACTGAAGTCCAAAAAAATCTAGCAATCAAATATTTCAATTTCGAAAGAACCCATTTATGAACGCAAAAAGAAGCTAATAGGTGAAAAGGAAAAGAAACCAACACATGTTTAATAAGTACTAGTTTTCCACCCGGAGAGAGAAAGTGCGCCTTCCAACCTTCAATACAAGCCGCCACTTTCAAGAGAAGGAAATCATAGTATTGGGCATTCACTTGACCGTGAGATAAAGGAACCCCAAGGTAAGTGCACAGAAGCGACCCCTGAGAGAAACCAGTGGTACTTCCAATCAACTGTTTCCTAATCGAGGGGTAATTCGGATGAACGTAGAAGTTTCTTTTCAGAAGGCTAATTAATTGGCCCGAAGCACGTTGGTAATCCTCAAGGACACAGATCAGATTTCTCAAGCTAGTAACACTGCCATTACAGAAAATGAGAGTGTCATCAACAAATAAAATATGGGAAATAATTGGACAACCTCTTTTCGAGATAAACGGAGAAATCCAACCCTTGTCGACAACACTCATAATGTTACGACTCAACACTTCTTCAGCTAGAATAAATAGGAGAGGGGAAATAGGGTCTCCTTGACGTAAGCCCCTGGAAGCCTGGAACCAACCCTTATAAACCCCCTGAAAAGCAACAGAAAATGAGACAATCCTAAAAAAAAATTGGACAGTATTAAGGAAAGCCTCACAAAACCAAAATCTTCTAAGAACCTCAATAAGAAAGTCATGATCCAATCTGTCATAAGCCTTCATCATATCCAGCTTAAGCATGACATTCATTCCTCGAACTTCCTTACCCAAGTCCTTGACAAGCTTATGAGCCAAACCAATAGCTTCCGAAATAGCCTTGCTTCGCACAAAACCATGTTGTTGAGTAGAAATAAGGCGAGGAAGAATGATGGCAAGATGAGTAGCTAGAGCCTTGGAAAAACATTTATAATAAATATTATACAAACTTATCGGGCGAAAATCTTTCAAGGTCGTTGGTTGTATTGTTTTGGGTATAAGCACGAGAATAGTGCTTGATAAAGAATATGGGATTCTGTTACCTTTCAAGAAGTGGTTTGCTGCATCAAGAAGGTCGGTAGACACAACCTCCCATGCCTTTTAGAAGAAATCCGACGAGAACGAATCCGAACCCAGGGCCCTATCCAACGGGATCGACCATAGAGCCTCTATGATTTCCTCCATTATAAAAGGCCGCATAGGGGTTGCATTATCAACATCAGAGACAAGAGAAGGAATGTTGTGAAATGTATTGTTGCCAAAGAAAACCGTATCAGCCCAATAAAGAGCTGTGTAAAATTCGATTGCCGCTTGATGGAAATCTTTGGGATCCACCAAACTACAACCCCCCTTATCTCGGATTTGAGAAAGATATAATTGCTTGTTTCGAAGTTGCACGGAAGCATGGAAAAACTTCGAGTTCGAATCTCACTCTTTGAGCAAATGCTCCATAGATTTTTGCTTCCAAGAAATCTCCTCGTTGAGTAAACATTTATTATATTCCTCTGTACCTTTAGCCAAGTCCGAAGCAATCCCCTAATTCCAACAATATTGGAGAGTCGAATCTAAGCTCTTTATCTTATTATTCCAAGTGTCGATCGCCACAAAAATATTCCCGAAAGACATTCACATTCCAAGACTTCAAAGCCAACCGAGAAACATGCAGGTTGATACTCTCCTGGATGAGCGGATTAGCATGATGGGAGGTCCAATTAGCCTGAATGACATCCAAGAACCCATGATGATTTTCCCATATACGTTGAAAACGGAAAAGATGAGGAATATTATAAGTTAGGATCCAAGAATGAAGGATAAACGGATAATGATCAAAATTAGCCCGTTCAAGATGGGTCATGCTAGCATGGAAATTAATACAAACTCTCGGAGAAGTCAGAATTCTATCAAGTCGAGAATATTGACGAGCGAGACCATGAAGGTTATTACAAAATGTGTACATAGAACCTGTGAAAGGAGGCTCCACCAAACTGGCCGCTTGAATGCAATCATTAAAGTCGGGCATGCTACGCCAAGAGGGCGAAAGATGCCCCAACATTTTCGAGTCATTACGAACAATATTGAAATCATCTCCCCAAATAGTAGGAAGGGTATTGGTCGACATGAAATCAAGTAAATCATCCCATAATTGCCTTCGCTCTAGCAAAAAACAACTAGCATACACCACTACCACAACTAACTCAACATTAAGCCATGTTATCTTACAAGTGATAAATTGTTTATTAAAGTGCAAAATACGGACATCTAAGCAGTCTTTCCACAAAACCCAGATTTTACCACCATACTGTTGATTAGAAACACCGCAACGAAGGTTAATGGCCCTTCCAATCCTTTGAATATTTGAGTCGTCGATCGAAGGATCAATGACTCCTGCAAAAGAAACTCTTGAACTTTTAACTATTCGCTTTAAATGAGAGACCGTGGTAGGGTTTTCGATGCCCCTATAATTCCAAAATAGGAAAGCGTTAGACATTGTAACGTAAATTTGGACAGATAACTCTCCCAGATGTTCTAGGAACTTGGCCCATAACACCCAAGTTTGCATTTCTCCTTTTTTTCTTCTTGACCAAAGTGAGACCTTGGTCATCCACCTCCTGTTGATCTGTAGCATAACTCGACACAGTAGGAGACATGTTTGCAACATGTTCATCATCGGATTTAGAGCGAACAAACTGACTGTCCAAATCTGCATTATTCGCTACTGAGATCACCAACTTATATGGAGAATGGAGATCCCCCTGCTGCTTACCTGCTGTATGAGTAATCGATAAATTTGCATTAAAATGAACCGCAAATTCTAGCTCTACTATTTGCATTGTGTCCCTTTGTAATCCTGCTGTTTCAATATGTGAAGTCTCTAATAATGGAGTAGTGTCATTAACCACTAAAGGAGAAATATCCTTAGTTACCACTAAAGTATCAATAACAACTAAGGGAGTAGAATCCTCAATAACCACTGCAGGAGCAATGTCCTTCATAATATCCTTGGGATCAGTGGGATGGATTTCACATTTTTCTAAAACGGGCCCACTTGTAGAAGGTGAGGGGTTCATTTCAGAGGGTTGGTCAACAACCATTTTTTTAGCCGCCTTTTGAGCTGCTCTTTGACGGTGTTTCCATGCATTTTTTGTATTAGAGGGTTGGGCAGTAGCCTCTTCTTTAGCCACATCTGCCTTTGGATGAGATTCCGGAGCAGGTGCATCAGATTTCTTCCTAAGATCCGGATGCTTACGCCAACAATCCAACAATGCATGTCCTTGAATGTTACAATGAGAACAAAAAGACATAAGTTTTTTGTACACAATATCTTGAAGAAAATCCTCTTGTTTACCAATCCATACCATAGACAGTAACGGTTTCGCAAGGTCTAATTCCACACAAAACCTGGTCGCATTTAAACAAGTAAGGGTTAAAGTAGTTGTGTCAATGGACACCACCTTACCAATCATACTGGCTGTGGCCTTAAGGATCCCCGAAACAAAATAGTTCACCGGAAGTCTTGGAAATTGAATCCATACAGGTAATACCGACGCATCATGCTTCAAATTGAAGGCTTAAAGTAGTTGTGTCAATGGACACCACTTTACTAATCATACTGGCTATGGCCTTAAGGATCCTAGGAACAAAATAGTTCACCAGAAGTTCTGGAAATTGAATCCATATAGGTAATACCGACGAATCATGCTTCGAATTGAATGCCTTATTCCAATGACAAATACGATAGTAGAAACCCTTAATAATATTAACCTCACGGGAGAGGACTCGTAGCATATCTGACTCATCCATAAACCTGATCATGAGGGTTCAAGAGTCCATGAGCCCCATGGAATAAAAACCTATCAAACCCCATTGATTCTTTATGCAAAATTGAATTCCTTCCAAAGATGGACGACCATAATTGAATTTCAAGACTACCAATTGATGAAATAGAGCCTCCGATTGGGTAATTGTGTTAGGGGAAAATGATATTACTGGTGAACCTTCTCAAGTATAAGCCCTTGACTCAATCTCAATAGTAGGTAATGAAATGGAACTCATCAAAGTAGCTACATAATATTTGATGAAACTGACTCTACTATTCTTGATATCCTCCACCTGAGTGGTGGTGATTTGATTTGGCTCTACCATGATAGCAAATAAACCAACGGATCTGAATCAACTCACCTTAGCAATCGGAGTTACAAAACAACATTGAATCGATGAAGCCCAAATGTTGATCATTCCAGAAACCGAACACTCAGATCTGAGCCTCGACGGAAACAACCCACGCCGCTAAAGCTTCACCGCCTAGCCTGCAATTGATTGAGGATGGAGCTCAAATCACCACTGGAGGTGCCTCAAATCTGACAATAAGACCAGATCCGAACACGCAACATCCTAGAACAGAGCCCTGACAAAACCCTCAACCAAAAATTGCCCCATGCTGAAGAACCTCCACCGTCAAGCCAAACAATCTGTAGGGCCGCGATTGGATGCGATCCCCCAACCAAGTAAATTAGAAATAATGTTGGTTTGTAACTATTTATTATTTTTGCTTATTTTATTTTTTCTAGACGAAACTTATCATACCATTAAATTTATGTTTTTTCATATCAACCTTTATCATCACATCTATATAATACAACAAGACAAACATAAACTTTCTAGATAAATTTCATTCACTCTTTGTCTTCAAAGATAAAGAGCGATTCAAATTGACCTAATAAAATAACGAAAATATGAAAAGTATATTTATGTCTAATCTTATATATCTTTTACAAAATTAAGAAGAGAAAATATGTTTTTACTATATTATAAATCTATAGAAATAATGATATGGACATTAAAATTTAGTAATAATATTAAAACATTAAATTTATTGAAATTAAATTAAAGAAATAATACAATATATATATATATATATATATAATATACAGAAATTATGAACTTTAAATTTATGAAAATTTTAGAAATACTATATCGGATATTAAATTATATATATTAAACTTATGTAAATTATAGAAATAATACATGGATATTAAATTTAGTAATAATAAAAATATTAAATTTATGAAAATTATAGAAATAATATATGCACATTGAATTTTGTAATAATACTAAAACTGAACTTTTGAAAATTAAGTTAAAAATAATATAAAATAGAAACTATAATATACAGAAATCTTGGTAAAAAAATTAGAGAAATAATTTATGGACATTAAATTTAGTAATAATACTAAAATATTAAATTTATAGAAATTAAATTAAAGAAATAATATAAAGAGAAAATATAATATACTGAAATTATGGACATTAAATTTATGAAAATTATAGAAATACTATAATAAAATTAATTTTATTAATAATAGTGAAATATTTTATAAAAATTAAATTAATTAAATAATATAAAATAAAATATAATTAATACGTGGAAATTATGGACTTTAATTTACGAAAATTATAGAAATAATATATAGACACTAAATTTAGGAATAATGTAAACATATTAAATTTATCAAAATTAAATTAAAAAAATAATATAAAAAATAAAATAAAATATACAGAAATTATGGACATTAACTTCACTGAAATCATAGAAATAATATATGTACATTAAATTTAGAGAAATTAAATAAAAAAATAATATAAAGGAGAAATAAAATGTACGAAAATTATAGATATTAAATTTACAAAAAAAATAGAAATAATATATGAAAATTAAATTAATAATATTCAAATATTAATTTATAAAAATTAAACTAAGTTAAAAAAATAATATAAATTAGGTTCAAATTTTTTGGTACGGTCATGCCTTCAGACATGAGGCATACACTAATTACTATAATAAACTAGAAGAATCTCACTTAACAAAATAAAATTTATCTTGTTTTTTTGAGTAAGCTGTAATTATAAAATTATAAGTGAAATATATTAATCTCACTTAAAATTTATTATGTGATAATACATATTTTTAATCTCTCTTTTAAATATAGTAGTTTTAGGCCTGAGAGTTTTTTTGCATGTGTATTCCAGTTAATTATGTAAATTTAATTTTGTATTTGTTGTGTTTGGTAAAATATTTTGTATTAGTGGATTTTTTTTCATGTTACTTCTGTGGGTTAAGAGATTGTTAAAAATATTTAAGATTTTTTTTTCAAATATTTTACTTTTGTATGCTTAAATTGATAATATTGTTTAATAATGTTTGATAGAATGACAAAATTTTAGTTAAAATATTATTTTAATTTTAAAGAGACGTGCGATTACGATTTTTTTTTTTGTAATATAGTAAGAAAAGGTTACATTTAAATAAAAATAAGTGTCATTATTTTAAGAGTTTTTTTATTCTTTAACCCTTAGTTAAGAATTAGGTTAGTTGATAATCCAAATAAATAGTGAGGTTCGTTGATAATCTAGGCCGTACTGTTGATTAGGTTTTCAGTCCTTGATGGTTAGAAATTCATACAAAATGGACAAAGGTGCCCTTGCGGATTTCACAGAAGAGCTGAATGAGGGAATTTCGGTTATGGTAAGTTTATTTTTTCGTTTAGTCGGTTACCGTTTATGTGCACATACGTTTTGCAGGAGGTTAATTTCTTTTTAGACACAAATTTATAGATTGAGGCGATGGTGGAGAGTGTTGAAGTTGAATAGAAAGGTTAGAGAGAGAAGTAGAGGTAAAGATTTGTTACCAATCTAGTGAAAGACGTCCTTTATAACAATTACTTGTGTTGATCTACTAGTTCGCAATCCCGGACTAATTCATATGTCTGCTTTAGATTGCTTCGATATAAAAACACTCTTGAATGAGGTTGAGTGTTTTCCCTATTTTCTACTTCTTGCTTCGTAAAGCTGCAACATAAATGGGTATCAAACATAGAAAAATGGTATAGTGTGTATATTAACGTCCAGATGTTTCAAATTGTTGAAAGTTCTCCATCATTTTCGCGAACATAAACTACACAGATGCGTTAACATACACGTATATCAGTGATATTTACATATCATATTTGCGTCAACATTTACGTATGAAAACCAAAGACATGCCAACACATATTCATCCCATTTTAACAAATGTACACCCTCAATGTCTATTGAAATAAAATTACGAGAACAATTACGTTATTAAATTTCTTCAACCTCAGATAACACACATGCACGTGCACATTCATGTATCTCGTAAACGAGTACCCACACCTCGCGATTTTGGTTATGAGAACATTTATGTTATCTTGTGCATTGAATCTGGGACGACTCACATCTTACTTGCGTTAGCATTAACGTATACTAAACGACGATGAGTTAAACACACACGTATACAATTAACAAGATTACACAAGCAACAAGGCTCAAACCAAATATTATGAGAACAATTGCGTTACCAATTTATTCAAATATCGGATAACATACAAGCACGTGAACATTCATGTACCTTGTAAATGAGTATCACACCTAGCAAAAAGGTGAACATTCATGTACCTTGTAAACAAGTATCACACCTAGCAAAAGTGGTTATGAGAACATTTATGATACCTATTGCTTTGATTCTAAGATGACACACTCGATTTATCTATTTTTCGAAGAAACAATGTGACAATAACAGAAAACAAACCGTCGATTGTTGTAATATTCAATCTTTCACCATGATTTATATTGTTTAATTGATGAAATATTCACTCATTAACTTGATAACAATTGATTTTTCACTTTGAACAGAAGACTAAACCCTAATTTGAATGGTACCTACATTTTGGGCTGACGTTTTCCCTATTCCTAGACGAAGATGCCTCACCTTCTATCATTTTGCCCATTTGCAATGTTCAACAATGACGACGGTGCCTTTCTTGTTTGAGCGCTAGGGTTTCTATGGTAATAGAGGAGAGTGTGAATGGGGAGAGATGTAATTTGGGAAAATGGAGCAGTTAGTGGGTTAATGGGAGAAATATTTTTGGTAAATGGACATCAGTTGCAGATTCCGGCGTGATGTTGGAGTACGTTAACATCCATATATCTGAAAATGTTCTCTGAATATATATATATATATATAAATACTGTTATAAAGTGGATTTCGTGAACATTAATTTGGTGGGTTTGGTTTGCTAATTGAATGTGATCTGCGATGGTTATGGAGCTTTTTGCAGTGGGGTGGTGACTGCTGGCTTGACATTCCATTTATGTAAAATGACAGTTGCAAATCTCAGAGTGGCATTTTAGTGTAATTTTGTGTGCATATGGGGGCAAAAAACAAAGACCTTTTTCTACAAAATCTTCGTGAATTAAAAACTTATATAATCAATTCAAATGTGTATTCTATTGATTGTATATCTATCAAGGGTTGAAAAAACATTTCTCCTATTTTAAAGTATAATAATGTCAATTTAATTTTTTTTAGTGTTTTTTAAAGAATTTAAAATTTTCTTATATGATTTGTTTCGTATTTATATTTTGTTATCTTTTCTCTTTCTTTTCTATTTTCTAAGATCTCTTCGAATAACTAACCGATATTTACACACCATGAACAAGTCACGCATAGGTACTAAGAACAATGACACAAACGGTCTTCATATGGGATTTTTTTAAATGGAAATAATTTAGATTCTAAACTAGAATCTGGAAATTCAGATTTGGAAAACCCTAAATCCAAAAAAAAAATATATCTAGGAAGGAAAAAATGAAATTGATCCTAAACAACAATTTATAAACAAGTCATATCCAGTTTTTTTCCCCTTATAAAATCTAACTTGATCTTACTATTGAAAAATAAAATAAAAAACAAGATGAAAAATTGTCATTTGGCTTTCACTATTTGAATTGAGATTTTTCTTGATCATGAGTCTCTTAAAGATACTAGGTAGGAATTGAATCTGAAGACATTTCAGTTGGTTCATCATCTGTCAGCACATCATGTTCTAATAATCGAGATGAAAAAATTAAGAAGCAACAAGTGAAGAACTCAAAATGAAAGCTTTCGAGATGAGAAAAATCAAGATTTTGATCGTACTTCCATGGATTACAACACGATTAATTAAGATCTCGATGAATCAGATCCAAAACATAAACTAAGCAATATATAATTGGAATAGAGAAATATTGGAATAAATAGATGATTTTGTTTTGATTTTTTTATTTTAATAAGCTTTTTTTTTTTTTTTTTTTCATCGGCTTTTATTTCGATTTATTGATTTTTTTTTTTGTCTGTCTGTCTTTCTGTAGGCATTATTGAAAAAAGATTTGAATTGTGGAGGTGGTATCATTCACGTGTTGCGAGACAATACTTGATTGTTATCGCAATTTGTCAATTTGATAAGGTAAGGTTAACGCATTAATTTTATTTTATTTATTTTAAATTATTTTTTTTAGTTTTCAAATGTATCTTCAAGTAAAGTTATGTTGTAATTATTGAATATTTTTATATTATTATTTTTTTAATATGATATATTGTCATTAAATTAAACATTTTATTTATGATTGTTGTTAGATAGAACATATTGTTTTAGTTTGACCATATTATTTATTTGTTAAGATGGCTAAGGGACATTTCTTGAATTTGATGATCTCAATGGGTGATAAAATTTATGACTCTAAGATTCTCTTTACTTTCTATGTAATTTTCATGTCAAAATTCGTTTCTTTTATATTTTATTTGTTTTAGGGTGTAGATGAAGTAGAAAAGAGAATTTATTAGAAGTTTTATATAGGTATATAAAGAATGTATTTGTAAATAATGTATAATTTTTCTTTCTCTTATTGGGAATCAATAACATTGGCAGAATGATGTATCTTTTTTAATTATTTATGGTATAATTTGTTTAATACTACCATATAACCTGTGCTATATTTTCACTCAAAAAATATTGTTTAAACAGAGATCGTGTCAAAAAAATCAAATAATATATATATATAATCAAACATGCATAGCATCTAACCGCTCCACGTGTATGGCTTAAACAATGTTAAGTCTTTTTTTTTTTTTTTTAGCCACTATCATTTCCTTAATAGCAAAGGATTTGTAAATTACACTTAAAATCTTTTAATTATAAAATAATTCAAATTAGACCCAATAATTACACTTATCTTCTTAAAAATTATCAAATATTTATTTATACCATAAATTACAATACCGTCCCAAAAATATTAAACTTATACAAAATAATATTTTTCAAAATATAACTTTTCAGAGTATTACACATTCTTTTCAGGATCAAGAGAGAGAGAGGGGGGCAAAGAAGGAAGAAAATGAAAAAAGAAAAAAAAATGCAAAAAAAAAAGTAGAAAATAAATAGTGAAAGACTGTTTTACCCTTAAAAAATGATATTTCTATTAGGTTAGACAAAAAATGTAACATAAGTACCACTTAAAACTAAGCGTATACTTAGAAGATTTAAACTGAAATGAAAAAATTTATTGTACTATATAGAAACGTGTTAAACTTAGAGGGTTTAAAATGTATGTTGCCCATGTATATTTAGTAGAGAGAGAAACATAAAGGTCTCCACACACCAAATTACGCTTTAAATCTGAAATTCAATGAACTTTTCAAAATCATCAAAACCCAAATGAATTTAAATTATAAATCTTAAACCTAAAAATTTAATTGTAAAATGCGTAAAAAATAGAGGCACAAAATGCAAGAATCTATTTCAAATACTATTATACTTGCGAACACTTTTATCCCAATGATTGGATTAAATAAAGAAATGTATAGGCATATTTGATAAAAAAATAATAAGTGCTTAAAATTGATTTTGTTAAATATTTAATTAATTAAATTTGTTTGATAAATATAATTAGTATTATTTAATTAATTAAGTGCATTTAAAAATTAAGTCAAAATATGAGTAAAACATTAAGTCAAAGTCCCTTCATTTATTTTATTTTGCTTAATGCACTCCATTATTTTTCACTTTAAAAAAATATTATATTTTGATCATTTTACCCTTGATCTCTTATGAGGGTTTAATTAGGGTTAAGTTTAATGAGAATTGGATTAATTTTGGATTATTTTAAGTTTTTAATTTTATTTTATATTTAAATTATTGTTATAATTTAATTTAAGTAATCAAACTGCATAAAAAAATATATAATATTGTATATTTTTGGGTTAATTTTTACTTTTAATTTTAATATAATTTTTTTTTTTTTTAAAATGGCACCCTAATTTTATTGTTTTGGTCTCAATTTTCTTTTTCCATATTATCTTGATTCAAAGGTAGTTATGTAAATTAAACATTTTTTAGCATACAAATTTTGTACTTATAAAAATAAATAAAAAAATAAATACAATCAGTACTTAAATTTTTAGCACAATTTTATCAAACAACCTTTTGATATTTTCATCACTTCAATTTTAAGTGGTTATCAAAATGCTTATGAGAAGATTGCATTGGTGTGATATATTGACTCAAAGTTGATCCCTCACATAAACCCAAATACAAATCAATTGCAGAGAATCATAAATTAGAAATTAAGGAAATGATTCATTTATAGTGGCGGAGGTTGCGATTTGAAATGGCAGAGCAATTTGGAATGACAGATTTCTTTATGATGTTAGACATATTGAATCGACAGATCTAAACAATTTGGGTTAACAGGAATACAATTGAAAAATTAGATCTAAAGAAGTGGGAGAAGAATTATGAATTGATATTATGAAAAATTATACAGTTATAATACAACGATACACACATATTTATAGGGGAAGTGGGGGTTAGGGTTTTGCCCTAATGGGCCACGTGGGCCAAGCCCATATAATATATTAATACATTAACATCCCTCCTCCAACTCAAGGCGGTAAGTGAGAGGTGAACTTGAGTTTGGAAACCAGAGAGTGAAAGCGTTCGGGTGGATGAGCCTTAGTAAAAATGTATGTTGTCTGATCGGCTGAATTGACGGATTGTAAACAAACTGTATTCTGAGGAATGTGATGATGGATGAAGTAACAATTAGTCTCGATGTGTTTTGTACACTCATGGAATACATTATTGTGAGCAATCTGAATAGCACTCTTGTTGTCACAGTGTAGGGCAGTGGCAACAGGAGAAAAGATGCCCATGTCAGCGAGGAGCCATCGAAGCCAGAGAGGTTCTTGAGTTACATCAGCCATGACACGATATTCAACTTCAGCACTGGAGTGAGCAACTACAGTTTGTTTCTTACTATGCCAAGAAATGAGAGAATTACCCAAAAAGAAATAGTAACCAGTAATTGAACATCTGTCAGTGGGGTCTCTGGCCCAATCGGTATCAGAATAAACTTATAAGACGGGAGCAGATTGAGCTGAAAAGTGAAGCCCATGAAATAAGTACCCTTGACATATCGAAGAATGCGAAGAACAACCGAGTAATAGGTGGTCTGAGGAGCGGACAAGAACTGACTGACCCGATGAACGGTATAGGCAATGTTAGGGCGAGTGACAGTGAGTTATACAAGACTTCCAACCAGTTGGCGATATAGAGTGGCGTCCTGAAAAGGTGAACCATCAAGTGGGGGTAAATTTGACATTCGGCTCGAGAGTAGTAGTGACAGTAGTTGAGTCAGTGATCCCAGCCTTGGAAAGAAGATCTGAGGCATATTTGGCCTAAGAGAGAAAATATCCATCAAAACACGATGAGACTTCAAGATCAAGAAAATAGATGAGCACGCCAAGGTCTTTCATGTCGAATTGGCCACTTAGAAACTTTTTGAGTTTAGAAATACCGCGTTGATCATTTTCAGTAATGACCATATCGTTCACGTATAGTAAAAAGAGGATAATACCGTTGGTAGTATGGCAAATAAACAATGCTGAATCATGAGCACTAAGTGCAAATCCAAACTGATGAATAGTAGTACTAAATTTGGAAAACTAAGCACGTGGAGCTTGTTTCAAACCATATAGGGCACGACGAAGATGACAAACATTATTTTAAGGGGCATCCAGGCCAGGAGGGGTATGTGATAGGTGTGAAAAACCTATCTATTTCCAATCCGAATTTGTTAGTTTTCGAATATGTTTATATAGTATTTTATTATGTTTTAATTAGTTTTCATACTTTTTGTATAACTCAGGTGTGTGGGACAAAAAGATAGGAAACTAGAGCTAAAACAATGAGATCGAACCAAAGCGGTTCGAAGTTACGGTGGATAAACAAGCTTGGAGGCTAAAAGATAAAACAGGCCCACCGCTTAAGCATCCAGACTACTGCCTAAGCTGTGAAAATGCAGAGAAGAGGACGACCACCTGAGCGAAAATTCTACCGCTTAGGCAGAAATCCATCAGAGGACACAAATGGGCTACTGACAGCCGCTCGCCAAGGCGGAATTTCTTCTGCCTAGGCGAAAATCCAACAGAATGTTCTCCAGTCCACCGCCTACTTCACCGCCCCGGCGATCAGACTTAACCGACCTAACTCCACCTAGGCGGATTTATCCTGTATAGTCTTGAGATATTTTTAGATATTTTTAGGATATTTTTGCTATAAATATTCCATCTCCTCCCCCTTGGTCGGTATCTCTCTTCCCTCTCTTGCATTTTTGAGCCCTTTAGGCTATGGTTAAGCCTAGGGTTAGGGATTTTAGTGGTGGAGCTCGCATCTCGAAGTAGAGAAGACGGCGAATCGATCGTGGAGCGTTCTTAGCGGTTTATCTTCGGACGAGGCTAAGTTCTTCGATCGTTTTTCCTTATTTCTTTATCTTAGGAGTATGTGAGCATATTTAGCTCGTTATTTTCTTGTATATGCGGCTATGGCCCCGAGTTAAATATGGATTGTAGTAGGGATTAACATATAATTTATAAATACGTTGTTTGGGTGATTTCGATGTTTCGTTTATGATTGTTCTTCGTAGTTTGATTGTATTTATCGTATTGTTTGTTTATTATGCTTGGATTGATAAATGGAGAATACGGGATTTTGACAAAACCTCGGATTCGGATTAGGTAAATAAACGCCATGATTCTATAACCCGGTCGGGGTTTGAATCGTGGACAATCGATGACGTGGGGCTAGACACACGCTACCTAGGGTCGTTAAGACATTGAGGGAGACCTCTTCGTTGACTCGAAGTCGCGTTATATCCCTAGTCTTACACTCGGGAGATGTGGCGAGGGAGTTTTAGAACAGAGATTGTTGATAGGGTAAATACAACGCGACGATCCAATAACCCGGGAGGGAGTTGGATTATATGCAATCAATGACGTTGGGCGAGACTCACGTGACCTAGGGTCATTAAGACGTTGAGGGGGACTTCTTCATTGACTCGAAGTCATGTATTCTCCCATCTTACACTCGGAAGAGGTGGCGGTGGAGTTTACGTACCGAGGTTGTCAAATAGGTCGAACAACGTAAACGTCAGTAAATCGGAATCGAACACGTATTTGTAAACACGTTAATCCCTATACAATTCTTCACCCTAAAAACATATTAACATAATATTGTAGTTAATTTAGGATATATTAGTATTAGTTTAATTAATTAAATACATTTGTTTTTCGCTTAGATAAACTTAGGTCACGACAAATGCGGTATTCGATAGTAACGACAACAATCCCTGTGGATACGATAATCCGATCTTAACGATCACACTATACTAAAATTTAGACCTCGTATACTTGCAAGTGTAAGTAGGCGTGCACAATTTCGCCCCTACCAATATGCATATAGACTTTATTTGAGAAATGCATTTTTGACATCCATTTGAAAGAGGGTCAATCTTCGAATGGAGGCAACAACAAAAAGTGTACGAACAGATGTGAGTCTCGCCACTGGAGAAAATGTCTCTTCATAGTCAATACCATATTCCTAAGAAAATCCCTTGGCAACAAGACGGGCTTTGTATCTCTCAACAAAACCATCAGAAAGCATCTTGATCTTAAACACACTTTTGCACCCAATAGGAGTTTTTTTAGGGGGCAGATCAACAATATCCTAGGTATGAGTTTTGGCTAAGGCCTGAAGTTCTTCGTCCATTGCTTTCTGCTAAAGAGGATTAGTACTAGCCTCCTTATAGATTTGAGGCTCATACAGATGAAGTATAGTAGAAAAATAATGATAATTAGCAAGATAAGAAGGACGATGAGTTACCTTGGTAGATCTACGGGAGTGATATAGAGGATGGCTCTTAGAGGGAGTCGGTGCAGACTCATCAGACATAGGAATATCCTTGAGCATGACCGATTGAGTTGGAGAGGTACGGTCAGTTGATGGTTCTAGAACTAGAGCTGGGTCTGAAGAAATAAGATCAACTGGTGGTTCCGAAACAGAAGGGGTGATATCAGCTGGTGAATCTGAGATGGACTCAACCGTACCTGAAACTAGATTCTCAGGAAATAACTCAATAGATGGATCAGTAAAAAATCTTGAGTTAGTGAGGGTTGACGTATCAAATGATCGTAAGGAAGAGAACATTTAATGTTCCCAAAAGATGACATATCGAGAGATAAGAAAGGTCTTAGAAATAGGATCGCAGCACCGATACCCCTTATATTCAATACCATATCCAATGAAATAACATAGGTGAGCTCTTGGTTGTAGTTTGTTGTGTTCATGTGGTTTGAGAAGAACAAAACAAGTGGAACCAAAGACTCTGATTTCAGAGTAATCATGAGGTTTACCAAAAAAGAGTTCAAATGGGGACTGATTCTGGATGGTGGCAAAAGGGATATAGTTGATTGTGTATACTACGGTTAAGGCAGCATCACCCCAGAAACAATCAAGACATGATAGCGAAATGAGTAGAGCACGAACGGTATCAAGAATATGTCTATGTTTGTGTTTGGCTCGACCATTTTGTTGGGAGGCTCCAGGGCATGAACGTTGGGGAAATGTGCCATTTTTGTGAAGTAGGTTTAGAAAGTCATGGTCTTTGTATTCCATTGCATTATCTGAACGAAAAACTTTGATATTACGAGATAATTAAGTTTGAACCATAGAAGAAAAACCAGAATATATTTGAAAGAGTTCAGATATATTTTTCATAAGAAACAACCAGGTATAACGAGAGTAGTCATCCACAAATATAACAAAATAGTGAGCACCACCTATTGATATATAAGGAGAAGGCCCCCAAACATCAGAATGTACTAAATCAAAAGGTACAAGAGAAACAAACTGACTTTCATTAAAATGTAAAACTGATTGTTTTGCAAGTTGACAATGAATACAATGAAAAGACTCATGCTGAAATGAACCTAACTGACCACAAGAAATAAGATAACGTAGATGGTTGGATGAAGTGTGACCTAATCGAGAGTGCCACAATTGCACGGGTGAGAGTGCTAGGATGGATGTAGCTGATTGATTTGATGATGGTGAAGATGGGACTTAGAGGTGAGTGAGCTCAAAGAGGCATCCAACTTTACGGCCAGTTCCAAAGATTTTTTTTGTCTGAGGGTCCTGCACACAACAACTAGTAGAAGAAAATATAAGTCAAGTCCTAGATCACATAGTTGTCCAACAGATATAAGATTAAGCGTAAGATCAGGAACCAGATATGTGTCAAGGAGAGATAAATGAGAACTATCAATATGTCTAGTATGGTTAACCAACATATTTGATCCATTGGCTATGTGAATAGTAGGTGCATGCTTATCACGGGTTTTAAAGGAAAAGATAGAGGCATCAGAAGTCATGTGATTGCAACAGGCAAAATCAAAATACCATTGGTGTAGCTAACATGGCTATATTGTTACCAGTTTTATTTAGGGCCTTAATAAGTGTGGTATAGATACCACTCCAATTAGGTGAAGAGCTAGATGAAGTTGGTGTAGGATTAGTGGCTATAGCAGCAACATTCCTTAGCTTGGAATAGAACCGATTACGAGAGCCTCGAGAGCGATATGGGTTCCCATTTGACTGGTTCCTAGATGGAAGTTTAGGACAGTCTTTAAGGTGGTGGCCTGGTGCTCTATAGACTTTACACAGGCAGAAAGGGCATTTGAGCAATTAATGCCCTTGTGAATGACAATACCTGCAGTATAAGGGCTTCTAGGATAGGTTGGCCTTGGCAGATGATATGACAAGAGCAACTGGTGATATAGGAGCAACTGGTGCTGTAAGGGCAATACCTGTATGAGATCCTTGTAATGTGGCAAGATGAGTTTTCTCGCTAAGTAGATCAGAAACGACGTTGTTTAGGGATGGATCTCTAAGTAGGTCACGTGAGTCTTTCCCCAACGTCATCGATTGTCCACAATCTAAACCCCGACCGGGTTATAGGATTATGGTGTTCGTTTATTCTAGTCCGAATTCAGGATTTGTCAAACCCCTTATTCTCACAACAATCATTCTCATAACATGATAAACAAACAATACAGCACACACAATCAACATAACGAAGAACAATCGTAAACAAAATACAAACTCAACAAAAAAATGTTTTCATAAATTATATTAACAATCCCTATATAACCTATGTTTAGCCAATGGCCATAACCACGTATACAATATAAAATGGCGTAAACATACTCAACAACTACCAAAATATATAAAACAAAGAGAAGAAACGAGCGACTTAGCCAACATCCGAAGAATAGCCGCTAGAACCGTCCACTGATTGCTTCCCTCTTCATCCTCCACCTCGGGTTGAGAGCTCCCCCTAAAAAATCCCTAAAACTAACCCTAAAATATGGCCTAAGGCCTTAGGAGCTCAAAGAGAGGGAAGAGATGAGGATAGAAGGGTATAAATAGGCCAAAAAATATCTCAAAAATATCTATTCTGCGCAGAGATTTTCGCCTTCGCCTAGGCGAAGTTAGGTCGGTTAACTTTCTGCCGAATTTTTGCTTAGGCGAAGTTACTGCATGTTTGCATTTTGTTTTGACTGTAACTTCTTCATCCGAACTATGATTGAGGTGATTTAAAAACCTATGGAAATATAAGAAACATATCTACAACTTCTATGTTTTGAGTGTTTCTAAAATCGGATTGAATCATAGTTCAAAATAGCCTTGAAGTTACAGCACCTGTACTAGATTTGCAGCTTTGGTGACCATCTAGGCGAAGAAGTTGGCGGTGGATTTGGAAATGTTCTTAGCATCTTCACAGCCTAGGCGGAGGTCTGGACGCCTAGGCGGTGGGCTTCTTTTACAATGTTGCCTCCTTGCTCATTTATCTACTGTAACTTCGTCCGCTTTGGTTTGATCACATCGTTTTCACTCCGATTTTATACCTTTTCACCCCATGCACCTATTTTAATGCAAAAAGAATAAAAATATATTAAAACATATAAAAATAACTATAAACGTACTCGAAAACTAATAAATTCGGATTAGAAATACATAGGTAATTTACAATTAGACACCGACACAATATGTTAAATCTTCTCACATTCACCGAATACAAAAAATATTATTTTTCTTTCTAAAGGATTTTTTATCACCTCAATATAAGATATGCTTAATTAATGTTCCGATATATTATGTGATAGATCTATGTGAGAATATAAATATAATTTTACTCAATTAAAACACAAAGATAATGTACATCAGGTTAAACAGGAAAAATTGTTTCACAAGATATTTCATCATATTCAAAGATAGAAAACGATTTTTCTTAAAACAAATTACTACGTGCTTAGATAAGTGTACATATATCACGTAGATCACATAGTATAGAGAACACAAAGTAATTGAAAACATATCACCAGAGTTTCTTTGAAAATAGTAGAGACAAGGATATATCACAAAAATCAATAACAAAAACGATGAACGCCTCAATAAACAACTTCTTCAAAAATCTCTCTCAAATATATGTTTCAACAAAATGATTCTCTATTTTAAAAATGTATGATTTAAAACTCTTGTTCTTGATTGATTTTCCTAAAAAATATAGATCAATATATATAGATTTTCAACACTACCTATAACGGCTATATTCAAAAAATAAAATAAAAAAGTAGGCCCATAAATGTCATATATAGATCTCGTATATTATATCTCTTTAAATCTAAAATATTTGACCCGAAAATACTCTTTCAAAACTCTCAATTCAGTCCCAAATAGAAAGTTTTTTATTCAAACCCCTTAGAAATAGAAAGTAGTTTTTGCGGTTAATCTCATAGAATCAAATTGTATAAGGACTAAATAATAAGATTTTTAAAATATATAGTATAATATAGTGAACACCCCATAAAATTTGATTTTATAATGTCCAAACGCTTAAGATTAGAGTTCAAGACTCGAAAAACAGTGTGGTAAAACACACAAAAATTACACACTCAGTCGACTAACAATGCCATCGATCGACCAGTTGTACCCCCAACGGCTCATTTTCTAGCCGTTGACAACTAGTCGGTCAAATGTTTTAGGACCGTTTACTCTGTTGGTCAACCTTTCATGCCAAAATCCTCAAAATCTCATATCCTAAATCTGCCAGTCGACTGTCTTGTCTGTTGGTCAATCGTTTAGGCCAAAAAACATATTTTTTTCTTTTTGGAAATATTTTTTTGAACAATACTTTAGGAAAAATATTTAGACACACAAATTTATCACTTCTAACCATATTCCACATAATTCGATTTATTTTATAAGTGTCGTTCGTGATCTTAATCGAATTGAATTAAAAACATAAAAAATATTGAGTTGTTATTACCTAGAAATACAAAAAGTATTTTTTGCTTGAAAAATCTTCAATGTCTTCCTTGAAACCATCTTGAACTTTCATCAAATGTCATCTTGAAATCCATTCTTTTTCTAATTTTTTTTAATTGAAACTTAATTCTAAAATCACTGAATAAAATCATTACTTCCATAAAAATATCAATGTTAATTTGTCCATCAAAACATCTAGGATCAATAGAGTATTTATTCTTAAATAAGAAATTCTTGTAATTTCTACGAGCCAAAGTAACGTAAAGTATGTAAAATTCTTTCATTTTTGGATGACTTGTTTCTTTAGTTGCTAGGATTTTCTAAAGCATTCCAGCACTCATGCTATCGTGCTAAACTGGCATTATCGGTAATCTCATGTAAAATCACTTTTATGACAGTCAAACCTCGAATTAATCATGTGTTGAAATGTTTAAACAAAAAAAAAACGTATTTTAGGTAGGAAAACATGGTCTGAATATACTTGTAGCATGCATGTAATAATTTAGGCCCTAAATTTGTATATACTTGTAGCAGTAAACTCTCTTTATTGAATGAGCTGGAAGCATAGTATCATAAGTGTGAAGATCAATGAATAACATGAAAAGTCTAGAGAAAAGAGAAACAACAGCTAGAGTTTATTATCTCTGAATAAAGAATACAATAGAAAATCTAGGAAAGATAGACTTATATAGGCGTACAATAGAAAACCTAGAAAACAAATAAAAGATAATTTTGCCCTTACTAAATAATAATAATAATAATAAACCCTGCTAACTCTAATATCCCCTCTCAAACTCACGATGTTGCAGCAAGTAGCATCGAGAGTTTGTCAACCAAAAAACGAAAGCACGAAATAGAATGCTACTTGGTGAACAAGTTGACAATTTGCATGGATGATGACACAAAAGGCAAAGTAATAGTCCCATGTTGAAGATGATGACGAGTGAGATGACAATCGATCTCGATGTGTTTGGTCCGTTCATGAAAGACTGAATTGTGAGTAATCTGAATAGCACTCTTATTATCACAATACATGGTAGTGGGATGAGAAAGAGAAACACTCATATCTGCAAGTAACCAATGCAACCAAACTATTTCGATGGTAGTGGATATCATCGCATAATACTCAGCTTCCATGGAAGATTTAGAAATAATGACCTGCTTCTTGCTCTTCCATGAAATAAGAGAATCACCAAAAAATATACAAAAAACTTGTAACAGACTTGTGATCTGTGGGATCACTAGCCCAATCAGCATCAGAATAGGCATGTAGCTCTAAAGACGAGGTCAATGGAAGTAAAGGACTCTGAAAGAGGGTACCCCGAAGATACCGAAGGATACGAAGAACAACAACCCAATGAACTGTAGTAGGAGAAGTGAAAAATTAACTGACGATATGAACATCGTGGGCAATGTCCAGGCGAGTGATAGTTAGATAGACCAAATTACCAACAATAGTACGATATAATGTAGGATCTAACAGAGGGGCACCATCGGAAAGTGAGTAGCGAAC
This sequence comes from Eucommia ulmoides, assembly GCA_016647705.1. NCBI lineage: Eukaryota > Viridiplantae > Streptophyta > Magnoliopsida > Garryales > Eucommiaceae > Eucommia > Eucommia ulmoides. Next base: position 41,178,724 of record CM028337.1, on the reverse strand, counting down.
ATTCACCTCTAGAGGAGTATCAACAGTCCTAGAATTAGTAAGACGAGCACGCTCGAGAATGTCAGTTGTATATTTAGACTAAGAAAAAAGATAGCATTTTGGAGAAAAATCTACTTCAATACCCAAAAAGTAGCGTAAAGACCCAAAGTCTTTCATTTCAAACTGACGAGATAATTCTGATTTCAAAATTGCAATCCCATCAACGTCATCACCAGTAATAATCATTTAATCCACATATAAAGATAGTAGAATACAGCCAGCAGTGGTACACTTAATAAACAGAGAAGAATCATGATTACTTGGGTGAAAACCAAGCGAAGTAATTACTGTAGAGAACTTCTTATACCAGGCTCGAGGAGCCTGGTTAAGGCAGTATAAAGATTTCTTGAGTTTGCAAACTTCTTCAGACCTATGAGCAACACCCGGAGGAGGAGTCATGTAAACTTCTTCTTGAAGATCGCTATTCAAGAAGGCATTTTTAACATCCATCTTAGAAATATTCCACTAACGAATAGATGCAACGACAATAAGAGTGCGAACAGTCGTCATTTTTGCAACTGGAGCAAAAGTCTCCTTATAATCCATACCATATTGCTAAGAAAATCCCTTGGCAACCAAACGAGCTTTGTACCGCTTAACTGAACCATCAGACTTGGTTTTAATTTTGTAGACCCAACAAGAACCAAATGGACTTTTACCCGGAGGTAAAGGTACCAAATCCCATGTATCCATCTTGTATAAAGCAGAGAGTTCCTCAGTCATAGCATGTTACCAAAGAGGATCAAGTGCTGTCTCTTTATAGGATAAAGGCTCAGAGAGACAGTAAATAGAGGCTAAAAATGAAGCAAAAGAATGTGAATAACAAGAGTAAACAAAATCTGGTATATGAGTAGACTTACGAATGCGTTGAGGATAGCGAGGAAGTGCATCCACAATCTGAGAAGATTCTTGGCAGGCCATCAGAGAGGCGGGGGCGCTAGAAGTATCAATACCTGCAAAGCTACCAGTGTCAACATGAGGTTGAGACGCATAAGATGGGTCAATATCTGTAATGCATGAGTTTTGAGAAGATAAACTATTTGTGTCATCAGAGAAATGATCAATGGAAATGAGATAAGATTTTGTCAAGTTGTGTGTACTAGAAGGAATAAAGAAAAAAAATATATGCTCAAGAAACACAATATGACGGGACACATATAGTTTTTGTGGAACTAGATCAAAGCAACGATATCCTTTTTTTCCCTCACCATAACCTAGGAAGACACAAATGACAGAGCGAGAAGATAACTTACTATGCTCTACTCTTGGTCGAAGAACAAAACAAGTGCACCTAAATACTCTTAAGGATGAATAGTTGGGAGCATGACCATACAACTTTTCAAATGGAAACAAACCTAAAGAATGAGAGGATGGAATCTTATTAATTAGGTTCACTACAGTAACTATTGCTTCTCCCCAAAATACACTAGGAACAGAGACAAACAATAAGAGAGAACATGCAGTTTCAACAATGTGCCTATATTTCCTGTCAGCGACACAATTTTGCTCGGGAGTGTCAGTACACGAGGTTTGGTAAATTGTTCCATCTATAGAAAGTAAGTTAATGAAAGGATTATAAATTTACTCCCCACCCAAATCACATCTAAAGCACTTGATAACAGCAGAATGTTGGGTCTTAACAAGAGCTCGAAACTTTTGAAAAATATCAAAGAATTCAGAACGACGTTTCATAAGATAAACCCAACAATATCGAATGTAATCATCAATGAAGGAAATATAATATCTGGACACCCCTTTTTTTAGCAATCGGGGAAGGTCCCCACACATCAAAATGAACTAGATTAAATGGTGCAAGAGAAGAAGAAATACTTCGATTAAAAGGTAAAGCAGAGAATTTTGCAAGTTTACAACCTCTACAATCAAAAATATCACAAACTGAAAAATTCCCTAAGGATCCTTTAGATACTAAGCATTTTAAACGAGATGCTGAAACATGACCAAGACGAGAATGCCATAAATAAAAACTAGAAGATGAAAAAGTCAAATAAAAAGATGACAAGTCAACACCAGAAGCTGCAATGCCTGGTATTCGTAGCTCATCCATTATATATAGTTCCCCCTGCCTACGGCCTGTCCCAATCAGCTTCTAGGATTGCAGATCCTGTACATGACAAGAAGTAGAAGAGAAAGAAATTAAGTAACCAAAATCACATAATTGGCCAATAGAAATAAGATTCAATACAAGGTTAAGAATATGATAAACACCTGAAAGAGATAACCGAGGTTTAACAACAGAACCAATGCCTGCTAATGGCATCAGAGTACCATTAGCAGTCATGATATATACAGATGATGTAAGGTTTAAAGAAACAAATTATGACAAATCAGTAGTCATAACAAATACAGATGTTGTAGGGTTTAAAGAAACAAATGATGGCAAATCAAGTGACATATAATGAGAGGCTCCAAAATCTAGAACCCATATGGAAGAAGACATACCTGAAGAACTAGAGGGTAACAAATCTACTGAAGATGCAGTAGACATGGCATATGGCTGTGCGGAAAGGAACTTCTAAAATTGTTCAATAAGAGCCTCCATTGTGGGATTAAAAGATGTTGGGTCTCCAAAATTAAATGAATTTGATGATAACAGTACAATTGTTGCAGTATTAGGCTGTGGAGGCTTGTAAACTGTATGAACACCAAATCATAGTCCTTGTGGATGAAATCAAACTTTCTTTCATGAGATTAAGCTCTTGATACTATGTAAAGATCAATTAATAACATGAAAAGTCTAAAGAAAAGAGAAACGACGGCTAAGGTTTATTATCTCTGAATAAAGAATACAATAGAAAACCTAGGAAAGAGAGACTTATATAGGCTTACAATAGAAAACCTAGAAAACAAGTAAAAGACAATTTCACCATTACTAAATAATGATAATAATAAACCTTGTTAACTCTAATAATAAGATGCTGATTGGATTACTATCACTGTATGCTTGGAATTTATCTGGAGATGATTGCTAAATGCTATAGCTGGGAAAAATTCATTTTGGCCCAAATGAGCTTTCTATATGTGCTTGTCATTTTTATCGAGAGAATTGTTAGACATCTTCTATCTCGTCCTGTTTTAGATCTTTTCTTGATCGAACAACTACAATATACTTGATTTCTATTTAATCAGTTTTGTTTCTCAGTGTATTCAAACACCTTATACTTTAACTTTGGCTAACTCGTACGCCAGCAACTCATTGGCTTCCAAAGACAAAGCTCTTAGCACAGGTGATACCTTCAACGATGGAGGCGATGCGTGATGGTAGTTGAAGTTGTAATCAGATAAATGATTCGTTCCTTCTGATCTATATGTTGTTCAATTGACCAGATCTACACTACCAGCAATTAGAACTACACCACTAATGGCTAGATCTATACCATCAAGGGCTATATCTTCACCATCAATGTCTATCTAATCTATCATCACTCAGCAACCAGATCTACTTCAGCTACAATCAAATCCACACCATTCTAACACCAGTTTCGTCTCTCATTATCCACCAATATATCTTTACCTTCCAAGACACCATTGACAACCAGATTTGTCTTTTCCTTGCTACTATCGCCATTAGTTGTTGATCTCTTAGGCTTCATCGAACTTGGGCGAAGGGTAGAGGTGGTTGGGGTGAAAGTATATTGTTACCCTTTAGATCTCCGAGCTCAGACCCATCATCTTGATCTGTTTCTATTTCCCAAATCCTCAATAGTTAATTTTTTATCTACAACCATATCACCAGATTTGTAATTTTGGTGCCCAGATATATAGGTCCTATATTTGCTCTCACTTTTCCATTTTGTAGTGATCCTTGATATGACATATTAGCTCCAGTCTATGACATTGTTGCTATGAAAGAGACTCATTACAGTTTCTCTTCTAAAAAGTATCAGTGTGACCATTTGTGAGTAGATCTTTGGATTAGCTCCAATAAATGACTCCATTGAATCTTGTCGGACTGCCATATTTACTGCTTGCTCTAAGTTGTTTCAATTTTCTCGCTTAGGCTGAGTTTAGTTCGAATCTATAATATACAATATGAGTAATAGATGGCGCTATGATGTAACTATAGTAAATCAACAACACTTTTCTCCCAATTTGTTGAGGTATAATTTATTTTTCAATATATTTTTTTTAATTTTTTTTATTTTGTTCTATTTGTGTTTCATTGCATCTAATTCTTTGGTATTTTGTAGTTTGTGATTTTATTTGTCGTAACTATCTTGTTTGACTTTAGACTGTGTGAGTATCATAAGCTTTTTGTTGAGCATTATGGGGCACTTACATTGATACTTGGAATTGTTTTGAGTTCAATTGGTATTAGGTGGTAATTTTGTTGGTGTAAATTTAATATCTGTTGGACAATGTATTTGTTAGTACCTGTCACTCGACCTTAGGTTTCTCCTACAATTCTTTTTATATGTTATTTGTTATGTTTGGTGACTTTAATTACTTCCTATTTTGTATTTTTCTTGATCTTTTAATATTCATTTATTTTCTTGGTTTGTTGGTTAATTGCACAGGTATTTAGTTTATTTTGGATTGAGTGTGGTCTTTTTGTTTGATCTTGGAATTTGGTTTTCTTCATTGTTGTTTTAGTCCTCTTAGGTGTGTTTTCCTTTCGGTGAATTTTGTTGTCGAAACAATCTATTTTCAAAGTATGGAAATAACGTTAAATATATTGTATAGGTTACTTGATATAATTGTGTTGCACCTTTATATTTCTATCTTATTTATTGATTCTCTCATGCATCTAATAATTGATGGCTTTTATTTTATTTTATTATTTTTTCAGTTTTGTGTTCTCATAGTTATTTCTATTTTTATTGTTCATAATCCTATAGTGTGCTATTGATTTGTTTTTAGATGTTTTGGATGTTATAGTAGATTGTTTTGCAAGAAGTATCATCCGTTTTTCTCGAGTTTGGAAGGAATTATTAATAGATTTTGATAGAATTAGGAACATTTACATTTCTCCTTTGAATTATTTTGAATTACTCTATGATAGTTTATTTATAGGTTTGAAGAAGCAATTGTTTTGCACCTCTACCGTTCTACTTCATTAATGGAATTTTCTCATATTTATTTTCTATTAGTTGATGATTTCGTTTCTTTGAGATTTTCTTTTTATTGGGTTGATTATGCGAATTTTTATGTTTTTCTATTTGAAGAATTGCGGTGTCGGACCGTTTAGAAGAATTTCTAGATCTACCGACTTAGAACACGATTATTAGATAATTAGTAGACATCATTCATATGGATTTATTCGTGCGGATATTATTAGACACAGGATATTTGTGCCGCTATTCGGATATCACTACTCTTTTAGAGATTAGATCTTGTTTCTCTTGGAAGAGTCTTCTCAAATTATGTCTCAGGAGCTACCAACAAGAAGATAGATACATGTGTGTGTGATTAATGAATGCACAACAAGAAGATAGATACATGTTGAGCCCGCAGATAATAAATTTGAGTTCTTTACCGTTTAATTATTATTTAAATAAAAAAAATTGTGAAAACTTGTATATACAAACATATATACGAAACAATAATAAAACGTAGAACTAAAATGCATTTTTTTGAGAAACGCATTTCAGTTCTGCGTTTCTCAAAAAAAAAAAAAGTTAAAAATGTAGAAGATAAAGCCTTTTCTACGGGTTTTTTTCAAATTTTTTTTTTGAATGTTTGAGAGAAACGCAAATGGGATTTCCATTTCTTAAAGAAAAATGCAATCCTGAAATGCGTATCTCTTTGAGAAACACAAACCAAGTTTGCGTTTCTCGTCGTCTAAATTTCCTCCTACTCTCATTGACTATTTTCACTTCTCATCTCTTCATACTTCTCTACCAATTCATAACTTTTTTTAATATAAAAAAAGCCCCTCAATTTGTGATTTTCTCTCCTTTTGGTTCAACAAATTTGTCTCAAATATGTGGAATAGAGCAAGTAGCAATAACCCTCTCCCTATCGAAACCACATTCAAGCTTCATTCTCCATTACCAACATGGCTACCAGATAATTATAATTTTTTTAATTTATTTTTCAATTTCCAGTTTTTTATTTTGATGTTATAAGGAAGAGTAGTTGTTAATAGGTCCATAATATTTTCAATTGTTTAATTTTGATCCTCTAAATGTTTGTAATTTTTATGCCCTAAATTGATCAAAGCGATGTATGAAGAAGAGAATATGAAACTGAAATACCTTATTGATCTTCAACTTTTGTTTAATTAGAAACTCCAAGGACTCAATTGAAACAATTGGAAGTTTTTTGGGGACCTATTCATAATTATACCCAAAAATTAGGCACAAAAAGTGTAACCTACCGACATACTAATGCGTAAAATTAAAATACACTTTGACATGCACTTTAATTATATCACAATTTACATTTTGGATAATATTTTTGGGGTAAAAAGTGTATTTTATTTTTGGGGACCTATTCATAATTATACCCAAAAATTAGGTGCAAAAAATGTAACTTCTGATGGGGGAAGAGGGCATTTCCATCACGAAGGATTCAATACAGCCATAGGTTCCCTTACGACTACCTTGTTTCGACTTTACCCCAGTCAAAGACCCCACCGTGGTAACCCAAATATTAGGCTCAAAAAGTGTAATCTACCGACATATTAATGGGTAAAAATAAAATGCACTTTGAAATGAATTTTAATTGTAACACAATTTACATTTTAGATAATATTTTTTGGTCTAAAGTCTAAACTGGGGTATAAATAAAGGGTACAAATGCAAATTTTTTGACATTGGGCCAAGGATAGTAAAAGTAGTTGTCCGATACTAGCGTCTTGTCTCAAACTCACGGAGGTTTTAGGTCTTGTGGCTTGATGATGTAGTAAAAAATACAACAAATAGTGATGTTGATTGAGTCACCATGACTTAAATTTCGACTCATATCTGATGACACTTTCTGGATTGTCAAAAAGTGACATAAAAATGATGTTGGATTTAGATGGGGAAGAAGAAGAAACAGATAACGAACCTCTTCGAAAACAATATAAGAGATTACACAACGGGGCACCAAAAATTTCTTATTCTAAATAGAACCCGAGGTTCACAATCCCGGGTTTGAGTTACAACAAGAAGAAAAAAGAAGAAGAAAGAAGACATCTTGGTTTTGCCTTATTCTTCACTATGTGGAAGTGTATACCTTTCATGGGAATAACATAATATTTAGAGTATCCATTAACATCATTTATTTGTAGATTTTTTATTTTTATTTTTAAGGTTAGTTTTTAAGTAATATAATAAGTCCCAATTTGTGGTGGCTAGTAGATATTATTTTTTAAAATTTTATTAATGATTAAAAAAAAAAAAAAAAAAAAAAAAAGGTGGAAAGAACTTAAAATAACCGAGATAGACATCAAATTAAAATTAAAAGCAATTATAAGTACAAGTAGTAATCATAAAAAGAAAAAAGAAAAAAAGAAAAAAAAACATTACATAAATTAGAAAATACTACCCATCATTGAACTTTTCTAGCATCGATAACTACTTAGTTTTATTAAACCATTCGTAGTAAATCTCTCTATCTTTGTAATCGGACAGTTCTGGGTCATCGGTATATTTGGGATTGGTAAAGTACTTCAATGTCTGCTCGTTTGCATTTGGGGCATTAGTCTTCCAAATCTGGTGAAGTCTCTGTTTGAAATATATCTGTTTCTTCATTTGTTTTATTTCTCGTTTCAATGCCTGACAAATTTTGCCAATGTTATTCGGTTCGTTTTTCAAAATTTCGAAAGACCGTAATTTCGGACTCTTGAGGTGGTACATATGAGACATTACCTCGTAAAGGTTCATTTTTTCCATTAGAGTTGGTCATTGTAAATTTTTTGCCACATCACTATCCTTACCCCATTCGGTGTAGTTGTAACTCTCGTTGTAACGACGATTGACTTATCGAACGATTTGTTTGAAAGGATCACCATGTACTAAGAAAGGTTATTTCCTTGTAATAGGATTCAGCTATGCACCAGATAGCTCTAGTTGTCGTTGAACACCAGTGCAATCTGTAATAACATCTCACGGACCACACACGTTCTAGGGGTAACACAACCTCTCTCGGGCGTCATGTCATAGTAGTGGGCATCGCGGTTCGTTTTCACTCTAATGTATAATCTTTGACTAGTGTATTTGGATTCCATACCACATACCTATCTCATCTTGATACTTAGCATGGTCTTTTGTCGCTGAACCCTCACTAGTGCAATAGAACTTTCATTTTTTTCCTTATCTTTGCCCTTACCCTTATTGTTTGCTGACCCACTTGCCTTTCGAACTGATTTTCTAAGTAATAAAAATCAAGAATAGAAATCAATGTGTACGAATGACAATTCTAAAAGTTTAGATCTATATATAGACAATTTTTGGCGCCTTCCTCATTTCCCGCCATCCACTTTCCCGCTAACGGAATTCCTACCAAAAAAAAATCCCTCCAAAAAAAATTCCCTCTTTTTTTTCTATTTTTTTTTCCCACCATTTTGTTTCCTAATTACCCACCAATTTGTTGCTAATTTCTTGCCTTAGTTTTTTCTATAAATAGGAACAATCTCAGTTTGTAATAAGTAACGTGCATTGTTGAAATCAATCTTTATTTAGTAGTATCCACCTTGTTTCATTTTATTCCCAAAGACAATGAATAAAATTTATGAAGAACATCATGGTCAATGTTTTTTAATATATGAATATTATTTTAATTCATTCCTAATTGGACAATTGGTTGTTCTGCAGGGAAGTACTTGGTGAATATCAGTGACTACATAATTGGTGGGCATGTCACCACATTAAGAGGCTAATTAGAACGAGAACCGGAAACTGGTACAGTGATTTTGTAGGGACAGAGTTGGTATGCGATGGAAGTTTACCGAAGTGTCAAAAAGATGCTGGCATAAGAAGTATTCACCAAGGCCTTTTAATGTTGAATCAAACAAGGTTCACAAACTACATAATTTACTATGACTGTAAGGCTTCGGTTGTTGATGTGATAAATACTAGTAGGTTTGAATGACTCTTAAATGAGACAAGTAGCACAATGAAGTATTTACCGAAATCGATGAACAACTTAGCAGTTAGGATGGCTTCAAAGAGTTAGGACTATTTATTTGAATTTAATGACTTTGTAGAATTTTCTGATGGTATATTCATGGAATATCTGATTGCCCTTGAAAATATCCGAGCATGAAGGTTTGCTGATCTGCCCGTCTAACAAACTTTATTTCAAACTCTTATTTTATAGCAGTTATTTTTGTAATGTACTATGTGCTTGTTTTTACGTATTGTAGTATTGTAAACATTTATTTGTATGTATGTATGTGTGTCTGTATTAATGATAAACGATTACCTAAATAGTCAAATCCATCGTAGTACAGTTGAATAGTCAATCACTACTAATAACATTGAAAAAACACCCATTGATTTGTGAAATCAACCATCGTAATGGTTGTATTGATGAAAAAGGTTGGAAAAGGCCAAAAACTTGTCGCCTAATACTTTATTCAACAGCGAATTTTTTTTTTGGAAAAGGCTGACTCAAGCTGGAAAAAAGTTGAAAATGCGTGACCCAAAAACGTCAATAAACAGTGAATAAAAGCTGAAATAACTGACGACAGTTGAAAAAGACTAACAAATGTTGAAATATTGATGACAAAAGTTGAAAAAAGCTGAGGAAGGCTAAAAAAGACTGACGAAGCCTAGAAAAGACATGACAAAGGCTGTTAAAAAGTTGAAAATGCATGGCCCAAAAAGGTCAATGAACAACGAATAAAAGTTGGAAGGGCTGAGATTGTTGAAAAAGGCTGATGAAGGCTAAAATATGACAAAACCTGAAAAGATAATTTTTTTAAAGTTGTGTCATCCTTATCTTCAAACATTAATTCGAGTAAGGAAAGCTCATATAGTATTTCAAGTGAGGAAAATTCGTATGGTGTTTGGGGTTGGTCAGGATCTTGGGATCACTATAAATAGTGGGTTCTACAACCATATTATGATGACTACTGGATCGATCAAGACACCAATCTGATCGAGTATCGTGTCGGCCTACGGCAAGAGTGAGAATACAAGATAAGAGAAGCTAACAATCTTTTAAATTCTTTGAGAGCTCTTAATGCACTTGTTTCACATCGTCGAAGTCTTCAGATGCCTTACAGATGCCAAATTGATGACACAAGTGAGATAGAATATGCTATTACACAAATTCTCATGGAGAACAATCGAATGTTGTTGTGAAAGAGTCGATATTATCTACTCCAAGTAGCCAATGAAATGGCCACTGCAAGTAACAGAACACTCTCTCAAGACAAATACAATAACGTGATGACGAACTACAATTAATTGTCTGAGGGATACATGTTAAACGAAGAATAAATATATTTAGTTAGTTTTATGCTATTTGTTATGTATTTTCATGTGATTACCTTTGTGATGTTACGTACTGTATTTGTTATGTATTGTATTTGTTATTTATTTTTATATTACTATTTTTGTGATGTTACATACTATTTTTCTTATGTATTGTATTTATTATATGTTTTCATGTGACTACCTTCGTAATGTTACATACTGAATGTTTTAGAAAGTTTTTAGTCTATCGTAAATCAACAACTTTCTAAATAACTCCATAAGTTATTAAATAATATACATATTAAATTATATACATTTGTACAAATTATACTACATATCATTGAATTCTATGTACCGCACCCCCTACGTTTAATGTTTCTCCATTATCGTCGTAGAAAAAGTGATAGTTTCTTCATTTCATCTACCTGTGTATGATCGACTTGAGTCACGTTCTCTAAATCCATACGGCAGTTCCTCCACGATCGGCAACGCATGTTCGTCGTTCGACGACCAAAGGACCGGAGACACATGTCTTTGAATTCCAATGGGTACGCCACGTGTCACACTAGGAATGGGTGTTGAGCTTGTTAATGGATGCTTCATCATCGGGGTAACAAATGTGCCACCCAATGACGGTCCGCATTTAACACCCAGGTCGATGCCATACTTTGAATAGAAATCATTCATTCCGTAAGTAGATGATCCGACAGTGGCGTCCTCCATTACTGCCTCGCCTGGGTGGTACACGTCATCATCCAGGGTTTATGGAAAACCCAGAAGACGACTCTAACGATGGATCTGGTATGCGCTCCAACCCTGGAGCAACGTCACCCGACATCTGGTATGGTAGCTGCTGGTACAAGGCCCGAGAACATATGTCACGCATTAATAATAGAGCCTTATCTATGTCTCCTGGGTGTTTCGTTCGTGAGGCAAGCTCGCTCACACACAGCATTAGTAAAATATATGGTTTCTACAAACAAAGTCGATTACACCTAAGTAAATGAACATTAATAGTAACACAGATTAACAAACATATGTTCCACTTAAATTCTACCTCTATTGTCGGACAACCTCCTACTGCATGGTAGCCAAAGTTCGATTGGTAAGACGGGTTCACTATGAACCTTCTAGTGACCTCCTAGCTATGCACACGGCACCTTGCTAGGAAAGCCAAGAGGCTTACACGATGTATGCTGCCTCCATAAAAAAAAAATAAAAAAAAAAATAAAAAAAAAAAGGCTAACAATATTTTTATTTATCAAAACATTCTCTACGATTTGCAATGAAACTATGATATGATTATTGCCGAAATATTAAGCCCTACGAGCACTACGAGGATTTTTTTGGTATTATTGTTATTATAAAATAATTCATTTCTATTCTTGTTAATAAATTTGTTAAATAAAATTATCAAAAAACAATATTTTGTCAAAAATTTAATTTCAACATTGGACGCATTTATAAATCAACATTTTTTTTATAAGCAGTTGACTATATATTAATAAGGCGAAGTGTCTCCCTTACTAACCTAGAAGAAAGTACTATGTAGCCTGCAAGACTCAGGAAAACAACTCCACAAAATATTTCAGTCGAAGACCTCTAGCCCTTAACAGAGGATCCTCCTAAAACCAAATAAGGCCTCCTAGAACTCGATCCAAAAATAAGAAACATCCCAAAACAAATACCAGAATAACTATATGGGTTTAATACCTTTTTGGTTCCTGAGAAATACTTTGGGTGTCCAATTGGCCCCTAAGAAATGCAATTCGATAATTTGGCCCTTGACATTTCAAAATAGTTCCAAATTGGCCCTTGGATCAGGTTCCATTAATAAAATTTAGGAAAATTGGATGAAAATAGTCATGTGACAAGCACGTGACTATTTGACCAAGGGTAAATGCGTCATTTAAATCTTATTAATTTAATGGAATATATTTGCATATGTTGTTAAACTTAAGGGGTCAAAGTGTTTTTATCTACCTCTTTACAACACAACACAACGCTCGCAGATCATCTTTCTCTTCGCTCGCAGACCCTCTCTCTTGATCTCATCTTTCTCGAATCACAAACACCACCGCCTCAACATTATTCTACCGATAGCAAAACACCACAACACACTGAATCAAACACCACAACACCACCGCCTCCACTATCGAACCAAAGACTACCTCTACCACCGTCTCCACCATCTGCAAACCCATATCCCTGAAGACCCACCGCCGAACAACACAACCGAAGGACTTGCAGCGACTGGTTTCCCCAAGCCCTAACCGCAACAAGCCCAGACCACTCAACATCATCACCTTTCTATTCCGAAATCGAAACTAGGTGTCGATATCGACCTCGTTCTCACTGTCACAGTCGTCTTCGTTTGTGTAAGCAAGCTCTCTCTTTCTCTCTCTCTCTCTGTCTCTCTCATCTTCTAGCCTCCATCATCTGGTTTCACGAAATCGATTTTGTTTCATCGACGAAATTGATCCCATTCACGAAATAGATTTATGGTTTGATTTTAGAAATCGAAGTAAGGGTTCAATTTCTCAATTTTTGCTTCGATTTCTCATAATTATGCTTCTTCGTCATCGATTTTGTCTTCTTCTTCTTCGTTCTTCGCCTCGAGTAATTTCGATTTCATTTTCGAAATTGAAATCGAACAACAATTCGATTTCAAAAATGAAATCGATTTCGATTTCAAAATCGAAATCAAAATAGGGTTCGAAATCGAAACAGGGTTTCGATTTCTACTTCGATTTGGGTTTTGATTTCGAAATCGAAATGAAACAGGGTTCGAAATGTTATTATTCTTACAAATTTTCCCTTTATTTGTGATTTTTTTTCTTTGGTTCTTTAGTTCCTTTATTTTTTTTCCGCGCTCCAAGTTTTCTGGGAACATAAACACTAAGGTGGTGTTTCTTAGTTTTTCTATTCCCCGCAAAGTTAGAACACAAAAAGAAATTTCAAACAAATTATGTTATGTTCCCGATATTTATTCTAAAAACCTGGGATCAGAACATAACAGTTTTCTGGGAACATAAACACTAAGGTGGTGTTTCTTTCCTTCATCTGATGTTTCCTATAATACCAAGCAAGGAAGGAAATAGTGGTGGCTGTGTTTTGAATGAATGGAAGTTGGGAGAATGGAAGTATAGGATGGAAAAATTGTAAGAACAATAACATTTTACTTTGTTTGGTATGTTTTTTTTTTTTTTTTTTAATCTTGGCTGTTGATTTTGGATGCTTGCATTGTGCGACGAATAGGACCCTCCTATATTCAAACATAATTTTGGTTCTTTCCCTTTGTTGTGTTCAGGTTCAGATTTCATCTTACAGATGATCTCACGTTCTACCAATTGTTTTAGTTATCAGCTATAATAGTCCTGGTTGATGCGTTCTTCTTCAACATACAAGGATTGTACAAGATGTTGTCTCTTCCTCCGTTGAAATTTGGGTTTATCCATTCGGTTTCATCTTAGAATTTAACATGCGCGGCCATAAGCCATAATATTTTACTAATCAATGACGTAGAGATCTATATGCATGAATTTGTGTGTGTATCAATATCTACTAATTCATGTTCTTATTTTACACAATTCTAGTTTGATCAAAGAGGAGTTTTGTATTTATTCTAATGTTTTGATGCTTAAATGAAAACTTATCATTTGTTCATTACTGAGTTCCAGAAAACAGCAACTAAGGATATTTAGTTGTTCCCAAAAAAAAATGTTGTTTTGTTCCTATAAATTTTGTTTTGTTCCCATAAATTCTGTTTCGTTTTCATAAATTTATGTTCTAGATTTGTTCCATAAATTCTGTTTTGTTCCAAATTTATGTTCCATAAATTCTGTTTTGTGTTTTAGATTTGTTATTTGTGTTTCAATAAAGATTTTTTTTCTCTCTCCCTCTCTCAATTGAGAAAGAAAGCCATGTAGGGAAAATACGAAAAAAAAATATTTTGACCCCTTAAGTTTAGATGACTTTTCAAAAGTAACCCCATTGAATAAAAAGACTAAAATACCCTTAATGAAACATTGACCGTTAGTTGACTTAACGGAATCTGGCTCAGGGGCCAATTAGATACTATTTTGAAATGTCAAAGGCCAAATTGTCGAATTACATTTCTTAGGGGTCAACTGGACACCCAAGGCATTTCTCAAGGACCAAAAAGGTCTTTATCCCAAACTATATCCATTGAATACCTTTGAAGGCTCGTGGCTAGCGAACAACCCTTAATATTATTAAAGTATACCAACTAATACATGTAATATAGAATACCTTAAGTATAAAAGTTCATAGAATATAATTACACCTCCGATATCGTATTTTGACTTGAGCAAAACTACCATACAGGATATCATGAATGATCACGTCCGATCTCGTACTACTCTTAGTAAGTCCCCTTGTAGATGTTTTAGCGTCTCATACTAATGAATTAGGACTCACCACTCTCAAACAGAAACATCGAAACAAGATAGCCTTGTCGAAGATCCTTTTTAATAATCCAATACCAACTAAGAATAATTTAAAATATCAAGTCACCTATGTCTTTGGTCTAATCCTATTTAATCGCATTAAATAGCTAAACATTTCAACTTGACATTCAAGGTCTACAACAACATTGATATAATTAACTAATAATATCATAATACTTTTTATTATTTATCTAAGATTATTACTATAAACAAGCATGTCTAGGATTGTTTATAGGCTTTATCTCCAACAGTCTCTCACTAGCACTGTAGGCAATATAGAAAATCATTTAATACTCCATCCAACTAACCGCTGTAAAGTTAGGGTCATATTGAGTGGATCTGTCATGTTTATCCATTGTGTATACTCTCTATTCAGATATATTGACTTTCAATTAATACACTAAATCGTTGCTCCTATTATTTGGATATCAATGAGATCTAGGTTCTTTTACTTGAGCTATAGAACCATCGTTGTCACAATACCTAGGTGTCATGACTCAATGGTAGGAACCAAGATCATTCAACGAACATCCAAATCCTTACCATTTCATTGGAGGCATGTAATGCGTCTATGAACTTGGTCTCCATAGTAGAATCTAAAGGTGTGGATCTCATCCATAACTTCTCCACTAACGACCCCGCCTATTAAGATCAAATAATATCCGAAAAAAGACTAAATGTTATTTTTATCGAATTTGAAATTCAATACAATAAATCCATTAATTTGATGTTCTCATCCTCTATGTCATATAAATTTATTATTTGTTCTTATAAAGTACTTTAGGATATATTTCCTAATCATTCAATACTCACAGTCTAAATAAAATTGATATCTACTAGTCAAGCTAACAACGTGTCTGATATTAATTCTTAATACATAGCACATAAATACATAAGACTTCTAATTGCCAAAACATATGGAATCCCACTCATCATATCCCTCTTAACTAGAGTCTTTTGGACAGACCATTAAGAGACAAATCCACGATGGACTAGTGGAGGTCCTCAATAGTAATTTGTTGCATCGATCTTATGTACTGATATTTAGAAATTAAGCATCTTTCGACCTATCTCATATACCTTCTTACCTAGTATTAAGGAAGCTCTTTCCAAATGTATATGGAGAATATTTATTGAAAATTATACTATAACTAGATATAACACTCCAAGATTAGAGTATGGTCTATAAATTTCAAGTTTTTTCTTTTCCATCCTATTAGTGTACATATTTGGATCATTCCTTGTTCCTAACTTAGTTAAACGATTTTGACTATCCTTTTAAAAATGAATTTTACAAATAAGGAAAACTTTGTGTTGAATCTAATGCTTTGATGGATAATTAAATATTGATGTTTTATGGAACTAATGACACCTAGGTCCTACCGACACTATCTCTTCATTCATCGACCTTTGTCCGAGCCACAATCTTTGGCCATCATCTTCTTGCAGTTGAATCTTATCGCCATCCCGTTCGTTGTTCAAGCAATGTTTTTTTTTTTTTTTTTTTTTTTTTTTTTTTTTTTAATTTTATTTTATAATTTTAGAGTAATTTATATATTTCGTTTGATTATTGTTGTTTGTTCTTGATTTAATTTATTTACCTTAATTGTTGTTTAATTTGTATGATATATATTAATTATAGTTAAAGTTTTTTTGGTTTATTGTTCTTTGAGTATATATTTTATTATTTCTTAATTTAAAAAAATATTTTTTTTTAATGCCATAATTATTACGTCACGATCTAATCACGGTTCATCTACTAGCTAAACCGATGACCCGTGACCCGGTAACTTTTTTGGTTCGATGTCCGGTCTGGATTTTAAAACATTGATCACATATTGTGCTTTTGGAATGGAATTAGTATGAACCTTATTCAATAAATATGTTACTGTAGAAGTGAGCAATTTCTCAAAATGGGTGGACCAATTTAACTCATTATCGATTTGACCAGATTGAAGAGGGTTCGATATTCTCCTTTGAGATATATTATGAAATTATAATTTATCAGCAGGAGTCTAGTGAAACATGTACAATAATCTTTAAATGATCCTAAATGGATAAATATTTACCCCATCGATCCCATCGTAGAGTTTTAATACTTTTTATATTTGTTTTTATACATCTAATTTGAATCAAGTATTCAAATCTGTATCTTAATAGATACAACAACCCCAAGTTAAAATAAGAGTTGTGAAGTTTAAAAAACATTGTGAGCTTCCAAAGCCCGTGGGCCCACACACATTAATATGTTCCCGACACCCTTTTGGACATTTATTAATCATTTATATTTACTGACATTCTTTCTAAAAGTTTGTCTTTGGAAAGAATGCTCAATTTTAATGTACTAAAAGAACTTTTCTTTCTCGGATTTTTTTTCTTTCTTTTTATCTATCCTTTTGATTCTTTAGGAATAAACAATTTTATCTCTTACTTTCTTTTGGAAGAACAATTCCCGTTCAAAATAGAAACAATCACCTTGGCTTTTTAGGATTCTTTGGTTATCTTCAACAAATTTAGAAGTACGGGAAGAATGACTTCCAAATTGCTTATGTCGAAGTTTAGCAAAAACTTAGAGAATGAGTTCAACAGTTCTTTTAGAAACTAATGTACTGCCAGTTTTAGGGTCCTTAGGGATCTTGAATCCTTCAAGTCTTAGCTATGACCAATCCTCTTGGGTAGAAGCCCATGGAAATGATCTTACCTCAATTCTGCCCTAAATAACTCACCTTTTTAGGTGTTATATCTTGCGGTGCAATTGTTCTTGCCATAAAGAGACTCCAAGCATTCACTATTGCATACTTGTTTAATAGACTTTGTACTATATCACAAAATCGTTAATTAACATTATCTAATAACATCGAGCCCCCTATAATCCTCATGTTACTATCAAAAAGTTATACATTTCTCTTCAATATTCGTCCTATAAGACAACTAGATCATTCAGAACTTAGCTTAACCTTTTGGAAGTTAAAACGAAAATTAATTTCCAAAATTAATTTGAAAACCGAAGTCTGGTTAAATAAATTTCTCAAGAACTTTAACAGTGCTTTAGTTCGTCAATATCTATATAAAGAAAAATAATCAACAAACAAATATGAACATAAAAGTGTTGCACATTTAATTTTAGATCAAAAGTCTTTTATAAATCTAAATGTAGTTGTACTAATTTTTTCGAATCTCACTTTCCTTTGGAGAAACGGTACATTATAAATTTTTCTAGTGGGGAATTGAATAATTTTTGGATGTAAGACCTATAGTTAATCTCGTAATCATGTATTTAAGGCTTGTATTTGTAAAAATATTTCAATCTCAAGTATTAACAAAAGATATTCTTAATAGTATTTTTGTAATTATATCATTATCTCTTTATACCTTGATGTTGAGTTGAATATTCAGTTATTTAATATGATTAAATAGTAGAAGATCGAAGATATTTGGTAGCTCGAAATTCTAAATTGTTCCTAGTCGGTATTGGATTATTGAAAAAGGATCTTCAACAATCCAGACTAGTTTGATGCAATGTTCTCTCTTCGAGAATAGTGAGTCTCAATCTATTAAAATCAGATATTGGAACATCTATAAGGGGACTTACTAATAATAGTAAGAGATCAAATATGATCATCATTGATATCCTACATGGTAACTTTGCGTGAGTCAAAATAGGATACCTGAGATTTGATTATATTATGTGAACTTCTACTCAAGGTGTTTTATATTACATGTATGGGTTGTTATGCTTTGATAATACTAAGTATTGTTCTCTAACTACGAACCTTCAAAAATATTTATTGGATAGTGGAACATGCATGGGAATATACGAGCATGCACGGAGGAATCTATCATTCTTAGTAAAAAGAGAAGCAACCCATGTGATTTGATTTAATATAATTCACACAAGTCTATGGCCAGAGGAGTGTGATGATTGGGATGAGATTCCAATCATGTATCACAGGTAATAATATTATCGATCAAATACATCTGACTGACTTGGGCTTTTGACTTAACCTTATTATGTTGGTCCTTTCGATACACTAATAGAGAGATCGTGAAATACACATATCATACCTAAGGGGTTCTCTTGGTTAAATTGTTGCCAACTGGACATGACTGTGATAAGTGAGTAGATGTGACTCATAGTTAGAGAAAATGCCTCAAGGAAAGATTCATTTTATTTTGGAAAGGCAAAATTGGAATTGTTCTAATTGTTATTGGTCGATTGATTGATTAATAAAATAATAAATTATTTTTATCATCCATCTTTTGGTATGAATCTAATGGGTTACGCACAAATAGGGAATTGATATTTGAAGGGTCTTTGAAGAATGAATGGGTAGACATTTTGAACTTAAAAAGTTTAGGGGACAAAGTGAAATTAAGAAAAAGAAGAGGTACAGAGTTTTGAATGCTGGACTGTGTCTATAAGGGAGAAGAGACTAGTGTGGCCTCCCATTCCATATCGATTTGGCCAAAACACTTGGTCGGCTCCTCCATCTGTTCTCTCTTAGTCTCTTGTGTCTATGAAAGTCTGTTTGCTTTTATGCTGCTTTTCTGCACCACTAATTTTAATCTCATTATTTCCTAAATTAAAATCAGAGTTGTCTTCGAGTCTTGAGATTAGATCTGATCTTATATATCCTAATAACACTCTTATTTCTAAGGTTCTTTATTTGGATATTGATAGAGGTTAGATATGTGTGTCATTTCTAAGATAATCAACTTCCTAAAACTATTTTTGTTCGTGTTCGGACGCTATCAGAAAGCTTTCTCATATCACGCCTCAGAAACTACTAGTTTTGAGGTTGAAGCACTAAAATAACTATATTTATAGTAAAAAAAAGTCTAATAGTGTTCATATTTTGCGTTAATGCTAATACAGATATATCCGTCTTAAAAAATTGGATATTAAATTATGATTTAATTGTTTTATATTTCGTTGCGTAGATTTGATAATTTCAAAATCCGATCCCTTCAAGATGGCGCTATCACCCTAAAGCTTCTACCTTCTAACCTAAATAATAGATAGAAAGCAAGGAACCCAAAATAATTATCACTACCTATTGGAAAAAGAAGATACCCCAACACTTACGTACCTCCCATCCTAGGAGAAAAGGACAAAGCATAACCCGAGTCTTTTGGACTCCTCCAAAAAAGAAAATGGGAAGGCTACAACCGAGACTAGGAGGAAGAGGAAATTAGTGGATGGTAGAGGAAGAATATATTAGAGTTAGAAGGGTTTATTATTATTATTATTTAGTAAGGGTAGAATTATCTTTTACTTATTTTCTAGGTTTTCCATTGTACGCCTATATAAATCTCTCTTTCCTAAGTTTTCTATTTGTATTCTTGTATTTTTTATTCAGAGATAATAAACCCTAGCCGTCATTTCTCTTTTCTTTTTAGATTCTTTTATGTTATTAATTGATCTTCACATGGTATCAGAGCCTAAATTTCATAGAATGAAGTTCGATTTCATCCATAAGGACCGCAGATCCAACTATCTTTAACGCCTATATAAGTTTGATTCCTACCTAAATTTTCCGGCGTTCATACAAATCCAACATCCGTATAACTATAATTGTTGATGTTCATACAGTTTTGGCTTCCGCGCAACTCTGATTTGGTTTTCTCTATAGCAAATCATCGATTTGTTTCTAGTATTTGATTTTATTTCTTCGTTGCATTAGATTTGTGCTTTCGTTTATTGGTATTTGTAATGGCTTCTGAAAGGGATGATTCACTTCAGTATATTGTTGTGAGATTGAATTGGAAAAAATTTTCATATTGGAGTTATGTAATGAAAAATTTTCTCAAAGGCAAAAAGATGTAGGGCTATATTAGTGGTATGTTAGGTAAACCAAAAGATGAAAGAGCTAAAGATTATAAAATTTCTTTAGACACTTGGGAGGCAAATAATTTGAAAATCATTACCTGGATTAACAATTTGTTAAACATTCAATTGGTATGCAATTAGCAAGTATGAGTACGCCAAAGAGGTCTGGGATCATCTATCAAGGCTGTACACACAGTCTAATTTTGCAAAACAATATCAATTGGAATTTGATATTCGAGCACTTAAGAAGAATAATATGAGTATCCAAGAATTCTACTCTACTATGACAGATCTTTGGGATCAATTAGCTCTCACGAAATCTGTAGAATTACGAGCATGTACTCTGTACATTGCTCGTAGAGAAGAACAACATTTGGTCCAATTTTTTATGTCGTTACATGATGATTTTGAGGGACTTCATGGGATAATTTTACACCATAATCCACTTCCTTCTGTTGACTCAGTGGTTAGTGAATTATTGGCTGAGGAGATATGCTTCAAGTCTTAATTAGACACAAAGGTTCTCCAATCACCCAATTCATCTGTTCTGGCAGTTCCTTCTAAATCACCTCCTAATCATCAAAACAAGCCATATTCGAATCTTGCCTTTGATGAATGTAGCTTCTGTAAGCAGAAAGGTCATTGGAAGACTCATTGCCCTAAACTGAGTGGAACATAGCAACAACAGCAACAACCACCTCTATAGTGGAAATCTGACAATCGTTTTAAAAAACGTCCTTACAAGCCTCCACAACCTAATATTGCAGCAACTACACCGTCATCATCAAATTCATTTAGTTTTAGAGACCCAACATCTTCTAATCCCACAATAGAGGCCCTTACTGAACAATTTCAGAAGTTCCTTGTCGTACGGCCACATGCTATGTCCATTGTATCTTCAGTAGGTTTGTCGCCCTCTAGTTCTTTAGGAATGTCCTCCTCCATATGGATTCTAGATTTTGGAGCCCCTCAACATATGTCACCTGATTTTCCATCATTTGCTTCTTTGAACCCTACATCATCTGTATTTGACTGTTGTTGGTACTCCGATGCCATTAGCAAGTATTGGTTTTGTTATCAAACCTCAGTTATCTCTTTTAAGTGTTTATCATATTCCCATCCTTACATTGAATCTTGTTTCTGTTGTCCAATTATGTGATTCTGGTGGTGGCCGCAATTACGCGTCGCCACTTTCACTGCAAATGTACGGGTCAAATTTTAGTATAGCTGGGGAGAGTAAGGGTATCGTGTTCATGAGGATTGGTTGTGATTATTATCGATTACCGCGATTATCATAACCTAATTTTATCTAGGCAAAAATAAATAGAATATAATTAAATACTAATTTAATGATACTAATACTATATTGAGATAGTTTTGAGATAATAGACTATCTAGGGATTAACTTTGTTTACGAATACATGTTCGATCTCATTTTAATTCATGTTAATGGCGTTCGACTTATCCGACAATTTCAGTTCGTAAACTCTCCCGCCACCTCTCCCAAGTGTAAGACAAGGAAATACGCGATTTTGTGTCAATGAAGAAATCTCCCTCAACGTCTTAACGACCCTAGGTCATGTAACTCTCGCCCCAATGTCATCGATTGCACACTCTCTAACTCTCTCTCGGGTTATTGGATCGTCATATTGTGTCTAATTAGTTTGAATCTAGGGTTACCACTCCCGAGTGTCAAATCCCGTATTCTCGATATATCATTCTAAGCATATAAATAATATAAGAACGATAAACACAATCAAAATAACGAAGAACAACCACTAACGAAACATAAAACAATCAAACAACATATTCATAAATATAGTGTTAATCCTTAAATAACCTATGTTTAGCCAATGGCCATAACCATGTATACAATGTAAAATGAACTAAACATACTCAACAACTACCGAAATAAAGAATAAATAAAATAAACGAACAACTTAGCCAATATCCGAAGTTTTGGCGCTAAAACCATTGAACGATCACTTCCTTCTTCTTCTTCCACCTCGGGTTGTGAGCTCTCCCTTAAACTCACCCTAAATATATTCTAAGGGCCTTAAGGGGTGATTAAATTGAAAGAGAGGAGGAGAGAAGGGTATTTATAGTGCTCAAAATATCCCAAAATATCTAATAATGTGTGTAGAGAGACCGCCGCGGCGGTGGGTAGGTCGGTTAAGTGATCGCCTAGGCGGTGAAGTCAGTGGTGGAATTGGTAACCATCCTGCAGTTTCATCGCCACGGTGGTGGATCTTACCACTGCGGTGGTTGATGTCCTGCAAGAATAGGTCCACTCTGTATTTTCACCACCGCAGTGGTGGGTTTCTTTTCAGAATCTTGCCTCTGTGCTTGTATTTCTACAGTTCTTCGACCATTCTTGGTCCGATCTGATCGTTTACGCTCCGTTTCCTACCTTTTTACCCCACACACTTGTTTTAACACAAAAAGAATAAAAACATATTAAAACGTACTAAAATGTACTCGAAAACTAACAATTTCGGTTTGAAAATTTATAGGTGATTTACACCTATCATCTGGTTACTCAGTTTCTTTCTCTTCTACCTCTTATCATTTATAGGTTCCGTAATCCCAAAAGCTGATTAAGACATGCCGTTGGCAGGGAGGACTATATATACTGGATGAGCTACAAGTACCAGATGTTGCAGCTTCTAGTGTTAACTTGTCGTCTTTTCATTTGACTTATTCATCTTCTATTTTTTATTTATGTCATTCTCGTCTTGGTCATGTTTCAACATCTCATTTAAAATACTTAGTATCTAAAGGATCCTTATGAAATTTGTCAGTTTGTGATATATCTGATTGTAGTGGTTGTAAACTTGCAAAATTCTCTATTTTACCTTTTAATCGAAGTATTTCTTCTTCTCTTGCACCATTTGATTTAATTCACTCTAATGTGTGGGGACCTTCCCTGATTTCTACAAAAGGGAGGCCCAAATACTTGTTTTCTTCATTGATGATTACACTCGATATTGTTGGGATTATCTTATAAAACATCGTTCTGAATTCTTTGATAATTTTTGAAAGTTTCGAACTCTTGTTAAGACCCAACATTCTGTTGTTATCAAGTGCTTTAGATGTGATTTGGGTGGGGAGTACACTTATAATCATTTCACTAACTTGCTTGCTCTAGATGGAACAATTTCTGAAACCTCGCGTACTGACACTCCCAAGCAAAATGGTGTCGCTGAAAGGAAATATAGGCACATTGTTGAAACTGCTCATTCTCTCTTACTATCTGTCTCTGTTCCTAGTGTATTTTAGAGAAAAGTAGTACTTACTACAGTGAACCTAATTAATAAGATCTCATCATCTCATTTTTCAGGTTTGTCTCCATTTGAAAAGTTGTATGGTCATGCTCCCAACTATTCCTCATTAAGAGTATTTGGGTGTACTTGTTTTGTTCTTCAACCAAGAGTAGAGTGTAGTAAGTTATCTTCTCGCTCTTCCATTTGTGTCTTCCTAGGCTATGGTGAGGGATAAAAGGAATATCGTTGTTTTGATCCAGTTGCACAAAAACTATATGTGTTCCGTCATGTTGTGTTTCTTGAGCATATACTTTTTTTCTCTATTCCTTCTAGTACACATAACTTGACAAAATCTAATCTTATTTCCATTGATCTTTTCTCTAATGACACAAATAGTTTACCTTCTCAAAACCCATGTATTACAGATATTGACCTATCTCATTCGTCTCAATCTCATGTTGACACTGGTAGCTTTGCAGGTATTGATACTTCTAGCGTCCCCTCCCTCCGACGGCCTACCAAGAATCTTCTTAGATTGTGGATTCTCCTCCTCGCTATCCTCAGCGCATTCATAAGTCTACTCATATACCAAATTTTGTTTACTCTTGTTATTCACATTAATTTGCTTCATTTTTAGCCTCTATTCGCTATCTCTCTGAGCCTTTATCCTATAAAGAGGCAGTACTTGATCCTCTTTGGCAACAGGCTATGGCTCAGGAACTCTCTACTTTATACAAGATGGATACATGAGATTTGGTACCTTTACCTTCGGGTAAAAGTCCAATTGGTTCTCGTTGGGTCTACAAAATTAAAATCAAGTCTGATGATTCAGTTGAGCTGTACAAAGCTCGTTTGGTTGCCAAGGGATTTTCTTAGCAATATCGTATGGATTATGAGGAGACTTTTGCTCCAGTTCCAAAAATAATGATTGTTCACACTCTTATTGTCGTTGCATCTGTTCATCAGTAGCATATTTCTCAAATGGATGTTAAAAATGCCTTCTTGAATGGCGATCTTCAAGAAGAAGTTTACATGACTCCGCCTCCAGGTGTTGCTCATAAGTCTGAAGAAGTTTGCAAACTCAAGAAAGCTCTACACGGCCTTAAACAAGCTCCTCGAGCCTAGTTTGAGAAGTTCTATTTTGATAACTTCGCTTGGTTTTCACCCAAGTAATCATGATTTCTCTCTGTTTATAAAGTATAATACTGCCGATCGTATTCTACTATCTTTATATGTGGATGACATGATTATTACTGGTGATGATATTGATGGGATTTCAATTTTAAAATCAGAATTATCTCGTCAGTTTGAAATGAAGGACTTGGGGGCTTTACATTACTTTCTGGGTATTGAAGTAGTTTTTTTTTCTGAAAGGCTATCTTCTTTATCAGTCTAAATATGCAACTGACATTCTCGAGCGTGCTTGTCTTACTGATACTAGGACTGTTGATACTCCTCTAGAGGTGAATGTTCGCTACTCATCTTCCGATGGTGCCCCTTTGTCAGATTCTACATTATATCTTACTATTGTTTACAGTTTGGTCTATTTAATAATCACTCGCTCGAACATTACCCATGTTGTTCATATCGTCAGTCAAATTGTCACTTCTCCTACTACAGTTCATTGGGTTGATGTTCTTCATATTCTTCAGTATTTTCGGGGTACCCTCTTTCAAAGTCTCTTACTTCCATCGACCTCATCTTTGGAGCTACATGCCTATTCTGATGCTGATTGGGCTAGTGATCCCAAGGATCGCAAGTCTGTCACAAGTTTTTGTGTATTTTTGGGTGATTCTCTTATTTCATGAAAGAGCAAGAAGCAGACCGTTGTTTCTAAATCTTCCATGGAAGTTGAGTATTGTGCGATGGCATCTACTACCATCGAAATAGTTTAGTTGCGTTGGTTTCTTGTAGATATGGGGGTTTTTCTTTCTCATCCCAGTTCCATGTATTGTGATAATAAAAGTGCTATTCAGATTGCTCGCAATTCAGTCTTTCATGAATAGATTAAGCACATCGAGATCGATTGTCATCTCACTCGTCATCATCTTCAACATGGGACTATTACTTTGCCTTTTGTGTCATCATCCATGCAAATTGCCAACTTGTTCATCAAATCGCATTCTATTTCGCGCTTTCGTTTTTTTGTTGGCAAACTCTCAATGCTACTTGCAGCAATATCATGAGTTTGAGATGGGATATTATTATTATTATTATTATTATTATTATTATTATTATTATTATTATTATTATTATTATTTTGTAAGGGTAGAATTGTCTTTTACTTGTTTTCTAGGTTTTCCATTGTACGCCTATATAAGTATCTCTTTCCTAGGTTTTCTATTTGTATTCTTTATTCAGAGATAATAAACTCTAGCCGTTGTTTCTCTTTTCTCTCTAGATTCTTTCATGTTATTCATTGATCTTCACAGAAGAAAGGTTCGTCTCCTTACCAACAGATGATGCCTCAAGTTTGTAAAATTTGGCTCTTGAGGGAGAATCCCCATGCACAGTCCTGCAATAAGATAATCCACAAGTAAGGTGAAATAGTAAACTATAAATGACTCTGCCCAACCAATAACTATACCCCCCACTTATCTGAAAAATATCTTATATGTTAGAAATAAAAAATAAATAAATAATATTTTTTTAAGTATATTACATGTTTCAAATAAAAAAAATAAAATATCATTAAATAAATAAAAAAAAAAGTTGATTATAATTTTGTAATAAGAAAATAAAAATAAGTATAATTTGTCTTGTCATACAAAATTTTATCAATTAAAAAAATTCTTTTTGGCTTTTAAACGCATTATTCTCCTAACTTTTAAAAAGTAACCCTAAAAAAAGAATCCCACCTATGTATTTTTTTAAAAAAAATTACTAGACACACTTACGGCAGCTTATTTTCAAAAGCAAAAGCATCCAAATATAAAGGTGGGCCAAACTAACCCTAACGGCATGTTTGGTTGGACGGAATCGGGGGTAAAATGGAATCGCATTTTGTCCTCTATTTTTATTCTGTTGTTTAGTTCTCTAATGGAATGACTTTTATGATTCCATTGGAATGAAAATTAAAGGAATGAGATTCCATTCTAAATGGGATGAAATCAAATTCAACCCAATGGAATTAAAATCAAAATTACAAAAAAAGTCCATCGCTGATCCAGCCAATTCAGAAATTAGAGAACAGAAACCGAAATTAAAAAATAAAAAATTGAGAACAAAAACAGAAAATTGAGAACAAAAAATTAGAAAATAGAAACCGAAAAATGAGAACAGAAACTGAAAATTAAATAACTGAAAATTGAGAACAAAAAAATTGAGAACAAAAAATTGAAAAAAGTAGATTGAAAACAGAAACTGAAAATTGAGAATAGAATATTAAGAATAGAAACTGAAAATTCAGAACAGAAACTGAAAATTGAAAACAGAAACAAAAATTAGAGAACAGAAACTAAAAATTGAATAGAATTGTGAAAGATAATAAAGTGAGGGAATAGATAAAATAGTGAAATATAATAAAATTTTATTATAAGAGCATAATAAAAATTTTATTATATTTCACTATTTTATTAATTCCCTCATTCCATACCAACCAAATAAGTTAATAGAATAGTGATTCCATTAACAATTCTATTCAATTTTTTCTCTCATTCTATTACTTCTTCCATTTCATTCCATACTTATTCCATTCCGTCCAACCAAATGAAGCGTAAGTATTTCTCCCCTGAAGATAAATCTATACTCACAACAAACATCATTTCTCCTTAAGTATTGTTGTAATTGGATAAGAAGAAGACCAAAGAAGGGTAGACTGAGATTCTCTCTCTTGGGAGTTATATTATGCAAGTTGTAGATCGTGATTGTTGAGCTTCGCCATCCGTTTCGCAAATCCCCGTTCAGCTTCTCCGTCATCATCATCTCATTTCTAGTGCCCGAGCCATTTTCAATTAAAGATTTTTGATCTACCTCGTTGTTGGCATCCATCTATATTTGCCATCAAGTAAGGAGAATTGTGGGCCTTCAGAGCGGCTCCATCCCATCATTGGCGACTACTTCCAGATCAAGTAGTTGTGAAACAAATCTGCATCTCCATCTTGTCAGATCTGCAAGTGCCGATCGAGAAGTTGTAAAGCAGCTTCTCTATTAAATGAAGGGATATATGATCTGATCGAACCTGGGGGGTACCTGGGGCTGCTCTAGAGAGTTATCTAAAGACACCCGATGGTGGTCAAGCGGAAAGAGGGTATTTAATAGAGGTCGACTGCCGACTAGAGATTTTTGCCGGCTTTGTAGAGAGTGATCTCGGGACAATCTACCTCAGACGTGGCCCTTCAGATCTATAGCGTCTCCGTCTCCTGGGTCGCTACTGCTGCAGCATTTAGCGACAGATTAGAGAGTGAATGCGGTAGGAAAAATATCTAAAATATCCCACCTTCATCTTCCAAATATGCAATTGACGATTGAGAAGAGGTGAAGCAGCTTCATCACCAAATGAAGAAGGATTATGATTCAATCATGATGGGATAAAACAACTTATTCGAAAAATTAATCGAATAAAAACACGCAACAAAAATTAAGTTTATCCCGTTACTTCAATTACTTCAAGATCAAAAACAGTCTTGGCAATGGAACAAGATACATAAGAGCAAAACGGAGAGACCTCACCAAAACGCAAGTTTAAACACAACCTGAAATAGTCCCCCTGAAACAGTAGCTGTCGACCTCGGAATCCGATCTCCACCATTCAGATTGAAGAGCACTGAGTTGCGCACTTGCTGTCCACATTTTAGCCTGATCAGACGGTGGATCGTCCTTCAATCGACGTTTAATTAGAATAGTGCACAACGAGTTTTGGTGGCTTTCTCTTCTCTTTCACTCTCACTGTTGCGGCTGCCTTTTTGTTCCCACTTTTCACTACTTGAAAAATCTTAACACAATAGGGTTTGAAAATAACTCAAGCATGAAAAGTTCATTTTGCCCTTGCAATTTCCATGGGCCAAAAACAAGAATGTTAGGCCTCTCCACATTGAGGAAATTAAATCAAGCCCAACTGATCAAACTTGTGGAGTGTGGATAGGTGGCGAGGTGTGAATTAGAAAAGGTAGTGACGATTCTCTGCTTTATTCTTCGCCAATTAAGTCCCTATTTTGAGCTTTGGAGAAGAAAGCGTTATGGGTCCCTAATCATAGCTAGTAGATGGAAGTCTATTTGGTATTATACCATCAGTGGAGTGAATTGGGTATTGTGTCATCCAACCCAACATTGGGTCTCTACTAAAGTTATAGGAGTTTTCCTCCAAAACTCCCATCCAAGATGGAATAACTTTTTAAGTCCCATTTCAAAAAAATTGTATCAACTTTTCCTCCTATTTTTAAATGACAATATTACCCTTCAATTATAATAAATAAAAGAGAAAACATTTTTCTTTTCTTTCACTTTCACCTCTCCTCCCTCTCTCTCTCTCTCTCTCTCTCTCACAAACACATACACACACAAAAGCTCATCAGTGTCGCCTGTTTCGGCGCTACCACCGTCGTTCATCGTCGTCGCTTTAGTCACAGTCGTCGTTGCTACTTTTGGCGTTAGTGTTGTGCTTTTCCAAATCTACCACCGCCGGCGTTAGCGTTTTGCTTTTAGTCGTCTTAGCGTAGCTTTCACCTTCCCCCCCCCCCCCCCTCTCTCTCTCTCTCTCTCTCTCTCACACACACACACACAAAAGCTCATCGTTGTCGCCTGTTTCGACGCTACCATCGTCATTCGTCGTCATCACTTTAGTTGCAGTCGGCGTTGCTACTTTTGGCGTTAGTGTTATGTTTTTCCAAATCTACCACTGCCGACGTTAGCATTGTGTTTTTCGTCGTCTTAGCGTCGCCATTCGATTCATCAGCCGTTCGTTGTCTTAGCGTCGCCATTCGATTCGTCAGCCGTTCATCGTCTCCATCGATTCAGCTTCTATCATCGCCGCTCGTCTCCACCGATGTTGTCTTCATCTCATTCTTCAACCAGATTTAGGTTAGAACTGAGTAGATCTAGAGTTGTTATCACTACCGCTGCTCTTTTTCACCACCACCGCCCTTCATTCGTCAACAATTGCTCTAGTTGCCTCTATCTATCGCTGCATCTCATGCACTGTTTGTGGTCTACCTTCAATCGTCCCCCTGATTCGGTTGGTATCTTAGTTCCTATCCAAATCTATTTTCGTTGACAAGATTCCGTCGATTTGTTTTAGGTTTTGCTTTGATTTGTTGCTCTGATTTTTGGTGGAAAAACAAGCCTTTAGTTTGTTGCTCTGATTACACATTTTAGGTTTTCTTTTTATTTGTTGCTCAGATTTGTTTTAGGTTTTTCTTTGATTTGTCTTTGATTTTATGCTTTGATTTGTTGCTTTGATGGTTTATAATAATAGATAAAGTGGATATCTGATAGATGTAATTTATCTATTTATTTTCAAGTCAGTTTTGGTAGTTTTCAAGTATTTTTAAAACTTTTTAATATGTTTTAATACGTTTTTATTTATTTTGTTATAAATCAGGTGTTTGGGGTGACAAGGGATTAAAATGGTTCATAAACGAGCAAGTCGGTTAAAGAACGGTGGAGAAAAATAGAAAACAATATATATTCAAAACCTGCATCCACCACTACAGCGATGAGACCACCGTTGTATCGGTTAAAGTATAGAGAGTTGTTGATTCACCACCGCTGTAGCGGTGAAACCACCGTTGCACCAGTCAAAAGGCAGAGAGCTCCACCGCTACAAGGGTCATCCGGTAGAAGACTGTTGACTTCCCCACCGCTGCAGCGATCCGACAGCAGATCTTTTAGGATATTTTGGGATATTTTGAGATATTTTGAATCCTATATATATATATATATATATATATATATCTTCCCTCTTCTCCCCAAAGACAAAGTAAAATTTTCGGGAGTGTCTTGAGAGCTCCAAGGCCAATCAACCAAGAGAAGATCACAACGCCAAGAAGAGGAAACATTCTCGAAGCGGTTTTAGCGTCGATTCTTCAGATAACGGCTAGTCTCCTCGTTTTTCTCTTTTATTCTTAGTTTGGTTGATAGTTTTGTATATGTTTAGTTTGTTTCTTGTTGTATATTTGGTTATAGCCCTGTATAGCTAAACATATATTGTCTAGGGAGCGATTCGTATATGAAAACATTATTTGAATAAATCATTGTTTTGTTAATGGTTGTTCATGTTTATCTGATTGTGTTTACCATTTTATTACAATCTTAATATGTTTTTTATGGTATTAGGGTTGATTTTGAGAATACGTTTGACACTCGGGAGAAGTAACCCCGAATTCAAACTAGGGTTAAAAACAATGTGACGTTCTAATGACCCGGGAGGGCATTAGAAAATATGCAATCCGTGAGATTGGGGCGAGACTTATGTGACCAAGTGTCATATAGAAGCCCGAGAGGGACTTCGGCATTGACGCAAAGTCATATATTTACTCACTTTACACTCAGGAGAGGTAGTGAGTGAGTTTTCAATACATAGATTGTCAGATAAACTTGAACACCATTAATGTAAACTAGATTGGATCGAACACGTATACGTAAACGAAGTTAATCCCTAGATAATCTATTCTCATATAATATATGTAGTATTATAGTTTAATTAATTATTAATTTAGCATATTATTTATAAACACAAAAACTTAATTTTTATCGCCTAAATAAAGTTTGATTATGATAATTGTGGTATTTAACGATAATTTAATCCAATCCTTATGGATACGATAACCCTTATTATTCACTATTTTATAAAACTTGACCTATACACTTGCGGTGAAAGTAGCGACGTAATTTACGACCTACCAAATTTTTGGCACCGTTGCTGGGGATTAGTTTTTAGATTGTTGTTAATATTGTGAGTAAATAACTTGATTTTAATTTAGGCATTTATTTTGTTTATAATTTTTGTTTTGTAGTTTTGTTTTTCTTGCAGGATACTTGAAGATGTTAGATCAACAAGTGTTTTTGCATTTCTTTCAACGAGATTCTGAGCCTTTTTATTGTGATTGGGATCGATACAAGGAGTCTTTGTTCTGGTTTCCGAATCATTGTTTCCCAAGGGAGTGTCAACTACTGAACTTCCTCGATGGGTTACTAGTGGCAACAAGAAATTGGATTGAATGAGGAAAAGATATCACCTCTTTCGACCAATTAACCACGGATAAAGCCTATCGGTTGTTAGAAGACATGGCGGAGTATGATTTTCACTGTTGGAATTATTCAACAAGCTACCAAAGTTTGGGGGATAGTTCCACCGTTTCGGCACCATGGATTGACATCTCAGACCAACAGGAAGAGTCTTCCCCTACCTTGGAAGAGATATTTGTTGCAGTTATGGGGAAGACTTGGATTTTCTTCATTAAAATAAATAACCGGCTAAATGAGCATGAGGATCGTCTTGATAATATTGAAACGGTCTGCACCAAAATCGATGCGACCGTAACGTTTCTTTAAACGCAAATCGATAAGCTAATCTTCTTTATTAAGGCCGAGTCAGAAGTGGTGGCACCGAGAGACATAAACACCATATGCATTGAAAGCCACCACGAGGAACCGGATACAAGCGGAAGGAGCTTGGGTAAGTTCAATGATGATTATCCAAATGAGACGGGAACCAAAGCATGGATCGACGATTCTTTAGCAATGGAGATCCACATTGTGATGGCACCACCAATCCAAGACAATCACATCTACATGGATCCGATCTGGCTCACTTGTCCTTCACCCCCATTTGCAACGTTCTTTCATGTCCACCAAGCACACGAGAAGGAAATGAGTCTTGTTGAGAGTTTGAGCCAATCAATGCCAAATCTTGCCAATCTTGAGGGCATACTGAATCAAGACCCATATGTGGTGTTGCACGACACGTACTATGGGCGGAAGCCGCTCTTTGACGAACACTTCTCTTTGCTAGGCCGAGGACAATAAACCACGCGCTTCTTAGGAGGCAACCCAAGTCTAAAATAAATTAGAACTTCACAGTCGACTTCATTCGGAGGCAAGCTTATCTCGCCTTCCAGGTACGTGTTCTAAACCCCCTTCGTCACTATAATGCATGCTAAATGTTGAGATCGATAATTGAGTCATTGTGAACACTGACCGTTTTAAGTTTGGGGTTGATGTTTAGTATGTTTAATTGTTGTTAGTTGTGTTAATTTAGTTTAATTTTTTGCATGTCTGTTTAGTTTGTGTAAATGTGTTTATGTTTGTAGGATGTGTTGTTATGTGATGAGTTTTTAGTTCATCTAGGCCATTACCCGATGATGATATTATCCCTTGGTTGTTTTTCGAAGTCAAGGGTAATGCCCATTCATATGTGTTCTGTGTGCTTGACATGTCGGTTTGGTAAAAGTTATAGTGGATCCTAATTTGAAAGAGCATGTAGACTCAATGTATAACTATTTAATTAATTTGAGGCCAATTATCCATTAGCCAAATTCATGACAATTTAAGGGATTCTAAAATCTGATTGGGGGAAACTTGAGGCGAAATCCTAGGTGAGGTAGTTCAGGAAACGTGATT
Organism: Eucommia ulmoides; assembly: GCA_016647705.1. NCBI lineage: Eukaryota > Viridiplantae > Streptophyta > Magnoliopsida > Garryales > Eucommiaceae > Eucommia > Eucommia ulmoides. Next base: position 41,145,198 of record CM028337.1, on the reverse strand, counting down.
TAAGCATTCATTTGATTCGCTTGAGCCTTTGAAACTTACCTTGCTATATGTTTATCCCTCATTACCCTGTCAAAGCCAATTAGCCGTTTCAATTCTGAACACATAACAAATACCCTAGTCAATTGAATTCTTTCCAAACCTATATCGTTGAACCGAAGACACAATTTGAGTGAATCAAGTTGGCATTCGTGTATGCTACTTGAAGTGAGCGGTTGGGTTTAGGGTGAACTTTTAATTAGTTCAGTATTCGAGTACTCACTTGTCATTTTACTTTCTTTTTAACCACACCCGTGAAATTGTAATAATTGAATAAGTTTGGGGGTGTGGTACGTTAAAAAAAAAAAAAAAAAAAAAAAAAAAAAAAAAAAAAAAAAAAAAAAAAAAAAACATATGTAAATATAGTTCAACTTCCGTTTCTTTTAACAAGTAAGTACGAGAGTTGTTTCAAATTTATCTATAGGGGTTCGAGAGTGATTTTGTGCCAAGCGTTGTGCCTTAGGTATCGTTGAGTTAACGACGTTAACCTGTTTTATATTCCCAATATACCCTTAGCCATGTTTCAAACCGAACCAAGTCCTATTGATCTTTTTTGAACTTCTAAGTCTACATTAGTGGAGAGTAGAACTCAATCAGGCATATGAATATCCTAATCCATTACAGTTTAAGTCGTCAGTTTTGTTGGTGGATAATCTAATCCGGTCTTTAAATGATTATATTATTGCGTTTCGCACACACACTTTGAAAGGATCTAGAATGGCGTTAACCATTATTAAATGTCAAAATTCTAGAACATCACATTGTGTGTTTTACTCCTGAACTCAATATGATTGGGGGTTGTTGAGGGAAAATATTTTGGTCGATAGTTGAATTCAAAACTCGCATATTGTTATGTTTAAATTGTTTGTGTTTTTATTCATTGTTTAGTTTTTGTGTTAGTTTATTTAGTTGTGTTTTTTATTTTAGTGTGAGTGTTTTGCTTGAGTTCTAGCAAATTCTAAGTTTGGGGTATTTGATAAGTGTAATTTATCTATTTATTCCCAAGCCGATTTTGGTAGTTTTGGAGTATTTTTATAACGTTTTAATATATTTTAATACGTTTTTATTTATTTTGTTATAGATCAGGTGTTTGGGGGTGAAAATGGACTAAAACGGTCCACAAACGATTAAGTCGGTGGAAGAACCGTAGAGAAAAAGAGCAAAAAGAAAAAAAAATCAGAACTTGCATCTATCGCTACAGGAGTCAAAGTAAAGAGATTTGTTGATTCTCCACCGTTGCAGCGATCAAGATGTAGAGAGCTCCACCGCTGTAGCGGTCAGACAGTAGATCTTTTAGGATATTTTGGGATATTTTAAGATATCTTGAAATTTTAGAAAAATGTATTTTTAGTTTTAGGAGTTTTGAAAAAAATGACAAAATGGCAATTGTTGTAAATTTTGTAGCTATAGAAGGGTAATATAGGAAGAATATTTTTGTTGGTACTTTTGGGCTTGGCTAAAAAGACATGGTCCTTATAAAGTTATTTTTTTGGCAAGATGAGACCCCACAAAAAATTTCCCGAAGTTATATGGTGATAGGAACATTATATAGTCTGTGAAATATCCAAGGAAGAAAGAAATTATTTTAGGGGTTCATAGGTAAAGTGTTCACACTTTTTTTGATTTTCTCCTTTTCTTTGTGAATAATTATCAATTTCACAGTATTTTTCAAGAATTTTGAAATTTTTTATATGTGTTTGTACCTAGAAAAATAAGAAAATGTATGAATTTTGCATTCGAGTTTGTTATATTTGGCCTAATTAGCTAGCCTAGGTTGGCTATTGAAAATCTTGATGGGGTTGTTATTTGTGATAATCAAATCAAAGTGCATATTGCTAACTTTGGCTTGAACGATAGAAATTGTAACCTTATTTCCAATTATTAGAGTTCCTGTTTCATTCAATCTCTAGATAAGAAATTCAAAACTCATAGGAAGCCAAAGTTCTCTGGGAGTAATATCTCATGTAGAGGGAAAAAAAAGTGTGTTTGGGCATTGTGTTACCTGATTAAAATCAAGGCGGTGTTGATAGAGATGGCAGGTTTCAAGGGAGAGCAAATCAGTTGTGTGATAGTATAACACCGAGGGTAGAGGTTAAGGATAATTGGGATGTAAAAAATGAGGGGTATACCACGGATCATTTTATAAAAGGGTTTATTGTTGAGGGAGTGACAACTTGTGGGTATGGCAAAGGTATTGTCGTAGAACCTTCTTGGTCACAAAATGGTCTCTTCTTTCCCAAAGATGAGAGTGAATTGGCCAATATCATTTGTAACAAAATCAAAAGTCCTTTTAGAGTCACATTAAAGCAAAAACTTAGGGAAAAAGTTGAAATCATTTGTGATAATTTCGGTTAAATGCGCTAAAATCATTTTTCGAAGATTGAGTAAACTGATAGAGGTAGAGAGACAATTTGGACAATTTGTAAATCATAATGAAATAGATTTAAGAGATAAATTGTCTGAAATGGTTTTACAAAGAATGGGAGTCTCGGCGATGAGGCAATCTCATTTATTTGTCCACTAATGGATTTTTTGAGAGAATAGGGTTTGTTGAGCTTCCAAGAATGGCGTAATAGCGTGCTTGGGTCAAATTCAATTTTTTATTATCGGTGGGTTTGTCGTGTTTCGGTACTCTTTACTTTGCTATTATTTTCTCAATTGGGTTCTGTTTTTGGAATCTTGAACATCCTATTTTGAATAGTCACATTCAGAGAAATGAGAGTTCTGGAAAATTTCTTGAGCTGGTTATTGATGTATAGCATTGGCTGCAGCAATCATTTTGGAATTGTCTGTAGTTGTACACTACTATTCGAACTGATTTTAGCACAGTTTAGCCTTAAAGATTGGTGTGTTTATCGCCGATCAAAGGGTTTAAATCAATAGTAGTTTCCTGCTGCTTTTTTGAGTAGTTTGTTGTTGATTTCAGCAAAGAGACGATTAAGAGTCCAACCCAGCAACGGTGTCAGCCTCTTTCCTAAGTGCAGCGACGTCAGTCTATTTCAAGATAAGTGTTGCTTCTTAGCATGCATTTAGAGTATAATGTTTTTCTTCTGACCAAATTATTGGTCAGAATGTAAGTGTGTCTTTGTTTCGGGTTTTTGGATCCAATCGTAGTTGATTTCGGCAAAGAGGCTGTTGGGAGTCCAACCCAACAACGACGTCAACCTCTTTCTTAAGTGCAAGGACATCAAACTCTTTCAAGGTGAGAATTGTTACTTAGCTTGAGTTTTGAGTATAATGTTCTACTTCTGACCAAATTATTGGTTAGGATGTAAGTGTGTCTGTGTTTTGGGTTTTTAGATCTGAGTGTTGGTGTGTTTATTTTGGCAAGCCACCAGTTGTATATATATATATATATATATATATATATATATATATATATATATTTTATAAGCAAATATTATATATATTATAGACAATTAATTATATTAGAAATATTATATATATTATAGACAATTAATTATATTAGAAATAATGAGAAGATTCTCCCTAACTACACGACAATAGGCACATCGTGTAGCCCACAAGACCCCCTAAAAAAGTCATTTTAAGCTATCCACACCACTTACACACCTTACATGAATTTACCCAAGACCACTAGACTACAACAGGGGTAAACCCTAACGTTGATACACCAAACAACACACGAAACAGGACACTGAAACCACACAATGCTACAAAAAGTACAAATATTCACACTACTAAGAATACTACCAATCAAAACCTCCGGAATTGAGTTGTACAATTATTGCTCAATCCAGTTGTGTTTGTATTAGGCTAATTATGTGTTACCCTAGATGTATAGGGGGTCTTGCATGCAAACTGCATCTCCAATTGTTGGTGTGTAGTAAGGGAGAAAGTTGTTTACATAAATATTATAATTTTATAACTTATTTTCTGAAAAATGACTAAATCAATTTTTTTTACAGTTCCCTTATAACTCATGGTTAGTAACCCTGAGTACTGAAACCTGGGCTTATAAACCCTGGGTATAAAATAAAATAAAATCATTTTATGTACCCGGGGTTGACAACCATGGGTATACGGTTTGCTAAACCCAGGCTTCGGTTTGGCTAGAATATCACTCAAAACTAGGGGTTGACAACCCTAGGGTTTGATAGATTTTTTGAGAAACCCGGAATTATGCTGGCCCAGATCAAATGGAATGTGTATGTGTTTTTTTAGAATATTAAATTATAGGATTTTTTTATGAAATACCCATTTTTAAATAATAATTTAAAATGGACCCCATAAACCATGGTTCAATACAATAAAACACTTAAATATTATTTTTTATTTAGAAAAACCACATGCAAAAACACTACTCTTGTCCAATTTTCATCATTTTTTTCTCTCCCTTCAGTGGACCCCACTTTTTTCTCTCTCTCTCTCTCATCAATCTCTTTGATTCAATATCTCTCTCATTATCTCCTCTCTCTCTCTCTCTCTCTCCACTTTATTATCTCTCTCATACACTCTCTCTCCTCCAGTGGGCCCCATCTCCATCTCTATCTTTCTCACTCTCAATCTCTCATTTCTCTCTCACACACACACACACATTCTCCTCTCTCTCTCTCTCTCTCTCTCTCTCTCTCTCTCTCTCTCTCTCTCTCTCTCTATATATATATATATATATATATATATATCTTTATTCTTTTTTTCTTTCCTTTTTTTTTTCTATTTTTTGTCTTTTTATTTTTTTAATGTAAAATAAAATAGCTAATGTAAAAATAAAATGGCTAATGTAAATTATAATATAAAATTAAAATTTTGTGAGAAAAATGGTCAAAATATCATGTCTACAATTTGTATTGTTGGGATTGATTTTGTAGAAAATTAGATTTAAATTTTGCTTTATTGATAGCGAAAATGTATCTTTTACTACATATATAGCAAATATTACTGCATAGCAATTTTTTTCGCGTTTAATGTTGAATATTTATTGTACAGTAATAATCATACTACAGTTATCAAAAGTTATTGTATAGTAACTATTAATGTTTGAGTTTAATTTTTGTGTAAAACAAACAATTATTTGTGATTAATTAATGTACAACAATAATGGCAATGAGGGATTGATTTTGCAGAAAAATTGAATTTTGAATTTTGGTTTGAAAATTTGATGTCACTATTTCTAGAATTTTAATGTCTCAGTTTCAGTCTCGATTTGGTTAACCGATGAGCCATCTATTCCCTCGATTCTTTTATATAGTATTGACACATGACAAACGATAATGAATGTGAATTTCATATGGAACTGATAATAGTTAATATAAAATGATATTTACTCAAATTAGATTCTCACTTCAATCATCGAGGTATAATAAATGGACCAAAAATATTGATACAACACTCAACATTGCTAAAAATGATTAATCAACTTTTTGCTACCCTCCGTTGATGAAAATCCCACTATAAAAAATTGTTAACACACTGCCAAAATCATATCGCCATCGTGGCAATTGCAGCACAAGAATATTACTGGGAGCAATATTTGCTGCACATTAATAAAAAGAAGAATATGGAAATTCAAACCATGAATTCAACATCAATTTTTGCTACACAATAATTATTTCCATCAAATTCACATCAACTATGAAAAAGTAAAAAATTGTTAATTCAAAATAAGACTCAATTGTTGATTTTTGTTACACAGTAAAATCAAACATCAACAATAAATACATATAAAATTCACACTCATTATCGTTTGTTGTGTGACAATACTGTATAAAAGAATCGAGGGAATAGAGGGCTCATCGGTCAACCATATTAATACTAAAAGTGAGACATTAAAATTCTTGAAATAGCGACATCACATTTTCGAACCAAAATTCAAAATTCAGTTTTTCTACAAAATCAATCCCTCATTACCATTATTGTTATACATTAATTAATCACAAATAATTATATGTTTTACACAAAAAATTAACTCAAACATTAATAGTTATTGTAGAATAACTTTTGATAATTGTTGTATGATTATTACTGTACAGTAAATATTAAACATTGAATATGAATAAAGTTGTTATGCTGTAATATTTGCTATGTATGTAGTAAAGACACATTTTCGTTATCAATGAAGTAAAATTTAAATATAATTTTCTACAAAATCAATCTCACCAATACGATTTATAAACACGATATTTTGACCATTTTTCTCACAAAATTTTAATTTTATTTGTAATTTACATTAACTATTTTATTTTACTTTGAAAAAATTAAAAAAAAAAAAAAGAATAACAGGAAAAAAAAAAGAAAAAAAAGTATATATATATATATATAGAGAGAGAGAGAGAGAGAGAGAGAGAGAGAGATGAGTGTGTGTGTGTGTGTGTGAGAGAGAGAGAGAGGGGGGGGAGAGAAAGAGAAAGAGAATGAGTGAAAAACGAGAGAGAGAAAGAGAAAGATGAAGGTGGAGCCCACTGAAAAAGAGAGTGTGTGTGAGAAATATGATAAAGTGGAGAGATAGAGAGGAGATAATGAGATAAAAAAGAGAATGAAAGAGATTAACGAGAGAGAGAGGTGGGGCCCACCTAAGGGATAGACAACTAATTACCATGTATACACAGTCACATGCATTCTTACAAGAGGTAAACACACATTATCACATTGGAATTTTTACTAAATAGGAATAACGAACGGGAATATGTTTAATATGATAGTTGGCCTTGGAACCTATATTAAATTAGCCTATAATTTTTGACATGACATTTCGCTCTCTCACCCATTCATCAACCACTTTCTCTCAATCCAACCTGTCATCCTCCTATTCCCCTCCTCCTAATCTGTGGAAGCTTATTTGGAAACTCCGAGTGCCTCCTAAAATCAAGCATTACTTGTGGAAAGTTTCTAACAATGCTTTTGCGTCAGCTTCAAATTTATGGAAGAAATCTCTCAAGCCTTCACCGCTTTGTCCGATTTGTTTGAGTAAGCCAAAATACCCAGAACATTTGTTTCTCCTATGCAGTTGGCTCCTCCCTTGTTGGTCAGCGGTCCCTTTCAAAATCTCAGTTAGTCGCTCTTTCATCTCTCGTTTTGAGGAATGGCTCTTTTAAGCTCTTGATTCTTTAAGCCACTCAGATTATCTATCATCCTTGGTGGCGTATATCTTGTGATTTATATAGATCAATTGCAATTCGTTCGTCTTTAAGAACAAACCCCCCAGAGGAGATGTTCCACTTATGTTGGCCAAGAAAGCCATCGACGAATTCTTTTCCATACCCCGCCTCAATTTCTCAACCATGCAAACCACTTCGGCTCAATCACCTTCTTGGTCCCCTCCTCATTTTTCTTGGGTTAAGTTCAATTCGGATGGAGCTTTTTCTGCAAATGCAAAATAGGGTGCTTTTGGTATTGTGGCTCGTGATCATTATGGGAATGTTTTGTTTTCTAGAAATGGGATGTTTCGTTGTTCAATTGTTTCACAAGCGGAAGCTTTGGCCCTTTGGATTGCGGTCATTATGGCTACGGATCTTGGATTCTCTAGTATCTTGTTTGAATCGGACAATTTATCTCTAATTCAAGACATCAATGGTGGGATGACTTCGAATTGGGAATACCAAGTCTTTGTGGAAGACATCATATCATATTCCATTTCAAAAGAGTTCAAGTTTATAACGGTTAAAAGAGATGGAAATAAACCGGCTCATCACCTAGCCTCTAAAGCCCTGAGGGGCTCTTGTTTTATTTCAAATTTTTATTTGGAACATGTTTTTTCTAGACTTTGCATCAGAGACCTTCGCTCCCCTGGTTCACGTTAAAATGAATAAAAAAAAATAAAGAAAGAAACGTGGCCCATAAATCAAATGGGTTTGACAAATGCTCGGAACCCTAGTGTACCTCCGCCGACCGAACCTCACCTCCATGGGAATAACTTCTACGGCTCTGTTCCGGATCAGTTATTCAATGCTTCTTCACTGCACAGTATATTTCTCTACGCTAACAATCTGTCCGGTTCTCTCCCTCCCTCGATTATATCTTCCCCGTCTTCAAAATCTCGATCTCTCCAATAATTCGATGTCGGGATCCATTCCTACGGATCTACGTAATTGCCGGCAATTGCAGCGATTGATTCTCGCCGATAACAAGTTTTCCGGTGAGATGCTGGAATCTTCCCCAAATTGGCGAATTTGTTTCAGCTACATCTCTCGTCCAACTCTCTCAACGGTTCGATTCCCGCAGATATCGGCGAATTGAAATCGTTGTCCGGAACCCTAAATGTCTCCTTCAATCATTTCTCAGGTAAAATCCCCAAATCGTTGGGCGATTTACAGCTAACAGTGAGCTTCGATATTCGGAACAACAATTACAGCGGCGAAATCCCTCAGTCTGGATCGTTTGCGAATCAAGGTCCGACAGCGTTTTTCAACAATCCGCCTCTGTGCGGATTTCCTCTCCAGAAATCTTGCCAGAAGAACTCCGATGATTCACCGGGAGAGAGTCAAAATTCGTTGCCGGTATCCGACGACATGAATTCGAGGAGAGGATTGAAGCGTGGTTTGATCATATTGATTTCGGTGGCCGACGCAATCGGAGTTTCTTTCATAGGTCTTGTTGTTGTGTACTTGTATTGGAAGAAGAAGGACTCCCATCGCTGCAGCTACACCGGAAAACAAAAATTCGGCGGTAACGATAAAAACCGAAACTCTGTTCTTTCCCTTGTATCAACGGATTTCCAAGCATCGAATCCGAAGTTGATTCCGAGAAAAGCGCCGAATGTGTATGTAGCAAAATCATAGAATGTTCTATGGAGAATATCACTCTCAGGGAGAGAGCCTTAAACTTTTATCTATGGAGGTTGCTGGTTCTTTAAGGCTTATTTTTTAGAGAGAGAAATGAGTTGTATTTTGAAAATAAATCAAATGGGTTTTTAGAGAGATTCTCTCTCTAAAAAAAACACACATTTGTCAAAACGAATTGATTACCTTCCTAGAATTTTTTTAAACAAAACTAGTGAAGTAACATTATTTTGAACTTAATTATCAAAATAGACTCACCTGAGGATGTGTTCCCCGGACCTATATGTCCCCCCCATATACCCGGGGTTCGAAACCCCGGGTATACAATTTTTTTTTTTTTCCTTTTTGCATTTATACTCGGGGTTTGGAACCTTGGGTTCTATGTGGAACCCGGGGTTCCAAACCCTAGGTTTACCAAAAAAAAAAACAACGTTTTTGGCCTAATAAATTTATAAAATTTTCGGCAACTTTGAATTGATTAAAGGTAGTCTATCGATATTTTAAATAAATCTAATTATTTTTTCTATAAATTACGTTTAAAACACTCCATAATATTTTTTACAACATTTAAAACGAACAAATGGATGAATTTTAAAAAATCATCAAAGTTGACCAAATGTACTGTTTCGATAACGGCAGAATTTTTTTCGGCAATTTGAAATTAACAAAAGATTACATATCCATAACAGAAATGAACCATTTTTTTATATATATAAACTATGTTCATAACACTACATAACAAAACTTAGAGCACTAAAAACAGACTAGTGAATAATTTTTAAATAATCGTCAAAGTTGGTCGGATAAGTTGTTTCGATGACGATGCAGTTTTTTTGAAAACTTAGTTAACAAAAAATGGTCGTTTATCCGTAACAGAAATGAATCTGATTTTTCTGCATACAAACTATGTTCATAAGAGCAATAAAATGTTGTGGCAATAACTATTATTTAAAAATTATTCACTAATCCGTTTTTGGTGTTTTCGATTTAAAAACACTATATTGCTCTTCAAAGTTTGGATAAATATAACTTTGCGCTCAGTGGTCTGTTGGGGGCGATTTTTTTTTTTTTTATTTTAAAGTTGGGTCTGATCTGAGTCATCACTCTGTCTTTTAAAGATTTCAATTTTACCAACAAGACAAGACATACGCTCGCGACAAAGATTACAAATTTAGTCACCCAACAGTTCAAATCCAAAATTGAAGGTGAAAACGGACTTTATTTGAAAAAATACTGGACCAAACCGCCTACGGCAATTTGCCACACCTAGATCTCGAAAAATACCCGAAAAAAAAAAAAAAAAAAAAAAAATCGCCCCAAACGGACCACCGAGCGCAAAATTATATTTATCCAAACTTTTTCTATTATCTTGCATAAGTTTTCTCTTCTCTCAACACCATATATTCCCTTATCCGTTTTTTGTGTTCTCGATTTTATTATTTAACATTATGAACGTAGTTTGTATGCAAAAAAATCAGATTCATTTCTGTTACGGATAGATAACCATTTTTTATTAACTAAGTTTTTAAAAAAACTGCATCGTCATCGAAACAACTCATCCGACCAATTTTGACGATTATTTAAAAATGATTCACTAGTCCGTTTTTAGTGTTCTAAATTTTGTTATGTAGCTTTATGAACATAATTTATATATAAAAAAACAAATTGGTTATTTTTGTTACGGATATGTAATCTTTTGTTAATTTCAAATTACCGAAAAAAATTCTCCCATTATCAAAGTAACTCATCTGGTCAACTTTGACGATTTTTTAAAATTCATCCACTAATCCGTTTTTAGTATTATAAAAAACATTATGGAGTGTCGATAATACACCGTTAATACTCAAACATTTTAGTATTGTAAAAAACGTAATTTATGCACACAAAAAAAATTAGATTTATTTAAAATATCAATAGATCACCGTTAATCAACTCAAAGTTGTCAAAAATTTTATAAATTTATTAGGCCAAAACATTTTATTTTATTTTATTTTGGGGGGGGGGGGGTAAACCCGGGGTTCTACATAGAACCTAGGGCTCCAAACCCCGGATATAAATGCAAAAAGAAAAAAAAATAAGTAATTTTTTTTTTTTTTTTTGTATACCTGGGTATACGGGGGAGGGGATCACATCCCCGGGTGAGTCTATTTTGGTAATTAAGTTCAAAATAGTGTTAGTTCAGTATTTTTGTTTTAAATAAATTCTAGAAAGGTAAACAACTCTTGTCAAAGCCCATTTGATTTGTTAGAGAGAGACACGTCATGTAAAACACATACATATTCTATTTGGTTTATGGGCATAGAGAAACCCCGGGTTTCTCAAAAAAATCTATCAAAACCTTTTGAGTAATATTCTAGCCAAACCCGAGTTCTCAATCCCGGGTTTAGCACCCAAGAACTGTACACTCAGGGTTGACAATCCCAGATACACGAAATGTTTTTTTTATTTTACACTCAGGGTTCGTAACCTTGGGTTTCAATACTCGGGGTTACCAACCCCGAGTTGTAAGGGAACCGTAAAAAGGTTTGATGTAGTTATTTTTCAGAAAATAAGTCATAAAATTATAATATTTATGCAAACAACTCGTAAGGGAGATCATATATATATATTGTTGGTGTCAGAAATTGGCCGACCAATAGTATGGTCCGGGCACCTTCGGATCGGGGAAAAGAGAGATGATGCTTGACTGATCGTCGTTTCTTTTGTATCGTAGCCGGGCTAGACAAGTATTATACGACCTACATCCGAGCCCGGGTCTCGTGTTCCTGGCCTGATGCTCCTTGTCGTTGTCCAGACCGAGCTCCAATCTGTCACCTACACATAGGACGGGCCGAGTTTTTCCCGGCGTGAGAGTAAGAGCCCGGAGTAGAAATATAGATCAGAAAGTTACTATTATCTCGACCTGTCTGAGCGATCTATGGTGGAGTTTCTTTCTCTAGAATTACTCTCTCCTTCTCCAAAAGTGTTAGAGAAACCTTCTATTTATAGGCGAAAATGTGATTAGCTTCAGTAAGATTAGGGCCTTAAACTCATATTAGCACTAAGTCGTCAAGCGCGTGGACAACACGGTTGATTAAAACCATGGGCCTGGGCCTTGGGCCCTTTACTATGGATGGCGGAGACATGGGCCGATCTGGCGCAGCGCCAGATTGGCTCAAACAACATGGCACAAGTCGGTTTGGGCACTCCGACCTATGATCACGTGACGGTTCTTTGGAGGGGTTGCTAACTGGAGATCTTGGAACGATTCCCATCCAACAACCTGGGAAATCCGTCCGGTTTAACCCAGGTCGTCGTGACGTGGAGTTGGTGACATGACAGGTCTAGTCCAGATGACTGACATGTGAAGGGAGCCTGATTTTACCCTCATCATATATATAATCTTGATTAAAAAAAAAAAAAAAGGAGTAGGGTTTTTGTCGCTAAAAATTTCTATGTTACTAGAAAGTGACGTAAATCTAAATTTTATTAGTGATCATTTTATTTTAGGGATAATTACCATTTATTCCCAAAATAAGTTACTATTTACCGTTTACTCCCACCTATTTTTTCTTGCACCGTTTATTCCCATCGCCGACAATTCTTGCACCGATTAGTCCCCTTTCTAAACACGACTGGCGATGAGATTACCAAAACGCCTCTCCAGCCATTACTATTGATCCTAACGTCAAAGTAGATCGATCGACGACGGCGATGGCTAGTGCAAGAAGGATCCCGACGGCAAAGTACAGAGGAAGCAACAGAGATCCAGTTCATCTTTGTCGATTTCATCAATTTCCAGCTTCTCCACCACCGTTGCTGTCCAGATTTAAATCGTTCACCAAATCTGAGAGAAATTGTTCAACAATTGTTGGAGGAAATTGATAGGACTTGTATCCTTGGTTAGCGTTTGGAGCTTGAGCCATCGTTGATTGGTTATTAGCTCGGAAACACTCAATTTGTCGAATATATGTGATGATGGGGTTGAATTATGAGTAGAACAGAGCAATGCAAATCGATTGAAGTGATTCGTGTGACGAACCCTGCAATTGTGTTTAACGATAAACATGTAGATTAGAGAGAGAGAATTGATGAACACTGCAATTGTGTTTGACTATTTACACTTTGTACCCTACAATTTGCAATTTATTTTGTGACAAAAATCAATGGTGTTTTCATTGTTTGTAACAAAAATAGCTTGTGTGTGACAATTCATATTACATTCAACATCCACATGTATTGAATATAACATCATATGATTTTAACTGTGGATACATAAAACAAGAGCGGAGAACAATTGATATTACATTTAACATTTACATGTATTGAATATAATATCATATGGTTTTTAACCATGAATACATAAAATAAAAGAAAAATTGATGTTACATTCAACATCCACAAGTGTTGAATGTAATATCCACACATAATATGATCCATAAAAACATAAGAATAATTGATGTTACATTCAACATCCACGTTGAATGTAACATCATAAAAAAAAAATAGAACAATTTATGTTACATTCAATATTCATAAGAGGGATATTTGGGTCAGAAAAAGATAATATCATAAAATAAAATAAAAAGAACAATTAATATTATATTTAATATCCACATTAGGGGTACTTTAGTAAAAAAAAAATAAAAGACAAAAAAAGTTATTTGTGCAAAAAAAAAAAAGTGATAGGTTTAATCGGTAATTTTTCTTTCGCATTTTAAGAGTTAATGGTGCATGCCCTTTTATTTTATTTTGTAAATATTAAATTTTTATTTTTTAAAATTATAATTATTTTTCTACTTTACGACATATTGTTCTACTAATCATGTTCTAAAAATCAATGAACGAATTTTGAACTTAATTATAGTTAATAAAAAAAATAATAAAAAACAAAAAAAGGAAAGAAATAAAACAGCGAACCTTGGGTAATATTGTTCTGACACAAACTTAATTACCAATTTTGTCCGAAATTTTAGGGTTTCATTAATGACAACCATTATGTCAGTAAGCTTCACCACACTAGAAGCTTAACTAAAAGATCTCAAAAATATATATATTTCCCTTTTTATACCAATTCCCAATATGTGTGTATACCTTCTTCGTCTTTCTTCTGTAACCATCAATGGAGAACAAACGGAAAAAGCAAACATTGGGCCGCCAAAAGATTGAAATCAAGAAGATAGAGACGAACAGCAACTTACAAGTCACCTTCTCTAAACGCCGCGCCGGACTTTTCAAGAAAGCCGCCGAGCTCAGCCTCCTCTGCGGCTCTGACGTGGCGGCGTTCGTGAACTCTCCCACCGGAAAAGTCTATGCCTTCAGTAACCTCCCGGTGGATGTCCTCCTCGACCGCTACTTGAACCAAACAGCACCTTCTTCTTCTTCGTCATTGTCTTCTCTTTTGCCTTTTTCAGGCCCAACCGGGCCTCTCCACGAGGTGGCGAAGAAGAAGTACATGGAGGTTAAGACCCAGTTAGAGGTGGAGGAGGAGAGAGAGAGGAGGAAGGCGGCGGTGACAATGGTGGTGGCTGAGGGCGGTGGTGTAGGAGGAGGAGGAGACGGGTTTTGGTGGGACCAACCCACGGAGGGGCTAGGGTTACAGGAGCTTGAGCAGTACGTGGCAGCGATGGAGGAGATGAAGAAGAAGGTGGTGGAGCGGGCGGAGGAGCTGGCGGTGGCCAGCGCTTCTCCATCAAACTTACTCATCTCCGCCTTCATCACGGAGGCTTCAACTGAGGAAAACTCTTTAGATTTTGAGCGTAAGTTTTATTGATTTTTATTATTTTCACTTCGCAGAAAGTAGGGTTTATGACAAAGTATACGAGTAGGGAGGTGTTTTAGCTTCACTTTTATTGTGTGTGCGCATTTTGGTTTGGGGGGGCATCAATGGTGAAATGTCTCATTCACCTTAGTATTAAAATTTTGTCTTCAATTGTGCATGGAACACTAAGTATATTTTATGGTCTTGATAGGAATGCTTATGGGAAAGCCAATGTTACAAAAAGGAAAATTTATTTGGAGAACTAAAGAAATGAATTTTAAAATTATCGTTTCTTAATATTTAAATATAACGTTTTTTATACTTAATAAATAAATAAAAATATAGGATAGTGCAATTGGCGCGGGTAAAATCAATTATAACACTTATTTTTTATTTAAAATGAAATTATTAAAAGTCGCCTATCAAAAAAAGAGTCCATCACTTAATATTAATAGTTAGCATGTTTTGTTTATTTGACATTTTGTTTCTATTGGATTGATTTTTGTGATTTGTTTCTTGATTATTTTAATCTTTGGAGAATCATGTTGTCGGACAAGTGCACATAAAATTTTATTGTTCCTGAATTGTTTTGGGTGCTTGCATTTTATTTGGGGGTGTTAGTAGACAGTACCCCTCCCTGTCGCCTCTCATTTTATTTATCTCTGATTCAATGTTGAGTGATTCTGATTTGTTGTTTAGTTTAATTTTATTTTATCAGTTTCGGATCCTATGATATGATTATTGAAAAATGGCGTTCTAATACTGTTAGTTCGGAGTTGTTTGTTGTACTAGTATTTTATTATCTAAGATTTGTTTTCTATTTTTCTTGGTAATCAACCATGGAACAATGTACACTGAAAGATAAGCTGCTGACACAAACACACACTCCAGTACACTATACATCCCATTTACTAATTACAAAGCCAACAGGAACAACAAAAAAGGCTCCATATGTCTTCGCCGGGATGCTCCGCTGCTGCCTAAATTATCCGAGAGCACCGCCTAGCAGCTCCACCCAATTATCTCGCTCCCAAAACTTAACCGATCTACTGACTGGGGGAAAGATGTTACTTTATACTATTTTTATTCTTCCCTTTGTCAAATTTTATCAATAAAACTAAAAAAAATTAAATTCAATTTTATTTTTTGTAGCTGGTAATCCACCTGTTTATATTAATAAGGGGAAGTAGGTGTGGTCATGAACTTGGAGGGTTGCCCAACCCATTAACTATTTTTTAGGGTTTGGTCGTGATGTTTAAGCCTATGGGCATGGCTAGGGCCCGAAATTTTGGTCCGCTCGTATTTAAGGCTTGGTTGGGGCATTACAATTTCTGTTTAGGATCGTCCTCATCTATGCTTTCTGAATTCTCCGTTTCAGACTGCACTATTCGCCACCAAAACTGTTCGCACTTAAGAGCAGTAGAAAGGGCTATGTCAATGGGAGCAAATCTGGGGTGGGACATTGAAAATCATGAAGCAAACATCTACCAGCAAATCTGGGATATGGAAGAAAGAGATCGCATTGAGGTAGCTAACCAGAATCAAAATCCGTAAGTTCATCTTCTAAGAAAAAATGTTTTGTTTTCTTACTTGGAATTTAAGGGGTCTGGGTAAAGCTTTTAAGATTAGGCAAATAAGAAAATTAGTTTTGTCTCAAAATGTGTCAGTGCTTTTTCTCCAAGAGACGAAATTAGAATTAGTGAATAATAAGATAATTAGGTCCTTGTGGGGTGCTAGGGCTGTCTCATGGGAATTTGTCCCCTCGGTGGGTAGGTTAGGGGGTTTGATTTCGGTTTGGGATCTGTCAGAATTTGTGCTGTCAGAAAAACAATGTGGAAACAATTGGTTAGCTTTGAAAGGAACTTGGGTAGATAATACTCTACATTGTGTTTTAGTCAATGTGCACACCCCGAACCATCCACCAGATAGGAGGCTTTTGTGGGGTGTCTTCAGTGACTTGAAAGTTGTCTCTGACACTCCCTAGTTATTAGGGAAGACTTTAATGAGGTTCTTTCTATCGACAAAAGATGGGGTTTCTCGACAGTAGCTCCAAGCTTGTTAGAATTTCAGGATTTCGTTTATAATCTGCGATTGGTAGACTTACCTTTAATCGGTAATAAATTTACCTGGTCTAATAAGTCTTCCAAAAATAGGTTGGATAGGTTTCTATTCTCAATTGAGTGGTTCCATTTGAGCCAAAATATTTAGCAAATTGTGTTCCCAAAAGGACTATCCGATCATAATCCGGTAGTCCTTAGGGAGCCCTTGGTGAATTGGGGTCCCTAAATTGTTGGATCCACCACCCTCAATTATTAAAATTAGTTGAGAGCAAATGGGCTAAGAAAAAGGTTTCGAGTTGGGTGCAGTTCATAATTCTATCCAAATTTCAGTACCTTAAGAACTGTCTAACACTTTGCAACAAGAATATCTTTGGCAATGTGGATTTCAGGGTTAAAGAATTGGAACAAGAAATTCATGAATTTGAAAGAAAATTTGAAAATTTGGCCATGACCGATGATGACTGGGACTACAAAATGCAATTATCCTCGAACCTATGGAAAGCCTATGCTAACGCTAACTCGTATTGGCACCAGAAATCCAGGCTTCAGTGGAATAGAGGTGGAGATAAAAACATTGCCTTTTTTCACTCCACTTTGAGAATTGGGAGAGTGACAAATGCGTTAGATTCGTTGTAGGTCAACGGGGCTAAGTTAATCGATCCAGTGGCAATAAAACTCAAAGTGTTTAATCACTTTAAAAACTTTTTCACAAATTGAGTCACTTTTAGACCTTCGGTAAGGGGCCTCGACTTCAAAACTATATCCTCCTTTGAAGTCGAACTTCTAGAGGCCCCTTTACATTTGGTGGAGATAGAAAGTGCTTTGGGTAAGTGTAAGGGGTCCAAGGCACTAGGACCGGATGGTTTCAATTTCAACTTCATCAAATCCTTACGGGTCATCTTGAGAATGGAGGTGGTGAATTTTTTTAATCAATTCCATGAGAATGGTTAACTCGTTGCTGGTCTAAATTCATCTTTCATCACCCTTATTACTAAGGTTTAGACCCCTGCTTCACTTTCTGATTTTAGACCTATTAGCCTAATCAACTGCTTATACAAACTCCTATATAAAGTCTTAGCCAACATATTAAAATCTGTTCTGCCAAAAATCATTTATGAGGAGCAAATCACTTTTGTTGCTGGTAGGCAAATCTTGGATGGGGTTCTAATCGCTAATGAAATTCTAGATAAATTGAAGCGTAAGAAAAAAAAAAGGGTATGTGCTTTAAGGTAGATTTTGAAAAAGCATTTGATAGTGTAGATTGGAAATTCCTAGACTTTATGCTTCTGAACTTCGGATTTGGGTCCAAATGGGGAAGTTGGATCCAAGAGTGCCTTACCTCATCAAGAGTATCGGTATTAGTCAATGGCTCACCAACCGAAGAATTCTCAATGTCTAGGGGTGTTCAGTAAGGGGATCAAATCTCCCCTTTTCTTTTCGCTATCGTAGCAGAAGGTATTCATTTCCTTCTTTCCAAAGCTCTTAATATTTCATTTTTTCAACGGGATTCCATTAGGGGAACTTTCCTTATCCCATCTCCAATTTGCTGACGACACGATTATCTTTTGTCAAGCGTCTAAGGGGAATGTTTTAGGGATTCAAAGTGCTCTTAGATGCTTTGAGGTGCTTTAGGGTCTTAAGATAAATTTCCATAAGAGTCTCCTAGTGGGGATCGGGGTAGACGAGAATAGACTCTCTCTCTCTCTCTCGTCATCTTTTCTGAATAGTAAGATAAATATTCTTCCCTTCACCTACTTGGGATTTCCCTTGGGAGCCAACCCCAATAGATCCCAAACTTGGTTGTCTCTCATTAATAAGTTCCAATCCAAGTTGGCAAGTTGGAAATCGATTCAATTGTCTCTAGGGGGTAGGATCACTCTAATTAAATCCATTCATTCGAGCATCCCTACGTTCTTCTTGTCACTCTTTAAAATCCCCAAAGGTGAAGCTGAGAAGTTGGAGTCAATCATGAGAAAGTTTCTTTGAGGAGCTAGTGATGTTAATAGGAAGGTGCACCTTGTCAAGTGGGATATAGTTGCGAGGAAAAGGCGAGGGGGGGATTAAGGATTTATCCCGTCATTGAGTCCAACATTGATTTGCTTGGAAAGTGGTGGTGGAGATTTGGATCTGAGAAAGAGGCTTTGTGGAGAAAGATAGTGTGCCAAAAATATAAGTTGGACCCGAGCGGTTGGTCTCCCGCCTTGGGGAGGAAGAAACCACGTCGGTTGTCTGGAGAGGTATTTTAGACACGGTGGGCCAGGCGGGGTTTGGTTTTAGGCAACAAGAAGATTATCAAATTTTGGCAAAATACTTGGATGAATCTTGGTGCTGTCAATTTGATTTTCCCTTGGCTATATTCTTTAGCCAGTAACCAAAAGGCTATGGTCGGGGAGCTTGGTTCATGGGTCGAGCTGGGTTGCTCTTGGTCTATTAACTTTAAGCAAAAATTTTATGATTGGGAGCAAAATGAGCTCCAATACTTACACCATATCTTGTAGGAAGTGGTCCTTTGTCAAGACTTAGAGGACTTGTTTATTTTGAAACCCACGACCAATGGAAAATTCTCCATTAAGTCGGATTATGAAGAGTTATAAAAGGTGCTAGATCCTTTGGAAAACCCTTCTAATTTTAGATGGAAAGGCATAGCACCCCCTAAGGTAGAAGCTTTTTGTTGGGTCCTAACTATGGGTAGGGTCTTAACTAGGGAAGTATTGTACCTTAGGGGGATCCTTCCCCTCTCCGGCACATTATGTCCAATGTTTGATTTTTGTTTGGAAAATTCCAATCATTTGTTCTTGTCTTGTAGTTGGGCTTGGGAAGTATTTGGAGGGGGGGGGGATTTTGTCTTGGTGGGGCGTTGCCTTTTGATTTCCAAAAAATATAAATCTCTTTTGCTTATCTTGGTATGGTCTATCTCCTAGTAGTTTTCATAGATTGATTTGGGATTCTATTCTTTGCTCTACATTCTGGACTATGTGGCTAGCCCGAAACGAGATGATTTTCCAATTCAAGAAACTAACGCCACCTGAGGTAGTCTGGTTAATCAAAGTAAGAGTTGCTCTTTGGGTCCTTGCTAAGAGACCAGAACTTGAGTACTCGGTTAGAGATTTCTTTACATCAATTGAAGGTCTTAAATCTCATAAAATTCTCAAAAAACCAAGGCCTCAAGTGCCTTGGTTCCCACCTGGTGAAGGCGAACTGAAATTTAATGTAGATAGGTCCTCCCTAGGGAAACCATGGGAATCAGGTATCGGAGGAGTTCTTCGGAACTCCATTGGAAACACCATTTCTATCTTCTCTGAATTTGTTGGAGTCTTGGATTCCAATCAAGCAGAAGCGCTGGCTATTTTGAGATCGGTCGAATTATTTCAGTCCTTTCAATTTAGGTTCTCATTCTTTCTCACTGCAAAGAGTGACTATCTTCTAGCAGTTTCTTGGTTCTTAGGCAAGTCTAATTTTCCCTGGAAGCTAAGAGCCATCTTCCATAGGTTCTTAAATTTAGCTAGTAAGTGTTCGGGAATTAAGGTGGTCCACACTCTTAGACAAACCAACTTCATAGCTGACAAATTAGCCAAATTCAAGGCTCAAGGGGGAGAAAAAGTGTGTGAATGATTCTTGGAAGACTGATTTTTTTTTTTTTTTTTTTTTTTTTTGAGCTACTAGTCTCTTTCACAGTCATGTTGTTTTATCAGAGGTTGGACCATAAAGTTGCGGGTGCATCTTACCGCAAGTGTTCATTCGGCACAATTCAACTTGAGCAACTCTTGTGGGATCCTCCCATTGGTTGGTAAGTTGTCAAGAAAATTTGGGGCATTGGGTTTTACCACATTAAATTTGTGTTGTTGTGTGGGCTTCCTATTGCTTTTTTGCAAGCTCCTTTGTGTGACAGGAAATGGCGCATTATTTTTTAGACAGGTGGAGGGGCTCTATCCTGGAGCCCTTTATCCTTGATCACTCACAGGTAGCACTGCAAGTTCGGAATTTGGGTTCATTTCGTGGGTGTTCGACCACTTTATAGTGAGGTAAGAGAGTTTTGTTCTCCCCATGGGGCTGCCCCCCATTCAATTGTGAATGTTAAGTGATCTTCTGCGTAGCTTGGATCCAAGAATCTTCTCTTTCATCATCCGAAGTTTGTGCTGAAAATAGGGGACTTCAACCCTACATATCCTGTAAAATTTCAACAGATTTTGTTCTCGAAGTTCTTTGTCCCCAATGCTTGGGGAAGGGAATCTAGTTTTGTGCTCGACAACAATCTCCTATTAGGCCTGGGAAGTGATCTGAGCTGGTGGTGAAGCTGTCATTTTAGGTGGTAAAGTTGTCATTTTAGGTGGTGAAGAATCTAGCTCCTCCGGTGGTGCCAAGTTGTAGCTGTGAGTGGTTCGCGGTTTCATTTTCGTTGCTCAAAGACTCCCTGGTATAGATCAATGGCATAAAGTTCAAGAGTTCTTAGCTTCCATTTGGTTCAATTATTTTGTTATTCATGGATTTCTCTCTTTCAAGTGCTCTGTCTATATCAAGAAGGTGCAATTTTTTTGTTGTTCGCTAAGTTGCTGCCTAATTAGTTTGTAACGTGACCGTTAGGATTGTCAATTATGTTCGGGTAGCCTTTTGCCCAATAATTTTGAGGGCCCCTTCAAGTGGTTCACTTTAAGGAACCGCTTCTTCTTAGCGTCTTTTATCTTTTTTGTTTTTTCCTACAAGTCTTAGCCTTTTGAGAGATTGTGATCATGTTGGAATCTATTTTTTTTAAAAAAAAAAGTATTGTGTGTTTGTCATCTGAAAATTACAATAGGATCTTGGTTTGGAAGGGGTCATGTTTGTGGATTTAATTGTAACTTTAGGATCTTCATTTGAAAGGGGTCATGTTCTAGCCTTCTGAGAGATCGAGATCATGTTGGAATCTTTTTAGAAAAAAAGGTACTGTGTGTTTGCCTTCTTCAGATTACAATAGGATCATGGTTTGGAAGGGGTCATGTTTGCGGATTTAATTGTAACTTTAGGATCTTG
Organism: Eucommia ulmoides; assembly: GCA_016647705.1. NCBI lineage: Eukaryota > Viridiplantae > Streptophyta > Magnoliopsida > Garryales > Eucommiaceae > Eucommia > Eucommia ulmoides. The sequence goes on along the minus strand of CM028337.1, from coordinate 41,123,617 downwards.
GTTTGGAAGGGGTCATGTTTTGTGGATTTAAGTGTATCCTTCTGCTACTATTCTTAGATTAGATAGAAGGGCATGTATTTCTTAGTTGAAAGTTGTAATCTCGTAAGCTTCTTTGGAGCTGTAATTTTTCCATTCAATACAAGTTATTGGCTTATCAATATATATATATATATTCTACCATTCCATTCTCTTAAATATTAATATATAATATGTCATTCAATTTTCAACTAGACTTATATTTGAAAGAATATAATCTTGAAAAGAATATATTTTATAATTTTTATTTGCTATTTTAATAACAATTTTTTAAATTTGAAAATAAAAATATAGGGTTGGACTTGCATTTGAGACATTTTACACGGAATTGGACCGGATCATAGGAGCCAATGTTAGGGTTGGGCCTAATAAATTTTTTTAATACTCTAAGTAGAGCTCGGTCCAAACCCAATTCAACCCGGCCCATGACCATCCCTTAGGGGAAGGAATTCACTTACTACACAACAGGAGTTGCCGTAGCCTGCAAGACTCCCAGAAACGAAGATATACGACCAAATCAATGCCGGTTGACCCAAACATCTGACCCCCTAGAGTTGAATTCGGGGGGCAAAGTCAGCAACCAAACACCACACACACGCTCCGATAAATTATATATCTCATCTACAATATACAACGACCAAAAAAAAAAAAAAAGGAAAGAAACTAAAAAACAGCACTAAATGTGTAAAGAAGAAGATTGGGAAGCATCAGCTAGGCTGCCCAGGTTTGCAAATGGTCTATAGTGCACAAACTATGGTGCCCAGGTTCTGCAAATGGTCACTCCTTTGCCAGCAGCAATCATCTTGAGGCCTTGGATTTGCTCCCAATTTTTGTTCTAATAAATATTATTTTTTAAATTCCTTTTCTCCTATTTTAGTAGTTTTAGCATTGTTGAAAATTTATTTATTTTTATAAAGATGTGAAGAGGAAATCATAGAATATTTTATTAGAATGGGCTCGCCTCTTAAATTGATGACTTTTTTATTTGAAAGAAAAAAAGAGTTTTTACACTTTGCACCCCTAAATTTTAACCATTGTCTCATTTTGTCCTCATAATTTTATTTTGAACACAGAACCTATGAAATTTCTTAATCATTCACCTCAGTCCAAATTATTAACCCAATTATAATTTCAGACAGTAAAGAGTTAAGTGTCGTGTATCTAACTGTTTTCAGTGGGCTTGATGTGCATTCCTAGTCTCTTCCCTTCCCCTCCGGGTTCCAACACAAATTGTCTACAAAAAATCCATACACACACATCAAATGTGATCCTGAGTGTTGTAGTGGGCTGGAATAAGAATAAGAGAGTAAGGAGTCACTTACGCTACACGTGATTGTCTTCTATCCAATATTGCAACGAGGATAATGATTAGGATTGAAGTGTGTTTTGGATGTGTTAGGGTGTTTAGTTTAGGTTTTCAAAAAATTGGAAAAATAATATTTATTAAGAATGTGCAAAAATTTTCAAAAGTAAAAGTTAAGTGACTCTGTAAAAAAAAAAAAAAAAGGGTGATATAATTGCTGGAAATATGATGTCGAAATAGAGAGATAATAATGATATTTATTAGATTAATTTATGTTAAAAAAATATAAAATAAAAAAAAAATATATAACGAAGTTACAAAAGCTATAAGAATTCTAAACGGTGTAAAAATTATGTGTTGGGTATTGATGGTCACATTCGCTTCTTATGGGGTGCAGAAAAGAAAATTTCACAGAATGGGAAGAGAGGAGATTCATGATAAGTGCACTACAGGTAAATCTAATGACACTCGAGATTTTACAAAACCATATAGAGGAGTTTTGTTGAGCGAGAACAACAATAGACTGGAGTTCTCCTGAATCAATTGATAGAATTGAGGGACCATATTGAATTCCAATTTATACGGGTGTTGGTCTTAATTTTAGTTTAGCTAGGGCGATAATTAATTGTATGGAAAATGAGATGTCTAAGATAACAATAGCACTTAAACAAACTAGAGACTTAGAGATTAGTGGAGTTGAGGCATCCGACTCATTTGACAAGAAAGTGGAGTTTCAAATAAAATTTATTTAACAAAATGGAGAACTTCTAAAACTAAGTGTTGAAATTTCAAATATAGAAGAGAAACCCAATGAAAATGGGCAACATGAACTATCGGAACTTGAGCCCACAAGGATAGCTTCAATGTTGTTAAGGGGCCTTTATCGTTAATAGAAACTTATGAATCTAAAGTGGAAGATGTAGAAGAGATTATAAAAGGCGAATTTTACCTCAAGAATTTATGTTTGTCAAAGAAAAATTTTGTATCTATTTAACCCACGAAATATAGTGTAGAAATCTAATAGGCCCAACTCATCTCAAAAAATATCTTGAAAGTGGAGAATTACTCTTGACTTTATATATAGCTCAGAATCATGTAACACAAGAAATGTGGAATTTAATGTATAGAGCTATTGGGGTCCTCACTTATAAACAACTTGTTAGGGTTAATGATAGGATTGTGGTAGCATACTTTTCTAGGAGTGATTCCACATCTAGACCGAAAGATGATATTGATGAAATATTCGTTGACCTTGATGGGACAGAACTGTATAAAAAATAATAATCCTTAGTAGTATGGGTTTACTTTTTTCTTTTTTCATTTGGTATATATGTTGGAAGAGGAAATTGAACTCTAGACTTAGCACAAATAAGATGAACTACATATCTATTAAGTTACAAATCTTGAAATGACGGTGTGGGTTGACTAACAATTTGTTTTTGCACTGTAGTGTGCGGAGGTGGTTATAATTGGGGGATCAATTGCTTTGATATTTTAAAATTGGGAGTTTTTTATTTCATGTTTGGTAGGTGTTTGAGGGTGTTACTTATTTGTTATATAAGAAAACAATAAAGGAGGTTAGAGGTTCGAGTCTGCATAAAAATATTTGTTGAAAAAAGTAGATACATACTTTGTCTTCTTATACCCTGTTTAGGTGTGACCACGGCCATGAAAAAAAAAATTAAATAAAAAATAAAAAAATCTAATGGTATAGAACAGAAATCAAGGGAACGGATAAGAGAAATGGGCATAACTATCTCATTTCACATGTCGGAGTTTAGCTGATCTGGCAATACGTCATTAAGCTGACGTGGCTCTCGTAAATCAATGGACGCTATGTAATGGTGGAACGGCTGGACCAGAGAGCTGCCAATTGCTGGACTGTAATTAATTTCCTTTCATATGATCAAAAACAAAAGCTAAAACAATGATGGTTTAAAGCCAAACTTTTGTGAAGCTTTAGGGCGTGTTTGGACGTAAAATATTGTCAATTAGTTTTCAGCATTTTATTATTGACTCAAAAAACCACTTCATAATCTAATCATAAATTATACTTAGTATATCTATCTTTTAAAAAAGAAAAAAAAAGAAAAATAAGGTGAGTATTGACCTATTTAATTTCAACATTTAATTTTTGGCATTAAATATTGATGAGGGGATTTTTCGTGAGCCGTTCCCCAAGTGCCAACGTGATAGCATGATTCGGCATCGGCCACTGTTGAATCATTCAACGCTGACCGATCACCCTTGGCGAAAGGCCATATGAAAAATTATCGATCATCTTGTTGGGCTCTCCCTTGGCCGACCTGATATCATCCTGTCCGACTCTTGTTGCCGAGCATCCATTATTGTCATCCTATCTAGGTCTGATCAATGATCAGTGATGACCAAACAAATTCTCCACGCCACCAGAGGAATCTCTACATCACTCATGTGTTGGGCCATGTTTCATGTCTTCTTTGGTAAGCCCATAGGCTCCATTTGATGCGCTGAACATTAAGACTCAAAGGCTTAATCATATCACGTGCTATTTGATTCACCACACATCAAATTAAGGTAATAATCCGAGTTCAAACCCTAATTTTTCAGGGCCAATCCGATCTCTCTTCTATAAATAGCGGGATAATTAATGAACCAGATATTGAACGGATTTTCTTGCTTAACATTTGAAACTCATATTTTTCCACGAACTCTTACTCACATGCCAGAGAGACTTCGTTGGACACAATCCAACGGGTCTTTGTACAAGTCTATACTCAGACTCCAAATACTGTGACTAAAAATTGTTCACAGTACAAGACAACCAGGACACCTAATGATCAGCACAGAATTATCCATATAGACTCCGACTAGACCAATTGAAGAGGTTAACATTTATCTAACTAATTTAATAAAAAGAGTTTAAACCACTAATTATATATATATATATATATATAGTAGACCGTGGGCGGCAATGCATGAAATGTTTTTGCAGCATTTTTTCCTGGAAAATTGCTGGCAAAAAGTGATAACCAAGGCCAACTCAAATGCTTCGTTTAATGATCTGGACTTTAACTATATAGAAATAGAACTTGCTTATATTCATAATGTTTTTTTTAATCATATTCTTTGCATTGGGAAAATAAGTTTAATGCTAAATTGAAGAATCATATGATTTATTTTATTTTAATATTTCTTATTTTTTGGTTTAAATTATAATATATTTTGTAATAAATAATTGCATTACCTAACATAGGTATTCTATGTTTAAATAAATTATTTTAAAATAGAATAGTTTGGTGATTATTTCTAAATATCGGGTTTAATTTGTTATTAGTTCTATTTAAAACATAAATTTTGATTTAGTCTCTTAAATTGATTTTTGTTTATGTATTAATCCTGCATGTGCTTACCCTGTATAATATTAGTTATATATACCTGTATAATATCAGTTACAGGTTACAAATTACATATAACTATGTAACATGTACTTGTATAATATTTATTACATTTAACAAATATTTTATACACAAGTTAAATGTATGTAACTGCGAGAGTGCAATGCATGTATTAAATTTTCTGCTTTTTTTTAATGCGCGAGATTAAAACACATGTTGTAATTGCGTATAAGGTTTTTTTTAAATTAAGGGTAAAATAAGAGACTTGTCACATAAACACCTTTTTAAAATTAAAAATTATAATGTTTAAATAAATGAAGAATGTTTGTTCTTTAATAATTTTTTAAACAATTAGTAGAAAAAAATTATATTTATAAAAATTTGAGTTAACACTTGAGACACCCATATTATTTGGTCTTATATCAAGAACACTCATATATTTTAACATTTAAGACATACCTTAGAAAAAAAAAAAAAAAAAAAACGCTTTTAACAAAATGATTAGTTTTAACCTTTTTTTATTTTTTATTCTCTCCTCCACCCTTTTTTTTTTTATTATTATTTTCTTTGTTCTGTATATTTTGTTTATTTTTGGTTTTATTTTTGTGTGTATGGTGTTAATAGAAAATTAAAAATAAAAAATGTAAAAAAAAATAAAAAGTAAAAAAGAAAAGAAAAATACTTTTAATATAAATTTAAATTTTTTATTTGACTTTGAATTCTTATTTTTCGTTTTTCTTCATGCTTTTGTTTTTGTTTTCTAGTGTTTTTTTTTTTTTTTTTTTTTTTTACATAAACAGCATACAAAAAATTTTAAAAAAATAATAAAATTGAAAAATCAAAATAAAGAACAAAGAGGTAGAGAGTAGAAAATAGAAAGAAAAATATTAAAAACACAAGAAATTAAAAAAAATCAAAATATTACATTACATTAAAGCAGAAAATAAATAAAGAACGAGTTTACCAAAATTTCTTGGGATGAGTCGCGGACTAGGTCGCTCTCTTTAAGACGTTTCGCGGCTCTGCCCAAGAACGTGCAAGCAGTGTATCAGCCCCGTCGTCCCCAGGATAAAACAGCCCAGAATTCTCCTCTGTCTAGGACGTTCTTTGCACTGTAGAAGTCCCGAATACCAAACACCCCCACACACTGTTCGCAAAACGAACAAACTGCTCGGAAACCAAAATCGGACTGACAAAACAGTACCGGAACAAATCGGAACAATTCCGAAAGATGAAACCGAAAATATTTCGGAACAGAAACTGTTTCAGAACAGAAACAGAAACAAAATCGGAACAGAAACAGAAAACGAAACCGGAACAGTGTAGAAACGAAACTGGAATAGAAACAGAAAAATGAACACTGTTTTTTTTTTTTTGTTCTATATTCTGTGCAGAAAAATGAACACTATTTATAGGAAAAAAAATAAAAAAAAACGTTTGAATTAAAACCGAAAATAAATAAATAAAAATGTTTTTAAATAATTTATTAAAAACGTTTCAAAACGTTTGAAATATTAAAAAAACGTTTTGTTGTTTTTTTTTTTCCTCCAACGGTTCCAAAAAAAAAAAAAAAACGTTTTGTTTGTTTTTTATTTTTTTTTAATTAAACTATTTTTTCAAAAAAAAAATAAATAAGTGCCACCTCATCACACGCGCGACACGGCATGGCCGGACGGACGGCCGCGGTGGCGCGCGCGTGTGTGGTAAACCGATAGGGATGTAACTCCTCTCCCCTCCACAAAATGTGGGTACCCCTTGGGGCACACCCCAAGTGTCTCACATACCCCTAGATATCCACTTTAATTTTTCCTCTCCCAACCAATGTGGGACAAAAGGTTTTGAGGAAAAAATCATTTATACACATTTGGCACTTTCTATTCAAAAAATTAAATTAAAATTCATTTGTTTCAACAATCCCCCACTTGAATTTTTAAAAACAATTTTTTCATCGAGCAGTATAATTCAATATAAGATTGTGCATAAGAAAAGGTGTCTATCGACTTGAACCTTTACATAGTGAAGATGCTTTAGATTATACTAGAGTAACTCGTAGTTTTGAACTCTATCTCTAACAACATCACACACACAACCCTATCAGGGTGTAGTCCAAAAGCCCGTGCGTTACGGCCATGCACGTGTATCCCAGTATAGTGAATGCTCTAGTGAATTTTGCCCAAAATTCCATAGGAAGCGGCCACACTTCCACATTCACATAGGTGAATCTATCAAGAGTACTCTTGTAGCTAGGTACTCCACTCAAATGTAGAGTATAGATCTCATTAAGAGTTAATAAAAACTCAACCTTCTATCGCTTCAAGATATCATGCTTCAAACAACACATTTATGAAATAGAACTCAAATTTATAGCATGATTTTTCTCATATCACTTCATGAGTTGTTATTACCCTTTGAACCTATTTCTTGGGATCTCCAGTCTATAGGTTGGGTTTCCCTCATAAGTGACTCGTCAATCTATGGGCTTGAGTCCCATTCCTTTCGAGGTTTTGTAAACCTTTTCTGGAGCTAATCCTTTCGTCAAAGGATCGGCTAAGTTATCATCAGACCGTACATGATCCACTCTCACAGCCCCTGTAGAGATATACTCTCTAATGGTGCTGTGTTTGCGACGTATTTGTCGCTTTTTTCCGTTATAATAACGGTTCTGAATCTTTGCAATAGCCGCGGTACTATCACAATGGATCAAGACAGCTGGAATCGGTCTCTCCCATAAAGGGGTATCAGAAAGCAGGCTCCTTAACCACCCTGCTTCCTCGCTAGCTGAAGCTAGTGCAATCATCTCAGACTCCATGGTAGATTGAGCCAAAATAGTCTGTTTCTTAGATTTCCAAGAAACAGCTCCACCAGCTATACTAAATATATAACCGCTAGTTGCCTTGGAGTCATCTGAAAGGGTATTCCAATCAACATTGCTATATCCTTCCAGAACAGCGGGAAACTTCTGATAATGTAATCCAAGGTTCATAGTTCTCTTTAGATATCTCATAATCCTATCAATAGCATGCCAATGCTCAATACTAGGTCTACTTGTAAACCTGCATAGTAATCCCACAGCATACGCTATGTCGGGCCTAGTGCAGTCAGTGGCATATCGGAGACTGCCAATGATGCTCGCATACTCAGTTTGTCTAACACCGTCACCGGTGTTCTTGAACAACTTCACACTAGGGTCATAAGGAGTACATGCTGGTTTACAATCAAAATAATTGTATTTCTTTAGAATCTTCTCTATATAATGAGATTGGTCCAAAGAAATTCCATGTTTAGACCTAGTTATTTTAATACCAAGGATTACACTTGCTTCACCAAGATCTTTCATATCAAAATTAGCACATAGCATGGATTTTACATTATTCACAACATGAATATTGGAACCAAAAATTAGCAAGTCATCCACATAAATTCATATAATGGTGCAAACATTATTTTCAGATTTATAGTAAATGCATTTGTCACTTTCATTTACTTTAAAACCATGTGAAATGACTAGATTATCAAATTTCTCATGCCATTGCTTAGGTGCTTGTTTCAAACTATAAAGAGATTTATCTAATTTGCATACTTTGTTTTCTAGACCAGGAATAACAAATCCTTCAGGTTGGTCCATATAAATCTCTTCTTCTAATTCACCATTCAAAAAAGCAGTTTTAACATCCATTTGATGCACAATAAGATCATGAATTGCAGCAAGAGATAAAAGCACACGAATAGATGTAATTCTAGAGACAGGTGAGAAAGTATCAAAGAAATCTACATTCTCTCTTTGTCTAAACCCTTTGGCTACAAGACGAGCCTTGTATTTATCAATGGTTCCATCGGGATTCAATTTCTTCTTTAGAATCCATTTACATCCTATTGTTTTACAACCAGGAGGTAAATCTACCAAATGCCAAGTTCTATTTGACTCGAGAGAGTCTAACTCGTCGTCTATAGCCTCTTGCCATAAACTGGCATCTATAGAGGATAATGCCTCTTGGAGGGTAAGAGGATCCTCCTCTAAGGTATATGCATAGAAATCCGAACCAAAGTCTTTAGCTATACGAGGTCGTTTACTCCTTCTAGGTTCAATATCTAATTCCTTATTAGATTCATTAATCCTAATGATAGGTTCATTACTAGAAGTCGAGCCCCCACTATTCTTCAATTTGAAAGGAAATTTATATTCATAAAAATTAGCATCATTTGATTCAATGATAACTTTATCTTTCAAATCATAAAATCTATATGCTTTGCTATTTACCGCATAACCAATAAAAACACATTCATAAACTCTACTGGCAAGTTTTTTTCTTTTGGGGTCAGGAATTCGAACATATGCCAAACAACCTCAAGTTTTAAAATAAGACAAATTTGGTTTCTTATTTTTGAAAACTTCATAAGGTGAAATTTTACTTTTCGATTTGGGAACTCTATTAAGTACGTAGCAAACCGTTAATAAAATTTCACCCCACCAGTGAGAAGCTGTACCGGAATTAAGTAAAATAGCAACTACTGATTCAACAAAAGTTCTATTTTTCCTTTCAGCCTTACCATTCATTTCAGGAGAATACGGTGCAGTTTTTTCATGAATAATCCCATGAGATTTATAAAAATCAATAAAAATATCGGAATCATATTCTGTTCCTCTATCACTACGTAATCTCTTAATTTTCTTATTGCATTGATTTTCAATCTCAGTTACAAAATTCTTAAACATTTCAAAAGCTTCACTTTTATTTTTCATGAGATAAACATAAGTAAAATTAGAACAATCATCTATGAATGTAATAAAATACCGTTTACCATTCCTAGTCAAGACTCCATCAAATTCACAAATATCTGAATGTATTAAGTCAAGAGATTCAGATTCTCTAATTACTGATTTATGAGGGGTTTTAGTAATTTTAGCTTGACTACAAAATTCACATTTTTCAAAATCATTTAAAGATAATTTAGGAATTAGTTCTAAGTTACTTAAGTTTTTAATAATGCGTTTGTTAACATGACAAAGTCTAGCATGCCAAATATTAAAAGAACACAACATATAAGCAGAAGAAGAAATTTTATTAATTTCAACATTCAGTTTGAACATTCCATCAGTTGCATATCCCTTCCCAACAAAAATATTATTTTTGGTTAGGGTGTACAAATCAGCCCCAATAGTTTGAGTGAACCCCGCCTTGTTTAGAAAATAGCCCGAAACCAAATTCTTTCTCATCTCTGAAGTATGCAGAACATCTTTAAGGATGACTGTTTTTCCAGAGGTAAACTTTAATTCCACTTCACCAGAACCGGCAACAATAGTGGAGTGGGAATCACCCAGCAACACTTTCTTGTCTTCACTTTCAGAATAAGATTTGAACATGGTTCGATCATAGCAGACATGGCGTGAAGCACCAGTGTCTACCCACCACCCTTCGGATCCACCAACTATATTGATTTCAGAAATCATAGCTATAAGTTGGTCCTCGGTAAGATTCGCCTGTGGAACAGGACGATGTCTTTGCCGGCAGTTCCGAGCCAAATGGCCCCGCCTTCCCACAGTTATAACAAGTAAACTGTTCAGAATTATTTCTTGAAGGGAGTTTGTTTCTATTCTGATTTTGATGCACATTTCTGTTCTGGTTATTGTGGTTGCGATTCTGATTTTGATTTTTCATATTTTTCCCTTTAGGTTTCAGAATTGCGTAAGATGATTTCTTGTGAGCGTTGTTAGAAACAACAAGCACTTCATCTTTCTGATCTTGTTTTCGGGCCTCCTCCTCAATCCGAAGACGAGTGATCAAACTTTCTAAAGAAAACTCTTTAGTTTTATGCCTTAGAGTATTCTTAAAATCTTTCCAAGAGGGGGGTAATTTGTCAATTAAAACAGCAACTTGAAATTGTTCATCAAGGGACATACATTCAGCAATTATTTCGTGAGCGATTTTCTGAAGTTCATGAGACTGAACCTCCACTAATTTGTCGTCGGTCATTTGGTATTTCAGATACCGACTAACAGCATATTTTTTACTTCCAGCCTCCTTAGTGTCGTATTTCTTCGAAAGAGCATCCCAAACTTCCTTCGCAGTTTTGTTAGTGCAGTAATAATCATACAGATCATCAGACATACCATTAAGAATAAAATTCTTACAACGGAAATCATTTTCCTCCCAAGACTTAACTTCTTGAATCTGAGCGTCTGTAGGAACTTGAGGTAATTGTGGTTTTTCGGTCGTACAGACATATGCTACTTTTTCGATAGTAAGAAAAAATAACATTTTCTGTCTTCACCTTTTAAAATGAAACCCTTCGAAACGAAAGGGCTTGTTGAGATCAACAGTTACTTGTTTAAAATCGTGAACAACAGACATCTTAGCAGATACCGAAACGTCTTAAAATTGTTGTTGCAGAAAATAAATAAAGAACGAGTTTACCAAAATTTCTTGGGATGAGTCGCAGACTAGGTCGCTCTCTTTAAGACGTTTCGCGGTTCTGCCCAAGAACGTGCAAGCAGTGTATCAGCCCCGTCGTCCCGAGGATAAAACAGCCCAGAATTCTCCTCTGTCTAGGACGTTCTTTGCACTGTAGAAGTCCCGAATACCAAACACCCCCACACACTGTTCGCAAAACGAACAAACTGCTCGGAAACCAAAATCGGACTGACAAAACAGTACCGGAACAAATCGGAACAATTCCGAAAGATGAAACCGAAAATATTTCGGAACAGAAACTGTTTCAGAACAGAAACAGAAACAAAATCGGAACAGAAACAGAAAACGAAACCGGAACAGTGCAGAAACGAAACTGGAACAGAAACAGAAAAATGAACACTGTTTTTTTTTTTTGTTCTATATTCTGTGCAGAAAAATGAACACTATTTATAGGAAAAAAAAATAAAAAAAAACGTTTGAATTAAAACCGAAAATAAATAAATAAAAACGTTTTTAAATAATTTATTAAAAACGTTTCAAAACGTTTGAAATATTAAAAAAACGTTTTGTTGTTTTTTTTTTTTCCTCCAACGGTTCCAAAAAAAAAAAACGTTTTGTTTGTTTTTTATTTTTTTTTAATTAAACTATTTTTTCAAAAAAAAATAAATAAGTGCCACCTCATCACACGCTCGGCACGGCCGGGCGGCGGCGGCGGCGCGCGCGTGTGTGGTAAACCGATAGGGATGTAACTCCTCTCCCCTCCACAAAATGTGGGTACCCCTTGGGGCACACCCCAAGTGTCTCACATACCCCTAAATATCCACTTTAATTTTTCCTCTCCCAACCAATGTGGAACAAAAGGTTTTGAGGAAAAAATCATTTATACACATTTGGCACTTTCTATTAAAAAAATTAAATTAAAATTCATTTGTTTCAACACATTAAAAATTAAAAACAAGAGCAATTTTATCAATATTATTGGTAAAAAGCATTTTAAATATTATTCAAAGTTAAAGAGATACCGATGAAAGTAAAAACCAACGTAAAACCCGTACATTAAGGCCTAGTGAGTTAGCATCAGAATAGGTCTAAAATGAGAATAACCCATATCCTATAAGGTGTGGTAAATAATTAATTGTTAATTTGGACCGAGAAACTACAGCCCATAACTATATTATTTTAAACCGGTCCATAAATGTTAATTCAAGTATGAATTTTACTTATTTTATATATATGTCCTAGTAACAATGAAAAATACAATTTGTTTTTTTCCTCCATTCAAATAGATTAACTTATTCTTACGTCAGAAGTTTTTTTTTGTAAACACCAAACCAGTATCCTTAAGGCTTTTTGATTGTTGCAGGTTTTGAGTCGTAATTTAGGTTTGAGAAGGAGGAAAATTTTGGCCAAATTAGATACTAAGAGTATAATGTTAAAAAAACAGGAAGTTTCTAACAAATTATCTCAGTGTCGACACTTAGTTGTTTTCAATCACAACATAAAGCATAAAATTAACAAAAGTGAATTAATTTTTTTTTTGTAAAGTTTGATTCTAAAATCTCTATCTATCATCAAATATTCGGAAGTCGGTTTGAAAGTAGTGAAATTCCACTTTTTTTTTCCTCATGAAAACTGTTTTTATATCTAAGTTTCAATGTGAATTGAATATTAGAAAATGAGTTAAAAAGGTATAAATATTCCCACCAGCAAGCAGCAGTTGTGATATTCTTGACACTTCATGCCGAATCGTTACTTACTAATTAGCCCCTACGTTTTAAATTATTTTCTTTTTGCTTTTGGAACTACTTTATATTCTTGTAAACATTTTTAGATTATAACATATTAAGAGCTTCCAATGGGTTGCTCCTGGTTTGAGTGGTCTGAAATTATTAATGTGAGACATCTACCCTTAAATATAATTCTTAATTTTTACTTCAATTATTTAACTACAAAGAAATTGCAACCTCCTCCGATCTACATGAACGATTTGATTACGATGAAAAAAATATAAATTTTCATAACTTTGACTCTGATATCATATCAAGATAATTGAGAGGTAAAATATTGAAAGATAATATATGACGATTGTATTGATAAATGTAAAAGTTACAATTCACATAAATATACAAATGTCTATATATAGAGAGTGACTAGAGGTTTTTCTAGTGAGATTACGGTTTAGTGTTCATAATGGGATTAGGATTTTAACCTAGTGGATAAATACTCATATACATATATTAACAATGCTCAATAATAATAATTGTTATTTTGGAATTACACTCAAAGTTGCAACTTTAGAGTGACATCGTATATTCTCTACAACTATAAAATACATCTCTTGTCATTTTAATAATACTTGAATTTTTTTATAATCAGATACATTTATAACAAAATATTTTTTTATTTTTTAGTTTCTACTCTCTCAAGTTTTTTTTTTCCGTATTTTTTATTTTTATTTTTTAAATTTTTGTTTGATGGTTATAGAAAATTTTAAAAAAATATATAGAAAACAAAAAAGAAACACATTCAATTTAAAAATATTTTTTCATTTTTTTGGGCGGTTAAGTTTTGTTTTTCAGTTTTTCATTTTTTTGTTTTTGACTTCTTTTTTATGTTTGAATTTTTTCAACTTTTTTATTTTCTTTTATTTTGATTTTATTTTTTATAAATTACATATAAAAATTAAAAAAAAAATAGAAAAATGAGAAAGAGAGAGAGAGAGTAAAACAATAAAAAATACAAAATTGGAAAGAGTAATTTTTTTAATAATATATATATATATATATATATATATATATATATATATATATATATATATATATATATATATATATATATATATAAAACTTTTGGTGTATTAATATAAAAAAACAATTTTCTAAAATTAAATCATAATATTTTTTTTATTTTTTTTAATTCAATAACTTTTAAGAGTGGAAAATGTAGAGTATGGGATTGGCAAAATGGGTATACGTCATTAAATTTTCTTGTCATTTTACATTATACTAGATATTTCTCCTGTCATTTTATAAATACTCGAGATTTTTCTTATCTTTTTACTCAAACACCATTTTTAGTATATTTCTCCTGTCATTTTATAAATACCCGAAATTTTTCTTATCTTTTTACTCAAACACCATTTACCTCTTTTATTGATTAAAAAATAATAATTTTTTTATTATAATATCAATTTTACCTTTGATTATTTAAAAAATAATTAAATAATAAAAAATTAAAATAAATAAATAATCATTTTATTTATATATATATTCATCGCCACCTCCTATCACCGCACCTATCGCTACCACCACCAACCACCCGCCGCCACCTCCCACCACCACCCACCGCCGCCACCCACCACCTCCCACCACCACTACTCACCCTCATTTTAAAAAAAATATATTTTTTTTTAACAATTTCATTAAAAAAAAAAAATAACTCTTTCATTAACCCTTTTCTTTCTCTCCGGTGGTGGTGGGGGTTAGGGTTGGTGTTGGTGTTGGTGGTGGTGGCGGGGGAGTTGGGATGTGGGTGGTGGTAGGTGATGGCGGGAGTTGGGTGGTGGCGGTGAGAGGTGATGTTGGGTGACGGCGGAGGGTGGTGGGTGGTGGCGGTGGAGGGTGGTGGGAAGTGGCAGTGGCAGTGGGTGGTGGGAGTTGAGCAGTGGCGGTGGGAGTTGGGTGGTGGAGAGAAATAAATATAATTATTTAAAAAGTTAAAGATAAAAAATATAATTTTAAAATTATAAAGGTGCTAATGAATTTAAAAAAAAAATTAAGAACAATTTTGTCCAAAGAGAGGCAAGTGATGTTAAGTAAAAAGACAGAATTTTTTTTTTATATTTATAAAATAACAAGAGAAGTATCTAATATAATGCAAAATAATAGGGAGGCCAATGGTATATACCATTGGCAAGATTTATCGTTCTAGACGACACGGTAGACGCACTCATACGCGCACGGTAGCCTCTAGCCACCGTTTTGACCCATGAAAACGCGGCAACAGCCATGGTCCCACGTCATCCCTACTTTTCTATCCCCACAATACCCCTAATCTTCCCCAATAATTACCTCCCCTACCCCAACCCCTTTTAACCCAACCTTTATAACCAACCAGAATTTTCCAAAAAAAACAGAGCACACCCGCATAAACATTACCGTTAGAAGGAGAAAGTAGAGAGAGAGAGAGATGGAGAAGAAGCCATATTTGAGGTTCTTGTTCAAGAGGCTTGGGGAGAAGAAGGAGAAAGGAGGGTCTTCTCCATGGAAATTCATGAGCTCTGGTTTTCGGTGGAAGAAGAAGAAGAGTTTCAGCTTGATTTGGTTTGTCGATGGCTTTCTCTTCAAGATCGTCTCTGTTTTCGAAGCCATAGTTCTTGTCTCCACCCTCTGTTTCTTCTTCCTCTGTTGCGGCTGCCATATCTGATCATTGAAACAAACAAAACCCATTATAAATCAACACTTACGCGACTGCAATTCTGGGATTCTAGAGAGAGAATTATGTTCTGGGTTTCTAGAGAGAGAAAGTCTGGTCTGAAATTCTGAAAGTTATTATACTCTCTCTCTCTCTAACATTTTGTGTTTCTGGGGACTTGGGGCTAAGTTTGTGTAATTTGGAGGTGGTTTTTCGAATTTGTGATTAAGTTCTAATGAATAATTTTTTTATTTATTTCTGTAATTTATTTTGTGTTTTTTGAGCTTGTATAAAGGCTTTCTCCAACTGCAAACCCACATTCTTTAATTTACATATTTTACTCCATAATATCGGTTAATTTTCATTTTGACCTCTTAATTATCACATTCACATCTAATTAGTCATCTCATTATTATATGTTACGACGGCAAATGGTGATCAAAACAAAGCATGACATTTTATGGACTGAAGTGCAAATTAGCTTAACTTTGGGTTCAAAATCAAGGACTTCAGTATCAATTATAACACTGAGTTTCCCTAGTGTTAGTCCCTAACAATGCTGAAGGACCAAATAGTACCGACTTGGTGCGATTTGCTACCGGACATGGTGCATGTGGCACGAATGGAGTCGTTGGTAAAGAGGGCACCAATTTAGTGTCTATCGGTGAGTAGTAGCGTTATGGCACAACACTGACGGGTGTTAGGCAATGTGGAAGACCTCGGTGCGGGACTGAGGCAAAATGGTGCAACGTAGGCGCAACGCTACGTTGTAAATGGTGTCAAGGACGCGGCAACATGTGTTGGAGGAGCAGGGAGACGTTGGACTATGCTGTTAGGCAAGCGTTGGCAAAATGTTGCGCCGTTGGACAACGTGGACGCACATTGGTGGCTTTGGCAAAGTATTCTGAAATTGGGATTTTCATGGGGAGTCACGGGAGCAAAAGAAGACCTCGGTGGGGTATCAAGGCAAAATAGTGCAACGTAGGCACAACGTTACGTTGTGGGCTGAGTCATGTGCAGGACATGGCTTACCGTTGGGCGGCGGTGCATTCTGGTGCGGAAATAGCATACGGGACATTGGCAGTCGTTGAGTGCAACAACGCGTTCCGGCCATGCAGGTGTTTGGCAAAACGTTGGGGAACGTTGGTTGAATATAGGACGAGACGACAACAAGCAGACTTTGGGATGGTGCAAAAACGCTAGAAGAATGTTGAGCTTGGAAGAGTTGATGGATTGTGGGTTACTAGACAGTTCTACACAGTTCTGGACAGTTTCTGGTGGTTTTGGATTGGTTTTCAGACAGAAAAACCAACACCTATGGTGTTGACAAGTGTTGGGACAGGTGTCGGTAGTTTGCCTATGTAGTTAGGGTTGTCAACTGTTGTCTTCTCCTATAAATACTATTATTTTGGTCTGTTTTAAGTGGTTGAATGTATACCTGCGGAAATTCAGACTTAGTGTTGTAATTGGTTCCTTATAACCCGAGTTTATTAATACAAGGTTGGGTTTTCTCGTAATACGTTTGTGTACGGTTGCATGGGTGCGTTTCCGGTAGTGTTTCGGTGCCGTTGTATTTCGTTACAGGAACGTGTGTGTTTACAAACTGTCGGTGTATTTCCGTTGTGTGACAGTGCATTCACCGGGGCTGTTAGTTGTCGGTGCAACTAGGCCATCATACGGTTGCAATTTTTACGGTAAAAATTTCGACCCTGTGACATCTAGCATTAAGCTCGAGTACTCATGAAACAGATTATCCTCTAGAAAACGGCAGATGAATCAAACAACATTCTAAACTTTGGAATTGTACTACCCATCTTGGGAACAATTATTGAATTCCATTATATAAGATAAGATAATTAGATACATAAAGTAACCGCCCATAACTCATCAATCCCACGAATTCCGCAAACATTAATGGAGGTTGGTCAAGATTCATGGAAGCAAGTCTTTCGCGTCTATATATACTAAGGGGGGATGCAAATCAAAACTAAGCACATTTTTTCCTAATCATTATTCTGCTAAATTTTCGTCAAAAATTCTACTGATTTTTACACTAAAAATGCAATGTAGGCAGTTCTGCCGGTACTGCATTGTTTTACGGGAATCAAAGCTCAATTAGATGATATTTCATCTTAATCACTGCCAAATTTTTACCACAAATTATATCGATTTTCAAACGGAAGATGCAACCCGACAGATCTACTTGTTATTGTTTTATAAGAATCAAGAGTCAACAGAATTACATTATGAATTGGAATTAATTATACAAGAAACACATAATTAGGATAGTGTTCCGTTATAAAGGAAGAGGCTTCAACGGTTATATAAACGGTTCCAAACAATCATGATTAAAAATCATCTAGGCTGGAGGTGGTCCCTTCGTCATTGAAAGAAGGGGTACAAAAGATTACTTTCCAATTTCTTTCGTTTTTTCTTTATTTTTTCGCCGTAATTGTTCATGTAAAATGAGCCGTTAAAAGCTTGAAATCATGTGTTTAGTTATGCTTCTATGTATAGGGTGTGTATGTATAGGCGATGGCGATTGAACGGGATGGCGGTGGCGGAGGGATATGGCGTTGGGGGCTTGAACGAAACTAACCCTAATCCTAATACTTTAATTGGATAATTAATATACAAATTAATCTTAACCCTTGAATTTAATCCAAACACTGAAAATATCTCTTGATAGTATTCAATCTCAACCGTTCGATATCGATTTAAGGGTCTAAAATGTCTCAAATATAACATGTCTTTAAATGTAATTTCAACCGTACGGTATTTGATTCAATGGTTCAAAATGTTTCAGTGATTTATAGAATAGATTCTATTATAAGAGTATCATTCTAATTTTAATATATTTTTAAAAAATTCTTCTTCATTTTTCTTTTTATTTTTTTAATCAAATTAGTTTATTTCTTTCTTTTTTCTTCCATCCCAAACAAAAAAATTTTAATCACTATATTTTATCTTTTTTTCTTTTTATTTTTTTACTCATCTTTTTTTTTTTTCACCAAAACTAACGTACCCTAATGAAATGATTAAATAACAAAAATATCTCCATTAAAAGATCACGGCACAATTTATTTTTCATTTAAAACCATAATTATTTTCAATTTTGTTGGATTAAAACAACCCAAGGTACAATTTAACAAATTTCAAAGTCCAACTAGATAACCATCCTATTGAAGACCAAAAATATAGTTTTCCAAATATCAATTAATTGTTACATTTACATAATTAATATCAACTAGAATTAAAAACGAATATGAATAATTTTTAAATATTTTTTCCTAAAATAGGAGGAAAAATAAAAAATAAAAAATAACGAATAAAATATTTTTTAATAAAATCTCTTTAATTTGAGAAGAAGAAAAAAAAAAAAGGACTAGTCTCTTTCGCCGTCTTTCTTGCCGGAAAAACGAAAAGTCTCCGTCAAAGAGAGAGAGGGAGGGGGAAGACTTCAAATCAACGTATAGATGTTGAAACAGACTGGCAGGTCACCAACTTCTATGACAGCGGACTTCATTTTCTTTGTTCATCGCACAAGGAAACCAAAATCAAGGCACATGGCTAAGGCGTAAGGGAGTTCTTTACGAAATAAATATTTTTTTAAAAAAAATTACTAATAAGATAGGTATTTCAACTTATTTACATGACAAAAGTATCTCGGTGTTGTGAATACCGGGAACTAAGATCACGGTGTTAGCAACACCGGGACTAAGATCTCGGTGTTCGCAACACTGGCATCAATTTTTTTTTTATTTTATTTGAATGGTCCCGGCGTTGTAAACATTAGGACTTTTTTTTTTTTTTTTTTTACTTTTCACGGTGATATTATGTATCATCGTGAACATGATGGGACAAATAATCCCGGCGTTTAAAACATCGGGACTATGTCCAACATAGAGAGAGAGGAGAAAGAGAGAGGACGGATCAAATTCAATAATAATCATTTTTGACACTTTATACCCTAATATTTGATTGTTATTAATAAAAGATTTTTGAAACTTTTTTTTATTTACACTTTATTAATAAAAGATTTTTGACACTTTATTTTTATTTTATTATTTATTCAATTTAAGTAATAAAAAAATTTCATGGAAATATTTATTTTATTATTTATTATATCATAAAAATTCTTTTTACCAAATTGAATTTTAGGTCGACCGAATGGAACATCCTATCGACCAAAAATTCAATTCAATGATCAAAAATTGAATTTGGTCGACAGGATGTTTCATTCACTCGACAAATAATTCAATTCAGTCGACCAAAAATTCAATTCAATTGATCAAAAATTGAATTTGGTCGACAAAATATCCCATTCACTCGACAAAGAATTCAATTCAGTTGACCAAAAATTGAATTTGATTGACTAAATTCAATTTGGTCAACAGGATATCGCATTCGGTTAACCAAAAATTGAATTTGGTCGACCAAAGTGAATTTGGTCGACAGGATGTCGCATTCGGTTGACAAAAAATTCAATTCAGTCAACTAAAAATTGAATTTGGTCGACAGGATATTCCATTCGGTCGACAAAAAATTCAAATCAGTCGACCAAAAATTGAATTTGGTCGACATGATGTGGCATTCGGTCGATTAAAAATTCAATTCAGTCGACCAAAAATTGAATTTGGTCGACTTGATGTGGCATTCGGTTATTTAAAAATTCAATTCAGTCGACCAAAAATTAAATTTGGTGGACATGATATCTCATTCGGTCGACTAAAAATTCAATTTGGTAAAAAAAAATTTCATGATATAATAAATAATAAAGTAAATATTTTCACGAATTTTTTTTATTACATGAATTGAATAAATAATAAAATAAAAATAAAGTGTCAAAAATCTTTTATTAATAAAGTGTAAAAAAAATGTCAAAAATCTTTTATTAATAACAATCAAACATTAAGGGTATAAAATGTCAATAATGATTATTATTGAATGCCTCTCTTTCTCCACTACCCCTCTCTCTCTCCTCTCTCTGTGCTGGGCATAGTCCCAACATTTTAAACGCCGAGACTATTTGTCCCATCACGTTCACGGGGATACTATGTATCAGCGTAAAAAAAAATAAAAAAAATTGATCCCGTCGTTTGTAACTCCGGGACCATTCAAATAAAATAAAAAAAAATGATCCCGGTGTTGCGAACACCGGGATCTTAGTCCCGGTATTCACAACACCATGACACTCGCCTTATGTAAATAAGTTGAAATACCCACGTTGTCAGTAATTTTTTTTTTTAAAAAAATATTTATTTCGTAAAGAGCTCGACCTAACGGTATAGGATAAAACGTACTTTACCCCCTTTAAATTTGGATATGATAGTATTTATTCCCTATTGTTTCATTTTTTTGCAATTTGTGTCTAGAAATTTAGGTGGCGTTTGGTAACTATTTCTGTTTCCATTCCAGCAGTGAGATGGGATGAGAATTTTGTTTCCTTCTTATGAGTAAAATCGTGTTTGGTAGCAATTTTTTTTTTTTTGGGAATAGAATTGCGTTTGGTAACAATTTTATTCTAAAACCAATTTTTTTTTTTTTTTTTTTTTGTGAGTTTTTTCTTTTTTTTTGTTTTGGCGGTGGCGGCGGCGACGGTCGCCGGAGTTTCCCGGAGATGGCCGGCAACGGTCTCCGGAGGTTCCTGGAGGTGGCCGGAGACGGTAGCCGGAGGTTGCTGGATGTGGCCGGTGGCGGACGGTGGCTGACTGCCAACGGTGGCGGGTGGTGGTCGGCCAGCATACGAACAATGCCCAGTGATTTTGGGAATGGAATGAGAATTATGAGAAATAATTTTTTTTTGTTTCTCATTTTTTTTTTTAAAAATAAGCACAATTCTTAAATGGGAATGGAATAGAAACGAAAACAAAAATTATCAAACGCTATTCCCAAATAGAATTTCTAAAAACTTGGGATTGAAATGGAAAATTCTGAGAAGGAATGGGTTAACAAACGGCCTTAGTTTTTGCATCAATTTGTTCCACATGACTAATTCTGGTCATTTATGATTAGAATTTAAAAATATTATATTCGCATCCTTAAAATTTGATTGTTCACTAATCTTTGTCAATATTTTAATTTTCCTAATTTAACCCATGCGATTTACCAATTTGATCCAATTGACTAATCTGGGTTTTTATCGGCATAATTAGTCATGTAATTTGCATATGAGAAAAAGTAATACATCCGAGAGGTATTAGTCCAGTCGACAAAAGGAGGTACCTCGTTTTCTTATCAATTAGTGTTTGACTATCTTGAGAACAACTCTTAAAATTAAATTTTGAATTTTATACTAAATGCACCAAGCAGATGTGACAGAGTGCACCAGATATATATCTAACAATTAATATTCTATCTCAAAATATTTCACACAAAAATTTCAATCTCAATATAAAAAGGAAAATTTTAGGGGCAGTTTATAAAAATAAAATTATTAAAATACGACAGTAGCAAGCTTTTGCGGTGCAAAATGAAAATTAGTGGAAGATATATTTTGGACGGGGTCAAGGTTTCATGAAATAACACTAAATAGAAACTCAGGAAATGAAGAAACGAGAACAAGTCAAACTAGAAAGGAAGATAAAACTGTTGCAACAAGGTAAGCAAGTGTTATTTGCAATTTTTAATTATATATCCGTTGTCCACTATCTTTTCCTTCAAAAATTAGCTATTAATTTTTGGTGACAAATGGTGGTCGGCGGCCCCAGGAATATGTAACTGTAGTTGTGGCATTGGCCTCCTCTCAACCTCAGAATTATCGCATTCGGTAAAATTTTCTCCCATTCTTATAACTTGGTCATCAGTCCCTTTTATATTTGATGTGGGATAAATCTAACAATATTTTCTTCACACATCGGGTCTTTGGTCGGCTAACTCTCCACCAGTCTCTCCCTTTGTAGCTATTATATTACAGTTGTTGTAACTTGAACTCTGATACTAGTGTAGAGTAGTCTTGGACCTCTCTCAACCTCAAGAGTTAGCTTATGAGGTGAGACTTTTCGTCACACTTATAACTTAATCACAAGTCCCTTCTACATTCGATGTAGAATAAATTCAATAGTAACTTCAAAATTGCTTGAGTTAGAGCTCTGTACTCAGCTTTTGTGGAAGAATGGGTCACTGTGAGTTATTTCTCGGATGTCCAAGAGATGGGATTAGAGCCTAAGAATTAAGAATGCACAATAGCCTGAATTAAACCTCGTTTCATTGACATTTTCTGCCCATTTGCATATGAATATGTTGATGTAATTGGTAGACTAGGTGCAAACTACAATCCATAATGTAAAGTGTTGTGCTAGAAGGCAGGAGATGCTTATGTGCTTATGGATTGTGACGATTATGAAATTTTATTTCCTAATTTATTTTGGCCAACATATTATTAACTCAATTATATTTGCTATATAAATTTGATGGACTAAAATAAAGTGATATAATTAATTTGGGTAAGTTCATAGACTACTCAAAAGAATGTCGGTTAAATGTGTAAATACCAAAAACTGTTGGGATAATTAGAGGATTATGAGAACCCTGATCACACCATATATATAGATAATATTAGGGTTATAGTCCCTAATACACAATTTCATCTTGACGGCTCCATTTTCCCTATCTGGAAGTAAATCACGAATCCCATTGAGGAACTCTGGAAATTTGGTTGAGGAAGACCATGTACCTGCTCGATCCATGTCTATTACAACAGAAAGTCGGGTGGACGGGTCGGGTATTGCCCAGTTTTTTCCCTGACCCGATCTAAATTTTGGTCGAACTTCCCCGACCGCCCCGATCCGGCAACCCCGACCAGTTTGTTGGGTTCGGGTGATTGGGTCACGGTTGGATGGTAGGTGGGTTTCGGGTTTGGACTCCTTTTTTTTTTTTTTTTTTTTTGGAAAATCCATTAGGCAACTGCAGTTTTTTAAGTCTTTTTCCCCCTTTTTTTTTTTGGCTTGTTTTTTGGAGCTGTTCGTTAGAGGTGTTACAAACTTGAAACTTACCTACAAATTTATAATTAAAACACAATAATTACTTCAAAAATTACAAACAAAATAACAAATTAAGAACACCATAAGTCCATAACCAAATCAATAACAAATTAGGCCAACAACAAGAAGAAACTAAAAACACCACAACAATACTAATTACCAAACCACAACAAAAATAGTAAATTCTAAACTTCAACAATCACCACCAATAAGAAACTAAAAACACCAGAACAATAATACTAATTACCAAACCACAACAAAAATGGGAAATTCTAAACTTGAACAACCACCACCAACAATAAAAAATTAAAAAAACCACAACAACAATACTAATAAACAAACCAAAAATAGCAAATTCTAAATTTCAAGAATCACCGACTCATCAATGTTGTCATCATTCGTAATCCATACAATATAAATTGAGAGGATTATTAATAATTAGATAAACAAAAATAAATAAAAAATAAGTAGAAATTAAAATAATTTGAAAATACCCAAAGTGAGATTCTCGAATAGTTCAACATCATCTATTGCTTCCCTGAGACTAATTTTCTTCGCCGAATAACGAATCCAATTTTGAGAATAAATAAGAGCTTTTACTATTTTTGGTGCCAGAGAACTCCGGAAAGGATCTAGTATGCGACACCCTGTGCTAAATGTCGATTTCGAGGCGACGGTAGACACGGGAATTGCAAGAACATACCGTACAAAAATAGAAAGAATACGATATTTAGGGGCATTCAATTTCCACCAAGCTAATACATCAAACCCTTCTACATTTTCTTCCACCCTCTCCACAAGATATCGGTTTACCTTACTTTGGCTTTCTTGTATGCCTACCCTCTCCAAGTGTTGCTTATAGCCCAAAAATCTCATTGCCTTTCGATCCATTGGGCCACTACTAGATACATTTTGTTCCAATAGTTGACTTGATTATGGATTGTTAGAAGTACTCCCATTATGAAGCGTGAAATATGAATCATATAAATGGAAAAGAACGAATTTTACCTTGTTAGTCATCTCATTAGATTTCACAAAGTCAAACAATGATCCAAAACAATATTCAACATAACTCAACTTGAAACGAGGATCAAGAACCAACCCGACAAATAACAATGGATTCATCTTCTCAAATTTCCCCTAATACTTATCAAATTTAGTTTTCATGTTTTGCTCTACTAAGCTCAAGTAAGGTGCACTACTATTACATTCTTCCTCAATTGTGTCTTGGATTTGAACATATTTCCAAAAAAAAAAATCATTGCAAGTTACATGTCTAGAGCCTGACAAACGAAAGGTAGCGTCATAGAAAACTTTAAGAAATTTGGTGAATAATTGAACCTTATCCCAATCCTCCCTTAGGGGAAGCCCTAAAGGTGTTCTCTTCGATCTCCTACTAATCTCTTCGTCTCTCTCATTATCATCTTCTTCTGTGATACTAGGAATAAAATTGGTATCTTCTTCTTCTAATCGGCTAAATGCTTTTGGAATTTTTTCACTCTCTCTAACATCAAGTATGTATAGTTCCACCTTGTAGGCACATCTAAACATACTTGCGCTTTACACTCAATCTTTTCTATCTCCGAGCATAACTTAAAATTTTGCATTCTTTATGAAGAAGACCTCACATAACGAACGACATTTCTTACCTTCACAATGGATTCATCCACTTCCTTCAAACTATCATGAGCAATAAGATTCAAAATATGAGCACAACATCTCATGTGCAAAAACTCATGCTCTAAAATTGTACCAACTCTATCCTTAGTTTTCCTTTTCAAGTATTGAATTACACCATTATTTGAACTAGCATTATCAATGGTGACTGTGAGAATATTGTCTATCCCCCAATTAAGCAAACACATCTGAATAATTTTACCGTGTATCTCACCTTTGTGACTTTCCACTATGCAAAAGTTAAGATTTCTCTTATGTATATTCCATTCACTATCAATGAAATGTGCCGTGAGACACATGTAATTTAAATTTTGAATCGAAGTCCATGTGTCTGTAGTGAGACAAACTCTTTGACGTCGAAGAGCATTTTCAACTTCTTTCTCTCTCTCGAATAAACCTCAAAATAATCTTTAGCGATTGTAATACGAGAGGAAATTTTGGTCCATTTAGGACAAACAACACGCATAAACTTACGAAACCCCTCACCCTTAACATGATGGAAAGGCAACTCGTCTATAATCAACATCTCAGCCAAAACCCTACAACAATCCTCAACACTAAATTTTACTGCCGTCAAACTCCCAATAGAACCTTCTACTATCGATTCATCTTTTGGTTTAAAACCTAATGTGGTTTGAGATGGGTCTCGTATAGTAGCCTGATATTCCTTACATTTGAAGTCCAAATGAGACTTCATTGACCCCGTTCCATGCCTTTTGCTATGACAGTGATATGTGACCGAACAATGATTACAAGCTGCTTTTAGTTTTTTGGGGTTAGTCTCAAGTGGGTTTATGACAGTGAAATGGTCCCAAACATAAGACTGTTTCCTGGCATTAGGATCACAGGGTGCAAGTAGTAGCTTTTCAGTAGTAGTATCTTTCACATGCTCTTTATCATGCTCAGCCATTTAACGATCTAACAAAAAAAATAAGTATATAAAAATTAATTCCGAAATTGTTTCTTTTGTTTTTTATTTCCTGGTATGTTTATTGTTTATTTTCAGTAGTAGTATGTTTATTGTTTATTACTATGACAGTAATCAACCAACAATGCATAAACAATGTAGCTAGCACTGAAATTAAAGTTACCTAAAAAATGGAGCTCGCACTGAAATTAAAATCCGATCGGTACTGATTTACAAACAAACAAATTAAACTGACAATGCATAAACAAAATCAACTTGGTGGAAATTGAATAAGCTTGGTGGAAACTGGAAACAAATAACTAAACAATGCATAACCCATTTCAAAACTAAACAAAACCCAAAATTAAACAACAAAACCACACACAAAACATAACTTCACAAGGCAGTTTCGAATTTAAAACTTCAGGAAAAAAGTCAAATTCAACATTTGCTCTAATTTTCCTTCAATGAACAAAAATCAAAACTAAGCAACTGAGAAGCTCACCAGCCTTTTAAATCTAAAAAAACCTAAAGTTAAACAATGAAAACTAGCAGTTTTGAATTCTAAACAACAGGTAAAAAGTTGAATTCAACACTCATTCTAATTTCCCTTTGGTAAACATATAATCAAACAAACAAAAAATTCAATCATACCTAAACAAACGGAGAACAGATAAAATTAGAAATAAATGAAAAAGAGAGTCTAGGCAAAAAATTAAACTAGACTTAAACAAAAAATAAAATCAGAAATAGACGGAGAACAAAATTAGACCTAAACTAGAATCAAACAAACAAAAAAATTAAAAACCCTAACTAGAAACTTACAGAACCGAATCTTCTCTATTGAGGCCCTGAAGAAGCGATCTTGGCCGCTGCAGAAAAGATTGAGGAAGAGAACAGAGAAAGGATTCTTGGCCATGGGGAGAACCGGAGCAAAAATTAAAGTCTTGGCCATCGAGAGAGTGAGTGAATGAGAGATGAGAAAATAGCGATCAATCGGGGCGGCAGCAATTGAGGGAATTGAGTGATTAAATTTAGGGTTAGGGACTTAGGGGTGTATATATATAAGGGAGAATATTTTGGTAATTTACTATACATTTGGTCGGGTTCGGGTTATCGGGCGGGTAAACATTAAAATCCGATCGGGGCCAACTCATTAGGCGGGTCAGTCGGGTCGGGTCTGAAACAAAAAAAAACATGTATATTTCGTCCTGAAATAGAGAAGATCGGGGTGGGGCGGGCGGTCGGGTCAGGTCATCGGTTATTTATTTCAGCCCTAGTGTCCATCTCGTGATCGATCGTCGCAGATTTTCGCATCGGTTGTCAATTGATCATAATGGATTCAGGTACGTAATTTACGTGTATATTATAACTCTTGGTGATTTAACATGTTGATTTAGGTGATATAGATTCAGATCTATATGGATTAAATCCCAACATGTGATATCAGAGCCTATTTCATGTTAAATCATTAGAGTTTTTGAGTTTTTCAAGTTCGTAGAATTTTAGAGCTTGTGTTTTCTCTATTAAAACTTTCTTATTTGTGAAATAATGGGAGAAAACATTAAGATTTTCATGTGGTTTAAGTCAATTTTTGCTAAATATTACGGATCTAAGGAAAGAAAAATCCCAATTTTCAGAATTTTAGGGTGTTTTCACTGCAGAAACTTCAGATCCGAACCAAATCTGAACAAATCGGTCAACCGATTGGTGCAAAAAAGGTTCAAACAGTTTTGATGCCTATTCGTATTTTGTCCATAACGTTCTCATACGAACTCCGATTGAGGTGATTCAAAATTCTATAAAAAGCTCAAAACGAGATCTACAACTTTAATGTTTTAAGTGTTTCCAGAATCAAGTTGAATCATGGTCAAAATTGAGATTGAAATCGGATCTGGATGAATCAGGGTTGAATCGGTCAATCGATTCAATCAAGGGGATGTTTTTGGCTTTGGATCGATCAGTCAACCGAACCTTCGTGGTTGATCGACCGACTAATTTAGGATGCCGTTTTTGGGTTCTGATCGATCAATCAACCGACCCTCCGTGGTTAGTCAACCGAATGATATAGGATGGCAAGGCCCAATTTGGTCGACCGAACCTTCTTAGTCGGTCGATCGACTACTTCAAGATCCCATTTTTTTCGGGCTAACCGACGCAGTTGACCAGACCTTCAAGGTTGGTTGACTGATTGCTTCAAAATAGGGCAACATGCTTCTATCCAATTCAGTTAACCGATTTTTATGGGCCAGTCGACCGATTGAATGCCCTAACGTTGGAAACTTTAACTCGTCGCATGGAATTTGATCAACGGACCATAAGAGCGGTTTACTAACATAATCTTATATCTTTAAATAAATTAAAATAAAATAATATATTACCTAAGTAATATCTGTTGTGTAATTTATTTTATTTTGGGATATTGAGATATAAAAGCTTTTTATTTATGCGAGCAATAGCCGACCTAAAGGAAGACTATTGTTTGCCCGAATAATAAACATTGGTGTTCGTTGTTTATGCGAACCATAACGGCCCAAAAGAAGGTTATCGTTTAACTAAATAATAGACATTGTTTTGAGATTAGTATGGTTATTATATATGCAATCAATAATCAGCCCAAATGAAAGTTATTAATTGGCCAAATAATAAATATACTTACGGGAATAAATGTGTGATGATTATTAGGTTTCCATGTGAATAATAAGTCGGTCCAAAGAAAAGCTTATTGTTTGGCAAGAACTACTATCAATATTTGATTTATGCGTTGAGAGTACCAATCATAGTTAATTTTTCCATCCAAAGACTAGGAATTAATGTTGTGCTAGGTATCTTGAGATGGGTCCACAAATTTAGATTAATTATTCATGTCTTGTTTTATTATTAACAATCTTGTATGTGTACTTGTTTATTTTTGTTCTCTATATAGTTTTTATGTCTACTGCACCGAATGTTTCTGGCTAAGTCATCAACGTCCCAATGTTGAGCGAGATGAACTTCAAGGCTAGGCAAGAAACCGTTGGAAATTGTTCTCGGTTGTATGGATTTGGATCAAGCGCTTTAGGAGGAGCGACCTACTTCTACTTTGGAAAACCTTAATGAGGTTAAAATAGAAAAGTGGGATCGGTCCAACTAGATGTGTTTAATAATTATGATATGCTCCATTTCGGAAGCGTTTCGGGGCTCTATTGCTGAGAGTAAAACTGCCAAGAAGTTCCTAGAGGAAATTGAGCAATTCTTTGCCAAAAACGAAAAGTCGAACGTGAGTAACCTTCTGGGTAAGCTCGTCACGATGAAGTATAAGGGTAAATGGAACATAAGGGAGTACATCATGGAGATATCTAATCTTGCATCAAAACTAAAGATACTAAAGTTAGGGTTGTCTGATGAGTTGCTCATGCACTTAGTTTTGATCTCTCTTCTTGCACACTTTGGGCAATTCAAAGTGAGTTATAATACTTTGAAGGAAAAATTGTTCCTTAATGAGTTTATATCTCATTGTGTGCAAAAGGAAGAGAGACAACAACGAGATAAGACTGAAAGTGCTCACTTGGCCTCGATGTCTCAAAGTAAGAAAAGAAAAGAGCGGAGGTTGCTGCGGAAGAATCTTCTCAATAAAAGAAACAAAAGAAGTAGGATGAGGGCTTTACCTGCTACTTTTGTAAAAAAAAAGGGACATATGAAGAAAGAGTGTTCCAAGTACACCGTTTGGCGTGCAAAGAAGGGTATGTTTCTAACTTATGTTTGTTCTGAAGTTAATTTAGCTTCTGTACCTATGGATACTTGGTGGGTAGATTCTGGTGCTACTACTCACATAAGTATGACTATGCAGGTTTGCCTTTAGAGCCGACCGCCAAATGATTCTGAAAGATTCATCTTTGTGGGCGACGACAATAAAGTTGCAGTAGAAACTATAGGGACATTTAGATTACGGTTAAAAATCAAATTTTATTTAGATTTGTATGAGACGTTTGTTGCATCGTCTTTTAGACGAAATTTGATTTATATTTTTAGATTTGACAAATCAGGTTTTGCTTGTTCTTTCGAAAGTTAATCTCTATCAAGGTTCAAATTTTATTTGTTCTGGTTCTTTGATTGATAATCTATATATGCTTGACATTAGTTCCTATAACAAAATACTACAAACAAATTCACGTGGTACAAAGTAAAAATTCAATGAGAATTCGGCTACCTTATGGCACAAGCACTTAGGTCATATCTCTTAACAGAAAATTCAAAGACTTGTGTCGGATGGAATTCTTAAACCCCTAGATTTAACAGACTTTTAAGTCTGTATTGAGTGTATCGTGGGAAAACGAACAAACGAAAGAAAATTAGGTGCCGAGAGAGCTACAGATGTCTTAAAACTAATACGTACGGATATCTGTGGTCCATTTCCTACGGATTCATTGAATGAACAATAGTATTTTACTACGTTCATAGACGACTACTCTTGTTATGGGTACCTATATTTGATTCATGAGAAGTCTCAAACCTTAGACGTTTTCAAGTCTTTCAAAGCTGAAGTTGAACTTCACCTTGGAAAGAAAATTAAGGCTGCCAAATCGGACCGTGGTGGTGAATACTATTGAAAAAATAAAAGATCAGGAGAACAACGTCTAGGACCCTTTGCAATTTTTCTCAATGAGTGTGGAATTGTTCCACAATTCACTCTTAAGGACATAGTAAGGAGTATGATTAGTCATTCTCCGTTGCCAGAGTCATTTTGGGGAAAAGCTTTAAAGACCGCAATATACATCCTTAATAGGGTACCTAGCAAAGAAGTTGTTGAAACTCCCTATGAGCTTTGGACAGGCAAGAAGCCTAGTATTAGGCAATTGCATATTTGGGGTTGTCTAGTTGAAGCACAGCCTTATAGGCCACATAAAAGAAAATTGGACTTAAGAACGGTTAACAGTTATTTTGTTTGTTACGCTGAGCACTCTCAGGGCTACAAATTTTATGATCCCACATCAAGATCCTTCTTTGAAATGGGAAATGTGAGATTCCTTGAGAATGTTGAGTTTGAGGTGGAAAAAAATATAAGGAATGTTGTCTTTGAAGAAGAATTTGCTATTGGCGGTGATTAGGTCTCTATACCTATTGTTGTTCAAGACACAATTTTCTTCGAAGGGGAACATGTTATTGATGGTGATCAAGCCTTTATCCCTATCATTGTTCAAGACACTATTCTGACTCTGGATAACGATATTCAGGCTCAAGCTCTTATTCCTGACATTATTCCAGAACAAGATAACAATGAGATTCTTCTCCAAATACAACCTATGGAACAAACTCAACAACCTCAAGAAGTGCCATTAAGAAGATCCACTAGGGAGAGGAGAAGTACGATTTTGAATAAATATATCGTCTTTCTCCAAAAACATGACGATGGCATTGGTTTAACAAAAGATGACCTAATCAACTTCTGTTAAGCCATGTGCAGTTCTAACTCTAAAAAATGGATTGATGCCATGAAGGATGAGTTGAAGTTTATAAAAGACAATGACATGTGGGATCTCGTTGAGTTACCTGAAGGTGCGAAGCCCATTGGTTGTAAATAGATATTTAAAACCAAAAAGGATTCGAAAGATAACATCAAAAGATATAGAGCTTGTCTAGTCGCTAAAGGCTTTACTCAAAAGGAAGGCATAGACTACAAAGAGACTTTCTCTCCAGTGTGTTCGAAAGACTCATTTAGAACTATAATGGCACTGGTGGTTCATTTTGATCTAGAGCTATATTAGATGGATGCCAAGACTACGTTTCTTAATGGATACATTAACGAAATGATCTATATGGTGCAACCAAAAATCTTTTTATCGGGAGATCTAAAGTCTATGGTTTGTGAATTAAAAAATCCATCTATGGTCTCAAATAGGTTTCCCGTCAATGGTATCACAAGTTTCATCAAGTCATCACTTCGTACGATTTTGAGGTAAATGTCGTTAATGACTGTGTATATCACAAGTTCAGTGGGAGTAAATATATCTTCTTGGTATTATATTTCGATGATATTCTGCTCACTACCAACGATATAGGCTTATTGCACGAAATCAAGAAATTTCTGACAAAGAAATTTGAGATGAAAGATCTTGGTGATGCCTCTTTTGTATTAGGTATCCAGCTATTGAGAGATCGTTCTCGAGGTATTCTTGGGTTGTTATAAAAGAGTTATATAGATAAGGCTCTAAGTATATTCAGCATAAAAGACAATAAACCAGAAGATACACCCGTAGCTAAAGGAGACAAGTTTAGTCTCATTCAGTGCCCCGATAATGACCTTAAAAGGAAAGAGATGCAGAAGATTCTTTATGGGTCAGCAATAGGGAGTCTAATGTATGCTCAAGTCTGTACTCGTCCCGACATAGCATTTATAGTGGGAGTTTTGGGCAAATACTTGAGTGATCTAGGAATGCAACATAGGAAGACAGCCAAATGTGTGATGCGTTTTTTGAGGAGAACAAAAGGCCACAAACTCACTTATCGGAGATCAGACAGTTTAGAGATCATCGGGTTCTCTAACTCTGATTTTGCGGGATGTCAAGATAGCAGACGCTCCACATCAGGCTACATCTTTATGTTAGCTGGATGAGCTATCTCATGGAAGTCTGCTAAGTAGACTCTCATAACTTCTTCAACCATGGCAGCGAAGTTTATTGCTTTCTATGAGGTGTCCAATCACGGAATATGATTGAGGAATATTTTCACTGGGTTGCGTATAGTAGATGGCATTGAAAGGCCATTAAAGATTTATTGTGACAGTAACTCAGCGGTTATTTACTCCAACAACAACAGGAGCTCAACGAAGTCAAAATTTATCGACATCAAGTTTCTAGTTATTAAGAAGAGAGTTTAGGATAAACATATTGCTATAGAACACAAAGGGGGTAGATTCTATGCTAGTGGACCCATTAACCAAGGGCTTAACCCCTAAAGTTTTTCATGAGCATACCGCTCACATGGGTATTATTTCTGGCAATACCTTGGTTTAGTAGGAGTCATTTTTGATCAATATGTTTTACTTTAGACATTGAATTGTTTAAGTTTTCTGCAGAATAAAGTTGATGGTTTATTTTTTGTTTGAAATGTTTGCATTGCATTAAGGACTTTGGATTGATTTTGCTAAAGACTAAAGTTGGACCAGTTGAAAATAGGCATGTCTGAGATCACGTTACTTGTAATTTCCATGCTATTTATCCACATTTGATCTATGTCGTCAAGTGTATTTGCATGGTGATCATTGTGGTTTAGTCATGACTGTATTGTAATAAAAGCTGTGGTAATTCCATTGTTAGTATATGAGATAGACCATATTATTTAAGGAGAAGTCTAAGAATAAATAGCATATGTATGCGCACCTAAAGAATTTTGTGATATAATTGTTTTAGGAATAATATGTAACCCAAGAGGGAGATTGTTAGGAAATTTTATTTCTTAATCTATTTTGGGTAAAATGTGTAGATATAGAAAACTGTTAGGGTGATTAGGGGATTATAGGAACTCTGATCACACTATATATATAGATAATATTAGGGTTATGGTCCTCAATACACAAAATCATCTTGACAGCTCCCTCCTCCCCCATTTGGAAGTAAATCGCAAATCCTATTCAGGAACTCCATAGATTTGATTGAGGAAGACCATGTACCAGCTTGATCCGTATCCATCTCGTGATCGATCGCCGTAAATTTTCATATCGATAGTTGGTAGCGCGTGAAACACACCGCTATTTACACTCGCAAGTATACGAGGTCTAAGTTTTAGTATAGTGTGATCGTTAAGATCGGGTTATCCTATCCATAGAGATTAGTGTCGTTACTATCGAATACCACGTTTGTCGTGACCTAACTTTATCTAGGCGAAAACAAATGTATTTAATTAATTAAACTAATACTAATATAACCTAAATTAACTACACTAATATGCTAATATGTTTTAGGGTGAAGAATTTTCTAGGGATTAACGTGATTACAAATACGTGTTCGATCTCGATTTACTCACGTTTACGGCGTTCGACCTATTTAACAATCTCGGTACGTAAACTCCACCGCCACCTCTCTCGAGTGTAAGACGGGGGAATACATAACTTCGAGCCAATGAAGAAGTCCTCCTCAACATTTTAACGACCCTAGGTCACGTGAGTCTCGCCCAACGTCATTGATTGTACACAATCCAACTCCCTCCCGGGTTATTGGATCGTCGCGCTGTATTTACCCTATCGACAATCTCCGTTTTAAAACTCTCTTGCCGCGTCTCTCGAGTGTAAGACGAGGGATATAGCGCAACTTCAAGCCAACGAAAAAGTCCCCCTCAACATCTTAACGACCCTAGGTAGCGTGTGTCTTGCCCCACGTCATTGATTGTCCACAATTCAAACCCCGACCGAGTTATAAAATTATGGCGTTTGTTTACCCTAATTCGAATATGAGGTTTGTCAAAACCCCGTATTCTCCATTTACCATTCTAAGCATAATAAATAAACAATACGATAAATACAATCAAACTACGAAGAACATTCACAAACGAAACGCCAAAATCATCCAAACAACGTATTTATAAATTATATTGTTAATCCCTACTACAATCCATATTTAACTCGAGGCCATAGCCGCATATACAAGAAAATAAAGATCTAAACATGCTCACATACTCCTAAGATAAAGAAATAAAGAAAAACAATCGAAGAACTTAGCCTCGTCTTCTCCACTTCGGGATGTGAGCTCCACCACTAAAATCCCTAACTATACCCTTAGATATAGCCTAAGGGGCTCAAAAAGCCATGGGGGCAAGAGAGTCACCGGCCAAGGGGGAGGAGAGGGGGTATATATCTAAAAAATATTTAAAAATATCTCAAGACTGTGTAGAGGAAATTCACCTAGGCGGTGGATTCTTCGCCTAGGCGGAGTTCGGTCGGTTTGGTCTGATTGCCTAGGCGGTGAAGTAGGCAGTGGACTAGGAGAACATTCTATTGGATTTTCGCCTAGGCAAAGAAAACTTCGCCTAGGCAAGTGGTTGTCAGTAGCCCTTCTACGTCTTCTGCTGGATTTCTGCCTAGGCAATAGAATTTTCGCCTAAGCGGTCATCCGTCAGTAACATTTTGCTCTTCTCAGCTTCTTCACCGCTTAGGCGGTAGTCTGGACGCCTAAGCAGTGGGCCTGTTTAATCTTTTAGCCTCCGAGCTTGTTTATCCACCGTGACTTCGAACCGCTTTGGTTCGATCTCATCGTTTTAGCTCCAATTTCCTATCTTTTTGCCCCACACACCTGATTTATACAAAAAGATAAAAACTAATTAAAACATAATAAAAATAACTATAAACGTATTCGAAAACTAACAACTTTGGATTAGAAATAGATAGGTTTTTCACACCTATCAATACCCCCAAACTCGGAATTTGGCTAGTTCTCGAGCTAAACACACACACTAAAATGAAAAAAATACATAAACCGAAATAAATAACAAACAACCTAAAAACAATCTAAACATAACAACATGCGAGTTTTAAATTCTTTTAACGGCCTATTTATTTTTCCCTCAACAACAGCGAATTATTTCGAGTTCAGGTGATAACATACCGCATGTAATGTTCTAGAATTTTGACATGCAATAATGGTGAACGCTATTCTAGATCCTTTAAACGTGTTAGTGGGAGACTCAATAATATAACTATACAATGACCAGATTGGATTATCCACCAACGAAATTCATGACTTAGACCGTAAAGGACTAGGATTTCCATAGGCTTGATTGGGGTCCACTCTCCACTAATGTAGGTTTAGTAGTTCATGAAGATTATTAGGACTTGGTTCGGTTTTGGTATATTTGGCTAAGGGTAATTTGGAATAGAAAACGAGTTAACGTTGTTGACTTAAAGGGCAAGAGATTCACCGGCCAAGGGGGAGGAGAGGGGGTATTTATAGCAAAAATATCTCAAGAATGTGCAGGGAAAATCCGCCTAAGCGGTGGATTCTTCGCCTAGGCGGAGTTAGGTCGGTTTGGTCTGATCGCCTAGGTGGTGAAGTAGGCGATGGACTGAGAGAACATTCTGTTGGATTTTTGCCTAGGCGAGTAGCTGTCAGTAGCCCTTCTGCGTCTTCTGCTGGATTTCCGCCTAGGCGATAGAATCTTCGCCTAGGCGATCGTCCGTCAGTAATATTTTGCTCTTCTCAGCTTCTTCACCGCTTAGGCAGTGGTCTGGACACCTGAGCGGTAGGCCTGTTTCATCCTTTAGCCTCCAAGCTTGTTTATCCACCGTAACTTCGAACCGCTTTGGTTCGATCTCATCGTTTTAGCTCCAGTTTCCTATCTTTTTGCCCCACACACCTGATTTATACAAAAAGATAAAAACTAATTAAAACATAATAAAAATAACTATAAACGTATTAAAAAACTAACAAATTCGGATTAAAAATAGTTAGGTTTTTCACACCTATCAATAGTCAATTGATCATAATGTATCCAAGTATGTAATTTACGTGTATATTAGAACTCTTGGTGATTTGACATGTTGATTTAGGTGATATAGATTCAGATCTATAGGGATTAAATCCCAAAAGTGAGAAGTTGTAAGGACAAAAATTAAGGTGAAAGAAATTAATGTACTTGCGTTTATAGACACTCAAAAGACGATTTAAATTCAAGTAATGGTTTTGGAAACCCATTAACCAAATGGTTAGTTGTAAGTAAGACTTCCAACCAAAATGTTTCAAGCAAGTAGGCTTCATAAAGAAGACTTAGAGTTTATTAGATGAGATGGTGATACTTTCTTTCCACAATTCCATTTTGTTCTAAGGTATTGTCAATATGAATGTTGAATGAATTTTGCATTGATTTCGAAGGTAATGTAAAATTTTTGGTTCCCAAATTCTCTACCAGTGTAATCAGTAGAAAAGTGCAAAGGCTTATCAGAATCAAGAAATACGTAGTCGGGACAGAGAGCAATATCGCTGAAAAGTTTGAAAGTTTTTGGAGAAGTGCAACAAAACTCAGAAATGCAAAAGGGCCCAAATTATAGGGACCCCATGTGTTGAACCTAATGATTTGATAGACAATTGAACGTCGATGTTTTGAGGAACTAATGGTTTATTGAGTGATTTCAAATTAAAAGTCTCATATATTGAAATGAGAAAAAGAATAATTCAAAAGGATTATTCGTTAAAGATTTACAAGACGAAGAATTTATGAAGCGATCATTGAAGATTTACAAAATGAAGAAATTTATGAAGCAATTCAAGACAGGTGTAAAGTGAAGGCATTAAATATTTTTGGAGCGTTGAAGGCATTAAACATTTTTAGGTAAAATCAACTCATTACACTTGGCTCTTAATACAACCCGAATCAAAATCACGCACGACACTTTAAAATGAGTAACCTAATGTGTGTAATGTCAGAAGTAATAAATTTAAGATCCTAAATGATTTTTATAAAACGTTAAAATCATAAAAATATTTTTGATAAAGTGTTGAAGTGAGAAAATATTTTTAACACATAAAATGATGAGTTTCTCGTTAATTTGGTCAACCGACGAAACGGATCGGTCGAATAACAAAAAAAGTAGCTTAAAGGAGTTAAAATAGGAGCCCGCTGACCAATTCAGTCAACCAACGAAATGGGTCGGTTGACTAATAAAAACAATGGCTTGAATGGAGTTTAAAATAAAGCTCACAGACTAATTCGATCAATCGGCCAAGACGGCTAGTCAACCGACATGAAGCATTGGTCGACTTCCATTATGGTCCATCGACTCACCTAGAGAGTCAATCAACTGACAGACAGATCGGTCAATCGACATAGACAGACTCAATCAACTAGACTGTTTTAATATTTATGATTTTTAACACAAATCCTAGGGTTTTGAACGTTGAA
This sequence comes from Eucommia ulmoides, assembly GCA_016647705.1. Taxonomy (NCBI): domain Eukaryota; kingdom Viridiplantae; phylum Streptophyta; class Magnoliopsida; order Garryales; family Eucommiaceae; genus Eucommia; species Eucommia ulmoides. The sequence continues at coordinate 41,085,647 of CM028337.1, read as the reverse complement.
AAATCAGATATTTTGTAGATTTGAATACATTACTATTATATATTGTATATCATTAAGATCATATCAATTTGGTTCATATATTAATTAATTCTTTGAATTGAATTAGTAAAACTACTTCCTATAATTAAGTGTTTTGAATCTAAAAAGTTTTGGGGACCAAATCAAACTTTTCTAAAAGTATTTTTAAATGAAACATACCTATTTTGATAGTATATGATATATGGGGTCTTAGAGTGACATTTTAGATCTTGTCTTCTGAAAACTAACCGTTATAAGTCTAGTTAGAACTCTATATATGGAGACCTACGTTTTTCAAAATAAGCAATCAAGAACAATCGACATTTGCTATTATAAAAGAGTAATTAACGCTGAGAAATTTATAACAGAGTATTACAGAAAGAATTTTTGGTCAAAGCGCGAAAACGTTTTCATCACCAATTTTTGTTCTACACTAAACTATCGTAATGATTTTCAAGAAATACCAATGAGATCTTTCCAAGTTAATTAAAATGTTTTCTTAGATTATTTGTTTAATTACTTGGATTAAGTGTTTTAGTAAAATCGTTTTCCAATCTAATATATTGAAAAATCTTTTAAAACGATTTTTATTTGTAAAATCTGATTATTTATTATTTGCGCTTTAAATTGATTAAAATCAAATTTGTGTCTCACATAGATTTTATCGCATAGTTTTTGGGACATTAATTGAGCATAATTGTTTTGAGGTAGTAGAAGTCTCTGTGGGAAGAAACTTGTGAATTTTTTAGTATTTATGAGTTTGAGTGGATTAGATATAGTGAAACGGTGTCTAATCAGAGTAGTTACAGTTTAATCTTTAGCCTGAGAAAAAAAAATAGGGTTTGATTTTTAGCCTGTAAAAAAGATTAGGTTAATCTTTAGCCTTTTAAAATATTAGGTTTTGATTCTTCCTGTAATAGAATTAGAGTGAGATAAAGTTATTTCCAAGCCTGTGACAAGGATAGGTGTAATAGTGTGAGAGTCTAAAGGTCAATTCTGAGTATGATAATATAGTCAGAATTATAAGGGTTTAGTTCCAATCTGAGAAAGAAATCAAGGGTTAGTGGATTGCGAAATCCTTATAGAGCTCAGGGGACTGGATGTACGTATGATTAGTTTGCTAAACCAGGATTAATTGTTTTGTGTTACATTATTATATTTATGTTGTTTGGGTGTGCACTTGGTTAAATACATTTCTGCTACTTAACAATATAATAATCAATTAGGAAACTTAATAACTTGTGTTTGATTTAACTGTTTAAATTTTGTCACTACCTAATTCATCCCCCTCTTGGGTAGATCTTTGGGCCAACACTATGCATAAATAGGGAGATTTATGTGGCATAGGAGTGTCATCCACCACCTAGGAGTTGAAAAGACAGTCCCTATCACATCAACCATACATTAAATCTAGGGAAAGCTTTAGGCGCGAAACTCGAAGTAGAGTAATTTTTTGAATTTTCTATTGGGTGGAAAAATCAATGCAATATAGCCTTCTAAATTCCACCCAAGCATAGTCCTCGAGATTTTACTACATTGAATTATTTTGGACCTCCTTATCCTCGAGTCTCAAGAATAGAAGCGTCTAATGAGAGGTTTTCGACCAGATCTAAAATGCTACCATGTATAAGAATAAAACTCACATGGAAAACATGTGTTTTCCAGCATAACTGGTTAGGACTCATATGTCAATCATGTGTGGTTAAGCTTCACATTAGAACTCGAGGATCTCACTCGAGTTCCTTGGACAAACTGAGAACAATATTTATAACTGACCACAATTAACTGCAACCCAAGCATACAACTTCAGCATGTCCAGGAAAGATCATCCTTGGGTCAAATCGGGGATGATCTGAGGTATCCTCCATGCTTGGGAGCGGTTACTCCATGCTCAGGATCCATTATGATAGCCTGCCATATATGGAAAAGGTAGTTAAATCTGTAGAATAATTGTCCATTACTCCTATATCCTACGAAATCCAGGATATCAATGGAGATTAACTATAATTTATGAAAAACTTTCTAAGCAAGTCTTTTATCTCTCATAAATACTACGAGTAGGTCTTGTCCAGGTATGTTCACTTTCCTAGCCTACATTCTGCAATTTTTTTTTTCTCAAAACACTACTTATTCTTACAACTAAGGGGCAATATCAGTGGTCCACCAATAATGTATTGTTTTGAAAGAGCTCAAAATTTACTGAATATCATATTATGAATTCCAATTCACCATATATATATTTGCAGATCTATTTTTCGATATCATCAATATATGACTCTATATTTGGAAGTGTGGTGTAATACCCCGAAAATTCATATTTTTTAAAAAATATTATTTTATATAAGTCTAATATTTTTTTATGACTATTTTGAGAATTTGCGGTACAAATATTTGATAATTTTTTAAATTAAATGTTAAATTTATATTTTTGAAAAATATTATTTTATATAAGTTTGATATTTTTGGGATTGTTTTGTAAATTTATGATGTAATAATATTTGAGAATTTTTGGGAATTAAGTGTTTATTTTAAATTGATTTTAGAAGTTTTGGGACTAATGTGTTATTTAAAATATATTTTTAAAAATTTTGGGATAGAATTAATATTTTTTTTTATTCTAAGGGGATATTCGTGTCAATAAAGAAATAAATAAATAAACGGCTCACATGATTTCCTTCCTAAAGAAGGAAATCACATGAGCCATATATATGTTTATATATGTGAAAAATCTATAAATTAACTACGTGGATATGTGGTTATATTATAATAAAAATCATTATAATATATACTTGTGTTAGGTTGATTAGACTGCAATTTTTTCGCTCGGTATTTTCGCGTATATTATTTGGTTTCTTTTCCCACTCAAATATTTTATATTTACCTGATTGTTTTGAAATATAGTTGACATCTTGCAACTTACATAGCCATCCAAACCCAGGTAAAGGAGTCGGGTTGCCTTAAGTGGCATTTGATTAATGCAGCTTACCAATAGTAAGTTAAATAAGTCTGAGTGAGTGTCGTGTTAGTCGTGAACCATAGGATTTATCGTCGAATTGAAAATATTAATTTAAAGGTGTTTACTGTCATCTATATGAATTATCAAATTTTATTTGCATATTAAATTATAAAAAATAATATTGATGGAAATGAACAGTTTTATGATATTAAATGGATCGAGTATGCCATAGTTTTCTTTTCATTAGGAGGGCATGTTCTGTGAGATGTGGTTGGTTCTTACAGGAGGGTATGTCCCGTAGGACATTGTTGTTGTGACATGTCAGGTGGATGATAGGTGTAATTTACCTATCTTTTTCCAAACTGAACCTGTTAGTTTTTTAGTATGTTTATTACATTTTAGTACGTTTTAATACGTTTTTATTCTTCTTGTTATAAATCAGGTGTGTGGAGTGAAAAATGATGAAAATGGATCATAAACGATCAAATTGGATCAAGAGCGGTAGAAGAACGGTGGAAAAAGAGCAAAAAGGCAAAATTTATAACCTGCAGCTCATCACCGCGGCGATCAAAATACAGATGAGGGCCCAAACTTTCTACAAATCCACCGTCGCAACGGTGAGACAACAGAAACTTTTTGTTTCCACCGCTGCATCCATCGCCGCAGCGATAAACCCTAGCGGTCACTCTGCACAGATTTTAGATATTTGTTTTAGATATTTTGATCCCTATATCTTCTCTCTCTCCTCTCTATTTCGTCCATTAGAGACCCCTTAGGGTTTAGAATAGTTTGAGAGGTTTTTAGGGAATGCTCAACCAATTCGAATGAGAAGAACACGTTGCGAAGAAGGAGAAGCGATTTTGGAATGATTTTAGCGTCAAATCTTCAAACTATAGCTAGTTCTCTTTGTTTCTTTCTTTATTTCTTAACTTCAGTTTATTGTTTGATCATGTTTAGCTCGTTTATTATTGTATATACGGTTATGGCCGTTAGCTAAACGGATATTGTCTAGGGATTAATATAATTTATGAATATGTGGTTTTGAAATCGGTGTTTCGTTAATGGTTGTTATTCGTTATTTGATTGTGTTTACCATTATTCTTCGATTATATGATTGTTTAGATATATAGAGAATACGGGATTTGACACTCGGGAGAGGTAACCCAGAATTCGGACTAAACTAAACACAACGCGACAATCTAATAACCCAGAAGGGAGTTAGAAAGTATGCAATCCATGACATTGGGGCAGGACTCATGTGACCTAGTGTCGTTGAGACGTTGAAGGGGAATTTTTCGTTGACGCGAAGTCGCATATTCACTCATTTTACACTCGGGAGAGGTGGTGAATGAGTTTACGATACAGAGATTCTCAGATAAGTCGAAAACCATTAACGTAAGTCAAACGAGATCAAACACATTTAAGTAAATGGATTTAGTCCCTAGATAATCCATTCCCTTAAACATCTCAATATAGAAATATAGTATAATTAGATAAATTAGTATTTTAGTTTAGTATTTATTAATTATAAACCATGTTTTATCGCCTAAATAAAGTTAGGTTATGATAATTACGATACTCGATAATAATCTCAACCAATCCCTGTGGATACGATAACCTCTACTCTTCCCATTCTATACTAAAACTTGACCCGTACACTTGCGGTGAAAGTGACTACGTAATATTCTACCACCAAGTTTTTGGCGCCGTTATCGGGGATTGTGTTTTAGATTATTGTTGATATTGTGAGTAAATAACTTGATTTTAATTTAGACATTTCTTTTTTTTTATAATTTTTTCTTTGTAGTTTTGTTTTTATTTCTTATGCAGGTTACTTAGAGATGTTAGATCGACAAGTATTGATGCATTTCTTTTAACACGATTCCGAGCCATTTTATTGCGCTTGGGATCGTTACAATGAGCTACTATTCTGGTTTTCGAATCATGAGTTCCCAAGGGAATGTCAACTCTTGAATTTCCTTGACGGGTTATCAGCCGCAACCAAAACATGGGTAGAAGGAGAAAACGGTACCTCTTCTTTCTACGACCTAACCGTGGACGAAGCCATTTGGTCGTGGAGGAATTGATGGCCTATGATTATCACTGTTGAAATTATTCACCAAGTCACCAAAGCTTGATAGATAGTTTCACCACTAGTATAAGCCCCTAATTTTAGCATTTACATAAGATTAGTTGCATTTTAGTGCATTTAGAAAAATATGGGGTGGAAATGTGTCATTTAATATCCAAATTAAAAGTTTGGGGGGGGTTAATTTACAATTTTAGAAACATTCATTCCAAACTTTGGGATTTAAATTTGTCATTTAATTTCTTAATTAAAAAATTATAGGGGTGAATTTATAATTTTAAGAAACATTGAATTGGGTTAAAATGAAAATTTAAAGAAAATTTTGGGAGGTTAAAGTAATTTGAGAAAAGTTATTATATATATATATACATTCATACAACCTTGGGGAAAGAGGAATGAAGTAGACGACGTGGCATTGGAAGGGATGGAGGATGAAGCACTAAATCCATGCATATAAATTACCCATGCAGATTGTGATCTCAATCTAAAAAGAAAGAAATCAGAAACAGGGAAGAAAGAGAGGAGTTGAGCGTGGGGTGGTCGACAGTGCGTTTCTCCGACGGGTGTAGGTAAGGCATTGCCGTTCGGTATGGGTTCATCGTGTATGTGTGATAGTTGTGTGTGAATGTGTGTGCTCTGCTCTATTCACCGGTGGTGTGTGTATGTATCGTCGTCGTCAATCAACCCGTGATCGAAAGTGTATGTGTGTGTGTGTGTGTGTATGTTTCGTTGTGTGCTTGGGATCGGACGTGTGTTTGTATGGTTCATGTGTGTTGTTTCGTGCGTGGACGTGTTCAGACATTGGGTGTGTGGGTGCGATGGTGTGTGGGCTATTCATCGTCGATTTCGTGGGTGTATGATTAGTCGCCATTCACCGGCGTGCATGTGGGTGTGATCGTTGTTGGCAATCCGGTCGTATGGGTGTGAGCTGGGAGTGTGTATGTGTGTGCTCTGATGTGTATGGGTGAGTGTGTGCTCTGATTGTAAATAAGGGTTGAGGTGTGTGAGTCATCGGAGCTGGTGAGAAAAGAGAGAGAGAGAGGCGATCAGTTGGGAGTGAAGCAGGAACAGACGAAGAAGACAACCCTCGCCACAACGGTGAAATCCGTCGCCGCGGTGATGCACTTCTGTACGCAAAACTGCTGTTGCATTGCCACAGCGATAAGACCGTCGCCGCAGCAGTGAAGACCTAGGCTGAAAGCAGTGAGCGTCAACAATTCGAAAAAAGGGTAAAATTTCGACCGACTTCTAATTTGGTTAAATTTAATTTCTAGCGTCAAAATTTTGAAACTGGGATAATAAGTTTTGTGATCGTTCATATTAATAAATTGTGTACAGTAATTATTAACGAAACGAAATAAACTAAATAATAATTTTTCATAATAAAATATGGAGAATGAGAAATTGTGGAATTTAGGGCCTGCATGGTATGATTAAGTTAATTTGAATAAAATATTAATTTAGGCCCTATCACCTTTAGGTTCGCAGGCACCGGCGTCCCGATAGAGTGTGGTCAGTGACAGTTTTACTGAGCGGATATCGAGGTGAGTGTGTAGTCTTATACGTAAATTACAAATTGTATTTTCGTTTATATTATAGAAAATGTATTTATTTAAAATTGGACGAATTTGCGACTTATATGGATTAAGCGGTTTTGGGTGTTTGTGGAAAAATATTTTGTGGATTACGTTGGTTTTAAAAGGGTGGAAAATGATTGTGGACTGAGTCGTTTGTTTTTGAGGTAGAAATTGATGTTTGGTCCGATTATGCCATAGTATTTCTTCCCGAAAGGGATGTTGATTATCTGTCAGGCATAGTCCGACAGAGCGTTGATTATTTGCTAGGCATAGTCCTGGAGAGCGTTGTTTATCTACTAGGCACAGTCCGGCAGAGCATTATTTATCTGCTAGACATAGTCCTGCAGAGCGTTGTTTATCTTCTAGGTATAGTCCTGCAGAGCGTTGATTATCTGCCAAGTAAAGTCCGGCAGAGCGTTGTTGTGACTCGTTAGGAAGGCAAATCCTACGGGGGGTACGGTACCATTGCAACTCCCGATCATGAGGTTAAAACGATCCTATGGCTAGTCGAAGGGTGGTGTGCTGTTTTGTCGTATATGGTGAACCGGTTGGATAAATTTTTATATATTACTTTACACTAGATTGGTGTATCCATATATATTGGTGTATCTATTATTTTGGTTGCTTTACACTATTTGGTTAGATATAATATTTTGTTGGATTTTCACTGCTTGGTTGAAATGTTATAAATCTATGAGTTTATTTCTGTGGTGACAGAAAAATGGAGTTTTCCAGGTGGTATGTGATTTTGTATTATTATTTGAAATGTGGTATTTAAATTATTATTATACTTGATCCATATACAAAAATATTTTTATTATGAAGACAGTACACCGATAAAAATTTTTAGTTTCAGGTGCAACGGCTAAGAGTCGGTCCTCTACTGGCACTAAGTAGAGTCCTGTTGTAGCGTTGTTTTGGGAGTAGGCTATCTGAGGCGAACCCGTGGGAGGTTCAGCATTATTATTTCGTTGTTACTATTTTTGTTGTATATATATTTAGGGACGGATGTGTCCCAATTTGAGAAGATGTATATGGTTGTGTGCTTGTATGTGTTTGTGTATATATATATATATATATATATCGTGGTTTCTAGATGGTTGGTTGTTCAGGGGAGGTCATATCGACGTCACGCCGGCCCCGGGTGACGGGTGTCCGAGGTGGGATGTGACAATTTGTGGTATCAGAGTCTAGGTTATAGATTCTGTAGACTTTTCAGTTGTCGTGTCAGTAGAGGACCATGAGATAGGAAGACGTGTCAGTCGTCTAGTCGGTAGGGGACTTTGAGATAAGGTGTCGGTGGATTTTTGCACTCGCTTGGTAGTTATTTAAGTCAATTAATTATTGTCATTTTCTGGTTGGCCTAGTTAGCTCTTGAGTTGAATTCTATTGCAGATAATAGGTATGGAGCGTGGAAATGAGAGCTCTGGGAGTGTGGAACCCCAGAGGTAGGTGGAACCCCCGAGCTAAATAGAACCCCAGGAATAGGGAGATATGATGCAAGGGAGCTTAGATGCAGTTGAAAGAATTTTGCAAGCTACTGCCCAGTTGACAGAGCAGCAGGCAAAAATCATGGAAAGTTAAAAGGCCCAAACTGATACTGGTACGTCCCAGGCAATACGCTTGAAGAGATTCAAGGAGTTGGACCCTCTGGTTTTTACCGGAACGGCGGGTCTAGCTGATGCTGAGAATTGGATTAGAGGCGTGGGACATGTATTCGAGGCTATGGGGATTGTTGATGATAGTCGAGTACCTCTTGCCACTTTTCAGCTGAGAGAGGAAGCCAAACATTGGTGGGAAGAGATGAAGAGATTGATTACCGTTTTCGGCGAGAAAGTCACTTGGGATCATTTTCTTGCGCTGTTTAATGAGAAGTATTTTCCTGAGTCTTACCGGTTCCAGATGGAAGAAGAATTTATAGTTCTAAAGTAGGGGAAAATTACCGTTCAGCAATACGAAGTCAAATTTGATGTTTTGTCCCGTTTTACCCCTGATTTGGTGAAAATGGAAGAGGCGAAATGCAGACGATTCTAGAAAGGACTTCAATTAGAGATTCATTCCAGGTTGACAAACAGGCAGATTAAGAGTTACGTCGAGTTGGTGAATACGTCAAAACTAATAGAGAGGGATGTTCAGGAAGCCGTCGAGAGTCGTGAGTAGTACAAAAAGAGCGGATTTGAGTTACCCAACAGATTTCCAGGTGGCACTTCACGGGGGGTGGTACGTCGACCGCCAATTGCTCAAGCCCCATCATCTATCCAATCCGTTAGGAGTCGTGGTCCCCGAAAATCATACTAAGGACGACAACAGAGTATATCTGAATCAAGTGTTGGCCCATAGAGACAGGAAATGAATCAGCCGTCTAGTCAAGCTGGAGGACCAATATGTTTTCGTTGTCATGAGTTGGGTCATATATCTACAAATTGTCCAAAATTTTCTTCTACATCTGTACCTTCTGCTAGCAGTATGGGTAGTACTGGTCCTAGAACTGTCAAGGGGCATGGCAGAGGATCTGCTGGTAGACCTCTAATGCGAGGCCGTGTATTTGCTACTCCTCGACAGGATGCCTAGGCCACTCCAGACGTGGTCACATGTATTATATCTTTATATGATAGAGATGCTTGTGGGTGAGTTGGTTTGGATAAATAATGTGTATGAAGACAGTTCGCTTCGAATTAGTGATAGAAAATTATTGGCAGATCTATTACCCCTGAATATTCACGATTTTGATATGATACTAGGTATGGATTTGCTATCCGGATATTATGCCACAGTGGATTATTTTAAGAAGGAAATAATCTTTCGAATCTCAGGCGAGCCAGAGTTCGTATTCTTGGGAGATAAAATTAGCACTCCTGTCAGTTTGATTTCAGCTTTAGAAGCCAGGAGATTATTGAAGAAAGGATGTTAGGGATACCTCGCGCACGTGATTGACACCAATCAGAAAGAAGTTCAAATGACGGATATTCCAGTGGTCATAGATTTTCTGACGTGTTTTTGGACGAATTGCCAGGGTTTCCAGTAGATAGGGAGATGGAATTCACTATCGAGTTGCTTCCAGAAACTACTCCTATATTAATTTCACCTTATCGTATGGCCCCTACCGAGCTGAAAGAATTGGAAGTGCAGTTGCAAGATTTATTAGACCGTGCGTTTATCAGACTCGGCGTTTTCCCATGGGGAGCCCCAGTGTTGTTCGTGAAGAAGAAGGATGACACGTTGAGATTGTGTATCGATTATCAACAGCTGAATAGGGTGACGGTTCGTAATAAATATCCATTGCCTAGAATTGATGATTTGTTCGACCAGCTCCAGAAGGCTAAAGTATTTTCCAAAATAGATCTTCGATTGAGGTATCATCAATTGAAAGTTAGAGACAGTGACGTGGCGAAAATGGCATTTCGTACGAGATATGGACATTATGAATTTTTGGTTATGCCTTTCGGATTGATAAATGCTCCTACTGCTTTCATGGATTTGATGAATCGGATCTTTCAACCTTATCTGAATCAATTTATTATCGTGTTTATCGATGATATATTGGTTTATTCCTAAAGTAGAGAAGAGCATGCAAAGCATCTCCAGATTGTGTTGCAGACGTTGCATGAGAAACAGTTATATACGAAACTTAGCAAATGCGAATTTTGGATAGATCATGTGGTATTTTTTGGGACATGTTATCTCAGGAGATGGTATTCAGCTGGACCCAAAGAAAGTTGAAGTTGTTGTCCAATGGGAAAGGCCAAAAAATATGACGAAAGTTCAAAGCTTTTTAGGATTGGCGGGTTACTCTCGTTGATTTGTGCAGGGATTTTCTGTTATAGCTGCCTCGTTGACCCGATTGACCTTCAAAGAGTCTAAATTTGAGTGAACTAATAAATATGAGCAGAGTTTCCAAGAGCTAAAAAGAAGATTGATATCGGCGCCAATACTATCTCTCCTGATAGAAACGGGTGGTTTTGTGATTTATAGTTATGTGTCACACCAAGGGCTGGGATGTGTTATGATGCAGCATGGTCACGTAATCGTATATGCATCTGGGCAATTGAAGAACCACGGACGTAATTTTCCAATGCATAATTTGGAGTTGGCAGCGATTGTATTGGTCTTGGAGATTTGTGGCACTACCTATATAGCGAGACTTGTGAAATATACACTGACCATCAGAGTTTGAAGTATTTGTTTACTCAAAATGAGCTAAATTTGAGGCAGAGGCGTTGGATAGAATTGATCAAAGACTATGATTGCACCATCCACTATCATCCAGGGAAGGCTAATATTGTAGCGGATGCGTTGAGTCGAAAATCGACGGATTTGGTTGCACACATTAAAGTTGTTCATACTAATCTGTATGCCGAGTTGAGATCGTTGCGAGTTCAGTTAGCGGTTGGTCAGACGGCAGCATTGCTTACGACTTTGACTTTGAGGCCGACATTGATTGACCGTATTATTGAAGTGCAGAAGTCAGACGTTCAATTAGAGAGGATTCGGGACAAAGTGAAAAATGGTCGCAAAGCTGATTATCATGTCAGGGATAGTAATGAAGCTTTGATGGTTGGAAATAGATTGTGTGTGCCTGATGACGTAAATTTGAAGAAGGATATCTTGGAGGAAGCGTATAGCTCCGCGTACGCGATGCATCCGAGCAATACCAAAATATATCAAGATTTATGAGAACATTATTTGTGGATCGGAATAAAACAAAAAATTACAGAATTTGTTGCCAGGTGTCTTATTTGTCAGCAAGTTAAGATTAAGCACCAACCTCCAAGTAGGTTATTGCACCCTCTACCTATTCCAGAGTGGAAGTGGGAGCATATCACGATAGATTTCGTTTCGGGATTATCCCGTACTCAAAAGGGGCATAATTCCATTTGGGTAATCATTGGTAGGCTTACCAAGTGTGCTCATTTTCTGGCCGTAAAGACGACGTACTCTCTTGATAAGTATGCCCAACTGTATATTAATGAGATTGTTAGGTTGCATGGCGTACTGATTTCTATAGTGTCGGATAGAGATCCGAGATTTACTTCGAGGTTCTGGCTAAGTCTCCAAACTGCTTTGGGTACCAAGCTGAAATTTAGCACCACTTCCCATCCTCAGACGGATAGACAATTAGAGTATACAATTCGGATGTTGGAAGATATGTTGAGGGGATATGTTCTGGAATTTCCTAGTAGCTGGGATAATCATTTGTCGTTGATGGAATTCGCCTACAATAACAGCTACCATTTGGCAATCGAGATGGCCCCGAATGAAGCGTTGTATGGTAGGAGATGTAGAACCCCAGTCTGTTAGACTGAGGTAGAGGAACAAAAATTGTTGATGTCAGACATAGCCCAAATGATAGCAGACAAATTAAAGGTGATTCGGGAAAAATTAAAAATTGCTCAGAGTCGACAAATGAGTTATGCAGACAAACGTCGGCAGGAGTTAGAATTTGAATAGGGGGATCATGTGTTTTTGTGTATCTCTCCGTGGAAAGGCATAATGAGGTTCGAGAAAAAAATGAAGTTAGGTCCAAGGTACATCAGACCATATGAAATTTTAGATCGGGTTGGCACGACAGCTTATAGACTTGCTTTATCGCCAGAGTTGTCTCGACTATATGACGTTTTTCATGTATTGATGCTCCGAAAATATGTGCCAGACCCTTCACATGTGTTGATTTCGCAGCCGATCGAATTGGAAGAAGATTTTACATACGTTGAGGAGCCAGTCTAAATCCTAAGCCTTAAGGACCAGGTGCTGCGGACGAAAATGATCCCATTAATCAAAGTGTTATGGCGCAGTCATGCAGTGGAAGAGGCGACGTGGGAGCGAGAAGACGAGATAAGGAACAGATACCTGCATTTGTTTGATTAAGGTAAAAATATTTCAGAACGAAATTTCTTTTAGTGGGGAAGGGTTGTAAGCTCCTAATTTTAGCATTTACATAAGATTAATTGTATTTTAGTGCATTTAGAAAAATATGAGGTGAAAATGTGTTATTTAATATCCAAATTAAAAATTTAGGGTCAATTTTCAATTTTAGAAACATTCATCCCAAACTTTGGGATTTAAATTTGTCATTTAATTTCTTTATTAAAAAATTGTAGGGGTGAATTTATAATTTTAAGAAACATTAAATTTTGAATTGGGTTAAAATGAAAATTTAAAAAAAAATGGGAGGTTAAAGTAATTTGAGAAAAGTTAATATATATAGACACACACATACATTCATACAACCTTGGGGAAAGAGGAAGAAAGTGGATGACGTGGCATTGGGAGAGATGGAGGATGAATCACTAAATCCATGCATATAAATTGCCCATACAGATTGTGATCTCAATCTAAAAAGAAGGAAATCAAAAAATCAGAAACAGGGAAGAAAGAGAGGAGTTGAGTGTGGGGTAGTCGGCGGTGCGTTTCTCTGGCAGGTGTAGGTGAGGCGTTGTCGTTCGGTATAGGTTCGTCATGTATGTGTGATAGTTGTGTGTGAATGTGTGTGCTCTGCTCTGTTCACCGGTGGTGTGTGTGTATATTGTCATCGTCGATCAACCCGTGATCGACAGTTTGTGTGTGTATGCGTGTTTCATTGTGTGCTTGGGATCGGACGTGTGTGTGTGTGGTTCCTATGTGTTGTTTCGTGTGTGGATGTGTTCAGACATTGGTTATGTAGGTGCGACGGTGTGTGGGCTATTCGTCGTCAATTTCGTGGGTGTATGATCAGCCGGCGTGCATGTGGGTGTGATCGTTGTTGGCGATCCGGTTGTATGGGTGTAAGTTGGAAGTGTGTATATGTGTGCTCCGGTGTGTATGGGTGAGTGTGTGCTCTGATTGTGAGGAAGAGGTGAGGTGCGTGAGTCGTCGGAGCTGGTGAGAAAAGAGAGAAAGATGCGGTTAGTTGGGAGCGAAACAGGAACAGACGAAGAAGACGACCATCGCCGCGGCGGTGAACTTCTGCGCGCAAAATTGCTGTTGTATTGCCGCAGCGATGAGACCGTTGCTGCGGCGGTGAAGACCTGGGCAGAAAGTAGTGAGCGTCAACAATTCAAAAAAAGGTTAAAAGTTCGACCAATTTCTAATTTTGTTAAATTTAATTTCTAGCGTCAAAATTTTGAAATCGGGATAATAAGTTTTGTGACCGCTCATATTAATAAATTGTGTACAGTAATTATTAACGGAGCGAAATAAACTAAATAATAATATTTCATAATAAAATATGGGAAATGAGAAATTGTGGAATTTAGGGTCTGCATTGCATGAATGGGTTAATTTGAATAAAATATTAATTTAGGCCCTATCACCTTTAGGTTCGCAGGTATCGGCGTCCCGATAGAGTGTGGTCAGTAACAATTTTGCAGAGCCGATATCGAGATGAGTGTATTGTCTTCTACGTAAATTACAAATTGTATTTTCGTATATAATATGGAAAATGTGTTTATTTAAAATTAGACGAATTTGCAACTTGTATGGATCAAGCGGTTTTGGGTATTTGTGGAAAAATATTTTGTGGATTACGTTGGTTTTAAAAGGGTGAAAAATGATTGTGGACCGAGTCGTTTGTTTTTTAGGTGAAAATTGATGTTTGGTCCGATTATGCCATAGAATTTCTTCCCGAAAAGGATGTTGTTTATCTGCTAGGTATAGTCCAGCAGAACGTTGATTATCTCCTAGGTATAGTCTTGTAGAGCGTTGTTTATCTGCTAGGCATAGTCCGGCAGAGCGTTGATTATTTGTTAGGCATAGTCTGGCAGAGCGCTGATTATCTGCTAGGCATAGTCCGGCAGAACGTTGATTATCTGCTAGGCATAGTCTTAGAGAGCGTTGTTTATTTGCTAGATATAGTCCAGCAGAGCGTTGTTTATCTACTAGACATAGTCATGCAGAGCATTATTTATCTGCTAGGCATAGTCTTGCAAAGCGTTGATTATTTGCTAGGCAAAGTCCGGCAGAGCATTGTTGTGACCCGTTAGGAAGACAAATCCTATGGGGGGTACGGTACAGTTGTAACTCCCAATTGTGAGGTTAAAATGATCCTATGGCTAGTTAGAGGATGGTGTGGTGTTATGTTGTATACAGTAAATCGGTTGGATAAATTTATATATATTACTTTACATTGGATTAGTGTATCCATATATATTGGTGTATCTATTATTTTGGTTGCTTTACACTATTTGGTTAGATATAGTATTCTGGTGGATTTTTACTGCTTGGTTAGAATGTTATAAATCTATGAATTTATTTTTGTGGTGATAGGAAAATGGAGTTTCTCTGGTAGTATATGATTTTGTATTATTATTTGAAATGTGGTTTTTAAATTATTATTATACTTGATCCATATACAAAAATATTTTTATTATAAAGACAGTATACTGATAAAAAAATTTGGTTTCAGGTGCAGCGGCGAGGAGTCGGTCCCCTACTGGTACTAAGTAGAGTCTTACTGTAGCGTTGTTTTGGGAGTAGGTTGTCTAAGGCGAACCCGTGGGAGGTTCAGCATTATTATTTCGTTGTTACTATTTTTGTTGTATATATATTCAGGGACGGATGTGTCCCAGTTTGAGAGGATGTATATGGTTGTGTGCCTGTATGTGTTTGTATATATATATATATATATATATGTCGTGGTTTCTAGATAGTTGGTTGTTCAAGGAAGGTCATGTTGACGTTACGCAGGCCCCGGGGTGACGAGTGTCCGGGGTAGGATGTGACAACCATGACACCATGGATTGACAATCCGATTCAAGATGTGGAGTCTTTCCTTAACCTATAAGAAGTATTCGGCACAGTTATGGGGGAAACTCAGAGATTTTTTAGGAAAACGCTTGATTAACTCAATGAGCACGAGGATCATCTTGATTAGATTGAGACGGTATACACTGACATCGATGTGGCCGTAACGTTTCTACCAACGCAAATCGGTCAGCTTCTCTACTTTGTTGAGGTCGAGTTAGACGCGGTGACATTGAGAGGTGAACAAATCACATCTAAATGTGATAGCCACCGTGAGGAACCTAATGCAAACGGAAGACACTTGGGTAAGATCGAAAACGATCAAGCTAATTGGGAAAAAACCACCAAGTGTGGAATGGTGATGAAGATTTACATATTAATCGCTGTGAGTTTCACCGTTTGAATTCTAGTTGGTAACCCCGCACTCGATCCAAGATGATCGCATCTACTAGGATCCGATGTGGCTCACCTATCCTACCCCGTTTCCAGCTTAGTACATTCAAGCTCCCCAAACACAAAATCCGGAGATGAATCAAGTTGAAAAATCGAGCCATACATTACAACATCTTTCTAGTCTTGAGGGCGTATTAAATCAAGACCCAAGGAAGCTGCTCTTCGACGAGCCCTTCACCGTGTTAAGCCGACAATCTTAAATCAGGCGCTTCTTAGGAGGCAACCCAAGGAAAATAAATAAATTCGATCCATCTCTGCCGACTTAATTCGGAGGCGAGATTTCCTCGCTTCCCAGATACGTGTTCTAAACCCCCATATTCATTATAATGCTTTATGCTTTCAATAGGATCGTTGATGGGATGTTAAGGACACTGCTTGTTTTTAAGTTTCGGTGGTGATGTGTAGTATGTTTAGTATGTGTTAGTATTGATAGTTGTGTTGTTTTGTTTTTATTGTGTGCATATCTGTTTAGGTTAGTTATAGTTATGTGCTGAGTTTTGACTTTATTTGGGCTATTACCCGATGATGAGTCTGTCTCTTGATTGTTTATTGAGGTCGAGCTTAAAGCTAATTCATGTGTGTTATGTGTGCTTGACGTATCGTTTTAGTAAAAGTTATTGTAGATCCTAAATGCACGAGCATGTAAACTCAATGTATAACTATCCAATTAATTTGAAAATGATTATCCGTTAGCCAAGCTCATGACAATAGGGATTTTAAAACTTGATCTGGGGGAAATTCGAGGCGAAATCCTAGGTGAGGTAGCTCGGGAGATATGATTTAGGCATTCATTTGATCGCTTGAGCCTTTAAAGCTTATCTTGTTAAATGTTTATCCCTCGTTACTCTGTCGAAGCCTAAAAATCGTTTCAATTCTGAAAACTAACTAATACCATGGCCAATAAAACTTATTTCCAAACCTATATCGCTAAGCCAAAGGCACAATTTGAATGAAATCAAGTTAGCATTCGTATATGCTACTTGAAGTGAACGGTTGGGTTTGGGGCAAATTGTTGATTGGTTCGGTATTCGAATACTCACTTGTATTTTTTTCTTTCGTTTTAACCACACCCGTGAAATTGTAATAATCGAATAAGTTTGGGGGTGTGGTTCATCTAAAAAAAAATGTATGTACGGTTTTATTTTTCGTTTCTTTTGACAAGTGAGTACGAAGTTCTTAACTATAAGTTTAGGGTTGTTTCGAATTAATTTGTGTAGGTTACGAGTGTGAGTGAGCCAAGCATGTGCCTTGGGTATCATCAAGTTAACGATGTTAACCTATTTTCTATTTCCGATATACCCTTGACCATTTTCCATAATCGAACCAAGTTCTACTGATCTTTTTGAATTGCTTAGCCTACATTAGTGGAGAATAGAACCCATGTCAGCTTATGGATTCCCTATACCTTTTTGGTATTAGTCATGAGCTTATTTGGTGGATAATCCAATCTGATCGACAGATAGTTGTGTACTTGAGTTTTATTACACACACGTTTATAGGATCTAGAATGGCGCTTACTATCATTGAATATTGAAATTCTAGAACACTATATGGTGTGTTTTATTCTTGAACTTGATAAGATTGGGGGCCGATGAGGAAAAAATCGTTTGGCCGGTAGATGATATTCAAAACTTACACATTATTATTTTTAGTGCTTTTCATTTTTAGTTTTTAATTTCATGATTAGTTGTTGTATTTTCTCATATTGTGTAGGTGTTTTGCTCGAGAACTAGTAAAATTCCAAGTTTTGGTGTATTTGATAGGTGTAATTTATCTATCTATTTCCAAATCGAACTTGTTAGTTTTCAAGTATGTTTATTATGCTTTATTACGTTTTAATACATTTTTATTCTTTTTGTTATAAATTAGGTGTGTGGGGGTGAAAATGGATGAAAACGGATCATAAACAATTAAATCGAATCAAGAGTAGTGGAAGAACGGTGGAAAAATAGCAAAGAGACAAAATTCAGAACCTGCAGCCCACCGCCGCGGCGATCAAAATACAGATGAGGGCTTGAACTTTTTGCAAATCCATTGCCACAGTCGTGAGACAACAGAAACTCTCTATTTTCACCGTTGCATTCATCGCCGCAGCAGTGACACTACCAACATACCCACCGCTGCGGCGGTCACTCTACACAGATTTTAAATATTTGTTTTAGACATTTTGAGCCCTATATCTTTTCCTTCCTCTCTATTTCGGTCATTAGAGACCCCTTAGGGTTTAGAATAGTTTGAGAGGTTTTTGGAGAATGCTCAACCAAATTCGAAGGAGAAGAACACATTACGAAGAAGAAGAAGCAATATCGGAACGGTTTTAGTATCAAATCTTCGGACTGCGGCTAGTTCTCTTTGTTTCTTTCTTTACTTCTTAACTTCGGTTTATTGTTTGAGTATGTTTAGCTCGTTTATCATTGTATATATGGTTAGCTAAACGGATATTGTCTAGGGATTAATATAATTTATGAATATGTGGTTTTGAAACCGGTGTTTTGTTAATGGTTGTTATTCGTTATTTGATTGCGTTTATCATTATTCTTCGATTATATGCTTGTTTAGATATATAAAGAATACGGAGTTTGACACTCGGGAGAGGTAACCCCGAATTTGGACTAGGATAAACACAACGCGACGATCTAATAACCCTGGAGGGAGTTAGAATGTATGCAATCCATGACGTTGAGGTGAGACTCATGTGACCTAGTGTCATTAAGACGTTGATGGGGACTTCTTCATTGACGCAAAGTCGCATATTTACTCACTTACACTCAGGAAAGATGATAAGCGAGTTTACGATACAGAGATTGTCAAATAAGTCAAATACCATTAACGTAAGTCAAACGAGATCAAACACATTTGAGTAAATGAAGTTAATCCCTAGATAATTCATTTCCTTAAACATCTCAATATAGAAATATAGTATAATTAGATAAATTAGTATTTTAGTTTAGTATTTATTAATTATAAATCATTTTTTATCTCCTAAATAAAGTGAGGTTATGATAATTACGGTACTCGATAATAATCCCAATCAATCCTTGTGGATATAACAATCCCTACTCTTCCCATTATATACTAAAATTTGACTTGTACACTTGCGGTGAAAGTGGCGACGTAATATTCCATCACTAGAGAGCAAGTCCTGCAGGTGATTGATTATATTGTTGATATGTTGAGACTTGTCAGGAGTGCAAATCCTGCAGGTGGTTGCCCCTACCATTGAGAATATTGAATGGCCCTAACACTATTAGCCATCTTATATGACACAGTTGTACAGGTTACGGTACTGTTGTAACTCCCGATCATGAGGTAAAATGATCCTATGGTTAGTAGAGAAATATGTGTGTGGTATTTTATTATATATCAAAATAATTTGGTTAGTGGATTTCAATGCATTATTTTATTGCAATAGTAGAGATGAAATTTTATTTCGGATCAGTGTGTGGTTATATTTATATTATATTTTCAAAGGTGGTAATAAATATACTTGATCCATAATTTTTTTTTATATTATGGAGACAGCGTGTGCATTGTCGTCTAAGTAAATTGTCAAATTACATTTTTTGTATTGAACTGTGGAAAGAAAATGTTTATTAAAATAGATTAATTCATGACGTTATGCAGAACAAGTAAATTTTTAAATATGAAAAGTGATTTTCATTATCCGACTATGCCATAGTCTGATCCTGATAGGAGAGCATGTCCTGTAGGACGTTATATTTTGACCTGACAGAAGGACAAGTCCTGTAGGTGGTTGATATATGTTATTGTTGTTGATGATGATTATCATCATGATATGATGGTTTTTACCACGTGTTGGCTTCTACCATTAGAGATATTAAATGACTCTGACATTGATAGCCACTTAGATGGTACAGTTGGATAGGTTATAGTACCGTTATAACTCCCGATCGTGAGGTAAACGATCCTATGGCTGATAAGGAAGTATGCTATTTTGTTATATATAAGTGAGCTGACTGGTTATTTTAAATTTGGTTATTCTATTACGATGATATTTTTGTTAGAGTTTGGATAATAACCAGTGCGGCTATATTTTATTGAAAAATGAATTTTGATAAAAATACTTGATTCATAAAATGCTTTTATATTTCGAAGACAATACACCGATAAAATATTCAGATAGATATTGGTTCACTACTAGTGTTAGGTGGGGTTGGAGTGTCGGATCACTATCAGACTAGTGGGAGCTAAATGTTACTTGGAAATGTTAATTTGAATTTTTAAGCTTAGTTGGTGTTGTAGAAATGCGATTGGGGGCTTTACGTAATACTTACGTGGGTACTGAATTCAGTATTAAATTCATTATGTTACTGACTTTAGAGACGTAATTATGTGATTTGAGATATATTTAATTTTTTAAAATTTGACACGAATTTAGATGTTTGAAACGTATTTGTGTGGTTGAGACATATTTACGTGGTGGTAACATATTTACGTGTTTTCAGATATATTTATGTGGTTTGAGATGTATTTATGTGATTCATATGTATTTATGTGTTTCAATACATATTTATGTGGTTGGGATGTGCTTATATATCTCGATACGTATTGATATGGTTGAGACGTGTTTATGTATTTTGACACACATTTATGTGTTTTGAGATGTATTTATATGATTTTAATGTCTTTGGGTGTTTTGAGACGTATTCATGTGCTTGAGAAGTATTTATGTGTTTTAAATGTATTGCGAAAAATTTATTATTTGAAATTTGGATTGTTTGATATTTATGAAAAGTTTACGAGATTATTGGAAGTTTAATGTGAATATTGAAAATAGTTATTTTTAGTCTCACGGGACAGTCCACTAGGAATTTGGGCTATCTACTGGCTATATACTATTGGTTGAGAATATATTGGCTTGGAATGTTAGGTGAAATCGATAAATGCCAGTTATGGTATATGACAGTAGATTTGAAAAGTCATGCCAAGTGGGAAAACTTATTGAGGTCGTAGACCTATTGGAGTTGAGATAAACCTAATCCAGTGACACTACCGTGATATTTTAAAGATATATTATTATTTATTGCCATTTTTATCAGAGTAGCGCAGTGAAAGCATTTGGAAACATAAGATTCTTTGACAATTGATTGTCTGTACTAGGTGTTACCGACCAAAATGCACTATGTCCATAGATTTTTGGATATATAGGCCACTGTGAATATGGATGTAGCGATGGGTAGAATGAATTTTGACGGTTGTGAATTATGGGTGACTTTCGGTTATATGACACTACATAAAGAATCATTGTTCTAGAATCGAGTGTGACTAATATGATCGTGTGGTGCATTCTAAATTATTATTGTTTTGAACGAAATTTCGAGGACGAAATTTATTTAACGGGGGTAGTAATACCTCGAAAATTCATATTTTTGAAAAAAATATTATTTTATATAAGTCTAATATTTTTTTAGGACAGTTTTGTGAATTTGTGGTACAAATATATTCTTGATAATTTTTTAAATTAAATGTCAAATTTATATTTTTGAAATTTTTTATTTTATATAAGTTTGATATTTTTGGGATTGTTTTGTAAATTTATGGTGTAAATAATATTTGAGAATTTTTGGGAGTTTAGTGTTTATTTTAAATTGATTTTAGAAATTTTGGGATCAAGGTGTTATTTAAAATATACTTTTAAAAGTTTTGGAATATAATTAATATATATTTTTTATTTTTAAGGGGATATTCGTGTAAATAAATAAATAAACGGCTCACATGATTTTCTTCCTAAAGAAGGAAATCACATGAACCATATATATGTTTATATATGTGAAATTCTATAAATTAACCACGTGGATATGTGTTTATATTATAATAAAAATCATTATACATATATGTTAGAAATCCTTCTGATGGCGAGAATAATAATCAATTATATATGTACAAGGAAATTTGGCGAAAAATATATATTAGGTTGGTTTATATATGCTGAAAGATTTTGGAACTCAAAAAAATAATTCGGTTCGGATTTTGTCTTCGGATTTCAGGTAGAATTTTAATTTTTTTAATATATGTATTTAATTTATTTATTGTGTGATTTATATTATTATTGAAGTTGAATTTTTACTATTAAATTTTATGTAATAATTAAAATTATGTAAAAATTATGTAGAAATCACGTCAATGTGTTTTATTTATCATATTAATCAAATGCACGTATTAGAGGGGTTGAAATTCTATTGAGTATTAGCTCACAACCCCACAATTTTTATTACAAAACCGGTGAGAATGAAAACGGCGACAGAAACTTTAGTTGAATTTCTATTTGTAATAATTGTATTTATTATTCACTATTTGAAAAATTGAATCGATGTATTCGATAAATATAATTGGTCACCGAAACGTTGTAAAATTTATCGGATTTTATAAAACAAAATATGGGTCTTTCGGTCATAGTTTTAATTCTCCACTATGAATATGTACGTTTATTATATAAGTCAACTATTTGTTAATATAGATAAATAACTATATTAACATAATCACAGTGAATATATCTTAATGACAATTATTACACTATTATGAGAATATAATTAACATTATATGTATAAAATTTACGGCTCATCCACAATTCTTTCGGTTTATTACAAAAGAAATATTAATCTATAAATCCGTGAATAATAAACCATATTATTACTATTGAAAAATTGATTCGATAAATCGACAAATTATAATTGTCGCCGTCGCATTGTAATTTTTTTTTTGGATTTTTATAAAATAAATATTGGCAATCCAAATTTGGTTTTAATTTTCTATAAGAGAAGCCAAGTGACAACCTTGGGAAACCGGGTTATTACATGTGGCCTCTTCCTAGAGAGTCAAAAGTGAGACTCAAAAATGAAAATTAAAAATTCTAACGTTGCATTTGGTACACTGGAATAGAATGGAATGACAATAAGATTGAAATTAATATGGTAATGGAATGAAATGATTATTATCGTTCCTATGTTTAGTGACAAAAGGGATTACATATGATATTGGAATGACATCAAAAGGTAACATAGTAATTTAATTAAATTTTTAAGTGGCATAATAGTTAATTTAATTAAATTTCATTCTAATTCAAATATTTAGTTAGTATTTAACCTCGTTTTTTTGGTCGATGAATGATTAAAATCTAATCTCATGTAATTATGATTAATTAATACCGAGTTTATCTTGGCATTGGTTAATCTCATATTTTGTAGGATTAGAAAATCTTTAGAACGGGAATGTGATTAAATCCCATGTGCCAATCATATGAATGAAATAACCATTCT
This sequence comes from Eucommia ulmoides, assembly GCA_016647705.1. Taxonomy (NCBI): domain Eukaryota; kingdom Viridiplantae; phylum Streptophyta; class Magnoliopsida; order Garryales; family Eucommiaceae; genus Eucommia; species Eucommia ulmoides. The sequence continues at coordinate 41,062,559 of CM028337.1, read as the reverse complement.
TATGGCCATTCAAATCCCATTTCGATTTCTGTGTACCAAATGCAGCGTAAAAGTCTTATATATGTTGATTCTAATTCAATTCAAATGCCTAAATTCTGGGCACAAAATTTTACCTTAATTAATTCCTATTGGTGCGTAAAACTGGTGCACATCTAAAGTATGGTCCAGTCGGATGACAGGTGGATCCTCTTGCTGAGGTGGAGTCGTGCATTGAAAATTCTTCACTTGAACTGTGCTGGGTCCGGGGAGGACTGACTTGCTATGTCCAGAGTCCTGCTCCTCAAGAGGTGTACTTGTAAAAGGGTCAGACTGGGATTTATCCCGGTGAAGTCCCTCATACGTGATAATCAATGCTTAGAGAAAAAAGATACAGTAATACGGCAAGTAAACAAATAAACTCACGCGTAATGGAAAGCGTATTTAAACGTACCTCGGGCTTGCATAACCCCCAATATATATAGGAGTTTGAGATAATTAGTCAGGCGTAAACACGGTTACTTAGTTGAAACCCTATGTTTAGCCGATAATCCGAGGCGTTTAGGAGATAATCGCTGGGCTTGAGTTTTAAGGCTCATTTGGCGAAGCCCGTGAGCCTTTATCAGGCATACGGCGGTGAGCTGGTAGAGGAGAACAGAGATCTATGGAGTCTTGGACAAGAAACAAGCTGAAAGGAAGAGCCGATCGAGGTGAACGACACAGAGCTTAAAGTAGAACGTCCCTACGGGGCTCCTCACTCCTCCTTGGGTGAAAATGAGATTCCAGAGAAAAGTCGTAGTCAACGTATACTACAGTGTGGCGTTGTGGATTTCGGAATGCATCCCTGTCACTACGACGACGGACATATAACTGGGTCCCAAGTGTTGACTCAGAGATGTCCAAAAATATCCTCATCAGTTTCCCCTAACCTTAAGCGGCGAGGGAAGTGAGGCGGTCAGGGATATCAATTCCTGGCTGAAATGGACGTCTAGGAGACTTCAAAGCACAAGAAACACCTCTAATTGACATTTTTCTAAGAGTTAGTTTTTTCCTAAGGAGCTTATTAGAAATAGGTCTCCATACAATCCAAGTCCGGGGTCAGGTAGCACGGCAGGGTGACCCCAATTTTTTTTTTTATTTTCAGGGCGACAATTTTTCAAGAGTTGACTTTTTTAGGAAAGAGAATTTAAAATAGGTCCTCATACGATCGGGGTCCGGGGTCAAGTAGCACGGCAGGGTGACCTTAAATTTTACCCATTTTCAGGGTGACATTTTTCCCGTGGTTAGCTTTTTCTAAGATGCTAATTTGAAATAGGCTCTCATACGACAGGAGTCCAGAGTCGAGGAGTACGGCCCCAATTTTTTTTTATTTTCAGGGCGACACTTTCACCATGAATAAGCCCTGAGCACGGACTGGCCTCTACCGTGAGGAAGATTGAGGTGAGCCCTATGAGGGTACGCGTCGCGGACGGCTAGGAGAGCGAGGTGGTGTGTCACTGGAGGGTGCTTGGAGCTCTCTAGCCACTACCGTGCCGAGGGCATTGGCCCAACTGGAGCTAGCACCAACCGGGTTGGGCCAGCGCCCATATAGGGTCGGTTGTTGTCTAGCGCTTGCGGGCTAGGAGTAGCGCGGTAGGGCGGTGTCCGTCAAACTTGATAGTTTTGGACATAGGGCACTGAGGTTGAACCCCTGGATGGTGTCTTTAAGGAGCACCAACATGACAGTCATCCCTTGTTTGCACTCTGATTTCTCCGTTGACCCTAATAGAAAGAAGTTTTCAAAGACCGATGATAGTGCCACGCACAAATTTGCCTAGTCGAGAGATATCGAGGAGGACAGTGCTAACGAGGGGGCCCTTAAGAAAGGCAAGATTGGCGCCACTTCTCTTTGCAAGGACGTTCCTCAGAACGAGGGTAGGGAGGACTGAGCTCTGGACCATCGCTTTTTCAGAACTTAGGCTTTTGTAGATTTTTTTTTCACTTATTCCTGTTTTTCTATACATGAGCGTGTAAGATTCTGAGCGGTATAGTCAGGGTACTTCGAAGCCTACTCTTTCCTCTCGACGTTTTTGCTAAGTCGCTTTCTGCTTGGTCGTGTTTTTAGAGTTGTAAAATTTTAAAAAAAATCTTGTCTCTGCCTAGAACCGTGGACCACTAACCCCCTAGTCCGGGACACGAGCTGATTGCAAAGAAATCGTGTCGTGGACTCAGGAGAAGGGTTTCATAAGGTGACTGGTCCTCTCGATCCATAGGGGTGCAATGCGGCGATTGGACCCCCGTGGCCGGTCATTGAGGAGTTCTCCGTAGTCAGACTTATTCAAGAACCCTTTTAGGTTATCTCCATTTAGTCCGTGTAGGAGTATCTTCTCTTTTAGAACGTCAGACTTATAGTCGACTGGTGGAGAGAGGTATTTGGTTGTAGGCCCTTAGACCCGATCATTGCCCCGCTCTTGGTGGATGACCTTAGCCTTTCCTCGGGTATGGACTATTGACTTCTGAAGAGGGTCTAGTTATCACCCTCGACGTGAGCGACGAGATGAGACTTGTGGAGACGTACTTACAATGCTGAGAGTCGGGATGTTGGGTGGCGAATCATACTAGACTCAGGGGGTTGGAATGCCGTTGGGGAGAATTATTCACGATGCCGAGAGTCGGGATGCTAATCTGGAGAATCATTCGTGACTTAGGGGGTCGGAATGCAACCAGGGATAATCATTCGTGACTTAGGGGGTTGGAGTGTCGCTGAGGAGAATCATCCGCGATGTCAAGAGTCAGGATGTGGATTTGGAGAATTATCCATGACTCAGGGGGTCAGAATGCAACCGTGGAGAATCATTTGCGACGCTGGAGCCAGGATGTGACTCAAGAGGTCGGAGTGTAACCTTGGAGAATCACTCGCGAAGCTAGAGTCGGGATGTGGATCTAAAGAATCATCCGTGACTCAGGGCATCAAAATGTGACCGTGGAGAGTCACTCGTGACGCCGGAGTCAGGATACGGATTTGGAGTATCATCCGCAACTCAGGGCATCGGAATATCATTGAGGAGGCAAGCTAAATGGTGCTCGTCTTCGTCTCTGGTGGGACGGAGGGCTACTCGTCTCTGCCTTTGAGTAGCACGTGTATGGTTGGCCATTACCAGGACACCGCAGTCGAGCAAGGGCGGCAAGTAGGCGCCAGCCCATGCCTACAACGGGCCCTCTAGTCAATTCTTGTTGCGTGGCTGGGGCTAAGCCTAGGGGTAACCTTAGTCGATCCCTAGCACCATGTCTTCATGGAGAAGGGGATCTTGATGTGGCTGGGGGCCTTCTCGAGTCTTGTAGCCTTAGGATGGAGAGGTAGAGGGAAGCCCTCGGGCACACGCCCATTCGAAGATTCCACATGAGCGTCGTGATCTTGGGGTCACTCATCGGGCCCTACGGCCTGGAGATATGGTCCCCTCTAGACAGGGGTCAGCGGCAGGCGCACAAGGAGGAGCTCTATATATGACTCGAACTCGCACATTAGGTGCTCAATGAGATCAATCTGAGATTGCTCCACGATTCCCGAGGTCTATCCTACAGCCCAAGGTAGCAGAGTAGACAATTTTTCCTGGTCCTCTGGGGTTGTTATCCTCACTGGTGGGAGCTGAGGGGTGAGCTCTTGGAGTTTCTGACACATTTCTGGAGAGTTGACCGCTTAGGTTGCTATCCACCGCAAGAAGTCGATCTCGCTGCCTGATTTATCCGACCGGACCTCGTGATCATCCAAGCTCAGTTGAGTAGAGAGCAGTGATCGGGGAAGGACTTTTTGCACGGTTCACACAAACGGCACCAAACTATTAGTGCGTAAAACTGATGCACACCTCGAGTATGGTCAAATCAGATGACAGGTAGGTCATTTTGTTGAGGTGAAGTTGTGTGTTGAAAATTCTTCACTTGAGCTGTGTTGGGTCTAGGGAGGACTAACTTGCTATATCCAGAGTCCTGCTCCTCAGGAGGTGTACCTGCAGAAAGCTCAAACCGAGATTTATCCCGGTGAAACCCCTCTGGTGTAATAATCAGTGCTTAGAGAAAAAAGATACAGTAATGCGGTAAGTAAATAAATGAACTCGCGCGTAATGTAAAGCGTATTCAAGCATACCTTGGACTTGCACAACCCCCAATATATATAGAAATTGGAGATGATTAGTCGAGCCTAAACACGGTTACTTAGTTGAAACCCTATGTTTAGTTATTTGTATTACTTGCATTCATGAATGTAACGAAGTTGTATGATGTAACAAAAATTGTATATAGTTATATTCATTCATTAAACCAAATAATTTCATTGACTTGACTTTTTTAATAGAATAATTCCGATTTTAATATTTTCAAAATTTGCATGACAAAAAACCTCACAACTAATTTTTGGGATTAGCATTTAATTAATTTTTTTGATGGGCAAAAGATTATATTAGAATATAAGGGGCGTGTCTTCCTTACTACATAGCAAAATTTTACCATGAAGCTGCAAGACCCGCCACGAGCACACTATATGAGATTCTACACCAAAAAAACTAGGCACCCATAGTACACAGTAAGCGAACTTTCCAAGTGCCAACACATTGACGCATAGCCAACTCATGAGACCTGAATCTAGACACCTACAACCAACGTACACCAACTGTACACATAGTGGCAATGCCACAATAAGCCATACACAGAGGAAATAATAATCATCCTATATATCATCAACAAACACCCGAAAACTACATCCTATTAGAAGCACACCTAGTCCTAACAACGTTGTTAGTGTCTTGTTGAAGAGAAGTCTACCTAGAGAAGCTCAGACTGTCCCCTTGTTGTCTTGAGTGTCTAAAAATATTGTGGCCAAAAATGTTTTCATCAAATACTCTATGTACTGCGCTGCAGATGACAATACTATTGCCTCTTCCCCTACTATAATATCATAAACAACTAACAACACCATCTCATTTATTACAAATATCTTCAACTATATCAGATAAACTGCAAAAAGGATGCCACTGAACGACCTCAAAGTAAAGGGTCTTATTAAATCGATAATGCCATGCAACAAATGTCACCTAATCAAACTCCTAAGCCGACAATGTAGAACTGTAGCAACAATCCACACACAACCAATGCAGTCCAACAAAAAATCGACCTCATTCAGAATAAGAACCACCCCAACCACCCTCAAAACACCACAAAAAGGACAAGTTTGTCTCATAAACCCCTTTGAAACACCAACCAAGTTTCAAAATTACAACTGATCTGTGAAAATAATAACAGAGGTAACATGCTCAATGCAAAACAACCCTACTAATAGTCAAATACCATATTTGACCCAAGCACCCTGTTACACCACACTGGGAAACTCGACCAACCCCACCCACCTAAGAATCTAGTGACAAACAAAACTAAAAGAAAGCCTCATTTTTTAGATTCTCATTCTTTGTAAACTAATTCAGATACTTTCTCCCGAAAATCAATTTCATTAATATTTATCTTGTGACAAAATTGTCTCTCTACCTCTATTACTTTGTTCGATCTTCAAAAAATGATCTTTGTGTAATTGACGATCTCTCTTATGGAAGTGGAGATTTCGAAAACGATGCCATTATAGTTAATTTCACCAATAGTTCAGTTTTCAACTCTTTCCTAAGTTTTAGCTTTAACGCGTCGCTAAAAGGATTTTTTATTTTGTTATAAATGATATTGGCAAGCTCACTCTGGGCTATTATTGTTGTGTAATTCTATGATGAAAAGAAAGGAAAAAAAAACTAGTGAAATTATTTGATTATTTACAAAAAATTTTTTTAAATACCTATGATAATCACTCTTTATTTTTCGAAATATATATCTATGAAATATTAATCAATCAAAATGGAATGTAACAACACTTAAATAAGGACAAATCTACTCATTCAAAAAGGATTGTTGTGTTCATTGAAAAACCATTGGGATCCTTTAGTAGTTTTGGTACTAAATTAAGATCTCTAGGTAAATGCCCTTTAAAAAAATGCATCAATTTCACTAAAAAATATGCTAAAAATATATAATTAGAAAATATACTAAAAATCGATAAATTTAAATTAAAAAAAAAAAATAGCAACCGGTCTGACGACAGTGAGAGGCAGGAGCCGAGACTCGTTGAGTGAAGTCATGTGCTTGAAGAATGGTTATCTTGTTTAAATATGACTCACTCTCTAATAAAATATGTTATAATTATGTAAATTTCACTTTTACTAAAATGCATTTGGATTGAGTTATTTGAAAAAGAAATTTAATTCGGAAAATTAATTTTTAAAAACAAAAACTTTTTTTTTTTTCAAACGCCTCCTCCAAACGCGGTCTTAGTACCATCCTGGTGTAATAATTTACATAATTATATAAGCATTTAATTTTGCTGATTCTTATATATTACCGTCGCCATGGAAGAGCTTCGAGAGCTTTCCAAGTTTATTGAGAGTGCTCTCTCTCTCTAAACCCATCGTCATCGTCTGCATCCCCTTTCAACTGTGTAAACTCATCGCCGTTGTTACTCGACCTCACCGATCCTTCTCTACTACCCGAGCGCTTGCAATACTGTTGAACAACCAGTACCGCGAACGACGACGCGAATTCCGACGTCACCAGGAGATCCCCAATCGCTCCAAGCTCCGGGCAATCGCACCAGTCTACCAGCCCCGCCGTGAGCGGCGACAGGTATCCCCTCCCTTTCCCGACTATGTAGAGCTCGTACCGATCTTCGTCCATCGCTTTGATCGTCCCAATCGTCTCTTCCTCGTCGGACAACACCGTCTCGGAGTACGATATCGAGTCGTTGTCGGCGGTCGCAGCCTTGAATTTGTTGAGGAAATCTTCGTCGAGCAACTTCTCTCTCTCGGTGTCGATGTTGATGGCGATGGCGGCGTGGCTCTTGCTGAGGAATTCGATGGATTCGAGTTGGATCGCGTCTTTTCCGGGGACGAATCGGATCACTTTTAGGGTGACGTCGGGGTGGTCGATCATTCTCCAGGCGTAGGCCAACGCCTCCCTGTCGTCGGCGCCGCCGAAGTATAGCATTGCGACACGGCGAGCAATGCCGGCCGGCTTCGAAAATCCTCGATTGATGAGTATACCTACGGAGCAAATGAAGCTGATGAGTCTACATGTGAGGTCGTAAAAGTTTATGCGGCTTCGTGGAGCCTACAATCACAACTAATATTTTATTAATTAGTTTATTCTTAAATAAATTCAATTATAGATTAATTTCTCTTAAGGGATCATTTCTCAAAGTCAATTTCTTTTATTTTATATAAATATATTTGTATTATTCTATTTCAAAAGAAAATTATCCTTGTTCTTTTGAAATTGTAAAATATAGTGAAATATTTCTTTTCTTGCTTGTAAATATTTTCTCAAATTAATTGAGAGTTTTACCACGTAAATATTTTGTGTAAATTTATATTTTTGTCCATCCTAATTGTTAAATACTGTTTCGACTCATTATTCTTTGATACTACATAAAATATATATATAGAGAGAATATACCAACGGAACAAGGTGCATTTGCCAACACACTCTCATTAACGCTCCTGATCGCTGGATTCACGTCCTCCATCTCGCCGTCGACGGTCAGCTGCTTGTGGAACGGCAAAATGAGAAACGTCGCCCGCTTGTCCTGAGCAATACTACAAATATCTTCGTCCATCGTCGAGTACGCCGACCGGGTCGTGAGCGCCTGAATCGTGACGTTATTGTACCGGAGCTCGTAATTATCGAACGCGCTTATGATCTGCTCCGTTTGGGCCTCCGAGTGGGTCGGATTTCTAGGGCCAGCCTTCCGGGAGTTGTGGACCACCAGCGTGGCGGAGGCGCGACCGATCAGCTCAACGAGCTGGAGGGCGAAGACGCTCAAGGGGGATCGCTGGTTGGCGCTGGAAGCTTCGAGAAGGTTGATGATGGGGGTGACATTGCGCATACCGTGGATACATGCGACCACCCGGAGCTCCTCGTCGGATCTGGATTTCTGAATGGTTTTTCGCTTGTAGGGGGTGGAGTTCTTGGAGGGGCGGTTGATGATCGTGAACGGCGTGACCATCATCGTCATTAGAAGGACCGCGACCACCATTATTGAGTAAGTTTGAGTGTTCAACGCCTGTATAATATGGAGAAAATATCATATCAAATATTTTGTTATTTCTTGATCTCATAATATTTTCATTTTTATTAAGAAAAGTCATATTTTTTGGTTAGTTTGCGAGATTACACATTTGATCTCTTCACATTTCTTTTAATTACACAAAATTAAAAAACGTTATTGATGATTTTAGAAGGGAAATAGATTGCGCTCACCGCGGTGGCCTTCTAAGGAATATATTTTTGTCATTTTATCGCTCCATTAAGTTCAAGACGTTTTTCTCTAAATTTTTTCTAACAATCTTTTTTGTTTTGTTTTTTTTTTTTTTTTTTTTTTTTTTATGAGGGAAAAGCATGATCGTTAATAATACATTTTGAGAACAACTCATTTTTCGTATAAAAAATTTAATAACATTTTTTATTTTGTAGAATTGAAATAAATGTGGAACTTGAAAACTTAAATAAGCAATTTTACAAAACTAGGGTACACGTATAGAGACCAAAAATATAATTTTCTCCTTTTATTATTAGTATTATTATAAAAATTATTTAATATTATTTGCATAATATTTATTTAAAACAATTTTAACCTATATTTTATTCTACTTATACGAGAAAAATAACCGAATCAAAATGGTTAACTGGTTTATTATTATTATTTTTTTTTTAATTCTTGAAACTAAATAATTTATAAATTAATTAATTAAAATTTTGTGAATTGAAGGACTACAACAGCCCTTATGTTTTCTAATCTTTTTTTTTATTTGTTACTAGTATTATATATGATAGAAAATATTTAAGGTAATCGTCTTATATTTTCTATCTTTTTGTACTTTTATTTTATTTTATTATCAGTTTGAAAAGAGAATTATCTTATATTTTTTGTATTTAAATATAACTTCGACTGTGATATTTTGTAATGCCTATCTTCTAGGTTTTGTGTTTTGTAGTTTTATTTGGTATATATTTTTCAAAATAAATATTAATTAATTAGTTTGTACTTACACTTTTCTATGTATAATTTCCTTGATTTAAATTGATTTTTTTTTTTTTTTTTTTTTTTTTTAATTTTGTTTGATATCAAATCTTTAGCTAAATTTATTTTTGATATTAAAGGTTCTTTGAATTACTTGAATCTTAAGTTTTCCTTAATTTAATTCACAAATTAAAAAAAAAAATAATAATAAATTAATTATTTATTCTTTTTATTTGTTTTTCTTTTTTACATGAAATCAATAAGGACCCTAACTATCTTTTTCGTCCTTGTGTGGGTATTGACAACAAAATAGATGAGTAAGAAGATTTTCAATTTATTTTTATTTTTAAGGAATTTTATTTACTTCTCATATTGTATCTATTGATTCTTTTTCAATTAGACTGTATTTTTTGGAATTTAATTTTTCACTTCTCAAGCATACATTAACGTATAACCCGTATCTGAAACCATAATTTTACAAAATAATTTAAGGGTTGCTTTATATCAAGATTATTTTTTCAAATCGTGCTTTTAAAATTATAAAATGACAAAATTAATTTTTATATTTTAAATTAAATAATAATATTTTTCTCACTTTATTTCTCTTTCCTTCTCTATTTTCATTTTTTATTTTTAATAAAGATAAAAAAATAAAAAATAAAATATTTTGATTTATTTTATATAAAATTAATTTCTATTAAAGAGCGATAAAATGTAAATTTTTAAAATGACAAATATAACTCCATAACTTATGCTTCATGGGTGCACGTGAGAGAGAGAGAGAGTACCCCATGCTCTTGGCCGGCTTCAAGAATGACCATAACGAGGATGCCTTTGGTGTTGCTGAGAACTCCGACCGCCGTCGCTTCCCTCAACGGAATGTTCCGGAAGAACGAAACGGCGATGCTGCTCAACACCTTGGCAGAACAGAGCAAGATCATAACCCCCGCCACCACCGCCCACGACGTTTTATCTTCCGTCAGAACGTCGATGTTCGTCCTCAGCCCACAGACGGCGAAGAAAATCGGCATAAATAGCCCCAAAACGAAGTCCTCCAGCCTGTCGATCAACGTCGCCGCCAGCACTTCGTTCGGCACGATCAGCCCGAAAACGAAAGCGCCGATCATCGGATGGGTCCCACACGCGTCGGTGAAAATTCCGAAGAGAAAAGCCCCGCAGAGAACGAAGCAGAGGTAGTACTCGCTGTAGCCCTGTCCCTCCGGCGCGTGACGAATGATCCAATCGAGCGCCGGCCGGAGGTAATAGACGGAGAGCAGCACGAACGCCGTCGTGCAAATCACCGTCCAGTGGGTCGTGTACTTGTTGTTCGTCAGAGCGAACGCTAAGGAGAGTAAAACCCACGACCCAACTTCACTGACGAGCGCCGACGACATCGCCAATTTTCCGATCTCCGAGTGGATGATCTTCTGGTTCTCGAGGGTCCTTGTCAGGACGGAGAATCCGGTGACGGCGAGAGCGGAGCCCCAGATGAAGAAACCCATCTTGTCGGTTGTCTGGAAAATGAAGTAAAGGGAAGAACCGATTACAAAGGGGATGATTGCGCCGGCGATGGCGACCGTCAGGGCCTTGGTGCCGGTCCGGGAGATCGCCTTCACGTCAGCCTCGAGACCCATGAGGAACGCGTAGAGGACGAGGGCGAAATGGGCCATCGGCTCCAATTCCAAAAAATTGAACACCGGAAAAGCCGTCTTCCTGAAAGCATCCCATCTCCCTAACGCCGATGGACCCAACAGTACGCCACTCTGCAAGCGCAAAATCACAGTTAATTATATATGTTACCCCAAAACTTGTCATTTGAATTATTTGGCCCCCCAAAACTATCATTTTTCCGACAATGTTCTCATGAACAACAAAAACTTTGGCTATTAGATATTTTTTTTTTATTTGTTTATTCGCTAAACTGTGTATAAGTCAGTTTACACGTACATCTACTAATCATTTATTCAGATGATCTTAAGAGTATACTATCTCATATCGGCCTGATCCATTCAGGATTTTATTTCTCGAGTGTTTCCCAGGAAGATTCAACCTTGATTAATAAGGAAAATGGTACCTCTCTTTATCGACCGGACTAACCCTCTTGAGTTCTGGTTGACTTGTTGATTTTGTGTATCATATTAACAAGCAATCTTAGTGCATACTATATTTTTTTCATGAAAATTTTTAAAGAATAATTGATGGTTAGTCCTAAATAGCGGGTGTAATATATTATTAGTCTCATTTAAAACATAAGTTTTGATTTAGTCTCTTAAATTGATTTTTACTTACATATTAGTCACGTATGTACTTACGCTTGTATAATATTAGTTACATGTACTTATATAATATTAGTTATATATAACAAATATTTTACATATAAGTTAGATACATATAACTACGAGAGTATAATACGTATACTAAGTTTTCTGTCTTTTTTAATGCGCAAGACTAAAACACAAGTTGCAATTGCGTATAGGACTTTTTTTAAAATTAAGAGTAAAACAAGGGACTTGCCACGGAAACACCTAAAATTTAAAGTCTTAGCCAATGCTGGTATATAATTTCAACATTTAAGATATGAGGGGTCAAAATTGAAATATGAAAAATATGAAACTCACGAGAAGTTCAGCCACAAAGGGAGGTTGCTTGAAAGGTCTAAGGGCAAGGACCATTAGGCGCGTGGCGAACACAGCCACCGCCATGTCGACGACGAACACCGGAATGATCGGAGCCAACGGATTGGGACTCTCCCAAATCCCATTCATTCTGTAAATGCTATCGGCATAGCAAAATATCGTGTTATTTGCCTTCATTTGGGCCAATTTCAGGCTCGCCATTTTGGTTTCTTCTTCTCTTGAATTTCTTCCGGCCTCTTCCTCCGCCGCCGGCCACCACCGTATTCTTCCGCTCTTCCGTCTCCTTTTTGCCGGAGAAACGGGTGGGTTTTGAGGGTGATAAAGAAAGAGACAAGAAGAGAAAAAAAGCCACAATTGTGAAGCTTTTTTTATTTCTTCTTTCTGATGAAAGGTTGAAGAAGAATAACGCTTTTTCTGAGCTGTCGAAATTAGTGGTTTTGCGATCAATTTGGACAGAGGTTGTTTCTGTTAAGGGCCTGTCATTGCTTACAAAAAAGGCTAAAATCACACATTGGCCCCCTAGAGTTTGTATTATTTGTCAATTTACATTTGATATCTGCAATTACATTGCATTGCGGCCCAATGTTCATAATTGTGTTCAAGAAATCGAATACCTTGACCAATTTCGTACTGGCAAATGCAAAACAAAACTTAAGGTTGCATATGGATAGTGGATTTGATAAATTCATGCAATTTATAATTTATGAAATTTCAAAAATTTCCTTATTTATAATTTTTCTTGTTTGAATAACTATTTTCAATGAAGAATTTGATTGTGTAATTTCATAATTTTATTATTTGGATAGGCAAGTATTTGTCAGTAGAATGTTGAAATCTATTAAATTTTAATAATAAAAAATTTAAAAATTGAAAATGTATCTCACAATATAATTTTTATACAATATAATTTTAATATTATATACCTATTTTACAAACATAATTTGATTACATAATATCTATAGAGAAGAGAGAATTTTGAATTTCATACAATTAAAAAAATAAAATAAAAAATGGACTAGAGTGAAATGTATGAGAAATTAAAAAAAAAAAATAGCAAATTCTCTTGAAAAGATTTAGAAATAATATGTGTTTTGAAAGAATTTGTAAATCTTATTCCCCTATTTTACAATTGAGAATAATGACATTTTTGAACACTCACAAATACAGTTGGTATTCAATTGGACCCCGTATTTGAAAATTTTACACATTAGCCCCTGATATTTCAATTTTGTTTTAATTTTGCTCCAATTACTACTCTGTTAAGGCCAATGATAACGGTCAAAAGGTATTTTGGTCATTTTGCATTCAAATTCAATTCTTACTATTTAGCATATATGGATTAATTACACTTTATACCCCCCTTATTTTTAAAATTATATTTTTTATTCTTAACTTTTTAAATAATTATATTTATTTCCGACCCTACCCTCTCACCGCCACCACCAACTGCCACCGTCAAGTGCCCATTGCCACCACCAACACCACTGCCAACTGCCCACCACCATCGTCGGAGAGAGAGAAAGAGAGTATAATTATATCTTTTTTTGTTATTCTGTTTAATGAAAGGGTTAAATTTTTTTTTTTTTTTAAATGAGGATGTTAGTGCAAAAGTTAGTGGAGATAAACGGTATAAACCGGTGGGCATTGGAAGTGGTAGTTGGCGGTGGCGGTGGAGGTGGCGGTGGGCGATTGGGGGTGGCGGTAGGCAATTGGTGTTGGCCGTGGTGGTTGGTGATGGCGGTAGTGGTGGCGATTGGCAATGGTAGTGGCGATGAGAGGGTGGCTAAGATGGGAGATAAATATAATTATTTTAAAAAATAAAGATAAAAAATATAATTTTAAAAATAAGGGGGTGCAAAGTGTAATTAATCCATATAGGTTGAATAGTAGAAATTGAATTTGAACGTGAAATAACGAAAATACCCTCTAACCATTACCATTGACCATAACAGAATAGTAATTGAAGCAAAATTGAAACAAAATTGAAATGTCAGGGGCTAATGTGTCTATTTTTAAATATGGAGGTCTAATTGAGCACCGACTACATTTGTGAGGGGTCAAAAGTATCATTATCCTTTTACAAATGAATAAATTTCAAAAATTTCTCTTCATAGTACCCCAAGCATAGAAATTTTCTAACAAAATTTATGAAATCTCTTGTCCAAATGAAATTCTCCCTTAAATTACCTCACCCAAATATGAACTTAAAGACATCATATTTCCAATGAGATGTTGAAAGTGCTTTGTTAATTAAGTATTTTTACACAATTTAAACATTTTCGTACAAATCTAATATGTAAGACCTAATTTTTGCAAATGTATATTTTTTAGTTGTATTTTAGAACATTCAGAAAAATAATGAGATTTATTGTATTATTTAAATTTTACTTAAAACTTATTTGGGGTCATTATGATATTTAAAATTTAATTTTAACAATTTTAGGGGTTAATATGTTGTTTTGATTTTATAAATTTTTTGGGACTAATTGCTATTTTAAAATAATAGTTTTTGGGTCTAAATAGCAAATTCAAATCATCAAGGAGAGATTAATATAATTCATAAAATAATAATAATAATAATAACAATAATAATAATAATAATAATAATAATAATAATTAGGATTTATACCAAACACCTCCCCCGTCTTTTGATCTTATATCAAAGACCTCCCCTGTCATTTGACAAATATCAGTCACCCCACTATAATTTTATAATCTAAACCACTTACTTCCTCTATGAGTGACTGTTGTTGACACATTATTGTTATTGACAAAAATATCCTCAAAATCATTTAATTTCAATAAAATGACATACATACCCTTTATTAATTTATTTTATTAGACAAATATACCCTTGTTTCTCTACTTCAAACATTTTCATTTTTTAAGGGATAATGACATTTTTAGCCCTAACAAATTAACTTTGTTTCAATTTGGACCCCAGTATTTGAAAATAGACACATTGGCTACCTCACATTTTATTTTTGTTTCAATTTGGACCCTCTTCAGAATTCTGTTAGGTCAACATTAACGGTCAACATGAAAGTAAGGGTATTTTGGTCATTTCATGTTAAAAAATAAGGTTAACTTCGTCCTTTTACTTTAACTAATTTGATAGGGTCTATTTGCAAATTATTCTAAACTTAAGGGTAAAAAGTATACTTAATTCATCTCCCAAAAAACAAAAAAAAAAAAACAAAAAGAAAAAGAAAACCAAGCTCCTCTCCTCTTCGACGACTCTCTCTCCTCTCCTCTCTTTAATTCTTCTCTTCCCACTACTGAAACAGCTGAAGTAATAATCCATGATCATGATGAGGAACAAATACTTCATCCTCCCCACCGCTGCTCATGCAAGCTCTCTCTCTCTCTTTCTCAACTCCCCTTCTCTCTCTACTTTTTCTTTCTAAAACCCACCACCATCGCCACGACAGTGGTGCAGGAGCGATCAAGAGAGTGACATCATCGTTTGGGTTTAGGAAGAAGATGATGAATAGTATAGTTGGGACTGTAGCAACAATGGCATTGAGGGGTGTCATGCGTGGGATGCAGGTCGGGATTTACGAGGTAGCTCCAATCGTCCTTGCAACCCCCGCCGTCACCCGCTCGCTGTAATAGACCCTGGCCACAATCTGATCAAAGAGTTCTCCATCCTCGCACAGTTCTGTCACCAAAGGCATGGCCTCGTTGTCTTCGTATGTCACCTTGAGCTTGACAATGTTCGGGTGCTCCGGCAGGCTCAACATTATCGCGACCTCATGCTAGACGTCCTCGACGTCGATGGTCGTCCTCAACTTCTTCTTGGAGATGGATTTGCAGGCCAAGTCGTGGCGGGTCTCCTTGTCGGTGCAGAGGTAAGTGATGCCGAACTCGCCCTGACCCAACTAACGACCCAGAACGTAATTATCGCCAATAGCGGAGATGAATTTGACAGGGCTACTTAGGTGCTGTAGGTGATGAGAAAGATGGGTGTTAAGGAAGATGATGGGTGCCAATTACATTTTGTACCTTTTAAGTTTAACAAAATATTTAAACAGATCCCATTAAATTAAAGCAAGGGTAAATCGGTCATTTTATTTAGAACTTTTTTATTGTATAAAATCTGACAAAAATAAGGGGTATAAGAGTCTTTTCACACACAAAAATTACTAAATTGAGTTGACTGCTATTTTTCAAATGACAAAGGAGGTTTCTGGTTTTAGGTAAAAAGATAGGGGAGGTCTTTGATATAAACCCATAATAATTATAAGGGACAAAAACGTGTCTTTCATTATTTAAGCCACCAAACCAAGATAAGAAGAAAAGTAAATAGGTGTTTAAAGATTAAGAGGACAACAAAGGATTAAAAAAAAAAAAAAAAAAAGGATGATGAAATTGGGAGAAGAACCTTCCGCTTTTTATACATATATACGTTTATATATACCTTAAAAACAAAAAACAAAAAAAAAAAAAAAAAAAAAATCTATCTCATTTAGGCTTTTAGTGGTACTCTACTTTCTATTCTTTCTCAGATTCGGTCTCCAACCATATATGTATAAAAGACGAAAAAGAAAAAGAACAAAAGAATACCTCTCCATTTCACCTTTGCTCCCTCTCTCACCCTTTGCGCTCTCTCTCTCTCTCTCCCATTCAAGGTAGTGTGGATCTCTCTGTATATGATATGTAATTTATAGTTATGATGTATATATATAATATATAGTTATAGATGGATAAATTCATAAGTAAAGAATTAAATTTTAAAAAAATTATGAATTTTATTAAAGTAATATTTTTAGTATTTCGTTGACTAGTAATATTGTTGATCATCAGAGAATATTTTTGTCATAATTAAATTATTGATTAATAAATTTTATAAATATAATTATCGTAGTTGTAAAATTAATACTCTGTTGGGAAAATAGGGCATTTAATTTTAATAAATTTCATATAATCAAGAAAATTTAGAAATAGAAAAATCGTATTTTAGTGGTATGCATTTCATGCATCACATTTTACATTTAGTTAAATTCTTAGTTTAGACAATATCGTTGTTAGGTTTACAAGCATGTTCGACCTTGTCAGTGTTTCGGCGATAGCAAATTAGTAGTGCAATTATCGAGGTGAGTGTATTATTTTCTATGTAAATTGTCAAATTATAATTTCGTATTAAATTGTGAAAAATAAAATATTTATTAAAATCGATCGTTTTATAATGTAGAATGATCAAGTAAAAAGTTGATTGTGGAAAATTGGTTTTTATTATTATACTTATATGCTATAGTGTGATCTCGACAAGAGGGAATGTCCTACAGGATGTTATGTTGTAACCTGACAGAATGACAAGTCCTGCAGGCGGTTGTTGTTGTTGTTGATGATGATGATGATGGTGATGATGATTATCATCCTAATATGGTGGTTTGTACCACGTGTTGGCTCCTACCATTGGAGATATTGAATGACTCTGACACTAATAGCAACCTTAGATTGCAGATTTATACAGGTTACCATTATAACTCCCGATCGTGAGGTGAAAGGATCTTATGACTAGTAGGAAAGTACATTTCTAATATTTTATTATATAGAAGTGATTTGATTGGCTGATTTATATTCAATTGCTATTGATTGATGATATTTGTGAAATTTGATACTGTTTATGTAGTTATATTTTGATTTAAAAAATATTACTGTGGGTATATTCTGTTTGAAAAGTGAATTATGCTAATTCACTTGATCCATAAATTATTTTTATATTATAAAAATAATACACCAATAAAATATTTTCTCTCACGTACCTCTGGTAGAGACGGATCCACTACTAGCGCTAGGTAGAGTCAGAGCATGTAGTAGGATTTGTTTTGGGAGACTGTCACGATTAGCTGTTGAGATTGAGCGGTTAAACTTTTTTTTTTTTTTTTTTTTTTTGTAGTTGTTATGAAATAGTTGTTTTTTTATAACCGCTAAAATCTTGGCTTAGTATAATATTTGTATCTTTTTGGAAAAATCTATATATGTAAATGGTTTATAGAAACATGTGGTTAATCGGGTAATATCAAGTCGACGTCATGCTCGGTCTCGGACATTGGGCCCCGGGGTAGGGTGTGACAATTTTTTGTATCAGAGCATTCGTTATAAGTTTTGTAGATGTGTCAGATTGTCTCATCAGTGGTGGACCGTAAGGTAGGATGTTGATAGGTTGGTTCGGGACGTGAGTGATAGTTATTTTATTGGATTAAATAGTACATTTGAATCATGAACTATTGTTTGCATTGTTGGCCTTTTTATTTATTAAATTTCATTTCAGATCTTGAATATGGATCAAGGAAATGAAAGTAGTGGGAATTCAGTACCTCAAAGAAAAAGAAGTAGGGCATGGAAAAGTTTGGATGTTGTCGAGCAAATCTTACAAGTGGCTGCGTGGTAGCGCATGAAACACGCCGCTACTTACACTCGCAAGTATACGAGGTCTAAGTTTTAGTATAGTGTGATCGTGAAAGATCGGGTTATCGTATCCACAGGGATTGGTGTCGTTACTATCGAATACTGCGTTTGTTGTGACCTAAGTTTATCTAGGCAAAAAACAAATGTATTTAATTAATTAAACTAATACTAATATAACCTAAATTAACTACACTAATATGCTAATATGTTTTAGGGTGAAGAATCACCTAGGGATTAACGTGTTTACAAATACGTGTTCGATTCTGATTTACTTACGTTTACGGTGTTCGACCTATTTGACAACCTCGGTACGTAAACTCCACCGCCACCTCTCCCAAGTGTAAGACAGGAGAATACATGACTTCGAGCCAACGAAGAAGTCCCCCTCAACGTCTTAATGACCCTAGGTCACATAAGTCTCACCTAGCGTCATTGATTGTACATAATCCAACTCCCTCCCGGGTTATTAGATCGTCGCGTCGTATTTACCCTATCGACAATCTCTGTTCTAAACCTCCCTCGCCACCTCTCCCGAGTGTAATACGAGGGATATAACGCAACTTCGAGTCAACGAAGAAGTCCCCCTCAACGTCTTAATTACCCTAGGTAGCGTGTGTCTTGCCCTACGTCATCGATTGTCCATAATTCAAACCCCGACCGGGTTATAGAATCGTGGCGTTTGTTTACCTTAATCCGAATCCGGGGTTTGTCAAAAACCTGTATTCTCTATTTATCTAACTAAGCATGATAAATAAACAACACGATAAATACAATCAAACTACGAAGAACAAACACAAACGAAACACTGAAATCATCCAAACGAACATATTTATAAATATACCGTTAATCCCTACTACAATCCATATTTAACTCGTGGTCATAACCATATAAACATATAAATCGAGCTAAACATGCTCACATGATCCTAAAATAAATAAATAAGGAAAAATAATCGAAGAACTTAGCCTCGTCCGAAGATAAACCGCTAAGAACACTCAAAGATCAATTCACCGTCTTCTCCACTTCGGGATGTGAGATCCACCTCTAAAACTCCTAAACCTAGGGTTAAATATAGCCTAAGGTGCTCAAAAAACCAAGATAGCAAGAGAGTCACTGGCCAAGAGGGAGGAGAGGGGGTATTTATAGCCAACATATCTAAAAAATATCTAAAAATATCTCAAGACTGTGCAGGGAAAATCCGCCTAGGCGAAATCAGGTCGGTTCGGTCTGATCGCCTAGGTGGTAAAGTAGGCGGTGGACTGGGAGAACATTCTGTTGGATTTTTGCCTAGGCGATGGAAATTCCGCCTAGGCGAGCGGCTGTCAGTAGCCCTTATTCGTCTTCTGTTGGATTTCCGCCTAGGCGAAGGAAATTTCACGTAGGTGGTCATCCGTCAGTAACATTTTGCTATTTCTCAGCTTCTTTGCCGCTTAGGCAGTGGTCTGGACGCCTAAGCGGTGGGCCTATTTCATCTTTCAGCCTCCGAGCTTGTTTATCCACCGTAACTTCGAACCGCTTTGGTTCGATCACATCGTTTTAGCTCCAGTTTCCTATCTTTTTACCCCACACACCTAATTTATACAAAAAGATAAAAACTAATTAAAACATAATAAAAATAATTATAAATGTATTCGAAAACTAACAAATTCGAATTGGAAATAGATAGGTTTTTCACACTTATCAATACCCCCAAACTCGGAATTTGGATAGTCCTCGAGCCAAACACACACACTAAAATAAAAAATATACAAACCGAAATAAATAACAAACAGCCTAAAAACAATCTAAACATAACAACATGCAAGTTTTAAATTCTTCTAATGGCCTATTTATTTTTCCCTCAACAACTACCAATAGTATCGAGTTCAGGCGATAACACACAACATGTAATGTTCTAGATTTTCAACATGCAATAATGGTGAATGTTATTCTAGATCCTGTAAACGTGATAGTGCGAGACTCAATAATATAACTATACAACAATCGGATTGGATTATTCCCCAAGGAAATTCATGACTTAGACCGTAAAGGACTAGGATTTCCATAGGCTTGATTGGGGTTCACTCTCCACTAATGTAGGTTTAGTAGTTCATGAAGATCATTAGGACTTGGTTCGGTTTTGGTACATTTGGCCAAGGGTATTTGGAATAGAAAATGGGTTAACGTTGTTAACATAACTTTACCCAAGGCTCAACGCTTGGCACATTCACTGTCGAATCCCCATAGAAAGATTGGAAACAATCCTAAACATGCATTTAAGACTGACATACTCACTTGTCAGAAGAAACGGAAATAAAAATCGTATTTACATTTGATTTTTTTTTTTGTTTTTTTTTCTTTTCAATGAACACACCCCCAAACTTATTTGATTGTTACAATTGAAGGGGTGTGTGAAATATAAATGAAAACTGACAAGTGAGTACTCAAATACCGAACCAATTAGAAGTTTGCCCTAAACCCAACCTCTCACATCAAGAATCCTTTGCAATGGCGACCTTGATTCACTCAAATGTGCTTTTAAATTCAGCGATTTAGGTTTGGAAAAAGATCCACTAGCCATGGTATTAGTTTATGTGTTCTGAATTGAATTTGCATTTAGGTTTTGACAGGGTAACGAGGGATAAATATGTAACAAAGTAGGCTTAAAAAGGCTCAAGCGACAAAGAGAATGCCTAAATCACGTCTCCTGAACTACCTGCCTAGGATTTCGCCTCAAGCTTCCCCTCAATCAAGTTCTAGAATCCTTAATGTGTCATGAATTTGGTTAATCGATAATCGTCCTCAAATCAATTGAATAACTATACATTGAGTTTATGTGCCCGTGAAAAGTAGGATCTACAATAAGTTTTGCCAAAAAAACATAGTCAAGTACACAGAATCACACATGCATGGGTATTACCCTTGACCTTGAAAACAACCAAGGGTAATTTTCATCATCGGGTGACGGCCCAGATGAATGCAAAACTCAACATATAAACAACAACACAAAAACATAAACACATTCTAACCTAAACACACATGCAATACGAAAAACAATAACACATAAACTAACAATACTACATACTACACATCACTGTCAAACTCAAAGTGGACAGTGTCTTCAACATATGGAATTAAAGCATGCTGACGAAGGGTGGAAGGCGAGAGGATCTCGCCTCCGAATCAAGTTGGATAGGATGGATCAAAAAGACTTGCTTGGGTTGCCTCCCAAGAAGCGCGTGGTTTAATGTCCTCGGCCCAACATTTTCAGAATGCTCTTAAGACTGACAAGGTTTTGCTTTGAGTGGCTCAATCTTTCAACGAAACGCCTCACCGGATTATGTGCTTGGCCAAGCAACATAAAACGATTTTGAATCCCGTCGAAAGAGATGCATCAATACCCGTCGATCTAATATCGCCAAGTACCCTGCATCGAAAACACAAACAAAAATTATATACAAAGAAATACCTAAAGTAAAATTAAGTCATTTATACACAATATCAATACTAACGAAATCGCCAATCCCCGGCAACGGCGCCAAAAACTTGGTGCGTTGACGGGACTAGAATACGATACACTTGCTTCTCCTATCTAAAACATAAGTCTCCGGTCGTTACCGCATTTCTCCGACAATAACATCAAAACAATCCCCGACAACGGTGCCAAAAACTTGGTAGCGCATGAAACACGCCGCTACTTACACTCGCAAGTATACGAGGTCTAAGTTTTAGTATAGTGTGATTGTGAAAGATTGGGTTATCGTATCCACAGGGATTGGTGTCGTTACTATCGAATACCGCGTTTGTCGTGACCTAAGTTTATCTAGGCGAAAAACAAATGTATTTAATTAATTAAACAAATCCTAATATAACCTAAATTAACTACACTAATATGCTAATATGTTTTTGGGTGAAGAATCACCTAGGGATTAACGTGTTTATAAATACGTGTTCAATTCTGATTTACTTACGTTTACGGTGTTCGACCTATTTGACAATCTCAGTACGTAAACTTCACCGCCACCTCTCCCGAGTGTAAGACAGGGGAATACATGACTTCGAGCCAACAAAGAAGTCCCTATTAACGTCTTAACGACCCTAGGTCATGTGAGTCTCGCCCAACATCATTGATTGCACACAATCTAACTCCCTCCCGGGTTATTGAATTGTCGCATTATATTTCCCCTATCGATAATCTCCGTTCTAAAACTCCCTCGCCACCTCTCCCGAGTATAAGATGAGGGATATAACGTAACTTCGAGTCAATGAAGAAATCCACCTCAACATCTTAACGACCCTAGGTAGCGTGTGTCTTGCCCCACGTCATTGATTGTCCACAATTTAAACCCCGACCGAGTTATAGAATTGTGGCGTTCGTTTACCTTAATCTGAATTCGGGGTTTGTCAAAACCCCGTATTCTCCATTTATCTAACTAATCTTGATAAACAAACAATACAATAAATACAATCAAAGTATGAAGAACAATCACAAACGAAATACCGAAATCATCCAAACAAACATATTTATAAATATACCGTTAATCCCTACTACAATCCATATTTAACGTGTGGTCATAACCATATAAACATATAAATCGAGCTAAACATGCTCACATGATCCTAAAATAAAGAAATGAGGAAAAACAATCGAATAACTTAGCATCGTCCGAAGATAAATCGCTAAGAACACTCAACGATCGATTCGCTGTCTTCTCCACTTCAGGATGTGAGATCCACCTCTAAAACTCCTAAACCTAGGGTTAAATATAGCCTAAGGTGCTCAAAAAACCAAGAGATCAAGAGATTCACCGGCCAAGGGGGAGTAGAGGGGGTATTTATAGCCAAAATATCTCAAAAATATCTAAAAATATCTCAAGACTGTGCAGGGCAAATCCGCCTAGGCAAAGAAAAGGTGAAATCAGGTCAGTTCGATCTGATCACCTAGGCAGTAAAGTAGACGGTAGACTGGGAGAACATTCTGTTGGATTTCCGCCTAGGCGATGGAAATTTCGCCTAGGCGAGCGGCAATCAATAGCCTTTCTTCGTCTTCTGCTGGATTTCCGCCTAGGCGAAGGAAATTTCGCCTAGGCGGTCATCCGTTAGTAACATTTTTCTCTTTCTCAGCTTCTTTACCACTTAGGCGGTGGTCTGGACGCCTAAGCAGTGGGCCTGTTTCATCTTTTAGCCTCCGAGCTTGTTTATCCACCGTAACTTCGAACTGCTTTGATTTGATCTCATCGTTTTAGCTCCAGTTTCCTATCTTTTTGCCCCCACCTGATTTATACAAAAAGATAAAAACTAATTAAAACATAATAAAAATAACTATAAACGTATTCGAAGACTAACAAATTCGGATTGGAATTAGATAGGTTTTTCACATCTATCACTGCGCAACTGACCGAGTAGTAAACAAAGGTGATGAAGAGCCAGAGGGCCCAAACTGAAACAACCAATCCTCAGGCTATGCTACTGAAAAGATTTATGGAGTTGAACCCCCTAGTTTTTAAGGGAACTACGGGCCCTATTGATGCAGAAAATTGGTTGTGAAGCATAGGGCACATATTCGAGGAAATGAGCATTACTGATGACAACTGAGTTTCTCTTGCCACCTTCCAACTGAAAGATGAAGTCGAACATTGGTGGGAAGAAATGAAGATGCTAATTTCAATTCTAGGCCAAGAGATGACTTGGGATCAATTTGTTGCTATATTAAATGAAAAGTATTTCCCCGAATCTTATCAGTTTGAGATGGAAGAGGAATTCATATTACTGAAATAGGAAAAAATGTTCGTTCTGTAGTATGAAATCAAATTTATTGGCCCAGTGAAATACCCAAGAGGGGAGGTGAATTGGATAGTTAAAAAAATGTCAGAGAAAAAATACTTTAATAACCCAAATAATTAATTTTAATCCTAAATTAATTATTATCTTTATATAACAGCGAAAATATAAAATCAACTAGTTTCATACCAAACAACAAAAATAAATTATGTAAAGATAGCAGCACACCAGAAATTTATACTGGTTCACTAAAGGCCCCGTTTGGTAACTGTTTCCATTCCAAAAATTCCCAATCTATTCCTAGATTTTTGGGAATTCTGTATGAGAATAGTGTTTGGTAATTTTGGTTCTCATTCCTATTTAATTCCCATTTGGAAATTGTGCCTATTTTTTCTTAAGAAATGAGAAACAAAAAACGTTGTTTCTCATTATTCCCATTCCATTCCCAATATATATTACTATTCATCCACTGTCGCCTGCCACCGTTCGCCGTCGCCGCCGCCGCTGCCGACGCCGGAAGCCACCGTCCGATGGCCATCTCCGATGACCGTCACTGATTATCTCTGGCAGTCCGCCACTGTTACCCACCCGCTGGTCACCGCCGCCGCCGTCACCCACCTTCCGCTGCCTTCGTCGCTGTTGTCAAAAAAAAAAAAAAAAAAAATTGATTTTAGGATAAAATCGTTACCAAACACAATTCTCTTCCCAAAACAAAAAAAAAAAAATTATCATTACCAAACACAATTCTACTCCCAAGAAAGAAACAAAATTCTCATCCCATCCTATCCCACTGCTGGAATGGAAATAGAAACGGTTACCAAACACCACCTAAGCTACTCTTAGCTAATCCAGTCCTCTGAGTCTTACGGAGAGTCGTTCCCACTAAACTCAAGATCCTTTTAAAGGTAGGAACCAAACCCTCACAAAGATTCTTTTACAGGCTCAAAATCAACATTTACAAAATTTTCTTTTCACAAGCTTAGGAATAACCTCTACTTTTTATAAGCTCAAGAATAATCTAATGCTTTTTAAAACAAAGGCTAAAGAATCAAAATCTCATAAACACTCCAAATATCATTTTATCCAGTAAGGATTGAACCGTTACAAAATTCTCACAAAATAATTCAATTTATGAAGAATTACTACCTCAATCTCTTTACAAGAAGAGACTAAAGCTAGCTACCCTTAGATTAAATACTCCCAATAGTATTTAATCCATCACATAACTCACTAATTAAAAATTAACAAGTGATTTTTCTCACTCGGGGCTTCTACCACCCCAGATAAATTAAAACTCAATTAATATCCCAAAACTAGTGATAGAAAAGTGAGATATTTAAAATATGATTTTAAATAAAAATTGGTAGCACGTAATCAGATTGATTCAATAAATTGTTTAAAAAAATATCTTTCAATTAAAAAATTAAAAAATAATTTCTAAAGATCAAATTCCAAAAACTAATCAAGCAATACTAAATAGAAAGTAATTTGGAAAGATCTCACCCAGAATCTACCAAAAGAATAATTATAGCGATGTTACTTCAAATTTGATAGCAGCAATGATTCATAGCAAATAATTCTTAAGAATAACTCTTAGTAAAGCTCTCACAATTCTCAATATGATTTCTCTTAGAAAATCTCAGTATAATACTCTTGATCTCTCTTGATCTCTCTTACTGATAGGAAAAACACAGGTCTATATAAATGGGATTAAAATAAGTTCTCTAACGGCTAGTTCTCATTTGTTATGACACTTAATTTCTCTTATAGACCCCTTATATCATTAAGACTTCATTCTGGTTCAAATCACTTAAGATAGCTTTTAAACTTCTCAATTAAGCTCTCCAAATATTTCTCAATCACAATTAAATTGAATAGAAACAATTATATGTACCAAATTGAGAAATATTCAAACTTAATGAACCAAATCTATAGAGATATCATAATATGTGTTGCGTATCTCAAATAATATTAAATCCCTAAAATCTCTCATAAATCCTAACCAAAAAACGGCTAGTAATGACTACTTTCAGAATAAAATATGAAATTCCATAATATCCTAAAATAGACCCATAAGTCGACTTATGGATGCTAGAACCTCTTCTAAATTCGTTTTTAATTCATTCTTATGGACGTTTTCGCCTCTTTAACCAATTTTTTTTCTTGGTTAGCTTCACTAAATACTTAAATTCAATTTTAATCAATTATAAATATTTCTTTTTCAATTACACATAGAAGCAAATAATTTAGCTAATTAGGATTGTAAGACCCCGACCTTAGGCATACGTATAAATTAAGTCGCATTTAAAATTACCTCGAAAATAATGGGGTTGATAGCGTTAATTATGAATTTGAGGGATTAATTCGTAAATGTTTTCAAACATGAAGGGAATAAATTGCAATCTTCATGAATATTAAAATTTAGAATGAGTTTAAACTACGATCCTAGCTAAAATAGCGAGGCGGATTTCAACATTTAAATTGTGATTTAAAAGTTTAGGGGGTCAAAGTATAAATCTTCAAAAACATTAAAAATAAAAACATGAAACTTAACAAAAATAAGGGGGGCTTGGTGTAATGATTGATATATATATATATATATATATATATATATATATATATATATATATATATATAGCTTAAGTTGGTGGAAACGGGGAAGAGAGAAATTGGATGCGTGGCTTGCCATCAGATCACACACACACACACACACACACACACACACATATATATACACACACACACACACACATATATATACACACACACACACACATATAAGATAATGAAGAAGAATGGAGAAGGATCGAGAAGAGGAAACCAGATAAGAGAGAGAGAAGGCAATCGGCGTCGTTATGGTCTCACCGGCGGTAGTTTGTGAGTCGTCGTTGATCGGCTAACAAGAAACCAAAACAAAAAACAAAGAGAGAGAGAGAGAGAGAGAGAGAGAGAGAGAGAATCGGCGGTGGGATTCGCCGGTAGTCAGAAATCATGTGGGTTTGCGTATGTATGAGTATTCTGTGTGTGTGTTCAACTATGATCAGTGTGTGTATGTGACTTGGTGTGTGTGTGTGTGTGTGTTCGGTTTGTTGGACGATTATTTAGTAATTCAATGGTGTGGGTTTTGATCACTGGCGATGGGTTAGAGAGAGAAAACTTGTCGGTGGCGTGTGATTGTCCTATTTTGTCGCCGGTGGTGCTGCTGTGATTAGTGTGTGTGTGTAAAAAATGATTGTGTGTGTGAATGTTCGTTCAGTCAATTTCGTGGGTGTCGGATTGAACGCGTATGTATGTGTGTGGCTAGGTTTTGTGGGTGTCATTCGTCGGTGGGCTGTATGGGTTGCTGTTATGGGTGTGTGTGTGATTGCAGTGTACATGTATGTGGTTTGATGTGTGCTGTGGGTGCATGTGTTGTCCAATCGTGTGGGGGGGGGGGGGTGATCGTCATGGGTGTGGTGTTTCCATCATCTGGCGAGTGTGGGTGCGTATGTGTTTCTGCTTCTCTAGTGGTGGGCTGAAATGAAACCAAAACAAAAATGGTCGTGGGGGCGTGTGACTGGATGTAGCGTCGCCTGCAGTGGGAGTTTTAGTGAGAGAGAGCGACGGCCAGCGTGTGTATTAGTCCGGCTTTGTTGTGCGTGTGTGGGTGTAATCGGCCGACGATCATGTGGGTCCATGGGTGAATTGTGATGGGTCGGTTAAATCCAGAGCAGAAACAGAAGAGAGAGAGTTGGTGAGGGCAGCGAGAATTGATCGGCAACAGAGAACCCAACAAACAGAACCAAAGGAGAAAAAGAAAAGGAAAAGAAGAAAAAGGAAAAAGGAAAATTTGCACAAACCACCCCACTAAACTTAATGATCCAATCTCGCAGCCGACGAAAAAATTTGGAAAAAAAGGTAGACTTTCGAACTTCTTTAATACATGTATTTAAATGCCTAAATTGAAAATGACGATAGGAAATAGATCAATATAGTAATTTCATAATAAAGCGCAGGGAATAGGGAATTACAAAATTTAGGATCTACAATTCGTGATTTAGATATGTTTACATAAAATATTAATTTAGGCCATATCCCTATTAGGTTCGCAGGCACTGGAGTATCGGTAGAAGATAGTTGGCGAGAGTTTACGGGAACGGATATTCAGGTGAGTGTAATGTCTTTTTGCAAATCTATTTTTATATATGTGATGAAAAATGTGTTTACTTAAAACTGTACAATTTTATAAATGATATAGATCAAGCAGGTTTTGGGTGAGTTGGTAAAATGAATTTTCGTTGAATTATGTTGGTTTTAAAAAGAAAGATTAAAAATGATTTGTTGGATTTGGTGGTTTTAAAAGAAAATGGAACAATGCCTGGTTTTCTAATAACAAAGGTGGAAAAATAGTTTTTACTGAAATCAGTGGGTATTTTAGATGAAAGTGAAAAACATGATTTTTGAATTAAATCGGTTTTGAAAATGAAGGTTGAGATTTGTGATTTGACGATGTGGATAGTGGAGTGGTGTTTTGAGATGTGGTGTTTTATGTATATTGGGTGATTTATTATTTATTATGGTGATTGATATTATTTTATACTAGATGAGTTTGAATGGAACTTATACTTATTGGTTTATTTTCACTGCTTATATTATGGAGAATTTTACTAGCTACGTGTTGTCTATATACTTACACTTGATCCATTTAGATGTTGTAAATATGAATTATTATTATAAAATATTTTTACTACGAAGATAGTACACTCGCAGGTGGAGCAGATAGGAGTCGGTTGGTCCCCTACTGGCATTTTCTAGAGTTATGCGGGTCTGGCGTTGGAGTCATTCGAGAGTAATTTGAGATGAGCTGTCAGAGGATGAACCTAAGGGAGGTTCATGAGTTCTATTTATTGTTTCTAGTTTTGGGACAGATATAACCCTATAGTATGAAGTTATTATATATATATATATATATGATGTGTAGTTGAAAGTTTGTGTATTGTCGTATTTAAATTGGTTAGTTAAGTGATGTCATGTCGACGTCACGCCGGCCCCACGGTGATGGCTGCCTGAGGTGGAGTGTGACAATTATGGTATCAGAGCCCAGGTTATAGGTTCTTTAGACTTGTTAGTGGTCTTGTCAGTAGAAGACCATAAGATAGGAAGACGTGTCAGTCGTCTAGTCAGTAGGGGACATGAGATAGGGTGTCAATAAGTTAGTTCGGTTCGTGAGTGTTAGTTCTTTCATTACATTAATTAGTGCATTAGCATGGGGCACAGAAGGTTGTCTTGTTGGTAGGTAGTGATGGTGATATTGTCAATTGGCAGATTTGAGTGGTGTTGTGTTGTTAGTGGTGAAAATGGGTGGATCGCGATTGTGAGAGTGCTAATTGTTGGAAATGTGAGATTTTAATTAAGAAACAACTATATGCGTATTAGGTGGTGATGAGATAACTATCGGTAGCACCCAATAAGTCATTGATAGGTGTGAAAAACCTATCTATTTCCAATCCGAATTTGTTAGTTTTCGAATATGTTTATAGTTATTTTTATTATGTCTTAATTAGTTTTCATACTTTTTGTATAACTTATGTGTGTGGGTCAAAAAGATAGGAAATTGGAGCTAAAATGATGAGATCGAACCAAAGCGGTTCGAAGTTACGGTGGATAAACTAGCTCGGAGGCTAAAAGATGAAACAGGCCCAACGCATAGGCGTCCAGACCACCGCCTAAGCGATGAAAATGCAGAGAAGAACATAATGTTATTGACGGACGACCGCCTGAGCGGAAATTATACCGCTTAGGCAAAAATCCAGTAGAGGACGAAGAAGGGCTACTGACAGCCGCTCGCCTAGGCGGAAATTCTACCGCCTAGGCGAAAATCCAACAGAATGTTCTCCAGTCCACCGCCTACTTCACCGCCCAGGCGATCAGACTTAACCGACCTAATTCCGCCTAGGCGGATTTGCCCTGCACAGCCTTTAGATATTTTTAGGATATTTTTGCTATAAATGTCCCCTCTCCTCCCCCTTTGGCCGGATCTCTCTCTCTCATCTCTCTTGCATTTTTGAGCCTTTTAGGCTATACTTAAGCCTAGGGTTAGGAATTTTAGTGGTGGAGCTTGCATCCCAAAGTGGAGAAGACGGTGAATCGATCGTAGAGCGTTCTTAGCGGTTTATCTTCGGACGAGGCTAAGTTCTTCGATCGTTTTTCCTTATTTCTTTATCTTTGGAGTATGTGAGCATGTTTAGCTCGTTATTTTCTTGTATATGCGGCTATGGCCCCGAGTTAAATATGGATTGTAGTAGGGATTAACAATATAATTTATAAATACGTTGTTTTGATGATTTCGGTGTTTCGTTTGTGATTGTTCTTCGTAGTTTGATTGTATTTATCGTATTGTTTGTTTATTATGCTTGGATTGATAAATGGAGAATACGGGGTTTTGACAAAACCCTGGATTCGGATTAGGGTAAACAAACGCCACGATTCTATAACCCGGTCGGGGTTTGAATCGTTGACAATCGATGACGTGGGGCTAGACACACGCTACCTAGGGTCGTAAAGACGTTGAGGGGGACATCTTCGTTGGCTCGAAGTTGCGTTATATTCCTCGTCTTACAATCGGAAGAGATGGCGAGGAAGTTTTTGAACGGAAATTGTTGATAGGGTAAATACAACGCGATGATCCAATAACCCGGAAGGGAGTTGGATTGTGTGCAATCAATGATGCTAGGCGAGACTCACGTGACCTAGGGTCGTTAAGATGTTGAGGGGGACTTCTCCATTGACTCGAAGTCATGTATTCCCCCGTCTTATACTCAAAAGAGGTGGCGGCGGAGTTTACGTACCGAGGTTGTCAAATAGGTCGAACAACGTAAACGCGAGTAAATCGAAATCGAACACGTATTTGTAAACACGTTAATCCTTATACAATTCTTCACCCTAAAACATATTAACATAATAGTGTAGTTAATTTAGGTTATATTAGTATTAGTTTAATTAATTAAACGCATTTATTTTTCGCCTAGATAAACTTAGGTCACGACAAACGCGGTATTCGATAGTAACGACAACAATTCCTGTGGATACGATAACCCGATCTTAACGATCACACTATACTAAAAATTAGACCTCGTATACTTGCGAGAGTAAGTAGCGGCATATTTTGCGCGCTACCAAGTTTTTGGCGCCGTTGCCAGGGATTGTTTTGATGTTATTGTCAGAAAAACGCGGTAATGGCTCTGGACTTGAGTTTTAGATAGGAGAAGCAAGTGTTTCGTATTCCCGAGGATTGGCGAAGTTGTTACTATTGATATTGTGTGTAAATGATTTAATTTTACTTTAGGCATTTATTTTGTATATAATTTTTGTTTGTAGTTTTGTTTTTTGTTTCCAATGCAGGGTACGTGCCGATGTTAGATCGACGGGTATTGATGCATCCCTTTCGACGAGATTCCAATCCGTTTTATGTTGCTTGGCCAAGCACATAAGCCGGTGAGGTGTTTCGTTTAGAGATTGAGCCGATCAAAGCCAAATCTCGCCAATCTTGAGGGCATTCTGAGTGTCGGGCCGAGGACATTAAACCATGCGCTACTTGAGAGGCAACCCAAGTAATTCTTTTTGATCCATCACATCCGACTTAATTCAGAGGCGAGACCCTCTCGCCTCCCAGGTAAGTGTTCTAAACACCATTCATCAGCATGCTTTAAATTTCATATGTTGAGAATGATGATTGGGTTTGCTGAGGACACTGTTCACTTTGAGTTTGGGGGTGATGTGTAGTATGTAGTATGTTAGTTTATGTGTTACTGTTTTTTCGCATTGCATGTATGTTTAGGTTAGAATGTGTTTATGTTTTTGTGTCTTGTTGTTATATGTTGAGTTTTGCATTCATCTGGGCCGTCACCCGATGATGAAAATTATCCCTGATTATTTTCGAAGTCAAGGGTAATACCCATGCATGTGTGATTCTGTGTGCTTGACTATGCGTTTTGGTCAAAATTATTATAGATCCTAATTTGCACGGGCACATAGACTCAATGTATAGTTATTCAATTGATTTAAGGACGATTATCGATTAACCAAATTCATGACACATTAAGAATTCTAGAACTTGACTGAGGGGAAGCTTGAGGCGAAATCCTAGGCAAGGTAGTTCAGGAGACGTGATTTAGGCATTCTCTTTGTCACTTGAGCCTTTTTAAGCCTACCTTGATACATGTTTATCCCTCGTCACCCTGTCGAAGCCTAAATTCATATTCAATTCTGAACACATAAACCAATACTACGGCCAATTGAATTCCTTCCAGTCCTTTATCGCTAAACCAAAGACACAAGTGAGTGAATCAAGTTAGCCGTTGCAAAGGCTTCTTGATGTGAGCGGTTGGGATTAGGGCGAACTTCTAATTGGTTTGGTATTTGAGTACTCACTTGTCGTTTTTCATTTGTATTTCATACACCCCTTCAATTGTAACAATCAAATAAGTTTGGGGGTGTGTTCGTTGAAAAAAAAAAAAAAGAATCAAATGTAAATACGGTTTTTTTCGTTTCTTTTGACAAGTGAGTACGTTGTTCTTAAATGCATGTTTGGGATTGTTTTCCAATCTTTCTATAGGGATTCGAGAGTGAATGTGCCAAGCGTTGAGCCTTGGGTAACGTTAAGTTAACAACGTTAACCCGTTTTCTATTCCAAATTACCCTTGGCCAAATATACCAAAACCGAACCAAGCCCTAATGATCTTCATGAACTACTAAACCTACATTAGTGGAGAGTGGACCCCAATCCTACTTATGGTAATCTTTAACTCATGAATTTCGTTGGTGGATAATCCAATTCGATCGTTGTATAGTTATATTATTGAGTCTCGCACTAACATGTTTAAAGGATCTAGAATAGCATTCACCATTATTGCATGTCGAAATTCTAGAACATTACATGCTGTGTGTTACCGCCTGAACTCGAAATAATTGGCGGTTGTTGAGGGAAAAATAAATAGGCCGTTAGAAGAAGTCAAAACTCGCATGTTGTTATGTTTAGATTGTTTTTAGGTTGTTTGTTATTTATTTCCGTTTGTGTATTTTTCATTTTAGTGTGTGTTTGGCTCGAGGACTAGCCAAGTTTTGAGTTTGGGGGTATTGATAGGTGTGAAAAACCTATCTGTCATCCAATAAGTCGTTATTAAAATAATAGATAGTATAGCAGAACACATTTAAGTTGGCATACGAAATGACATTCAAATAAAATATAACATCGCTTTCTAGGCAATGTGAAAGACATCTTATAATGATATTAAAAAAGAAAGTTATATTAGTTGGAAACTAAAGACGTGAGAAAACTGTGACAAGAAGGTAGTACGTTTTAGATAGACGGGAAGGAAGAGCAAAAGTTTATGGAACTTGTAGACATAGCAAACGTAATAGAAAATTATATGTAGGAAATAACCGAGAATTGTAAGTCTGGGATGAAAATAAGTGCGCATATAAATAGAGTCCGTTCGTATGAGGTAGAGTTAAATCTTAAAAGAATCAAATGGTGTATTGTCTGGAAGGTGTAATTAGTACCCCAATTAGTTTGATAGTGGGTCTGGGAGGTCAAAAAATTGTTAAAGAAAGGATATAAAAAATTCAGTACGTGGGTACTGGGCACCAGACAAAACAAGTTCAGGCGGTGGATAATGTAGTAGCTAGGGATTTTCCCTAAGTAGTTCCGAGAGCTGTCGAGGTGCTGGTAAGTATGATTAATAATTGTGGTTGTTGTAAAATAAGTTACATAATATTAAGAGGTGAACGTTCGGCTCATTAAGTTGGCTAAATATAATTGTGTTGATAAAATGCAGAAAATTGGGATTTGGAATTATAACTTTGGGGACTTTAAAGGTGGTCATCGTGGTGTTAGTAATTAAAAATTTGTCGAATAGTGGAAATGTGAGTAAATTAGTTTTCGGTTTAGGAAGTCTCTATAGGAGAAGCCTTATGATGGCTCTGGGAAACCAGGTTGTTACAATAAATTAGACCATTAACACTTGATTAACGTGGACCTGGTGTTTTATCCAGGAAGTCCAGTGTTGGTACTCGTCGGTTAGAATGGATGGTTTGTTAAATTGACTTGAAAATACCAGGATGTTAGATTGAGGGTATTATCAGTTGAAGGTTAGAAACTATGACGTGGTGAAAACGATGACTCGGTCGAGAGTATAAAAGAGCCAGTAAAATATTTCTAGAGTGTGTTGCTAATGCTGAAAGAAAAGCAATTGTATGCTAAATGCAATAAATGTGAGTTGGGTTGAATCGAGTGGTAATTTTAGGACATGTGATTTTGGAAATAGTATTCAAGTGAATCTAAAGGAAGCTGAAGCTGTGATTTGATGGGAAATGTTGAAAAGTGTAACCGAAACTTAAGACTTTTTGGGGATTAGAGGGTTATTATTATCGATGGGTGCAAGGTTTATTTATTACAGTCGTTCCGTAGATCGGATTGACCTGCAAGAAATTCAAATTCAAAAAGACTAATAAATGTGAGCGTCATTACTGATTCATGAATTTGAGTTGGTATTAATTGTGGTTGCTACAAGTGTAAGAGACTCTACCTATATGGCGACATTTGTGGGATATGCATTGACCACCAGAGTTTGGTATATTTGCTAATTCAAGAGGAACTAAATTTGAATTAGAGGCGTTGAATAAACATTGATTAAAGACTACAATTGTACTATCCCTGAGTACTATCCATGAATATTTAGGAAAGGCTAATGTTGTAACAAATGTTTTGAGACGAAAATCGGTAAACTTGATTGCGCATATTCAGGTTGTTCACACTAAATTATGTGTTGAGTTGAGACCCTTGTGAGTATAGTGGGTGGTTGGTCAGATGACAATACTGTTTGAATGCTTTGATTTTGGAACTGACATTGATTGCCTGTGCTGTAGAAGTATAGAAGTAAGATATCTAGTTGGGAAAGATTAGAGAAGGAATGGAAAATGGTCACAGAGTTGACTATCGTACCAGAAATAATGATGAAATTGTGATGATTGGAAGCAGATTGTGTATTCCTAATGATGCCCATATGGCGGAAGAGACCTTAGAAGAGGTGCATAGAACAATATATGCAATGCCCAGTAATATCCAACTATATTGAGATTGCATGAGTATTATTAGTAGACTGGAATGGAAATGGGAAATCGTAGAAATTGTTGTTAAGTGTCTTGTTTGTTCATAAAGTTAAGGTCGAGTGGTGATACCCAGGTGGATTATTGTATTTTTGGACCTATTTCAGAAGGAAAAGAGGATAGTAGCGCGAGGAATGTCTTCTTGATACGTAGACAAAGTATATATTGACAGAATTGTTCAGTCGCATGAGGCACCAGTCCAATGCAAATGTTGAATAAAGTTGGGTTAAGATAACTATTTTAAATCAAAAGTGAAAATTGGATGTTGAGTTAGTCGTTTGATAAGTATTAGTATCTCCTAGATTAAAAATATATATATATATATATATATATATATATATATATATATATATATATATATATATTAAATTAGTATATGTGGATAAATTGTTAAAATCAGTTGATCGATTATTTGAAATTTTGAATTAGAAATTCTGAAATCATAGGTGTTGTCACCGTATTGTTATTTAAATAGATATTGTTATCAAAGCAAAGTAAGTCGTCATTATTTGAACAATCCATGGAAGAATTCAAAAATGCAGTATTGAATGGTGATAACTTAAATCGGCATGTTGTAAATATGGAAAGTTAAGTAGTATTTCCAGATAATAATCCTCAATCGGAAAAACTGTAGTACCAGAATTTAATGATTATTTTGATGTTCTAGTCAAGTTTCTATACTGCTTTAGGTGTCAAGTTGAGAGTTCGTAACTCTTCTTAATTGTGGATTAATGGTCAATCGAGGGGTATGATTCAAATATTGGTGGATGTTTGATAGAAAGAACTCAACCAGAGGTATTGATCTTCTACTACCATTAGGCAGAGTCAGCATGTGGAGGTCATTGAGATTTCATGGGAAAATGATAATTTGAAATGTCCTTGATTTGATATGTACTCACAATACAATTTATTGTGAAGGATTGAGTTTTTGTAATTGAGACGTATCTATGTCCTTCGATTCATACTTATATATGGATATATGTTTGAAGCATGTTAGGTAAATGGAAAGGGAATTGAAGCAGTTGACCTTGTTAGGGACTTAATTAAATGTGGAGGCATGAAGAAATTTTTTATAGATGACCCGTTTGAAGTATGTTGACACGTATCTACATGGTCCGGATGATGATAATAGGTCTAGAACATTTCTAAGAATATTGAAAATATGATGTAGATATTGAGGTTAATGATTTTTTTTTGGGGGGGGGGGGGCTATCTAAGCTTATAAGATTGATGGTGAGTACTGTTGATTTAAATGGTGGAGATAGACCCAATCTCTTGAAACTATCGTGACATTTTGAGCAAGTAGTGTTGTTGCTGATTTTTCATGTCATCAGAGTGGCGCAACGGAAGCATTAGAAACATGAAACAATAGTTGTACGTGTTAAATATTACTAACCCAAGTGCACCCTATTTATTGGTTGTTGGGCACAATGTTGCTACTGCGAATGACATTGTGATGATGTTGAAGCGGATATTGATGGATACAAATTAAGGATGGCGGAAAATTTTAATGCCGAGTGATTTGTACGAAAATTTCAGGACGAAATTTATTTTAGGGGGGGAGAGTTGTAAGACCCCAACCTTGGGCATACGTATAAATTAAGTCGCATTTAAAATTACCTCGGAAATAACGGGGTTGATGGTGTTAATTATGAATTTGAGGGGTTAATTCGTAAATGTTTTCAAACATGAAGGAGATAAATTGCAATCTTCATAAATATTAAAATTTAGAATGAGTTAAAATTACGATCCTAGCTAAAAATAGCGGAGCGAATTTCTACATTTAAATTGTGATTTAAAAGTTTAGGGGGTCAAAGTATAAATCTTCAAAAAATTAAAAATAAAAACATGAAACTTAACAAAAATGAGGGGAGATTGGTGTAATTATTGATATATATATATATATATACACACACACATACTAGCGTATAACTCGTGCCTGAAGGCATGGGTGTGAACAAAATAAACATCAAATTGTGTAACTTTTTTTACTACTGGATAATTTCAATGAACTACAATTAGACACAAATTAATAATACATGCACAAATTTTAAAAAATAAAATTATAGAACAATCGATACATCATTCTCAAGATTTCACTTTTGCTTTCAAATGAATATAAAAATACATAACACAACCAATAGGAATCAACAAAATTTAATCAACAATTAAAGAAATGAGAAAACACAATTTATTTCTCAAGTTCTCAACTTCCATTTTATTCAATTTTCAAATAAACACAGTCGTAACCCAAAATAAAAATAGTATAATTTACTTTGTTTATACAACACTCCCATTTTCAACTATGGATTTTCAAACCAACACAACAATAACTAAGAATACAAAAATATTTTTTTTCTTTGACAAAATGAGATAATCAAATTTGATTATACAACAGTTCCTCTAACATTTCAATAATTGAACGCTTATTACAAACAAAACTCATGCGAATAAAATTACACCATTTGAGCCCGATTGCAATTAAAAAATAATAATAATCTAATGCAAATATAATGAAAAAGTTAACTAATTAAACCTAATTTGAGATAAATATTAGAAAAAAGAGATGGAGCGATTTTGAGAAGTATAATTAATAACCTCTAGTTTTTCGGGAGGGTTTTTCCTCACATTTGGAGAGATTATAAAGGAACACTTCATGTTAGAACACATTTCATCCATAAAAATTAGAAATGAACAAAATTAGAGTTTAGAAGGTGAAGTAACAAAACCCTCTAAAATCTAGGATATGAAAACATAAAATCTGCGAGCAATTCCCAAAATATAAAACGTGGAACAAAAAATATGGGAACATAACTCTTCTGCTTTAGTACTAGTAAGTGATCTATAATACAAAATAAAAGTGAAACAAACTTAAAGTGGTTTACAACAAATCTAGAAATAGAAACTAAAATCTGGAAAGAGAAACATAAAAATCTAGGAAAAATAGATCCTAGAAAATAAATTTTAGAATAGAAATCTAGCAACAAAAAAAACTGGAAATTGGAATTCAAATATAAACACCTGTAAATTTAAAGAATTTAAAGACTTTTACATGCATTAATTTTCAATTCCATTTCAAATAATTCAATTTCACACATTCAAACGCTACCTTATAAAAAATATTAATTTCAAATTTCTAGTATAAGTACATGTACGGGTATAAAAAATAGAAAAAAAGACTATCTTGTTGAGGAATTGCGGCACTAGTGCAGATCACAGATTTAGCTAAACAGATGAACATAGCTTCAAAGAGTAAAAAAAAAATGAAATCTTAATCTGAAGATAAAAATAAAAACAAAAAATATCGAAACCTATATCATATAACGGCAGAAAATACCCATTTGACTTTTTTAAGCGAAATATAATAAATTAGCAGCAGTAATTCAACCAATGCATTGTTATTTCATCCCCAAAATAGATCGGATCGTAAAAAAATAATTATATAAAAATATTATTCAGAAAAAATAAACCAATGTAGCCAGCGATGAACCCTTGGCAATAGTCAATTGGCGGAGATGAAATCTTGAAAGAATTTCTTACAGGAGAAGACATTGGCATGTTATCCCCTGGCCTAGGAGGAACAAATTGATTCCTAAGAAGGGGTGCCCCAGCAGCATTCCAGGCATTGGGTGGTGGAAGACGACCATGCATAGGCTCACCAAGATTTGACATCGGTCTGTCCAAAGTAAAACCATCCCATTTAATGAAAAATAAAAATTAAAAATGCAGTTGAAAAAAAATACCTAAAGCCTGGTGCTTGGAACCGAGGGCCAAAACCTGGACCGCCAAATGCAAGACCACCCCTATAAAAAAAAAATTATTAAATAAATACCATATATAGAATACTATTATACATAAACATTGAGTATAAGTAAAATAAAAAATTGAAACAAACCTCAATTCGCCAGGTCTAGGCCTCTTAGGATCAGCAAAACGAATAATCAACGGCTGATTACAACCCTAAGATGCAAAAAATAAATAGGT
Organism: Eucommia ulmoides; assembly: GCA_016647705.1. Classification (NCBI taxonomy): domain Eukaryota; kingdom Viridiplantae; phylum Streptophyta; class Magnoliopsida; order Garryales; family Eucommiaceae; genus Eucommia; species Eucommia ulmoides. The sequence continues at coordinate 41,023,565 of CM028337.1, read as the reverse complement.
AAAACAACTTTAATAATAACATAAAAGAACACAGCATAATTAGGATCAAAACAGGCTCACCAAGATTTGGTATCTCAGCGAATCAGATATGGAAATCAAGTGATCGAACCTTCAACCGAGAAATAATTTCAGTAACACAGTCCTTCAATGTTGCTTTCGCAATAGCTGCTTTCAACTTTGCAGCTCCCTGGAAGTCTTCCTTCTCTACTGCCTCTTCTAGTTGAAATTGTAGAATATGCAAAGATATAAATTTAGAATCACCAAAAAACATAAGGAAGAAAAACCTCAATTTAATTCAAATTTCGAAAACAAAACAAAATACTTTTGATCAACTCATTTAGAACCGAGAAAATCATCGATATACAATTTTAAATTTGTATAGTAAATTTAACACACAATTAGCATTAAGGCACGAAACAAAAAATGAAAAACAATTAACATTAAACTCAAATCTTATTTCGGCTTATAAGATAAAGGCAAACATGTATCAGAAATCCAATAGGAATTGTCAAAGTTGAAACCAATTACAGTTATAAAGGGTAAAAAAGAATAGTGCATATTAAACCTTAAGAACAAAAGCAAAACTCTTGGCCTGTTCCATTTTAGAGAAATGACGAGTCCACCGATTCTAATCCCATTCAGAAACAGAAGATGACGACGAAGAAGAGTAGTTATTGTTGTTGTTCTGAACTGTTAAGGTAATCGATTGTTGGCAAAACAGAAACAGAAATTCAGAACATTATTTCGGGAACAGAAACAGAAAACTTAAAAAATAGAAAATCAAAACAAAATACTTTTGATCAACTCATTTAGAACCAAGAAGATCATCAATATACAATTTAAAATTTGTATAGTAAATTTAACACACAATTAACATTAAGGCACGAAACAGAAAATCGAAAACAATTAACATTAAATTCAAATCTTATGTTGGCTTATAAGATAAAATAAACTCAAATTTTAAGGCCTTAATGTTTCTGTTTCAATTACTTTCGTGCCTTAATGTTAATTGTGTGTTAATTATAAAAGCTAAAAACCATGGATCAGAAAAGAAACAGAAACATTAAGCGAGAATAGAAACAGGAGGGAGAGAGAGAGAAACACTATCAAAACAGAGACATTCTATATTACTCAATCTTTTCGAACAGTAACAGATCACGGGAACAGAAAATAGGGCACAGACCTAAAGAAAAACTCTATTACCAGCCCACTTCCAGTATTCCTTGACAACCTTGAAGCATCATGATATCGCTCTTCAGCTATTGCATTCTACAAAAAGGATCATATTAGAGCAAAATCTTGGGCATAAAGGATAATTTCACCAATTCAAGTGATCGAACCTCAAACCAAGAAATAATTTCAGCAACACAGTCCTTCGATGTTGCTTTCGCATTAGCTGCTTTCAACTTTGCAGCTTCCTAGAAGTCTTCCTTCTCTACTGCCTCTTCTAGTTGAAACTGTAGAATATGCGAAGATATAAATTTATAATCACCAAAAAAAATCAGGAAGGAAAACCTCAATTGCATTCAAATTTCAAATATACTAAATCAAGACTTATTAAACCCAAACAATTATAAAAAAAATATAACTGAATGGGTTCCTCAAGGGAAGATGATCCTTCATTGAAAAGATGATAAACAATTCACTTAAGAACATAACCGAATTATAATGATTTTCAACAAAAAGCAAACATGTATCAGAAATCCAATAGGAATTGTCAAAGTTGAAACCAATTACAGTTATAAAGGGTAAAGAAGAATAGTGCATATTAAACCTTAAGAACAGAAGCAAAACTCTCGGCCTGTTCCATTTCAGAGAAATGACGAGTCAACCGATTCCAACCCCATTCAGAAACAAAAGACGACGACAAAGAAGAGTAGCTATTGTTGTTATTCTGAACTGCTGAGGTAATCGACTGTTAGCAAAACAGAAACAAAAATTTAGAACATTATTTCGGGAACATAAACAGAAAACTTAGAACAGAAAATCAAAACAAAATACTTTTGATCAACTCATTTATAACCGAGAAAATCATTGATATACAATTTTAAATTTGTATAGTAAATTTAACACACAATTAACATTAAGGTACGAAACAGAAAATCAGAAACAATTAAGAAGGTAACGATTTGAAACAATAACAAAGCATTTTGAACACCAACCCAATATACTTGACAATCTTCTTTAGATTAAAACACTAAGAAGGTAACGATTTGAAACAATAGTTATAGAGAAGATATGCAGGTTGAAACCGTTGCAAGAAATAAGAAAGAGAAAAAAAGTATCCACAAAAACCAACCAATTGCAAGAAATAAGAGAGAGAAACAACCAATTGCAAGAAATAAGAGAGACGGTAGCGAACCTGAGAAGTTTGAGACCTGTAAATGGAATAAATTTGAACCAAAACAGAAGCAACCAAACCAAAAGTGAACTCAGATCTCTGCAAATCAGCAACAAACAGACATTTTTCGTTGGGTTAATGGACGATTGAAAAAACAAATTAAATCTTCAAGGCAAAACATACATAATCCACCGAAATAAATAGACATCCAATTAGCCCTACCCTCAGCCAGAGGTGAGCGGTGACGGAGCAGCGAAGAAGACGTTGATGGCGATGGAAGAACAAGGTGACGCGATGGTGATGGCGACAGTGACTGCGGCATGACGTCGGCAAGAAAGATTGAGATGAGGTGGGAATGGTGATGGAGATCCGTGAGAGCGAGAGTGAGACAGAGAGAGAGAGAGAGGGGGGTAAGCAACGGTAGAGAGAGAGATGAGGGTTGGAGGTGACGGCGATGTGCGCGTGTACGGAGATAGAAGCGCGATGACGACGATGGCGGTGCGTGGCCATGTCCGGCGATGGAGGCAAAGGCTGGTGGTAGGGTGGTGTTGCCTAGTCGTGCGGTGGTGAGATCAATTCGAGAGAGCGATAGAGAGATGAGAAGCTGAGAGAGGGAGACGGGAGGCAAGGTGGCTGAAAACCCTAATTTGGTTCTTATGGCTGAGAGTTTTTTTTTATCTAACGACTACGAATATCTAGAGACATCTAACGGCTGTGAATGTAAATGAGCTGATTTATCATATATATATATATATATATAGCTTAAGTTGGTGGAAGTGGAGAAGAGAGAAATGGGATGCGTGGCCTGCCATCAGATCACACACACACACACACACACACACACACACACACACACACACACACACATATATATATAAGAGAATGAAGAAAAATAGAGAAGGATCGAGAAGATGAGAACTGGAGAAGAGATAGAGAAGGCAGTCGGTGTCGTTATGGTCTCGCCAGCGGTGGTTTGTGAGTCATCGTTGATCGGCTAACAGGAAATCGAAACAGAAAACAAAGAGAGAGAGAGAGAGAATCGGCGGTAGGATTCACCGGTAAATGATCAGTAGTTGGAAGTCATGTGGGTTTGCATGTATATGAGTGTTCTGTGTGTGTGTTCAACTGTGATCAGTGTGTGTATGTGACTGGTGTGTGTGTGTGTGTGTGTGTGTATGTTCGGTTTGCTTGACGGTTGTTCAGTAATTTGGTGTGGGTTTTGATCACCAGTGGTAGGTTAGAGAGATAAAACTTGTCGGTGGCGTGTGATTGTCATGTTCCGTCGCCGGTGGTGCTGTTATGATTAGTGTGTGTGTGTTGGAAATGATTGTGTGTGTGAGTGTTCGTTCAGTCGATTTTATGGGTATCTGATCGAACGCGTATATGTGTGTGTGACTCGGTTGTGTGGGTGTCATTCGCCGGTGGGCTGTGTGGGTTGCTGTTATGGTTGTGTGTGTGATTGCAGTGTGCATGTGTGTGGTTTGATGTGTGCTGTAGGTGCATGTGTTGTCCAATCTTGTGTGGGTGGGTGATCATCGTGGGTGTGGTATCGCCGTCATCTGGTGAGTGTGGGCGTACGGTTCAGCGTCGTTAGTGTGGTGCGTATGTGTTTCTGCTTCTCCAGTGGTGGGCTGAAACGAAACAGAAATGGCCGTGGGGGTATGTGACTGGATGTAGCGTCGTCGGCAGTAGGAGTTTTAGTAAGAGAGAGCGACGGTTGGCGTGTGTATTAGTCCAGCTTTGTTATGCGTGTGTGGGTGTAATCGGTCGACGATCATGTGGGTGTATGGGTGAATTGTGATGGGTCGGTTGAATCCATAGCGGAAGTAGAAGAGAGAGAGCTGGTGGGGGTAGCGAGAATTGATCGGCAGTAGAGAACCTGACAAACAGAACCAAAGGAGAAAAAGAAAAGAAAAAGAAAGAAAAGGAAAAAGGAAAATTTGCATAAACCACCCCACTAAACTTAATGATCCAATCTCGCAGCCGACGAAAAAAATTGGAAAAAAGGTAGACTTTCGAACTTCTTTAATATATGTATTTAAATGCCTAAATTGAAAATGACAATAGCAAATAGATCGATATAGTAATTTCGTAATAAAGCGCGGGGAATAGGGAATTAAGAAATTTAGGATCTACAATTCGTGATTTAGATATGTTTACATAAAATATTAATTTAGGCCATATCCCTATTAGGTTCGCAGGCACTGGAGTACTGGTAGAGAATAGTTGGCGAGAGTTTACGGAAACGAATATTTAGGTGAGTGTATTGTCTTCTTGCAAATCTATTTTTATATATGTGATGAAAAATGTGTTTACTTAAAATTGTACAATTTTATAAATGATATGGATCAAGCAAATTTTGGGTGAGTTGGTAAAATAGATTTTCGTTGAATTATGTTGGTTTTAAAAAAAAAAGATTAAAAATGATTTGTTGGATTTGGTGGTTTTAAAAGAGAGTGGAACAATGCCTGGTTTTCTAATAACAAAGGTGAAAAAATAGTTTTTACTGAAATTAGTGGGTATTTTAGATGAAAGTAAAAACCACGATTTTTGAATTAAATCGGTTTTGGAAATTAAGGTTGAGATTTGTGATTTGACGATGTGGATTGACAATATTGATTAGATGATTGTTATAGATTTGTGGTTTGATGATGATGTGGTTTGATGATGATGTTATGGATTATATTTCTCTCCGTAAAGGGTGTGAATGTCTTCCCGTAAGAGATGTGGATATTTCTCCCCGTAATGGCGTGTGGATTATACTGTGCAGTTTGTTCCGCTAGGAAGGCATATCCTAATGGATGGTACGGTACCGTTGTAACTCCCAATCGTGAGGTTAAAACGATCACTATGGCTAGCTAGTGTGTGTTGTGGTGGAATGGTGTTTTGAGATGTGGTGTTTTATTTATATTGGGTGATTTATTATTTATTATGGTGATTGGTATTATTTTATACTAAATGAGTTTGAATGGAACTTATGCTTATTGATTTATTTTCACTGCTTAGATTATGGAGAATTTTACTAGCTACATGCTGTCTATATACTTACGCTTGATCAATTTAGATGTTGTAGATATGAATTATTATTATAAAATATTTTTACTAAGAAGATAGTACACTCGCAGGTGGAGCAGATAGAAGTCAGTTGGTCCCCTACTGGAACTAGTTAGAGTTATGCGGGTCAGGCGTTGGAGTCATACGAGAGTAATTTGAGATGGGCTGTCAGAGGATGAACCTAAGGGAGGTTCATGAGTTCTATTTATTGTTTCTAGTTTTGGGACAGATGTAACCCTATAGTATGAAGTTATATATATATATATATATATATATATATATATATATATATATATATAATGTGTAGATGAAAGTTTGTATATTGTCGTATTTAAATTGGTTAGTCAAGTGATGTCATGGCGACGTCACGCCGGCCCCACGATGACGGGTGCCCGGGGTGGGGTATGACAAGTATCCTATTAAAAACACACATATTTATAAAAATCATTTAATTTTTTTTGTGTGTCGTGTGTGATCCTAATTGAGATATTAAGAGTTGAAATTTAACTTGAATTGTTTTCCCTAGGTTCTTCAATTTCTTCAATCTCTTAATCCTTCATCATCTTTATTATCATATCTTCATTATTTGGAACTAATAAACTGAAATACTTAATCAAGCCGTTAGTTCCACAAAAAATATCAACCTTTAATTGTCCATAAAAATCTTAAGATCAACAATGTCTTATCCTGATTTGCTCTTGATTTGATAAAAAACTGAGGAAATAAGATGCAGACGATTCCAAGAAGGGCTAAATTTGCAAATAAGTTCAAGGCTAACTGCCCAGCGAATCAAAAGTTACGCGAAACTGGTGAACACGGCAAAATTAATAGAGAAATATGTGTGGGAAGCCGTTGAGAATCGTGAACAGTACAAAAAGAGTAGATCCGAGTCATCTAATAGATATCCAAGTGGCACATCTCGGGGATTTAGTTCTCAACCGCAACTTCCTCGGGCCTCAACAACCAATCAGTCAGCTAGGAGCCTAGGCCCACAGTAATCATATTCTGGGCGATGACAAATCGTACCTGGACAGAGTTCATGCCAACAAGAATAGGGTAGAGGCTAGACATCTAGCTGAGCTACGATAGCCGTATGCTATCAATGTGGTTGACCGGACCATTTCGTTAAAGATTGTCTCACGGTAGGCCCAATATGTTTCAGTTGTCATGAGTTGGGCCACATATCTCCGTTTTGTCCGAAATTTGCTGCTACTCCTACCCCTTTTGCGAGTAGTATGGGCAGTGTTGGCCCTAACAATGTTCAGGGGCAAAGTAGATGATCGACCGGTAGACCTCCAACTCGAGGTCGTGTTTTTGCTACTACCCAGCAAGATGCCCAAGCTACCCCAGATGTGGTTATAGGTATCATATCTTTATATGATAGAGATGCACGTATACTTATCGATCTCGGTTCTACTCATTCATTTGTTTTGGCAACTTTTATGATGCACGTGGGAAAATTTCCAACTTCTTTGTCATATGGTATTATTATTTCTACCTCTGTGGGCGAGTCAGTTGATAGGTGTAAATTACCTATTTATTTTCAAACCGGGTATTGTTAGTTTTCAATTACGTTTAGTACGTTTTAATACATTTTAATGTGTTTTTATTCTTTTTGTATCAAATCAGGTGTGTGGGGTGAAATGAGATGAAAACGGATAAAAAACGATCACATCGGATCAAAGACGGTGGAAAAAGGGCAAAGAAGCCAAAATGCAGAACTGTAGTTTCATGGCCTAGGTGGTCAGAATACAGAAGCTGAGAAGGCCCTAAAGTCTCTGAAGTTTCACCGCCTAGGTAATCAGAATACAGAAGCTTGGATCACTATTCTACCACCTAGGCGATCAAGTCATCGTCTAGGCGATCATTAACTGACATACCCACCGCTTAGGCGGTCACTCTACGCATTGGATAGATATTTTGTGATATTTTGAGCCCTATAAATACCTCTTATCCTCATCTTTTCCGGTTTAGATCACCCCCTAAGGCCTTAGAATATATTTAGGGTGAGTTTGAGAGATTTTTGAGGGAGAGCTCTTAACCCGAGGTGGAAGAAGAATGAAGAAGTTATCATTTTACGGTTTTAGCGCTAAATTTTTGGATATCGGCTAAGTTCTTTCTTTTCTTTTCTTTGTTTTCTTCATTTTGGTAGTTGTTGAGCATGTTTAGTCCATTTCACATTGTATATATGGTTATGGTCATTGGCTAAACATAGGTTGTTTAGGGATTAACGCTATATTTATGAAAACGTTGTTTTGTTGAGTTTGTGTTTCGTTAATGCATGTTCTTAATAATTTTGATTGTGTTTATCGGTTTATCATACATGTATGCTTGTTCAGATATATCGAGAATACGGGGTTTGACACTTGAGAGAGGTAACCCCGGATTCGAACTAAATTAAACACAATATGACAATCCAATAACTCAGGAGGGAGTTGGTGAGTGTGCAATCGATGACGTTGGGGCGAGCTCACGTGACCTAGGGTCATTAAGATATTGAGGGGGACTTCTTCGTTGACACGAAGTCGTGTATTCCCCCGTCTTACACTCGGGAGGTTGCGGGGGAGTTTACGAACTGAGATTGTCTGATACGCAAATGCCATTAACATAAACTAAAACGAAACCAAGCACGTATTCTTAAACGAAGTTAATCCCTAGACAATCTATTCCCTTAAAACTATCTCAACATAATATTAGTATAGTTAATTAGTTAGTTTAATTAAATTAGTATTAGTATTTTATTTTATTTCATTTATTTTCGCCTAGATAAAATTAGGTTATGATAATCTTCGTAATCGATAATAAGTCTCACCTATCCCTGTGGACACGATACCCTTAATCTCCCGATCTATACTAAAACTTGACCCGTACGCTTGCGGTGAAAGTGACGACGCTTAATTGCGGCCACCATCAGTGTTGATAGATAGTGTGTACAAAAATAATATGCTTCGCATTAGTGATAAAGAATTGTCGGTGGATCTATTACCCTTGAGTATCCACAATTTAATGTGATACTAGGTATAGATTTGTTGTCCAGCTATCATGCTACAGTCGATTGTTTAAAAAAGCAAGTTACTTTTCGAATCCAAGGCGAGTCAAAGTTCGTGTTTTCGGGAGATAGAATAATTACCCCTGTTAGTTTGATTTCTGTTCTAGATGCCAAAAAATTATTAAAGAAGGGATGTTAGGGATACCTCGCACATGTGATTGACACCTGTCAGAATGAGGTACAATTGACAGATATCCCAGTGGTCGGGGATTATCTCGATGTATTTTTGAAAGAATTACCAAGGCTTCCAGTGAATAGGAAAATTGAATTCACTATCGAATTACTTTCAGGTACTTCTCCTATATCAATTCCACCCTATCGCATAACACCTACTGAATTAAAAGAACTGAAAATTTAGTTGCTAGATCTGTTAGACCGCGGGTTTATAAGACCTAGTGTCTCTCTTGTGGGGAGCTCTAGTGTTATTTGTAAGAAAGAATGATAGGACTCTGAGGATGTGCATTGACTACCAGCAGCTGAACAAGGTGACGGTCCGTAATAAATACCCGTTGCCTAAAATTGATGATTTATTCGATCAGTTACAAAAGGCCAGTGTATTTTCGAAAATAGACATTCGATTAGGATATCATTAATTAAAAATTAAAGATAGTAACGTATCGAATAAGGTGTTCCGTACGAGGTATGGACATTATGAATTTCTGGTTATGCCATTTGGGTTAACGAATGCCCCAGCTGGATTTATGAATCTAATGAATCGGATCTTCCAGCCTTATTTAGATCGATTTATCATCGTTTTTATTGATGATATATTAATTTACTCCCAAAATAAAAAGGGAATACAGAGCATCTCAAAATTGTGCTCTAGATTTTGAGAGAGAAGCAATTATATGTGAAGTTCAGTAAATGTGAGTTTTGGATGGATAGAGTCGGATTTTTGGGGCATACTCTCTCAAGTGATGGTATTCAAGTTGATCCAAAGAAAGTCGAAGTCGTTCAGTGGAAAAAATCGAAAAGTGTGACAAAAGTTCGAAGCTTCCTAGGATTGGCGAGTTATTACCGCCGGTTTGTATATGAATTTTCTGTTATAGTTGCCCCATTAACCCGTTTGACCAGCAAGGAAACTGAATTTGAGTGGACTAATAAATGCGAACAAAGCTTCCAAAAACTGAAAAATAGACTGATATCAATACCAATACTTTCTCCCTCAACAGAAGGTGGTGACTTTATGATATACAGTGATACTTCACATCAAGGACTAGGTTGTGTATTTTTGCAACATAGTCACATAATTGCATATACCTCTTGGAAATTAAAGAATCACAAGCGTAATTACCCAACGCATGATTTGGAACTAGCGGCGATTGTGTTTGCCTTAAAACTTTAGAGACATTATTTGTATGGTGAGACTTACCAGAGTTTGAAATATTTGTTTACTCAGAAAGAATTGAATCTGAGACATAGGTGCTGGATGGAATTGATTAAATATTATGATTGTATTATCCATTATCCATCTGAAAAGATTAATGTTGTAGTAGATGCATTGAGTCGAAAATCGGTGGGTTCAGTTGCGCACCTTTAAGTTGTTCACACTAACCTATGTGCCGAATTGAGATCCTTGCGAGTCCAGTTGGCAGTTAGTCAAACGGTGTCATTACTTGCGACTTTGACTTTGAGACCGACATTAATCGACTACATTATAGAAACACAAAATTCGGATGCCCTATTGGGAAAGATCAGAGATAAAGTGAAAAATAGTCAGAGAAATGACTATCGTGTCAGAGATAATGATGAAGCCTTAATATTTGAGAATAGACTGTGTGTGCCTAATAATGCCGATTTGAAGAAAGATATCTTAAAGGAAGCGCACAGCTCAGCATTTGCAATGCATCCAGGTAATGCCAAAATGTATCAGGACTTGCAAGAACACTATTGGTAGAATGGAATGAAACGAGAAATTACAGAATTTGTTGCCAGGTGTTTTGTTTATCAGCAAGTCAAGATCAAGCACCAGCGTCTAGGAGAGCTATTGCAACCATTACCTATCCCATAATGTAAGTGGGAATATATCACGATGAATTTTATTTCAGAATTTTCCTGTACTCAAAAGGGACATAATTTCATTTGGGTGATTGTTGATAGACTTACAAAGTCTGCTAATTTTCTGGCTGTGAAAACTACGTACTTTATAGACAAGTATGCAAGATTGTACATTGACGAGATTGTCAAATTACATGGTGCGCCAGTTTCCATAGTATTGGATAGAGACCTAAGATTTACGTCGAAGTTCTGGGCACCAAGTTAAAATTCAGTACAATATTCCACCCTCAAACTAACGGTCAATCAGAGCGTACAATTCAGACCCTAGAAGATATGTTGAGGGGTTGTGTACTAGAATTTCCTGATAACTAGGACGATCATTTGATGTTAATGGAATTTACTTATAACAATAGCTACCATTCGACAATTGAGATGACACCATATAAGGCGTTGTATGGCAGAAGATACAAAACTCCAATCTCTTGGACTGAAGTTGGACAAAAAAAATTGTTGATACCTGACATAGCTCAGATGACGGAGGAAAAGGTAAAAGTGATTCAAGAAAAACTAAAGACTGCTCAAAGTCGGCAAAAACGTTATGCCAACAAGCGTAGATGGAAGTTGAAATTTGAAATGGGTGATTACGTATTTTTACGTATATCCCCATGGAATAGTATAATGAGATTCGGGAAAAAGGAAAAGTTAAGTCCAAGGTACATCGGGCCATACGAGATTCTAATATGGGTCGGTAAAACGGCCTATCGACAAGCCCTACTGCCAAAGTTGTCTAGATTGCACAATGTTTTTCACGTTTTGATGCTCAGAAAATATGTGCCAGACCCTTGACATGTGCTGACTTCTCAACCACTTGAATTGAAGGAAGACTTGTCATACGTTAAGGAGCCAATGAAGATTCTAAATCGTAAGGATCAAGTCCTGCGAACAAAAACAATTTCGTTGGTAAAAGTGCTATGACGTAGTTACTCCGTGGAAGAGGCGACGTGGGAAAGAGAGGAGGAGATGAGGAATAAATATCCATATTTATTTATTTAAGGTAACTAAAATTTCACGACGAATTTCTTTTAGTAGGGGAGGATTGTAAGACCTAATTTTTGCACATGCGTAATTTTTTGTTGCATTTTAGAACATTCAGAAAAATAATGAGGTTTATTTTATTATTTAAATTTTACTTTAAATTTATTTGGGGTCATTATGATATTTAAAATTTAGTTTTAACAATTTTAGGGGTTAATATGTTATTTTGGCTTTATAATTTTTTGGGGACTAATTGCTATTATAAAATATTAGTTTTTGGGCTTAAATAGCAAATTCAAATCATCAAGGAGAGATTAATATAATAATAATAATAATAATAATAATAATAATAATAATAATTATTATTATTATTATTATTATTATTATTATTATTATTATTATTATCAAGGACAAAAACGTGTCCTTCATTGATTAAGCCACAAAACCAAGATAAGAAGAAAAAGTAAATAGGTGTCTAAAGATTAACAGGACAACAAAGCATTAAAAAAAGGGAGGGGGGGGGGGGGGGATGATAAAATTGGGAGAAGATCCTTCCTCTCTTTATACATATATATACGTTTATATATACTTTAAAAAAAAAAAAAGTCTCTCTCATTTAGACTTTTAGTGGTACTCTACTTTCTATTCTTTCTCTGATTCTCTCTCCAACCATATATGTATAAGAGACAAAAAAGAAAAAGTAAAAGAACAAAAGAATACCTCTCCATTTCACCTTTGCTCCCTCACTCACCCTTTGCACGCCTTCTCTCTCTCTCGTTCAAGGTATGTGTGGATCTCTATGTATAAATATGTAATTTATAGTTATGATGTGTGTGTATATATATATATATATAGTTATAGTTATAGATGGATAAATTCGTAGGTTAAAAATTAATTTTTTTTTTAAAAATATGAATTTTATTAAAGTGATATTTTTAGCATTTCGTTGACTAATAATATTGCTGATCATCAGATAATATTTTTTTCATAATTAAATTATTGATTGATAAATTTTATAAATATAATTATCGTAGTTGTAGAATTAATACTAGGTTGGGAAAATAAGACATTTAATTTTAATAAATTTCATATAATCAAGAAAATTTGGGAATAGGAAAATCGTATTTTAGTGGTATGCATTTCACGTGTAGCATTTTATATTTAGTTAAATTCTTAGTTTAGCCTCTATCGTTGTTACGTTCACAAGCGATGCCGACCTCGTCAGTGGTTTGGCGGTAGCAAAGTAGCAGTGCGATTATCGATGTGAGTGTATTGTCTTCTATGTAAATTGTCAAATTATATTTTCGTATTAAATTAAGAAAAATAAAATATCTATTAAAATCGACTGTTTTATAACGTAAAAAGATCAAGTAAAACGTTGATTGTGGAAAAGTTGTTTTTATTATTATACCTATAAGCCATAGTATGATCCCGACAGGAGGACATGTCATGCGAGATATTGTTGTGTTGTGACCTAACCGGAGGTCAAGTCCTGCATGCGGTTGTTGTTGTTGTGGCTATTGCTGTTGTTGTTGTTGTTGTTGTTGTTGTTGTTGTTGTTGACGATGATGATTATCATCTTTATATGGTGGTTTATACCATGTATTGGCTTCTACCACTGAAGATATTGAATGGCTTTGATACAGATGGCAACCTTTGATTGCATAGTTGTATTTTCATTTGAAAAATATCACTGTGGGTATATTACGTTTGAAAATGAATTTTGCTAAATACACTTAATCCATAAATTATTTTTATATAATGAAGATAGTACACCGATAAAATATTTTATCTCGGGTACCTCTGCTAGAGATGAGGTCTACTACTGGTATTAGGTAGAGTCAGAGGATGTAGTGGGATTTGTTTTGGAAGACTGTCAGGACTAGCTGTTAGGAGTGAGCGGTTAAACCTTTTTTTTTTTTAGTTGTTATGAAATAGTTGTTTTTATATAACCGCTAAAATCTTGGGTTGGTATAATATTTATATCTTTTTTGGAAAAATCTATATCTGTAAATGGTTTATAGAAACATGTGGTTAATCGGGTTCTATCAAGTCGACGTGATGCCTAACCTCAAACATTGGGGCCTGGGGTGGGGTGTGACATAATAGGCCTAACTCACTCTCAAATGATGCCATGTAAGGTTAGAATAATCTTAGGCTTTATATATAGCTCACGATCAGGTAGCACAAGTCAAGTGATATGGAATTCAACACGCCCCCTCATGCGCAGGGTAGACTTTGTCAAACTATGGGGAACGAATATCGAGAGGCCCAACATTGATGTGGGTTCAACTTGCATCATCACGTGTAGGGTAAACTTTGTTAAACCATTGCAAACGGATATCGAGAGGGTAACATTAATGTGGTATTCAACAAACCCAACATCAGACAAAAGGTCTGGCTCTGATACCATGTAGTAACCCAATGGGCCAACTCGCTCTCAAAAGACGCTTTGTCAGAGGATGATTACCCTAGGATTTATATGTAGCTCAGGATTAGGTAACACAATTGATGTGAGATTCAACAATTTTAAAGTAAATTGGGTAACAATTGAAATTCAAGCTGCAAAATATAAGTCAATTTAAATTTCTTAAGTGAAAAATTGAATTTAACCCTACGGAAAAAAGAATAAATAAATAAATTACACTTCGAATCAATTTTCACGTTTGATGAGGGATTTTTTCGACCAAATTAAGGGTTGTCACATGTAAGGATAAACTCACTTATAGAGAATGTATTCCCGAGCAACTTTGAGTAGCACCCACGTGCCAAGCATTTGAGTTCATACTCATCAACTGGTAACCGAGGATACTACTCGGTATTTAAGGAGGGTGAAGATACCGAGACAAGTCGTAATCGAGGTTGGATGGTCAACTGCACTATGAATCCATCCTCAGAATTACCGAGGATGGCCCCATACTACTTCTAGATCAATGCGTATCCTATGCTCAGGAGCCATTACAATTGCCCACTAAATATAGAATGGGCAACCACAATTCAAATATAACGGTTCATTACTCCATATCCTACTAAATTTGGGGCATGTGATTGACAAAGATTTATGAAAGACTAGCCAAACAAGTTTTTTCAATCTCCTAAATATATACTACAAAGGGGAGGTCTAGACAAGTACGTGGACTATTTTCCTAGCAATTACTCTATCAAAATTCTTAGAGAAACATCCTATTGATTTTCATGATGGAGGTGCAACGCTAGCCTATGTGTGCATTGTTTTACAGGAACCCAAAATTAAGGAAGTTCATGTTCCGGATCTCAAGGATCGTCTCTGGCGATCTTGTTTTTGTCATCATTAGATTGCCGGTCTATATGATTTTTCTCGCATTTGAGAAATTTTTCATGCTAATCTTGAGATATAGAATTATGACTAGCGAGCAAGAGAATAAAAGACAACCCATTTACACGGTAGATTTAGGAATTTTAGCTCTTCCAATGAATCCCCGTTGATGGATTTGATAAGAAAGGTGCGCAACCTCTCTCAAAATGTGCAACGGATGGATAGAGTGACTTTGCCTAGTGACTTCAATGATTAAAGAATAAATGTGCCATCATCCATTCTCGGGTTGGACCATGGGTACAACCTACTCGATCAGTGGAAATAATAAAAGGCTTACCTACTACAAGAAGGAATGCTCCAATCAATAACCGAGCAAGTAGAATCTTCCGTACTCTATGGAAGTATTCTCCGGAACAAGTTATAGGACTCATTGAACAGACCAGGATCACCAAGCAAATAGGGATATCTGAGATCATGTCAATTCTATTAAGTAAAAGGTTAGACAAATTGGAAAAAGGAAGTCCAACATTTAAGAAATAGTGAAAAGAAACGTCTGCCTTTTACTACTTCGGTCCTGAGGAATAAAGTCCCTCTAAATATAAAATTATCATCCCAGATTGGGACATATCAAGGGAATACTAATCGTATTGAGCACTTGCACTATCAACAGATTTTTGTCTTTACCGAATACGTTGATTGTGCCCGATAAAGGACAAGAGTATCCCAAAGGCAAGCGGAAAGTCGATGACTCAAACTACAGTAAACTGAAGGAACCAGATATTAAAAATAATAGATTTACGTAACGGAATATAAAATATTTAAACCATAATTAATAGCATTTTCATCTAAGACGGATTCATCCGTATCAATATAAAACAAAAATAACATGCATAAATTAAATCACGTTTAATTCAATTACCTCTTCCTATGCTTCAACCTTAAAGTAGGTAATTTCCAAGGCATGATATGAGAAGGCTCTTCTAAGAGTGGCTAGATTTGATCAGGTACCAACAACAAAGATTGATTCTCTCAGAAGCAACATAAGTGTCTTTCCTCTAATAGTATCTACACATAAAATTAAGTTAGGATAGTATTTGTAGACATCACATTTGTCTCGTCACTCGACCTTTATTTTCTACATATAGTTTCAGTATTATTATTAAAATAACAAAATAGAAAAAGACAAAATCTCAAAAAAAAATAATTTAAAAAGTAGGAAAATAGAGATTGCATATACTTAATTGAGAAATTGTTGAAAAAAAATTGGGAGAAAAAGTCTTATTGGAAATCAAGTTTTTTTTTTTTTTTTTGAGGGGGGGGGTTTCAATGATTCGATTGTAAAAGCACAATTCTTAAAATATTTTGAAGGGGGGATTCAATGATTCGATTGTAAAAGCACAATTCTTAAAATATTTTGAATTTTGAAATTGGAGGATCATAAGGCCTAATATGTCTTGGAAAATGATGTGGTTCTTCTAAAAAATGTTGCACGACATAAGGAGATATTTCAGAAGGCCAATTTTGATTTTCAAAAAATACGGGTAAAATTGTCATTTCTAAAGCACTTTTGAATTCAAAATTGGATGTTATATAGATTATTTAATTTCGTTAATATTT
Organism: Eucommia ulmoides; assembly: GCA_016647705.1. NCBI lineage: Eukaryota > Viridiplantae > Streptophyta > Magnoliopsida > Garryales > Eucommiaceae > Eucommia > Eucommia ulmoides. Next base: position 41,007,176 of record CM028337.1, on the reverse strand, counting down.
AACTAAATCGAATATTGAAGACTAAGAGTATTTTGAAAACCAATTTATTCCCGACCAAAAAATAGTCAAATTCTCGAATTTCTACTAATTCTTCAAAGTGTAATATCATGATTCAGACATACGATTATACTTCAACCAAGGACTCGATTGGTCATTTGGGAAATTAATTAAGACTTGGATCGGTCTTAGTTGAATTTATTATCACTCGTACATCACCCTAAATGCCAACATTCCCATCATCTTTAATCACATTGTGACATGTGTTGTTCATCCCTAAACCAAATTTTTCTAAGGAAAATCATTTTTAATGCATTTTCAATCATTTTTAAATTGTTTTAGTATGACGGATCCAGAATTTGTTCAGTTCCTGCCCATCCAACTGAATTTGGGAAGCAAAGTATGACAGCATGTATAGCCAACATGAGACTGCTATGTGGCAGTTTGGGCCGCATCAAATGATGTGGACCTATCCTGGCGTTCCACCAATTGGTGCGGCCCAGTCTCTTGGGTGCTATAAATAGCCCCCAATTGGTTTGGGGGCAAGGGTCGAATTGTGAAAGCCTCTCTCGAAGTTTTGGAGCTCCATTCTGCTGGTTTCTCTCCCGTTTTGCTCAAATCCTTGAAAGAACTCCTTAAAGTTCATCCAAAATGAGAAATTTAGTAGAGCTCAGGCTAGGTTTATCATTTTAGCTTTTTCTTTAAGTTTCATGTTTATCCCTCCTACCCATTAGGCCCTTTGTTCGGTAGTTTTCTCTTTTCTTTCACTTTAAATCTATTATATGGAAATACTCGATGAGATTAGTGTATTTATCCTCGGGACATTGTTGGAAACAGTGGCAACAAGAGATTTAGAATGTATCGACTTGAATTTCTATATCCTAGATCTCGTTCTTTACATTTATACACATTTATATTTTTCGTCATTTTTTTTCTCATATTTTTTTACATCGTTATTATGTCAATTTATAAATCAAAAATACCAAAATAAGTTGTTATTATGTCCATTTTAAAATTAAAAAATTATAAAAAATAAGTTGTTACTATGCCGAAATTTCGGCTCGAAAAATAGAAAAAATCAATAATTATTTTTGTAAAATTAATCTGATAAGCCTCATGGCAAGTTTGATGATTTGACTAATTGAGGAAGATATTCCTATGTTTATATTACCTGAATGGAATGGAATTCAAAAGCAGATTGATTTAGGGAGTCCCTTCTCTCGATACTCCAAGTAAATTTTGTCGGGATCAGTTATAACAAAAAACATGTTTTCCATGACATTCCCTAAGCTCTCCTTTGATAGGATTTGAGGGGATGTAGAGATATATAATTTTTAAATCCAAGTGAGCAAATCCGAAAACGGGAAAAAAATTCATGACATTTAATTTACATCGTACATGTAGTTTAAGCATATAGCCTTTTAGGCGATTTTGGTACATATTTTATAGGGGATTTTTTTTTTTTTTTTTTTTTTTTTTTTGTTTTTAGTCCTCTATACGGGTAGCATAGAGTAATCAGACCTACTAACACATGAAATTAAGTTTTCAGACCCCACTAAATGTTTAGAAAAAAGACCTTGCATTTTGGCCACTCTGTTTACTCATATTTACGAATTTGTCATTTTGTCCTATACAACAAAATAAAATTGGACAGTAGAGTGTTAACGTTAACGTAAAACTGTTTAAGCACTATCCCCTACCTATATTACAAAATTACATTTTGAATTCACATTAACATCATTGCATTCACGTTTTGTTTTGTTTTTTTGCACGTTAATGCGTGTTCCCTCATCTATTTTGTGTGTGTTACATTAACGTTAACTCATTTTCACCAACTGACGTATTTTATTTTTTGGTTTAATAGTTAGCGTATTTTGTGTGTTTACATTAACGCATCTTGTCTATCTGTTTTGTGTGTGTTAACATTAATGTATCTTTATTTTTTGAAATTTTTCTACGATTTGAAATTCACGTTAACGTTAATGTATTTTTTCGTATTTTTTTGTGTGTGTTGCATGTTACCGCATATTTTCTCATTTGTTTGTTTGCGTTAAACGTTAACGCATTTTTTACTGTTAGAATGTGGGTTTTAACGTTAACGTATTTTATTTTTTGAGGGTTTTGTGTGTTAATGTATTTTGTTTGAATATTTACGTTAACGTCCTGCCATATACTTTTGTCTTGTGCGCATTAACATTAATTACCATATATGGTATTTTGTCCTTTTGAACTGAATGTGTGTTTGGGTTGGATTTGCGTTAACGTTAATACACATTTTTCTGGGGGTCTCCTGTGTTAACATTAACGCATTGATGTTATCTAGAAACCCATGTGTGAGAAAATCAAAAGCAAACACTGACGTTAATGTTAATGCACATTTTTTGGGAGTCTCTTTCTGTGTTAACGTTAACACATTCACATTGTCCGGAAAATATATATGAAAAAATTACACAAAATACTAACGTTAAAAATACACATTTTTCTTAATTTGTGTTAACGTTAATACACATTTTTCTATGATCACTTGTATTAACATTAATGCATTCATGTTGTCTGAGAACCATATGTGAGAAACGAAAATGAAATAAAAAACCATTCTATTCCAAAAACAAAATGAAAACGAAATCAAACAAACATCAATCCAAACGCATTGAAGTAATAAAAAACTATTTAAATTTTAAAAAAAAAAAATAAAAAAAAAAAAAAATCTCTATCTATTCAACACAAGTAGCTTACAGAATTAACGACTACGAGCTCTGAAAACACATCATTAATAATCAAATTTCTCATCATTATCCCGAGAGAAAAAAAAACGAAAAATCAACGATCAAACAGTACCTGATTAAGGCGGTGATAATCGTTTTTCAACGATTTCAGACGTAAGTAGAATCACATAAATTAGGGTTTGTTCTTCTTCTTCGATCCCCAAATTCCCTCCATGTTGAACATAGGAACAAATGGAAAAGATAATGATAAAAACAGATATGAAAACAAATGATGATGATGATGAAGAAATTTTGAAAAATGGAGTTAAGATCTGTGCGAAAAGAGAGAGAGAGAAAGTCATGGAAATCCCACATCTGGGTTTAGAGAGAGAGAGAGTGAACCACGACGGCGTCTCGACGACAATGGAAGTCGCCTAAAAAATACCACCAAAACAAACAACACCGCCGAATCGAAAACTTCGCCGAACAACACCGCCAAACCGAAAACGAACATCACCACCGCCGAATCGATCATCAACATCGTTGAAAACCACCACCAAAACGAACAACACCACTGAATCGAACATCAACACCACCGAAAAACACAGCCCGATTTACACACAAACACACAGACTGAATCGAACATCAACACCGCCGTTGGTTTCAGATTAGGGTAGAGAGAGAGAGAGATGTGGGTTAGGGTAGAGAGAGAAACATGATAGAGTGATAAATACCAGTGTTTACCTCCGGCGTGCTCAAGAATGACGGCGATCTTCGTTAGAATGGAGAGACTCACCCAAAGTCGCCTAGGGTTTTTAGAGAGAGAAACTCTCTCTCATGAATCTAAAATTATGTGTGAGTGAACGGTGAATTGTAGAGGAATTATCTTGAAATTGCACGTTAACGGTTAACGTGAATGAGAGAAAGATTGGTCTTATATTAGGGGTATGTGTATCTTTTTACTATCCTTTTTTGTTTTTGGAGGACTAAAAACTTAATTAATTGTACATTGAGCTCTGAATTCTGAACAAACTTTTCAAAAAGATTTTTTTTCTACATAATCTTTTAAAGGATGATTAAATAATAAAAATCTCATTTTAAAATCCTTCATACCCTTTTTACACTCATTTTAAGACATCATGTATTCCATTTATTCATATTTTTATTCATGCCATTAATCACGACATTCAATAGATTAGGAAATCATTGTTTTAATGTCATGTTATTTAGGTCATTTCATATTATTTCGGATTTGAATCATATTTTTCCATTTAGTGCATATATGTTTAGGTTATATATGTTATTTGCACAAAGGTGTAATTTGTCATCACTTTCGTTATTCAAACATATCATGTTACATAGAGAAGGCATTAGGTCCATTCATATAGGTTAGAACCATGAACATAGACTTAAATAGTTTATCATACTTAGCTTTTGAAATTTCATTTTATCATTATATCATGCATCCAGTTTACATCTAGATTAGGGTGTCGTTTGAGAAAAACTTCTTTCATAAAAAATTACCCCCTCCTTAAATCTTCTAATATTTAACAAGAAAGTGTACCAAGGGAACATTTCATAAAAATACCAAAAAATTGCCCTTACTTTAAACCCAAAATCCAAAAAGAGTTTTGTAATAAGAGAAAAAGAATTCAAAATAAAATAAAACATTTCAACTTAAATTAATTGGATAGGATATTATTTTAAGACGGAGGTCTTGGGCTGCTTAATACCTTCCCTGAGCGTAACCGGCTCCCGAACCCCAATTCAAATGAATCTCTGATTGGACTATGTTTTAGCGTTAAAATATACTTAGGCCATTTTTTAAAAATTGTTTTTCGAAAATCCAGTGATCTAGCACACAATTTAAACTCCATACTACGTGGAGACTCGTTTCTTTAACATTCGACCTAAGTATATTTTAGAAAAAATTGATACATTAAAAAAAATTCACGTATTACCATTTTATATCTTAAATTCAAACTAGGATGTATCAACTGGTAACTCCGTTGTGGTCTGAATTTATAGGGTTGAGCCTATAATATCCAGATAAGTCCAAGAAATTCAAATATGAATATTTTATTATGTAATTGATCTCTCCCGTCCAACCATTGCTAATGGGTGATTACATGTTTTTACGTATATCTCTATGGAAAGGCATAATGAGATTCGAGAAGAAGAGAAAACTGAGTCCGAGGTACATTAGGCCGTACAAGATTCTAGAAATGGTCGGTACAATGGCATACCGACTAGCCCCACCACTAGATTTGTCTCAATTGCACGATGTTTTTCATGTTTCGATGTTCAGGAAATATGTGTCAGACCTTTCGCATGTATTGACTTCTCAACCAATCGAATTGAAGGAAGATTTGTCATACGTTGAGGAGTGAGTGCAGATTCTAAATCATAAAAATCAAGTACTACGAACGAAAACGGTTCTGTTGGTAAAAGTATTATGGCGTTCACACCATAGAAAAGACAATGTGGGAAAGATAAGAGGAGATAAAGATTAAATATTCGCATCTATTCGATTAAGGTAACTAAAATTTCGGGACGAAATTTCTTTTTAGGGGGGGAATGATTGTAAGACCCTACTTTCGCATGTGCATATTTCTAATTGTATTTTAGAACATTTAGAAAATATTTGGGTCTAGCGTGTTATTTTAAATTTCACTTTAAAAAAATTTAAGGGGGTGTTATGATATTTCAAAGTTTGGTATTGAGAACATTGGGAATTAATATGTTAATTTGACTTGACTTTAAAAAAAATTAGGGGTTAATTTGCAATTAAAAATTTTACTTGTAAAAGTTTTAGGGTTAAATAACTAATTATAAATTTGTCTTAGGGTTATATGTGTAATTAAATTAAAAATCACCATTGGAACTTGGAATTAAGATAATAATAATAATAATACATGTGTTATCAAGATGATAATCACACACATGTTTATACATGTGTCTAAGGCTTGGGAAGCCAACAAATATTAAAAAAATATAATAATAAAAATTGATGGAAGGAATTGAAATTCCACCGTTTCCTTTCTCTATATATATCGTTTCCTTTCTCTATATATACATATATATTAAACAAATGTGACCTCCCTTTTGCCTTCTCTCTTTAGTTTTTCTCATGGGATCTCTTTCCCACTTTATCACCTACCCAAGTAAGTATTCCTTTCTTTTTTTTTTTTTTTTTTAGCTATTGAATATACCTAGTTATCTATACACACACACACATACATACAGTGTATGTAAGTATATGTATGTATACACACGATCATATACATATATATATATATATTGAAATTATGGTTATTTAAATAAAATACTTAAATTGTGACAAAAAAATTTAATTTAAAAAAGTAAAAATTGTAAATTAGATTAGAATGATATTTTCAGTATTTTATTAACTAGTAATATCGTTAATAGTTAGTCAATATTTTTCTTTGTAATTAAATCATTAATTGATAAATTTTATAAAAGTAACTATAATATTTTAATTGTAAAATTAATATTGGATTGAAAAAAATCTATATCAGTAAATAATTTGTAAATACTTGTGGTTGATCGGGTAATATCAAGCCGACATCACGTTCGGCCTCGGACATTGGGGTCTGGGGTGGGGTGTGACACAAGAGGTGTGATCAGAGACAACAGGGGAGACCTTCAATTTGTATATGCCATTCCATTGGGCTTCCGAACAAACATGTATGTTGAAACCTTCAGTTTATGGCGGGGTCTTAAAGTTTGTATTGAGCATGGTTGACATCAGGTAATTCTTGAAGTGGATAGCAAAATTCTAGTGGATTTGGTCACCAACAAGGCTGCAATTCCATGGATGCTCAAGACACTCCTCATTGACACTGCACATTTTAGAAGATTAATTGGGAGACTACCATATACAACATTGCTATAGAGAACCTAACACCTCAGCGGATACATGGTCCAAGTCTGCCAGTGAGGTCTTGCCATTCAAACTGTTGATTTTCATTCCCTTCTGAACATAGCTAAAGGTTGTTTGAAATTAGGTAGACAGGGATTTGCTAATATTAGAAGCATAAAAAATGTGCACTCGTAAGGGTTTTTAAGCCCCTTTTATATTCAATACTATTTTTCCTCAAAAAAAAAAAAAAAGTCTCACTCAAAGACCCTGCCTTCTCTTTACCGCAAATATTCGTTCATCCTGAGAAGGTCACTAGTCCCCCTTGAGACTAGCATGTCAATTATCGAACCTCAGCGATTGAGCCCTGATATAGGTAAATCTGGTAAGGAGCATCACGGGGTCAAAAGTTCACCCAATTATAGAAAAACGACCGAAACGGGGGCTAAAGAACCCCTCAGTACTGAGCTGAGGTGTCCCCCAGCCGAACTGAGGGTCGTCGCAGTGAAGAGATCAGGACTGAAGAGCTGAGGTCCGACCTCCCGAACTGACAATCTGTGGCACCCTTTGCTCGCCACCATAGCACTCGGGAGTTCGTCAGGCCGGTGTGAGGCCATGGCCCATGGGCCTCCAGTGATGGGCTCAAAAGCCAGCCCAAATGATTAGAGGGTTGACCTGTCTGCTCATTGGTTGCCCAGCAGATTAGGCTAATTAACCTGAGCTCCTCTCCCCTAAATTCGCGGCACTAATCAAGTGCTGGCGCCTATAAATACACTGGGGCATCCACTGCCCAAAGGTACGTGACTACTACTGAATTCAATCTACACTTTTTAGCCCTCCACTTCGGAATACTTATCCTCACGCCGGAGGGACTTACTGGGAACCACCCCAGTAGGTCTTTGTGAAGGTACTGTGTGTAGAAGATTGGAGCCCTGCTCGGAGCCCGTCGCCACCCCTGAATTCAGTTTCCTGTTGTCTTATCGGTCACCCTCGCCTCAGGTATTCTTCCCGGACTATACTGTTGGTCAGCACCACTTTTTGGCATCAACAGTTTGGCGCCGTCTGTGGGAACGCACTAAAAGCTTCCCCTGGTCGTCAGCTCCCCACGAGGTTAAGATTTGATGATCACAAGGTCTGGGAAGGAGATCCGCCAAGCTGATCAAGCGACCGCCACCAGTGGCAATCCACCACCCATGTCCGTGCAGGATATGTCTAGAGCTCCCAGGTCGGATCCTCCGGCGCCTCTTGCTGAGGGGATCCGCCTGTCCGCCATCCCACCTTCAGGGCTGGAAGGTCTGGCTGCCCGGCAAGCCTCCCAAGGGGGGCTTATCTCCCCCGAGCAGCGTGTTGGGTAGCCCTCAGGGGCTCCTGACGCAGCCCGCGTCGATCTTTTGGAGCGTTAGCTCGGTGAATTCCAAGCCTTCTTCCAGATCGTCTTGGCCCGCCTGCCACCGGTCCCCCCGATGGATCTTCCTACAGTCCAAGTCGCGAGCAGGGAAGGTCGGGTGTTCGGGGGAGAAGAGAATATCATCCACACCGACGGGCGCGACCCGCCTCCTCGGACTCGCCACATTTATCAGAGGACAGTGGAGGCGGCACCCCACGAGATCTCGGGATCTCTGTCTCCACCTCCGCCACGCCGAAGGAGAGACAACCGAGCTGACTCACCTCTCGCCCATAGCGCTACCGTGTGGTCCGATCACCACCCCCGCCGCTATCGGGAGGTCGACTCACATTCCCCACCACGACGGCTCCCGCCTCGGGCGGCTCCCAATCAAGCCCAGGCCCAGCCTGGAGCTGAGGTGGTGGTGGAAAGGCGTTTAGCCGATATGGAGGCGGCCCTACAACAAATCCGGGGAGCCAGGGGCCCACCTGGACTTCCCTCGGAGGTGAGATCCCCTTTCATCAACGAAATTCTGGAAGAGCCCTTGCCGGCACGATACACCCACCCTCAAATGGTCCTCTATGACGGTGTAACCGATCCAGCGGATCACCTATCCATCTTCAGGTCGTATATGGACCTACACACCGCATCGATAGCCATGAGGTGTAAGGCATTCCCCCTCACTCTCACGGGGGCCGCCGGGGCTTGGTTCCGAACGTTGGCACTAGCTTCCATCTCCAATTTTCACGAGCTGGAATTACTCTTCTTGTCATGATTTGGGCGGTCGCAGCGTAGGCCAAAAACCATGGCTCACATCCTCGCACTCCAACAGTTGCCCGATGAGTCATTGGGAGATTACGTGGAGAGGTTTTATAAAGAGATCATCGGATGTGATGAACTCAGTGACGTGGTCGCGATGAGCGCGTTCATCGACGGCCTGAAACATCGACGCCTCATGTATGACCTCTATTTTAACCCGGCTCCTACCTTGGATGCTGCCCTAGAGAGAGGCACGAGGTTCCACAATGCAGATGAGTGGGAAGCAGCGAGGAAGGACCAAGGAGGCGGTCACAAGAAGAAAGGAAAGGCAGAAGAAGGGCCAAACAAACAACATGGGTCCAAAAGGTTGCAGGCGGAAGGGAGGCTGGGTCCGTTACCCGAGGATCGGAGACTGTTTCCATCCCGGGGGAATCGCCAGCAGAACTACACGCCCCTCACTGTCTCGGTGGCCACCGTCCTGGCCGAAAATGCGGGGAGAGATTTTTTCCCTTCTCTTCCGCCACCCAACGGAAAACCGATGGGGAGGTCTATGGACAAGTATTGTGAGTTCCACAAGGACCGGGAACATTCCACCGAGAATTGTTTCCGACTTCGGGAAGAAATTGAAGCCCTCATTAGCAGGGGTACCTGGGACGTTACGTACGAAGGGACGCCCGAGCTCCCAAAGCGGAAGAGTGCGATCCCCGCGAAGAACACAGGGGCCGCAGAAGAAGAAGAAATAGAAGTCACCCCCCTCCTAGGTCGGATGCAGGGAGGGGTGATGACGAGCACAGGATTGACGGCGAAATTAACGTCATCCACGGGGGATTAGGCCTTGGGGGAGAGACCCACTCCTCCAAAAAGAGGTACGAGCACAAAGCCAAAAGGAAGGCAAGCAAAGACGTCTTCGTGGTCAGCGCGGCGGACGCAGAGGAACATAATGTTATTTCGTTTAGTGAGGCAGACCTTCGGGATGTCCACGTACCCCACGATGACGCCCTAGTCATCATGGCAATCATCCACCACTACAAGATGGGACGAATCCTGGTCGACGGTGGCAGCTCCGCTGATATTATCTTCAAATGGGCGTTCGAAAAGATGAGTGTGGATCCCAGCATGATAAAACCATCGACAGCCCCCCTAGTCGGTTTCGGAGGGGACGTTGTGAACGCCGCCGGGTGGGTCTCACTTCCTGTGACAGTCGGGGCCCATCCACGGACCTTCACTGTCTGGACCAGATTTCTGATCGTGGACAGGCCCTCGCCCTATAACGCAATCATGGGCCGGCCTACAGTGGCTGCCCTTAAAGCTGTCTGTTCCCCATACCACCAGGCGATGAAGTTCCCCACTGAAGGAGGTGTAGGAATTGTGAGGGGTGACCAGGAATCTTCCAAGTCTTGTGCGCGGAGGGCGTTGGAAAGGAAGAAATAGCAATCACAGGTGGAGCCAGAGCTCGGAGGTTCCGAACTCATGGCTCTAGGCCGAGGGCTGGAGCCTGTGCCTATCGACGATCCTAGAGAGAAGGAGGCTGGTCCCCGACCTCATGAGGAACTGGAAGAGGTTTCTATACACCCAACCATCGGAGAGCGAACTGTTAGGATTGGTTCTCGTCTCCTGTCCGAACAGAGGGACGAACTCATCCAACTGCTCCGACGCAATTACGACATCTTCGCCTGGTCCCATGACGAGTTGCCAGGCGTTGATCCGAACGTGGCGATGCACCACCTCCATGCTGATCCACACCATCCTCCCGTACGGCAAAAGCGACGGAAATTTCATCCGGAACGTCAGAAATTAATTGAAGCTGAGATGGATAAATTGATCAGTTCTGGTGTTGTTGAAGAGGTCAAATTCCCGGACTGGCTGGAAAATGTGGTCCTGGCCCCCAAAGCTGGCAACAAGTGGCGCCTTTGTGTTGATTTCAAAGATCTGAATAAAGCTTGCCCGAAGGACTTCTTCCCTCTGCCCAGGATTGACATCGTCATCGACGCCACTGCGGGACATGAGCGCCTAAGTTTCCTTGACGCTTATGCTGGGTACAATCAAATTCCACTATTCCCCCCCGATAAGAGCAAAACGTCGTTCATCACTGATAGGGGTACATACTGCTACAAAGTAATGCCGTTCGGTTTACGCAACGCTGGAGCCACTTATCAACGGTTGGTGAACAAAATGTTCAAGGAGGAAATCAGATGGACTATGGAGGTTTACATTGATGACATGTTGGTCAAAAGCGCAAGAGCCCTTGACCACACACAACATCTCCACGACTGCTTCGAGAAACTCCGGGTCCACCGCATGAAGCTCAACCCAAACAAATGTATCTTTGGGGTCTCTGCAGGGAAGTTCCTGGGGTACATGGTCTCCCAGCGCGGCATCGATGCCAACCCCGACCAACTACATGCAATCCTTGGAATGGCCTCCCCTAGGAACAAGAAGGAGGTACAGATGTTGACGGGGAGACTCGCCGCACTCAACCGCTTTATATCCCGAGCATCAGAAAAGTGTTTGCCGTTCTTCAAAGTGCTAAGGGGCAGCGGCAGTTTTGGGTGGACGGACGAGTGCGAGTCAGCTTTCCAAGCACTCAGGAACTATTTGTCCTCTGCTCCCCTACTCAGCACACCCAAGGAGGGGGAGACCCTTTACCTGTATATCGCCGCGTCTGAGACAGTGGTGAGTGCCGCTCTTGTGAGGGATGACACTGGGGTCCAGCATCCGGTCTTTTACTCTAGCAGGGTCCTCTCGGACACCGAAACAAGGTACACTAGGTTCGAGAAACTGGCGTATGCCCTACTAGTGGCCTCTCGAAAATTGAAACAATATTTCCAAGCACACCAGATCGTCGTCCTCACGGATCAGCCAATAAGACAAATCTTACATTCACCAGACATCTCGGGGCGATTGATGAAGTATAGCCTCGAGCTGGGTCAGTTTCATATTGAGTACCGCCCTAGGACGGCCATTAAGGGTCAAGTCCTAGCCGATTTCATCGCCGAGCTCACATTTCCTGAAGATCCCGATCCGCCCACTGATCAACCCGAAGCGAGAGGGGCGGGAGAGGGGGAGCTGCAGAAGAAATCCGGCCCGGATAACGGTCTGGTGACATGGAAACTGTTTACCGATGGATCGTCTAACACCAACGGTTGTGGGGCAGGAATGGTGCTCGTTACCCCAAGCAACGAAGAAGTTGAGTATGCCCTGAGACTGGGGTTCAGAGCAACTAATAACGAGGCTGAGTACGAGGCTCTGCTTGCTGGGCTTCGTATGGCCAGGGAATTTAATGTGACGACGCTGTCCGTCTTTTGTGACTCGCAACTGGTTGTCAGCCAGGTCAATGGGGATTACTTGGCAAAAGACACTAGCATGACTGCATATCTTGAGAGAGTCAAAACGCTGATGAAGGAGTTCGAAGGAATCAATGTATACAAAATACCGCGCGAGGAGAACCGGCATGCCGATGCCTTGGCAAACCTTGCTTTGGCAGTAGCGTCAACCTTGAAGCGAAGTGTGCCCGTTGAATATCTCGATATTTCGAGCACAACAACGTCTGATCATATAGCTCCGATCTGTGAGCTCAATTACCGCCCCACTTGGATGGACCCCATCCGTAAGTACCTGGAAGACGGAACGCTCCCCGACGAGCGCAAAGAAGCAAGAAGGATGCGATACAGATCAGCCCGATATTGCATTCTGGACGGAGTACTGTATCGGTGCTCCTTCTCTGGGCCATACTCACGGTGTTTGCGGCCAGAAGAGGCCGACTACGTAATGAGGGAGACCCATGAGGGAATCTGTGGCAACCACTTGAGGGGCAGAGCCTTGGCGGGCAAACTCCTCCGCCAAGAATACTTCTGGCCCAAAATATTGGAAGATGCGAGTAAGTTCGTTAAAAAATGCGATAAGTGCCAACGCTTCGGTCCCCACCCTCATCTACCTCCAACGACCATGGTGCCCATGGAAAGTCCGTGGCCCTTTGCCCAGTGGGGAATCGATTTGTTAGGCCCTTTTCCGCAGGCCACTGGTCAAAGGAAGTTCCTCGTGGTCGCCATCGACTACTTCACCAAGTGGGTGGAAGCCGAACCACTGGCCCGCATTACCAAGGAAAGAATCAGGGACTTTGTCTGGAAGTCCATGGTGTGCCGATTCGGGATCCCGAGGGTGATCGTGTCCGACAACGACACTCAATTTGACAACGACTTGTTTACGTCTTTCTGTTCCGGCTTGGGAATCCGAACACACTTTGCGTCCTCGGGTCATCCCCAAGCTAATGGACAGGTAGAAGTCACGAATCGGACGGTCCTACATGGTTTAAAGACCAGACTCGACAAAGCCAAAGGGAGATGGGTGGAGGAACTTTACCCTGTCCTTTGGGCCTACCACACCACCTCCCGGACCCCGACTGGCGAGACACCGTTCGCAATGACGTTCGGATCCGAATCCGCAATTCCTACGGAAATTGGATTACCAACCTTCCGTACATCATCTAGTGGACAGGACCCACAAACGAACGACGCAATGCTGGCCCTTAACCTGGACCTTTTAGAAGAACGGCGGGAGAACGCTCGGGTACGCCAGGCGGCATACCAGCAACGGGCAGCCCGATACTATGACAGAAGGGTACGACCACGGCATTTTGACGTGGGGGACTTAGTCCTCAGAAAGGTGACCCTCGCGACAAAGGAGCTAAACGCAGGAAAGTTGGCCGCCAGCTGGGAGGGACCTTATCGCGTGATAAGAATCGCAAGGCCGGGTACATATGAACTCGAGACTGAGGAAGGCATTCCGCTGCGACACCCATGGAACGCTGACCATCTCAAGCAATACCACTATCAGACAGGGGTCATTTTGTAATCTCTCATATGTTTACCACTAAGTATCAAATATTTTGTTATTAATATGACGACTTTGATTACTTAAACGGACCTTCCAGCACACTAGGGTGCTCTTATTGCCGGCTGGGGGGGCAGGGTGGTTGCAAACCCAACAGTTAATTACTCATGAGGTACCGTAACATCTTTACGGTTAGAAGCGTTGAGAACTAAGATCCGTTAGAGCGTGACACGCATTCAGAAAGGAGGGGGTTGTATTCTATTTCTTCAAAAAACAATTGTGTTGTATTCCATTTCTTCAAAAAATCATCAAGGGCTTTACATCGGTGGGGCTCCAGCCCATATTTCAAAAAAAAAAAAAAGAAAGAAAGAAGTGTCCATACAAAAGCAGTTTAGCAAAAATAAAAAAAAAAACCCACAAAATTTTTCTAAGTCTTCAAAAAAGGCCGAGGTAAAGATCTATTCCTCCCCAGAAACACCGTCGACGCCCACGACGTCTACATTAGTGTCTTCCTCGGCCTCAGCCTCAGCCTCCTCGTTGCCAACACCTTCAGTACCAGCTTCGCGTGCTGGACCCTCAGCCTCCCTTGCAACAGGCTGCTCCGCCGCTAGCCCAACCTGCTGGGTAAATTCCATCCCAACACCCGAACTGTCAAATTCCGGGTAGTGGCGCTGGAGGTAGAGGAGCGTGGCCTGGTGCCCGTCTTCCATGAATTCGGCAGCAAGCTCGTACTTCAAATTTTCGAATTCCTCGCTGGCTTTATAGCCCTCAACAGCTTTCTGCTCCGCCCGACGGATGGCCTTTCTCCTCTGCTGCTCTTCCTTTTTCAGTCTCCTCTCCAGCTCCTCCTCTCTCTTCTCCAGCTGCACCTTCTGCCTCTCAGCGTCATCCCGCTCTTGGGTTACGAGGACGTGCCTGGCTTGTAGGCCCTGATGAGCCTGGGCGGCAAGCTGGAGGTCATCCGTCAGACGGTTCACCTTGGCCTCAGCAGCATTCTTCTCTGACCTCAGCATGGCCTCCTCCATGGCACTCTCCGATATTCGGTCAAAAACCACGGACATTCGAAGCATGCCCTGCAAAAACAAACAAAAAACAATGTTATCATACTTAGCAACATTTAGCCACACAATGCAGAGCAAAGAAGTGCCAGGGTGAGAACGCGTTACCGCCAGTTGGTCGCAGATGGCCTGACGCATCAGGTTGCCAGTGCTCTCCTCCTCCATCAATGTTTTTTCGTTGGGCGGCGTCATTCGGCGGAGATAGCCCGGCATCACCTCTGGGCTCTTCAGCAGAGCACGGTCAGCCGGCAGCCCGGTGTTCGCCACCCCAAAGAAAGATCCGTCCACAGTCAGCTCGGATGATGCCCCGGGCACAAACTTCGCCCTCTTCGAGGACTTGTGCTTTTTATGCCTCCCCTCGTGGGTTTTCCTCTTTCCCTTGTCCGAACGGAGGGGAGAAGAGTCGCCGCTCACATTCTGCACGGATTGCCGAGACCCGGATTTCGATTGGGGCGTGTCTCGGATCACAACGCCTGGCAGGGCAGGGGAGTGACTGCGGGCTAGCGTCCCGAGCGGTTGGGCGAATTCCTTCTCTACGTTTTCTACCCCGGTCGCTTCCTTTGCCTTCTTCTTCTCCAACAGCATACGAACTGCCATTGCCTTATCCATAGCTGCAATATTTAATAAGATTTTTAGATATTCTTCCGTCCAGGCCTGGCAGCATCCGGTCCTATACAGGGATATCTGCATGAATCGAGCGCAGCACACATAAAGATTACCAAGTACGCGCAATTAACATAGCAGGAAAGTCCTTACCGTTGTCTGAGTCGAGAAAGAAATCTGGTGAGGTGGAGACGTCCGGTGGAGAGAACTAGAAAGCTGAGAATAGCTGCGATGCGATCAAGGTGTTTACGTCCTTGAAGGCAGTCCTCAACACCTTGTCTCTCTGCTCGCAAATCGATTGGCCCGGCTCTGGTCTTTTCTTTTGGGCGTCTCCTTAGCTGCAGGAAGTCACGGAAACAAATATATCAGTGCATAGACCATACTGAAAACCCCCAACCGAACCCTCCCCTTACGGGGTCCCAGCCTTACCAACTCTTCCCCATTCCATCTGGAGAGGGTATCTTCCTTCTTCTTCCAGGCCGGCCTGCCAACCGTTCCCCCCGATATAGAAGAACTGGGGCTTCCATCGATGAATGGAAGAGTCCAGGTCCTTCAAGAAAGTCGACCTGGACGAAATGTAACACCACCCAGCGCCCTGAGGGAGTGGCTTAAGGAAGAACAGAGCCTTGAAGAGATCAATGCTCGGCTCGAGTCCCTCGGCCTGGAAGATGATGTACGAAGCCACCAGGGCTCTAATACCGTTCGGAGCAATTTGTGACGGACACAAATGATACTCCTCACAGACGGCCCTGACCCACCAGTGGAGGGGAAACCGAAGACCAGCCTCCAGCTGTTTCCTATAAACTGTCATAAACCCAGCTGGTGGCATACAAGCCCGGTCGTCGGGCCCAGGAACAAGTGTCGTGACTTCCTCCGGAATGAAGAACTCACTTCGACAGGAGAGCACGGCTTCCTCATCCATGGTTGTTTTAATTTTCCAAACCGGACTCGAGGGCGGGACCTTTACAAACAACTTCTCCGGCCCGGCATTGTGCACCTCGTTTTCACGAAGCAGCTGGGGAATAGAGACGCCGGTGTGGATCTCCACCACCGTGACGGGTTCGGGAGGGACCCCGACCCCAGCGTCAAGTGATGTGGAGGCCCCACCACTCTCGTCGACACGACTCACCACGAAGGCACGGTCCTCCAGGCATGACTGGATAGCACCGCTCGTTTCTTGGATCCTCGCCATAGCACTCGAGGAGGCGTCTCCCGGAGCTGGGCGCCTCTCCACCCTAAACTGAGGGGAGCTGGCGGACGACCAGTCCGAGGAGCCAGACTCCGATCTGTCGGAAGAACTAGAAGACGAAAAAGAAGAGTAAGAAGGGGTTCCCGACATTCTGTTCGGACACAAGGAAGCCAAGAAAACCAAAACAGAATACCAGTACCGGGGAGGCAGACGGGGTTCTGGATTTTTCGCAAAGGTCAAATGAATGGTAGGGGCCACCATTTATAAAAGGCAAATGTGCCCAGACGAAAGGTCGCAAAGGCCAACGGCTGGGGACGCCTTGGTTTGCACGCCCCTGCCACGTGGCACCCATCCAACGATGGTGGAGTGACCTATCACACCAATCAGCAGATGGGGCACGTGTGCCGCGTTCTGTCACGTAGGAAGAGGAAGGCTCCCCAACTTCCCACCCCGAAAACTTTCTAAGGCATGGAAATGGTCGAACTCACGACCCTACGGGCTCTCAGCTCGGACAACATTCAAAAGGGGAAGGCTCTCAAACTTCCCACCCTGAAAATTTTCTAAGGCATGGAAATGGTCGAGCTAACAACCCTACGGGCTCTCAGCTCGGACAAAATCAAAAAGGGGAAGGCTCTCAAACTTCCCACCCTGAAAATTTTCTAAGACATGGAAATGGCCGAGCTCACGACCCTACGGGCTCTCAGCTCGGACAAAATCCAAAAGGGGAAGGCTCTCAAACTTCCCACCCTGAAAATTTTCTAAGGCATGGAAATGGCCGAGCTCACGAACCTACGGGC
This sequence comes from Eucommia ulmoides, assembly GCA_016647705.1. NCBI lineage: Eukaryota > Viridiplantae > Streptophyta > Magnoliopsida > Garryales > Eucommiaceae > Eucommia > Eucommia ulmoides. Next base: position 40,989,974 of record CM028337.1, on the reverse strand, counting down.
TCTCAGCTCGGACAAAATTCAAAAGGGGAAGGCTCTCAAACTTCGCACCCTGAAAATTTTCTAAGGCATGGAAATGACCGAGCTCACGACCCTACGGGCTCTCAGCTCGGACAAAATTCAAAAGGGGAAGGCTCTCAAACTTCCCACCCTGAAAATTTTCTCAGGCATGGAAATGGCCAAGCTCACGACACTACGGGCTCTCAGCTCGGACAAAATTCAAAAGGGGAAGGCTCTCAAACTTCCCACCCTGAAAATTTCCTAAGGCATGGAAATGGCCGAGCTCACGACCCTACGGGCTCTCAGCTCGGACAAAATTCAAAAGGGGAAGGCTCGGCATGGAAATGGCTGAGCTCACGACCCTACGGGCTCTCAGCTCGGACAAAATTCAAAAGGGGAAGGCTCTCAAACTTCCCACCCTGAAAATTTTCTAAGGCATGGACATGGCCGAGCTCACGACCCTACGGGCTCTCAGCTCGGACAAAATTCAAAAGGGGAAGGCTCTCAAACTTCCCACCCTGAAAATTTTCTAAGGCATGGAAATGGCCGAGCTCACGACCCTACGGGCTCTAAGCTCGGACAAAATCCAAAAGGGGAAGGCTCTCAAACTTCCCACCCTGAAAATTTTCTAAGGCATGGACATGGCCGAACTCACGACCGTACGGGCTCTCAGCTCGGACAAAATTCAAAAGGGGAAGGCTCTCAAACTTCCCACCCTGAAAATTTTCTAAGGCATGGACATGGCCGAGCTCACGACCCTACGGGCTCTCAGCTCGGACAAAATTCAAAAGGGGAAGGCTCTCAAACTTCCCACCCTGAAAATTTTCTAAGGCATGGAAATGGCCAAGCTCACGACCCTACGGGTTCTCAGCTCGGACAAAATTCAAAAGGGGAAGGCTCTCAAACTTCCCACCCTGAAAATTTTCTAAGGCATGGAAATGGCCGAGCTCACGACCCTACGGGCTCTGAGCTCGGACAAAATTCAAAAGGGGAAGGCTCGGCATGGAAATGGCTGAGCTCACGACCCTACGGGCTCTCAGCTCGGACAAAATCCAAAAGGGGAAGGCTCTCAAACATCCCACCCTGAAAATTTTCTAAGGCATGGAAATGGCCGAGCTCACGACCCTACGGGCTCTCAACTGGGACAAAATTCAAAAGGGGAAGGCCCTCAAACTTCCCACCCTGAAAATTTTCTAAGGCATGGAAATGGCCGAGCTCACGACTCTACGGGCTCTCAGCTCGGACAAAATTCAAAAGGGGAAGGCTCGGCATGGAAATGGCTGAGCTCACGACCCTACGGGCTCTCAGCTCGGATAAAATTCAAAAGGGGAAGGCTCTCAAACATCCCACCCTGAAAATTTTCTAAAGCATGGAAATGGCCGAGCTCACGACCCTACGGGCTCTCAACTCGGACAAAATTCAAAAGGGGAAGGCCCTCAAACTTCCCACCCTGAAAATTTTCTAAGGCATGGAAATGGACGAGCTCACGACTCTACGGGCTCTCAGCTCGGACAAAATTCAAAAGGGGAAGGCTCGGCATGGAAATGGCCGAGCTCACGACCCTACAGGCTCTCAGCTCGGACAAAATTCAAAAGGGGAAGGCTCTCAAACTTCCCACCCTGAAAATTTTCTAAGGCATGGACATGGCCGAGCTCACGACCCTACGGGCTCTCAGCTCGGACAAAATTCAAAAGGGGAAGGCTCTCAAACTTCCCACCCTGAAAATTTTCTAAGGCATGGAAATGGCCGAGCTCACGACCCTACGGGCTCTCAGCTCGGACAAAATCCAAAAGGGGAAGGCTCTCAAACTTCCCACCCTGAAAATTTTCTAAGGCATGGACATGGCCGAACTCACGACCGTACGGGCTCTCAGCTCGGACAAAATTCAAAAGGGGAAGGCTCTCAAACATCCCACCCTGAAAATTTTCTAAGGCATGGAAATGGCCCAGCGCACGACCCTACGGGCTCTCAACTCGGACAAAATTCAAAAGGGGAAGGCCCTCAAACTTCCCACCCTGAAAATTTTCTAAGGCATGGAAATGGCCGAGCTCACGACTCTACGGGCTCTCAGCTCGGACAAAATTCAAAAGGGGAATGCTCGGCATGGAAATGGCTGAGCTCACGACCCTACGGGCTCTCAGCTCGGACAAAATTCAAAAGGGGAAGGCTCTCAAACATCCCACCCTGAAAATTTTCTAAGGCATGGAAATGGCCGAGCTCACGACCCTACGGGCTCTCAACTCGGACAAAATTCAAAAGGGGAAGGCCCTCAAACTTCCCACCCTGAAAATTTTCTAAGGCATGGAAATGGCCGAGCTCACGACTCTACGGGCTCTCAGCTCGGACAAAATTCAAAAGGAGAAGTGCTCCGAGCAATAGCTGAAATGGCCGAGCTCACGACCCTACAGGCTCTCAGCTCGGACAAAATTCAAAAGGGGAAGGCTCTCAAACTTCCCACCCTGAAAATTTTCTAAGGCATGGACATGGCCGAGCTCACGACCCTACGGGCTCTCAGCTCGGACAAAATTCAAAAGGGGAAGGCTCTCAAACTTCCACCCTGAAAATTTTCTAAGGCATGGAAATGGCCGAGCTCACGACCCTACGGGCTCTCAGCTCGGACAAAATTCCAAAAGGGGAAGGCTCTCAAACTTCCCATCCTGAAAATTTTCTAAGGCATGGACATGGCCGAACTCACGACCGTACGGGCTCTCAGCTCGGACAAAATGCAAAAGGGGAAGGCTCTCAAACTTCCCACCCTGAAAATTTTCTAAGGCATGGAAATGGCCGAGCTCACGACCCTACGGGCTCTCAGCTCGGACAAAATCCAAAAGGGGAAGGCTCTCAAACTTCCCACCCTGAAAATTTTCTAAGGCATGGACATGGCCGAACTCACGACCGTACGGGCTCTCAGCTCGGACAAAATTCAAAAGGGGAAGGCTCTCAAACTTCCCACCCTGAAAATTTTCTAAGGCATGGACATGGCCGAACTCACGACCGTACAGGCTCTCAGCTCGGACAAAATTCAAAAGGGGAAGGCTCTCAAACTTCCCACCCTGAAAATTTTCTAAGGCATGGACATGGCCGGGCTCACGACCCTACGGGCTCTCAGCTCGGACAAAATTCAAAAGGGGAAGGCTCTCAAACTTCCCACCCTGAAAATTTTCTAAGGCATAGAAATGGCCAAGCTCACGACCCTACGGGTTCTCAGCTCGGACAAAATTCAAAAGGGGAAGGCTCTCAAACTTCCCACCCTGAAAATTTTCTAAGGCATGGAAATGGCCGAGCTCACGACCCTACGGGCTCTTAGCTCGGACAAAATTCAAAAGGGGAAGGCTCGGCATGGAAATGGCTGAGCTCACGACCCTACGGGCTCTCAGCTCGGACAAAATCCAAAAGGGGAAGGCTCTCAAACATCCCACCCTGAAAATTTTCTAAGGCATGGAAATGGCCGAGCTCACGACCCTACGGGCTCTCAACTCGGACAAAATTCAAAAGGGGAAGGCCCTCAAACTTCCCACCTTGAAACTTTTCTAAGGCATGGAAATGGCCGAGCTCACGACTCTACGGGCTCTCAGCTCGGACAAAATTCAAAAGGGGAAGGCTCGGCATGGAAATGGCTGAGCTCACGACCCTACGGGCTCTCAGCTCGGACAAAATTCAAAAGGGGAAGGCTCTCAAACATCCCACCCTGAAAATTTTCTAAGGCATGGAAATGGCCGAGCTCACGACCCTACGGGCTCTCAACTCGGACAAAATTCAAAAGGGGAAGGCTCTCAAACTTCCCACCCTGAAAATTTTCTAAGGCATGGACATGGCCGAACTCACGACCGTACGGGCTCTCAGCTCGGACAAAATTCAAAAGGGGAAGGCTCTCAAACTTCCCACCCTGAAAATTTTCTAAGGCATGGAAATGGCCGAGCTCACGACCCTACGGGCTCTCAGCTCGGACAAAATCCAAAAGGGGAAGGCTCTCAAACTTCCCACCCTGAAAATTTTCTAAGGCATGGACATGGCCGAACTCACGACCGTACGGGCTCTCAGCTCGGACAAAATTCAAAAGGGGAAGGCTCTCAAACTTCCCACCCTGAAAATTTTCTAAGGCATGGACATGGCCGAACTCACGACCGTACGGGCGCTCAGCTTGGACAAAATTCAAAAGGGGAAGGCTCTCAAACTTCCCACCCTGAAAATTTTCTAAGGCATGGACATGGCCGAACTCACGACCGTACGGGCTCTCAGCTCGGACAAAATTCAAAAGGGGAAGGCTCTCAAACTTCCCACCCTGAAAATTTTCTAAGGCATGGACATGGCCGAGCTCACGACCCTACGGGCTCTCAGCTCGGACAAAATTCAAAAGGGGAAGGCTCTCAAACTTCTCACCCTGAAAATTTTCTAAGGCATAGAAATGGCCAAGCTCACGACCCTACGGGTTCTCAGCTCGGGCAATATTCAAAAGGGGAAGGCTCTCAAACTTCCCACCCTGAAAATTTTCTAAGGCATGGAAATGGCCGAGCTCACGACCCTACGGGCTCTTAGCTCGGACAAAATTCAAAAGGGGAAGGCTCGGCATGGAAATGGCTGAGCTCACGACCCTACGGGCTCTCAGCTCGGACAAAATCCAAAAGGGGAAGGCTCTCAAACTTCCCACCCTGAAAATTTTCTAAGGCATGGAAATGGCCGAGCTCACGACCCTACGGGCTCTCAGCTCGGACAAAATTCAAAAGGGGAAGGCTCTCAAACTTCCCACCCTGAAAATTTTCTAAGGCATGGAAATGGCCGAGCTCACGACCCTACGGGCTCTCAGCTCGGACAAAATTCAAAAGGGGAAGGCTCTCAAACTTCCCACCCTGAAAATTTTCTAAGGCATGGAAATGGCCGAGCTCACGACCCTACGGGCTCTCAGCTCGGACAAAATTCAAAAGGGGAAGGCTCTCAAACTTCCCACCCTGAAAATTTTCTAAGGCATGGAAATGGCCGAGCTCACGACCCTACGGGCTCTCAGCTCGGACAAAATTCAAAAGGGGAAGGCTCTCAAACTTCCCACCCTGAAAATTTTCTAAGGCATGGAAATGGCCGAGCTCACGACCCTACGGGCTCTCAGCTCGGACAAAATTCAAAAGGGGAAGGCTCTCAAACTTCCCACCCTGAAAATTTTCTAAGGCATGGAAATGGCCGAGCTCACGACCCTACGGGCTCTCAGCTCGGACAAAATTCAAAAGGGGAAGGCTCTCAAACTTCCCACCCTGAAAATTTTCTAAGGCATGGAAATGGCCGAGCTCACGACCCTACGGGCTCTCAGCTCGGACAAAATTCAAAAGGGGAAGGCTCTCAAACTTCCCACCCTGAAAATTTTCTAAGGCATGGAAATGGCCGAGCTCACGACCCTACGGGCTCTCAGCTCGGACAAAATTCAAAAGGGGAAGGCTCTCAAACTTCCCACCCTGAAAATTTTCTAAGGCATGGAAATGGCCGAGCTCACGACCTACGGGCTCTCAGCTCGGACAAAATTCAAAAGGGGAAGGCTCTCAAACTTCCCACCCTGAAAATTTTCTAAGGCATGGAAATGGCCGAGCTCACGACCCTACGGGCTCTCAGCTCGGACAAAATTCAAAAGGGGAAGGCTCTCAAACTTCCCACCCTGAAAATTTTCTAAGGCATGGAAATGGCCAAGCTCACGACCCTACGGGCTCTCAGCTCGGACAAAATTCAAAAGGGGAAGGCTCTCAAACTTCCCACCCTGAAAATTTTCTAAGGCATGGAAATGGCCGAGCTCACGACCCTACGGGCTCTCAGCTCGGACAAAATTCAAAAGGGGAAGGCTCTCAAACTTCCCACCCTGAAAATTTTCTAAGGCATGGAAATGGCCGAGCTCACGACCCTACGGGCTCTCAGCTCGGACAAAATTCAAAAGGGGAAGGCTCTCAAACTTCCCACCCTGAAAATTTTCTAAGGCATGGAAATGGCCGAGCTCACGACCCTACGGGCTCTCAGCTCGGACAAAATTCAAAAGGGGAAGGCTCTCAAACTTCCCACCCTGAAAATTTTCTAAGGCATGGAAATGGCCGAGCTCACGACCCTACGGGCTCTCAGCTCGGACAAAATTCAAAAGGGGAAGGCTCTCAAACTTCCCACCCTGAAAATTTTCTAAGGCATGGAAATGGCCGAGCTCACGACCCTACGGGCTCTCAGCTCGGACAAAATTCAAAAGGGGAAGGCTCTCAAACTTCCCACCCTGAAAATTTTCTAAGGCATGGAAATGGCCGAGCTCACGACCCTACGGGCTCTCAACTCGGACAAAATTCAAAAGGGGAAGGCCCTCAAACTTCCCACCCTGAAAATTTTCTAAGGCATGGAAATGGCCGAGCTCACGACTCTACGGGCTCTGAGCTCGGACAAAATTCAAAAGGGGAAGGCTCGGCATGGAAATGGCCGAGCTCACGACCCTACAGGCTCTCAGCTCGGACAAAATTCAAAAGGGGAAGGCTCTCAAACATCCCACCCAGAAAATTTTCTAAGGCATGGAAATGGCCGAGCTCACGACCCTACGGGCTCTCAACTCGGACAAAATTCAAAAGGGGAAGGCCCTAAAACTTCCCACCCTGAAAATTTTCTAAGGCATGGAAATGGCCGAGCTCACGACTCTACGGGCTCTCAGCTCGGACAAAATTCAAAAGGGGAAGGCTCGGCATGGAAATGGCCGAGCTCACGACCCTACAGGCTCTCAGCTCGGACAAAATTCAAAAGGGGAAGGCTCTCAAACTTCCCACCCTGAAAATTTTCTAAGGCATGGAAATGGCCGAGCTCACGACCCTACGGGCTCTCAGCTCGGACAAAATTCAAAAGGGGAAGGCTCTCAAACTTCCCACCCTGAAAATTTTCTAAGGCATGGAAATGGCCGAGCTCACGACCCTACGGGCTCTCAGCTCGGACAAAATTCAAAAGGGGAAGGCTCTCAAACTTCCCACCCTGAAAATTTTCTAAGGCATGGAAATGGCCGAGCTCACGACCCTACGGGCTCTCAGCTCGGACAAAATTCAAAAGGGGAAGGCTCTCAAACTTCCCACCCTGAAAATTTTCTAAGGCATGGAAATGGCCGAGCTCACGACCCTACGGGCTCTCAGCTCGGACAAAATTCAAAAGGGGAAGGCTCTCAAACTTCCCACCCTGAAAATTTTCTAAGGCATGGAAATGGCCGAGCTCACGACCCTACGGGCTCTCAGCTCGGACAAAATTCAAAAGGGGAAGGCTCTCAAACTTCCCACCCTGAAAATTTTCTAAGGCATGGAAATGGCCGAGCTCACGACCCTACGGGCTCTCAGCTCGGACAAAATTCAAAAGGGGAAGGCTCTCAAACTTCCCACCCTGAAATTTTCTAAGGCATGGAAATGGCCGAGCTCACGACCCTACGGGCTCTCAGCTCGGACAAAATTCAAAAGGGGAAGGCTCTCAAACTTCCCACCCTGAAAATTTTCTAAGGCATGGAAATGGCCGAGCTCACGACCCTACGGGCTCTCAGCTCGGACAAAATTCAAAAGGGGAAGGCTCTCAAACTTCCCACCCTGAAAATTTTCTAAGGCATGGAAATGGCCGAGCTCACGACCCTACGGGCTCTCAGCTCGGACAAAATTCAAAAGGGGAAGGCTCTCAAACTTCCCACCCTGAAAATTTTCTAAGGCATGGAAATGGCCGAGCTCACGACCCTACGGGCTCTCAGCTCGGACAAAATTCAAAAGGGGAAGGCTCTCAAACTTCCCACCCTGAAAATTTTCTAAGGCATGGAAATGGCCGAGCTCACGACCCTACGGGCTCTCAGCTCGGACAAAATTCAAAAGGGGAAGGCTCTCAAACTTCCCACCCTGAAAATTTTCTAAGGCATGGAAATGGCCGAGCTCACGACCCTACGGGCTCTCAGCTCGGACAAAATTCAAAAGGGGAAGGCTCTCAAACTTCCCACCCTGAAAATTTTCTAAGGCATGGAAATGGCCGAGCTCACGACCCTACGGGCTCTCAGCTCGGACAAAATTCAAAAGGGGAAGGCTCTCAAACTTCCCACCCTGAAAATTTTCTAAGGCATGGAAATGGCCGAGCTCACGACCCTACGGGCTCTCAGCTCGGACAAAATTCAAAAGGGGAAGGCTCTCAAACTTCCCACCCTGAAAATTTTCTAAGGCATGGAAATGGCCGAGCTCACGACCCTACGGGCTCTCAGCTCGGACAAAATTCAAAAGGGGAAGGCTCTCAAACTTCCCACCCTGAAAATTTTCTAAGGCATGGAAATGGCCGAGCTCACGACCCTACGGGCTCTCAGCTCGGACAAAATTCAAAAGGGGAAGGCTCTCAAACTTCCCACCCTGAAAATTTTCTAAGGCATGGAAATGGCCGAGCTCACGACCCTACGGGCTCTCAGCTCGGACAAAATTCAAAAGGGGAAGGCTCTCAAACTTCCCACCCTGAAAATTTTCTAAGGCATGGAAATGGCCGAGCTCACGACCCTACGGGCTCTCAGCTCGGACAAAATTCAAAAGGGGAAGGCTCTCAAACTTCCCACCCTGAAAATTTTCTAAGGCATGGAAATGGCCGAGCTCACGACCCTACGGGCTCTCAGCTCGGACAAAATTCAAAAGGGGAAGGCTCTCAAACTTCCCACCCTGAAAATTTTCTAAGGCATGGAAATGGCCGAGCTCACGACCCTACGGGCTCTCAGCTCGGACAAAATTCAAAAGGGGAAGGCTCTCAAACTTCCCACCCTGAAAATTTTCTAAGGCATGGAAATGGCCGAGCTCACGACCCTACGGGCTCTCAGCTCGGACAAAATTCAAAAGGGGAAGGCTCTCAAACTTCCCACCCTGAAAATTTTCTAAGGCATGGAAATGGCCGAGCTCACGACCCTACGGGCTCTCAGCTCGGACAAAATTCAAAAGGGGAAGGCCCTCAAACTTCCCACCCTGAAAATTTTCTACGGCATGGAAATGGCCGAGCTCACGACTCTACGGGCTCTCAGCTCGGACAAAATTCAAAAGGGGAAGGCTCGGCATGGAAATGGCTGAGCTCACGACCCTACGGGCTCTCAGCTCGGACAAAATTCAAAAGGGGAAGGCTCTCAAACATCCCACCCTGAAAATTTTCTAAGGCATGGAAATGGCCGAGCTCACGACCCTACGGGCTCTCAACTCGGACAAAATTCAAAAGGGGAAGGCCCTCAAACTTCCCACCCTGAAAATTTTCTAAGGCATGGAAATGGCCGAGCTCACGACTCTACGGGCTCTCAGCTCGGACAAAATTCAAAAGGGGAAGGCTCAGCATGGAAATGGCCGAGCTCACGACCCTACACGCTCTCAGCTCGGACAAAATTCAAAAGGGGAAGGCTCTCAAACTTCCTACCCTGAAAATTTTCTAAGGCATGGACATGGCCGAGCTCACGACCCTACGGGCTCTCAGCTCGGACAAAATTCAAAAGGGGAAGGCTCTCAAACTTCCCACCCTGAAAATTTTCTAAGGCATGGAAATGGCCGAGCTCACGACCCTACGGGCTCTCAGCTCGGACAAAATTCAAAAGGGGAAGGCTCTCAAACTTCCCACCCTGAAAATTTTCTAAGGCATGGAAATGGCCGAGCTCACGACCCTACGGGCTCTCAGCTCGGATAAAATTCAAAAGGGGAAGGCTCTCAAACTTCCCACCCTGAAAATTTTCTAAGGCATGGAAATGGCCGAGCTCACGAACCTACGGGCTCTCAGCTCGGACAAAATTCAAAAGGGGAAGGCTCTCAAACTTCCCACCCTGAAAATTTTCTAAGGCATGGAAATGGCCGAGCTCACGACCCTACGGGCTCTCAAGCTCGGACAAAATTCAAAAGGGGAAGGCTCTCAAACTTCCCACCCTGAAAATTTTCTAAGGCATGGAAATGGCCGAGCTCACGACCCTACGGGCTCTCAGCTCGGACAAAATTCAAAAGGGGAAGGCTCTCAAACTTCCCACCCTGAAAATTTTCTAAGGCATGGAAATGGCCGAGCTCACGACCCTACGGGCTCTCAGCTCGGACAAAATTCAAAAGGGGAAGGCTCTCAAACTTCCCACCCTGAAAATTTTCTAAGGCATGGAAATGGCCGAGCTCACGACCCTACGGGCTCTCAGCTCGGACAAAATTCAAAAGGGGAAGGCTCTCAAACTTCCCACCCTGAAAATTTTCTAAGGCATGGAAATGGCCGAGCTCACGACCCTACGGGCTCTCAGCTCGGACAAAATTCAAAAGGGGAAGGCTCTCAAACTTCCCACCCTGAAAATTTTCTAAGGCATGGAAATGGCCGAGCTCACGACCCTACGGGCTCTCAGCTCGGACAAAATTCAAAAGGGGAAGGCTCTCAAACTTCCCACCCTGAAAATTTTCTAAGGCATGGAAATGGCCGAGCTCACGACCCTACGGGCTCTCAGCTCGGACAAAATTCAAAAGGGGAAGGCTCTCAAACTTCCCACCCTGAAAATTTTCTAAGGCATGGAAATGGCCGAGCTCACGACCCTACGGGCTCTCAGCTCGGACAAAATTCAAAAGGGGAAGGCTCTCAAACTTCCCACCCTGAAAATTTTCTAAGGCATGGAAATGGCCGAGCTCACGACCCTACGGGCTCTCAGCTCGGACAAAATTCAAAAGGGGAAGGCTCTCAAACTTCCCACCCTGAAAATTTTCTAAGGCATGGAAATGGCCGAGCTCACGACCCTACGGGCTCTCAGCTCGGACAAAATTCAAAAGGGGAAGGCTCTCAAACTTCCCACCCTGAAAATTTTCTAAGGCATGGAAATGGCCGAGCTCACGACCCTACGGGCTCTCAGCTCGGACAAAATTCAAAAGGGGAAGGCTCTCAAACTTCCCACCCTGAAAATTTTCTAAGGCATGGAAATGGCCGAGCTCACGACCCTACGGGCTCTCAGCTCGGACAAAATTCAAAAGGGGAAGGCTCTCAAACTTCCCACCCTGAAAATTTTCTAAGGCATGGAAATGGCCGAGCTCACGACCCTACGGGCTCTCAGCTCGGACAAAATTCAAAAGGGGAAGGCTCTCAAACTTCCCACCCTGAAAATTTTCTAAGGCATGGAAATGGCCGAGCTCACGACCCTACGGGCTCTCAGCTCGGACAAAATTCAAAAGGGGAAGGCTCTCAAACTTCCCACCCTGAAAATTTTCTAAGGCATGGAAATGGCCGAGCTCACGACCCTACGGGCTCTCAGCTCGGACAAAATTCAAAAGGGGAAGGCTCTCAAACTTCCCACCCTGAAAATTTTCTAAGGCATGGAAATGGCCGAGCTCACGACCCTACGGGCTCTCAGCTCGGACAAAATTCAAAAGGGGAAGGCTCTCAAACTTCCCACCCTGAAAATTTTCTAAGGCATGGAAATGGCCGAGCTCACGACCCTACGGGCTCTCAGCTCGGACAAAATTCAAAAGGGGAAGGCTCTCAAACTTCCCACCCTGAAAATTTTCTAAGGCATGGAAATGGCCGAGCTCACGACCCTACGGGCTCTCAGCTCGGACAAAATTCAAAAGGGGAAGGCTCTCAAACTTCCCACCCTGAAAATTTTCTAAGGCATGGAAATGGCCGAGCTCACGACCCTACGGGCTCTCAGCTCGGACAAAATTCAAAAGGGGAAGGCTCTCAAACTTCCCACCCTGAAAATTTTCTAAGGCATGGAAATGGCCGAGCTCACGACCCTACGGGCTCTCAGCTCGGACAAAATTCAAAAGGGGAAGGCTCTCAAACTTCCCACCCTGAAAATTTTCTAAGGCATGGAAATGGCCGAGCTCACGACCCTACGGGCTCTCAGCTCGGACAAAATTCAAAAGGGGAAGGCTCTCAAACTTCCCACCCTGAAAATTTTCTAAGGCATGGAAATGGCCGAGCTCACGACCCTACGGGCTCTCAGCTCGGACAAAATTCAAAAGGGGAAGGCTCTCAAACTTCCCACCCTGAAAATTTTCTAAGGCATGGAAATGGCCGAGCTCACGACCCTACGGGCTCTCAGCTCGGACAAAATTCAAAAGGGGAAGGCTCTCAAACTTCCCACCCTGAAAATTTTCTAAGGCATGGAAATGGCCGAGCTCACGACCCTACGGGCTCTCAGCTCGGACAAAATTCAAAAGGGGAAGGCTCTCAAACTTCCCACCCTGAAAATTTTCTAAGGCATGGAAATGGCCGAGCTCACGACCCTACGGGCTCTCAGCTCGGACAAAATTCAAAAGGGGAAGGCTCTCAAACTTCCCACCCTGAAAATTTTCTAAGGCATGGAAATGGCCGAGCTCACGACCCTACGGGCTCTCAGCTCGGACAAAATTCAAAAGGGGAAGGCTCTCAAACTTCCCACCCTGAAAATTTTCTAAGGCATGGAAATGGCCGAGCTCACGACCCTACGGGCTCTCAGCTCGGACAAAATTCAAAAGGGGAAGGCTCTCAAACTTCCCACCCTGAAAATTTTCTAAGGCATGGAAATGGCCGAGCTCACGACCCTACGGGCTCTCAGCTCGGACAAAATTCAAAAGGGGAAGGCTCTCAAACTTCCCACCCTGAAAATTTTCTAAGGCATGGAAATGGCCGAGCTCACGACCCTACGGGCTCTCAGCTCGGACAAAATTCAAAAGGGGAAGGCTCTCAAACTTCCCACCCTGAAAATTTTCTAAGGCATGGAAATGGCCGAGCTCACGACCCTACGGGCTCTCAGCTCGGACAAAATTCAAAAGGGGAAGGCTCTCAAACTTCCCACCCTGAAAATTTTCTAAGGCATGGAAATGGCCGAGCTCACGACCCTACGGGCTCTCAGCTCGGACAAAATTCAAAAGGGGAAGGCTCTCAAACTTCCCACCCTGAAAATTTTCTAAGGCATGGAAATGGCCGAGCTCACGACCCTACGGGCTCTCAGCTCGGACAAAATTCAAAAGGGGAAGGCTCTCAAACTTCCCACCCTGAAAATTTTCTAAGGCATGGAAATGGCCGAGCTCACGACCCTACGGGCTCTCAGCTCGGACAAAATTCAAAAGGGGAAGGCTCTCAAACTTCCCACCCTGAAAATTTTCTAAGGCATGGAAATGGCCGAGCTCACGACCCTACGGGCTCTCAGCTCGGACAAAATTCAAAAGGGGAAGGCTCTCAAACTTCCCACCCTGAAAATTTTCTAAGGCATGGAAATGGCCGAGCTCACGACCCTACGGGCTCTCAGCTCGGACAAAATTCAAAAGGGGAAGGCTCTCAAACTTCCCACCCTGAAAATTTTCTAAGGCATGGAAATGGCCGAGCTCACGACCCTACGGGCTCTCAGCTCGGACAAAATTCAAAAGGGGAAGGCTCTCAAACTTCCCACCCTGAAAATTTTCTAAGGCATGGAAATGGCCGAGCTCACGACCCTACGGGCTCTCAGCTCGGACAAAATTCAAAAGGGGAAGGCTCTCAAACTTCCCACCCTGAAAATTTTCTAAGGCATGGAAATGGCCGAGCTCACGACCCTACGGGCTCTCAGCTCGGACAAAATTCAAAAGGGGAAGGCTCTCAAACTTCCCACCCTGAAAATTTTCTAAGGCATGGAAATGGCCGAGCTCACGACCCTACGGGCTCTCAGCTCGGACAAAATTCAAAAGGGGAAGGCTCTCAAACTTCCCACCCTGAAAATTTTCTAAGGCATGGAAATGGCCGAGCTCACGACCCTACGGGCTCTCAGCTCGGACAAAATTCAAAAGGGGAAGGCTCTCAAACTTCCCACCCTGAAAATTTTCTAAGGCATGGAAATGGCCGAGCTCACGACCCTACGGGCTCTCAGCTCGGACAAAATTCAAAAGGGGAAGGCTCTCAAACTTCCCACCCTGAAAATTTTCTAAGGCATGGAAATGGCCGAGCTCACGACCCTACGGGCTCTCAGCTCGGACAAAATTCAAAAGGGGAAGGCTCTCAAACTTCCCACCCTGAAAATTTTCTAAGGCATGGAAATGGCCGAGCTCACGACCCTACGGGCTCTCAGCTCGGACAAAATTCAAAAGGGGAAGGCTCTCAAACTTCCCACCCTGAAAATTTTCTAAGGCATGGAAATGGCCGAGCTCACGACCCTACGGGCTCTCAGCTCGGACAAAATTCAAAAGGGGAAGGCTCTCAAACTTCCCACCCTGAAAATTTTCTAAGGCATGGAAATGGCCGAGCTCACGACCCTACGGGCTCTCAGCTCGGACAAAATTCAAAAGGGGAAGGCTCTCAAACTTCCCACCCTGAAAATTTTCTAAGGCATGGAAATGGCCGAGCTCACGACCCTACGGGCTCTCAGCTCGGACAAAATTCAAAAGGGGAAGGCTCTCAAACTTCCCACCCTGAAAATTTTCTAAGGCATGGAAATGGCCGAGCTCACGACCCTACGGGCTCTCAGCTCGGACAAAATTCAAAAGGGGAAGGCTCTCAAACTTCCCACCCTGAAAATTTTCTAAGGCATGGAAATGGCCGAGCTCACGACCCTACGGGCTCTCAGCTCGGACAAAATTCAAAAGGGGAAGGCTCTCAAACTTCCCACCCTGAAAATTTTCTAAGGCATGGAAATGGCCGAGCTCACGACCCTACGGGCTCTCAGCTCGGACAAAATTCAAAAGGGGAAGGCTCTCAAACTTCCCACCCTGAAAATTTTCTAAGGCATGGAAATGGCCGAGCTCACGACCCTACGGGCTCTCAGCTCGGACAAAATTCAAAAGGGGAAGGCTCTCAAACTTCCCACCCTGAAAATTTTCTAAGGCATGGAAATGGCCGAGCTCACGACCCTACGGGCTCTCAGCTCGGACAAAATTCAAAAGGGGAAGGCTCTCAAACTTCCCACCCTGAAAATTTTCTAAGGCATGGAAATGGCCGAGCTCACGACCCTACGGGCTCTCAGCTCGGACAAAATTCAAAAGGGGAAGGCTCTCAAACTTCCCACCCTGAAAATTTTCTAAGGCATGGAAATGGCCGAGCTCACGACCCTACGGGCTCTCAGCTCGGACAAAATTCAAAAGGGGAAGGCTCTCAAACTTCCCACCCTGAAAATTTTCTAAGGCATGGAAATGGCCGAGCTCACGACCCTACGGGCTCTCAGCTCGGACAAAATTCAAAAGGGGAAGGCTCTCAAACTTCCCACCCTGAAAATTTTCTAAGGCATGGAAATGGCCGAGCTCACGACCCTACGGGCTCTCAGCTCGGACAAAATTCAAAAGGGGAAGGCTCTCAAACTTCCCACCCTGAAAATTTTCTAAGGCATGGAAATGGCCGAGCTCACGACCCTACGGGCTCTCAGCTCGGACAAAATTCAAAAGGGGAAGGCTCTCAAACTTCCCACCCTGAAAATTTTCTAAGGCATGGAAATGGCCGAGCTCACGACCCTACGGGCTCTCAGCTCGGACAAAATTCAAAAGGGGAAGGCTCTCAAACTTCCCACCCTGAAAATTTTCTAAGGCATGGAAATGGCCGAGCTCACGACCCTACGGGCTCTCAGCTCGGACAAAATTCAAAAGGGGAAGGCTCTCAAACTTCCCACCCTGAAAATTTTCTAAGGCATGGAAATGGCCGAGCTCACGACCCTACGGGCTCTCAGCTCGGACAAAATTCAAAAGGGGAAGGCTCTCAAACTTCCCACCCTGAAAATTTTCTAAGGCATGGAAATGGCCGAGCTCACGACCCTACGGGCTCTCAGCTCGGACAAAATTCAAAAGGGGAAGGCTCTCAAACTTCCCACCCTGAAAATTTTCTAAGGCATGGAAATGGCCGAGCTCACGACCCTACGGGCTCTCAGCTCGGACAAAATTCAAAAGGGGAAGGCTCTCAAACTTCCCACCCTGAAAATTTTCTAAGGCATGGAAATGGCCGAGCTCACGACCCTACGGGCTCTCAGCTCGGACAAAATTCAAAAGGGGAAGGCTCTCAAACTTCCCACCCTGAAAATTTTCTAAGGCATGGAAATGGCCGAGCTCACGACCCTACGGGCTCTCAGCTCGGACAAAATTCAAAGGGGAAGGCTCTCAAACTTCCCACCCTGAAAATTTTCTAAGGCATGGAAATGGCCGAGCTCACGACCCTACGGGCTCTCAGCTCGGACAAAATTCAAAAGGGGAAGGCTCTCAAACTTCCCACCCTGAAAATTTTCTAAGGCATGGAAATGGCCGAGCTCACGACCCTACGGGCTCTCAGCTCGGACAAAATTCAAAAGGGGAAGGCTCTCAAACTTCCCACCCTGAAAATTTTCTAAGGCATGGAAATGGCCGAGCTCACGACCCTACGGGCTCTCAGCTCGGACAAAATTCAAAAGGGGAAGGCTCTCAAACTTCCCACCCTGAAAATTTTCTAAGGCATGGAAATGGCCGAGCTCACGACCCTACGGGCTCTCAGCTCGGACAAAATTCAAAAGGGGAAGGCTCTCAAACTTCCCACCCTGAAAATTTTCTAAGGCATGGAAATGGCCGAGCTCACGACCCTACGGGCTCTCAGCTCGGACAAAATTCAAAAGGGGAAGGCTCTCAAACTTCCCACCCTGAAAATTTTCTAAGGCATGGAAATGGCCGAGCTCACGACCCTACGGGCTCTCAGCTCGGACAAAATTCAAAAGGGGAAGGCTCTCAAACTTCCCACCCTGAAAATTTTCTAAGGCATGGAAATGGCCGAGCTCACGACCCTACGGGCTCTCAGCTCGGACAAAATTCAAAAGGGGAAGGCTCTCAAACTTCCCACCCTGAAAATTTTCTAAGGCATGGAAATGGCCGAGCTCACGACCCTACGGGCTCTCAGCTCGGACAAAATTCAAAAGGGGAAGGCTCTCAAACTTCCCACCCTGAAAATTTTCTAAGGCATGGAAATGGCCGAGCTCACGACCCTACGGGCTCTCAGCTCGGACAAAATTCAAAAGGGGAAGGCTCTCAAACTTCCCACCCTGAAAATTTTCTAAGGCATGGAAATGGCCGAGCTCACGACCCTACGGGCTCTCAGCTCGGACAAAATTCAAAAGGGGAAGGCTCTCAAACTTCCCACCCTGAAAATTTTCTAAGGCATGGAAATGGCCGAGCTCACGACCCTACGGGCTCTCAGCTCGGACAAAATTCAAAAGGGGAAGGCTCTCAAACTTCCCACCCTGAAAATTTTCTAAGGCATGGAAATGGCCGAGCTCACGACCCTACGGGCTCTCAGCTCGGACAAAATTCAAAAGGGGAAGGCTCTCAAACTTCCCACCCTGAAAATTTTCTAAGGCATGGAAATGGCCGAGCTCACGACCCTACGGGCTCTCAGCTCGGACAAAATTCAAAAGGGGAAGGCTCTCAAACTTCCCACCCTGAAAATTTTCTAAGGCATGGAAATGGCCGAGCTCACGACCCTACGGGCTCTCAGCTCGGACAAAATTCAAAAGGGGAAGGCTCTCAAACTTCCCACCCTGAAAATTTTCTAAGGCATGGAAATGGCCGAGCTCACGACCCTACGGGCTCTCAGCTCGGACAAAATTCAAAAGGGGAAGGCTCTCAAACTTCCCACCCTGAAAATTTTCTAAGGCATGGAAATGGCCGAGCTCACGACCCTACGGGCTCTCAGCTCGGACAAAATTCAAAAGGGGAAGGCTCTCAAACTTCCCACCCTGAAAATTTTCTAAGGCATGGAAATGGCCGAGCTCACGACCCTACGGGCTCTCAGCTCGGACAAAATTCAAAAGGGGAAGGCTCTCAAACTTCCCACCCTGAAAATTTTCTAAGGCATGGAAATGGCCGAGCTCACGACCCTACGGGCTCTCAGCTCGGACAAAATTCAAAAGGGGAAGGCTCTCAAACTTCCCACCCTGAAAATTTTCTAAGGCATGGAAATGGCCGAGCTCACGACCCTACGGGCTCTCAGCTCGGACAAAATTCAAAAGGGGAAGGCTCTCAAACTTCCCACCCTGAAAATTTTCTAAGGCATGGAAATGGCCGAGCTCACGACCCTACGGGCTCTCAGCTCGGACAAAATTCAAAAGGGGAAGGCTCTCAAACTTCCCACCCTGAAAATTTTCTAAGGCATGGAAATGGCCGAGCTCACGACCCTACGGGCTCTCAGCTCGGACAAAATTCAAAAGGGGAAGGCTCTCAAACTGAAAATTTTCTAAGGCATGGAAATGGCCGAGCTCACGACCCTACGGGCTCTCAGCTCGGACAAAATTCAAAAGGGGAAGGCTCTCAAACTTCCCACCCTGAAAATTTTCTAAGGCATGGAAATGGCCGAGCTCACGACCCTACGGGCTCTCAGCTCGGACAAAATTCAAAAGGGGAAGGCTCTCAAACTTCCCACCCTGAAAATTTTCTAAGGCATGGAAATGGCCGAGCTCACGACCCTACGGGCTCTCAGCTCGGACAAAATTCAAAAGGGGAAGGCTCTCAAACTTCCCACCCTGAAAATTTTCTAAGGCATGGAAATGGCCGAGCTCACGACCCTACGGGCTCTCAGCTCGGACAAAATTCAAAAGGGGAAGGCTCTCAAACTTCCCACCCTGAAAATTTTCTAAGGCATGGAAATGGCCGAGCTCACGACCCTACGGGCTCTCAGCTCGGACAAAATTCAAAAGGGGAAGGCTCTCAAACTTCCCACCCTGAAAATTTTCTAAGGCATGGAAATGGCCGAGCTCACGACCCTACGGGCTCTCAGCTCGGACAAAATTCAAAAGGGGAAGGCTCTCAAACTTCCCACCCTGAAAATTTTCTAAGGCATGGAAATGGCCGAGCTCACGACCCTACGGGCTCTCAGCTCGGACAAAATTCAAAAGGGGAAGGCTCTCAAACTTCCCACCCTGAAAATTTTCTAAGGCATGGAAATGGCCGAGCTCACGACCCTACGGGCTCTCAGCTCGGACAAAATTCAAAAGGGGAAGGCTCTCAAACTTCCCACCCTGAAAATTTTCTAAGGCATGGAAATGGCCGAGCTCACGACCCTACGGGCTCTCAGCTCGGACAAAATTCAAAAGGGGAAGGCTCTCAAACTTCCCACCCTGAAAATTTTCTAAGGCATGGAAATGGCCGAGCTCACGACCCTACGGGCTCTCAGCTCGGACAAAATTCAAAAGGGGAAGGCTCTCAAACTTCCCACCCTGAAAATTTTCTAAGGCATGGAAATGGCCGAGCTCACGACCCTACGGGCTCTCAGCTCGGACAAAATTCAAAAGGGGAAGGCTCTCAAACTTCCCACCCTGAAAATTTTCTAAGGCATGGAAATGGCCGAGCTCACGACCCTACGGGCTCTCAGCTCGGACAAAATTCAAAAGGGGAAGGCTCTCAAACTTCCCACCCTGAAAATTTTCTAAGGCATGGAAATGGCCGAGCTCACGACCCTACGGGCTCTCAGCTCGGACAAAATTCAAAAGGGGAAGGCTCTCAAACTTCCCACCCTGAAAATTTTCTAAGGCATGGAAATGGCCGAGCTCACGACCCTACGGGCTCTCAGCTCGGACAAAATTCAAAAGGGGAAGGCTCTCAAACTTCCCACCCTGAAAATTTTCTAAGGCATGGAAATGGCCGAGCTCACGACCCTACGGGCTCTCAGCTCGGACAAAATTCAAAAGGGGAAGGCTCTCAAACTTCCCACCCTGAAAATTTTCTAAGGCATGGAAATGGCCGAGCTCACGACCCTACGGGCTCTCAGCTCGGACAAAATTCAAAAGGGGAAGGCTCTCAAACTTCCCACCCTGAAAATTTTCTAAGGCATGGAAATGGCCGAGCTCACGACCCTACGGGCTCTCAGCTCGGACAAAATTCAAAAGGGGAAGGCTCTCAAACTTCCCACCCTGAAAATTTTCTAAGGCATGGAAATGGCCGAGCTCACGACCCTACGGGCTCTCAGCTCGGACAAAATTCAAAAGGGGAAGGCTCTCAAACTTCCCACCCTGAAAATTTTCTAAGGCATGGAAATGGCCGAGCTCACGACCCTACGGGCTCTCAGCTCGGACAAAATTCAAAAGGGGAAGGCTCTCAAACTTCCCACCCTGAAAATTTTCTAAGGCATGGAAATGGCCGAGCTCACGACCCTACGGGCTCTCAGCTCGGACAAAATTCAAAAGGGGAAGGCTCTCAAACTTCCCACCCTGAAAATTTTCTAAGGCATGGAAATGGCCGAGCTCACGACCCTACGGGCTCTCAGCTCGGACAAAATTCAAAAGGGGAAGGCTCTCAAACTTCCCACCCTGAAAATTTTCTAAGGCATGGAAATGGCCGAGCTCACGACCCTACGGGCTCTCAGCTCGGACAAAATTCAAAAGGGGAAGGCTCTCAAACTTCCCACCCTGAAAATTTTCTAAGGCATGGAAATGGCCGAGCTCACGACCCTACGGGCTCTCAGCTCGGACAAAATTCAAAAGGGGAAGGCTCTCAAACTTCCCACCCTGAAAATTTTCTAAGGCATGGAAATGGCCGAGCTCACGACCCTACGGGCTCTCAGCTCGGACAAAATTCAAAAGGGGAAGGCTCTCAAACTTCCCACCCTGAAAATTTTCTAAGGCATGGAAATGGCCGAGCTCACGACCCTACGGGCTCTCAGCTCGGACAAAATTCAAAAGGGGAAGGCTCTCAAACTTCCCACCCTGAAAATTTTCTAAGGCATGGAAATGGCCGAGCTCACGACCCTACGGGCTCTCAGCTCGGACAAAATTCAAAAGGGGAAGGCTCTCAAACTTCCCACCCTGAAAATTTTCTAAGGCATGGACATGGCCGAGCTCACGACCCTACGGGCTCTCAGCTCGGATAAAATTCAAAAGGGGAAGGCTCTCAAACTTCCCACCCTGAAAATTTTCTAAGGCATGAAAATGGCCGAGCTCACGACCCTACGGGCTCTCAGCTCGGACAAAATTCGAAAGGGGAAGGCTCTCAAATTTCCCACCCTGAAAATTTTCTAAGGCATGGAAATGGCCGAGCTCACGACCCTACGGGCTCTCAGCTCGGACAACATCCCAAGAGGGAAGCCTCTCCACCATTCCCACACTCAAACAGTTCAGAGGCCGTGACACTGGCCGGACTCTTGACTTGCCGGACTCTCAGCTCGGCCAACTTGCAAAAAAAAAAAAAAAAAAAAAAAAAAAAAAAAAAAAAAAAAAAAAAGAAGTTTCCCAACCTCTACTCTTTCCCTTTCGTTTTCCAGTCTCTTCTTCCCTCAGGGATCTGTGGAATCTCAGTATCACATTTTGACACCGATATGCTCACCTCCTGCTCCTTACATCCTCCTTCCAAAATCCCGAGGCCATAACGTTTCCCTCCTGCCCTCGGGACTTGGGGGGCAACTGATATAGGTAAATCTGGTAAGGAGCATCACGGGGTCAAAAGTTCACCCAATTATAGAAAAACGACCGAAACGGGGGCTAAAGAACCCCTCAGTACTGAGCTGAGGTGTCCCCCAGCTGAACTGAGGGTCGTCGCAGTGAAGAGATCAGGACTGAAGAGCTGAGGTCCGACCTCCCGAACTGACAATCTGTGGCACCCTTTGCTCGCCACCATAGCACTCGGGAGTTCGTCAGGCCGGTGTGAGGCCATGGCCCATGGGCCTCCAGTGATGGGCTCAAAAGCCAGCCCAAATGATTAGAGGGTTGACCTGTCTGCTCATTGGTTGCCCAGCAGATTAGGCTAATTAACCTGAGCTCCTCTCCCCTAAATTCGCGGCACTAATCAAGTGCTGGCACCTATAAATACACTGGGGCATCCACTGCCCAAAGGTACGTGACTACTACTGAATTCAATCTACACTTTTTAGCCCTCCACTTCGGAATACTTATCCTCACGCCGGAGGGACTTACTGGGAACCACCCCAGTAGGTCTTTGTGCAGGTACTGTGTGTAGAAGATTGGAGCCCTGCTCGGAGCCCGTCGCCACCCCTGAATTCAGTTTCCTGTTGTCTTATCGGTCACCCTCGCCTCAGGTATTCTTCCCGGACTATACTGTTGGCCAGCACCACTTTTTGGCATCAACAAGCCCAAAAACAAAGAAAAAGAGAATGGACCTTTCCCAGCATGGGTCTATAAAATGGAAGAATTAGAAAGGACCTTGCAAGAGCTTAAGAGAAAACATTCCACAAAAAGCGCAAAATACAAAGAGTTGTAGGCACCATCTCAGGTAGTATACCCCAAGAATTTTGTGGTTCCAAAATTCATCAAGTATAATAGCACTGGTCCCTCGGAATGGTATATCGGTATTTACAAGAAGAATTGGGGATCCATACCCAAAATGAGAATCTTTGTGTGAAGTTGTTCTATAGATCACTGAAAGGACTGACCCTCAGTTGATACATGACCCTGGGCCAATCAAAGATAATAAGCTTCGAAGATTTGGTAAAAACTTTTTGTGAGCAATATGTGTACAATAGGGATGGTGCGCCACATCATACCGCCTTGTACTATATCCAATGAATAAAGACAAAAGCTTCTTAAATACATAACTCAAATGAAGAGTGACTCAAATGAAGAGTGACTGCCGAAGTTGTTCCTCGACTGAGTGAGGATCCTTAGTTAGATATCTTTAAGGCAATTCAAGCACCGCAATTCTATCAACATCTACTAAATATAACACTAACGACTTTCAACGATGTGACCAAACAAACAAAGTTGATAAAAGATGGAGTGAGAATAGAAACATCGAGGAAGTCTCATTTGAGTCAACAAATAAGTCAGCTCCACCAAAGAAGAAAGCAAGTGAAGTGGTCGTCATTGTAGCCCCCAGTAAAACCCTCACCAAAATAATTTCCATCTATCTTGTCCCCAAAATAATTCTTAACACCTTTCCCTTTGTTTTTTCACTTCTATTTTGAATTCTCAAAATTTATTTAAGTACTCAAAATTGCATCTTAATAGACAAAGCAACCCCCAAGTAGAGTAAGGGTTTTAAAGTATGATAAACATGTTGAGATTCTAAAGCCAATGGGCCCAAACACGTTAGTATATGTTGAGTGCCCTTTAGGTTGATTTCTCGGTCATTTATACCTAGTGACCTTGTTTGTAAAAGTATGTCTTTTGAAAACCAAGAACTTCTAAACACTACTACAATAAGTTAATCTGTCACGCTTAGTAATTATAATTTATCTTCTTTTTTGTGAAAACTGTGATTGTAATAATATTGATGAGATATAATTTTGTTTAAAATTTATTCTGTGATTATAAATATTTTTTATCTAATCTTTTTAATTAAGCGTAATAGTAAATGGGTAGTTTTTATCACATTTATTATTGATAAGTGAGATTAATTTGTCATTGAAAACAATTGGCACTAAACTTTAATTAAACAAACCGAAAAAAATGGCATTGGTTCCATTTCGTTTTTGTGCACTTCTCATCGAAATCATTGAATATCTCTTGCATCCATCGTTCCTTCATCAACCCTAGTAGCCATTATCAACCCTATTTCATGTTTTACACTCTAATCTGAAGCCTCTTTCCCCGATTTTGAAATCGCTGAAGATTTCTTACTTCCAAATTGCTCATCTTCTAGACAACCCTAGCAGTCGGTGTTTTTTCTTTTACACTTTTACCTTTTTCTTGGTTGTGCCTCTCTCGTATCCACGACTCCATTGTTGTATCCAATCATATATGTCCCTCCAAAGTCCATCCCTAATAGTCCGATATTGCTCCAGTCCGACGTCGCTTTTACCCTAGAAGCCCGATGTTAATCTATTCTGACGTCGCTGTAGCCTAAGCAGCCAGATCTACACGTTATCCTCTTACCAACAACCTCTCGGCCTCTTTCTCTCTCTCTCTCTCTCTCTCTCTCTATCTCTCTCACTCACTATGTACCTCCATTTGTTGGGTCTCAATCTAATTGTGGCTTGTATTAATGTCACTAAGTAATAGGTTTTACTTCTAGGATTGTTTGGTTTCTACTTCTCATATTTGTTTACTTCTTAATCAAGCTTTATAGTTTTTCATATTTTTATGCAAGGTAATACTATTGTTAAAATAAATGTCAATATGTGAAATCGAACTTTTGAACTTTAAAATTGAGTCACTTGTAGTTTAATTACATTTTGGTGACTTAGATTAATATAAATGTTTAATAGTGACACTTGTTTTTCCTAGTTTATTGTTCCATACTGTGATCTCATTAGATGGAGCAATGTCAACCTCTCAATAATAAGGTTGGAGAAGGATAATTAACAACTGCTACCAGAAATATTGATAGAGGGGCAACGGTTCTACCCAATTTAACCAAAGATAGAAGTTGTGGTGTGTGAAATGTAGTTGAATACAACAAAAATTGAGTACCAATAGAAACAATTGCAATAGAGTACATAAGTTATCTGGGAGAATTGACTCGTAATATGGTTCCAATCAAGTATAATTGTCGACAGAAGGTACCACATGATTTAAAAAATAATATATGGAGTTCTGTGGAGGTAACCCTTTTTAATTCTTGTATAATTTGGGTTTCCAACAAGATAGGTACAATCTTTACTGTAGAAGTTAGAGTGTAATTCTTCTTTTGAAGAATTCAACTTTTCATGCAAGATCCAAACATATTGATATAAGGTTCCATTGAATTCACAATGTGTTGGATATGAAGTTGGTACATCTTAAGAAGATACGCACAGATGATAATGGTTCAAACATAATGACAAAAGTTCTTTTAGGATAAATGCTTGAGAGTTGCTAAGAGAGCATGTCTCCTACATTTCACCACATGAGCTTGATGAGGAGATTTGTTGGGTAGGTCTAGCCTATATGGTTGGACCTAACTCAAAATCGTTTGGGCCTTAATAAAATAAAATAAAAACCACTAGGTCCACTAAGGTTGTGGGAGTAGGCTAATAAAAAGCAAAAAGGGGCATTTTTTTTTTATTTTTTTTTTGCATTGTTTTCAAATCATATGCGACAATTTAGAGAGAGAAAAGGGAGATAAGAGAAAGTTATGCTTCAGCTTGATGATCAGACTTCTATTCGAATTCCGTTTGGGCTAAAAATTTAGGGGTTTGTTCTTGGCATCAAGTAATTCATTTCATCAATCTTGATCTTTTGTAATCCTCTTTTAATTAGTATTTCGGTATTCCTCTCTAATCTCGTATTTATTCTTTTATATTAAATCCATTGTTTTCGATAATATTTATACAGTGATCTAAGAGTATTTCTCTTGAAGAAGTGAACAATTGTAATCCCATTATTTTTTATGATAGTGGAAGTTGAAATCAGATTTCGGTCCCGTAATTTTTTCCTGTCTTAGTTAATATTTGTGGGTGTTGAAATCGATAATCTTATTTTAATCACATAAAAAGAAAAATAAATTTAATTAAGTGGTGATTTACCCAACAAAAATTTTGATTACGAAAAACAAAAAGCAACATGAGGTGGAGAAAAATCGAGCAGACAACATTCATGGACCAAAAATAAAGCCCTAATTTATTTCCACAAAAATACAATATTGGGTATAAATGCACGAGTTCTTCACACATTAAATAATATTTCTAAAAAAATCTGAAAACGCGTGGATCTGAACTTATTTACCAAACACAAGTTACCCGAAGTTCACAACCCCGGGTACCTAAACCCGGTGTTACAAACACCGGGTTCAGAAATATAAGATTTTGTATACCCGGTGTTCACAATACCAGGTGTACGGTGTTATTTTTATTTTTTAAAATGCTAAACTCGAGGATCGTATCCTCAGGTATAGACCAAGACCCGAGGATCACATCCTCGAGTCCATAATGGACAAAAAAAAAAAAAAAAAGAACGGGCAAAAAATTTGCCCATTCTCTAGGATGCCAAACTGTACTGCACAATGCAGTGCAGTACGGCTACTGGACCCGAGGATCACATCTCCGGGTCCAGTGAATGGTCAAATCCTTTTGACTATTCTGTGTGTTTTAGGACCCGGGGTACATAACCTCGGGTCCTGAGAGCCTATATATACCTCCGCTGTAATTTTTTTTTTTTTTTACGGTTGTTCCTCCTTACTTCTTATACTTCAGCTGTGCATTTTTTTCCTCATTTCTTCTCCTTCTACCTTACTACCGAAACTACTCCTCTTTCCTCCTTAATTCTCCTTCTTCCTTACCTGCCGATTTTTTTTTTATGGCAATTTGTTCATCAAGGATTTCACAAGTTCGCTTCAGAACTTCTTCCTCCTGCCATAAAGGTAAGTTTATTTTAATTTGTTTTGTTTAATTTATTTATTAGTTTAATTAGTATGTTTTGTACTTGTTTAATTATTTAATTTAGGGGATTTCATTATTTGGTCCTTATAAGAAAGTGTATTGAGAAAATGATCTTCCACATGCCTACATTAAGTTTTTGGTCCCCGTAACCTTCTTAGCGTTTAGTTCCTGGTCATTGCCTCTTATTTGTGTTGTATTTACAATTTATGTCATACTGTTAAAAAATGTGAGGGTTCACTTTTTCAAAACTCACCAAATCACCAAAATCATCTCACGCTATTTACCATTGTTAGAAATTTAAAAAAAAAAAAAAAAAAAAAAAACCAAATTAATCTACAAAAAATATTTTTTCCAACGATATGAATTTCAATTTTTTTGGGTAACTTTTTGCTGATTCGTGAATGTTCATGTTTTTTTAAAATTAATCTATGAAAAATCTTATTTCCAACGACATGAACATTCACATTTTTATTTTTTGTTCTTTTTTAATATTTAATACATATTTATATTAATTGTGTTACTGTTAGGGGTGTGCAGTGGTTTGGGTGAAACCGCCAAACCGCCCCAAACTGCCAAACCGATCCGATAATAGAGCCGCCCACCAGTAACCCGCGCATTGCGCGGGTGTTAAAGCCTCAACCCGCGCAATGCGCGGACGGGTGACGGGTTAGTATTTTTTGTAGCGGGTCAACCCGCCCGCCCCGCCCGATTTAAGCATTTAACTGATGAAAAAGGTTATCACAGTTCACATAATCACAGTTCATTCCATTCCAATGTGCATCGCTGACTTCTTATCCCGTGAAACCTCTTTCTTCCTAATTTGTTTCTTGCCCTAAATCTACTTGTTTCTTTCCTAATTCATTCACCGAAAATCCAATTTCTTCCTAATTAGTTCTTTCCAAAGGCTAATTGGAAATCAATTCAAACCCTAATACCTTATAATTCCATAATCGATGATGTGCGACCTACAAATTCGAAGGCAGAAATTGGAAATAGATTTGTTCTTAAATCTTGACTTCTTTCCTTTGTTTAGCTTCCAATTGTTTCAATTATGGGTGCGGACTACAATTTCGAAAAGGAAGAAGCCGAAGAACAAGTATGTTCAATTTTCTTTTAGTTATGATATTTGGTCGTAGATCTTTTCTCGTCTGATTTTATTCGTTCATGCATCTGTTCATATTATATTTTTAGTCTGTTCTTATCTTGTTCATATTATGTTCTGATTAGTTTTCATAGTTTTCATATTCATATTCTGAGTTTTTGATGAATGAATTTTTTTATCTACGAATGAAGCTACGAATGAAGTTCTTGTTTTGATGAATGAAGTTCTTGTTTGATCAAATTTTTCAGTTTGTATTCTTGTTTTTGTTTCATGTTTCTGTTTCTATTTTTACAAAGGGATGAATCGAGTTTTCCCTCTTAAGTTTTTTACCTCTTAACAACTCTGCTTCATGTTTTTGTTTATGTTTTTACAAAGGGATGAATGGATTTTCCCCTCTTAAGTTTTTTTGCCTCTTAACAACTCTGTTTCATGTTTCTATTTTTACAAAGGGATGAATGAATTTTGCCCTCTTAACAACTTTGTTTCTGTTTCATATTTCTGTTTCTGTTTTTACAAAGGGATGAATGGATTTTGCCCTCTTAACAATTCTATATTTTACTGTTTTTTTTTTTTTTTTTACTACTTTGAGTGAATTGAACAATAATACTATGGGCGGTTCACAATTTGAAGTAGCCAACTTGAAATTAGTTTCAAACCGCATACTATTGGGTGGTTCACGGTTTGAAGTAACCAACCCGCATACTCCAACCCGCCCCAACCCACACACTATTGGGCGGTCCACGATTCTGAATTGTCTAAACCGCATAGTAACGGTTTGGTCTACGGTTTTAGCCCAAACCGCCCCAATCCAACCGCCGCACACCCCTAGTTACTGTGAATATTCATACTTTCACCAAAAGCACATCAAAATATATACTTTCGCCAAAACACCAAAAATACTACGATATAAACATTCATCAAAATACATTAATAAGAACATTCACACAAACAAAATGATCAAACAATCGCAATTAATAAACAAAACTCCATTAAAATCACAACTGTAACACCAAAAATCAAATAATGAACATTCAACAAAAAACAAAATCTAACCACATGAATATTCACAAACACAAAATTGATCAACAAGAGGTTCGCCACTGCCGTCGGTGAACTCTAGCGGCCAGTGGTGACGGTGGTGGCGAAAGGGCATGAGTGAAGCCAAAGAACATTCGCATGAACAAAACTCATGCCAAAAACCTCACACAATTCATATGAAATATTCATAGACAAAACACAAATCAACAAAAAACAAAAATCGAGATAACAAAAAGTTCATAAAAATCAACAAAAAATTAACACAATTATGAACATTCACATATAATAAAAGCTCACACAAATCACAAAATCAACAAAAAATTACACATAAATCAATAACAAATTACATAAATATTCATATATCTTGAATGTGGTTTGTGAATGTTCATCTTTTTTGCAACGACGATGGTCGAAGACAACGTAGCCGTCGAAAATAATGGTTGCCAGAGCCATGGAAAAACATGCGAACAAGGAAATGAGGAAAAAAAAAAGATGAAAACGAATGAGCGGACGATGAAATCAGGCACCAAAGAAGATAGATCTACACAAAATCAAACCTAAATTTCGATAAATAGGTAAACGAAAATACTATGAATCGAAACGACAAAATAAAGATTTGATGAACGACGGTGACGATCTGCATACACGAGATCTGGACAGAACGGCATGCACGAGATATGGACAGTATGATGGTAATGATTGCAGCGTTTACCAGATCTGAACAAAATGGCTGGCGATGGTTTGAGGCAATCGATCGTCGTCTTCGTCTGCAGGTGTCGCGGAGGTTGGTGGTAATCGTTCAGCGACGGCGGTCATTCGGCTGTGTGGTATCGAGAGAGGGGATTGGAGAGGCGGCTGTGTAGAAAAGGGATGAAAATATAATTCCCAATTTAAAGTAGATTGTTCATCGTCTTCGTCTGCAGGGGCAACGGTGGTTGGATGCTCTCTTTCGGCGGCAGTGGTTGTGGTGGCATAGGCGATGGCAATCGAAATATGCATGTCGGTAGTTCACGACGGTGGTTGGCGGTCGTTCAGACTTCGGCGTTTGAGAGAGATCTTCAATCAGCGGCTGTGCATGGTAATTGAAATGAAACTATAATCCTAATTTAGGGTTTCGGTTTCATGTATATATATAAGGGGTATAATTGTCTATTCAATTTTTTATTTTTATTTTTAGAAGGACTTTTCTCTAAGAATGTTTAGAAAAGGGTTTAAAAAATAAAAATTTTCAAAAACAGGTTAAATGAGTAAAGAGAAAGTAAAAAAAAAAAGTCCAAAAAAAAAAAAACCTTTAATTTATTAGTTAGTTAGCTTTGTTACTTAGTTAGTTTAGTTGTTAATTTAGATATTTTTTAAAAAACATCAAAACAACATAAGAACATAAATTATAATATATTGTTTGAAAAAAAATAGTTAGTTAGTTAATTAATTAATTAGTTTAGTTGTTAATTTAGTTATTTTTTAAAACATCAAAAAAACATTAGAATATAAATTATAATATATTGTTTTAAAAAATAGTTAGTTAATTAAAACATTATAATTTATTTTTTAAAATATCAAAAAAATAATTAGT
Organism: Eucommia ulmoides; assembly: GCA_016647705.1. NCBI lineage: Eukaryota > Viridiplantae > Streptophyta > Magnoliopsida > Garryales > Eucommiaceae > Eucommia > Eucommia ulmoides. The sequence goes on along the minus strand of CM028337.1, from coordinate 40,960,161 downwards.
TAGTTAATTAATTAGTCTACTTGTTAATTTAGTTATTTTTTAAAACATCAAAAAAATTAGAATATAAATTATAATTTAGTTAGTTAATTAATTAGTTTAGTGATTAATTTAGTTATTTTTTAAAACATCAAAAAAAATATTAGAATATAAATTATAATTAGTTTAGTTGTTAATTTAGTTATTTTTTTAAAATATCAAAAAAAATATTAGAATATAAATTATAATATATTGTTTAAAAAAAATAGTTAGTTAGTTAGTTAGTTAGTTAGTTAATTAATTAGTTTAGTTAGTTAGTTAATTAATTAGTTTAGTTGTTAATTTAGTTATTTTTTACGACATCAAAAAAATAGTTAGTTAGTTAATTAATTAGCTTAGTTGTTAATTTAGTTATTTTTTATAACATAAAAAAAAAATTAGAATATAAATTAGAATATATTGTTTAAAAAAATAGTTAGTTACTTAATTAATTAGTTTAGTTTAATTAAATCTATTATATAAAACAAGACTGATTTTTGGCTGACTAGGACAAACTTATGATTAGGACAAATAAAATATAACTAGGACAAACAAAATGCTGACTGGGACAAATAAATGCTGACTAGGATATTTAGACGACATTAATTAAGGACATAAAAGGAAATTAGGTTTGTCAAAAAAAAATAAAGTTATATATATATATATATATATGGACGTTTTGGCTTGTAAGGATACATTAATTAAGGACATAAAATGAAATTAGTTTTGTCAAAAAAGAAATAAGGTTATATATATATATGGATATTTTGACTTATAAGGATATATATAATGACCCAAAAAAAAAGTATATTATTTCTTTCCTCTCTCTAACTCTTAATTCTCCATCTCATGGCCTTAATTCCCTAAATAGAGACACGAAAATTAATTAAAAAATTTAGTCACTTTTTAATTTATTATATTATAACTAATCAATTCCTAATTTTTCTCCACCTTTAATTATTTCCTTCTTTTCTTTCTTTCTCACTCTAATTATTTCCTTACTATTCTCACTTCCTCTCTCATCAGTCGTAATCGATAAACACACTCTCTCTCTCTCTCTCTCTCTCTCTCTCTCTCTCTCTTTATTGTCTCACTCGCTTCAATCTCTTTCCCTTCCCCACCCCACATCGCTCTCGACGCCTCCCCATCCATCGCTGTCATGCCTCACACGTCGTCGCGCCACTATCCAATGCCTCGCCATCGCCATCGCATCTGTCAAAGGTAAGTCTCCCTTATTCTTCTCCTACTCTTCTTCGTTGTTCACTTCTAATTGTTTTGTTTTTCACTTCTTCGTTGTTCACTACAGCCTGATGATAACCGCTCCGTTGCCGTCTCCATCTCCATCTCCATCGCCGTCTCTCATATCCATCCATCTATGAGTATGAGGTACATTGTTTCTGATTTCATTTGTGTGTGTGTGTGTGTGTGTGTGTAATAGAAAATACCAAATGGTGGCAGAGGAAATGGAATTGAGAGTTTCAAGAGATCAATCGATGAAGAAGCACCGACATAGGCCGCGATTGAGCGAAAAAATCTTGAACAAACAAATTGAGATATCTGAACAATAGGTAAGTTTTTATTTTGTGTGTCCCATCGATTAAACCTAAAAAATCGAAAATCTAAGAATTAATTGTTCTTAATTGTTTGTTCCTTCACGATTCCAAGTGTTTATTTTTAATTATATTGTAATATTTTTGCAGATTGGGCATCAAGATTTGATAAAACATGTGACTTTTACAAACCCTGCTCGAATTTGCATTGCATATATGAGTTTATGTTGTTTTTCTCACATGTTTTTTTTTTGAGTATTTGAGTTGTAAATGACAGAATTTCTCTTCGAGCTGAGGTTGTGCATCGTTGTTTTGATGAGGCTAAAACTGTCTTAGCGAAAATTATTGAAATTGAAAAAAAACCAATAGACAAATTAGCTTAAATTAAAGCAATTTTTATATTTTTTTAAATGGTGAATTAGTGAATAATGTCTCTCATTGTTGACTGAATTAGACTTGAACCAAAGATTGTACAAACACAACTAAAAAAAATTGTAAAGTTAGAAAGATTTGGTTGTATTTTGCTTATTTATAACGAGAAATATAGAAGTATTTGTTATGAGCTTGAATGTTTTTATTTTTTTCCCCAAATTGTGGTGTGGTATAATTGTCCTTTTGACAAGTCTTTTATTTGAAAATTTTGTTATAAAATAGGATGAGAATTTTGTCTTCTAGGGTATTGTGAGAATAAAATCGCATTCAGTAACAATAATTACTATTAAAATATTTTTATAATTTCTCATAATAAAAATGAATGAAATTATAATATATGGACATTAAATTTATTGAAATCGAGAATTATAAAAATAATATATTGATAATAAATTTAAGTAACAATACTTGAAATATTAAATTTATAAAAATTTAATTAAAAAAATAATATTAAATTAAGTTCATTTCTTTTTACACCCGTGCCTTCAGGCACGGGTCATACGCTAGTTAAAATATAAATTATAATATATTGTTTAAAAAATAATTAGTTAGTTAATTAATTAGTTTAATTATTAATTTAGTTATTTTTTAAAACATAAAAAAAAATATTAGAGACTTCATATTACGAGTTTAAAAAAAATAAAAAAATTAGTTACAACTATAATAAATAGTTCATGAATATTTAGTGCAAGTGTCCAAGGTATGGATGCAGTTTGACTTACATAAAAGTACATAGGGAAAAACTATAATTTTCCCTGAACAGAAATATACATGGAAGTAAATGATGCATGCAAAATCACATTTAATATCATTTTTAAAGATAATGTCTTTTTAAAGATTCCAACGGTATTTTTAGTGGGTAAACGTGTCCACAATAGTTAATTAAATATCGAACTTGGGACTAATGCGAAAGTTATACTTATCCTTGCCGTTTAAAAATTACAACTAAAATGTGTTAAGTTAAAATAAATAAATTAAAGAATCAAAATTGATTGACCGTGATCATGGCACTAGTTCCACTCTTTTACATCACCATTTTTCGCTAAGTAGCCCACCGTAAGACAACACAAGTAATTATGGTGATAGGTTCGATATAGTTGATAGTCGCAGTGTATCAGAGAAGAGTTAGATGCAGACGTTGCGTTGGAAGCGGAGGAGAATGATGGGGATAGAGACGAAGATCTAAATGTTGGACCTAGCAGGCAAGGGAATCAAAGTTAGAAATTTGAGTTGGACAGGGTTATTCCATTTTTTAATAACTTGGACTGAGGTGACGACGATAACATGGCGAAATACAAGCTGAAGTTACGGAAGAATTTCTAGACACCAGAGATGGACAAATTCTATACCGGTATGGTCTTTAAGGACAAGAAACACGTCCAGGAGGCATCGAAATATTACCACGTCATGAAGAACAAAGAGTATTGTGTGGGAAAAATAAAAAAGAAAATCTGGTCAATTAAATACCTGCGTGGATGCGGTCGGAGGTTGTGGACGATTATGAAAAAAAGCCACGGTATGTTTCAGATTACGCAGTACATGGGGCAACACACATGTTTCCATAATCATACTACTTTAGATTATAAAATTTTGGATTCTGGTGTTATTGTGAACTTAATATTTGTACAAGTCGAACAGAATCCAGAATTGAAGATGAGCGTTGTTGTGGCTTACGTGAAGGAGTCTCAAGGATTCACCATCTCTTGCCGAAAATCTTGATTGGCTAGATCTAAATCCATCGAGACCTTGTTCGGAGATTGGAACGAATCATATCGGAAGTTGTTGAAGTTTATGATCGCGTTGCAGCACTATAATCCAGGTAGAATTGTCGAGTGGAGCACTGTTCTGACTGATATGTGATTAGTGGTTTATTTACCAACAAATAAAATATTTTTAGGTTCAAATATTTGTGTGTTTTCAAGTATTTTTGTTAATTTAATATGTTTTTGTATTGTTTTGTACGTTTATAAATAAATGGGAAACAAGATGCAAAATCGGTTCAGATGCAGTAACATTAAGACCATTTTTGACAATGATGCAATCCGATTTTGAAAACTCTCAAAATATGGAAGTTGTAGATTTATGTCTTAGATTTTTATAGGTTTTTAAATCATGTCAATCAGAGTTTGGAAGAGAAAGTTACGGCAAAATACAAATTAGGCGCCAACCACTATCCCTATATCGTTGCAGCGATGATTTGATCGCTGCAGCGCCATTCCGGTAGTGAGTTTTCTTCCTTCCATAGCTGCAACGATGAATTTGATCGCTACAGTGCTTGGACAGCAACTGACATTGATATTTTTAGATATTTTTGAGATATTTGGCATTTCTCTTAATTCTTACTCATTCCTAGAAGACCAAGAACGTTTTTAGGAGTTTTTTGAGAGCTCAAGATCATACCAAGTAAGAGAATTCATAAATTGGAGAAGAGAAAACAAGATCGGAGTGAATTTTATGAACGTGGAACCATCCATTCTTCAGATATCGGCTATTCTCCCTTATTTCTCTCTTTATTTCTAAACTCTCGTTGGTTGTTTGATCATGTATATATCATTTTAAGTTGAATATTTGGTTATGGCCATGAACTAAACGTTTATTATTTAGGGATTGATGAAATTTACATATATTATGTTTTAGTAATTCTATGTTTCGTTATATTTTAGTTTAATTAGTTTAGTTTAGTTTTATATTTTTGCAAAAACCAAAAATTGGAACGCCTAAATAATGTTCGGTTACGAAAATCGCGATACTTAGCGACAATTTAATTCAATCCCTGTGGATACGACAACCCCTCACTTTCTATACTATTAAAACTTGACCTCGTGCACTTGCAAATAATTTAAAGCAATTTAAATATCACTAATAGTATGCCTGGCTACAGGACGTTTGACATGGTGTTTTAGGCATTCAAACTTTCAGTTGACGGATGGCGTTATTATCGGCATGTCCTCACGATTGACGGGACCCACTTGGATGGTAAATATGAGGGGAAGATCTTAATCGCTATTGGAATGATATTGTTCAACAAGTGGTATCCTTTGGCTTTCGCTGTCGTACAGAATGAGGACTACCGCTGCTGGCGATGGTTCATCTACATGCTTAAGCGTCATATTGTAGGAGATCGTCCTGAGGTAACATTGATATCTAACAGACACGAGGGCATTACTAGTGTAGTTGACGACCTGTGTCTTAATCAACAGAACGAGCTCGTCCGATATCACCGATTTTGTTTACGGCACCTTTACAACAATTTCAACAACTTCGCTAAAAATCAACAACTGAAAGATCTTGCTTATAATGCAGGTGTTGCGATACAAATTCAAAAATCCGATGCAATCGTGGAAAATATAAAAAAAAATATTGGGGTGCATAGGTGGTTGGACAGTATTGACGCTTACAAATAGACCAGGGCACACGATGGTGGTAAGCGTTAGAGACTGATGACGACCAATTACGCTGAGATATTTAATAACTATTTGAAGAGTGCAAGAAATATTCCAATTATTGCATTCGTGAATATCACTTTCTATAGGATGGTGTTGGCCAAGTAAGCTACCCAAGAAGGAGATGAATTGAGTAGTTATAAAAAGTTAAACAAATTTAAATATTTTCAACACTTAATTAATCAAATAATTAATTTATCCTAAATCAATTATTATCTTTGTTATGCAGCAGATAAGTGTATTTAATTTAAGTGCATACCCAAACAAAATGTAAAGAAATTAAACAATGCAGCACACCAAGATATATCCTAGTTCAGCAAGTTAGTCTTGCCTAATCCAGTCCCCCGAGCTCCACGGAGTTTCGCACTCTCTGAAACTCAAATTCCTTTAAAGGTTGGAATCAAACTCTTACAACGATTATTTTACCAGACTTGTAATCAAACTTTACAATTATCATTTTTTCAAACTAAGGAAGAACCTTATCTTTTTACAAGGTTAAAAACTAACTTAATTCTATTACAAGAAGAATTATCACCTAATCTTTTTCCCAGGTGCAGGAATAACCATATCTTTTTACCAAGCTCAAGACTAATGTAACGGGCCGATTTTTCAAGGCCGCCACACGGTTTCTCCCCTTGGAGAATTAACGCCAAATCCGAATGACCAATATTTTATTTTTTAAATTTGAGAATTTTTACAATGCGACAGAGACAATTATATTCAATTACTCATAAATCTAATATTATCATTTTTAAAATCCAATTCCAAGTTCTGATTCCAAATAAGTGGATCATTTCGTAATATTATAACCAACTTTGGATATCTCAAAGTTCAACTTCTTGGATATTTCATAATATCATGGAATTGTCATAACCTTTGTATCCAAGCAACAGTCGAATTATAATTATCGATGCATAATGGCCATAATTATAATTACAATATCTCATTTTATTAAATTAGAGATTTGTTTTACAACTAAGGCGATAGTTATAATTGTCAATTTATCGAATCAATTTTACAATAGTAAATAATCAATACAAATATTACAAATTAGATAAAAATTCAAATAGAATTCATGGTGCCGTTTCATTTTCACCGGTCCTATAATCAAAACTGTGGGGGTTTGAGTCAGAACTCAATAGAATTTCAATCTCTCTAATACGTGTATTTAATTAATACAACAAATAAAACACATAAATATGATTTCCACATAATTTTCACATAATCGTAATTATTTCATGGAAATTAACAACTATAATTCGATAACAATAATAACATAAATATCACAATAAAGAAATTAAATATATATTAAAAGAGTTGGCAATTCTACCTGAAATCCGAAACTGAAATCCGAACCAAAATATTCAAAATATATAATACCATCCTTGTTTTTGTGATATATCATTTGTGTGTGTATATGTGTGTTTATATATATATATATATACACACGTATAAGCTTAATATATATACATATATACTGAAACTTCATTCACATCCCTTTCTATCCTTATAATTATATAATATCTATATAATATATAGGTCTTGATCAAGTTTTCACTTTCCACCGCCACTTTAATACCTTTCATGTGTGGGTAATGAGGTAAATTCATGGCCACCATTTTTTTTCCTCTTTTTTTCTTTTAATTTTATGGCCACAAACGATTGCTTAATCATTAAGATTTTGAAAAATTACATTTAACATTCATAATTATAAAGTAATTCATATTAAACTCAATAATTACACTTATCTCCTAAAAAATTATCAAATATTTATTTATACTATAAATTTACAAAATTAACCCAAAAATATTAAACTTATTTAATATTTTCAAAAATATAAATTTTCGGGGTATTACAATCTACCTCCCTTAAATAAATTTCGTCCTCGAAATTTCGTTTGAAATAATTAATCGAAAATCACCACTAAGCTCCTGTTGCACTATTATAATAAAAATAACAATAATGTTTGATGAGTGTAAAAATGTTCACCCCAACGCAACACCGCCACGTATCCACACATCTCCACGAAGATCAAGTCATACCAAGGATTAAGTGTGAAGATTGTGTCGAGTAGAGGCACACCTTAGCCCATGCCAGCCACTCTAAAGACAATTAGCAGCACTCTCTAGGATGATCGGGCGAGCCGCGCTGAGATGGGGAATCCTTCCCTATCACACCCCGCCCGGGACACCCATCACCCTGGGCCCCCCGTGACGTCAACACGACATCACCCTGAATGTCCAACCCACTAGAGACAACAAAGTACATGCATAAATATGCAAACCCAAAAACAGGTCATATATATGTATATATAAACATTCTAATTGGGGACAGACCCATCCTTACAAAAAAAAAAATTACTAACAACAAAGATACACAACCCTGGACCTCTCATTGCTTCTCCTCAAGTAGCGCCTCCAACATACTTCCTCCCTATCGCATTCCCGATTCACCATATATAACAAAAAACCACACATCCACCGACTAGCCATAGTGATCGTTTTAATCTCACAATCGGGAGTTGCAACGATATCGTACTATCCGTAGGATATGCCTTCCTAGCGGAATTAACTGCGCAGATAATCACCTATCGGACGTCTCCGGAGGACATAATATCAATCACCACCTGCCGGACCACCCTCCCAACAGGACATAATATGAATCACCATCTGCCGGACCACCCTCTTCACAGGACATAAACTATGGCATCGCCCAAACAACATCGTCAAACCACAAACATCACCCAAAATTCGCTTGATCCATACAAGTTATAAATTTTTCCCATTTTAAAAGAAACACATTTCATAATATAATTGAAAATAAATTTGCTAGAAGACAGTACACTCACCTGATGATTTGCTCCCAAACGCTTTACCGCCTCTATGTTATCGATCCTCCGGTAATTGCGAACCTATTTATGACAGGGCCTATATTATTATTTGAGATAAAATAACATAATCATGCAATGCAAGCCCTACGTCCATTAATTTCTCATTCCCCACATTTGTCATGTAAAAATATTATTCAACTAGTATAGGGCCGTTAAAGTTTACTATTTAAACTTAATTCATATAAACGGTCTTATTAGTTATTGTCTTCATTTTGACACTTTAAGGCTAGAAAACTAATTTAGTACTCATAAAAGCTAATGAGAAACGTTACCCGCTCCGAAACGATTGTCGATTTCTCTTAAAATTTCTTATTTTATTACTTCTGCTCCCACCACCTCAGCGAGAGATCCACCGCCACGGTGAACACACTTCTTCACTTTACTGGTTTACCCACTGGCACTCCTACGCCTAGGCCGTAGATCATCCGCCTAGGTGAACACGCATCTTTTCTCTGTTTTTGCACACCGATGCTCCATCGCCTTAGCGAGACTTCCCACCGCCTCAGCTAACACGCCTCAGTTTCTTTTTATTTGCGTTCTTATGCTCCTCCGCCTAGGTGAAGTTTTTCACCGCCTAGGCGAACTCCTCCCGTTTCTGTTTCTATTTCCTGAAAACCAGTCGCTCCTCCCTCTCTTTTTCTTACTAACTCCGGCAGCTCATTTTACCTTCCAACTTCCCCGATCAACCACACCAATGCCACCGTTCATTCTACGAAGCCCACCCTTTCAAACCAAAACAAAACACCATAATACAGCAACCCACACATGCACCTATTACACCCAAAACAGCAAAACAGAACACACAATCCGGTTCACGCACTAACAAGATGACAAACAACCCTTGAAACCCCATTTTTTGCTGAAAATAACCTTACCTTCTCCGGCGATCAACCTCACCGACGTCTTCTTCCTCTGGTTCTCTCTCTAGTTTTCTGATTTCTCTCCTCTTCTTCAGGCTTTTTGATCAAAATTATAGGGATTATTAAATGGCATAGGTTTTTGTGGATTGGTTTGTGGTTTTGTTCATGCCATGTCGCTTCTCTCCCACACCTCCCTGTCTCCAACTGAGCTTACGGCACACACACACACGCAGGCATGCATATATATATTTAAAAATATCTTTTGTTCAAATACACCCTTCTCCCTCAATTTTTTTTTTTGAATCTTTATTTTAGTCCATTTTAACCTTTATAAATTTCTACAATTTTTAATTTCTCCCCTAACATTTAATTTTTTGTAAATTAGGTGAAAATTTGCATTTCAAGTTTAAAATAAATGTTTCTAAATTTGTAATTTGACCCATAAACTTTTGATTCAAAATTTTAATTGACCAAATTTTACCCCGAACTCCCAATTATTCTAAAATGCAACTAAAATGGCGTACATACTACGATTGGGGTCTTACATTCCCTATCTTAACAGCCTCCGCAGCGGCATTACTCATCCTAGAAATCAACTCTGCAAGCTCCTCAACAAGGCCCCCTTCTCGTCTCCGGCTATCCGAGAAGGGCAAGGCAGAAAGCCCCCTCATAACTCCCTCTTCCCATTTCCGGCTATCTAGGAAGGACAGGAATGGATTTCCCCATCTGGGGTACAACAGAAATGTGTCTTCCTCGGTTTGTGGGCTAGTTTATTTCCCCAACTATAAATATCCCCAAATGTCTATAAATATCCCCAAACTATTCATAAATATGCCAAAATATTCATAAATATCCCCAAATATCCATAAATATCCCCAAATATGGTCAAAGTAAGAAGCTTTTTTGTAGCCTCTCATTGGTTATATACCAAGATGGTACAATTATGTGATATTGAGGAGACACTAATTCATGCTTAAACCCTTAAGCTAATCCATTCCATGCCTATATATAGGAGGGTATACTATTTCCCAAAGATAGATGAATTTTTCTCCCTCTTCTCGATATATTCTCTTTAAATTTTCCCCCCGTACGCTGATTCTCATGCCATAGGAGACACGCTGGGACCATCCCAGTAAGTCCTTTATACAAGTTTCCAGGTGCTCCCCATCTCAGATCTGCTTCATTTCAAGCCTCGATTTACTTTTCCACGAGTCACAAGGTATTTTGATAATTCTCTTTCCAGACTAGAAGGCTTTTGGGCCAATTTCAATTCGGACCTATCCCTTCTTGGCCAGGGACCTCTCTACGGATAGGAAGCTCCACGGGTTGAAGATCTTCATTCTAGATCTCTCCGTCTCTACCAACGCTGATCGGACTATATCATTAAGGTCATCCAAAATCCGACATCAACAATTTGGCACCGTTCATGGGAAGCGCTACTAAAGGCCTTCCTCCAATCATCTTCTCTCATCCCAGCTAAAGGTTAGATGATTACAAGGTCTGGTCCGTTTTTGAGACCAAGAGACCCAAATAGCACGGTGTATAGAAACCTTCCTAGAGAAATGTTAAGAGTCCCCAGGACGGATGCGAAGACTATAGACCCCATCCCGGAAGAAAAAGAAAATGCACTCCCCATCAACTAGGTTGGCCCGTCGGCTCCGCCTGTAGGGCCCCACATTGGACTAGCTACCGGAGCTGTGGATACAGTGCAGTTTGATGACTTCGAACGTCAGTTATTCCAGTTTCAATCTTATCTTGAAACTATTCTCTTTTGCCTGTCACCAGCCCTGGATCAGTGGGGACCGATTCTCCGAAATGCAGAGGGAGAGATTCATCACCTGATGCTGGCTCCAGATTAGCAGCCGATTCTCTAGTATGCAGGGGGTGAGGATCATCACCAAGGATCGAACCGTGTCATCCACTCTAAAGAGCATGTAACGAGAGAATAACCTCACCCGCGCGATCGACCGGTAAGGGAACGGAATCTAGTCCCACCGACCACTTCTGATTTCACATATTTTCCCTCATAGACTTTCCGAATAGAGGACTGCCATGATCACCGTGGTCACCATCTGGAAAGAACCTTCAATAACACCACCCATGCTGATCGCAGAGTTCTCTGTGCTCGGGAGGTTGACTCTCACTCCCCTACCACTGAAAGGCAGGGGTCAAGAGCAGTTTTCAGCCATGTTATAGTACTGCCCAGGAGAGAAGCTACGTTAGAAAGGCGTATCGCCGAGATGGAGGCAGCGCTTGTACAAATACAGGGCCCTAAGAGGGCTGCTGGACTCCCTTCAGGTATAAGGTCCATTTTTATCGATGATAAAGTGCTTGAGGTGATCCCGTATAGGTTTTCCAGTTTGCAAATAGCCCCTATAACGAAACTATCGACCTTATTGATCACCTCTCTGTTTTCGTTGCATTCATGGATATTCATATGGCCTCTATGGTAGTAAGGTGTAAGTCATTTCCTCTCACTCTCACCAGAATGGCCAACACTTGGTTTCAAGAATTGGCTCTAGCCTCAGTCTCATCGTTCACTCAACTGGAACAGTTCTCTTAGCCCAGTTCGACTTTTCCCGAAAAAGGCCCAAAACGGCGACCTATCTTCTCGCCCTCTAGTAGGAAGTAATGAAAACCTTGGGTAATTTCGTTACCAAATTTCATAGGGAAAGTCTGAGCTATGGTGGTATTCCAAACGTTGTGGCTCTAAACGCGTTCATTGATGGGCCGAGGCATCGAAGACTATCTTATGACCTGTGCTCCTGGCCCTCACCGAACCTAACTGTTGCCTTGGCTCAGGGTACCAACTTCTATGAAGCCAACCTCAGAGATGCCATGAAGCAAAAACGAGAAGAGACTCAGAAGAGAAAAGGTCGAGCAGAGGACGGGTCGAGTAAAGAGTAGGGATCGTGAAGGTTACAAGATGGGGGTGGTTAGGACCTTTTCCCAAGGATCGAAGACATCCTCCACCCTCAAGGATTCGCCCAGGATTCAGCAACAATTTTTGCTGAAAATGCCGGAAGAGAATTCTTCCCGCCAGCTTCTCCCCCTAGAGGAAAACCCATGAGGAAACCCGTTTCCAAATACTGCGAGTTCCACTATGACCGAGGTCACTAAACGAATGAATACTTCCAGCTCGAAGAAGATATCAAGGCCCTCATAAAAAGGGGGTACCTTGGTCATTACGTCCGCAAAGAGAACGTAGGCTCCGAAGAGAGTAGTCGCCGAGATGTGTCAACCGAGAATCGTGGCCGACCCCCACCGAGAAGAGAAGATAAAGAATTTGATGATGAGATGTGTATAGATGGTGAAATAAATGTGATAAATGGCGGCCTCAGCCTCGGAGGAGAGACCACCTCTTCCCAGAAGAGGCACAAGGGTAAAACAAAGAGAAAAGCCAACGAGGACGTGTACGAGGTGGGCACAATTGATGTCGCCTCTAACAATGTCGTTTCCTTTAGTAAAGCCAACCTCCAAGGGATCCATACCCCTCACGATGATGCCTTGGTAATTTCGGCCCTAATCAACCACTACAAAGTGGGGCAAATCCTAATCGACAAAAAAAGCTCCGCAAATATCGTCTTCAAATGGACTTTCGACAAAATAAATGTGAGTTCAAGCACTGTGAGACCTTTCCCCCTTGTCGAATTCGGTGAGGATATGGTAAACTCTATTGGCTGGGTCTCATTTCCCTTCACGGTTGGCGTTGTTCCTACTTCGACCATAGTTTGGGTCGAGTTCCACATCGTGGACCAATCTTCTCCTTACAATACAATCATTGGGTGACAGACTTTGGCGGCGTTAAAAGTCATTTCCTCTCCCTACCATCAATCAATGAGAATTTCCTACAGAAAGAGAGATATGGGAGGTGAAAGGAAATCAAGAGACCTCCACATCTTGCACCAGAAGGGCGCTCAAGAAGAAGAAATAGCAGTTAATGGTCGGGACCGAGAACGGAGAGGTTGAGCTTATGGCCCTATCTGATCCCGAAACCGTGCCTATCTACGATCCCTGAGATGAGAAACCTCAACCACGGACCCATGAAGACCTGTTAGAAGTACCTATTCACCCCACTATTGAGGGCAGAACCATTTGGATTGGTGCCAAGCTCAGCACGGCCTACCAAGAAGAATTAACCGATCTCGTTAGGAAAAACTATGATGTGTTCACTTGGTCCCACAACGAGCTTCCTGAGATTGATCTGAGCATTGCCATGCATTATCTCCATGCTGACCCTCACCATCCCCCTGTGAGGCAAAAAATAAATAAATTTCACCCGGCGCGTCAAAAGCTCATTAAGCAAGAAATGGATAAGTTAGTTAAATCTTCTTTGGTGGAAAGGTGGAATTTCCCGATTAGCTCTCCAATGTCGTCCTCGCACCAAAGGCTGGGAACAAATGAATTCTTTGCAAGGACTTCAAAGACCTCAATAAGGCGTACCCCAAAGATTTCTTCTCTTTGCTGAGAATAGACTTGGTTATAAACGCTACGGCGGGGCACAGACTCTTGAGTTTTCTGGATGCTTGCTCCAGGTACAATCAAATCTCTATGTTTCTTCCCGACAAGGGAAATACCTCATTCATCACGGACAAAGGCATCTACTATTATAAGGTTATACCCTTCGACTTTCGCAATGCCGGGGCTACATATCAAAGGCTCATGAATAAGATGTTTAAGGAAGAGATTGGTTCAATAATAGACGTTTACATTGATGATATGCTCGTAAATAGCACCAAGGCATATAATCACATCGGCCATCTCCAAAACTGTTTCGACAAGCTCCGAACTCATTGCATGAAGCTGAACCCCACCAAATGTATGCTTGTTTTTCCACCGTTCTTCGACCGTTCTTGGTTCGATCTGATCGTTTATGCTCCGTTTTTCTACATTTTCACCCCACACACCTGATTTATACAAAACAAATAAAAACTAATTAAAACATAATAAAATACTATAAAATTGCTCGAAAACTAACTTAGTTCGTTTTGAAAATAGATAGGTAGATCACACCTATCAAATACTTCCAAACTTGGAATTTTGCTAGTCCTCGAGCAAAACACTCACACGAAAATGAAAAACACAACTAAATTAAATAACAAACAACCTAAACATAACGATATGCGAATTTTACATTCTTCTACCGACCAAGTTATTTTCCCTCAACAACCACCAGTCATATCGAGTTCGGGCGGTAAAACGCACCATGTGATGTTCTAGAATTTTGACATGCAATGATGGTGAATGTCATTCTAGATCCTGTAAACATGTTTGTGCGAGACTCAATAATACAACTATCTAAGACCGGATTGGATTATCCACCAACGAAACTTATGACTTAGACCGTATAGGACTAGGATATCCATATGCTTGATTAGGGTCCACTCTCCACTAATGTAGGCTAGGAAGTTCAAGAGATCAGAAGGACTTGGTTGGGTGTTTGAATATTTGGCCAAGGGTATTTCGGAATAGAAAAGGAGTTAACGTTGTTAACTTAACATTACCCAAGGCTCAACGCTTGGCACATTCACTCTCGAACCCCCATAGATAAATTGGAAACAATTCTAAACAAATATTTTAGACCAACGTATTCACTTGTCAAAACAAACGTAAAAAAATTTTAAACTTACCACACCTCCAAACTTTTTCGATTATCATGATTTCACAGGTGTGGTTAAAACGAAAGAAAAATGACAAGTGAGTACAAAATACTGAACCAATCTGAAGTTCACCCTAAACTCAACCGCTCACATCAAGAAGCATTTGCAACTGCTAACTTGATTCACTTAAATGTGCCTTTAAATTCAGCGATATAGGTTTGGAAAAAAATCAACTGGTCAGGGTATTTGTTCGTGTATTCAGAATTGAAATGTCATTTTAGGCTTTGACAGTATAACGAGGGATAAACATGTTACAAGGTAGGCTTCAAAAGCTCAAGCGATAAAAAGAATGCCTAAATCACGTCTCCTGAACTACATCGCCTAGGATTTCGCCTCAAGCTTCCATTTAATCAGGTTCTATAATCCTTAATTTGTCATGAGTTTGGCTAATCGATAATCATCCTCAAATCAATTTAATAGAAGTACATTGAGTCTATGTGCTCGTGCAAATTAGGATCTACAATAATTTTCACCAAAGTGCATTGTCAAGCACACAGAACACACATGCATGGGTATTACCCTTGACCTCGAAAACAACTAGGGGGTAATATCATCATCGGGTAACGGCCCAGATGAACTCAAAACTCAGCATGCAACAACAAATACAAACAAACACAAACTAACCTAAACAAACATGCACACAAGAAAACAATAAAACATTTATCATACTATACTACACATCACTTCCGAACTTACAACGGACAGTGTCCTCAGTAATCTCAATCATCAATCTCAACATATCAAATTAAAGCATGCTACGAATGGGGTTTAGAACACGTACCTGGGAGGCGATAGAATCTCGCCTTCGAATCAAGTCAGATGAGATGGATTTAATTTATTTTGGACCTTGGGTTGCCTCCCAAGAAGCGCATGGTTTAATGTCCTCGGCCCGACACATGCCCTCAAGACTGGCGATACGTTGCAATGAAAGAAACGCAAGAGTACCTGTCGATCTAACATCTTCATGCACCCTGCAGGAAAACAAAAACAAAACTACAAAGAAAAATTATAAACACTAAAAAAATACCTAAATTAAAATCAAGTTATTTACTCACAATATCAATAATAACTCTCAAACACAATCCCCGGCAATAGCGCAAAAAACTTGTACGATGAGCGTTTTTACACGAATGCGTATTGACTACTCGCAAGTGTATAAGGTCAAGTTTTAGTATAATGGATCTTTAAGATCGGGTATCATGTCCATAGGGATTAGTTGTCGTTATTATCGAATACCGTGTTTATCATAACCTAATTTTATCTAAGCGATAAAAAAGGAATTTAATTAATTAATATTAATACTAATATAACCTAATTTAATCAATACTAATTATACTAATACGAGATAGGTAGGGGATGGATTATCTAGGGATTAACTTTATTTACTTAAACGTGGATTTTATTTAGTTTACAATAACGGCGCTCGACCTATTCGACAATCTCAGTTCGTAAACTCTCCCGCCACCTCTCTCGAGTGTAAGACGAGGGAATACGCGATTTCGTGTCAACGAAGAAGTCCCCCTCAACATCTTAACGACCCTAGGTCATGTGAGTCTTACCCCAACATCATTGATTGCACACAATCCAACTCCCTCCCGGGTTATTGGATCGTCGCGTTGTGTTTACCCTAGTCCGAATCCGAGATTACCTCTCCGAAGTGCCAAACCCCGTATTCCTGATATATCTATCTAAGCATAATAAACATACAATACGACAAACACAATCAAAAATAGCGAAGAACAATCACTAAAGAAACACAACTCAAACAAAACTACGTTTTCATAAATAATATTAATCCCATATATAATCCATGTTTAACTCATGGTCATAACCGTTATACAATTAAAATCGAGATAAACATGCTCAAACAACTATCGAAGTTAAGAAATAAAAAGGAAAATGGATGAACTTAGCCGATATCCAAAATTTAGCCTCTAAAACCGTTCACCAATCGCTTCTCCTTCTCCGCGTAGTAATCTTCTCCTTTGAATTTGTTTGAGCACTCCCCATACTCTCTCTCTATTCTATACTAAGCCCTAAGGGCTCTAATGGCTGGAGAAGAGCAAAGGAGAGGATAGGAAAGGGGATTAAATAGAGAAAATATCTCAAAAAAAAATATAATCTGTGCAGAGGTGACCGCCATGGCAGTGGGTAACATGGTTCTGTGATCGTCTAGGCGGTAAAGACAATGGTGGAATTGGTGACCATCCTACAGTTTTTATCACCGTGTCGGTGGATGTCCAGTAAGATTAGGTCTTCTTTGCATTTTCACCGCCGTGGCGGTGGTCTCGATGCCGCGGCAGTGGGCTTCTTTTTAGAATATTGTCTCCTTGCTTGTTTTTCCATCATTCTTCGACCGTTCTTAGTTCGATCTGATCTTTTATGCTCTGTTTTCCTACTTTTTCACCCCACACACCTGATTTATACAAAATGGATAAAAACTAATTAAAATATAATAAAATACTATAAAAACGCTCGAAAACTAACTTAGTTCGGGTTGGAAATAGATAGGTAGATCACACCTATCACCTCTTCACGGAATTTTGTGCCAGACTGGGGATCCAGACCCACTTTGCATTTCCAGGGCACCCCCAAGCCAATGGATAAGTGGAAGTTACCAACTGCACAATTCTCCATGGACTCAAGACCATATTAGATAAATCAAATGGAAGATGGGTTGAAAACGTATGTCCCGTTCTTTGGGCATATCACACTACGACAAGAACCCCTACAGGAGAAACCCCTTTCGCGATGACTTTCGGATCAGAGGCGGTGATCCCTGCCAAAATCGACATACCCTCTCCTCGGACAGTAGTGATCTTCTACCCGAATGAAAATGATGCCTCCTTAGCTCTTAACCTTAATATTCTCAAAGAAAGGAAAGAACGTGCATGTATTCGACAAGCAACTTATCAACAAACGGCGGCCAGGTATTACAACAGAAGGGTCCATCCTAGGTCATTCGACGTTAGAGACCTTGTTTTTCGAAAAGTAACCTTGGTCACCAAGGATTCAACCACCAGTAAGCTTACCCTATCATCGGAAAGACCATATTGCGTCACTCGTATTGCACGGCCCGACACTTACAAATTAGAAATAGAAAAAAGTATCCCCTTAAGGCACTCTTGGAATACAGACCATTTGAAATGCTACTACCCTAGAGAGGAAGCTCCGGTGGACTTGTAAAGTTTTTCACTTTTTGAAACTTGTAAATAACCTACTTATGAATGGAAGAAATGTTTTGTTCAGTTAGCTCTCTATTTTCCAAATTTTGTCAGTAGCGGGGAAGTGCAGCCCCCATCCTATCTCGGATTAGGATGAACAACCCTCCCCATGAATCTCCAAATTGCATGTACGCGAGGATGAGTAGCCCTCCGTCCCATCTCAAATAAATATGTGTTGCCCCCAACTATTCGTTAAGAAGAAACGGTATCCCGGCGCCCAGTGTCAGGGGTAATCTCTATAAAAAAAACCATCCCGGTACACCACGTTAAGGGTATAACCAGATTCTCTTCGCAGATCGATAGTTTATACCCGGGGACTGACCAAGGTCGTCTTTCGATGGCCAAACATCGATTGGGTCTGAGAACCTATGGGTAAGCATCTTACCCCTAACAGCCGAACTAGTCTCAAGCAACATAAAGGGACGATACCCCTGGAACGATAATTTGAGATAACCTAAAAAGGCTCAGGGATGAGCCCTGCTAAGGAGAACCCACCTGTGACTGGCCACAGGGGGCCGACCTAAGGTTACCCTACTGGGGATTGCGAGGGCCAGATTTTATACAGGTACCACCCCTGGAATATTACCTACCACCCGAGCTTTGCTCAGATACTAGGCTGGGGGGCAAGGAGGTTATTGATATAGTAAAAAGATATGGTGAAACAGCATGAAATGATGTCTTTCTTGAGAAGAGGAGGCATGGTCTCTTCTCGGTTTGAAGTCCGAGAAGGAGAATATGGTTTTTTCTTGGCCACTTGTTCGAGAGGCGTAAAACTGAATGAAATAAAATTAATTTTTTTTAAGAAAAAATGAATGATAATTACACAAGTGTCGAGGATTGTCCACCCAGAGCAGAACACCACCGAGATCAGGAAGAATCGTAAAAGGACGTCCAATTGGCTAAGACGAAAGGCAAAAGGCAAAAGGCGAATATCATAGCTAAGAATGTCCAAGTCTTCAAAAGTAGCCGAGAATGGGACATCTTGGTTAAAAAAGTCCAAAAATATCCAAGTCTTTATGAATGACCGAGTAGGGGCTCAGGTCCATCTCCGAGATAGATTCAAGCAATTTACCAAGCAAGAATCTAACTCTATGTCCTGACAACTTGCCAAGCTTAGGCCTCTCCCCATCTCTATATCTCCGAGATAAGGATGGGAACAACGCTCCGCCGCCTGGAAGAAGAACCGTTCCTACTCCAAGAAAGAGATAATTCTCTAGGGACAGACAAAAACTCAAAGGCACACAAATACAAATTCAAAAGCAGTAGAGGAAATCATGCAGAAAATCACAAAGTGTTTGGAATCTTCCGAGAATAAGTCAAAAGGGATTTCTTGGTCATTCAAACATCCATCACAATTCCAAGGGCCCCAAAGCCCATAACAGAAAGGCCTTTTTCAAGGCAAAGAGGCTATGGCGCCAAAAAAAAAAAAAAAAAAAAAACAAGTACAAGATTTTTTTTGGGATTGATCCAAGACTGAGTTGAATTAGGGTTGAAATTTTTACTGGCCAGTGGAAGACGGTCCGACTTCAACTTCACCAGAGGGGGGTTCGTTCTACTCTGCCGTAATGCTCCCTTGGACGGTATCTATTTTACTCAGGCCGGCAGCTACTTCCCCTATCTCGACATCAACATTGCCCTATTCAGCTCCAACATCCCCCATCTCGGCATATGCACCTCCTTGCTCGACTTCGGCATTCCCAATCCTAGGACTGACATCTCTTTCAACATTTGAGTAATCTATACTGATGTCATAACTGGGAAGTTTGGGTACTGGTGATGCAAATTGCGGATTGTGTACCTATGGCCATCCTCTACCATTTCAGCAGCCAACAACGTTTTTATCCCGACGAAGACTAGAGACTCCATCCATTCGTTAACAGTATCCTCCTTGGCTTTAGCAATGGCAATGTTGTCCTCCTTCTTTATCTCTTTCATCCTCTTCCGGAAAGTAGTGAGGTCAGCCTCAAGCTTGCGGAACGAGAGTCAAAGACCTCATTCTCCTTAACCAACTTCTTCTTCTCCTCAGTCAACCTTTTGACGTTTTCTCTAGCGTCATCCTCACTCATCATCAATTATTTGTTCATCTCGTGCCACTTTCTCGCCTGGGCCAAGTACTGCCTGCATTCTTCATTGAGTTTGTGCTCTATCTCAAAGGCAGAGTTGAGGCGTGTAGACAAAGAAGAGACCCCAGACAACACCTGCAGAACATAAAAGAAAAAATGTGTCATATTATTACCCAATAACAAAATGCAATGAAGAGTCAAAGTAAATCTTGGTATTATCCTTACCGACAATACATCCTTTTGCAACATGGAAACAGTCCTCGCATCCGATTCAGCATTCACTTGCTCTTGGTCTTTGGGAGGGGATGATCTGGCTGACGTAGGCAAACTGCGTCTCTGGGTGGTCCAAAACCCCTTGGCCGAGAAGAAGACTTGTATCCGAGGTAGGGAAGGGGGTGGGGGTGGAAGTTTTGCTTAGCTGGGGGGCTCCAAGGGTCCCATCAGCTCTGGCCTTTTTTGATCCCTCAGCCCCTATCCTTTCTGCCTTCCACTTCCCCCTCTCTTGGCTTGCCCCAATGCTGCCCTTCTCGAAAGAAAGCGTGGAAGCTTGCCCAGATCATGACGACGTCTCCTTCTCAGCCGCAGCCTTGGCTTCTCTCCGCTGTTACTCTCTCCTTGTTATCCTCATTGCTACATCCTCTACCCCGACCAGGGCCTCACCTACGGAGATCATTGCAGCAATATTGAGTGCGCCCCCATTTTTAAGAAAGATTTTTTTTTTTTGCATTTCAGGAAAATGAATGATGAGAGGGGTTTTTCAAAGCGTTGATTTTTCTCATAAAAATACCCAAGCCAATTTGAAAAAAAAAAAAAAAAAAAAAAAAGTCGCCACCTAGCATTGAGTTTAATGGTGTGCTAGGTCACCTAAGTTTTTTATTTATTTATTTATTTATTTATTTATTTATTTATTTATTTTTATTTTATTTTTAAAAATGGCTTAAATAAATTTTTGGACTTCAAAAGCACAGTCTGACTAAAAATTTGCTTTAAGGGTTCGGGGTCAGTTATACTCGAGGAATGTGTTAGGCACCCCAAGTCGTCCGTCTGAAAACGGTATCTTATCCAATTAAATCCTATTAAAATTTAAGTCCAAATGTTTTATTTTATTGTGAAATCCTCTTAAATAATCCTTTATATATATACACATATACAGTTATTTTATTTTGAAATCCTCTTAGAGAAATACACACGCGCACGCACACGCACGCACACATATATAGTTATGTGAAGTCAGTTTCAATTAAAATAATTTACATACTGAGGGGATGATCTCCTTCCTAGAACAGGCCAAGTAGGTGGTGTGCATGGAGTCCTTCTCGTTTTGTCAATTGTTATATTTAACATAAGTTAGCGGAAACACACACACGCATATATATATATATATATATATATATATATATATATATATATATATATATATATATATATATATATATATATATATACACACACACAGTAATGTTAAGTTACAAACCAAAATTTTGGCATAATAACGTAATTTATTTATTTCTTTTGTTATTACATAAATACAAAAAGATAAAAAAAAATAAAAAATAAAAAATACAGAAAAAAGCGCAAGAAAATAAATGCAAGAAAATAAATTGATTTTAAAGTGTTTCACAGAACGTCCTCTTAGTTTTTTTCAATTTTAGGTCCTCCATTAAAATGGTTGAAAAATAAAAGTGTAGTGAGCGAGTTAAAAAAAACTTACCTTGGTTTAGAATTTTCCTTCCCTTTTCCTCCTCCTCTTTTCCTCCAAGAAGACTTCCCTTCCCAACAATTTTCTCTTTCTAATTTCTCTCTTAATCTCTAAAAAAATCTTCTTCTTTTTTTTCAATGAAGAACGGAAATGGGTATTTATAGGCTAGAAAGGTTACAACCAAAAGACCAAACTACCCCCTTTTGCTAAATCTCAAAATTACTACCTAGAAAGTAGGATATTTTGATTTTCCAACCCAAAAATGTCTTCCACTTTTGGGGATGCCTAAAAATACTCCCAAAGACTTCCATGCACCCCCAAGGGGATCCAAAACTTGCCATTTCTCAAAATTAGTAGGGAAGAAACAAAATTATTCTTAAAACTTTTTTTTTTAATTGGTAATAAATAAACAAAATTAGGTAATCCCATACTTGATTGGATAGTCCAATTTGTGAAAACAATCTCAAATTACTTGCCAATTTGATGAATTTCGAAAATATCCAAAACTTTGGGGTCAAAATAGAAATTTTTCAAACTCTTTGATTTCACATGACTTCTTCAAAATTGATCTTTGGTAACTGAAATTTAATAACTAAAACATGATATACTCCTGAAGATTTCTTTTGTTTTGATCAATTAACTTCAAAAAAAAAAACTTTAGAAAACTTACGTATTTTACCCCAAATTTTGTTCTTCAACTTTCCAACACTCAATTGGAGCTCGATTCGATTTTTCAAGGAAATAATAATTTTTAAATATTTAATTAGGAAATTTTGAATAAAAAATCTGTTAAATCTTAACGTAATTTTAAAGTTTTCCAAATTTTTCATTTAGACCCCTAAACTTTCTAATTCAACAAATTATCTTAATTGGCTTATTCAGGGGTCTAATTGGAATTGTGGAACTTTAATTTTACTTGTTTTGAAACTAAATTTAACTTTTCAAATAGTAAATTTTGAACTACAGGCACAATACTAATATTTTGAAATTTTAATTTAGTCCCAAAACTTTCAGAAGGCAAAATTATTGGTCAAAAAATCCTAATTGGAAAACCTTTGGACTCAAATTGAAGTATTGAAATATTTATTTAAACCTTAGAACTTTAATTTATTATTTCAAAATTTCAATTTAACCCATAAATTTAATTTTTCTTTTTCAAAAATTCAAGCTTAAATTAATTCTTAAAACTTCTGAATCGAGACTCTCAATTTTTCTTTTTTTCTTTTTTTTCCCAAAATTCATAAATTATTGACTCGATAAAATCATTTTCATTTTTTTTTATTTCTATATATATACATTTATTTTTTAAAAAAAAATCATGCATGAACGGGACAAAATGCGGTGTCTATAGCTATCCATCTTTGTCACGCTAGTTTACTCGTGGTGACAAAGATAGGAGACATGCACAATTTTGTTTCGTCATTTGAATGAGTGCAATGGAAAATGGCGATGAACAAAATCCTCTTTATGCTTGAACGAAAACTGACCTTAGGATAGACCCATTTTATTAAGATTAAGGATATCTGAACAAAGATATGACCGCACGCATGTGGGTTGCCTACGTACCATGGGAATACCAAAGATCAGGTCAAACATAGTTCAGTAACGTAATCCTTGTTACTTGGAACAAGGGGGAAAAGAAAATAATGGTGTCAAGAAACTTGGTTCCTGAAATATTAATGTTTCTTGCTGCAGAAATTACATGAAATCAAAATCTTTCTTTCGTGACCAGATGCACTTGGGTTTGCTACATATTCTGAACATTGGGTCAGGAATCAGGTCAAATGTAGTTCTAAAAATCTCACCTTTTGAAGTCGAGAGTTTTAGAACATCCAATCTTCTGAGGTTGGAATTATAATTTCTTGTTTCGCCTTTTGAGGTCAAGACTTAAGTGCTTGATTATGACCCTCTAAGGTCATTGCTGTTGTTTTGTTGTTGTTTTTTTTTTTTGAAACATGCCCCAACCTAAGGCTGGGGATGTGTTTTATCCATTTATTGAAAAAAATGCTTTAATTTTGTGATGATTTTGTCTGCCATCTAAGGTCGGAGGAATTATTGTGAGATATTTTTTTGTCAGGATGTGAATATGTGGAATCCCTTTTGAGAGACATGATGTGAAATCCCTTTTGAGGGATGTGAATCTGTGTGATCCCTTTTGTGGGATTTTTTTTTTTTTTTTTTGACAAATTTTGTGCTTTATTCGATACTTTTGTTGATTCACAATTCTGGGTAGATTTTGAATCTCTCGGACCTTTCCACCTTTTGTCGGGAATCTTTGTTGTGAGCAATTCTTGTTTTCCACTTCGATTATGATCGGCTTATCAAAGTTAATGATCAGCTTGGTTCCATTATTACTTGGGATGGATACTTTGTAAATCATCTTGTCAGCTTGCTACAATTTACTGACTTTGGTAGGTCAGTTGAATGATGTTGTTCTGTCTTTCGGCTGCTGAAAGCCTAATTCTTGGTATGATCGAGAAATACTGAAAATTTCTCAACTTTAGAGGGTCCCCTTCTATTGGGATGCCCGGACTGTGTTTCTTACATCCTTTCCAAGTCCTTCGCCTGTTTGGGAGTTTTTTTTTTCGGTCATGATCCGGTTTCTCATTTTGTACATCCTTCTACCAATACAAGGTATTTGAATTGGATTGTGTCTCGAGTTCGACCGGCGATCCTGGAGCCATTTGCGGAGTTTACCATCGGTGTTTCCCTACTTCTTCTTACTTGCTTCTGCTGCTAGCTCTTTCTTTATCTGTAGCAAAGTGTTAGTTATTTTTAAAAATGACATGTAAAAGTCAGAAATCATGAATGCCTAACAAATGGTCTAACTAATACTCATATATTTCCCTCTTTTGAAATATTTGCTTTAAGAATACAATTTCGGTTTCAAACTTAAAATTAAGGTCTTTAGATTTCTAGCAAATTTTTTACCCTTCTCCTTTGGATTTTGAAGTTGCCCGAATTACCACTTGAATTCTTTGCTTCTCGACCAATTCCTAGAATTTTTGCCTTTGGGTAAATTCGAAGTCTTTTGAGATAACTACTTGATGCCAAACCAACTCGGACTTTCTTCTCCCTCCCTCTTTTTATATTTTTTTATTTTTATTTTTATTTTGCCCTCAGCGTCCTTTCGGATTTTCACTAAGGTCGGCTTCCACATTTTTGCATCTCAGTACCTTTTCGAGTTTTCACTGGATCAGTGGTTTTATATCTTGCTACAATCCCTACGCTTTTGCCCATGGCGCCCTTTCAGGTTTTCACCACGGCCTCAGGTCGTACTTTTTTTTTTAGAAGTAGTACCTTTCGATTGCATCAAGATTGATGCGTTCTGGAAATTCTTCCCCATCCATCTCTTGGAGTATTAATGTCTCGTGGCCCAAACCTTCTTGACGACAAAGGGTCCCTCCCAATTTGGTGCGAACTTACCCTTATCCTCTTCTTAGAATGGAAAGATCTTCTTCAAGACTAGTTCACCCACACTATAAATTCATGGGCGAACTCTTTTGTTGTAGGCCCTAGCCATCCTTTGCTGATAACATTGCCTGTGACAGACGGTAGTTAGCAGCTTCTCATCGATTAGGCACAATTGATCCAATCTTTGTTGTACCCATTCGGTTTCATCTAGATTGATTTCCACCAAGATCCTTAGGGATAGAATTTCTACCTCAGCCGGGATTAGGGCTTATGTCCCGTAAACAAGCGAATAAGGTGTTGCCCCTGTTGAGGTTCAGATTGACGTTCGATAAGCCATTAAAACAAACAAAAGCATCTCGTCCCATTCTTTGTGATTATCGATCATTTTTCTCAAGATCTTCTTGATGTTTTTGTTTGTTGCCTCTATTGCCCCATTCATTTTCGGATAGTAGGGGGCGGAGTTTTTGTGCTCGACCTTGAACTGGGTGTATATGGCTTTCATCATTTCTCCCTTGAGATTCTTAGCATTGTCTGTTATCAAAACTTGTGGCATCCCATAACGTGATAGGATATTTTCTTTGAAAAATCGTGTTACAATCCTTTGAGTGATATGAGCGAGTGTGATGGCTTCAACCCATTTGGTAAAGTAATCAATGGCCACTAGGATAAAATGGAATCTGCTTGGAGCTGTTGGCGTGATTAGACCGATGGCATCCATTCCCCACATAGAAAAGGGGCATGGGGCCGCTAAACAATGCAACTCTATAAAGGATAAGTATATTTGGTCACCGTGAACTTGGCATTTATGGCATTTTCCCATATAGTATATACAGTCACTATCTATTGTTATCCAAAAGTGGCCTGTTCAGAGAATTTTCTTAGCCAGTATGAATCCGCTCATGTGCGGGTCGCAAACTCCGCTATGTACCTCTTTCATTAATTGTATTGCCTCGCAGGCGCCAACACATTGCTAGAGGCCCATGTCAGGTGATCTCTTGTATAAAGTGTCTCTACTCAGAAAGAACTGACATGCCAATCTTCGCAAGGTTTTTCTGGTTAAATTGTTGGCCCCTTCCGGATACTCTCGGTCTTTTAAGAATTTCTTAATATCCATGTACCAAGGTTCCGCTTCTTGCTCTACCCCAATCTGATTACAATGAGTTGATTGATTATACACCTTGATTGTTATGGGGATTTCTTCATCGCCTTCTTTGATCAGGGATATCATAGACGCCAGTATTGCGAGGGCATCAGCAAATTCATTCTTCAGCCTCAGTACGTGTTTAAACTTAACTTCTGAGAATTTTTCACAAAGGTTGATGAGACGGTTATTATATCGTACCAACTTTGCGTCTTTTGTTGCATATCTTTCTGTGATTTAATTTGTGATCAGCTCCGAGTCCCCATACGCCATTAACTTTTTTACCTTCAGATTAATAGCCACCTCTAACCCCATGATGCAGGCTTCATACTCAGCAGTGTTGTTTGTATTGGTGAATTTTAGCTTGGCAGCCACCGGAAAATGTTGCCCTGTTGGAGAGATTACGACAGCCCCGATTCCAGCTCCTTTCGATTTGCTAGTCCCATCGAAATAAATCTTCCACATATTTTCTGCTTCATCACTGGATATAAGTGCTATGGACTCATTTGAGAACTCGATTTATATCGGTTTATTGTCTTCCACTGGATTATCAGCAAGTTGGTCAGCAATTACTTGCCCTTTGGTTGCTTTCTACGTCACATATATTATGTCGAACTCAGTTAGCAACATATGCCATTTAGCAATTCTTTCTGTGAGTACTGGATTCTCAAATATGTATTTTAAATGGTCCATCTGGGTGATCAGATAAGTGGCGAAACATAGTAGATAGTGGCGCAGTCGATGGGCAGTCCAGGCCAGCGCACAACATGTCTTCTTTAGTACTGAATACTTTCTTCATACAGAGTGAACCTTTTGCTGACGTAGTAAATCACTTGCTCTTTTATTTTAGATTCATCATGGTGGCCCAATGTTTCCCCCATGGAAGTATCTAAGACGGTGAGATACAATAGCAAGGGGCGATTTTGCTGGGACGGCACCAAAATAGAAGGCCTCATCAGGTAAGCCTTGATTTTATCCAAGGCTGCCTGACATTCAGCATTCCATTTCCTGCTCGACTCCTTCCTCAATAGTTTAAAAATTGGTTCGCAAGTTGCAATTAACTGCGAGATAAATCGGGCGATAAAGTTATTTTCCCAAGAAAACCGCAGATCTCTTTCTCTGTTCTTGGCGCAGGCATTTCGATTATGGCTTTGGTCTTTATAGGATCGATCTCAATCCCTTGCTGGTTCACCATAAAGCCTAACAGCTTTCCCGATGTTACTCCGAATGCACATTTGGCTGGGTTAAGCTTCAGTTGGAACTTTCAGAGGCAATCAAACATCTTTTTCAGGTGTCCCAAGAGATCCTCATCTTTCTTGGTCTTAATGATCATATCATCCACGTATACCTCCATCTCCTTATGAATCATGTCATGGAAAAGAGTAGTCATAGCCCTCTGATAAGTTGTGCCGGTATTTTTGAGTCCAAAAGGCATAACTCGATAGCAGAATACGCCCCATGGTATAATGAATGCAGTTTTGTGCTTATCCTCCTCATCAACCAAGATCTTATTATACCCGCAAAACCCGTCCATGAAAGACGAGATCCGGCATTGGGCAGCATTGTAGAGTATAATGTGGATATTGGGTAGTGGAAAATCATCTTTTAGGCTAGTACCATTGAGACTGCGATATTCTACACATACTCTGATCTTTCCTTCTTTCTTTAGGATAGGAACTATGTTACTTAGCCATTCACAATATGTGCAAAGTCAAATTTCTTTGTGATATCTTCTTTGACTTTGAGGCTGATGTCTGGTCTCATCTTTTAGAGCTTCTTCTTGATTGGCTTGATCCCTTCCTTAATGGGTAACTTCTGAGTTACGATGTCCGTCGCTAGTCCTACCATGTCATCATAGGACCAGGCGAACACATCCAAGTATTCTTTCAACAGGGTCAGCAGGTCTCCTCTCTCTTAGCCGGTAAGAGCCTTCCCGATCTTGGTTTCTTTCAGATCTTCTGGGCCTCCCAAATTTACTGTTATCATTTCATCTTGGCTAGGAATCAGTTGCTCATCGAATTGTTCTAAGGATTTTTGGATTTATTCAACATCTTCGGGGAGGGGGTCATCATCTGTTTCGATTTCCATGGACTCCAATTTTATTTCCTTGTCAAAATTGTATTCTTTATTAAAGTATTTTCTTTATGAGACGGCTTATATATGGATGTACTTGGACACCTGAAATGTAAACATGAATACTGAATTTTAACATGATATTTTTTTTTTAAATAACCATCACTTTATTACGTCAAAAGGAATTACAAACTGAAAGCGTAAAGAATAATAAACTCGATCGTCTGATGGCTAATCAAGTGAGAGAAAATAGCACTACTTCCACACTTTACCAAAATCCCCAGCATATCGGAACTGGGCGCACTTCCCAGTTGTTGATATTCTCTATAGGCCCCACTTTTCTGATGGTATTCTTTTCATCGTCTTCTTCTCCCAAAATCCCACAAGGGATTCTTTCTGGGTCTTGCAACGGGTCTTCTTTCTTTAAATTTGGGACCGCATTCCTAGGAATCAATACAAACATTGTCTCATCTTTATTTTCCTCTCCATCTTCAAATCGGATCACTTCGGTGACAAACAGGAATGTGACCCTAATGTGAGGGATCGTCATGGGCCCTCTTTCTTTATAAGCTGATCTACCATACTTCCCTCATTTGTTTAGTACATATCCTAATCCGTAGGTGTCTCGCTTCTCTCTAATGCACAGAAAGATTTGCATTCATGTTTCCTGTTTTCCCAGACCCTTGTTTGGGTTGAAATCCATGGCATGCAGGTGAGTAGCCATCATTGTCGTGGCGGCTGATAAACTTGGTACTGGCGGCGGGTTCCCTTCGCGGACGTAATTGGCATTGGTAATATCAAATGCTTGAAATGAGGTTGCCAATTCTGTTTGTTCTACTACTACCACCGGGGCAGCTGATGATCAGTATATGGCATAGTCATTTTTCACATAAATCGTCACAATATTGTCTTCAAACACGAACTTCATCTTTTGGTGGAGTGATGATGGTACTGCCCCAACCGAGTGAATCCAGGGTCGTCCCAAGAGTAGATTGTAGGCTGTTGATATGTTTGGAATGTGCAAGTCAACTTGAAAGGTGACTGGGCCTATAATAATAGGCAGTGTTATTTCCCCCATTGATTCTCGTTTTGCACCATCGAAAGCTCGGATTGTGATTGCAGTGGTCCTGATCCGACTCGTGTCAATCCCTATCTTCCCCAATGTGCTCAAAGGGCAGATATTTAAGGTTGATCCAATGTCCACGAGTACCCAAGATAACACAAAGTCTCTATATTGTACCAATATATTGAGCGGCTTGATGTGCCCCGTCCCGTCTACTGGTATTTCATCATCGGTGAATGTCACGAGGTTGGTGCTTAAGATGTTCTCCACTATATTAGTAAAGTGATCCTTTGAAATAGAGCTAGGCACGTGAGCTTCGTTCAGGACCTTTAGTAGAGCATTCTGATGGACTTCTGAGGTCATCAGTAATGACAACATCGAGATTTGTGTTGGTGCCTTACTTAGTTGCTCAACAACCAAGTACTTTGTATTTTTTTACAGCGTTTAGAAAATCTTGGACTTCCGACTCTATGACTGGTCTTTTGGGAACTCCCTTGGACTCTTTGTCAAATACTTTCAAGAGGTCTTGTGATGTGTAAACCCTCCTACTCCTGGTAATTCCTCTTACTTCTCCTACCAAGTCTTCTTTTCTTTTTTCTTGCGTACTTGTCCTTATGGTAGTGGAATAGTTCCAAGGTACCTCTTTCAGACTTCTCACCGGTTCTTGCTTTGGCACTTCAAACACTAATACGTTCATTGGTTCGATAATTATCAACTTACGAGTGGTTTGTGGCTGCACAGTGAAGACGGAGACTTCAACGGTCCATACTTTCTCGGGGTCTATTTGCATGAACCCACAGTCTATCATATTCATCGTAGGGTCTCCTTTTGTTATTCCTTGGTTTGTCCTTCTGATAATCGATTGGGTAATTTTTGCTCTGGTCAATGTTGCTGTATCAACCCACCATGGCTCCTTACGGGTCTCCTCTGAAATCCAGATTGGTTTCTGGATTTTGGACTTTATCATTTTAAGTGTATCCTTTGACATTATAGCGATTGGTGCCTACTGATAATAGGCCTTTCCTTTTCCGAATGCCTTTTTAGGTGGCAATAGAAATGGGAACTTGGGCTATTGCTCTTCAACTTTTGGCGTTGTGATGGGATGGTACATATCCAATATTTTTCTGAACATATTGATTATTTCTGAAATATTATCGCCCAGGGTTTTTATCTCATCCCAGATCTGATCCAGTTCTTCTCGATATGAGGGCCCCATATTTTCTTCTTCCTTTTCTTTGACATCTTGCATCTTTTTCACTTTATTCGTCTTTAGGATGAACCTTTCTTCCTTATCATTCTTTTCCCAACCAGTGGCAATGATTGGGTGACTATCCGCTGCCCAAGAAGGGGGTAAGAAATCCACCCAGTATGCCTTTGAGTAATTTCTAGACTCTACCCAAACAGCTCTAGGGGGCTTTGGGTCTGTTTTCCAGATTCCCTTTAAGTTATTTTTCCCATTCTCATTTGATCATGTTGACAGTTGGGGCCGAGTCTTCATGCTTTAGCAGCGGGTTCTGTTGACCATTTGGTTGGGAAGTTTCTCCTTCTTTTGGGAAGAAAATCACCTTAGCTTGGATGAGATCCTCGATGTGGTGCTTTAAATGGTAGCAGTTGTCCATGTGATGGCCGGCTACGCCAGAATGATATGCACAAGAATGATATGCGCAAAAAATGTTGGGATTAAAGGTTGGAGTTTGTGGGTTTTAATGATGAGGAAGGATTGGCATGAGCATCTTGTTCTTTACACACTCCTCAAAAATTCAGGAAAGAGGAACCTGTAATGGTGTGAATTGTCTAGACTCCTAGGGTGGGAGGTAAGATTCAAGATGTTGTCGATTTTATTGAATGGAAAAGGTTTTGGTGGTGGTTGTAAAGTTCTATAAGGAGTGTGGTATGGGTTCTAACTGTATGCAAGGGCTTGAGTTTGGTATAAAGGAAACTGAGGGGGTCCCTGTATTGGGAAAGCCTGAGCCCGATACCTAGGGAAAGCTTGTTGTGGATGGATACTCTATGGTTGGGTATTTTGGCAAGTGTTTCTTAGGTTATGAACAACCATAGCTACATCTGGGTCCTTTGTCCTTGGTGTCGTTAATTTCCTGACCTCATTGTCTGTCGACTTTTAAATTCGTCCGGTTCTAATGCCTTCTTCCACGAATTCCCCAAGGATTATTAAATCAAAAAATGGTTTTTTCAATGTATTGAACAGTGGTTCGTAGTACAGTTGTGGTTGTGCTTGTACAAACATTTGAACCATCTCTGCTTCTTTCATAGGTGGCACTACTTGTGCTGCCCTATCTCTCCATCGGACGGCGAATTCTCGGAAGGTTTCATTACTCTTTCTCGTCAAGGTCTGAAGAAATATCTTATTGGGTGATATCTCTTGATTATAGTCATACTGTTCACATAATATCTTGACTACTACATCAAGGAAGGTCTTTAATCGTTCCTCTTCAAGGGTCACGTACCACCGAGCTGCCGACCCTTCTAATGACTGTTGAAAGAGTCGGACGGCCAACGCTTCATTGTGGATGTAAGAGCCCATCTCGTTCTTATATCTTTGAATGTGCCAATCTGGGCACCCCGATCCATCATATTTTGTGAGGTTTGGCATTACAAAGTTGTCCGGCAATCTAATTTGCAGCACCGAAAACAATCCAATGTATCACGCATCGATTGTCAATTCGCCTTTCTTTACCTCCTTCAACTCTTTCTCCATCTATTGCAATTTTTTGGTCAACTGAGAAGTTTTCTCAGCCTGCTCCTTGACATTTTTCTCAATGTGCTAGGTTGTTTCAGGGATGGCTAGATCCGGGTTAACGAGACTTGCAGATGCTGGAGCTGGGCCTGAACTAGTCGTCACCAAGGCCGCCTGGGGTCCGGCCATTGGAAGTGAGGCCTAAGGAATGGTTTCCCCGACCACTGGGTTGGGGCCCCAAGAATTAGTAAGCTGATGTGATGATATCGGCTCAATTGAATCTGGGGTTTGGGTCGGTATTGTCGAGTTTAGCTAAGACTGACGAATTTGATGAAGTAACTCGACCATCTGATTGACAACCCATTTCAATTAAACAACCTCCTCTTTTAGTTGCAATACCTTAGAGGATCTTTGTGATCCCTCAACGATGTCTTCCATTTGGGAAAGTTAACGTCCTCGGGCAGGAGTGTAGATGGGGGAACGAATGACGATGGCCTCTTTGTGAGAAGCTATTTCATTGGTTTTCAGAATTTTGTTAGTACTGCAGATTAATAAAATTTTCCCTTGACACACTTATTTTCAAAAAGAAAAATAGAATAAAACATTCAAATTTAAATTACTTGGACTCATTTGGATATCATAGACTCTACCCTCTAAAATTGTCCCCAGCGGAGTCGCTAGCTGAACGCGCTCCCATTTTTAAGAAAGATAAATAAAAGAAATAACTTTTTTGCATTTGAGGAAAACGAATGATGAGAGGGGTTTTTTAAAGCGTTGATTTTTCTCATAAAAATACTCAAGGCAATTTGAAAAAAAAAAAAAAACTCGCCACCTAACATTGAGTTTAATAGTGTGCTAGGTCACCGAAGTTTTTTTATTTTTATTTTTAAAAATGGCTTAAGTAAATTTTTGGACTTCAAAAGCACAGTCTGACTAGAGATTCGCTTTAAGGGTTCGAGGGTCAGTTACGCTCGGGAAAAGTGTTAGGCACCCCAAGTCACCCGTTTGAAAACGGTACCTCATCCAATTAAGTCCTATTAAAATTTAAGTCCAAATATTTTATTTTATTTTGAAATCCTCTTAAAAATCCTTTATATATATATATATATATATAAAACGTACTTCTAGCTCAACAATATGTATTCGTAAAAATATTTGGAAAGGGAAAGGGGGTGGGGCAACATTAAAACCTTTTTCGTTAGGGAAATCTCTTTCTACCGGGAATTCAAAAAGTTTTTTTCGCCATAGACCATAAATAAGTAACAAAACCTTGAACGAATCTAAATCAACTTGACTCGCAAATGGGCCCCCATTTGGAATGAAATTCAAATATAAAATGAAGGATTTTCGTTTCCTATTGCGCTAATCAATATGAAAGGCAATTCTCATATATATATATATATATATATATATATGTACACACACACACACACACAATTATGTTAAGTTAGCTCCATTTAAAACAATTCACATATTGAGGGGATGATCTCTTTCCTAGAACCAGCCAAGTAGGTGGTGTACATGGAGTCCTCCTCGTTTTGTCATCTCATTAAATTATTCACAAGTTTTATAAAAAAAAAAAAAAAAATTTACAAACCAAATTTTCGGTATAATAACGTCCTTTATTTATTTCTTTTGTTATTGCATAAATACAATAAGATGAAAAAAAATACGGAAAAAAGCGCAAGAAAAAATAAATGCAAGAAAATAAACCGATTTTAAAGTGTTCCATAGAACGTCCTCTTAGTTTTTTTCAATTTTAGGTCCTTCTTTAAAACGGTTGAAAAATAAAAGTGTAGTGAGCGAGTTAAAAAAACTTACCTTGATTTAGAGTTTTCCTTCCCTTTTCCTCCTCCTCTTTTCCTCCAAGAAGACTTCCCTCCCCAACAATTTTTTCTCTCTAATTTCTCTCTTACTCTCTAAAAAACTCTTTCTTTCTTTTTTTCAATGAAAAATGGAAAGGGGTATTTATAAGCTAGAAAGATTGCAACCAAAAGACCAAACTACCCCCTTTTGCTAAATCTCAAAATTACTACCTAGAAAGTAGGATATTTTGATTTTCCAACCCAAAAATGTCTTCCACTTTTGGGGATGCCTAAAAATACTCTCAAAGACTTCCATGCACCCCCAAGGGGATCCAAAGCTTGTCATTTCTCAAAATTAGTAGAGAAGAAACAAAATTATTCTTAAAACTTTTTTTTTTAATTGGTAATAAATAAACAAAATTAGATAATCCCATACTTGATTGGATAGTCCAATTTGTGAAAAAAATCTGAAATTACTTGCCAATTTGATGAATTTCGAAAATATCCAAAACGTTGGGGTCAAAATAGAAATTTTTTAAACTCTTTGATTTTACATGATTTCTTCAAAATTGATCTTTGGTAACTGAAATTTAATGACTAAAACATGATATACTCCTGAATATTTCTTTCATTTTGATCAATTAACTAAAAAAAAAAAAAAAGAATATTGCAAAATTTACATTTTGACCCCAAATGTTTTTCAACTTTCCAACACTCAATTGGAGCTTGATTCAATTTTTCAAGGAATTAATAATTTTTAAATATTTAATTAAGAAATTTTGACTCAAAAATCTGTTCAATCTTAATGTAATTTTAAAGTTTTCCAAATTTTTCATTTAGACCCCTAAACTTTCCAATTCAACAAATTATCTTAATTGGCTTATTCATGGGT
Source organism: Eucommia ulmoides (assembly GCA_016647705.1). Taxonomy (NCBI): domain Eukaryota; kingdom Viridiplantae; phylum Streptophyta; class Magnoliopsida; order Garryales; family Eucommiaceae; genus Eucommia; species Eucommia ulmoides. The sequence continues at coordinate 40,925,242 of CM028337.1, read as the reverse complement.
CCAATTGGAATTGTGGAACTTTAATTTTACTTGTTTTGAAACTAAATTTAAATTCTCAAATATTAATTGTTGAACTCCAGGCCGAATACTAATATCCTGAAATTTCAATTTAGTCCCAAAACTTTCAAAAGGCAAAATTATGGTTCAAAAAATCCTAATTGGAAAACCTTTGGACTCAAATTGAAGTCTTGAAATATGTATTTAAACCTTAGAACTTTAATTTATTATTTCAATTTAACCCATAAAGTTTTTTTTTCAAAAATTCAAGCTTAAATTAATTCTTTAAATTTCCGAATTGAGACTCTCAATTTTTATTTTTTTTATTTTTTTTCCAAAATTCATAAATTATTGACTCAATAAAATCATTTTCATTTTTTTTATTTCTATATATATACATTTATTTAAAAAAAAAAATCATGCATGGGCGGGACAAAATGCGGTGTCTACAAATATCTTCTCCCTCCACGGCAGTTCCCCCCTGGGGAACCTCCGCTTGGGGCTGGGAGGCTTGTCTCTTCTCTGTAGCAGCTTTGGCCGCCCTCTCTTTTAGTAATCTCGTTAATGCCACCTTGTCCATCTCTGTCAAAAAAGCAAGAAAAGCTAGATAAGTGACAAGCAAGAAAACGATAGAAAATTCAAGAAATCAGCAACTCCCGGGAAGAGGAAACCTTACCGTTCTCAGTACTTTGATCAATCTCCGGTATCGATAAGCCTAGGGCACGGTAAAAATGGCGGCAATACAATGTCGATTCCAACAGTTGGTCGACTTGGTTGAACTCGGTCTCTCACACAATTCTCCTTTGTTGTTTAATCGATATACTGGGTCGAACTCTCTTGCCACTGACTTTCTCCAGGACTATTCAAGGAAACAAAAGGGAAGAAAAGGAAAAACAGTAAAATTACCTAAAGAAAAAGGCAGCGCAATTGACGAACCACTCACGAATAGAATCATTCTCACCTATAATACCCCATTCCCTGGGAATGGGGTTGACTCATTCCTCATTGGGACTAAACTCTCAGCCGACTCCTCCTAGGAAAAAGTATTGGGGCTTTCAATTCTTTACTGATGACTCAAGGCCCAAGAGAAACTGTTTTATCAATGCGACAAAGCACCACCCCTTCCCGAAGAGCATGGATTTGGGAAAGAAAAAAGATTTAAATAGGTCTAGGGACAGTTCCGGTCCCTCGGCCTTACAAATAATGAATGAAGCCACGAAGGCCCGGATGTTGTTAGGAGCAAGCTGTGATAGACACAACTTGTACTTTGCACACAGGGTTCAAATCTAAGAGTGAATCAAAAATCGTAAATCGCCACGCAAATATTCTATATAAATTGTGATAAATCCCTCAGGGGGCGCAAACCCTATCCTCAAGAAGAGGAAGACGAGTCACTACCCCCTCTGGGAAGGTATTTTTGCTTCGAGCCTCACTGATTTTCTCATCTATTATCTTTGATACAATCCTCCAAATGGGACTCTCTCTCGAAATAATACCTTCCCCTGTCTCAACCTCATCTCCCTGGCCTAAGTTCGCCTCCATGGTGGGTCGCTAGCAGGCTAGTACCATCATCATGGTCACAATGACCGGAGCGCTCTGCGCCACTCAAAAAATTTGCCCGTTCCTCCGAGCAGGGGAAAAATGCTAACCGAGGGTCAACCCATCGAAGAGGGGAGATATCTAGGGCCTGTTCGGGAATAGAAAACCCCAACACAAACTCAAAAGTAGAAGAAAAAGTAAAGGAAGACATATTGAAGGAAAATGAGTTACCTACCGAGAAGAGAGGAGCTCCAAAAATTGCAAAACATAAAAATGACCTCAGGGTGCCTCCTTTATATAGGAGGGAACCTATCCATGCCAATAGTCGCGTCTAACGATGACTTGAAGGCGTTTGGGAATGGTGTGCCGTTCAGAAGCCGTACGGGCGCGTGTCATCTCCCCAACGGTCTTGTAAGCAGCGCTTTAAGGGTGTATTGAAGAGGCGCAGATCGATTGGATATGCGCAGGGCATGCGCGTGGCATATGCATGACATAAGCCTGACAGCCGCAAGGTTTTTCGAGGATTTAGGATGGGCTAATCATGATCGTTCTCGGGCCGTCCATTTGTACCCTCAGGCCTTCCTTGTCGTTCTTGGGCTATTTGTTCCCATCCTGAAACTACTAATTCTCTTTCTCAGAAATGAGGCCTCACTCCCATGCATTGCCCCTCAAAGATTAAAAAAGGTCACTAATACCTCAAAAGACTCTAATAGAACCAGCAAAGCTCCAGAAGAGGCTCACAATAAAGTCCCCAATCTTTCAAATTTCTTCTCAACACTAGGGATTAGGGGGCTATTGATGAGTGTAAAAATTGTCACCCCAACGCAACTAATTAAAGACCGTCACGTACCCACAACTCTCTACAAAGATCAAGTCATGCCAAATATTAAGTGTGAAGATTGTGCCGGGCAAAGGCACACCTTAGCCCATGCCAGCCACTCCAAAGATAACTAGCAGCACTCTCTAGGATGAGCAGGTGAGACCAAGATGGAGAATCCTTTCCCATCTTGGTAGCCTCCGCAGTGGCATTGCCCATCCCAGTAATCAACTCTGTAAGCTCCTCAACAAAGCCCCATTCTCGTCTTCGGCTCTGAGAAGGGCAGGGCAGGAATCGAGTTCCCCATCTCGGGTACAGCAAGAATGTGTCTTCCTTAGTTTGTGGGTTGGTTCATTTTCCCCAACTATAAATATCCCCAAATGTCTATAAATATACCCAAAATATTCATAAATATCCCAAAATATCCATAAGTATCCCTAAATATGACCAAAGTAAGAAGCTCCTTGGCACCCTCTCATTGGCTACATACCAAGATGGTACATTGATGTGATATTGAGGAGACACTAATCCATGCTTAATCCCTTAAGTTAATCCATTCCATGCCTATATATAGGAGGGAATAATATTGCCCAAAGGTAGATGAATTTTGCTCCATCTTCTCGATATCTTCTCTATAAATGTTTCCCCCGTACGCTGATTCTCATGCCGGAGGGGACACGTCGGGACTATCCCGGTAAGTCCTTTGTGCAGGTTTCCAGGTGCTCTCCATCTTGGATCTACTTTATTTCAAGCCTCGATTCACTTTTCCACGAGTTACAAGGTGTTCTGATCATCCTCTTCCCGGACTAAAAAACTTTTGGGCCAATTTCAATTCAAGCTTGTCCCTTCTCGGCTAGGGACCTCTCCATGGATAAGAAGCTCCATAGGTTAAAGATATCCATTCTAGACCTCTCCGTCTTCTCCAGCGCTGACCAGACCATATCGTTGAGGTCATCCAAAATCTGACATCAACAATGTCTATATAAAATTTCTCAAAAAAATCTCAACAACTATCTTATATTCTGATCCTACCTATCGCTAGTAGTGGGCCAATATCTATTTGAATATTTTATCGATGTACTGCCTTCATAATACAAAAATAATTTATGAATCAAGCACGTTTATCAAACTCCATGTTCCAACAAAAATATAGTCATACGCTTGGCCATATCAAAATAAACAATTGAATTTAAATCAACATATCAACTTTTATATAATAAAGTACTACATATTTTATTGTCCACCATAGGATCGTTTATCTCACAATCAGGAGTTATAACGATACCATAACCTGTTTATCTGTACAGTCTAACGTTGCAATCAGTGTCAGGGTCATTTAATATCTCCAATGGTAGGAGTCAACTTGTGCTATAAACCACCATATCATGTTCATAAACATCATCGTCAACAACAACAACAATAGATATCAACCACCCTGCAAGACTTGCCCTCCGTCAGGTCACAATATAATGTTTTACAGGACATGCCCTCCTTTAAGGACCAACCACATCTCGCAGGACATGTCCTCTAGACGAGACGACTATGGCATAGTCAGATAATAAAATTACTTTCTACATTTAAAAATTTACTTCATCTATATCTCATTATAAAACAATCCATTTTAATAAACATTTTTTTTTTCACATTTCCATGCAAAAATATAATTTGGTAATTTACATAGAAGACAATGTACTCACTTTATTAGTATACTATCTTCATAATATAAAAATAATTTATGGATCAAGTATATTTATCAAACACCGTTTTTCAAAATATAATATCAATATAACCGCACACTGAGTCAAAATACAGTTATCATCACAATAAAATTACGTATTTAAATTAACCAATCAAATTATTTTGATATATAATAAAATATCGCACACATATTTCCTTACTAGCCATAAGATAGTTTCACCTCACGATTGGGAGTTATGACGGTATCGTAACCTGTACAACTGTACAATCTAAGGTTACTATCAATGTTAGGGTCATTCAATATCTCCAATGGTAGGAGCAACATAATGGCATAAACTACCATATCAACAATATAATCAACTACCTGCAGGACTTGCCCTCCTGTCAGATCTCAATATATCAACAATATAGTCAACCACCTGTAGGACTTGCCCTCCTGCCAGGTCACAACAATAACGTCCAATAGGACATGCCCTCATGTAAGGACCAACCACATCTAGCAGAACATGCCCTCCTGATAAGACAACTATGGCATAGTAGGATAATAAAAAATTATTTTTCACCCTTTAAAATTTTACTTAATCCATTTAACATCATAAAATTGTATGTTTTCAGCAACACGTTTTTTTTCCAATTTAATACAAAAATATAATTTGATAATTTATATAGAAGATAGTAAACACCCTTTACATCGATCATTTCAATTCAACAATATATCATATGGTCCACTTACTAAAACGACACTCACTGAGTCTACAGAATCTATAACCTAAGCACAATAACAAAACAAGTTCAATACCAAATACTCGGAAACTCAAAACAAAAATATCAGAATCTATTTTTGTTATACAAGAGACCATTACAAATAATAATTTTTTTAAAACAAAATTAAATAAGAATTTAAAATAAAAAGATTAAAGAACTTTTACACTGCGATAGAGACAATTATATTCAATTACTCATAAATCTAATATTATCATTTTTAAAATCCAATTTCAAGTTCTGATTCCAAATAAGTGGATCATTTCGTAATATTATAACCAACTTTGGATATCTCAAAGTTCAACTTCTTGGATATTTCATAATATCATGGAATTGTAGTGACCTTTGTATCCAACCAACAGTCAAATTATAATTATCGATGCATAATGGCCATAATTATAATTACAATATCTCATTTTATTAAATTGGAGATTTTTTTATAACTATGGCGATAGTTATAATTGTCAATTTATCGAATCAATTTTACAATAGTAAATAATCAATACAATTATTACAAATTAGATAGAAATTCAAATAGAATTCATGGAGCCGTTTCTTTTTCACCGACTCTGCAATCAAAATTGTGGAATTCTGAGGCAAGGCTCAATAGAATTTCAACCCCTCTAATATGTGTATTTAATTAATACAACAAATAAAACACATAGGCATGATTTCTACATAATTTTCACATAATCGTAATTATTTCATGGAAATTAACAACTATAATTCAATAACAATAATAACGTAAATCTCACAATAGAGAAATTAAATACATATATTAAAAGAGTTAGCAATTCTACCTGAAATCCGAAACCAAAATCCAAATCGGAATATTCAAAAGGGTATATGCTATTGACCTCTCCTATCATTTTGCATTATACCAAATATCTCCCCTATCATTTTGCAAATACTAGAGACCTCTCTTGTCTTTTTGCTCAAACACCACTTACCTCTTTTTGGACAAAATTACCCTTAGGTTATTTTTTTAAAAAAAAAAAAATCATTAGCACCCCTATATTTTTAAAATTATATTTTTTACCCTTAACTTTTTAAATAATTATATTAACCTTTCACCACCACCCAACTCCCACTGTCACCGCCCAAGCCCAACTCCCACCACCCACTACCACTGCCACCTCCTACTGCCACTACCATCCACCACCCCCACAGCCGCCCACCGCCACCTCCCAAATCCTACCACCACCACCCACCGCCTAACTCCCCCGTCACCACCCATCATCACTACCACTACCCACCACCCACTGCCGCCACCATCGGAGAGAAAGAGAGAAAAGGGTTAATGAAAGAGTTGAATTTTTATTTTTTTTAATGAAATGGTTAAATTTTTATGGGAATGGGTAGTGGCAGTGGGAGGTGGTGGGTGGACGCGGTGGGAAGTGGCAGAGGGTAGTAGGTGGTGGCGGTGGTGAGAGGTGACGATGAATTTATATAAATTAAAGGGTTATTTATGAATTTTAGTTTTTTATTATTTGATTATTTTTTAAATAGTCAATGGTAAAATTGGTATTATAATAAAATTTTTATTATTTTTTTAATCAATAAGAGAGGTAAGTGGTGTTTGAGGAAAAAGACAGGGGATGTCTCTAGTATTTACAAAATAATAAAGGAGGTATCTAGTATAGTGCAAAATGACAGGGGTGGTCAGTGGCATATACCCATATTCAAAATATATAATACCATCCTTGTTGTTGTGATATATCATTCGTGTGTGTGTGTGTGTGTGTGTGTATACACACACGTATAAGCTTAATATATATACATATATACTGAAACTTCATTCACATCCCTTTCTATCCTTATAATTATACTAGGACATAACTCATGCCTGAAGGCACAGGTAGAAAAAAAATTGAATCTCCCATCTATACAACAATATAAACTTAATAATAAATTGCAACCCATGAAATCTAATCAAGATTAAGATAAAATTCACGAAATATTAAATTGCAACAAATGGAAAAGAAATGGCACCAAATCCATCTGATCATAACACAATACAAATGCAAATGACATCCTGAAATGAACTCTCCAAATTTCAAATAATAATCTTCATACGTGTTGATGCAGAAGAAACAACGCTCCAAAAAAAATAATCTATTCTTCCAATCAAGAAATTACATCAGGAACAATTGTATTATGTTCTTAGAACTTTGATCTATAGAATATGGGAGCATAAAACATATCGTAGAACACATTATAGCAATGATCCCAAAAATTATGGTTAGTTATAAAAGAGTTTGTTCAAAAATTTCATTAGTTTCTAAAAAAATCGCAAAAACATTGTTCCCTTAAAATTAGTTCCCAGAATGGACTTGGTTCCCAAAAAAAAAAATGTTCTTAACTTTGGTTTAATTATGAACTAAAAGCAAGAGAAAATAGTAATGTAACTAAAGAACTTTGGAAAAAAAATCAACCTCATAAATAGGTGTCCAAATTCTCAAACATTTTCAACAGTCATTGAGTTCTCAACATAGGTGCTCTGCACAAAAAAAAATAGAAAAAAATATGTAAAACACTTAAAGGTAGACTATTAATGAAAAACACTAATGTCACAAACTAATGTAAATTTGATTAGTAACCTAACTATAATTTTAGACAATAATCAATGAATAGTATTTAAAAAAAAAAAAAAAAAAAAACTTAATCCTAATTGAAAGGGAGTGGGAGTCTATGAAGTAAGAGGGAAAAAGGCTTATTTTAGTGGTTCATTTAGATGCAAAACTGGGACATCATTCCATTAATGATTTATTGAGAGTCCCAAATTCACTTATGTTGAATCGAAACTCAACTATGCATGAATCGATTGATGAATCAAATGAGAATATTGTAAGCAAATGCAATCGAATTCATAGACAAAAAACACCAATTAAACTAAATCGAAGAAAAATCCTAAATTTAATTGAATTCATAAACACAATTAATAGTTGAAACCTACAATCTAAACTACATAAAGACAATTCACACTCTGAACAAATTTGAGAAGAGAGAAAGAAAGAGAGATAACCTAGATTGAAGGTCACAGCTTACAAAGAGAGATTAGGTGACGAAAGGTGTAGATGTAGAACAGAGATCGTTCTTGAGATGTAGGAAAACGTGGGAGGTGGGATTGGACAACGATTCCAAGTTTTCTGAGAATAGAAACACTAAACAAATGCCATATAAGTAAACACTAAAAAAAAATGCCAAAAAAGAGAACAGGGAAGTAGACCATAAAAGAAGTGAGAAGACATAAATTAGGGTTGGGGTCACTGAAATTAGTGTTGAGGTTCAACATACCTGAAATTTCGGAGAAATAGAGAGAAATAATTTGTTGAAATTGGAGCTACCTGTTCAAGCATTAACAAAAATATTAGCTGAAATTTGATCTGTCCAAACAAAACAAACAGTAAACGGACAGTAACAATTGATCTTCTTAAGTAAAAAGTAAACAAATGGTGGAAACGACAAAACGATAAAAAGGTTGGAGGAGAAGCTCACATTTAAATAGAAAATGGTCGGATCTATCAAAATGAAAGAGGGTAAGAGATGAGCCCTGACCGTCTTTCACCACCAGCCCGTGGGCACTCGCCACCTCCATCCTGAGCTTGATATTGTTCATCATCTGTACAAAAGGAAAATTCGGTTATGTTTCTTTTCTTTGTTGCTCCCAGAGTTTTAGAAAAAATATCTGGGAATAAATTCTATTTTTTTGTTTATGATCCTGTGTTTGGTGACAGGGAATTAAAGGCTTGGAATCGAAATTGGGAATTAATGCAGGTAAACTTTCAATTGCAATTCAGAAACTGAGTTTCCAACTCGTATTAAACCAAATGCTACCTAAGTGGTTTTTAGAGGAACAGAAACAGGAATTCAAGAGCAAAAACACCACAAAAAAAAAAAAAACTGAAAGTTTATGTTCCAATTTCCTGTTTCTATTCCCAATTCTCTGAAAATGAACGTGGGAGGTCAAAATCTAAAGAATTTAAAAAAAAAAAAATATATATATATATATATATATATATATATATATATATATATATCCTTACCAAAATTGAAACAAATCTCGATTTTTTGAAACCATACATTTACATTCAGCCTTAGAAATGATAGTTGTGGTTGGGGTTATAGCAGTATCTATGAATATTCAAGCTGGAGTGTTAATCCAACAACAAAACCAAGAAAACACATAAATATTTCCGTTGAAACAACTAAGGAAAAAACCTGAAAAAATAATAAAAACAAATCTAGCAATTCAATCCAATCAAGTTAGCAAAAGCCTAATCAATCAAGATAAGAAGAGATAGGATAGAGAGCAAATGTTTTTTTTCTTGAAAAAATAGTGAGAATCAGTAACGGTTTATATGGAAACCAAAATATTTGGACGATGAACACGAAGAAGAGCATGAAGACGAGGAACACTACTTGTCACAAAAACGTTGTGGGTTCTTAGATGTATCATCCCCTTTACTAGAAACGGAATCTGTATTCATTCAATCAATGACATCCGATTACAATGTGAGTTCACAAACATATCTATCACGAACTCTTTTTCTCTACCAACGACAATCCATACTTGAGTGAAACTGTATGCCGAGCGTTTACACGCTCACGTATTGACTACTCGCAAGTGCACAAGATCTAGTTTTAATATAATGGATCTCTTAAGATCGGATATCGTTCCACTGGGAATGGTGTAATTTAGTTGAATATGGTGATTGGCATAGTCTCATATTATCTCGACTAATCAAAAATGGTTTGTATTCTATTTAATCTACTAAGATAAATGACAACTATTAGATTAGTTCTAATTACACTAATTACTTAGGTATTGTTTTCTATCACATAATGGAAAATTGACTTCATTTAGTTAACTATAACGGTGTTTATCTATTCTGACAATCTCTGTATCGATAACTCCTCCGCTACCTCTCCCGAGTGTAAGACGGGGGATTACACGACTTCGTGTCAACGAAGAAGTCTCCCTCAATGCCTTAACGACCCTAGGTCACGTGAATCTTAAGCCAACGTCATGGATTGCATACATTCTAACGCCCTCCCGGGTCATTAGAACGTCACGTTGCGTATACCCTAGTCCAAATCCGGGATTACCTCTCCCGAGTGGCAAACTCCATATTCGCGATTTATCAATACAAGCATAATATCAAGAATAACGGTAAACACAATCGAATTTAGACAAACATCCATTAAAGAAACATTAATTCATTCAAACTAGCATTTACATGATTTCAACAACACCTAAGTAACATTTAACTAATACTACGTGATCTTAGCTATATACCATACAAAACAAGAGTGATTCAACATCGATGTATATGAAAAAGTAATTACAAAGATAAAAACAAGAGAAGAACGATCAAATATGAAAGTTAAACGATCTATTGTCGCTAATGATCAATCCGCAAATGATTCCTCTTTTTCCCAAATGATTAATCTCCTCCTTGATCTCTCAAAGATAGCTTAAGAACTCTATATTAGGGTTAGGGATGCTCAACAACCTTTTTCAGACGAGTGGGAGTGGTATTTAAAGGCCTAAGGTTTCAAAAATATCTAAACAGATATTTTCCTCCATGTAGAGCTGTTCGCCGCGGCGGTTGGGATCACCACTGTGGCGATGGGTTGAGTCGGTTAGTGCACCACTACGGCGATGGGATTCCTACCGCGGCAGTGAAGCTTTTTATGAATTCTCTGTTATTTCACCGCTGTGGCGGTGGAGCCTTTGAGCAGAAATCACAATTCTCTGTTGTTTCACCGCTGCGGAGGTGAGGCTTCAGAAGGAAAACACAACTCTCTGCACCTTCACCGCCACGGCGGTGACTTGTTGTCATGAAACCTTATCTTTTTCCTTCATTTCTTTGTCGTTCTCCCACCGTTTTGCTTGTTTATAGCTCGTTTACATCCCTACATCGAATAACATAAATACTAATAAAAATACAATAAAAGATTAATAAAACACTCGAAAATTGGCAAATTCGGTTTAGAAATAAATAGGTATTTTACACCTATCAAATACCCCCAAACTTGGAATTTTGCTAGTCTTCGAGCAAAACATCCTAATATTAAATTAAACTAACTATTTTAATTAGCTAATTTCTAAACCAAAAATAACTAAACATTAACAAATCGGAAACAAACACATGTGAGATTCAAATTCAATCGAAGAGACCATGTGGTCTTCCCTCAACAACCCGTAATCAGATCAAGTTAAGGAATAACACACACCACGTGATGTTCTAGAATTTCAACACTCGATATCAGTTAAAAGCATTCTAGATCCATTTGAAATGTGTGTGTGTGTGAACTCAGATGTATAACGAATCAAACACCGGATTGGATTATTCAATAAATAAGTTCATAACTTAAACTTTTAAAAGTTTTAGGAAAACCATATGCTTGACTAGGCTCAACTATCCACTAATGTAGGTTCGGACATTCACAAATATCTATAGGGTTTGGCTTGGCTTCGAAGAACGACCAAGGATATCGTGGGCATAGAAAATAGAAAATCTTTATAATCTAATGATACCCGAGGCACAAATGCTTGTCGCTAAATCTCTCTCATGACCCCATACGTTGAAAATACAACCTTGAACAAGATTTAATAAACTTGTATTCACTTGTCACTACAACTGAAATTAAAGACTATATTCACATAGTTAGCTGTTGTTTTGTTTTTGTTTTTGGTTTTGTTTTTGTTTTTTTTGACAAACCCCGAAACTTATTCAAATTTGTACATTTCAGGGTCATACAAATAGACTAAAAAGACTGACAAGTGAATACGCTAGTACCGAACCAATAATATTTCCTCTGAAACCCCAATCGCTTACTTCAAGTAGCATAAACTAATGCTACCTAATTTCACTCACTTTTGACTTTTATCCTTAGCGACAACGGTTTAGAAAGATTTAATTGGCATATGTATAGAAATGAGTTCAAAATTGAAAAGTTTATGCGCTTCGACAGGGGAACGAGGGAATAATTTTTCAGGTTAGATTCAAAAGGTTCAAGCGATAAAAGTGAAGGCCTATATCATGCCTCCGGAATTACCTCACCTATAATTTCGCCTCAAGCCTCCCCCAGTCAAGTTCTAGATTCCTTATTTCTGTCATGAACTTATTACTAAATGATCGTCGTCAAATCGTTCAACTAATTATATAATGAGTCCATGCGATTGTGCGATTTAGGATCAGAATAACTTTCACCTAATCAACATGCTAAGCACACAGAACACACATGAATGGTATCACCCCCAACCTCAATATACACTTAGGGGATAATTTTCATCTTCGGGACATGGCTCAGATGAACCCAAAAACTCAACATGCACTTACAACTTCATTCATTAGAATCACTATTCTAAATCTAAAACTAACATACATACACTAACTAAACATTATACAAACATAAACGAAAATTTAAAATGTAACTTAACTAAACATTAACATCTACGTTATAAATTAGAACATCTACAAAGCGTAATTACGCATACATAAGCATCCATATAATATACATCAAAAAAAATTGGTCAAAAAATTTTGGTCAAATTTTTGTTCATCCTTTTCTATAAAAAAAATTCAAAATGGATGAACACTATGGATAACATCATAATATAAACATCATCACACTCTCCCAAACTTAAACAAGATAGTGTCCCTACTGTTGGAGCAGCAAACCCAATTTCAACATATAGCATGTAGTGAAAAATATCAGGTCGGAACACATACCTAGGAGATGAGACGTGGAAGTCTCACCTCCTACTATCCTTGTGGGAAAACGTCATCGCCACCACTGCCGGGTGTGAAAGAAAATTGTGGTGGCTGTGAAAGGTTAGGCAACATCTGTGGCATCTGTGAAAATGAACTTATGTCATAGCCAGATTGTTCGCACATGAACCGGTACACATGGTTATTATACTACATACATTGCTCCATGTAAGCCCCGAGTGCTGTAATCCGGAGATCAGTATTATACTGGGCTTGGCGTAGGACCTGGTTATCTAGTTGAATATTTCGGATATCTTGAGAAATATGCGCTAAATCATCCGGCGCTTGCCTGGGCACCTCAGGAATAGGGGCCTCAGAAGGCCCGACCTCAGCTTCCCGATGTGTTTCTCGTGCTTCCCGTCTTCCTTCGCCCTGCCCTAGCGCTCTCTCTTTCCACATTCGATTTATTGATGATTGATCAATTTGAAGGATAGGGGCAACAAATTATCCACTCCAATTATGACACCGACTTGACTGAAAAGTTCAGTCAAGAAAAATGGAAAAGGAATACCTGTTTTCGTTGATCAGGCGGCATAGAGAATTGATGAATAGATCAAATCGCCAACATTAATCGGCTCTCACTCCCCAAATTGGATTACATAGAGCACCCGAGCCCTCTCCTTGGAGACATCGAAGTGGTGAGCAGTTAGAATGAGATTCCCGCAAATAAAATAATGCCACACATTTGGAATTGGATTTAGGAATCTTGCGAAAAAATTTACTGGCTCCAACCCCACGGTAGTCCATTGGAAATTTTTGGTAGTTAGGGCAGGGAGGACTCTTCCCATACTTGCCCAATAACTGCCTACGACCACGTCAGATGGTGCCGGCGGGACCACTTCCAGCAGCGCATTTAACCGAGCAACACTAAAATCAATCGGGTGACCTTGGACTCTGGTTTGGGTGTCCGTCTCTATAGAAATATTGGCATAAAATTCCCGGACGAGTATGACGTCAGCCGGAGGAGGCGATCTGCAGAATCGCTCCCAACCCCTTATGCGGATAACATTTCTGAAATCCATCGGAAGAGCCGCCATAGGTCCAAAGCCACGCTGTTTGATGCAAGCCCTATTGTGGTCATGCCTCTGGTAGTGTTCTTCTGCAGCCTTGGATACAAACTTCGTAGAATCGAAATCTGGATGAGGCTCCGATGCTTCTCCTCTTCTTGGCCTTTTGGTCGTAACCTTTTTTTGCATGTTCCCTAGCAATCACAATCACATAATAGAACAAGGCAATCAAAACCGAACAATGCAAACCACTTTTAAGAGTCCAAACCGTCATGAATACCCCATATTCACAATGCGCATAAACTAACCATAATGTTTTCACACGAAAATCCGACAATGTAGCTAACAATTCTTTTCCACACAATACAAAATCCATATCTAAAGATAATCACTATCAAAAATCGAGCAAAAACCCTTAAATAAAAGAAATTTCGCAAAAAAGGGACCTAGGGTTTGGGGTTTACTCCAAATTCAACCATTTTGCAATGTAGATGCAAATCATCCTATAATTTCATCATAGACATGAAATATAAGTTGAAAAACACTTACTTGATGGAAGAAATAAGACCAATCGGCTTGAAACCCGTCGAAAGCGCTCCTTATGGCCAAAAACCCTAAAAATCCGAAAAATAGAAGTTGGATGCTCAGATTTGGTGGATGATTTGAATTTTAAATTTGTAATATGGAATGAGGAATGTGAAATTTTAGGGTTTTGGAAAGGTTTGGTGGAAGAAATCTAGAAAGGTTTTGGGTTTTGGGAAGGTGATTTTCGGAAATGTGAAGCAGCGGCTGTCTTAAATTGAATAGACGGCTTCATCGCCGCGGCGGTGAAGACTCACCGCTGTGGTGATGACGCGTTGATAATTTGTTAAAACTCTCTGTTATGTTACCACCGCGGCGGTGGCTTGTTCACTGCAGAGATGACCCGTTTTCAAATTTGGCAAAACAATCTGTTGTGTCACCGCTGTGGCGGTGAGCTTTTTGCCGGGGCAGTGACCTTTTGCTGATTTTGTTTTTTTTTTTTTTTTTAGTTTTTTCTCAACATAACTATTCCCCACTTGTTTCCACCTTGTTATTTCATCAACTTTGGAGTTCAAAACACAACCCGAAATATCCATTCTCCTATATTTATTATCACCAAACATGTTCCAAGACCTTTACGGCCTCCAAAATAAAATAAATTAATACAAAAGTTGGGTTATTTCATACTCTCGAAGACATATCAAAAAGAATTGCTTGATTTAATGTCCCTAGCTGGACGTTGTAAATTCTGGTCTAGCCTTCAACGAGGGAGATGTTCTCCACAACTCATTTTTTGTCTTTGAAGTAGTGCTTGATCCGCTCCCCGTTGACTCGAAAAGTTCGTCCATCTTCGCCTTCCAATTCGATTGAGCTGAAAGGAAATACTTGCTTGATCCGGAACGGTCCAGACTACTTGGACTTCAACTTTCCGGGAAAGAGCCTCAGCCTTGAATTAAACAACAGAACTTTCCGGCCCAGACTGAACTCCCTCCTGACTATCATTTGATCATGCCACCTCTTCGTTTTATCTTTGTATAGCTTCGCATTCTCATAAGCCTCATGCCGGAATTCCTCCATTTCATTCAATTGGAGGAGACGTTGCGCACCAGAAGCCTTTAGGTCAAAGTTGAGTTTCTTTATACCCTAGAATGCATGGTAGTCCAATTCAACTGGTAAATGACATGCCTTCCCAAACACCAATCGATACGGCAACATGTCAATCGGTGTCTTAAAAGCGTGCAGTACGCCCATAAAGCATCATCAAGCTTCACCGCCCAATCCTTGCGATTTCTATGAACCGTTTTCTCCAGAATTAGCTTGATTTCTTGGTTAGAAACTTCGGCTTGGCCATTTATCTGTGGGTGGTATGGTAGCGCTACCTTATGCCTAACCCCATACTTTGTCAACAAAGCATCAAGCATTTTGTTACAGAAGTGGGTTCCCTCATCACTAATTAAGGCTCGAGGTGTCCTGAACTATGTCATGACATTTTGTTGAAGGAACTTTAAGACCACTTTGACATCATTTGTAGGTGTTGCCATAGCCTCGACCCATTTAGACACATAATCTACTGCTAACAAAATATACTCCTTGCCAAATGACGGCGAAAATGGCCCCATGAAATCAATGCCCCACACATCAAACAACTCAAGCTCAAGAATAGACGCCAATGGCAATTCATGTCTTCTCGATATGTTACCCACCCTTTGACATCAGATGTATCACAAATTTTTACAAACGTGTATGAATCTTTAAACAAAGAAGGCCAGTAAAAACCTGATTGGAGCACTTTTACTACTGTCCAAATCGCACCAAAATGACCGCCACAAGGTGATGAATGGAAATGATTGAGAATACTAGCCATCTCATCCTCCAGAACACATCTTCGGATCACCTGATCAGCACATTTCTTGAATAGCAACGGCTCATCCCACAAATAATACTTTGAATCGAAAAGGAATTTTTTCTTTTGGGCTCTAGTCAAATCGGGTGGTAACACATTACAGGCAAGAAAGTTCGCAATTTCCGCATACCACAGAAGTGCATTTTCAACTAAGAATAGTTGTTCGTCAGGGAACGCCTCCGTGATGCTAAACTCCTCACCAACGTCTTCTTGAATCAACCTTGACAAATGGTCGGCAACAACATTCTCACTCCTCTTTGTATCCCTTATTTCAGCATCGAACTCTTGCAATAAAAGAATCCACCTTGTCAATCTCGGCTTGGCATCTTTCTTTGCAAATAAGTACTGGATAGCCGCGTAATCCGTATAGACAATCACTTTTGATGCAATGATATAAGACCGGAACTTATCACAAGTAAAAACAATAGGTAGCATTTCTTTCTTAGTCATGGTGTAATTCTCTTGGGCATCATTCAATGTCTTACTTGCATAATATATTGATCAAAAGATCTTCTCCTTCCATTGGCCTAACACTGTGCCAACGGCATAGTCACTCGTGTCGCACATAATCTCAAATGGCATCTCCCAGTCCAGAGCGACCATTATTGGAGTCGTGATCAACTTCTCCTTTATCGCCTTAAAAGCCTCCATGCAAGCCTCATTGAATTTAAATGAAGTATCCTTCTCAAGTAGGTGACATAACGGCTTCACAGTCTTCAAGAAGTCTTTAATAAAGCACCGATAAAAATCGACATGCCCCAAGAAACTTCAAACTCCTTTCACATTAATCGGTGGCGGAAGCTTCTTAATTGTTTCAATCTTTGCCCGGTCCACCTCAAGCCCCTTGGAAGAGACTCGATGACCTAAGACGATCCCCTCTTTAACCATAAAGTGGCACTTCTCCCAATTGAGAACTAAATTCTTCTCCTCACATCGGTCAAGAACAAGCGCCAAATTGTATAAGCAGTGATCAAAAGACGACCCAAAGAAAGAAAAGTCATCCATAAAGATTTCCGTTTTCTCTTCCACCATATCCAAAAATATTGCCATCATACACCGTTAAAAAGTTACCGATGCATTGCAAAGGCCGAACGGCATACGCTTATAAGCAAACGTTCCATACGAGCATGTGAAAGTAGTATTTTCTTAGTCCTCCGGTGCAATGGCTATTTGATTATAACCTGAATAGCTGTCAAGAAAAAAATAGTACTCATATCCTACTAACCGATCAAGCATTTGGTCAATGAAAGGAAGAGGGAAATTATCCTTCCTTGTTACCTTATTCAATCTTCTATAATCAATACACATACACCATCCCGTGATGGTCCGTGTCGGAGTAAGGTCATCCTTATCATTCTTCACCACTGTCATACCTCCTTTCTTGGGCACCACTTGCACCGAGCTAACCCACTCACTATCGGATATAGCATATATAATTCCTACATTCAAAAGTTTCAATACCTCTGCTCTCACCACTTTCTTTATAGTCGGATTTAGCAGCCATTGATGTTCAATGGAGGGATTGAATGCATCCTCCATCAAAATCTTATGCATGCAAATCGAAGGGCTAATTCATTTGATATTCAAAATAGACCAAGCAAAAGCGGATCGATGCCTCTTCAAGATTCTCAGCAACTTACTCTTATTTTCTTCTGTCAAAGATGATGAAATTATAACCGGATTGGTTGAATTATCTCCCAAAACGACATATCGAATATGCTCCGGTAATTGTTTGAGTACTAATCCACCGTGAGGCAGATTTGATTCCACGGGAGAGTTTACAACTTCTTCAATCTCTGCCACATGAATATGATCCTCTACGTCTTTAGATTGAGCATCCAAAGCCAGCACGTAGTCCACAACATCAAGTTCCGTGGTAGAGTCGTCCTCACCAAGATCTCCCATAAATAAGGAATTTGTGAGAGTATGCTCTAATGAATCCATCTCCACATTTGCAAGAAAGAATTCCCTCATGCAAGAGTTCACAACATCAACTCGATTGCATTTGGGAAGTTCATCTAAAAAGTTCATAGTTTTAAAAATATTGAACTTTATCTCTTCATCATTCACCCTTAACATCAAATTTTCATTGTGCACATCAATTAAGGTCTTTCCCATTGCAAAGAAAGGTCTTCCCAAGATGATCGGGATTTCTCTATCTTCTTCCATTTCTATTACAACGAAATCCACCAGGAATATGAATTTGTCGACCTTCACTAGTACATCCTCAATGATACCTTTAGGATAAGTTAATGAACGATCCGCCATTTGAAGAGAGATCATTCTCGACTTTGCACTCCCAAGTCCTAACTTCCGATAAACAGAAGAAGGCATCGAATTTATACTAGCCCCAAGATCACAAAGAGCCTTATCAAAATGAAATTTCCTGATAGTACAAAGAATTGTGAAACTACCCGGATCCTTCAATTTGGTAGGCAACTTCCTTTGTAGTATTGTACTACATTCCTCCATTGGTTTTACCATTTCGCATACCTTCAACTTTATCTTCTTTGTCATGATATCTTTCAAGAACTTGTCATAATTGGGCATTTTCTCCAATGCATCCGCAAAAGGAATATTGATGTGAATTTTCTTGAAGATTTCAAGAAATTTTTCAAATTGTACATCCAACTTCCTCTTTTGGAACCTTTGAGGATATGGCAATGAAGTAGCTAGAATCGGTGGATTTTCTGAAAATGTTACTCGCCCCAGCATCACCCTTTCATCTCTTCTTCTCTCCTTGACTTTCTCTTGGTTCTTCTCCTCATTCAAGTCTTCATTTGGCTTCTCCTTTCTTTCATCGATTTTCTCTTCAACTTCCTCCTCCGCAATTGTTCTTGGTGCATCATGATGAAACTCATGACTCACTCTCGGCTCATTTTCCATAGGCTTTCTCACCTCCACTTCTCTTCTACTCCTCAATTTAATCGCCTTGTATTCCCTAGGGTTGGCTTCCGTGTTGCTTGGAAACTTCACCTTTTGTTGTTCTTGGATGGACCTAGCAAAATGTGCGATTTGAGTTTCTAAAGACTTCACCGTGGCATTGGTGTTCGTACAAGTTGTATCAATTGAGTCAAGCCGTGTTTCATGTTTGTTCAGCCGGTTATGCGTCTCACGCATCATAGTTTGAGTCTCTTTCATACACGAACCCAATACTTCATCCAAATTTGATTTTGGATTATGCATCGGTGGTTGTTGCATTTGACGGTTGGATAGCATCGGATATCCCTGAGCTTGGTTTCCATATCCCGGAGGTGGCCGCAAAGAGTTTTGGTTGTTCGCATATGAGAAGTTCTCATGGTTGCGAAGTCCAGGATTGTAATGAGTTGGAATGTTGGTAGCGGGCCTGAAAGTATAGGCTCAACTGTTTATAAAGTGGCATTCCTCGAACTCATTATCCAATCTGGATTGAGAACAACTTGCAACATTCTCTTCCCCTTGACTTGACAAAAAGCCTTTAGTAGACAAGGCGACAAATTGATCCGAGAGCTTGGACACTTAGGCCGATAACATTAAGATATGGTCAGATTCTTGGATAGAAGAGACCCGTCTTCCCGTGTTCCTCTCATTCGGCCATTGATAATTATTAGCCGCTATTTCTTCCAATAAAGCATTAGCTTCGAACAGGGTTTTAGACAACAATGATCCTCCTAAGGCAACATCAACGATCGTTCTGGTTTAGCCATCCAATCCGTTGTAAAATAATTGGGTTTAAAACTAATCCCGATACCCGTGTTGGGGGCACCTTCGCAATAGATCCTTGAATCACTCCCACGCTTCAAATAACGGCTCAAAGTCTCTTTGGCGAAACTACGCAATCTCGCCTCGGAGCTGAAAAGTCTTGGAAGGTGGGAAGAACTTATTGAGGAACCTTTGAGCAAGATCCTCCCAAGTATTTATGCTTCCCGGTTGGATATATTGGAACCAACCCCGTGCTCTATCATGTAATGAGAAAGTGAATAACCTCAACTGGATAACATCCTCAGCAACACCATTGATCTTCACAGTGTCACATATCTCTAGAAAGGTTTCCAGATGGACATTCGGATCCTCATGAAGATTCCCGCCATATTGGTTTTGTTGAACCATGTTGATCAGGGCGGGCTTCAACTCGAAATTGTTCGCTTGGATTGGTTGCCTCCGGATGCCTGAATAATTATCTAGCATCAATGGTCGAAAATAATCCCTAAGGACTCTTTGTGGGCGCTCTTATTCCGGAGGCTGGAATGCCTGCGGCTCTGGCAATTGCAGGACGTTTTCACCTCCCCCGGCCATAATAGTAGATTGCTCTTCTTTCTATTTACGAATTCGTTTACTACGCCACATGCACTGCTTAATTCACACAAGTAAACCAAACAAACAAATGAATTGAATGAAATTAAAAGAAAAAGAATTGTCGTGATTAACATTGAACTATTTGATCACAATATCAACCCAAATTAAAAACAGCGTCCTCGGCAACGGCGCCAAAAACTTGTACGCCGAGCATTTACATGCTCGCGTATTGACTACTCGCAAGTGCACGAGGTCTAGTTTTAATATAATGGATCTCTTAAGATCGGATATCATTCCACTGGGAATGGTGTAATTTAGTTGAATATGGTGATTGGCATTATCTCGACTAATCAAAAATGGTTTGTATTCTATTTAATCTACTAAGATAAATGACAGCTATTAGGTTAGTTCTAATTACACTAATTACTTAGGTATTATTTTCTTTCACATAATTCATAATTGACTTCATTTAGTTAGCTATAATGGTGTTTATCTATTCCAACAATCTCCGTATCGATAACTCCTCCGCTACCTCTCCCGAGTGTAAGACGGGGGATTACACGACTTCGTGTCAACGAAGAAGTCCCCCTCAATGCCTTAACGACCCTAGGTCGCGTGAGTCTTGAGCCAACGTCATGGATTGCATACGTTCTAACGCCTTCCCGGGTCGTTAAAACGTCACGTTGCGTTTACCCTAGTCCGAATCCGGGGTTACCTCTCCCGAGTGTCAAACCCCGTATTCTCGGTTTATCAATACAAATATAATATCAAGAATAACAGTAAACACAGTCAGATTTAGACAAACATCCATTAAAGAAACATTAATTCATTCAAACTAGCATTTACATGATTTCAACAACACTTAAGTAACATTTAACTAATACTACATGATCTTAGCTATATACCATACAAAACAAGAGTGATTCAACATCGATGGATATGAAAAAGTAATTACAAAGATAAAAACAAGAGAAGAACGATCAAATCTGAAAGTGAAACAATCCACTGTCGCTAATGATCAATCCGCAAATGATTCCTCTTTTTCCCAAATGATAAATCTCCTCCTTGATCTCTCAAAGATAGCTTAAGAACTCTATATTAGGGTTAGAGATGCTCAACAACCTTTTTCAGACGAGTGGGAGTGGTATTTAAAGGCCTAAGGTTTCAAAAATATCTAAATAGATATTTTCCTCTGTGTAGAGTTGTTCGCCGCGGCGGTTGGGATCACCGCTACGGCGATGGGTTGAGTTGGTTAGTGCACTGCTGTGGCGGTGGGATTCCTGATGCGGCGGTGAAGCTTTTCACGAATTCTCTATTGTTTCACCACCGCGGCGATAGAGCCTTTGAGCAAAAATCACAGTTCTCTATTGTTTCACCGTCGCAGCAGTGAGGCTTCAGAAGGAAAACACAACTCTCTGCACCTTCACCACCTCGACAGTGACTTGTTGTCATGAAACCTTATCTTTTTCCTTTGTTTCTTCATTGTTCTCCCACCGTTTTGCTTGTTTATAGCTCATTTACATCCCTACACCTGAATAACATAAATACTAACAAAAATACAATAAAAGATTAATAAAACACTCAAAAACTGTCAAATTCGGTTTAGAAATATATAGGTATTTTACACCTATCAGAAACCGTTTTAGAAAATCTATAAATCACACCCAAAAAAAAAAAAAGAACAAATTTCCCGATTTTAGCACATAAATTATTGAAAAACAGGACATAAACAATGAGAGAGAGATAACGAATGCTTACAGTGATCCCTTGTGGATTCTAACTCTCCGAGTAAGAAATAAGTCTGAGTAAGATTGTCTTACATCTTGACATATTTGAATACATCAAATGAAGCTAACAGGTTTAAATATTAAACAAACAAATTATAAATTTCAAAAAAAAAATAATGCAGTGTCGGCTGCCGTCGATTGTCGATCGCACTGCGTCAAACAATTCAAGAGTTCAAAATAAAGTGCACAACAACATCAAAAATAATTTAAGAGTTCAAATTATACATAATATACAACATAAATCATATTAACCAAAATTAACAATTTTAGATTTTAAAACAATTATATAAATTAAAACTAATAAACAAAACCCTAAATAGTAAACACATTAATCGAATCCCATACACAAATACATCAATTCAAAATCTATCCACTCAAAACAAATTCAAAGAGGTCAACACCTATTTTGCAGTGGATTTGAGAAGTTTTTCTGCAAAAAAGAAAAAAAAGAAAAAAAAAGGAAAAAGATCAAGCTAATATCACATCCCAAGAAGTTTCGGTATTAATTTCGGCCATATATGGTCAATTAGGACCAAATCAATAACAGAATTAGAAAAGCCTATATTCTTGACTTTAATAGACACAACCAGTAGAGTTCATAGAACAAAAACATATTTCATAGAACAGGGAAAAAATTGTGCCCTCATAAATAATGACTTTTAATAGACACAACCAATAGAGTTCTTATTTCTTTAATAGCCTCTATACCTGAAAGGTAAAAAAAAAATGTTGTTCTCAAAACAAAAACAGTAAATGGACAACGAAAATGAAAACAGAAATCTGGGGAAAGAAAAACAGTAACTGAACGCCACCTTATCGATCAATATACATAATTCTTAAAATGCATATAGATTAAAAAATTGAAGATTATAAAAATTAAAGTTTTATTCATACCATATACATCAAGAGGAGCATCATAGTCATAGCTAGAGGTGATAAAAGGACCTCTTGCAGTCTTGCCAAAGTTAGTTCCACCATGTTACAATTAAATTGATTAAATGTAATTTTCATTATTTATTTTTCCTTGGAGAAAAAAATAATAATTATTTTACCATTTAACAGTTAAAGAAAAGGCCAGTGAACGGGTGCTCCAAATTCAGTAAACATGCCCAATATTATTTTTAATCTTATAATGAACCAAAAAAATTAAAAAAAAAACAAAAAACAAAGTATCTATATGCGCAAAAAAAGTGAAGAATTCGCACCTGCAATTGAAAAGACAAAATCACAGGAAAAAAAAAAAGAGTCAAATAAATAGTTGAAAAAAAAAAAAGAGTCAAATAAACAGTTGAAATTATTGGGTTTCAGACCAATTTCGATCGAGTACTAAAATAAAAATTAAGATTCAATTATAGGGTGTCAAATGTATTTTAGAGTGAACAAATTATTAAATGTAGGGAATGGAAAAGCAATGTTAGTTTTTTACAGGTTAAACAGTCTTTCAAATCATTCTCTTTCACAAAAAAAAAAAAAACAAAAAAAACAAAAAAAAACAAAAAAAAAAAAAAACCTATACTAAGTTTCCAATAAGTCCCTTAATAATTCGATTTTCTCAATTTAGTCCATAATCTTTTGAATTCAGTTAATATAGTTCATAGTCAGATCAGAAAAGTTTTTTTTTTTTTCACTGTTAAAAAGAAAAGAAGAAGTTGATTCACCTTTTCCTTAAATCATTGAATTAAGCCACCTATTAAATTCACCATTATACTATCACTAAAAAAAAGTCTTACCTTTAATTTTTCATCCCCATTTCCTCTTACTTGCAATGGACTCGTCTGATGAGTTCCTCATCTACTTCCCTCCATGGACACCTCCCTTGCTCTACTCTTTCAGCCTCTGTTTGTTGTTCGACAACACAAACACACAAATATGTGTCAGAATTGATACTTACACACACAAACATTAACTGAATTCTACAATTCAAAATTGATATTTATACACACAAACACACACCAAGAAGCAATTTTCATTTGTTTATTTTACATAAAGAAAAAGAGATCAAATATGATGAAACACGAAAAAAAACATTGAACATTCAATAATGAATTGATGCACACACACAAAGCAATTCCCCAAAAGTACTCAATACAACATCAGCAGCTAAAATCGATCTCTACATCCTGTAAATTGAAAGAAGAGAGAGAGAAGTTTGAAACAACCACCGGACACCGTTATCCAGATCTGATCATCGACAACCATCGCCATCGCGATCCAACCTATCAACGACAACAGCTATTGAGCTGGTGGTTGGCGACGGTGATAGCGATGATGATGGATTGATGGTGCTCCGAAGGCGATGGAAGTGGTGAGTCACATGGCTTTGGTGAGGGTGGTGACGACAACGATAGGGAAACACGATCAAACGAAAGCAAGAAAATGAAGCCCTCGGAGAGAAAGAAATGTCACCGTAAAAACTTGTCGAGATTAGGAGGAGAAGAAATGGACATGCTCAAGAAGCTGGAGATGCTATCGTCGTCACGAGAGAGAGAGAGAAAGAGAGAAATTTATTCGTCCAAATTTGCCGATCAACATGTACCTTAACTCTCCAGTCCAGATCCGGCCGCCGCCAGCCATCGCCACCCATATTCGACCATGGCAAGATCGAGAACAGTGAGATCAGCACATCGCAAGATCCATAGTAGCGAGAACGAGTAAGAGAGAGCGAGAGCAATGACGGTTAGCGACAACGATAACAATGGTGGATGAACGGCGAAGATCGAGTTCCCGAGACAGCTAGGCGAGACGATGGCGTAGGGCTTGGGAATGGAGAGGGAGAGGGTAGATAAGTAAGAGATCAGACGATAGAGAGAGATAATGAAGAAAGTGAGAGAGCAGTGAAATGAGAGAGAGTGTTTCAAAATTATATTTGACATCTACCGTTGGATAAGAAGCAATCCTACGGTAGAAATGTCTCTCATTTATAGTGCAATGTAGACACTTGGATATGAGATCCAAGGGTCTAAAATGCTTCCCTCCCAAAAATATCTTTAGCACTATAGCACATATTTTCAAATGAGGATCTAATTCGTATTATAGATAATATCTATATAATATATAGGTCCCGATCAAGTTTTCACTTTCCACCCCCACTTTAATACCTTTTATGTGTGCATAATTAGGCAAATTCGTGGCCACCATTGTTTTCCCTTTTTTTTTTCTTCTTTAATTTTATAGCCACAAATGATTGCTTAATTATTAAGATTTTGAAAAATTACATTTAAAACCCATAATTATAAAGTAATTCATATTAAACCCAATAATTACACTTATCTACTTAAAAATTATCAAATCTTTTTTTATACCATAAATTTACAGAATAATCCCAAAAATATTAAACTTAATTATTATTTTTTAAAAATATAATTTTTTGGGATATTACAACTAACCTAATCATTTTACAGACTAAGGATCAAACCTAATCCTTTTACAGGCTAAAGATCAATCCTCACAACTCTCCAAGTATCATTTCCACAGGTAAGGATTGAACCTTTACAATTCACTCAATTCAACTCAGGAAGAATTACAACCTAATTCTTTTCAAGAGAAAATAATAACCTAACCTTTTTATATCTTAGGTAAAGATCAAATCTTAATCTTTTTTCTGGGAAAATATTGAAACCCAAGCTACCCTGTCTAGATACAGACCCAACTGTATCTAATTTGCACAAACTCACCAAATACAAAAAATGAGTTTCTTCTTACTCAGAGCTTCTACCACCTCAAAATAATTATAGTCAATTAATGTCCCGAAAATTATTACGTGATGGAACTTTACATGAGGAAAACAATATCTGATTAAAACAAGTACGGGTAACACAGAACTAAGCACGTAATCAAATAATATCACAAAATCGTTTTTAAAAAGATTTTTATGCTCTTGATAGGTGTAAATTACCTATGTATTTCCAATCCGAATTCGTTAGTTTTCGATTACGTTTATAGTTATTTTAATATGTTTTTATTCTTTTTGTAATAAAATAGGTGCGTGGGGTGAAAAGGTATAAAATCGGAGCGAAAACGATGTGATCGAACCAAAGCGGACAAAGTTACGATGGATAAATGAGCAAGGAGGCAACATTGTGAAAGAAGCCCACTGCCTAGGTTGTGAAGATTACTGAGAACATTTCCAAGTCCACCGCCTACTTCTTCGCTTAGGCGGTCACCAAACCTGCAAAGTCGGTAAAGGTGTTGTAACTTCAAGGCTATTTTGGACTACGATTCGATCCGATTTTGGAAACACTCAAAACATGGAAGTTGTAGATATTTTTCTTAGATTTCCATAGGTTTTTGAATCACCTCAACCGAAGTTTGGATGAATAAGTTACAATCAAAATAAAATTGAAAACCTGCAGTAACTTCGCCTAGGCGAAGTTTCCTTCGCCTAAGCGAAAATCTGGCAGAAAGTTAACCGACCTAACTTCGCCTAGGTGAAGTTTTCTTTACCTAGGCAAAATCCTCTACGCAGAATAGATATTTTGGAGATATTTTTTGGCCTATTTAAGCCCTTCTCTCCTCCTCTCTTCCCTCTTCTCGAGCTCCTAAGGCCTTAGGCCATATTTTAGGGTTAGGATAAGGGATTTTTGAGGGAGTGCTCTCAACCCGAGGTAGAGGATCAACAAGGAAGTGATCGATCGACGTTTCTAGGCAAATCTTCGGATATCGGCTAAGTCGCTCGTTTCCTCTCTTTGTTTTCTTCATTTTGGTAATTATTGAGCATGTTTAGCTCGTTTTACATTGTATAAACAGTTAGGGCCATGAGTTAAACATGGATTGTAATAGAGATTTAACGTATTATTTATGAAAATGTAGTTTTTGTTGAATTTGTGTTTCTTTTATGGTTATTCCTTATAATTTCAATTGTGTTGCCGTGTTTTCTATGATTATATGCTAGTTTAGATATATTGAGAATACGGGGTTTGACACTCGGGAGAGGTAACCCCGGATTCGGACTAGGTTTAACACAACACGACAATCTAACAACTCGGGAAGGCGTTAGAAAGTGTGCAATCGATAACATTGGGGCGAGACTCACGTGACCTAGAGTCTTTAAGACATCGAGGGGGACTTCGGCGTTGATACAAAGTCACGTATTCCCCCGTCTTACACTCGAAAGAGGTGGCGAGGGAGTTTACGAACCGAGATTGTCGGATACGCCGAATGCCATTAATGTTAACTAAAACGAAATCAAACGCATTTAAATAAATAAAGTTAATCCTTAGGCAATCTACTCCCCTAAACAATCTCAAATTAGTATTTATAGTATAGTTAACTTAATTAGTATTTTAGTTTAGTATCAGTATTAAATTAAATTCCATTTTTAGCGCCTAGATAAAATTGGGTTACGACAATCATGATACTCGATAGTAATCTCAACCAATCCTTGTGGATACGATGCCCGACCGAAAGGTCCACTATACAAAAAATTGATCCGTACGCTTGCGGTGAAAGTGGCAGCGCTTATTTAGTGGCCACCAAGTTTAAATAATACCCCTAAACTCAGAATTTTGCTAGTCCTCGAGCAAAACACCCACATAATATGAGAAAGTATACAAACTAATTATGAAATTAAAAACTACAAACGAAAAACATTAAAAACAAAAAATGTGGAAGTTTTGAATATCATCTACCAGCCGAAAGATCTTTCCCTCATCGGCCCCTAATCCTATCAAGTTCAAGCATAAATCACACCATGTGGTGTTTTAGAATTTCAACGTTCAAAAATAATAAGCGTCATTCTAGATCATGTTTAAGTGTGTGTGATTAAACTCAAATATACTACTATCCATTGATTAGATAGGATTATCCATAAATAAAGATCATGACTAAAATCTTTAAGGTATAGGGAATCCATACGCCTGACCTGTGATCTATTCTCCACTAATATAGGCTCGGAGGTTCATGAAGATCAGTAAGGCTTGGTTCAGTTTTGGAATAATGGCCAAGGGTATTTTGGAATAGAAAATAGGTTAACGTCGTTAACTTAACGTTACCCAAGGCACATCGCTTAGCACTCTCACACTCAAAACCCCATAGTTTAATTAAAAATAACCTTGAACAAACATTTAAGAACTCGTACTCACTTGTCATGTCAAAATGAAACTATTTTCTTTTTCTTTTTTTCTTTTTTTTTTTTTTTTTTTAACACACCCCCAAACTCATTCGAATTTCTTCAATTTTAAGAGTGTGCAAAAATGATTAAGTAACACACCCCAAAATGTATTCGAATTCTTATAACCTTAGGAATGTGCAAACAATATGAACGACAAATGACAAGCGAGTACTCGAATACCGAACCAATTAGAATTTTGGCCTAAACCCAATCGCTCACATCAAGCAGCGAAATGCTAACTTGATTCACTCAAATTGTGCCTTTAGTTTAGCGATGTAGGTTTGGAAAAAGTTCAATCGACTATGGTATTTGTTAAGT
Organism: Eucommia ulmoides; assembly: GCA_016647705.1. NCBI lineage: Eukaryota > Viridiplantae > Streptophyta > Magnoliopsida > Garryales > Eucommiaceae > Eucommia > Eucommia ulmoides. Next base: position 40,896,727 of record CM028337.1, on the reverse strand, counting down.
ATTCAGAATTGAAACAGTTTTTAGGCTTCTACAGGGTAACGAAAGGTAATGATTCATCAAGGTAAGCTTAAAAGGCTCAAGTGATCAAATGAATGCCTAAATCATATCTCCTAAACAACCTCGCCTAAGATTTCGCCTCGAATTTCCCCCAAATTAAGTTCTAGAATCCCTATTGTCATAAAATTGAGTGAAGGATAATCAGTTTCAAATCAATTAGATAGTGCTATACTGAGTTTACGTGCTTATGCGTTTAGGATCCACAATAACTTTTACTAAGATGATACGTCAAGCACACAGAACACACATGAATGAGCTTTACGCTTGACCTCAAAACAATCAAGGGACAGAATCATCATCTGGTATAGGCCCAGCGTCAAAACTCAACACAAAGCAACAACTAAACTAAACGAACTAATCCTAAACAAGCATGGAAACAATAAAAACAGTAAAATTTAACTAAAAACATAAGCACATACTAAAACATACTACACATCACCACCAACTTAAAATAGGTGATGTCCAAAATGAGCCGTCAGCGATCCCAATAATAGTATATAGCATGATATTGAAGACGGGAATTTAGAACACAAACCTGGGAGATGAGAGGATCTCTCCTCCGACTCAAATCGACGGAGATGCATCTAATTTATTTGTGACCCTGGGTTGCCTCCCAAGAAGTGCTTGGTTTAATGTCCTCGGCCCGACACATGCCCTCAAGACTGGCGAGATATTCAATGATCGAACCGCAAGAGCACCTGTCAATCTAACATCTTCAAGCATCCTGCAGGAAACAAAAACAAAACTACAAACGAAAATTATATACAAAAATGCCTAGATTAAAATCAAGTTATTTACTTCCAATATCAAAATTAACACTCCTTCCAATCCCCGGCAACGGCGCCAAAAACTTGGTGGCCGCTAAATAAACGCTGCCACTTTCACCGCAAGCATACGGATCAAGTTTTAGTATAGTGGACCTTTCGGTCGGGTATCGTATCCACGGGGATTGGTTGAGATTACTATCGAGTATCGCGATTGTCGTAACCCAATTTTATCTAGGCACTAAAAATGGAATTTAATTTAATACTGATACTAAACTAAAATATTAATTAAGTTAACTATACTATAAATACCAATTTGAGATTGTTTAGGGGAGTAGATTGCCTAAGGATTAACTTTATTTATTTAAATGCATTTGATTTTGTTTTAGTTAATATTAACAGCGTTCAGCGTATCCGACAATCTCAGTTCGTAAACTCCCTTGCCACCTCTTCCGAGTGTAAGACGGGAGAATACGTGACTTCATATCAATGCCGAAGTCCCCCTTGACATCTTAACGACTCTAGGTCATGTAAGTCTCGCCCCAATGTCATCGATTGCACACTTTCTAACGCCCTCCTGGGTCGTTAGATTGTCGTGTTGTGTTAACCCTAGTCCAAATCCGGGGTTATCTCTCCCGAGTGTCAAACCCTATATTCTCAATATATCTAAACTAGTATATAATCATAAAAAACATGGAAACACAATTGAAATTATAAGGAATAACCATACATGAAACACAAATTCAACCAAAACTATATTTTCATAAATAATACGTTAATCCCTATTACAATCCATGTTTAACTCATGACCCTAACCATTTATACAATGTAACACGAGCTAAACATGCTCAACAATTACCAAAATGAAGAAAACAAAGAGAAGAAATGAGCGACTTAGCCGATATCCGAAGATTTTCTGCTAGAAACGTCGATCGATCGCTTCCTCGTTGATCCTCCATCTCGGGTTGAGAGCTCTCCCTCAAAAATCCTTTATCCTAACCCTAAAATATGGCCTAAGGCCTTAGGAGCTCAAGAGAAGGGAAGATATGAGGAGAGAAGGGCTTAAATAGGCCAAAATATACATCAAAAATATCTATTTTGTGCAGAGGATTTCGCCTAGGCGAAGTTAGGTCGATTAACTTTCTGCCGGATTTTCGCCTAGGTAAAGTTATTGCAGGTTTGCAATTTTGTTTTGACTACAACTTCTTCATCAAACTCCGATTGAGGTGATTCAAAAACCTATGGAAAGCTAAGAAAAAGATCTACAACTTCCATGTTTTGAGTATTTCCAAAATCGGATCGCATCGTAGTCCAAAATAGCCTTGAAGTTACAACACCTTTACCGACTTTGCAGGTTTGGTGACCGCCTAAGCGAAGAAGTAGGCAGTGGAATTGGAAATGTTCTCAGCAATCTTCATAGCCTAGGCAGAGGTCTGGACGCCTAGGCGGTGGGCTTCTTTCACAATGTTGCCTCCTTGATAATTTATCCACCGTAACTTCGTCCACTTTGGTTCGATCACATCGTTTTCGCTCTGATTTCATACCTTTTCACCTCACGCACCTATTTTAATACAAAAAGAATAAAAACATATTAAAACATATAAAAATAACTATAAACGTACTCGAAAACTAACAAATTCGGATTGAAAATACATAGGTAATTTACACCTATCAGCTCTTAAGTTTAAAAAACGATTTTTCTATGATCTTAAAACCAAGTAATCAATAATATAAAATCAAATAAAAGCATAATAACTTGGAAAGATCTCACCAGGAAAATACCGAAAGATTAAAACAGAATCACAAGACAGCTCAGATCGGTGACGTCAAATCAACAGCGCTTTAACTCAAGAACTTCTCACACAAATAATCTCATGAATGATCTCTCGAATATATCTCAGAATAATATCTCTTAGAATAGCTCAGGAATAGATAGTTCTTGATATGTGATGTATCATGATATCAAATTCGCAGGTCTATTTAAACAGGTTTGAAATAAGCCCTCCAATGGCTAGTTTTCATAAGATATGACTTTAAAGTGCATATATAGACCCCATATATCATAACAATTCAATCCTGGTTTAATTTACTCAAGCATGGCTTTTAAAACTTTCAATTAAGTCCACAAATTATTTCTCAATTACTAATCGAATAGATAGAAAGTAATTAATGAACCAAATTGAGAAAATCTTCAATTATATGTACCATATCTATAGGGATATCAAAATAGATGTGCTATATCTTTAATATATTCAAATTCCCAAAATATCTCCTTTAGATTTTCCAAAAACTGGCTAGTATTTGATCAAATTCTTAAAATTCTCGAAATCTCAACCACACAGTCGGTTAACCAAACTCCTGCCCATCAGTTGACCGATCAATACAGTGTATAACATAGGTCATTCCTCAAACAGCAGTCGGTCGACCGAACAATTTAGGATGCATTTTCAAGCCAAAATTGAGCCATGCTCGGTTGACCAATCCACTACGGTTGGTTGACCGATCGATTCAGAGAGTTTCACTTTAGCCAATAGATTGACTAATCTCACCTGATCACTTGACTAATCGATTCAAAGAGTTTTACTTCCTAGCCCATAGCCACTCAGTTGACCGAACCCCTATTGGTCGGTTAACCAAATAATACTGGATACTCTCTTTCTCAACTTGTTTCAACTCTAAATTTCATCGTTATAATCCCGTTAACCGATTGCTTTTCTTGTTTAACACAATTGACCCCAATATTCAATTTTCAACACTAATCTTTCTTAGGTCAATTTTCAATTTCACATTGGAATAAATATTTAATCACAAATTTGAATCCTAAACTTTATCAAATTAAACACATAAGAATATAATTCATCAATTTGTGTCGTGTGTGATCCTAATTCGGAATACATTAAGAGTATAAGAGTGTTTGAGTTGTTTTCAACTAATTTTTTTTGGAATCTTCAACACTCTTCATTTTTTCAACATCCATCTTCGCATCCTTGATAATTTCTTCATGATTTATAACTCTTATACTGAAATACTCAATAAACACATCAGTTTCACCAAAAACATCAATCCTTAATTGTCCATCAAAATCTCAAGATCAACAGATGGTTAAATACTTTGATATTGGTCAATAAGAAGCTCTAAAGGACTCAGCCAACGGTTACATGTATGCTAAACACGTCATTGAAAAAATGCAGAAATCTTAAGCCAAGTCCAAAACATACGAGATTCAAATATTCAATCAGTAAGTCACTATTTATTATTTACTTTTTTAACGTTACAGATAATTGTTGCCACACATAATTTAATTAAATTTGAATTTTTTTTTTAGAGAGAATGCATATTGGCCCAGTGAGCTATCCAAGAGGGGGTGAATTGGGTAGTTACAAAAATTTAAACAATTAAATCTTTCAACACTTAAATTATCAAATAATCAATTTATCCTAAATCAATTATTATCTTCGTTATGCGGCAAATAAGTGTTTATATTTTAAGTGGACACCCAAACAGAATATGATAAAAATAATAACAAAGTATAACATTAAGATATATCCTGGTTCAGGAAGTTAGCCTTGCCTAATCCAGTCCCTCGAGCTCTACGGAGATTCGCAACCACTAAACCCTTTATCCCATTACCAGGTAGGAACCAAACCTTACAATTTTTCTTTTCCCAGGCTAAAGAAGAACCTTATCTTTTTACCAGGCTAAAGACTAACCTAATTCTATTACAGAAAATATCATCACCCAATCCTTTTACAGGCTGAAGATCAAACTTAATCCTTTTACATGCTAAAGATCAAACCTCACAACTCTCACAAGTATCTTTTTTACAAGTAAGGATAGAACCTTCACAATTCACTCAATTCAATTCAGGAAGAATCAGAACCTAATTCTTTTGAAGGGAAAAAAATAACCTAACCTTTTTATACTTACGAAAAAATCAAACCCTAATCTTTTTACTGGAAAAGATTTAAACCTAACTACCCTGACCAGATACCGGCCCAACCGTGTTTAATCCGCTCAAACTCACAAATACAAAAAAAACTGAGTTTCTTCTCACAAAGAGCTTCTATCACCTCAAAACAGATATACTCCATTAATGTCTCGAAATTCACTATGTGATAGATACAATGTGAGACAAATTAAAACCTGATTATAAATAAGTATGAGTAGCACAAATTATAGCACGTAATCAAATAATAATACAAAACCGTTTTAAAAAGATTTTTATGCTCTTAAATTTGAAAACGATTTTTCAACGATCTTAAATCCAAGAAATCAATAATAATATAAAATCTAAATTAAGAACAATAACCTGAAAATATCTCACCAGAAAAATACCAAAGAATGAAAATAAGATCGCAAGATAGCACAAATTGGTGACGTCAATTCAACAGCGCTTTAGCTCATGAACTTTAACACAAAATATCTCTCGAATAATCTCAGCAAAATGATAACTCTTAGAAATCATGGGAACTAATAATTCCTGATATATTTGATCTAATTTTCGCAGGTCTATATATATAGATTGAGATCAAGATTTCCAATGACTACTTTTCAAAAAATATGCCTCTAAAAGGCACCTATAGACTCCATATAACATATTCATTCAATTCTGGTGTATTTCACTTAAAAATAACTTTTAAAACTCTCAATTAAGTCCATAAATATTTCTCAATTATCAATCACAAATATAGGAATTATATAGTTGCTAAAATTGAGAGAATCTTTAATTATATGGACCAAATCAATAGGAATATCAAAATATATGTATCATATTTTTAGTAGGTTCAAATCCCACGAAATTCTCTCTTGGAATCATAAAAAATGGCTAGTTTTTTACCGAAATCCCAAATTCCTTGAAATCTCAATTGAAACAGTCGGTTGACCGAACCCTAGCCTGTCGATTGACCGATTGATTCAGCGTAACCAGGACAAAACCAAATAGCTAGTCGGTTGACCGATCTCCCCTTGGTCGGTTGACCGATTGATTTAAGGAGTTTTTCCAGCCAAAACACAGCGCAGTCGGTTGACCGATTGCCTTCCAATCGGTTGACCGATTGGTTCAAAGAATTCTTCTTTTCCACCCTTAGACCCATCGGTTGACTGAACCCTTCTTGGTCGGTTGACCGATTGATGCAGGATCTTCATATTTTGCTCCAAAATCTCACTGTTTCAATCAGCTAACCAATTCTTTTCTGATCAGTTGACCGATTGATACTGGTTGGTCAATTTCTTTACTAATTTCTTCTCCATAACTCAACATTTAATTCAATTAATCGATTATTTTTCTTGGTTAACTAAATTGTCCCTAAATTTCAACTTTAAACATGATTTACACTTAGGTCAATTTTTATTTTTTAATTTCACAAATGAGCACATATTTAAATACTAATTAGGATCCTAAAATTTATTAAATCAAACACACAATAATATAACTCATTTAATAGTGTCGTGTGTGATTCTAATTCGGGTTGCATTAAGAGTATAAGATTATTGAGTTATTTTCACCTAATTTCTTCAGGATCTTCAATATTCTTCATTTCTTCGATGTCCATCTTTACACCCTTGATATTTTCTTCATGATACAATCTTTAAATAGAACTTTTTTTTCTGAAACACTCAACAAACTCATTAGTTCCACCAAAAATATCAACATTTAATTGTCCATCAAAATCTCGAGATAAATAATGCAATTTACCACGTTAAACTAGAAAGACTCTTATTGGGGGCCTGACCATTCACTAAGTCACATTAGGGGATAACGTTGATTGCACACGTAGAAAGTATAAAATTTGGTGATATCCATGCTCTCATATACTTGCGACCATTAAGTAAAGTGGCATTAATGTGTTATGTTATATTGCTACTGAGTACACAGTGATGAATCAATTAATGGCATGAGAGTTATCATTTCGGGCGATTATTCACAAGGACTACTGGCCACAGACTAATTTTTTAAACCTTATTCCAGACCATAATAGACTTCAAGTTGTGCAGCGTGGTCAATGAAAATTCACTTGCATTCAAAACGAGATGGATGAGTTGCAAAAAATAATGACAAATCGGTGTGGTTTGTGTTCCCACACTAGACATGATAGGCGGAGGTGTTCATCTCGACCCCGCCATACACCTAATTGATCTTATCAGTTCATTGCAATGAATGTTTGTGTTACTTTATTTATTTCATATGCCAACTTTTATGTATCATAGATTTCATACACTCGTCGCACACATTTATTTGTAATGAATGTTATATTTTATTTATAAATGTGATTAAATTTTAATTTCGTACTAATAAATTTGACACAAGTGTTGGGGGAAACATTTTAGTTATGTCTGAGCCTAGACCTGTAGATCATTTAGTTCTCCTCTTGCAGTTGGAGCACAGGTCTACATTAGTTTATTCAAGACAGGTAATTTAAGCTATTGCATTAATTTTTTCATTTTAGTTTTTTAAAATTTTTATGTTATTTATTGTGTCTTAATTAATGTTTCAAGGCACTGGTGCTCTCGACTGTGCCGAATTTGATGTGGGGCAATGGAGAAAAGATACATCCGGTCGAGTTATAGAGCTGATAAAATCAGCCAGTTTGTACGACCCTTACATGCTATAGACGAAGCAGTTTGATAGGTGCCTCATAATTGCGTTGGTAGAGAGATGGCGTCCGAAAACGCACACTTTCCATCTACCCATTAGGAAAATGATGATCACGCTACAAGACGTGGCCATCTTGTCGGGGTTACCTGTACACGGGCAATCGGTTATCGATCGTGAGGACGCGCGACCGGTAGACAGTTGGTAGGCATTTTTCCATGATCTCCTCAGTGTGTCATAACCAGAGGATAAGATAAGGAATGGTTGTTTGAAGCTCAATTGGCTAAACACAACCTTCGACCAAGTTCTTGAGAATGCCTGCGAGGAGGCCATGCATTGCTACGCACATGCATATTTTTTTATTCTATTTGGCACAATGTTGCTGCCTGATAAATCGCAAAACAGCGTCAAGCTAACCTACCTCCCACTACTCCGCGACTTGACATCTTCCCTCAAGTATAGCTAAGGCAGTGTAATACTAGCAATCCTTTACCGCGAGCTATGCAAGACGTCAAAGAGCATGACGAAAGACATAGTTGGCTGCCTATTTTTGTTGGAGTGTTGGGCCTGGGAGCGGTTGTGGAGGCTCTAACCGAGAGTTATCCCTTTCCTTGATTATGATCAAACATACGGAGAGTTGGCTTTCGGGGACTTTTGGTTCCCATCGGCTCTGAGGGGTGCCTGGTAAGTAGTTAGTATTTTTTTTTTTTTAATTTCATTATCATGTAATGGATAGTTTTTAATATTTAGTTAAATTTATGGTTTAGCTTTTTGGTGTACAGGTGGACCCTTGAATTCAATTTGAAAAACGTGTCGATGCACGTTTTAGTGGTCTATCACGATCAGTTAGATCGGTTGAAGAATGACGAGGTTGGTTATTTATTTATGTCAAAATTTGTATTTTTTTTATTTGTTTATTTATATATTTTTTGGACAAGTCGTTTGGATGCCCTATCTCCTGTCAACTTTGACTCTATATACTATAGATAGGGAAGATATATGGATGGTAACGTCGCCCCTCATCTGCTACAAGATCTTCGAGTACACGTATCCCCTGCGCGTGCTACGACAGTTTGGTTATCGGCAATGGATTCCTCAACCGTGTATTATGGATCAGAATTTACACAAAACTACTCGGCGATGACACTACAATGCAGACTGGATTGTGAAGCACTACTAGCTTATAGTTGCATGGAATAGCCGACGAACACCATATATGGGAAGCTTCAACCAAGGGATAGGGGTTAACCATGAATATATGGAGTGGTATTGGAGAATCACATGAAGGTTCTTGGTCAACCAGGGGTACCGACCTAAGTTTGGTTATCTAGCAACAGGAAGACGAGCGCGGTTAGAGGTATGATCACATTAAATATACCATGTATTTACTTATATGAGATTGATTATCTTGTTATTATTCATGTATTAACTTAATGATCATATGTGTTTCGCAGGATCTGGGTGCATCGCAACTGATGTGCTTGAGTCACATTTTTCTGCAGACAAAAACTTTAGAGACATAGCCCGAGACTTGTCGTGTCGTGCTCGACACATGTTCGACGGTTGTGTATTGTCGGGTACTACGCCATATGCCAACTGATGTTCCCCCATCTTCTCAACCTACTCCTCAGCCTTCTCCTGAGTCATGGACTTCTAACGCCTACCGTCCAGGTAGTGTGGGTGATGTTGGACCTTCTACAGTATATAGCATGGGTGCTAATGCCGGACCTTCTAGTATATATAGTATGGGTGATGATGTTGAGTCGTCTAACATGTACCATATGCATGATTCTTATGCACATTATGCATCACAGCTAGGTACACGACCATCATCTCCATTCGTCACTCCAGCGATGGACGAAGTTGTGTCTCAACTTCAGGCGTGATTCCTCTAATGGCATTTGTCCAACCCACAATATTGGAAAGACAAGTGTCACCAATTCCGTGGTTCAGAGACGGCGTAGATGCCACCCCGACGATGATGTAACATGTAAGGCCCAAATCATAGTACGTACGTCATTAATAGTTGCATTTTAAAGTATTGGGAAATTCGGGATAAATTTTTGTTAATAAAAAAAATCAAAATTAAAAGTTTAGGGGTCAAATTTAAAATTTAGAAAATATGAAAATTAAACTTGAGATCCAAATTGATAATTAAAATCAAAAATTGAAAATAGTAAGGGTGAAATTATAATTTTAGAAACTTGTAAAAGTTAAAAATGATTAAAATAAGATCTTAAAGAAAGTTGGGGGAGGAAAGTGCATTTTAATTAAAGTTTTTTAAAACACATATATGTATATTATATGTTGTGTGTGCGCAACGAGACTCAAACCAGCCAGCAAAGAAGATCGGCGTGGGCGACGTGGCAAGCCAAGAACGACTTCTCCCACTAATCTCATGCAATATATACTCACTCTTGCATGTGGAACTGAGGGAAAAATCTCAAACCCAATCTAGAAATCACTCAAAAAATCTAGAGAGAGAGAGAAAAAAAAGAGAAAGAGAGAGCAGGTCGGAGTTCGGGTTTGAGAAGCGATCGCCGGCGAGGGAGTCGGAGGTGCATAGGGGTGTGATCATCGGCGTAAAAGCTCGTCGGTCCGTTTAGAGAGAGAGAGGGTTCAACGATGGTGAGTTTTGGATCATAGCCATTGCTCCGGCGGAGGTGCTGTGTGTGTGTACATTTTGTGTGTGTTGTTCGATCGCCGTTGTTGTGTCGTTGGTAGGCGTCGTTGTCAGTCCAGTGGGGGTGTCGTCATCATCTCTCCGGTTGGGTGAGTGGAGTATGTGTGTGTGTTGGCTGTAAACCTAGAACATAAAACAGATGAGAGAAAGAGAGAGGTCGGCGTCGGGGTGGTGAGATCCAACGAGTATGGGTGTGAGTGGGTTCGGACGGTTGTCGATCATCGGGGGTGGCGTTTGGCGGAGTGGGTGTGTTTTTCGTTTCTTGTTTTGTGCAGCGTGGGTGTTGTGTGTGTTTCCTGACCATCGACACTGTGCGTGTGGGGTGTTCGTCGATTTTGTTCGGTCGGGGGGTGTGTAGGTATTTTTGTATATGATTATTGACTTTGGCGATGTGTGGGTGGTCGATCGTCGGTCGTCGGCCGGCTGTGATGGTGTGCGTATGTGTGTTCTGCCTTGCCAATAGTGTTTGGGTGATCATCGGTGGGTGTAGGTGATGGGCCGGCGGTAAGTGAGAGTTAGTAAGAGAAAGAGAGCGCCGATTGTGGGCATGTGGGTCTCTGTTCTGGTCCAACGGAGCTGTTGCTGGGTGTGTGAGGGTGATTGCCGATGTGTGGTGTGTGGCCGGCCGGCGAAAACCAAAACAGAACAGAAACGGGAAAAAAGAAATAAAGAAGAAGAGGAGAAGAAAAGAAGAAAATTACAGAAAGAACCCCAATAGAATCCAAAATCTATCTCGCGACCCGTGAATGATTCAGAACGGGTAACGTTTTTCATTGAATTTATTTTAATTTATAAAATTAAATTAACGCATCGAAAATTTCGTAGCGGGAATAATAAATTTGGGAATGCAGTAACTTTTAACGAAATGAAAATTTACCAAATAATAATTTTACATAATAAAATGTGAGGAATGGGAAAATACGGAACATAGGGCCTGCATTTGCATGATTGGGTCATTTTTTTACCTAAAATATTAATTTAGGCCCTGTCACTAATAGGTTCGCAGGCACCGGAGTAACGTTAGAGTATAGTCGGTAAAAGCTTTTGGGAGCGGATCACGAGGTGAGTGTACTGTCTTCTTGCCAAAATATTTTTATATATATATAATAAAAAATAGTTGTAGTTAAATTAAATGATTTCAAAATGATGTGGATCAAGAAGGTTTCTAGGTGAGTTGAGAAAATAGATTTTCGATTAATTGTGTTGGTTTCGAAAGGAAGTTGAAAATAGTTTTTTGCTGAAATTTGGTGGTTTAAAAAGAGAGTGAAAAATACCTGGATTTCTAAAAATAAAGGGAGACAAAATAGTTTTGATGAAATTAGACCTTTTAAAAAAAAAAATGAGAAATATGATTTTAGATTAAAAATCAATTTTGGAAATAGAGGGTGATATTTGAGATTTGACAATGTTGATTAGACGATGTTATTGATTTGTGATTTGATGATGACATTATTGATTTTGACGATACCATAGTATTTATCTATTTCGGCAGAGTGAGATTATCCGCTTCGGCGGAGTGACGTTTATCTACTTCGGCAAAGTGATGTTAGACGTTTATACTGCGCAGTGATTATCCGCTTCGGCAGAGTGATGGGTGTTCGTAGGAAGGCATATCCTACGGATGGTATGGTACCGTTGCAAACTGCCGATCGTGAAGTTAAAACGATCACTAGAGCTGGCCAGTGTGTATGTTTGAGGTGTGTGTTTGAATTGTGTGCTTAAAAAGTGTGTTTGAGATGTGTGCTTGAGATGTGGTGTTTTACGTATATTGGCTGATTTGATATTTATTATCATGGTGATTAGTATGATTTCTATATTAGTTGGATTTGAATGAAACTTAATTATGTCGCTTTATTTTCTCTACTTTTATATTGGGGATTTTACAAGTTATGTGGTATTTATAAACTTACGCTTGATCCATTTAGATGTAGTAGAATGAGTTTTATTATTAAAAATATTTTTACTAAGAAGGCAGTACACTCGCAGGTGAAGTAGTTAGGAGTCGGTCCCCTACTGATGCCAGGTAGAGTCCTACAATGGAGTCATGTGGAGGGTTGAGATGAGCTTTCTGAGGCGAACTTGTGAGGGGTTCATGGTATTATATTCTGTTGTTATTATATTTGGGGAACGGGTGTGTTCCCATAACAGAAATATGTATAGCTCCATATAGATGATGGTTTATTGATATATATATGCATATTGTCGTGTAATAGATGGTTGGTTGGTTGGTTGCTTTCGGTGATGTCATGATGTCGTCACGCCAGCCTGGGATGTCGGGTGTTCGGGATGGGTTGTAACATAACAGTCGTTTATGGACTTTGGACAGGTTACACAGGTTCATGAGAAGGTTAAAGAGCCTCTTATTGCTCAATGCCAAGGGCAGAGGAACGTCCGACGTAGGGGTTGTGGTACATAGTTAGTTATATAGCTGATAGTTTAGCCATAGGAATATAAATACTTTTTTTTTCCATATAGCTATATAGAAACGTACATAGTTAGTAAATACCTTTTTTTGTGACATTTATAGCTTTAGAAAGTTGTTGATCTATCGTATATATTACACTTCAAATAGATAAAGCATTTGAATAGGAGATCGAGTAAGGTGTCTAATATTCCGGAGAAATTCTTAGAAGGCATACCTTCTAAGAATTTCAATTCAACCACTTTCTAATCCGTATGCTTTCTAAGAATTTCTTCAAAATATTAGATACCTTGCTCAATCTCCCATTCAAATGCTTTATCCATTTCAGAAGCAATATACACAGCAGATCAACAGCTTTTTATGTAAATACATTTCAATGTACATTATTGGACACGTTTGTTGTATTTTATACTTTTTCTTCGATACTTGTATATACATATTTATTTATCGTCAATTTGAAAGATTTTTTTTTCAAGGCAAACATGATATAGACAAAGTATAGGTATACGTGTATAGGTAGAGGCATACACATAGGTAAGACTTAAATGCATTATAAAATATTTAATTTTAAATTATTTTATAATGCATTTAAATATTACATATGCCTATACCTATACCTATACCTATTATGCGAGTACATAATCACTGAAAAACTCATAACCAAGACAATACATAACAAACATGTTTAACGATATTTGTTACAAAACACATAACAAAGACAATACATAAGAAAACACTTAAAAAGACAATACAACTGACCAAACTTCTTGATTCTTAATTGGATATGTATCCCTCAGGCAAATAATCATTGTTGGTTATCACGTTATGGTATTCATTCGAAGAGAGTGCTCTGTTACTTGCAACAACTATTTCATTGGCTAGTTGGAGTAGATAATATTGGTTCATTCACAACAACATTCGATTATTCTCCAGGCGAATTCATGTAATAGCATCTGCGATCTCGGTTGTGTCATCAACTTGACATCATCAGGGCATCTGAAGACTTCGACGATGCAGAACTGGTGCATTAAGAGCTCTCAAATAAGATACAAGGTTGCTAGACTCTTTCACCTTGTATTCCCATTCTTGGCATAGACCGACACGATACTTTATCGGTTAGTGACTTGATCACTCCAGTAGTCATCATAATATGGTTGTACAACCCAACATCTATAGTGATTCCAAAGTCCAGGTCAACCCCAAACACCATATGTGTTTTCCTCACTTGAAAAACCAAAAGAGTTTTCCTCACTTAAATTAATATTTGAAGACATCATGAAAATTATAGGATGAATAGTTGCTTTACCAATATTATATTGCACATTACGAATTTACAAAAAAAAATAGTTTTGTAAAACATAATTTATGAAAAATAATGTTTTAGAACTTATTTACACAAGGCTTAACTAAAAAAAAAACTAACCCAACACCACCTATTAATTGAAACTTCACTTAACTAATGGATCATTTCATTTATTTCACCTAATATATTATGGAGCACACTGAAAGAGTATAATCTTAAAGGCAAAACAACTTAAGATAATCATAAACATCATACTGAAATTAAACGAGTTAACAAGTACAATTAATCATAAAAAGAAGAAAAAACATTACATAAATTAAAAAATAGTACCCATAATTAAACTTTTCTAGCATCGATAACTACCTAGTTTTATCAAATCATTCGTATTGAATCTCTTTATCTTCATAATCGAATAGTTTTGGGTTATCCGTGTATTTGGGATTGGTAAATACTTTAACAACTGCTCGTTTGCATTTGATGCATTGGTCTTCTGAATCTGGTGGAGTCTCTATTTGACATGAATTCATTTTTCCATTTGTTTTATTTCTCTTTTCAGTGCATGGCAAATTTTTCCGATGTTATCCGATTGGTTTTTCAATATTTTGAAAGACGTAATTTGGGAATCTTGAGGTCGAACATATGAGACCTTGCCTCATAAAGGTTCTTTTTTTCCATTAGTATTGGTCATTGTAAATTCTTTACCTCTTCACTAGCCTTGCCCCGTTCAGTGTAGTTGTAACTCTTATGGTAACGACGATTGACCCATCGAACAATTTGATTGAAAGGATCACCGTGTACTAAGAAAGTTCATTTTCTCATAATGGGATTCAGCCATGCGTCAGAGATATTTAGTTGTCGTTAAACACTAGAGTGATATCTGTAATAACATCCCACGGACCGTACACGTGTTATGGGTAACACAACCTCTCTCGTGCATCATACCATAGTAGTGGGTGTCGTGGTTTGTCTTCGCTCCAAGGTATGACCTTTGACCAGCTGATAGGTGTAAAAAACCTATCTATTTCAAAACCAAATTTATTAGTTTTCAAGCGTATTAGTTATATTTAATTGCGTTTTAGTTTGTTTTAGTGTAAAACAGGTGAAGGGACGTTAACGGGAGATAAACAAGCGAAAACGGTGGAGAAACGGTGAACAAAACAAGAAGAACAGGGTTTCGGTGCATAAAGACCACCGCCTAGGCGAAAGTTCCACCGCCTTGGCGGAAAAGAGACAGAATGTTAGAGTGCTGAAGTACTGAACCACCGCCTAGGCGAGAAAACGTCAGAATGTTATGCCAGCAACCACCGCCTAGGCGAAGATCCGACAGAGGCTTAAACCGACTTAAACCACCGCCTAAGCAGTGAACCATCACTTAGGCGGTGACACTCTGCGCAGAAATATCTGTTTTCAGATATTTTGAAGATATTTTTCCAAACCTTCTTTTTAACCCCTTTCTCCACCAATTGTTAAGGACCCCTAGAAGAAGAGAACGCTAGAGAGAAGCCCGGTTGATATTTTGGAGAGCTCATTCCACCTTAGTTAGGATTAAATAATTTAGGAAGTAGATTCGATTAGTTTTAGGAAGTGTTCTTGGCCATTTCTTGAAGAGCTAGAAGTGGAAGTTCATCAATGGAGAAGAGAAAGCTCGGGAGGATTGTTCTTTGGCGAAAGTGGACTACTCCACTTTGAGATTTGATTTTTCTTCCCTTGTTTCCATATTTGTACTTAATGTTTATTGTTGATATTAATGATCTCATCTTGATTTAATATTGTATTGGCTAAGAACATATTAGTTTAATTAAAGATTAGTTAGGGATAGATGTAGTTGTGTAAATACTCGTTTGGTTTAATGTACGTTTCTTTAACGATTGTTGTTTTTAAATCCGATTGTGTTTATCATTTGATGACGATCTTAGTATGCTTGTAATGGTATTAGGGTTGGATTTGAGAATCTAGGGTTTGACACTCGGGAGAGGTAACCCTGGATTCGGACTAGGGTAAACACATCGTTACGACCTAACGACCCAGGAGGGCATTAGTTAGTGTGCAATCGATGACGTTGGGTCAAGACTCACGCGGCCTAGAGTCGTTAAGACATTAAGGGGGAACTCTTCGTCGGCACGAAGTCGCGTATTCCCTCGTCTTACACTCGGAAGAGGTGGCAGATGAGTTTACGAATCGAGATTATCGGATACCTAAACTCTGTTATTGTTAACTAAACGAAATCAAACATGTATTAAGTAAACGAAATCGATCCCTAATTAATCAACTTAGTTAAGATTAACCCACTAATTGTAGTTTAGCTTAGTTTAATTTTAAATCATGTCTTTTATCGTCAGGATAACATGAGACTACGTAAATTGCGGTATTCAATTATTCAAATTTTTCTCTGTGAGAACGATATCCGACCTTCAAGATCCACTATATTAAAACTTAGACCTCGTATACTTGCGAGAGTGAGTAGGGGTGTATTTTACGCCCTACCACCAGCGTATTTGGATTCCATACCACGTACCTATCTCATCTTGGTACTCAGCATGGTCCTTTGTCCTTGAACCCTCACCAGTCTAATGGATCTTCATTTTTTCCGTGCCTTTGCCCTTACCCTTATCGTTTCCTAACCCGCTTGCTATTTCAACTGATTTTCTGAGTAAACAAAATGGAGAAGAGAAATGAATCTGGTATAAATGATAATTCTAAAAGTATAGATGTATATATAGGCAATTTTTGACGCCTTCCTCATTTCCTGCCAACTAAATTCCCACCAACGGAATTCCCGCCCAACAAATTTTCCCCTTTTTTTTTCCTTTTTTTTCTTTTCTTGCCAAAGTCTTTCGCACCATTTTGCTCCCCATTTCCTGCCAATTTTTTGTTGATTTCTTACCTTACTTTTTTCTATAAACAGGAACAACTTCAGTTCTCATACTTAGCAACATGTATTGTTGAAATCAAGCTTTGTTTAGTTGTATCCACCTTGTTTCGTTTTGTTCTAAAAAACAATGAATAAAATTTACGAAGAAGATTACGGTGAATATTTTATATATATATATATATATATATATATATATATATTCAAAAACAAATCATTCTTTCTTAATTTGACAATTGGTTTATTTGCAGGCAAGTACTTGGTGAATCTTAGTGGATACATAACTGGTCAACATGTCGCCGTATTTGAGGGGCTAATTAAAACAAGAACAGGCAACTGGTATAGTAGTTTTGTAGGGATAGAGTTGGTACGCGGAGACACTTTACCGGAGCATCAAACAAGTACACGCATACGAAGTATTCGCCAAGGCCTTCTTATGTTGCAAAAAATAATATTCATAAATTGCGTAATTTACTGTGACTGTAAGGTTTCAGTTGAGGATGTGATAAACACTGGTAAGTTCACAGAAATCCTAAATGAGACAAGCAGCACGGTGAAATACTTATCGAAATTGATGAACAACTTGGCAGTTAGGATCACTTTAAAAGGTTGGGACTATTTATTTGAATTTAACGAGTTTGTAGAATTTCCTGATGGTATATTCATGGAATACCTAATTGTCCTTGAAAATATTCAAGCACAAAGGTTTGTTGATCCACCTATCTAACAAACTTTATTTCAAACTCGTATTTTCTAGTAGTTGTGTTTGTAATGGACTATGTGTTTCTTTCTGCGTATTGCCCTAATATTGTAAATCTTTTTTATAGTATGTGTGTTTTTCAAATTTAAATGAAGAGAAAAAATATGTTGTTTGCTAAAAGTAGCGTTATTATTATCTAACGTAGAAGCATTACATTAGACTTTAAAAAAATATATAGTTAAACTGCAATTCACCAATGCCAAAACATTATTCATTACTCTCCTCATGAGACATTTTAATATCTGACTTTGTTGACGTTCCCTTGAAAATCTAATGTAACTACTCGCTTCGCCAACCAAACCTTCTTGGAGACACTCATGTGCCGTCATTTGAAGCTCGTGTCAATGAATTCGAATTTGCATTTTATTATTTTCTTTGCAGTAGCGATACAATGTCATCTGAAGATCATGTAGCGTATCTATTGGCATTGTTCGGGCCAATTGACGCACTATAGGAATATTGTGTTGCTTGCATCCATCCACCATAACATGTGCTTAGTTCACACGATAAGTATATTCCTCCCGCATCCTTGCAATCCATCGTGAAAAGTAATGAACTTTTGGATCTAAAGAGTATGAGAATTCATTTTCCAAAAGCCAGTGACGTCCTATTGAACGATACAAATCTCTCACCGTGTACATTTTTCAATCCTTATCATTCTATTTATTTTTAATTTAGGCAATAATTTAATTAACTTAAACTTTGAATGGAATATAAATTCGATATCAAGTTAATATCAATTCGATAGATTCAATTAATTTGATTTTAATTGAAAGACTAAAATTTATTTTAAAATATTGAAAGACTAAAATATATTTTTTAAAAATAATAAAATAGTTTTTCAAACACATTAAAAAAATAAACTAATTAACAACTAAATTAAAAAATTAAACTAATTAACTAATTTTGAGGGGTCAAAGTGCACATGTTTTAATTAAACAACTAAATTAACAAATTAAATTAACTAACTAACTAAAAAATATTAGACAATATATTATAATTTATATTTTCCCACATGATGTGTAATTTGCTAAAACTTTGAGGGGGAGAAAGTATACATTAAAAAAATAAAAGGGGGAGAAAGTATACATTAAAAAAATAAACTAACTAACAACTAAATTAACAAATTAAACTAATTAACTAACTAACAATTTATTTTAAAACAATATATTATAATTTATATTTTCCTACATGTGTAGTTTGTTCAAATTTTGAGGGACCAAAGTGCATATTTTTTAATTAAAAAACAATTAAACAATTAAATTAATGAATTAAACTCAAACTAACTAACTATCTAACTAACAGTTTTTTTTAAAACAAAATAATATAATTTATATTTATATTTATATTTTTTCCACATGTGTAATTTGCTCAAATTTTGAGGGACCAAAGTGTACATTTCTTAATTAAACAATTTTTAATTGAACAGATAAATAAACAAATTAAATTAATTAACTAACTAACTTTTTTTTTTTAATACAGTATATTATAATTTATATTTTTCCCATATGTGTAATTTGTTCAAATTTTGATGGCCAAAGTGCACAGTTTTTAATTAAACAACTAAATTAACAAATTAAACTAACCAACTACCTAACAAATTAAATAACTAAAATAACAAATTAAATGAACTAACTAACAAATAAATTAAACAACTAAACTAACTAAGTAACAAAACAAAATAGCTAACTAATAAATTAAATAATTAAACAAGTAAAAAACATATTAATCAAACTAACTAATAAATTAAATAAAAGAAACTAAAATAAACTTACCTGTATAGCAGGAGGAAGAAGTTCTAAAGTTGTGAAATTCTTGATGAACAAACAGCTGAGAGAAAGGACGAAGGAGAATGGAAGAAGTTTTTGTTGAAGGAAGGAAGAATGAAGGACCGGAGAAAACCGTAGAAAAAAATTTACAGCTTTGGCTATATATATAGCCTTTAAGGACCTGGGATTCTGAATCCCATGTCCTAAAAATACACAGAACGGTCAAAAAAATTTCACCATTCTGTGCAATGCAAATAGAACAGTCAAATTATTTTGACCGTTCACTAGACTCGAGGATCACATCCCCGGGGCATATTTTTTTGCCCGTTTCCTTTTTTTTGTCTATTATGGACCCGGGGATGCAATCCTCAGCTTTAGAATTTTAAAAAATAAAAATAACACCATATACCCGGTGTTGCAAACACCGAGTATACGGAATCTTATTTTTCTAAACCCGGTGTTTGTAACACCGGGTTTAGGTACTCGGGGTTGTAAACCCCAGGTAACTTGTATTTGGTAAATAAGTTTAGATCCACACATTTTCAAAAAAAAATTAAAAATACTATTTAATGTGTAAAGAACTCGTAAATGCACACAAGCTTTTACCTCCATTAATCTCTTCTCCTTTATTTCGTCATTCTCCAGAATCCCCTCTCAAGAACTCACCATAAATTCTGTGAGCAAATATGATTTTTTTCCCTCATGAATTTGATATGAAATTATGTTCTCAGGGTGGAAAAAGAAATTCAAGAACAAAAAAACTAGAACAAATGATTAGGAGAAACACTAGAGCAAGGGACTGTCAGAGACGCCTCCATGGTCATTGTATAATCAAGAAGCAAAAGCACAATTCAATTAAATAAAACTTCAAATTGGGATTCGATTTCTGAATGTCGAGTAATATTTTATGATTATTACCAATCATGTCCAAGAACAAAAAATTACCCAGAATATTGTTCCCTTAGGCCCCATTTGGTTAGTGTTCCCAACCCAACTCAACCGAACCCAATCCAAAAATTTTGAGATTGATGTTTGGGAATGCGTTTGGCAAACACAAAACTCAACCCAATTCAGCTTAAAAAGTTAGAATTGATTCTTTAAAACCTAAAGAAAGGAGAATAAAAAAAAAATATTATTTTTTTTGTGCCCAACCCAACCCATCCCAAATATAGGACACACTTGTCATTAAATGAAAAATTAATGAGAATCAATTCCACACCTACCCAACTCCAACCCATCGTCAGACCTTCTTCTTCTCATTTCTCCATCTATTGTTGCTCAACCACAAGCTCTCGTCTCCATCAAGCAGCGAAGAACGCCACTGAAGCTAGCTTCGCTAGTCGTCTTCTCTCGTCTTAAGCTCTCTCTATCTCTCTCTCTCTCGCTCTCTTTCTCTATCCTCTCTGTATCTCTCTCCATCGGATCATCGTTGCATCGTTTTTTTTTTATTTATTTATTTCTTCAAATTTGCATTTGTTTGTTCTAGATCTATGGATTTTCCTCTTCAAATCCATAGATCTTAACATCAACGGCCCTCCTAAGCTTGAAATCGGCCTCCATTTTTTTTTCCTTTTGATTTCTTCATATTTGTTTGGATTGATCAGTTGGTCGAAATTAGGGTTTGACTCTATTGAATAAATTGCACGAGTAAAGGCTCTGTTTGAGAAATTTGATTGAAACAAAAATGAAAGAGCAGAGATCGGCGAAATTTCAAGCATTTCCATGCAAACCGTATTCGATTAAGCTCGATTTCATGAATTTTCTCTCTCTAAACCTCCACTTCTTTATTTAATCTCTCTCTCTCTCTCTCTCTAAAACCTTTTTCTCTCTCCAAAACTAGATATGGGCCTTGGTGGGGGAGTCTCAAGAAGGCGGAGAAGACGGTCGGAACCAAACATGATTCTTTATTTCTGTTTTTATAAATTGAGGAAACAATTCCAGAATTATTCGTTACCAAACGCAATTCTGTTCCCAGAAGGAAATAGAATTATGCGTTATCAAACGCGATTCTATTCCCATAAGGAAACAAAATTCTCAACTCAATTCAACCCAACCTATCCCAGGTGAGTTGAGAAAAGTGGGAACACTAACCAAACGTCACCTTAGAAACCCAATAGAGTAGCCAAGCGAACAAATTGTTGAAGTAAAAGTGTGATAAGTTGAAACACAAAAACTGAATCTGGGTTTATTGCGGAGAGAGAGAGAAGAAAAAAAAAAAAAAAGAGGAGTCCAACAGGTTATTGAGGTGGACGGCGGGGGTGGATGGCAAGTAGGGATGGCAAAAAAAAAAACGAGCGGACGGGTAATATATATATATATATATTGTTTTTAATTTATTTAGTATTTGTAGTTTCATCTCTATTTTTATTTATTTACACTTTTAACCATTTTAGTTTACACTTTAATTGGTTTTTAGTTTATATTGAAGACTGTTTTTATGTAGTTAGTTTCGCAGACTGTATAATTTTGAAGATTATTTTTATATAGTTGATTTTGCTATTGGTTTTTAGTTATTTTAAAGAGTGTATGATTTGGAGAATGTTTAGAATTAATAGTGAATTGTAGTTCGTGGTTGTGGTTTTAGTTTTGGTTTTGACTAAACTTAGACAGTCCAGTTTTAAAACCGTTTAAAAAAAAAATCGATGGTTTTGATTTTGGTTTTTGTTTTACATATCTTAAACGGTTTTGGTTTTGATTTTGTATGAAACCAAGCCAAACCTAGACCGTTAACATCCCTAATGGCAAGGACAACTGTGAAGAAGAAAGGAAGAAGACGAACAAAAAATAAAAACTAAAAAAAAATAGAATAAAAAATAAAAATAAAAAAGACAAAAATACTCTTGCTAAATGTCATGTGCAGATAGGGTTGTAAACAAGCCGAGCCGAATCGAGTATTAAGTGTTCAAGCTTGGTCCATTTATTTTCATACTATTCGAGTTCGAGTTAAGTTTCAAACCTTATGTTCAAACTTAGTTCATTTAATAATTCTACTGTTCACGAGCTTTTTATTTTTTTATTTTTTAAAAATTATTAATTAAATTTTACTACTTAAAAACTATAAATAATATATACTTTTTAATAAAATTAGTTATTTATTATTATTTCTTGAAAATCTATACAATTTATTATTGTAATTAAACAGGTTAAATAGGTATTTACAAAATTAAAATTTAATTAAATTAACTTCTAGAACGATTGGATATGTAAAAATGTACTATTAAATAAATTTAAGAGTATATTGTATTATTATTTTCATACTAAAAATATAGTAAAATATTTTAATTTTGTATTATTTAAGTTGTTCACGAACATTAATGTGTCGAAGTCGAACATATGATATTTATTTATTTAATAAACGAGTTTAATTAAAAACTTGAGCTTCATTCATTTATTAAACAAACGGGCTATTAACAAATCGAACTCAAATAGTTCACAAACGGCTTGATTTATTTACAGCCCTATGGGCAGTGCACATAATTATTTTTTCGTTCATTTTGAATAGAAATATTAACAAAATGACGATTTAAAATTAACCACACACTTAAAAATTTAAATTGAAATACATTAAAATTAAACTTAGTGTATCATGTAAAAAACCTATCAATATTTAGAAGGTCAAGAATAAAATTAATGCGCCAAAATATTAGACATGTGGAACTAGACTCCGTGGCCCAATGGATAAGGCGCTGGTCTACGGAACCAGAGATTCTGGGTTCGATCCCCGGCGGAGTCGACTCTCGTTTTTCTTATTTTTTTGGGTACTATTTGTCAGTTAGATAGCTACTGGGCTGTAGTTTGCTTTGAGGGGGACAATTTTCACACATTTATTTTAGACCGTTGAAAGCTTCCGGCAGCTCTTATCTCTTTCGCTCCAATCAGAGAGAGAGAGAGAGAGAGAGGAGAGAGATGAGTTCTTCACTCTGCAACCCCATTTCACCTCCCAGTACTCAAACCCTCTTAAAACCCAACAAAAATCCCTTCAATGGCGACCCTTTAGTTCCAAATCGGATATTCTTTGGTAAGAGAAGAGGGTCTTTGAACACAGTTAGGGCTTTGCTCTCTACCTCCAAAGACTCAGTCTTGAAGGATTTCTATGAAAAAAAAGCTCTCAAGGTATACTCTGTTCTGTTTGGTTTCCTGAAAAACTCAAGAAAGAGAGAAAATCTGTTGAATGGAAAATTTGATAATCCAAAAAAAAATTGTTGGGTTCTTTTTAATTCATGAAACTCATTTCCCATATTTCAGTGAAATTAGGATTTGATTTTTTTATTTTATTTTTATAGATTATTTCAGGGTTGCAGAATTTGAACAAGGAAAATGTTGCTTCTGTTGTTACTGCTGCAGATAAGGTTGATATCATCTTAATTCGTTGTTTATGATTTTTTTCCCAAAAAAAAAATGTTTTTAATCTCAGTTCCAATTTGTATTTCGAAGGTTTGTTAATGAAATATAAATTACTGTTTGATAAATGATAATTTGGTGTTTGTTTACTGGTTTCTTCCCAGATTTCTGTGAACAATTCTGTTTTGTTCTCTAAAATTTGCTCTAAAAATCTGAGATCAGAGCATAATCATATTTTTTTTCAAATTTTTTTTTTTAAATTTTGGTTCCCAGTTTTCTGAGAACAAAAACGAAAATATGGGAACAAAAACACAGGCCTCGTTTGTTTAGTGTTTCTGTTCCAGATTATTTGCTAATTTTTGGGATTTTGGATAGGGTGGAGCTACTCATGTGGATATAGCTTGTGACCCGGAATTGGTGAAACTCGCAACTGGTTTGACCTCTCTCCCGGTACATTTATTCTTACTTTTTTTTAGTGAATTAAAAAAAAAAAAGGATTTGGAGACAGAATAGTTTGATAGGATGTAATAATTCTATACTAAAGCTCTACATTCCTAGTTATATAGTCATAACAGCGTAGGGTAGTCTTAGACCTCACTCAATTTTTTCAAAACTAGCTCATGGGATGAGATTTTCCCTCACACTTATATTATAATTTGACCATCAACCATTTTCACATCTGATGTGGGGTAAACTCATCAATCTCTCCCTCATATATCGGGCCTTTAGATGAGCTAACCATCGATCAGTTCCTCCCTTCGTCGTTATTGGGCCATAGACCTTCATGATCATTAGGCCAGAGATGTTGTAATCAGGACTCTGACACTAGTGTAGGGTGGTCTTGAGTCTCTCTCAACCCTAAAAGTTAACTCTCATGAGATGAGATTTTCCCTCAGATTTATAATTTGACCACCAATCCCTTTCACATTCAATGTGAGATAAACCCAACAAACAGTGGCTAAATTAGGAAGAATGTCAACCTAATAAACGTGCTATTAATGGAATAAAAGCAGTAACTAAATTGGTCGGCATGACCTAAATAGGAAACACTAGCTCGAAATGTTATTGTATCGTGATTCAAAAGAGGAAAAAAGATCTGTTTGGATATGTGCTGAAACACTAGTATAGAACAGTTTTGCAACAAACAGACCCTATCGGCTATCTCCAAGTAGATAAATTTATTGTATGGATCCAAATCTGTTGCAGGGTTACTTTCGTAAATTTGATTCACTGTCTTCTCTCTCTCTCTTGCAGGTTTGTGTTTCTTCTGTGGATCCAAAAGCATTCCCAGCAGCAGTTGAAGCAGGAGCCTTGATGGTTAGACCGCTAAAACGGCATCTTTTTAGTGTTTCTGTTCTCAAAGTCAAGAAATTTTGGAACAATTCTATTTTGTTCCCAGAAATTTGTTCTAAAATTCTGACAGCAGAACAGAAACAGCTTTTTTGTTCCCGTATTTCTGTCTACATCCATTTTTTGGGGAACAAAAAACAGAACTCTTGGAATAGAAATGCCAAAAGCCGGGGCTTATAACTGTTTTACATGTCAATATTTCAATAAATAATCCACATTAATACTTGAATCCAGTAGAATTTATTTTTCTGATTTTCGTTCATGTATTGTTTAGGTGGAAATTGGAAACTACGATTCATTCTACGAGATGGGTGTTATTTTCTCCCCGGAACAGGTAACCGAAATTATTCAATCAGATGAATTTATAACAGAAACAGAAATGTGGAGATAATTTTGTTTTGTTCTGATAAATTTTCATATAAAAACCCCATTTGTTTAATATCTTTTGCTCCCAGAAAATGGGGAACAGAATCTAAAATATGAGAACCAATAAAAAAAAAACTTGTTTCTGATTGGCCCCAACTTTTAAAACAAAACAGAATATCCCATGTCTTTTGTTCCAATATATTTGGGAATAGAAACAGTTGGGCATGTTTGTTATGTGTATTAGTTCAAGATTTTTAGAACAGAACAGAATAGAATTGTTCCCAGATATTTGTTTCATTTCTAGAAACAAAAATAGAAATTTGGGAACAAAAACATCCATTATTTCTTGAATCATACTCGAAAAAACGTTTCATTTCTTTTGTTTATATGTTAATGCTTGCTTGCAGATACTAAATCTAACAAAGGAGACTAAGAGAATTCTTCCGTCAATCACATTATCAGTCACCGTTCCACACACGCTAAGCCTCCCCGATCAGGTTATAATTATTATATTTTTTAACGTAAAACCGAATATTAAATCCGTAATCAGCCCAATCAAAATTAATATTTTTTTTAATGATATAAATCAAATAGGTCAAATTAGCTGAGCAATTGGAACAAGAAGGCGTTGACATTATCCAAACCGAAGGAGGAAAATGCGCTACTCCTTCAAAACCGGGAGTTCTTGGCTTGATCGAGAAGGTAACTTGTTTAGGATCTGTTTGGTTTGCCTTCTGAAAACAGTTTTTTGAAAACGAAGGCCCCGTTTGGTAACCGTTTCCATTCTAGAAATTCTCATCCCATTCCCAGATTTTTGCGAATTCTGTTTGGGAATAGCGTTTGGTAATTTTTGTTTCCGTTTCCATTTCATTCCCATTTGAGAATTTTGCCCACTTTTTTCTTAAGAAATGAGAAACAAAAAAAAAATTGTTTCTCATTATTCCCATTCCATTCCCAAAACACATGGTCACTGTTCATCCGCCGTCCGCCGCCGGCCACCATCCGCCCCGCCGGCGGCCATCTCCGGCGACCGTCCGGCCGGAAATTTCCCGTCCACTCCCGACCGCAGGCCACTGTCACCCACCCGCCACCGTTGTCCGGCCGGCCAAAACAGAAGAAAAAAAAAAATTAGGATAAAATCGTTACCAAACACAATTCCCTTCCCAAAAGAAAAAAAAAAAAAAATTTATCGTTACCAAACGTGATTCTACTCTCAAGAAGAAAACAAAATTCTCATCCCATTCTCATCCCACTACTGGAATGGAAACAGAAACGGTTACCAAACGCCACCGAAATTTCTGAGGTTAGCTTTCTTTAGGAGGATTTTTTTTTGGATTACTTCTAAAAGAGGAAATTATATTTTTGGTCTTTGAAATATAGGGTGGGTGTCTATGTCAATCTTTAGGTTTGTCAAATTGTACATTTGATCTCTCGAGTTTCACATTTGTTTCAATCCCGCATTTTTAGATTCGTGTTCCACATTGATCATTTGTGAGTTCATAAACCACTAAAAAGTCAAAAAAGATACTCCACTTGGCACCATATGGTTTTAAGTTGAAACCTCATAACACCGCAAAATTAAAAGCATTGTTAATGATTTTAGATGAAAAATAGATTATGCTCAGCACATGACCTTCTAATGAGGAATTTTCTCATTTCAACACTCCACTAAACCTAAGATGTTGAAAGAGATACTCCACTTGGCACCATATGGTTTTAAGTTGAAACCTCATAACACTGCAAAATTAAAAGCATTGTTAATGATTTTGGATGAAAAATAATTTATGCTCAGCACATGGCCTTTTAATGACAATATTTCCTCATTTCAACACTCCACTAAATCTAAGACGTTTTTCACAAACATTTTTTTTACAATGATTCATCTGAAAAATAAGAAAAAAAAGGCTAAATCATTGTTAGGGAAAACGTTTTAGTGGAGTAATGAAATTACGAAAATATTTCTATTAGAAGGTCACGTGTTGAGCACAACTTATTTTCCGTCCAAATTATTATCAACATTTTCGATTTTGCGAGATTGAATGTTGAATTGGAGTAATCAAATATGCAATTTGACAAATCTCAGAATTCACATAAACACCCACTCTATACTTTAAGGACCACGAAATGTAATTTCCCTTTCTAAAAATAGTATCAAAATTTGTGAAAAACAAATAGCGGTTTTGTAGTTGCGACAAATGTTCATATATATATTATGAGGGAAAATTATTAGATTCTCCTTCAAATAAGTCACTTGTAATATTTATCAGGTGATTTTGGGTCTTTCTCTACTCCAAAAGCTAGCTTGTGCGGTAAGGTTTTCCCTCACATTTATAATTTGATTGTCAGCCCCGCCACATACGATGTCGGATAAACCCAACAATTTTTCCCTCACACATCGGGCCTTTGCTTTGCTAACCCTCAACCAGTCTTTCTCTCTATGGTTATTGGGTCAAAATTGTCGTATTGGGCTCTAATACCAGTATACAGTGGTCTTGGGCCTCTCTAAACTTCAAAAGTTAGCTCATGAAGTAAGATTTTTCCTCACACTTATAACTTGACCACTCGCCTCTTCCACATCCGATGTGAGATAAACTCAACAATGTTTTATCCATATGTTGGCATTTTCTAACCTCGTTGTTAATTTCAGGCAACCCCAACACTAGCAGCGGCATACTCCATTTCACGGGCTGTCAGAATTCCCATTATGTGTTCATCTGGACTGAGCGCGGTTACTGCACCAATGGCCATCACATCCGGGGCTGCTGGCGTGGTATGAGCTTCAACAAACTAAAATGGTGTTTGATTAGTTTTTTATTTCTGATTTTTTCCCCCCAATTATACACAACTTGGAACAGAAACAGAAATATGGGAACAAGAAGATCTTTCTGTTCTGTTCCCAGAATTTTAGAACATTTTTTTGGGAACAAATCAAAATGTTTTCCACATTAAAAAAAAAAATCTCGGAATTAAAACAGTAAACAAATACCACCAAAACAAATTTATGAGATCAGAACCTTTATATATATATACATATATTCCATTTTTATGTTCTCAAAAAATCAGGAACATAAACAGAATTTTAAAAAAAATGGTTATTGTTCCATGAGTTCTGGGAACAAAAACAGTAATTTGGGAACATAAACAGTAAAATCCACAACCTAAACAAATAATGCTTAAATTATTATGTGATGACCATAACTTGAAGACTTGTTAATCTAATATTTGTGTTAATTAATCCGACACACAGGGCGTTGGGTCGGCGATTAACAAGCTTAATGATGTGGTTGCGATGATAGCCGAGGTTAGAAGCATTGCTAATTCATTAGGCATTGAAGCTGCATCCAAAGACAGGTCTTTTGAGGCTCTAAGAATTTAGGTTCATTATAAGTAAATTTGTATGTGACCTTGAAGTACCCAGCAATATTGTGGATTAATGTTGGTCTAGTTAGAATGTAAGCATGCTGGTTTTACTCTCTTCGGACGATGTATTTTGTTGCGAATATTGATGAAAAGAAGTAAGCGCAATTTGGTCCTCGAAAATGGTTATTGAAATTTTATTGGGGTGATGTTATATGTAAATGTATATTAAAAAAAAGAGTAATTCGGTGCACCAAAATTAATGCTATTACAAGGTTTGGAGAAGGTTAGATGTACGTCTCTACTTAAAAAAAAAAAAAAAAATCTAAATGGTTTAAAAAATTTACTATTTTACCAATGTGTAAAATATTTTTTAACCTTTTATTTTTACCCCTTTTACTTTGTGGAATATTCACTAAACCCACTAAACTTTAACCTCCCACTTCCAATCGTTGACACCTATGCTCGTAACCCCCCACCCCTAAAAAAAAAAAAAAAAAAACTTGTTGCCTCCCGCCCTCGTTTTACCATGCTGGCCCTATTCCATGTTCTCTCTTTTTTTTCTATTTTTCTTCTTCGTTCATTTCTCTCTTGATCGACAATATATATATATACTAGTATATAACTCGTGCCTGAAGGCACGAGTGTAAAAAAAAAATTAATCTAAGCAGATTTTTTTTTTTTTGTTTTTTGACAATCTCATCTGTTTATATGACACTCTCTAATATTCAAAAAATATTTTCACATGAGCAAACGAATAATTACAGTAAAAAAATTGAATATAATCCAAACACGACGCGACAATAACTAACACAAACATGAACTTTAACAATACGACAAAAAAATGGGAATAGAAATACAAAAATAAGGGTATGCAGAAAAATATATCACGAAACGAAGAGAAACAGTACTTTTGTTAGAACAAAATCACTAAACAAACACCACCTATATAAATTATAATAGAGAATTTAGTTTAAAAAAATTGAACAAAAGTCTTACCTTTAAGACGTGATAACAGCGGCGTCAACGGAAAGATAATAGTGTTTCCAAGTACTCACTCAAGGGATAAATCACAATTGAAAAAAATATAAAAAGAACTTTATTAAACCTAAATGATGGTAAAATAAATTTAAGTACAACAAAAAATTCGTACCGACAACCAAAATAATGAATATAGATCAAAGTTGTCACTTACACTCCCCAAAACCGCCCTGCAAACACTACCCAAAATCGCCTTGCACACAAATCTGAATATTAAGTTTAAAATACAGAACCCATTTTGCCAAATACAACATCACAGCCAACACCGCAAATAATTTAAACGCCGACAGCCCCGAAAAGGCCTGGATACTAAAACCACAGACGCCTTAGATATAACTGTATAAATGCACGCAAATACACACACACATATGTATAATATACTGGGAACAGACACAAAATTCTGGGAACAAAAAGACTAAAATGTAAAACTTATGATAATGCCGATGGTGTTCATGAACTTACCAGGATAAACTGCAGTTGAGTTGGAACTAAACACCCCCACCATTTATAAAAAAAAATGGAGAAAAAATAAATTACTATATTAATTATAATACATGAAATCTATTAAGAAAAAATAAAATAAAGAAAAAGACGAAAATGAAGAAACAAAAATACCTTGTCATTTGTTTCCCCAAATGATGTGAACACCAAAACTGAGATCAACATTTTCTTTGATCTTTTATCTCCAAAACCTTGAAAAAATCAAATTTAATGCTCCATCAATTCTTACTCTTTGTATATAAAGAACACAAAAAATCACAAAAGACATTTTAAAAGTCCAAGAAAAAATAGATCTGATCTGAAATTTTATTTTATTTAAGAACATATTTAGCAAATTTGTTCTTTGAGAGAGAGATACCTGAAACCTTAAGCCTCTACGTCAACAATATGGTCTCACCGGAAATCTGAATACCACCACCATGTATCATAATTGTTTCAGATATGGAAAAATCTAGAAAAAAAACAATGGTTGATCAAAACAGTTAACATTACGCATTTGATATGAAATGGTAGATCTCAATACCTATTTTGAGTTGGATTTGAGGAGAATTTCTGACAAAAAACAAATAATGATACATAAAACCCAAGTAAAAATTGCAAGAAAAAAGACACATAAATCAAATTAGAGTCCAAACAACATTTTTATAACCAAAACTCCAAACAACATTTTTATAACTAAAACAATATGTGAAACTTATTAGCTCTCAATCTCATGCCTTATGAGACCAAGCGGATGCAACACAACGAATAGAAACAAAAGAAAAACACCAATAACATAGCAATCAGAAGCCATTCAGTTATCAATAAACTGCTCACTTTTGGGTAAGTAGAGATTTCTTCAAAACAAAAATAAGGAAAAATCACCCAAAACACTAGATTAATGCCATCAATGGAATGAAGTAATGACAGGAATGAAGTATCACACGCAATCTCTTTTTTTTAATTGGTTGTACTCGAAAACTGATTGGGTTCACACATCAAACACTTTATAGGCATTGTATCTATCATTAAAACCCATATGTGCAACTCGATTATCAGTAACCTATAGCTACATTCCACTTAAATGGTGGTCGACAACATCTGGAACCTGAATCGATGACGGTGGAGGTGTTCGATTGAGAGGGAAAAATAAGGTGACTAAATCAAAAGAACCCTAGGATAAAAATGAAAATGAAAATTTCAATTTAGGGAGGACGAACCTGTGGAAGAACATATACGAATATGATGGAGACAGCAGGCGATACGTTTGTGGATTGTTGTCGCCGGCGACAATTCGAGTGTGTGAGGGTGATGGTGGTTGCGGCGGCGATTCGAGCGCTAGTGTGTGTGCGCGCAAGGAATAGGAATAAATAGCAAGTAGGTATGGAATTGAGGAAGGGTGTGCGCCCGCGCTAGGGCAAGGAGAGAATTAGGCATGGAGGTATGCATTGAGGAAAAAAGGGGTCCAAATAAGGAAGATAAATCATTAGCAATGGGGAAAGAGAGAGAAATAATTATTCACAAAGTAATAATTACAGAATATTATTTTCCTAAATAAGTGATAATTGAAATGTGTGAAAGGAATATGACATTAAGGCATTAAGAAATATATAATACAATTTCCTTTTCGGCAAATTTAGTTTCCTTACACGTCCTAAACTTATGTCTTAAAATGACCTAGTCAATAATTCGTTTGTCCTAGTCAGCAACTTTTTTTATCCTAGTCATATATTTTTTTATCCTAATCTTAAGTTTGTCCTAATCAATCAAAAATCCGTCATGTTTTATATAATAGATATATGTTGATCCAATGACCTACCCAAGAGGGGGTGAATTAGGCAGTTACAAAAATTTAAACAAATAAAACTTTCAATACTTAATTACCAAATAATCAATTTTTCCTAAATCAATTATTATCTTCGTTACGCAGCAGATAAGTATTTAGTTCTAGGTGCACACTCAAACATAATATAATGAAAATAAATAATGCAACACACCAAGATATATCCTGGTTTAATAAGTTAGCATTGCCTAATCTAGTCCCTTGAACTCCACGGAGATTCGCAACCTCTAAACCTTTAATTTTTTGAAAAATTTGGTGAAAGGTCTCATCCCATAAAACCATCACTGCGGGGTTCTGTAACAGTGATTTTTTAACACATGAAATAGTCCTTAGAAAGTAATTTTTTTTAATCTTAGGACCTCTCAACAAGATTCCCTAATTTTTTTACCAAGTAGAAACCAAACTCTTACAACGATTCTTTTTCCAGACTTAGAATCAACCTTTACAATTATCATTTTTTCAGATTAAGGAAGAACCTTATCTTTTTACCAAATTAAAGACTAACATAATTCTATTACAGGAAGAATCAAAACATAATCCTTTTAACATGCTAAAGATTAAATCTTACCACACTCTCAAGTACCATTTTCGAAGGTAAGGATGGAACCTTTACAATTCACTCAAATCAATTCAATTGCAGGGAGAATCGAGACCTAGTTCTTTTCAAAGAAAAATAATAACCTAACCTTTTTACTTAAGACAATGATCAAACCCTAATATTTTTCATAGAAAAAATATCTAAACCTAATTACCCTGACTATACACCGGCCTAATCGTGTCTAATCCACTCAAACTCACAAATACAAAAAAAATATTAGTTTCTTCCTACAAGGAGCTTCTACCACCTTAATACAAATATGCTCAATTAATGTCCCAAAATTTACTACGTGATAGATACAATGTAAGGAAAATTAATATCTGATTAATAAATAATGTGGGTAGCACAAATTAAACCACGTAATCAGATAAACACAAAATTATTTTGAAAAGATTTTCAGGCTTTTACATTTGAAAACAATTTTCTAATGACTTCAAATCCAAGTAAGCAATAATAATATGAAATCAAAATATAGAAGAATAGCTTGAAAATATCTTACTAAGAAAACACCAAAGATTGAAAACAAAATCGCAATATAGCACACGTCGGTAACGCCAAATCAACAACATTTTATATCAAGAACTTCACACAAATATCTCATAGAAATCTCAGCGTAATAATCTCTTAGAAAAGTTTAGAACTGATTGTTCTTAATGTATTTAACCTCAATCTCACAGATCAATATACATAAACTGATAACAAGCCTTCTAACGGCTATTTTTCGAAAAATATACCTCTAAAAGACACTTTTAAACCCTATATAATAATGTCTTTTAATTCTGGGGTAATACACTTAAAAATAACTCTTAAATCCCTCAAATAAGTTCATGAAATATTTCTCAATTTAAAGTCACAAAGATAAGAAGTACTTAACTACTTAAATTAAGAGAATCATGAATTATGTGGACCAAAATAATAGGGATATTAAAACATATATACCATATCTTTGATAAGATTAGATCCTCCAAATCTTTCCCTTTGAATCATAAAAAAAATGGTTAGTTTTTAACCAAGAGACCAAGTTTCTCGAAATCACAACCGAACCTGTCAGTTGACTGAACTTCAAAAATCAGTTGACTGATTGCGGTTGCAGGTGTAGCAACTTCAAGTCCGATTTTGATCATGATACAATTTGATTCTAAAAAAATTCAAAACATGAAAGTTGTATCTTTCTTTCTAATCTTTCCAGATCATCTTAAATCACTTCAATCAGAGTTCGAAGGAGAAAATTATGACCAAAATACAAACATGTATACAAGCCTAGTCGGTTGACCGAATTTTCCATTCGGTTGACTGATTGAAACAGCACCGAAAGCAAGCCAAGGATTACATGCCAGTCAGTTGACCGAAACACCCTGTTCAGTTGACCGAATGATGCATAGCCTCTCTCCTGCCAAACCTCAACCCAATCGGTTAACCAATTTCTTCTCAATCGGTTTACCGATTACTTTAGAGCCTTTTCCTGCCAAAACCTCAAACTCAATCGGTTGACAGAACTTTTCTGTTTGGTTGACCGAACATTGTAGGGATGATGCAATTTTGCTTTGAAAACATCATTGATTCAAATGGTTGTCCGATTTATTCTAATCAGTCGACCGATTAAAATTGAGTGGTCCTTTCCTTCATCAATTCTGCTAAAAAATACATTGTTTGATTCAGTTAACCGATTATTTTTCTCAATTAACTGAATTGATCCTAAAATTCAATTTTTTATACTTTAAGCCTTATTTTCAACTGGGTCAATTATCATTTTCAATTTTACATAAGGAGCACATATCAAATCTTTAATTAGGATCCTAAATTCTATCATATCAATATAAAAAACACACATAAGATAACTCGTTTAATAGTATCGTGTGTGATCCTAATTCGGGTTGTATTAAGAGTATAAAAGTATGAAGTTATTTTCACCTAATTTCTTCAAGGTCTCACAACTTTTCATTTCTTTAATGCATTTGTTGATCCTAAGATTTTGATAAATAATTAAAGGTTTGATGTTTTTTGTGAAATTAACTGTTTGATTAAGTATTTCAGTTTATTAAGTTCCAAATGATGAAGATATGATGACAAAGATGATGAAGGATTAAAAGGTTGAAGAATTTGAAGAATCTAGGGAAAACAAATCAGGTTGAATTTCAACTCTTAATATCCCAATTAGGAACACACATGACACAAAAAGATTTTTAAATAATTTTTATAAATGCGTGTGTTTTTAATATGATCTTAATTAGTTAAATTATTTGCTCCTACGTGTAATGAAAAAAGAATTATTAATTATTAATTAAAATTGAATTTAAGTATTTAGTAAAGCTAACCGATAAAAAAAATCAGTTAAATGGACGAAAACGTCGATGATAATTTATTAAAAACGAATTTAGAAGAGATTTCAGCATTGACAAGTCGACCGGAGTATAGAAGAAAAAGTCTCAGTATCTCTTGGTCGACAGGTAGGTCGACATGTACTTTAAATATGAACTCTTTGTATCTATAAGTTGACAGAGCAGTCGACCTGTGATAAGAAATGAAACTCTTTGAATCTCTTGGTCAATAGATAGGTCGACCGATGGGTACATAATTCTTAGCTTGGCTATATCCTGAATCGATTGGTCGACAAGTGATCCTGGTCGGTCGACTTATGGGACTGTTTCAGGATATTATGGAATTCCGAATTTTATTATGAAAGTAGCCATTACTTGCCGTTTTTTTGTTAGAATTCACGAGAGATTTTAGGGATTTTATATTATTTGAGATATGTAACACATATTATGATATCCCTATAGATATGGTTCATTAAATTTAAATATTTCTCAATTTGGTACATGTAATTCTTTCTATCCTATTTAATTGTGATTGAGAAATATTTGGGGACTTAATTGAGAAGTTTAAAAGCTATAATTAATTGATTTGAACTAGAATGAAGTCTTAATGATATAAGGAGTCTATAAGAGTAATTAAATGTCATAACAAGTGGGAACTAACCATTAGAGAGCTTATTTTAATCCCATTTATAAAGACTTGTGTTTTTCATATCAGTAAGAAAGATCAAGAATATTATACTGAGCTTTTTTTAAGAGAAATCATATTGAGAATGTGAAAGTTTTTCTAAGAATTATTCTTGAGAATTATTTACTGTGGATCATTACTACTACCGAATCTAAAGTGATATTACTATAATTTTTCTTTCGGTAGATTTCGGGTGAGGTCTTTCCAAATTACTTTCTATTTAGTATCGCTTGATTATATTTGGAATTTGATCTTTAGAAATTATTCTCTAATTTTTTATTGAAAAATATTTTTGAAACAATTTCTTAAATCAATCTGATTACATGCTCAATTACGTGCTACCCATTCTTATTTAAAATTAGATTTTGAATATCTCATTTTTCTATCACTAGTTTTGGGATATTAATTGAATTCTAATTTATCTGGGGTGGTAGAAACTCCGAGTGAGAAAAAACACTTGTCAATTTTTAATTGGTGAGTTGAGTGATGGATTGAATACTGTTGGGAGTATTTCATCTACGGGTAGCTGGTTTCAATCTCTTCCTGTAAAGAGATTGAGGTAGTAATTCTTCTTGAATTAAATTGTTTTGTAAGAATTTTGTAACGGTTTAATCCTTACCGAGTAAAAGGATATTTGGAGTATTTGTAAGATTTTGATTCTTTAGCCTTAGTTTAGAAAGAATTAGGTTATTCTTGAGCCTGTAAAAAGTAGAGGTTATTCCTAAGTCTGTGAAAAGGAATTTGTAAAGATTGATTCTGAACCTGTAAAAGAATCTTTGGGAGGGTTTAGTTCCTACTTTTAAAGGGATCTTAAGTTTAGTGGGTGCGACTCTCCATGGGGCTCGGAGGACTGGATCAGCCAAGAGTAATTTGGTGAACCAGTATAAATTTCTAGTGTACTGTTATCTTTACATTATTTATTTTTGTTGTTTAGTGTGCACCTAGTTGATTTTATATTTCCGCTGTGATATAAAGATAATAATTAATTTAGAATTAAAATTAATTATTTAGATTATTAAAGTATTATTTTTTCTCTAATAATTTTTTATCTACCCAATTCACCTCCCTCTTGGGTAGTTCACTGGGCCAATAACATCTATCTTTGCACCCATTACATTTTCTCCGTGATGTCTTCAACATAACAATAATATGGAACTCTTTTCTGAAATACTCAACAAATATATTAGTTCCACAAAAAAATATCAATACTTAATTGTTCATCAAAACCTAGAGATCAACAATATATATAGTGAAAATGTCGTGAAGAATTCATTTATGCAGGGACAAAATTAGAATTACTTTAATTTTAATAATTTATTTATTTATTTCTACAATCCAATTTTTGATATGGACCTAATGGGGAATGGAAGTTGGGATTGTCCTTTAAAAAGAATAGGTTGCAATGCTGACATTTTTAGAAGTTTAGGGATCAAATAGGAAAAAAAGAGAGAATAATCTATAAATAGGGGTAGCCCCACACTGTGGCCGCTAATTGCAAGAAATTTTGTTCACCCCTTTTTTGAATATTGTTCTTACAGTTTTGATTCTTACTACTACCTAAAATCAAATCCGAAATACATTAGATCTATAGATTTAAATTTTTGATTCATAGATAATGTATAGACGTTATTCACACAGAGTTTCTCGTGTGGATAATACTATTAGAAACAAAACACTTATGTTGCTTATATGAGAATCGAATTGTAGTTTGTTTCTAGATCTGTTTTGCTTCTATCTGAAGAGCCAATTCAAATCGTGCCTCGAGAACTACCGACTAAGAGGCTAAAGTGCACAGAAAGGTGTATAATCTTTTATTATATTTGTAGTAACTCAAAGGCCCTAAATCACTCTCAAAAGACACTTTGACAGAGAATGATTACTTCTACACTTATATATAGTTCTGGATCAAGTAACACAAGCGATGTGGGATTCAACACACCCCCTAACGCGCATGGTAGACTAAGGGGACCCCACATCATTATGGGATTCAACATGCCAGAGCAGGGTGAACTTTGACAAACCACTGCAAATGGATATTGGGGGCTCATCATTGATGTGGGATTCGACATGTCAAAAATTAGACAAAAATCTTACTCTGATACCATGTAGTAACCTAGTAGGCTTAACTCATTCTCAAAAGACGCATTGAAAGGGAATGATTACCTCTACATTTATATATAGCTCAGGATCAAGCAACACAAGCGATGTGGGATTTAACTCGCCTGCTCACGTACAAGGTGAATTTTGACAAATTATTGCAAACGGATATCAAATGACCCAACATCAATGAGAGATTCAACAATATTAAATTCTACTTATATATTTATTTTGTATATGTTAATTCGAAAATATTCAAGCTTCCGAAATTATGAATATTAAAATTGATTTAAATTGTATAATTGCGTAAATTAATTATTTTAGTAATCGGTTCCTTCTTGATTACCATCATGACATTGATACCATGTGAAACAAACCTTACGATAATGCGAACCTTTTAGTTTTATTAAGCTAGAATGTTTTAAACTCATGTATTATTTTAAGAAAGAAATGATTTCAATGTCGAATTTCAATATTTAATTTGAATATTTTGAGTGAAATGGTTTAAAAACAACGAAGAATTGCTATAAAT
The DNA here is from genome assembly GCA_016647705.1 of Eucommia ulmoides. NCBI lineage: Eukaryota > Viridiplantae > Streptophyta > Magnoliopsida > Garryales > Eucommiaceae > Eucommia > Eucommia ulmoides. Next base: position 40,858,500 of record CM028337.1, on the reverse strand, counting down.
AAAGAGGCAGTACCAGCAGGTGCTATTAAATAGTCAAAATTACTAAATAAATATTTTTTTAAGCGGGTTATCAAATAGTCATTTGTGATTATTTGCTCAGATTTGTCTCTACAACCACTTACTTGATATATAACTTACTAAAAATAGGAATTTAAAATCATATTATTAAAATTAAAATAACTATTGTTTTAGAAAAATATTTTACGATATAATTATATATTTAGATTCGTCTGGATAAGATAATATATCACACTCACTATTTTTTTTATTAGTTTTCAGACTTGTGTTGAATTCACCATAGTATTTTCACAATTTTTAGTTTTTATTTCATATCGAATTCAACATGGTACCTCAAATGTATATTGCTTTGAAATCAATGATATCACATTCATCATTTTTTCATCAAATTTTCACATTAATATTAAATTTAACATGACACTTCTGAACTTTCAAATCATGTTAAATTCAAACCCCAAATGTGAGTTGCAGATAGAGAGAGGGGGCCATTGGGGGGGCGGGGACAGCAGGTTGCACAAAGAAAGGATGAGATGATGGGGGGATGACGGTAAGTTGCAGAGGGAAAGAGAACAAGAAGCAACAAAAGAAAAAGAATAATAATAAAAAAAAGAATTATGTGATTATATTTTTCACTCTTAAAGGTTTATGGTTATTATAATTTAGTTTAGGTATGTGGTTAAATTTTAGTAGTAGAACAAAAAGATAATTTTGCCCTTTACTAACCATCATGTGCCAAATATGTGACATTTTTCCATCTAATTTCAAACGTTGCTAGTGAATTGGCCATAATTGAAACGATTGAAATATAATAGGGTTGTATTTGTCAAAACTGAAACAATAGGGACTAATTTGGGATTGGGGTCAAACTTCAAGGGTGCAAAGTGTAAAAAGATCAAATCAAAATAGGGATACTAGAAAGTGGTGTTTGGACAATTCTGGGGTAGAAGCTGCCCTGTGCCCAAACACGTCCCAACTTTCCCGCCAAAACAAGGTACATCGCGCTATATTTCCCGCCCCAACCAATCCTCTTCTGCACCTTACTCTCTACAGTCCTCTCACGATCTTCAACCGGCGTTTCACAGATCAGAGTTGAAGGGAACGAAAATGGACCTGAGCGAGGAACTTAGGGCGTCGCACAAGAAGAGATTCCTCGAGTTCTTCGATCTAGAGGTCCTCCAAATCTCTCTCTGTCTCTCTCTTTCGATTTCCTTATGTGTTTGTGTGTATTGATTTACGTTTCCTCCAGGATTGCAAGACCACATTTGATGGAGAGATCGAGACCATGATTCGTCAGAATCGTCGCCGTTACATCATCAACATCTCTCACTTCTTCAATCACCAACAGGGCGAAGATTTGGGCCGCAGGTCAGTATGTATGCCTGTTCTCTGTTCCCTGTTGAATTTCACCCATTTGAATTTGTGAGGTAATGCACAATTGAACTTGCATCGCATGTGTGTAGATAATATCCGTAATGGACTAAATTCGACATTTGTGTTTTGTTAGGATTCTTCAAAATCCGAGTGAATACATGCAACCGTTATGTGATGCGGTTACAGACACTACGCGCAGGCTTTCTCCGAAGTATTTGAAGGAGGGAGAACAAGTGCTTGTTGGGTTTGAGGGCCCTTTAGGTCGGCGGCATGTTACTCCCAGAGAGCTCCTATCTGGTTTCATTGGCTCAATGGTCCGCGTTGATGGCATTGTTACCAAATGTATGCATTTTTTTTTCTTTCTCAATATATTGTTTATGAAAATCCTAGTTTCAGCCAGTCAAATGATTTAATTTTGTGCTTGTTTTCGGTATTATATAGTTTTGATGAATTATTTACAATTCAACTATTAATTGGTTCGACCAGTAAATGATATGAACTAGCTTTGCCTTTTCCTGTAGTATGCTGTTAAGTTCTAAGAACTTGATTTAGGATAAGTGAGTTCAATACATGGAATTTCCGAGCCCTATGTTACAATTGCCACTTACAGCACTTCATTGCATGCAATTCTGGGATTTGGGAGTTGCTTAGAATTTTTTGAATTTTGGGGAATGCTGGTTCTACATCGAAAACTATCGCCAACAATAGAGATTAGAAAATATTGTATGAATATGTGATTTAGGAGATGACATAGCGCTATTTAGTATTGGTGTGTTCTATATATAGTCTTGGGGTTTGTTGGCAAAGTAAAAAAAATTGTTAAAAAAAAAGAGGATGTGAATATATTTGTAAAATTCCACTCTTTTGTGTTATTTTCAGGATATTGTTTCAGCATTGAGTTATCTTAATTGTTTGTTCAGCAATATTTTTTTTGGTAAAATTGGTGGGAGGTTCTAATAATGACCCTAAATTAATAAAAAGTTCCAAAGCAATTAACAACTTTAGTTTTAGTCCATGTATTTAGGGTTTTGCAAAAATTCCCAAAGGCCCGACCCAAACATACCCAACCCGACTGATTACCTTGATATTTATAGGATTTTAGGGTTTTTGAGTTCATCGCGATATTCTCCTCTCTCTATTCCTTGTCGTTGCTGCTCTTCTCCATTTCTCTCTTCTCCAAATCTGATCTTGAGATTTCTTCTTCTTCTTCTTCTTTGATTCTTTTTCTTCTTCCCAATATCCAGAGACAGTCTTCCGATTTCTTTGATTCTTTCTCTTCTTCTTCTTCCCAATTTGTCTTCGATTTCTTCAATTCTCTTCTAAATCTATCATTATCGCCTAAATAATCAACAGTTAGCGAAGATGTAGGGGGCAATTGTTAACGAAAATATGAGGCGTGAGCATTGTGCAGGTATGTGAAAGTTTTGTTGTAATTCCTTTATTTTTGCTGAATCTGTTCAATTTTTGTTCTAGTCTGCTTTGTTTTTGTTGAATCTCTCTCACTTTTGTTTCTGTTCTTCATACGATTGTTCTCCGACCAAATCCGACCACACCCGAAACTGTCGGATTATCCCTCTTTTCGGTCGGCAGCGGATTTTGAAATTCTAGACTTGACACATTCGGGTCGAGTCTCGGATTTGTGCAAAATACCACCCACCCGACCCGTGCACACCCTTACATGTATTAGAATTTATGAAACACTAATGTTCCCATTAGGGTTGTGTTTGCCAGCCGCAAGATTCTGATCACTATCAGTCGCCGAAACTCTAGTCACCGGTCGTTGGAATTAGTTTTTGTTACATTTAACTATTTTTTAGTAACATTTTTTAATATACATTTACATTTTTCTAGTCACATTTGTAGAAATTTTAATGGGCCTAACTCACTCTCAAAAGACGCCTTGTAAGAGGAGGATTGCCGTTGACTTTATATATAGATCAGGATCAGGTAACACAAGCGATGTGGGATTCAACATGCCCCCTCATGCGCAAGGTGGACTTTGACAAACCACTGCGAATGGATATCGGGAGGCCCAACATCAATGTAGGATTCAACACGCCCCCTCACGCACAGGGTGGACTTTGACAAACTACTGTGAACGGATATTGGGCGGCCCAACATCAATGTGGGATTCAACACGCCCCCTCACGCGCAGGGTGGATTTTGACAAACCACTGTGAACGGATATCGGGCGGTCCATCATTGATGTGGGATTTAACATGCCCGACATCAGATAAAAGCCTGACTCTGATACCATGTAGAAATTTTAATGGGCCTAACTCACTCTCAAAAGACGCCTTGTAAGAGGAGGATTGCCCTTGGCTTTATATATAGATCAGGATCAGGTAATACAAGCGACGTGGGATTCAACAACATTCAACTAATTTTTCGGTTGCTAGTTGTCGAAAAATTAGTGTAAGTAAAAATATATTAAACTGTAACTAAAAATGTAACTAAAAAATACATTAAAAAAATAGTTACATATAATGGAAAAATACACTAAAAAAATAGTTGCATGTAACTAAAATAAAATTCGTCAACCAGTGGTTGGTCTTTGGCGAACGGAGTCTTAAGGTTCGACAGCGGGTGGCGATAGAGGGTAACGTTGGTGCCTTGGCGGTAGATGATGCAGACCTTAGTTTGAAGTATTTGATTGGAGATACAAGTGAGTGGTGACCACGGGACGAAAATACATGTCAAAACATAATTACGGGATTTATACTCTAAGTTAAAATTAAAATAGGATAAATTATGGATTAAATTCTCTTTTTGGGATTATTGACCAATTATTCCTATTGTTTAGTTTTTTAAATAATGTAGTTTATGTTTCCTATCTGGTTGAAATGTTCAAATCGATACCATCTAACAATGTTTTATACGAATTCATAGCCAATTTGATTCAAGTATTTGGATTTCATGTACTTTGTTTATTTGGCACAAGGAGTCGGTCATCAACTATGTAAAGCAAGTTGCAACCTGCAGGGTTTGTAAACTCTTGCCGCTTGGCAATATTATTTTGGTAAAGGAATAATAGAGATTTAGGAAGTGTTAGATGCATCAAAGACGTGGGTGAAAAGGTTTTAGTGTATGATGAAGAAATTATGAATCAATGAAGCAGTTATTTTTATAGTTTATTCATTGATAGATGTGTTTGGAGAATTAGGTTTAAAATTGCCTATTTTGTCTCCATGTAGGATTCATAGGTTTCATAGGAGAAATAAGATTTCGGATGTTAGAATACCACGAAGGAAGTTGAGTAACGGAAAAACAATAGGGTCGGATGCGATCCCTATAGAGATTTGAAAGCGTTTGAGAGATGTTGGAATAGATATTTTGACTAAGCTATTAAATGATATATTGAGAAAATGTGATTTAATTCACATGGAAGGTGCTCAAGGGGAGAGGGAGACCTAAGAAAACTTGAGATAAGAGGATTTAAAATGATCTAATGACTTTGAAGTTAAACGAGAGGATGACCCTTGAAAACGATTTGTGTGGCGCTAAAATATTCATGTAGCTGACAAGGTTTTGTTGTACTTTGTTGTTGTACAACATTATTCGTCATCGTTATTTAATCACGGTGTGCCACCACTCAGATTACACGTATCTAAGATTATAGATATAATGTCTTGGTTGTGTTGATATATCATTTTCTTTTGATTTTTAAGCTTGTTATATTCCAAATAACAATTATTGATTGTTGTAACTATAAAGGAGAACACTTCCTGTAATCTCACTAAGGTGTTACCTTAACGATAGTACCATTAGTAGATACGTCTAACCCGCCATTTTTTTTTTTTCTCTTAGGTTCCCTTGTGAGGCCCAAGGTTGTTAAAAGTGTCCACTTTTGTCCCAAGACAGAGACATTTACAGCACGTGAATATAGAGATATTACATCTAATATGGGGTTGCCGACTGGATCAGTTTATCCAACTCGGGTAATTCAAACGTTTGTGTTTGTATACCATTCTATTCATTTATAGTTAACCAAAGGAATGCCTTCTAAAGATCAAATGTATTGCAGGACGAAAATGGCAATTTGTTAGTTACTGAGTACGGATTGTGCAAATACAAAGACCACCAAACTATGTCAATGCAAGAAGTTCCTGAGAATTCTGCTCCAGGTCAACTCCCAAGGGCGGTAGACATAATAGTAGAGGATGATCTGGTGGATTCTTGCAAGCCTGGAGACCGTGTTGCAATTTATGGTATTTACAAAGCCCTTCCTGGAAAAAGTAAAGGGAGTGTGAATGGAGTATTCAGGTCTGTGATTTTCTTCCTTTTTATTACTTTAAGGCCTTCTTGTTATAATACACTATTGTCTTGTCTGGTTCAAATTTTTTATTGGAGTAAAATGTTGTTGGTGTAGGACTGTCCTCATAGGTAACAACGTCTCTCTACTCAATAAAGAGGCAAATGCGCCAATTTACACCCCTGAAGACATAAGCAACATTAAGAAAGTAGCAGACAGAACTGATACATTTGATCTCCTTGCTAATTCACTTGCACCGTCTATATATGGGCATTTGTGGATAAAAAAAGCAGTAATCTTACTGATGCTCGGTGGAACAGAGAAGAATTTAAAGAATGGGACTCACTTACGAGGGTGAGCAGTACTGTGTTTTTTTTTCTTGTCTTGTCTGCCCATGTTCTGATGCTCTTATTAAATATGTAAATCCTATAATCCAGTCTCTTTTTGTTGCAGTGACATAAACATGATGATGGTTGGTGATCCCTCTGTGGCCAAGTCTCAGCTTTTAAGAGCAATTATGAATATTGCTCCTTTGGCTATATCAACAAATGGCCGGGGCTCTTCTGGAGTTGGTTTGACAGCTGCTGTCACTTCTGATCAAGAGACTGGTACTGCATCTTTTGCCCTTTTATATCCCTTTTTAAGTTTTTTTTTCATCATCATTTGATAGTCTAGAACCTCTCCACTTAAATTTTCACAGGTCTCCACGATTGCTTTGTTGCATTAAGATATCATCTCAACGTTATAAAATATACTTTGATTTTTTGCTTTTGATTTTAAGTTGAAGTACTTTTTGGGTCAATTAACTTTTTTATGATTTATGAACAATGGTAGTGTTATTTTTTGTTTAGGAGAAAGAAGACTAGAAGCTGGCGCCATGGTTCTTGCCGATCGGGGTGTTGTTTGTATTGATGAGTTCGATAAGATGAATGATCAAGATCGTGTTGCCATACATGAAGTTATGGAGCAGCAGACTGTAACAATAGCTAAAGCCGGTATTCATGCATCACTGAATGCCCGCTGCAGTGTAGTTGCAGCTGCAAATCCCATATATGGAACTGTAAGCCCCCGACAAAAAAATGCGCATTACATGTATGTTTCGTCTATTTCATTTGTTTAATTTCATCTTAACTAATTGAATTTTACAGTATGACCGTTCATTAACCCCAACAAAGAATATTGGACTTCCGGACTCTCTGCTTTCTCGTTTTGATTTATTATTCATTGTATTGGATCAAATGGATGCTGGTATTGACCGCCAAATATCAGAGCATGTCTTGCGTATGCACCGCTATCGTTCTACAAAAGATGGAGGCGGTAATTGGACAATTTGCGTTGTTTTAGGTCTTTCTTGCATTGAATGGGGGAGTTCTAACTTTTTTGGTAGTACTTTACACTAGATATGACGTCGCATGAAAGGGAGGAAGAAGTTGAGACTGGATCATCCATGTATGTCGAGACCAACCGATTGTTACATGGCCCAAAAAAAGGTAGAGGTCGGAAGTCAGATGCCCTCAACATCAAGTTTCTCAAGAAGTACATCCACTATGCTAAGCATAGGATTCAGCCAGAGCTAACTGATGAGGTGATGTGTTGTTCCTTTTATACACCTACATATATATATATATATATATACAGAGAGAGAGAGAGAGAGCAAGAATATGTAAATTTCCTGTATTCTTGGTTTAATCTCCCATGAGGAACTTTAGTCCTTGTTTGATAACATAATTTTTTAATTATCACTTAAAATTGGCAAAATTTTAAATGATTTGCTCGTATTTGTATATATATCTATATAATAAAATAGCTTAGTCTTTATCCAGGAAACATTTGACACCGTTGGATCACATTTTAAATCCAATGGTTGAATTAAACAACATTTTTATATTAAGGTTAGTTTCGTCTCCTCATCTGTCTTCAATCTCTCATATGCATCTCTCTCACACACAACTCCACACCATCATCATCGCCGCCTATGCTTGCTTCCTGCACTATCTACTCAAGAATGCCTTTCTTTGTCTCATCCCCTCCTCTCTCTCCATCCCCTCACTGAACAACCACTGTTTTCACCAACACGGTTGATACAAGTTGTTAAAAAAAAAAAAAAACTAGGAAAAAAAGTTGTACAAATACATTCTCAACACTTAAATTTTAGAACTTAAAATTTAGCACTTGTATTATTTCTGATTTTCGGAACTTAATTTTCAGTTTTATCAAAATAGCCCTTAGGCTTATAGGATTGATTCTGTGGTGACTAAAACTTTTCATTGACAGGCATCTGAGAACATTGCAACTTCATATGCAGAACTTAGAAATGCTGGTTCAAACGCAAAGGTGTGTATTCAATGTTCATCAAATATGAAGAGAAAAAATCATCAACATTTTTTCCTTTATCCTCCTTCTATCATCCTCTTCTTCTACTTTTTTTTTTTTTAATTATTTTCCCCTTGATAAATAGTCTAGTGGAGGGACACTGCCAATCACCGCAAGAACCTTAGAAACCATAATAAGGCTTTCCACTGCCCATGCCAAGCTGAGGTTGAGCAGACAGGTAACTCTTTTACATCATTCCTTTGACTGGAGCAGTCATATTATGGATGTTTGTTTCTATAAAGCGACAAACATTCTTACATGTATTCAATACTTCACCGTTGGTTCTAGACGATCGATATATGACAACAGTTTTTGGATAGGTTGTGAAATCTGATGTTGAAGCTGCTCTTAAAGTTTTAAAATTTGCCATATATCACCAAGAGCTGACTGATATGGAGGAGCGAGAGCAAGAGCAAGAGCACGAAAGGGAGAGACAACAAAAGGCCCACCATAATGTGAACAACAATGCTGCTGCTCATGATGGAACTGACCATGGAGGGTAAGTTAGCTGCTAATATTGATTTACCTAATGTCCAACAAGCATGCTTTTCTTGCTTTCTTTCCTGTGAAAAATGCCTTAACTTAGCTATTGCATCATTCTTTTAAGTTCATTATGGGCTAACGCTTCAAGTAATCATGCAGTTTGTACAGTGCGTATTGGTAGTTCAAAAATGTTTTCAAAATAAATGTGGGCTAGTGGTAATTCATTCAGTTTAGTCTTCTTTCCTATCTGCTTATATGGAGAGTAGAAGCATTTGTTTAGTTAATGTTGAATCCCACATCGTTTGTGTTACTTGATCTTGAGCAACACATAAAGTTTAGGGCAATCTTTCTCTTGCAAAACGTCTTTTTGAGAGTGAGTTAGACCTATTGGGTGCATATATGGTATTAGAGCCAAGTCTTTTGTCTGATGTTGGGCGAGTTGAATCCTACATCAATGTTAGCCCCTAGATATCCATTAGTAGTGGTTTGTCAAAGTCCGCCCTGCGCATGAGGGGGCGTGTTGAATCCCACATTGATGTTGGGCCTCGATATCCGTTTGCAGTAGTTCGGCAAAGTCCACCCTGCGCGTGAGGGGGCGTGTTGAATCTCACGTCGCTTGTTTTACCTGATCCTGAGCTGTATATAAAGTCTAGGACAATCTTTCTCTCACAAGGCGTCTTTTTGAGGGTGAGTTAAGTCCATTGGGTTCCTCCAGTTAATGCAATATATGGAAAACACAGAACAAAAATATTTTAGGAAGAACTTTAGTAGTCCATGGATCATTTCTCTCTCCTAATTTTGATTTTTTCCTTATTTAATTGTTTTTTGTTTAATCATATGATCTTATCAAGCAGTAAAGTCCGTTTGGGTGAAGAATTTTGGGAGATAATTTGATTCTGATTTGGGATTTTGAAATTCCTAAGTTTTGGCAAACTTCAGAAGGGAATTTGTAAATTTCCTTTGAATATCGAAGTAGGATTTAATAAGAGCGGTAAAATTACATCTTCAAACCTCTCAGTTCTGGGGTGAAATTACATGAATAAAATTTCTTTAAAAAACAAAATACCCTTGAACAAGCTTTCGAAGGAGGAGTGTTCAAAATTCAAATTTTAAAATCATTTTCAAATTCCATGAATTTATCATTTTATTTGTCGAACCACACTAAAAATTACATTCGGATGCATTTTTTCCTTTTTTTTTGGGCCGTTATTTGACTCTTTATTTTTCTTGCTTTGATTTAAGTTCAACGGAACCCATGGAAGTAGATGATCCTCCTGCAACCCAATCTACAACTAATGCATCTCCAGACAGGTCAGTTTCCTTGGAAACCACTTCATTCACAATCCTTTTTTTTTTTTATTCAACTAATTAAAAGTTGAATGTTCTTCACTTTGAACTTTTAGCATATTTTTTATGAATTTGCTTATATGCTGCAGAGTAGAAGCATTCGTTTCGATACTCGGGAGATATACACGTTCACAACACGTGGATAAATTGTTAATAGATGATCTCGAGAAGGTTGTCAACAATGAGGCCTCTGTACCTTACTCCAGGACGGAGATCGTTTCCCTCCTTCAGGTAAAACAAGTCATGTTTAATTAGTAAACTGGAGATTTCATTAATAGTTTCAAGAAACATGAAATTCAGTTACTTTTTTCAATTCAAAGAGTTACTGTCTAAAAAAGCTTTAGGTAACGTTTAGCATTTGTTATGCACCTAAATAACAATTAAAAAAAGTAAGAAAGTATTTATTTCAAAAGAAAAAAATAATTTTTTTTTTTCGATCCTTATATTTAAGGAAGTTTTTGTACTTTGCACTCCTGAATTTTTTGAGAAATCTCACTTTAGTCTTTATACTTTCAATTTGAACACATTAGACTTCAGGATTTAATGCGTTCAAATTGAAAAGACAAAGACTAAAGTAAGTTTTCTCTGAAATTTTAGGGGTGCAAAGTGCAAAATACTCTATTTTAAGGGATTGATGGAGATCGATGGATTAAAGATCTCAATAACCACTTGTATTTTTCAATCGATATTTTTTTTGGGTTAAGAGATCATTTATAGGCATAAAAAATAAAATAAAATCTACATTATTAAACAGCTTTATTTTTTGCTATTGTAGTTATTCGTCCAATTATTGTTAAATTTTTTAAAGTACTTTAAAGGAGTGTTATCAAATAGTGTCTTAATTTGTCCTTTCGTTTTGTGTTGGGTGCAGTCAGAGCAAGATAAAAGGGGGTGGATGATCGACCGTGGGATGGTGTATTTCTAAAGCAATTCTATTGGGGATTCGGGTTTAAATTAGCCATTTTTATGTCAAATATGTTCATTATAACTTCCTACGCTTTGTTTGAACCTTCTGGAGAACCCCATGATTTTTGTCTTCTTCCAATCCATGTGTTGTTTCTATGTAATGGCTGTTGAAGCCTTGTCTATTGTAATTTGTGTTGTAACTTTTCATTTAATAGTAGTTGAAATGAATAGTAGTTGAAATGAATTAAATGTTTAATTTAGTTTTAGCTTAAGGCAGTGAAATTTGAAGATTTTTGTTGTGTTTGCTAAGAGTTAGATTTGGCAATCAACATTAGGCGGTGTTTGGTTAGTGTTTCTTGTATAATGTGTTGGGAGTTAGAACTTAAAACATGGGTGTTTGGTTAGTGTTTCTTGTATAATGTGTTGGGAGTTAGAACTTAAAACATGGATATGGTTGTTAGTATTAACGTATGAATAGTATTGTTCGTGTGAATAATATGTTCTACTAATGGTAAACAGGGAAATATGTGGTTCTACTAAATTGACGGTGAACATTGAAATACGTGTGAATGGTGAATTGTGCTAGAACAATAAACTGTATATGCGTGAACAGTGAACTGCGTGAACAGTAAAATATGTTTTGAACTTTTATCATGATAGCCCTTTTGCCCTTCTAAGAGATTATAAATAGGGAGAGATGCACGAGTGATAGGTGTGTCAAGTAAAGTGAGAAATAATATCTCATTTGTATATCATTTCTTGTAAATTATTTTTTCTCTCAATATAATAATTTTTTCTTGTGACGTGAGTTAAACTTACGTCGAACTATGTTAAATATTTGTGTCGTCGTCTCTCATTGTTCATGAATTTTTAATTTTTTTTTTTTTGTTTTCAAATTGTTGTTTTGTTGTTAAGAGTCGGTTCAATCCCCAATATACAATAGAAATAAAGTTTATTTTAAAAACAAAACACTGATAAAACATGACCTTAACTTTAAAATTTAGTGGGAGGAAGGAATAAAAAGGTATGGATGGAAAGTTAGATTTGCAAAATAGGATGGATGTAGTTTTCATCCTTAGAGAAAGGAAAATTATTGTCAAATATATTTATAATTGCACTCTTATACATATTAATAAATAAAATATGTTTTGCACGTAAAGAAAAATGACTATAATGATATAAAAGTAAATTTAATAAATAATGACAATACTTTACAATTTCCCTATCCCTTTTAAATTGTACACCAAGATAAAAAATAAAATAAAATAAATAAATCACTTGTTATTTTTCATCCTATTTCTCATGTAAACCAAATAGACCATTACAATGGAAAGTTCTTTTTATAATTTTTGTTCATGATTTTCTCTTCTCCTGATATTTTCTACTCTGACAAACAAGCCCTTGGGCCAAATCGAACTTTGCCCTCTTAGGGTGTGTTTGGTCAACTGGAAAAAAAAAATAGATTATAAAATGAATTGGAAAATAGAGTGGGTAATAAAAAGAAGTGTGTTTGGTATGAGATGAAAAAAAAAATAAAAAATGGAAAGATAAAACCTTGCTCCCGCCACTTCTCCCGCCCCCCAAATATGGGGTGAAAATGAGAAAGAGGTAGGGAAAAAGAGTTAAAAATGACTATTTTACCTATTTATTTTATATAATAAATATCCATTTCATTTATATTAAGGGTAAAATAGTAAATTAAGCAAAAAAACATATTACTTTTTTTGTTTTTTTAATACAAACAAAATATTATTTTCCCTCCTTCAATATCTCTCCAACCAAACGTACTAAGGAAAATTATTTTCCCTCTACAAAGGATAAAAAAAAATTCTTTTTCTTTTTCTTTTTCATTTTCCTTTTCTTTTTTCTTTTCCAGCCTCCAACCAAACATAAAAAAATTTCAGTGTGATCTTACATTATTTTTTAATATTTTAATTATTGTAATTTTTTTTTTCTTCATATTAATTTGGTCTAATTATATATTTGGTCCAATTTTTCACTATTGTTGAAGACAAAATGAAATGACTCAAATTGAGCCATATTGATGAAATTGTGATGTATTACTCAGTTTATACCCGAAGTAAATCTCAAGGGATAAAATGTAACGAGGCAAAAACTTCACCTAAACGTTTACGCTCTATTTGGTACGAAGAACAGATGCAATTTTCATCTTAAGAGCATCTCCAACACTGTTGCAAATACTGTATCATCTTATTTTTTGGCATTTTTGAAGAAGAAATAGACTCCAACATATTAGAGTTACTCGGGTTTATTATTATTAATAGTTTTTTACTTGTTTTCTAGATTTTCCATTGTACGCTTATATAAGTCTTTCTTTCTTAGGTTTTCTGTTCAGTATTCTTGTATTCATTATTCAAAGATAATAAACCCTAGCCATCGTTTCTCTTTTCTCTCTAGACTTTTCATGTTATTCATTGATTTTCACATGGTATTAGAGCCTAATCTCATGGAAGGAAGTTTGATTCCATCCACAAGGACCTAAATTTTTTGGCGTCTGTACAGTTCCGATGTTCGTACAAATCCGTATGACTATGATTGTTGATGTTCGTACAGTTTTGGCTTCTGCGCAATTCTGATTTAGTTTTCTCTGCAGCGAATCATCGATTGGTTTCTGGTATTTGATTTTCTTTCTCCGTTGCATTAGATTTTTGTTTTCATCTGTTGGTATTTGTAATGGTTTCCAAAAGAGATGATTCGCTTCAGTCAATTGTTGTGAGATGGAATGAGAATTTTTTTTTTATATTGGAGTTATGTGATTAAATTTTTTCTCAAAGGCAAAAAGATGCGGGACTATATTAGTGGTACGTTGGTTAAATCAAAAGATGAAAAGACTGAAGATTATATAACTTCGTTAGACACTTGGGAAACAAATAATTCAAAAATCATTACTTGGATTAACAACTTTGTTGATAATTCAATTGGTATGCAATTGGCGAAGTACGAGTACGCCAAAGAGACCTGGGATCATTTATCAAGGCTGTACACACAGTTTAATTTTGCAAAATAATACCAATTGGAATCTAATATTCGAGCACTGAAGCAGAATGATATGAGTATCTAGGAATTCTGTACATTGCTCGTTGGGATCAATTAGCTCTTACGGAATATGCAGAATTACGAGCGTGTATTCCGTACATTGCTCGTAGGGAAGAACAACGTTTGGTCCAATTTTTTATGGTGTTACGTGATGATTTTGAGGGACTTCATAGGACAATTCTGCACCGTAATCCACTTCCTTCTGTTGACTTAGTGGTTAGTGAATTATTGGCCGAAGAGATACGCTTCAAATCTCAATCAGACACAAGGGTTCTCCAATTACCTAGTCCATATGTTCTGGCAGTTCCTTCTAAACCACATCCTAATCATCAAAACAAGCCCTATTTGAGGCCCGCCTTTGATCAATGTAGCTTTTGTAAGCAAAAAGGTTATTGGAAGACTTAATGCCCTAAATTGAGTAGAACACAGCAACAACCGTCTCCACAGCCTAATAATGCTGCAGCTGTACCGTTATCATGAAATTCGTTTGGTTTTGGAGACCCAACATCTTCTAATCCCATAATGGAGGCCTTTACTGAACAATTTCAGAAGTTCCTTACCGCACAACCGCATGTCATGTCCGCTGCATATTCAGTAGGTTTGTTGCCCTCTAGTTCTTCAGGTATGTCTTCCTCCATATGGATTCTAGATTCTGGAGCCTCTCATCATATGTCACCTGATTGGTCATCATTTACTTCTTTAAATTCTACATCATCTGTATTTGTTATGACTGTTGATGGTACTCCGATGCCATTAGTAGGCATTGGTTCTGTTGTCAAATCTTGGTTATCTCTTTCAAGTATTTATCATATTTTCAACCTTGCATTGAATCTTGTTTAAGTTGGACAATTATGTGATTCTGGTTACTCAATTTGTTTCTCTTCTACCTCTTGTCATGTGCAGGATCCGCAATCCCAGAAGTTGATTGGGACAGGCCGTAAGCAAGGGGGACTATATATACTAGACGAGCTACGAGTACCAGATGTTGCAGCTTCTGGTGTTGACTTGTCGTCTTTTCATTTAACTTCTTCATCTTCTAGTTTTTATTTATGGCATTCTCGTCTTGGTCATGTTTGAGCATCTCGTTTAAAATACTTAGCATCTAAAGGATCCTTAGGGAATTTCTCAGCTTGTGATATTTCTAGTAGTGGTTGTAAACTAGCAAAGTTTTCTGCTTTACCTTTTAATCGAAGCATTTTTTCTTCACTCGCACCATTTGATCTGGTTCACTCTGATATGTGGGGACCTTCCCCTATTGCTACAAAAAGGGGGTCTTGATATTATGTTTTCTTCATTGATGATAACACTCGATATTATTGGGTTTATCTTATGAAACATCGTTATGAATTCTTTGGTATTTTTCAAATGTTTCGAGCTCTTATTAAGACCCAATATTCTGCTGTTACCAAGTGCTTTAGATGTGATTTGGGTGGGGAGTACATTTCTAATCCTTTCACTAACTTGCTTGCTTTAGATAGAACAATTCACCAAATGATAGGTGTAAATTACCTATGTATTTTCAATTCGAATTTGTTAGTTTTTTAGTACATTTATAGTTATTTTTATATGTTTTAATATGTTTTTATTCTTTTTGTATTAAAACAGATGCGTGGGGTGAAAATGTATGAAATCGGAGCATAAACGATCAATTTGAACCAAAAGTGGACGAAGTTACGATGGATAAACAAACTCGGAGGCTAAAATATGAAGGAAGCCTACCGCCTAGGCGGTGAAGATGCTGAGAAAAGAACAAATGTTACTGCTGGACCACCGCCTAGGCGGAAATTTCTTCGCCTAGGCGGAAATCCAGCAGAGGAAACACAGATAGGCTACTGACAGCCCTCCGCCTAAGCGGAAATTTCTTCCCCTTGGCGAAAATCCAACATAAAGATTTCCAAGTTCTTTGCCTACTTCTTTGCCTAGGCGAAGAAATTTTCACCTAGGCGGAGGTAGACGAAGAAGTAGGCGGAGGACTTGGAAATCTTTCTATTGGATTTCCGTCTAGGCGAAAGAATTTCCACCTAGGCGGAGGGCTGTCAGTAGCCTATCTTTGTTTCCTCTGCTGGATTTTCGCCTAGGCGAAGGGATTTTTGCCTAGGCGATGGTCCAGTAGTAACATTTATTATTTTCTCAGCATCTTTACCACCTAGGCGGAGGTCTAGACGCCTAGGCGGTGGGCTTCCTTTATATTTTAGCCTCCGAGCTTGTTAGCCACTGTAACTTCGTCCGCTTTTGGTTCGAATTGATAATTTATGCTCCGATTTCATACCTTTTCACCCCATGCACCTATTTTAATACAAAAATAATAAAAACATATTAAAACATATAAAAATAACTATAAACGTACTAAAAAATTAACAGATTCAGATTGAAAATACATATGTAATTTACACATATCAAATACCCCAAATTCAGAATTTTGCTAGTGCTCGAGCAAAACACCCACACAATACAAGAAAATATAAAAACTAATTACGAAATTAAAAACTAAAAACTAAAAACTAAAAACACTAAAAAACAAAAATGTGTAAGGTTTGATTATCATCTACCGGCCGAAAGATTTTCCCCTCATCGGCTCCCAATCCTATCAAGTTCAAGCATAAATCACACCATGTGATGTTCTAGAATTTCAATGTTCAAAAATAGTAAGCGCCATTCTAGATCCTGTTTAAGTGTGTGTGATTAAACTCAAATATACTACTATCCATTGATTAGATGAGATTATCCCTAAATAAAGATCATGACATAAAACCTTTACGGTATAGGGAATCCATACGCCTGACCCAGGTTCTATTCTCCATTAATGTAGGCTCGGAGGTTTATGAAGATCAGTAGGGCTTGGTTCGGTTTTGGAATAATGGCCACGGGTACTTTGGAAATGGGAAACGGGTTAACGTCGTTAACTTAACGTTACCCGAGGCACATTGCTTGACACTCTCACACTCGAAACGTCATAGTTTAATTAGAAATGACCCTGAATATTAAGAACGTAATACTCACTTGTTATGTAAAAAAGAAATGATTTTTTATTTTTATTTTAACTACACAACACATCCCCAAACTCATTTGATTTGTAATATTTAAGGGGTGTGTGAAAAATGAACAACAACGACAAGTGAATACTCGAATACCGAACCAATAAGAATTTTAGCCTGAACCCAACCGCTCACATCAAGTAGCGAAATGCTAACTTGATTCACTCACATTGTGCCTTTAAATCGGCGATATAGGTTGAACAAAAATCAATTGGCTAGGGTATTTGTTAAGATGTTCAGAATTGAAACGGTTTTTAGGTTTCGACAAGGTAACGAAGGGTAATGATTTATCGGGGTAAGCTTAAAAAGGTTCAAGCGATCAAATGAATGCCTAAATCATATCTCCTAAACAACCTCGCCTAGGATTTCACCTCGAATTTCCCCCAAATCAAGTTCTAGAATCCCTATTGTCATGAAATTGATTGACAGATAATTGATTTCAAATAAATTAGATAGTGTTATATTGAGTTTACGTGCTCGTGCATTTAGGATCTACAATAACTTTTACTAAATGATACGTTAAGCACACAGAACACACATGAATGAGCATTACGCTCGACCTCAAAATAATTAGGGGACAGAGTCATCATCGGGTAAAGGCCCAGATGACGTCAAAACTTAGCACAAGACAACAACTAAACTAAACAATCTAATCCTAAACAAGCATGCAAATGATAAAAGCAATAAAACTTAACTCAAAACATAAACACATACTAAAACATACTACACATCACCACCAACTCAACACAGGTGATGTCCGAAATGAGCCGTCAACGATCTCAATAGACAAAATATAGCATGATATTGAAGACGAGGGTTTAGAACACATACCTGGGAGGCGAGAGAATCTCGCCTCCGACTCAAATTGACGGAGATGGATCTAATTTATTTGTGACCCTGGGTTGCCTCCCAAGAAGCGCTTGGTTTAATGTCCTCGGCCCGACACATGCCTTCAAGATTGGAGAGATATTTCAATGAACGAAAGGCAAGAGTACCTATCGATCTAACATCTTCAACCATCCTGCCGGAAAACAAAAACAAAATTACAAAGAAAAATTATATACACTAAAAAAAATACCTAAATTAAAATCAAGTTATTTACTCCCGATATCGATAATAACCACTTTGCCAATCCCCGACAACAGTGCCAAAAATTTGGTGGCCGCTAAATAAGCATTGTCATTTTCACCACAAGCGTACGGATCAAGTTTTAGTATAATGGACCTTTCGGTCGGGTATCGTATCCACAAGGATTGATGTTGTTACTATCGAGTACCACAATTGTCATAACCTGACTTTATCTAGGCGACAAAAATGGAATTTAATTAATTAATACTAATACTAATATAGCCTAATTTAATCTATACTAATACTAATATTAATATTAGATAGTTTTGAGAGAATAGGTTGTCTAGGGATTAGTTTCATTTACGAATACGTGTTCAATCTCGTTTTAATTTATGTTAACGGCGTTCGACTTATATGACAATCTCAGTTCATAAACTCCTCTGCCACCTCTCCCGAGTGTAAGATGGGAGAATATACGATTTCGTGTCAATGAAGAAGTCCCCCTCAACGTCTTAACGACCCTAGGCCGTGTGAGTCTCGCCCCAACGTCATCGATTGCACACAATCCAACTCTCTCCCGGGCTATTGGATCGTCGCGTTGTGTTTACCCTAACGACAATCTCAATTCTAAAACTCTTCCGTCACCTCTCCCGAGTGTAAGACGAGGGAATACGTGACTTTGCGTCAACGCCGAAGTCCTCCTTAACGTCTTAACGACTCTGAGTCACGTGATTCTTGCCCCAATGTCATCGATTGCCCACAATCCAATTTTCTTCCGGGTTATTGAATCGTGGCGTTCATTTATTCTAGTCCGAATTCGGGATTTGTCAAACCCCATATTCTTGATATGTAAATCTAAGCATAATTAACAAACAATACGGCATACACAATCAACATAACGAAGAACAATCGCAAACAAAACACAAACCCAACTAAACAACGTTTTCATAAATTATATTAATAATCCCTATACAACCTATGTTTAGCTAATAGCCATAAGCACGTATAAAATGTAAAATGGCATAAACATGCTCAAAAACTACTAAAATGAAGAAAACAAAGAAAAGGAAACGAGCAACTTAGCCAATATCCGAAGAATAGCCGCTAGAACCGTCGAACGATCGCTTCCCTCTTCATCCTCTACCTCAGGTTGAGAGCTCTCCCTAAAAAATCACTAAACCTAACCCTAAAATATGGCCTAAGGCCTTAGGGGCAGAAGAGGTCGGAAAAGAGGAGGAGAGAAGGGTTTAAATAATCCAAAAATATCTAGAAAATATCTATTCTGTGTAGAGGTTTCTGCCTAGGTGAACAACCAATCTGACGTACCTCCGCCTAGGCGGAAATTTCTTCGCCTAGGCGAAAACCTCTGCGTAGAATAGATATTTTTTGGCCTATTTAAACCCTTATCTCCTCCTCTTTTCTGACCTCTTTTGCCCCTAAGGCCTTAGGCCATATTTTAAGATTAGGTTTAGCGATTTTTTAGGGAGAGCTCTCAACCCGAGGTGGAGGACGAAGAGGAAAATGATCGTTCGACGGTTTTAGCGGCTATTCTTCAGATATTAGCTAAGTCGCTCGTTTCTTCTCTTTGTTTTCTTCGTTTTGGTAGTTGTTGAGCATGTTTATGCCATTTTACATTGTATACATGGTTATGGCCATTGGCTAAACATAGGTTGTTTAGTTGATTGTGTTTTGTTTGCGATTATTCTTCGTTGTGTTGATTGTGTGTGCCGTATTGTTTGTTTATTATACTTAGATTTACATATCAAGAATACGGGGTTTGACAAATCATGGATTCGGACTAGAATAAATGAACTCCACGATTCAATAATCCGGGAGGGAATTGGATTATGGGCAATCGATGACGTTGGGGCAAGACTCACGTGACCTAGAGTCATTAAGACATTGAGGGGGATTTCGGCGTTGACGCGAAGTCACGTATTCCCTCATTTTACACTCGGGAGAGGTGACAGAGGAGTTTTAAAACTGAGATCGTCATTAGGGTAAACACAACGCGACGATCCAATAACCTGGGAGGAGTTGGATTGTGTACAATCAATGATGTTGGGGTGAGACTCACGTGGCCTAGGGTCGTTAAGACGTTGAAGGGGACTTCTTCGTTGACACGAAGAGGTGGCGGAGAAGTTTACGAACTGAGATTGTCATATAAGTCGAACGCAGTTAACATAAACTAAAATGAGACTGAACATGTATTCGTAAATGAAACTAATCCCTAGACAACCTATTCTCTCAAAACTATCTAATATTAATATTAGTATTAGTATAGATTAAATTAGGTTATATTAGTATTAGTATTAATTAATTAAATTCCATTTTTGTCGTCTAGATAAAGTGAGGTTATGACAATCGTGGTACTCGATAGTAACAACACCAATTCATGTGGATACGATACCCGACCGAAAGGTCCATTATACTAAAACTTGATCCGTACGCTTGCGGTGAAAGTGATAACGCTTATTTAGCGGCCACCACCAAACCTCGTGCACTGACACTCCCGAGCAAAATGGTGTCACTGAAAGAAAATATAGGCACATTGTTGAAATTGCTCGTTCTCTCTTACTGTCTGCCTTTGTTCCTAATGTATTTTGGGGAGAAGCAGTACTTACTGCAGTAAACCTAATTAATAAGATTACATCATTTCATCATTCAGGTTTGTCTCTATTTGAAAAGTTGTATGGTCATGCTCCCAACTATTACTCTTTAAGAGTATTTGGGTGTATTTGTTTTGTTCTTCGACCGAGAGTAAAGCGTAGTAAGTTATCTTCTTGCTCTGCCATTTGTGTCTTCCTAGGCTATGGTAAGGGAAAAAAGGGATATCGTTGCTTTGATCCAGTTGCACAAAAACTATATGTACCTCGTCATGTTGTGTTTCTTGAGCATATACTTTTTTTCTCTATTCCTGCTAGTACACACAACTTGACAAAATCTGATCTCATTCATATTGATCATTTCTCTGATGACACAAATAGTTTATCTTCTCAAAACCCATGTGATGAGGGTATTTTTGGGCACCTCTGAATTAGCACATGGGACCCAACCACGTGTCAACCCTCTCAATAACAGGGACGTATTTCGGAATCTACAACTCCACGTTGGAGCATACGCCGATTACAGATCCTCCCTGTAATCTCATTTGCACCGAGAGAGGAGCTAGAAGCCTTGTAGGAACGTGCCGCTCTAAGCTCTGCGTTATGCCCTCGGTAATCAGTTTCAGGGACTCAGCCCCTTACCTCGACCGGCTCCCCTTTTCACTTTATTTTTTCTCCAGGACTCCATGGATCTCTGCGCTCCTTCACCAGCTCACCGTCGCAGGCCTAGTAAAAGCCCGTGGGCTTCGCCAAATGGGCCCAAAAGCCCAAGCCCAATGATTATCTCCTAAACGTCCCAGATTATCGGCTAAACACAGGGTTTCGACTAATTAATTATGTTTAGGCCCGACTAATCATCTCCAATGCCTATATATATTGGGGGTTATGTAAGCCCGAGGTACGCTTTAATGACTTACATTACACGCGAGTTCATTTGTCTGCTTACTATATTTTGTACATCTTCTCTCTGAGCACTGATTACCACGCCGGCGGAGTTTTACCGGGACAAACCCCGGTCTGAGCCTTCCGCAGGTACACTTCCTGAGGAGCAGGACTCTGGACATAGCAGGTCAGTCCTCCTAGGACTCAGCACAGCTCACGTGAGGACTTTTCAACCGACGAATCCACCTCAGCAAGAGGACCCACCTGCCATCTGACTGGACCATACTCGAGGTGTGTACCAGTTTTATTCACCAACAGTTTGGTGTTATCTGTGAGAACCGAGCAAAAAGCCTTCCCCTGATCATTGCTCTCTGCTCAACTGAGCTTGAGTGATCACAAAGGTCCAGTTAGATAGACACAAAACAGAAGAATGAGAAGACATGTCGAACATTCCAAGCGCATACCCCTTAGTTCCCACCAACGAGGATAACTGCCCCCCATGGTCAGGCAATACCATCAACTCTGCCACTTGGGGCTGTGGGGACAGACCTTAGAAGCTGTGGATGCATCTCAGGTTGATCTCCTTGAATGCCAAATGCAAGAGTTTAAGTTGTATGTACAGCTCTTCTTCACGTGTCTACTGCTGACCCCCGTCCAGGGGGAACCATTTTTCTAGATTGCAGGGCCCAAGGAGTGGCCCCAAAATCACGATACTCATGTGAAATCTTCAAATGGGCTTGTGCCCGAGGGCCGCCCTCCATCTTGCCATACTGGGGCTACCGGCTTGGAGAGCCCCCCTTGACCACGTCAAGATCCCATTATCCACGAAGACATGGTGTTAGGGACTGACCAGGGCTACCATTGGGCTTAGCTTTCCAGCCACGCAGTAAGATCCGACCTGAGGGCCCGTCGTGGGTGGGGTGAGGCGCCTACCCGCCACCATGACGTCCGAGCAGTGGCCAACTGTGAGCATGCAACTCAAACGAGCGCCCTCCATCCTGTCTCCAACAATGATATTCCGATAGCCTGAGTCGCAGATGATTCTCCAGATCCGTGTCCCGACTCTCGGCGTCGCGAGTGATTCTTCACGGTTGCATTCTGACCCCTTGAGTTATATCTTGGATCTCGGCATCGCGAGAGATTCTACATGGCTGGATTCCAACCCCCTGAGTCGTGTCCTGGCTCTCGGCATCATGAATGATTCTTCACGGTTGTATTCTGAACCCGTGGGTCGCAGATAATTCTCCACCCAACATCCCGACTCTCGGTGTCGCGAGTAACTCTCTACAAGCCTCATCCCGGTGCTCAGCGTCGAGGGTGGAAACCAGACCCTGTCCGTACCTGGGGATAAACCAAGGTCATCCACCAAGGGTAGGGCATTGATCGGGTCTGAGGGCCTGCAGCCAAGTACTTCTCTCTACCAGTGGACTATGAGTCCGACGTTCTAAAAGGGAAGGTGCTCCTGCATGGACTAAATGGAGATAACCTGAAAGGGTTCTTGAATGAGCCTGACTATGGAGAACTCCCCAATGACCAGCTGCGGGGGTCCAACCACCACTTTACGCCCCTGTGGATTGAGAGGACCAGGTACCCTGGGAAACACTCATCCTAAGTCCACGACATAATTTTCTCGCAATTAGCTCGTGTCTCGGACTAGGGGGCTAGTGGTCCATGGCCCTGGGCAGAGATGAGAAATTTGTTTGGCAGAGACGGTAATAAATTTCAACAAAATTTTAAAAATTTTACAACTCTGAAGACAAGACCAAGCAGAAATTGACTTGGCAAAAAAACATCGGGAGAAAGGAGTCGACTCTGAAGTACCTTTTCTATGCCGCTCAAAAGTTAAATGCTCGCATGTAGAAAAACAGGAGTAAACGAAAAAGAGTCTGCAAAATCCTAAGTCCTGAAAAAACGACGGTCCGAGCTCAATCATCTTCGCCCTCGTTGTGAGAGGCGTCCGTATGAGGGGAAGTTGATTTAATCTAACCCTTCTAGGGGGGCCCTCGTCAGCACTGTCCGCCTCGGCGTCCTTATGCGTGGCACCATCTTGAGGTTCAACCTCAATACTTCGTAATCGGAACTACCAGGTGCGACGGACACCACCCTGCCGTGCCACTCCTAGCAGACAGGGTCCAGTAGCAACCTTATCCAAGAACGTCATCTAAGAGTGTCATCCAGAAATTTCACCACATCTCCTCGGGCCGCGTCGTCTAATCCGGCTCCCCCGGTCCTACCGTGCTGCCTCAGGCGGGCTGGGCGCAAATGAGAGTCTATCCCAAATTCTCCTCTAAAAAAATTCTCTGAGTAAAAATAAAAATAAAAAATAATAATAATTAAAAATAATAATAAATAAGTAAAAATAATAAATAAATATATAATAAGGGGGAGGGGCGCTACCCCCTCTCTCCTCATTCCAGCCCCACTTGGGGCCAGCATGCTGGCCCCAAGTGGGGCGCTAGTCCCGTGGGGCCAACGTGAGAAGGGGAAGGGTGCTGCCCCCTCCCCTCTCCTTTTGTTTTATTTTAATTTAGGGGGCAATTTTGCCCCCTTAAATTTTAAGTTGGGGCACAACCCCTCGCCTTCCTGCCCGGTCGCGGTGCGCACTCTCTTGGGGCTTGCATTAATTTTTTCCACAGTGAAGGTCAATCCATGCTTAGGGTCTGTTCACGGCGAATGTGTGTCGCCCTAAAAATTGAAAAAATTCGGGGCCGCCCTGCCGTGTTACTTGACCTCGGACCTCAGCCATATGGGAGCGTATTTTAAATTAACTCCCCTAAAAAAGTTCAACTCTTCGAAAAAAAATAAATTCGGAGTCGCCCTGCTGTGCTATCTGACCCCGAACCCCGGTGGTATGGAAGCGTATTTCAATTTACCTCCTCTAAAAAAGTTCAACTCTTGAAAAATCGTCGCCGTGAAATTGAAAAAATTCGGGGTCACCCTACCGTGCTACCTGACCCCAGACCTCGGTCGTAGGGAAGCGTATTTCAAATTAGCTCCTCTAAAAAACTTCAACTCCTAAAAAATTGTCGTCCTGAAAATTGAAGAAATTCGGGACCGCCCTACCGTGCTACCTTACCCCAGATCCCGACCGTATGGAGGCTTATTTCGAATAAGCTCCTTAAGAAAAAACTAACTCTTGAAAAAGTGTCATTCAGAGGTGTTTCTCTCACCTCGAAGTCTCCAGGATGCACTTTTCAGCCAGGAATTGATATCGCTGACCGTTTCGCTTCCCTCGCCACACAGGGTTAGGGGGGCAACTGATGAGGGTATTTTTGGGCACCTCTGAGTCAGCACATGGGACCCAACCACGTGTCAACCCTCTCAATGAAAGGGACGTATTCCGGAATCCACAACTCCACGTTGGAGCATACGCCGACTACAGATTCTCCCTGTAATCTCATTTGCAGCTAGAGAGGAGCTAGAAGCCTTGCTGGGACGTGCCGCTCTGAGCTCTGCGCTGTGCCCTCGGCAATCAGTTTCAAGGACTCAGCCCCTTACCTCGACCGGCTCCCCTTTTCACTTTATTTTTTCTCCAAGACTCCACGGATCTTCGCACTCCTTCACCAGCTTACTGCCGCAGGCCTGGTAAAAGCCCGTGGGCTTCACCAAATGGGCCAAAAGCCCAAGCCCAATGATTATCTCCTAAATGTCCCAGATTATCGGCTAAACACAGGGTTTCGACTAATTAATCGTGTTTAGGCCTGACTAATCATCTCCAACGCCTATATATATCGGGGGTTATGTAAGCCCGAGGTAATGTTTAATGACTTACATTACACGTGAGTTTATTTGTCTGCTTACTATATTCTGTACATCTTCTCTCTGAGCACTGATTACTACGCCAGAGGGGCTTTATCGAGACAAACCACGGTCTGAGCCTTCTGTAGGTACACTCCCTGAGGAGCAGGACTCTGGACATAGCAGGTCAGTCCTCCCAGGACCCAACACAGCTCATGCGAGGACTTTTCAACCGACGACTCGACCTCAGCAAGATGACCCACCTGCCATCCGACTGGACCATACTCGAGGTGTGTACCAGTTTTATTCACCAACACCATGTATTATAGATATTAACCCATCTCATGCTTCTCGTCCTCATGTTGACACTAGTAGCTCTGTAGGTATTAATACTTCTAGCGTCCCCTCCCTTCCGACGGCCTACCAAGAATCTTCTCAGGTTGTGGATCCTCCTCATCACTATCCTCAACACATTCGTAAGTCCACTCATATACCAGATTTTGTTTACTCTTGCTATTCAAATTCTTTTGCGTCATTTTTAGTCTCTATTCACTGTCTCTTTGAACCTTTATCCTATAAAGAGACAACACTTGATCCTCTTTGGCAACAGGCTATGGTTGAGGAACCCTCTGCTTTATACAAGACTGATACATAGGATTCGGTACCTTTACCTCCAGGTAAAAGTCCAATTGGTTCTCTTTGGGTCTACAAAATTAAAACTAAGTCTGACGGTTTAGTTGAGCGATACAAAGCTCGTTTGCTTGTCAAGGAATTTTCTCAGTAATATGGTATGGATTATGAGGAGACTTTTGCTCCAGTTGCAAAAATGACGGCTATTCGGACTCTTATTGTCGTTGTATCTGTTCATCAGTGGAATATTTCTCAGATGGATGTTAAAAATGCCTTCTTGAATAATGATCTTCAAGAAGAAGTTTACATGACTCTTCCTCCAGGTGTTGCTCATAAGTCTGAAGAAGTTTGCAAACTCAAGAAAGCTCTATACGGCCTTAAAACAAGCTCCTCAAGCCTGGTTTGAGAAGTTCTCTACGGTGATTACTTCGGTTGGTTTTCACCCAAGTAATCATGATTCCACTCTGTTTATAAAGTATACCACTGCCGACCGTATTCTACTATCTTTATATGTGGATAACATGATTATTATTGGTGATGATATTGATGAGATTGCAATCTTGAAGTCAGAATTATCTCATCAATTTGAAATGAAGGACTTAGGGGCTTTACGCTAGTTTCTGGGTATTGAAGTAGCATTTTGTCCAAAAAGGTTATCTTCTCTCTTAGTCTAAATATACAACTAACATTCTCGAGCGTGCTCGTCTTACTGATACTCGGACTGTTAATACTCCTCTAGAGGTAAATGTTCGTTACTCATCTTCCGATGGTGCCCCTTTGTCAGATCCTACATTATATCGTATTATTGTTAGCAGTTTGGTCTATCTAACTATTACTCGCCCGAATATTGTCCACGTTGTTCATATCGTCAGTCAATTTGTCACTTCTCTACTACAGTTCATTGGGTTTCTGTTCTTTATATCTTTCGGTATCTTCGAGGTACCCTCTTTCAGAGTCTCTTTGTAACGACCCAGTTTCCCAGGGCTGTCACGCGATTTCTCCCCTTGGAGAAATTAACACTAAAGTCAACTGACCAAAATTTCATTCTATAAAATCTGGTAAATTTATAATGCGATGACGACAAGAGTTTAATAATTCGTTTTAATAAAAATATTTCAATTTACAATGCGACGACGAAAATTATAACTATTAAATTTACCGATTACAACCATAAATAATAAATACAACTATTAAAATTTTAAATAGAAATTCAACTAAAATTTCTGTCGCCGTCTCGTTCTCACCGGCCCTGCAATCAAAATTGTGGGGTTGTGAGCCAACGCTCAGTAGAATTCCAACCCCCTCTAATACGTGCATTTAATTAATACGATACATAAAACACGTTGACATGATTTTCACTTCGTCAAAATTATTTTATATAATTTAACAGGTAAAATTTTATAACAATTTACCATAAATCACTCAATAAAAAAATTAAAGTTAAAAATTCTACTTCGAATTCGAAGCAGAAATACTCAAAACAACATTCGAACTCATTATACTTACGAACACATTATAGTTAAATAGATAACTATCTTCCCCGGATCCTCTTATGCGGCTCCATTCTTTTTTTATATGATGAGAATCATTCTTTTTCTTTATTATTATTGTTATTATTATATCAAATGCACGTATATGTCAGGATATGGGTTTAAGGATGATTAGAATCATTGTTATTTTATTATTATTATTCCTATTCATTACATGTGTCCAAGCCTCTATCATATATATACTATATATCTATGTGTGGCCGATTTTGTTTTCCTTCCCTGCGAAGGAAAGCAATTTTCGGCTATTTTGCTCATTTATTTATTTATATAATATCTCCTCTTAAATAAAATAAAAAAATTAATTATACTCTAAAACTATTAAAAATATATTTTAAATAATACATTGATCCCAAAATTTTTAAAATCAATTAAAAATAAACATTTAACTCCAAAAAATTATCAAATATTATTTATACTATAAATTTACAAAACAGTTCTAAAAATATTAAATTTTTCTATAAAATAAGATTTTCAAGAATCCAAATTTTCGAAGTATTATACTCTTACTTCCATTGACCTCGTCTTTAGAGCTACGTGCCTATTCTGATGCTGATTGGGCTAGTAATCCCACAGATCTTAAGTCTGTCACAAGTTTTTGTGTATTTTTTTGGTGATTCTCTTATTTCATAGAAGAACAAGAAGCAGACCGTTGTTTTTAAATTTTCCATGGAAACTGAGTATCGTGCGATGACATCCACTACCACCAAAATAGTTTGGTTGCATTAGTTACTTGCAGATATGGGTGTTTTTCTTTCTCATTCTATTCTCATGTATTGTGATAGCAAGAGTACTATTTAGATTGATCACAATTCAGTCTTCCATGAACGGACCAAGCACATAGAGATCGATTATCATCTCACTCGTCATCAGCTTCAACATGGGACTATTACTTTACCTTTTCTGTCATTATCCATGCAAATTGCCGACTTGCTCACTAAGTTGCATTCTATTTCGCGTTTTCGATTTTTGGTTGACAAACTCTCGATGCTATTTGCAGCAACATTATGAGTTTGAGAGAGAATATTAGAATTATTCGGGTTTATTATTATTATTTAGTAAGGGTAAAATAGTTTTTTACTTATTTTCTAGATTTTCTATTGTACGCTCATATAATAATAAGGGTAGAACAGTCTTTTAATTATTTTCTAGATTTTTCATTGTACGCTTATATAAATCTTTCTTTCTTAAGTTTTTTATTCAGTATTTTTGTATTTATTATTAAGAGATAATAAATTTTAACAATCGTTTCTCTTTTTTTTCTAAATTTTTTATGTTATTCATTGATTTTTCAGACAATAGACGTTGGATCATTTGTGTTCTTTTAGCATTGATACTCTTACCACATTTGACATATACAATATTCTCAACTAAAAACTGACAGGATAACAGTTAAAAGTGAAAAAACTATTTTATCCCTGGAATAACAAACACATATATCAATTTTCTATGTTTTGCACACTACTTTTTCGTTCGTTTCCTTCTCCATTTTCCGGTGAAGACTTCGCCGCGCAGCCACCGGCGCGCCTACCGGCACGGATTTTTCTCTCTTCTGTTAGTTTCTTTCTCTCATATTCTCACCCCCGGAACCTTTACTTCTAATTATGATTTTCCCCCATAAATAGAATGCCACGTGGGGCCATTGCAGCTTCTCGTTAAGCAGAAGAAATACGTGGCGGGAAGAGTCGCCTAAATTTTCACTCCTCCTCCTATCCAATGTCTACTGTTCCCTCTCTCCTCAGAACCTCTCTCTTTCACGCCTTCTCTTTCCCCGCCAAACCCTTCTCTCTCACTCTCTTCCCCACAAAACCAAACTCTTCTCTTCTCAAAGCATCAACGGTATCTCTCTTCCTTCCCTCGATTTTGCAATCCAATTTTGATTTTCGTCGTAACCACCCAGAAAACGATATTAATTGTCTTATTTTGTTGATTTTTTGTGTGTTTATAGATGAATGGTAGTGAAATTAAGGAGGAAACTGTAGAGGGTTCTAATCGAAAGAAGAAAATCTTTGTCGCCGGTGCCACCGGAAACACCGGGAAGAGAATCGTCGATCAGCTGTTGGCCAAGGGTTTTGCTGTCAAGGCAGGTGTTCGTGACATTGATAAGGCGAAAACTGCGTTTTCAAGAGACAACCCAGATCTCCAATTTGTGAGTATCTTTCATTTTTATTGATTGGGTTTTATCCCATGTTGAACGTGGAATTGGGAGAGGTCCAAGACCCCTACACTAGTATTAGAACTCAGATGGCCCAATAGCCTGGTTGAGGGTTAACCGACTTTTTAGTCCAACGTGTGAGAGGGAGATTGATGGGTTTATCTCATTTCGAATGTGGAATGGGTTGACGGTTTGGTCCTACAAGTTTCACAGTACTGAAGCTAAGGAATTCGAATTACAAATGAAAAATTGCATACTTTCATCTCAAAATCCAATTCGGAGGATTGAAATCTATGCAACCAAATGCTGCCTTAAGAGAAATTTGTGTTTTTGGATTTTGGTTTTCAAATGGGTTTCAGTCTGCCATTTGGAGAGTTTTAGGGAGAATTACATTTTTGGTCCCTAAAGTATGGGGTTAATGTCTATTTGGACCCTAAGGTCTGTCAAATTAGATATTTTGTACAAACCAACAAAGTTAAAAACATTATTAATCATTTTGGATAGAAGATGTGTAGTGTTCAACATGTGGCCTTTTAATGGAGATATCGGTGAAGAGTCCACTAACTTAAAATTTTGTTGTTGATGTAGTTCATGCACTAAAATAATTTTTTCTGAAGTCAAAATTTACTCTACTATATGAAAATTACTGTAATTTTTCATGTAACACCTTATCTTTTAGATTACTTACTTTTTGGGTGCCATTTTTAATTTTTTTAAAGCAAAACATAGGGTTAAAAATGAACTTTAAAAAATCCAAGAGTTATGGGAAAGTGCTTCTTGGAGCTATGTTCTGTTTAATTTTCTGATCTTTATATGTGGAGCTAAAATTTTCTGTACAAGCGTATTGATTCTCTTATTAAATCATGAATTTTCTGTTTGATTTGATATAGTTTTTCTTTATGGTTATTGGATAACAAATTTATCTTTTGGTTCTATCTCAATGTGGCCTTTTTTTTTAGGTGAAAACAGATGTGACCGATGGTTCAACAAAGCTTGCTGAAGCCATTGGCGATGACTCAGAAGCTGTGATTTGCGCAACCGGTTTTAGGCCTTCATGGGATCTGTTTGCTCCATGGAAGGTTGGTTTGGTTTCGTGTATTGTTGCTCTTGATGGCTTCGATATCGGTTTACTTGTTTACCGTTACGCAGCGTTTGGAAGCATTAAATTGAAATTAGAAATGTTAGAAATAAACGTGTGCAAAAGTTTAGAAATTCCAAGACCCCAATTCCATACCACCAAACACTTCCTTAGGGTTTCCATGGTTCGGTGTTTGGTAGCATGGAATTGGAAAAAATATAAATGAATTTACTGACAAAAAAAAAATGAATTTTTTAATGCTTTTGAAATCCAACTCCGGGACTTCAATTTTGTGCCCCCAAATACAACTTATTTTCCGTTAGGTTGGGTACTTAAACATTGTACTTTTTATAAGCGTCTCCGGTCTTTTTCAGTTGGGTATTCCGTTAAAGGAAATTCCAAGGATCTGTTTGGTTTAGAACTCGAAAATAATTTTAAGATTTTGAAAAAGTTTTCAAAAGTTATAAAAAGGGATTATTGATGAGATTGATGAAAAATGTTTGTATGAAATCCAACTCCAGGACTTCAATTATGTGCCCCCAAATACAACTTATTTGCCATTGGGTTGGGTACTTAAACATTGTACTTTTTATAAGCGTCTCCTACTTCATATGGAAGGGTCTTTTTCAGTTGGGTATTCGGTTAAAAAAAATTTCAAGGATCTATTTGGTTTAGAACTCGAAAACAATTTTAAGATTTTGAAAAAGTTTTCAAAAGTTATAGAATCTTTATATAATGTATAAAATTTTTTAATTAGAAGTGATCTGATTTAGCTGATTGAAAATTTTGAAATATTAGAAAGAAAGGGATTATTGATAAGATTGATGAAAAATGTTTGTATGCTAGAGAGAAAAAGTAGCATTAAAAGAAAAATATGACATTAAAGAAGAGGTAACATTAGGGTTTAGGGCATAGTTGTTAAAGGGGATCTTGGGTGTGCGCCTAGCGCGAGGCCAGGCCTTGTTCCTCGCTTGGCGTTAGGCGCGCACCTCACCAAAGCCTCCTAGGGCCTTCAGGCGCTATGCAAAAGGTGCGCTTGGCCTTCTTTTTTTCTTTTCTTCCGTGCTTCTTTTTCTTCTTCTTTTGGGTTGCTGCTTCTTCTTCTTCTCTTCTCTTCTACGCTTTTGGCTCATCAATGTGTTCTTTTTTTTCCTGCTTCAGGGCAGGTTGCTTGCCTTGCCCTTTTTTCTTTTTCTTTTTATGCTAAATTATCTATTTCTTAGGAATCAAATTAAATTATCTATTTCTTAGGAATGAAATTAGATTATCTAAGAAATCAAATAAAATGACTCCATTTTATTTTTAATAATTGAAAGTTAGTTCAAAAGTTTCACACTTCCACTTCTTGAGTCTAGATTTGCAATATAACAATATTATAAATTACTCTCTATTTTTTTTTTATGTTGTGCGTCTGATTTTGCTCATAAAGATAGGGGACATAATTCCAATGGACATAGAGATAGGGGACATAATTCTGTCATAGAGATAGGGGACATAATTCTTATGGATATAGTAAACCTGCTCTGGCCCCAGGTCCTCTCCAAGCCTACTTTAGATCTCTTCGAAGAAAGCTGGATTCTCTTTCGGAGAGGCCCTGAAAGGAGAAGACTCGTGGGATTGACGTGAGGGGGCAGGGGTGGCCACAGGCTTTGGTCTCGGTATTCGAAGGTTCAAATCCTTCCGTCCCACATCATAGGGCATCACCATTGCGACCTTATAATGCAATCACATTCTCTGGTCCAATTGCTATTTTTGTTTCCGTCTTCTTTGAAAATCCAAAAAAAATCTACTTACTTTATTTTATACATAAGACACAATGGTTTGGTTTCGTTCAGACTAGCGCCTTAAGGCTCCAGGGACTTTGTGCACCTAGAGCCTTTAATAACCATGTAAAGGTTTACGGTTTACAGAGAGTATGTATTCATATCATTACCCATGGGTCTGTTTTGCTTGTAATCCTCAAAACACTTTTACCCCGAATAAATTGCAGGTTGATAATTTTGGGACGGTGAATCTTGTTGAAGCATGTCGCCAACTCGGTGTTAATCGATTCATTCTAATTAGTTCCATTTTGGTAAATGGAGCTGCAATGGGCCAACTTCTTAATCCGGCATACATATTTCTAAACGTGTTTGGATTAACGTTGGTAGCTAAGCTTCAAGCGGAGAATCACATAAGGAGATCCGGTATCAACTACACTGTTATAAGGCCTGGTGGCTTGAGAAATGACCCTCCAAAGGGAAATATTGTCATGGAACCCGAGGTAACATAATTTTTACAATAGTCGTTCGGTTTTAAATACTTTGCATGTACATATTCTATTGATAGTATAAATTGTTGTGCGAAAATCGATTTTAGCTTATAATCGTTTATAATTATAAATATGTGTGAAGAACATATATTTTTTGATGTAATATTTCTTTTTTTATAAGAATTTTATACCATATAAAATTTTCGATACTTGACTTAATTCATGATTTAAATTTGTTGGAATATTTAAAGTAAGAGTGAAATAAAACAAGAATATATAAAATGGAAGTTGTAGAATATACCGATTAAAAACTCAGCTTGGATATCTTTTGTATTTATTTCTGAATTGGGTAAATGACCTTGTGTGGTTTGACTGTACTTCATTTTGCACTCTTGTGGTATTTTTTTAAATGCTTACTCCCTTGTGGTTGAAATTGAAGTGTAACGGTTATATTGTTCGTCAAAATTAATGGTCAAACCGTAATAAGTCAAAAATAGTAAATTATTTATTACTAATCGACAATTATACCTCTCAGTAGAGTCGGGTCTGATAACATCCATATGTTTCTTTTTTTTCTTTTTTTTTCTTTTTTTCCTCTCGTGTTAGGTCGGGAATGAAGGTAAATTTTTCATTTAGCAAAGTTCTGTTATATATATACTAAGTAGTGTCTATGTAGATATCCATATAGACAGGGTTCGGTTTAACAGACCCAAATGTATACAAATTTTGAGCGTTGGATGATATTCAACAAACCGCAAAGATATTTCAACCGAAAAGGGGGGGGGGGGAACCTTAACGAACGCCACAAGATTATCATCCGCTTAATGACGATCATTGTTCTAAAATTGTTTTTGTTTTATTTGTAGATTTTGTTCTCTAAACCTCATTACCTAATAGACGTGTATGTGTGTGTATATGTTGTAGGATACTCTATATGAAGGATCCATATCTAGAGATCAGGTCGCTGAAGTTGCTGTGGAGGCTTTACTCCACACCGAAGAAGCCTCTTACAAGGTAGTTGAAATAGTTGCCCGTACCGAAGCCCCTTACCGCCCAATTCAACAACTCTTTGCCTCCATAAAACAAAGGTGATTCATCTTTATATATATATATATATATATATATATATATATTGGAATACATTTTGGAATGTCATGTTTGTTTGCAAAGATTATGTTTGATTTTGACAGAGCTCTGTAAAGCAGGTGGATTGTTTGAAATGTTTTAGCATCTTTTATGTAGTGATATGTTTATGTAGTTATTGGGGTAAGTTGTCTTTTTCTTCATTCTATTTTGTCTAATTATTACTTTATCCTTTTTCCACTTCAAAAAGTTACACTTCACCTATTTTTACAGTAAATAAAGTGAGAGTAATATTTTTTGTCTGTTTAAATTAACGGAATATGCTTAAAAATAGATGAAATTAAAATTTTCACCCAATTTTTGGATGAAATAGGCCGAATTGTTGCTTTATGTTAATTTTAATTTATTTTTTTTTAAAAAATTAATGAAAAAAAAAGTTAAATCAAAGTTAAGATAAAGGTGCAATTTCATCCAAAAATTGAATGATGAATTTGACTCTATCTATTTTTAAGTATATTTTATTAATTTAAATAAAAAAGAAATTAATATAATTTTGTTTAAAGTAGAAATAAGTAAGGTATAATTTTTTGAAGAAGCGGGAGGGGCAAAATGATAATTATGTAAAATGAAAGAGGGTACAAAGCAATTTATTCTAGTTACTAATAGGGTTTTGTCCCACATCGGTATTTAAAGAGAAGAATAAAGTAGTTTATATAGCAAGATAATGGGGTGGAAGGTCGTGCTCGTAGAAAGGAGAGGTGGTTGGCATCTACCCCGACGGGCGGGAACTCTCGGGCTTTACCTGTTATCGACACAACCGGTTAAGGCTACCCACCACCGGGTGGATCTCTTACCTAAAATATTCCCGACTTTGCCCCTAAAATATTCTCCGATTTTGTATATGTTTTACTTTCATGTTTTGATGAATAATTTTAAAAAATTATTTTTTAAATTTTAGTTTAATAAAAATTATTTTTACTCTTGAATTTTAATTTTCTCCCAATATTTTTAAAAGAATAATTTTAAAAAATTATTATAAGTAAACTTTGACTCTATTCTTGGGGAATAAATTTTGAAAATTATTTTTAATCTTCAATTTTAATTTTATCTCCATATTTTAATCACCAATTATAAAAAAATATTATAAATAAATTTGACATTAAAAAAAGCATTTTTAATAGTCAGTATTTAGATTATAAGTAATGAAACTAATAAATTCCACTAAATTTTATTTTTCACTATAAATTTCACTAATTTTTATTTTTTCCATTCAGAATATATAATTTTTTTTAAAAATATCCTAGACACCCCCAAAAAAATTACTTCCATAAATCTAATAATCAAGTGAAAATCCACTAGACAAATCAAGGGGAATTTCAACAAAAAAAATGAAGTAAAATTCCACTAAAATTATAGAATCCAAAAATTTAGGTTACGAACCGAAACATTAAAAAATTGAACCACTATCAAATAAGCCATCACTTTACCCCCATTCTCATGAATAAATCCATTAAATCAAAAACTCAAATCCATTGAATACAAAAATCAAAAATATATTTTTTTTATTGAATATTAATTTTCAATTACATTCCACTGAAAAAGTTATATAAATCCTTAAGTGGAAATCCACTAAAGATTATAGAACCCTAAAAATATAGAATTTGAACTAAAGAATTCAAAAACTACAAACAGATAGATAGAGATGAATTAACATATGCAAATGTGAAAATCAAACAATAATTTAAGTAAATCATCAATAATCAAGAAATCAAGAATAATAATATATAAATCATCGAGATTCAAGAAATCAAGAATCTCGAACATGTTGAAAAAGAAAAAGAAATAAGAGAAATTAGAATCCGAACAACAAATACGGTCAAGAAATTTAGAAAATTTACCAAGAAGAAAATATCTACTCAGATCTAAGTAGGCGGTAATAAAACGAAGCTGGTGGCAGTGAGAAATGAACGTGACGGTGGGAGAGGTTGTAGGCGGCGGGGATGAACTAGATGGTGGGTGGCGAAGCTGTTGGCAGTGAGGATGAACGATCTATTGCGCGGCGAAGGAGACAACGACGACGACGAACAATAGCGTGGGCGGCGACGAATGTAAGAACGTTGATGAACGACGATCAAAGAGACGACGAATCAACGACGAACGAAAACTTTCTGGATCCGGTTGATGAAAGAAAGAATGACGATGACGATGACGATGAGCAGCAATGGCGATGATGATGGGAACAGGGCGGTGGCGACAAATGTTAGTGAAGAACCCTAGATTAGGCCTGAAAAATAAGATGAGGGGAAGGATAGGAGAGAATGAGGGAGAGAGGGGGGAAAAACTAAATTAGGATTTTAAATGTTTGGGGTAATTTTGTTATTAAAAATTATTAGTAGGAATATGTGTATTTTTTTTAAAATAAGAATTTTGAATAATATTTTATTTGTGCCGGTGTGAAATATGTTTGATTTTAAAATAAGAGTCGGGAAAAAAAACCTCCAAAATATTAATATACTAGTTTTAGACCAGCAAAATATGTGGGTTTAGAAAAAATTATATCAGTATATATTTTTTATTTAGATATTACACGTACAACAATTGATCATTTAATTTTATATTTAATTTATCTTAAGAAAATATGAAAAAAAAAGTTAATGCTGAAAAATAAAAGCAAAATTGTAAGCTAAAAAACAAATAATATCAACCTCTGAAATAATTATTGTTCATCATTCACATTTATTTTTAGAAAAATTTTTAGAAAATAATATATAATATGTAGATAATCTCCTAAAGGATTTTTAAAATTTTCTATTTTCTTTAAATAACAGTTTTAAAAAAACTAGTCTTTTTTTTTTTTTTTTTTTCATTGTTTAAAAATTATATGTAATGGAGAGAGAGATAATTTTATTAAATGGATGGAGAGTGAGAGAGAGATGAAGAGATAAAGTTATATATAATTAGTTATGATGAAAACAATCTTCAATCAAAATATGGATAAATTTCAGTAAAGATCCGTGTCATTGTCATTAGGAAAACTTACAATGACATCTCCTGTCATTTAGAAAATATCTCTGACCTTCAATTCCTTTGATATTAAATATAAAATTACATATTTATCCCTAATACTATATTATTAAAAAAATTAATTAAAATTATCTAATAAAAAATTACTCTTTTAACCCACTTAAAAGAATTACAATTTTGGTTTTTAAATTCTGTTTATGTAAATATATTTATAATTTTTTTTAAATATTTTTGGGATTAAATGATGGTTGTTACATGTTTTTAGTATTTAAAAAGTACTTCATGCTGATTTTTTAGAATTTAAAATTATTATGAGAATTAAAAATTGTTGATTTATGTAATACATTTTATATTCTAATTTTTTTTTTTGTTTTGGGATCAAACAATAGTTTTTTGTGTTGTTTTGAATAATTAAACAGTACTTGCTGCTGAAATTTTTAAATTTAAAATTACTCTAAAAATTAAAAAAAAATTATCTATGAAATTTAATTACACTTTATATATAAGTTGTTTAATTTAGTTTTTTTTTTTTTTAATTATTTGATGAAGTTTTCATATGAGATTTTATTTACTAATACTTTCACTCGGCTAAAAAATATTAGGCTTGTGAATTTTCTATTTGTAATTATAATTATTTTTTGAAATTAATATAATTATATATATATATATATATATATATATATATATATATATATATATATATATTTATTATTATTTATTTATTTTGTGAAGTTTCCAAAAGATTTGAAGGAGACTTATTGATGAAAAAAGAAAAAAAAAAAAAAAACATAAAAATTTAGGAAGAGGTGGTAATAATTAATGAAACAAATGATAAAAAATAAAAACTCATAAAAAAATTTCAAGAAGTCATTCTCAAATCTCATTGAAAGTTTCTCTCTCCTACCACTTTTATATAGAGTTCTTAAAGAAATAATATATATTAAAAACTTAATTTTTGAAAACAGTACGGTCGAAACTTATTTACTGGATCGGAGTAAAACGCAATATCGATTTACGTTTTTCAAAAAACGCATTTTCAAAATGCGGTCTTTTCCGATGAAAACGCAAAAGGGTTTTGCGTTTTCTTTAAAAACGCAAATCCCTTTTGCGTTTTCCAAAACAGAAAAAAAAAAAAAAAAAAAAAAAATCTTTGAAAAACGCAGAAAGCTTCTGCGTTTTTTGAAAAAAAAAAAGAAAAAAGAAGAGAGTAACGCTTAAGCAGCGTTGTGTTTTTTTTTTTTTTTTTTCTTCAGCAGAGTCAGTATTGCCATGCAATTTTTTTTTTTCTGTTTTGGAAGCGTTTTTGCTTTTTTTTTTTTTTTTTTCAAGAGCTTGCTTTTTTTTTCAAGAGCGTTTTGTTTTTTTTCGCCATTTTCCTACCGTTTTCTTCATTCATATTTGGCTTAGAAGAACCATTTTGTGATTAGTGTGAAATGATTCCAAAAAAAACAAAAATAATATATGTATTTTTTTTAAAAAAAAAATTATACTAATTGAAATGAAAATAAAATTACATGTGAATATATAATATATTTCTACAAATTATAATACATGTCGTCATTGGGTTTCTATGTACCACACCCTTTACGTTTGATGTTTCTCCGTTGCCGCCGTAAAGGAAGTGGAAGTTCTTCGGTGTCATCTGTCTGGAGATGATCAACTTGAGTAATGTGTCCCATGTCCATAGTAGATGGATATGTTGGTTCCTCCACGATGGGCAACAAATGTTCATCATTTCGCTCCCATGGGACCGGCGACACGCATCTTTGAATTCCTCTGGGTACACCATGTGTCACACTAGGAACAGATACTGAGCTCGATGATGGAACATCCATCATCGGGGTGACAAATGTGTTACCCACTGACCATCCGCAACTGACGCCCAGTTTGGTACCATAATCTGGAAAGAAATTATCCATCCCGTAGGTAGATGGTCCGGCACTGGCGTCGTCATCCAACGGCGGATCTCGCGTATCCAACGGCGGACTCGGCATCTGGTGTCCCGGACTCGGCATCTGGTGTGGCAACTGCCAACGATAGGCACGGGAACAAATGTCGTGCAATAAGTATGTAACCCGTTCAAAATCTCCTGGTTGTCTTGTTTGAATTGCAAGTTCACTCATTCGCATCAGGTCTGAAATATCTAGTTCCTACAACATAAAGTTAATTACACCTAGTGCACATATCTCGGGTATTTAATTTTTCAAATTAAGGCTGACCTATAAGTCTAAAAGGCTTCCCTAAGCAAAAGAAGGCAGCCTAAAAGGCTGCCTTCTTTTACAGCTTTGGCCGGTCGTTTGACAGGCCAAAGCAAACGGTGACTAGCCGTTAACGGCTGGTCACCGTCTGCTGTGATCCCGCCTTTCACAAGGGCGGGATCACATTAAAAAAAAAAAAAAAAAAAAAAAAAAATTGATCCCGCCCTTCACAAGGGCGGGATCAAATTAAAAAAAATAAAAATAAAATTATGATCCCGCCCTTGTGAAGGGCGGGATCACATTAAAATATTTTTTTTTGATCCCGCCCTTCACAAGGGCGAGATCAAAAAAAAAAAATTCGATCCCGCCCTTGTGAAGGGCGAAATGCATTCATGTGGTAAATAAGTTAAAAGTTAAATTATTTCAGTAATTTTTTTTTTTTTTAAATATTTATTAGGTAAACAACTCAGCGTTACTTTTTTTTTTTTTTTTGGAAAATGCAAAAGGAATTTGCGTTTTTAAAGAAAACACAAAACCCTTTTGCGTTTTCATCGGAAACGCATTTTGAAAATGCATTTTTTGAAAAACGCAAATCGGTATTGCGTTTTACTCCGATCCAATAAATAAATTTCGACTGTACTGTTTTCAGAAATTAAGTTTTTAATATATATTTATTTCGTTAAGAACTCTTTTTATATATTAGTATTAGATTTTTTTTTTATGAATTACTGGATAAATTTTAGATTTTACAAAGTGCATTAAATAAGTTTGTTAATTCCTCATAAAACCCTCCTACACTCTTTCTTTCACCCACCGCATTTTCCTTTCTTCACTTATCTTTTCTTCTGTACTCATTCACCACACAGCGATGAGTGCATCATATATCCGGCGAAGAAATCCACCGGCCGACCGGTTCAGAGAGATAGAAGTCCTTATCATCTCCGCCCAGGACCTCAAGAACGTGAAACACGTGACCAGGATGCGGACCTACGCCGTCGTCTACGTTGAGAAAGGACACGCGGTGAAGACCCACGTAGACGAGCACGGCGGCATCAATCCGACGTGGAACGAGGTGGTGAGGGTCAGGTTCCGGGAGGGATTGCCT
Source organism: Eucommia ulmoides (assembly GCA_016647705.1). NCBI lineage: Eukaryota > Viridiplantae > Streptophyta > Magnoliopsida > Garryales > Eucommiaceae > Eucommia > Eucommia ulmoides. The sequence goes on along the minus strand of CM028337.1, from coordinate 40,818,293 downwards.
GAAAACAATGTCATGGCGGCGCTGAACGTGGATATCTACGCACACGGCCACGTGAGGGAGAAACCGGTGGGGAGCGCCAGGCTGCTGCTTTGCGACGTGCTGAAGGGCGGAGACTCGGCGGATCCGGCGGATAATCCGATACAGTGCCTGACGGTGCAGGTGTGGAGGCCGTCGGGAAGGCCCCACGGGCTGCTCAACTTGTGGGTACCGCCCACGGGGAGGTTTTTGATCCGACGAGAATCGCTGTCGTTTAGTGTGAAGAGGGCGGAGGAGGAGGAGGGGAAGAAGGTAGAGGTGGAGGCGGTGGCTACCGGTGGTGAAAGAGAGGCGGTGTAAAGATGTGGTGGTGGTGGACCACACATGAGGGCGTCTACATTTGTTGATGCATGGTTGCCAATTGTAACTCTTTTTTTAAATAAATATATATATATTTTTTGTTTTACTTTTATTGTATGTGAACATTTTTTATTTTTCTTTTTACAAATGAATTGGGAAGAGTTTTTTAACACTATTTCTTTTATTAAAGATTTATTAAACGAAAGACAAATTAGATAATTATTAATTTCCTACATAAATATTTAAATAATAAGCATAATTGACCATTAGTCCGAAATAGATATAATTTTAAAAAGTCTCGCATAAAACATAAATTTTGATTTTTGGTGAGTAAATTCGTATTATAGTGAATATTAGTTATATATAACTAATATTAATTATAACTTAATAATTAACTATATTAATTAATCATATTTATGTAATATTAATTACATCTACTTATGTAATATTAACTACTTATGTAATATTAGTTACATTTTACAAATTACATGTACTTGTGTAATATTTGTGACATTTAACAAATACTACACACGAAAATTAATTTAATATTAATTACATGTATTTGAATAAATTTGGTTATGTATTTTTGTAATATTTGTTATATTTAACAAATTTTTACACACAAATTAGTTATATGTTACAAAATATAGTAATATTTGTTATATCTAACAGTATTTTTACACACAAAATAGACGCTTGTATTGGGCCTTCTCTATTTTTTTAATAGGGGAGACTAAAATACAAGTTAATTTCGCTTATAGGATTTTTTTTAAAATTATGGGTTTTTGGTGTTTAAAAATGACGAGCAACCAGTAGTATGATCTGAAAAGTCACGGCATGTGCGAGATTGTTGCTATTGTAGTTGCCGACCAACTACCTCGTCGGCTAGAGGCTGTCATGGGCCGATGCGTTGTGGTGAGTTAAGGTTGTTCCGTTGATGTCGATTTGCTCAGCACTTCCGTTTTGTGATTTCACCTTCCAAAAAATTTGAGTCCGGTGGCTAAAATCGTCTTCGCCGGCTAAAATCTGAGTTCACTGCCCAAAACCTGAATTTTCCGACTTAAAATCGGATTTGCCGGGCCAAGGCCTAAACTTGCCGATCCAAAATGTAATTAGCCTTCCCAAGATGTTGCAAGCCGAACATTTCCACTAGTGGTCCCAAATGAAATAGTGGCCCAAGGAATTGATTTGTTGGTCCAGAACTTAAGAGGGGCCCAAGAAATTGATTTGGTGGCCAAAAAACCAATTTCTCACTTCATAAAACAGGCCCACAACACCCTAAAGTCCACAAAACTTTCGGCCCAACAAAGCTTTAGGCCCTCAGAACACCTTGCTGTCCCCTTCAGGAGTTTCCTCTTCAGTTCGAAATTTCAGATTTAGCCCCCCTTTGACGATTAACTGAGCTGAGGGTGATCACAACTCGGCACTTTTTACACACTTGAGATTTTTCTTGGGGAGGGCAATCTTGGCTCTGTTCGGACGCCGGTGCTTGGAGCTCGGAGTTTGGTGATGGTATGCTCTGCTTGGTGGTGGCGTCTGCTCGGATTTGGCCCTCTAGATCCCCCTTTAACATAAGTCTGAGCTGAGAGTGATTGGACTCGTCAGCTCAACACCTTTTTCTTGACCCTCCGACGATGGGAATGGTTCGGCTCGAAGCTCGGATTTGGCCATTTGGATCCCCCTTTTACATAAGTCCGAGCTGAGAGGGCTCGGACTCGTAAGCTCGGTGCATTTTTCTTGACGCTCTGACAAAAAGTGAGTTGACACTGTTGACGGTTGCACTCCGTTGGGTGATGGAGTCTGCTTAACGGTGGGAATGGTTCAACTCAACGATGGATAGGACATCAGCTTGGTTCGTTTTTCGGTGGTTTGCCACTCGTCGATTTCAAAGAGGATTTTCCCACTACCACCGCCGACTTGGAACTTCTGCTACCCGCCATCGACTGGGTTGAGAGTGAAACAAGCAAGGCGATGAACCACGATGTGTAGTGGCGCTGTTTCTCCGGCGGGAAAGTGGTCTCAGTTGATGTCGAAAATCGAGCCGACTAGCAGTATGGTTTGGCCACTCTTTAAACTTGAGAGCTGCAACCGATCTGGAGATGACCTTCGTCCTTGAGGGGCCCCCGATTAGAGTTGGGCGGGTGATGTCCAACCCACTGTCCAAACTGAGGTCCAATCCTGTAGGTCTTTTATTCGAGCCGCTGCCCAGGCTGAGCTACTATTTGTCAGCTGCACACAGGACTTGTCGGGGTGTTCCCGGCGTGTCCCCTCTGGCGTAAAAGTAAGAGCTCAAGGGTAAGAAAACAGTTTGTTTGGAGGAAAGCTATTACCTTGGTTTGCTTGGTGTATTTTCTTATATATTTGCCTGTGGAGATGTTTTGATGAAGCCTCCTATTTATAGGTGGGGAAGTGATAAGTGTTCCGCAAGATTAGGGCCTTCAGCTCGGTTTAACGCTAAGTAGTTAGGCGAGTGAGGAACACAAAGGATTAGAATTATGGGCCTGGGCCTTAAGCCCTTTGTTCGTTGATGGAGAAGCGCATGGGCCAAGCCTGTTTAGAGTAACAGGTCGGCCCGAGCACCGAGGTCCTAGTCAGGTTATATGTATCGACCTGTTCTTCTGCAGCGTAGCTAAGAAGATTCTTGCTTGGCGATTTGAGTGCTTTATGCTGACCGACCTGAGTAGGTGCTCAGGCTGTCTGTTCATCGGACTCATTAGGCTGTTGCTGACGTGGTGCTAGAGATGTGGAAAATTTGGTCTAGATGGCAGGCACGTGGAGTAGGCCCAATTTTACCCATATCAGTTTTCCTCCAAGCCTTAGCGTGGAGATGAAACATGAGATACTGAGGGTTTTGACAATGGTCGGCTTGAGTATAGATTATCGGGCAACTAGAGAGTAGAGATCAGGGCCGCGACGACACAACACGGAAGGATAGATTAGCCCGGTGGAAAAAAATAGCTAGGTCGGATGCCTTGTGGCTTCCAGTGGAAGTTTGACGGACACATTGACCGGATGTGCGATGCGTGGCTGATGGCGCGTGAATCGACACTTTGCGAACCGTTCGATCATCATGACAGTTTAACTTCTCGGCCCTTCTATAAATAGGCACTTCATCCCTGCGCATTTATTTACCATAGTAGCGTGAAAGCTCCACCCGACCTCCGAGCACGGTACTCCTATTTCTCTTCTTTTCTTTTCTTTGTGTCTTCTATGTCTGAGTCTTATTCATCGAGGTACAACATTTCTGGGTCTGAAGAGATTGTGGCTGAACCCCAGGTCAAACAAATTGTGCTCAGCTCGTCTGTGACCGACCTTGATGAGGTGGAGGTGCTTTCGGCATCCGAGCCAACTGGTGAGCCAGAGGTTATCGTTGAATGAATGACCTCTTCTTTTGAAGGGGCTCGCAGGGAGGCCAGAGCGGGAACCTCCCAGTCTTTCGGCTTACCCAGCTGGCCTTGCCAAATGAGAGTAAGGAGCGAAGCGGGCTCATCTAGGGGCTAGGCGGATACCGAGGGCGCGTCCTCCCAAGAGGCAGAAGCCCAGCCGTCTACGTCGGGTCGTGCCCCCAGGGTCAGTTCGACTTCTCGTCGATTGATCTGTGAGGTTCCTCCAGAGGCCTGGGTCTGGTGGGTGCAAACCGATCTAACGGAGAAGAAGGTTCGGGACCTTCGCTCCACGTATTGCTTCCCTGGCACAGTGGAGATGCGCGTTCCAGGGAAGGATGACTAGGACTGCTTTCCACCAGAGGGGTTCATCATGGTCTACGACCAGCAGTTGTAGGGTAGTCTGCGCTTCCCCATTCATCTTTGGGTGAGGGAGGTTTGCAGGGATCTTAGGTTGTATTCTTCACAGCTAGCTCCAAACAGTATGCGAATGGTCGTTGCTTTTTACGTGATTTGATTGGCCAAGGGAATCACCCCAACCCTTGAGCTGTTTCATGCTCTCTTCCTGGTGAAGTCCATACCCAGTGGGAAAGGTTGGTACTACATCTCGGCCCGACGGAAGTTCCTCAAGGGCTATGCCAATTCCATCAAGGACTAAAAGCCAGGCTTCTTCTTTCTTGGCGAGATTGGATGAGAGGCCATCCCATTGACACAGTGGGAGTTCTCGGTTCAGAAGTACTAGGGGACCATGTGTAAGCTTTTCAGCTCGGCGTTAGTTATATTTTTCTCTCCGGTCAATTTTTCTGAGTTGCTTTCGCTTTACTTTTTCAGTTTTGAAGAAACACAAGCTGAGCCCGGAGATTCTAGCACAGAGAGATCGGATCTTCAATACCCTGTTCTGTGACGTTGGTACCCTTATCACGTCGTGCTTGTACGACCTCTATTTTTGGAGCAACCCATAATTTCCGACGACAACCTTGAAGGAGAGCTCTAAGAACAGTAAGTGTCTCCATCCCTGTTCGTTAGTTTACCTACGCTTGCACTTCTTCTCCGCTGATTGATGCTTATCAATTTATTTTCCCTATAGTCATGGACATTGAGATGCTAGCGCGATTGGAAGCTCAGGATGTTAACGAGGAGGCTGAGACTAACTAGTCGGCCCAGGAGGGGGCGACAGCCTGGGCCAGTCAGGCAAGGTCGGTTCCTACCACTCTTGCGACCAGGGCAGCACCTCAGGCGGTCCATGCCAGGTTGTCAATAGCAGGCAAGGTGATGGTTCCAAGGTGGCATGGAACCCCGACAACGGCCAGGTTGGCCACGATCCCGGTGGATGTAGAAAGCCCGAATTTTGTGGAGAGGAGGGACAAAGGGAAACAAAAAGTAAGAACATCCAAGGCCATGGCCGGTCAGCAAAAGAGGAGTCGTGCTGAGGCCTAATAGAGACGGGGAGAGTCCTAGCAGGAGGAGAAAGAGGTGGAGCCATTTGCCATAATAACCGGGCTTTGTATTGACCGAGGTATCCTTGAAACGCCAGCCATTCTCCCGACTTTCATCCACCAGATTACTCCCCCGGTGGATCGGGCAAGATTCAGTGAAAAATTTGATGGTCGGTTCACTTCCGATCTTTACTGGTATCAGCTGTTGGTAAGTCTTCACCTCGGTAAGGTTCATAGACTTCAACCATAATCTTTTTTAACCTTCGCCATTTTTGAACGTGCAAGCCCTTATTCTTCAGTCAAGCTGGGGCTGCATTTTCATAGAACTAACGAGAAGTGCTAGAGGCTGGAGAAATGAAGGTTTGAACATATCGACAAGCTGAACGAGTACCAGAGAAAACTGGATAGGCTCAGGAGAGAGAACGAACAATTGTCGAAGATGAATGACGAGCTGACCAAGCAGGGCGATGATGAACTAGCAAGAGCCAACAGGGCCGAGTAGACTGCTCTCAACCAGTTTGAGGTGATGAGAGAAAGCCGGGCAGCAGACTGGAAGAACAATCAGGAGTTCAAAGACCTGTGGAACCAGATCGGGAGGATTGTGATCAAGCTAGGGTTTAAATGAGCGATCAACTTGGTTCTGTGCCAGTTCTAAAACATCGACCACAGAAAAGATTTTGCTCGAGCCCTCCGCTGAAGACATCAAAGAGGCCCAGGCCGAGCAGGACGCTGAGTCGGGCAGATCCTCCGGGAGTCAGGGTGGATTGCATAGATCATCAGGAGGCCGGGGAGGGCTGAGAAAATACTCTGGGGGCCAGGACGATGCCACAACGGGCAGTGAAGGCCAGACTGGTCTGAATTCACCGTTAACTTGGTTGACCATGAGTTGGGAGTTGCACAGGACCTGGAGATTTTTCACGTTGAATTCCTAGGCTAATCTAAACCCAGCCACGAGGGCTTCGTACTTGGCCTCGTTGTTCGTATGAGTCAGGACCCAGGTTGGATTGAACCTTGGTAGTGTTGGGCGATACGCCGGCCTCTTTCGATGGAGAGGTCTTTTCAGCGGCACCATGATTGGTGGCGGGCTCTTCATCTGGGAAGGTCAGCTCGACTATGAAGTCATCCAGGACCTACCCCTTTATCGCTGTCCTGGGGTGATACTCAATATGAAATTGTCCCAGTTCGAGACTGTACTTCATTAATCACCCAGAGACATCAGGGGAGTGGAGAATTCTCCTTAACGGCTGGTCGGTCAATACCACGATAGCATAGGCCTAAAAATATTGCCTGAGTTTCCTCGAGGCAATCAGAAAAAAGCATAAGCCAGCTTTTCGAACTTCGTATATCTTGTTTCAGCGTCGGTGAGAATACTGCTCGAGTAGTAGACCAGGCTTTACATGCTGGCATCTTCTCTGACAAGGGTGGTACTCACTGTCATGGCGGAGGTAGCGATGTATAGGAGTAACTACTTCCCTCTCTGAGGCATGATGAGTAGTGGAACAAAGAAGAGGTACTTCTTTAGCTCTTCAAATGCGCGGTCACACTCCTCGGTCCACTCCAATGCCTTGTTCCCCCGAAGGATCTTGAAAAATGGAAGGCATTTTCAAACGACCTGGAGATAAATTGATTCAGGGCGGCTAACCAGCCTGTCAGCATCTGAACCTCCTTCTTATTTTGCGGGGGAGCCATACCGAGCACCGCGCTGGTCTGGTCAGGATTGGCGTCAATACCGCGTTGCGAGACTATAAAGTTGAGAAACTTGCCAACGGATACCCCGAAGATGTACTTACTCAGATTCAGCTTCATACGGTGAGCTCGGAGCTTATCGAAGCAGGCCTGGAGATGACCGAGGTGGTCTTGAGCCCGAATGATTTTCAATAGCATGTCGTCGATGTATACCTCCATTGTATCCCTGATCTCATATTTAAACATCTTGTTGATAAGTCTTTGATAGGTTACCCCGGTATTGCAAAGGCCAAAGGGCCTTGTAGCAGTAGGTACCACAGTTCGTGATAAACGAGGTCTTACTCTTGTCGGGAGTATAGATGGGAATCTGATTGTAGTCGGCGTAAGTGTCGAGAAAGCTGAGCTACTCGTGCCCCCGCCGTTGCGTCGATCACGATGTCGATCCTTGGGAAGGAGAAGAAGTCTTTCGGGCAAGCCTTATTTAGATTCTTGAAGTCGACACAAATTCGCCATTTGTTGCCAGCCTTAGGAGCCAGGACAACGTTAGCAGGCCAATTCGGGAATTTGACCTCTTCCATGACATCTGACCTGATGAGCTTGTCCATTTCTTCTTCAATTATCTTTTGCTGGTCTGGGTGAAATCTCATTCTCTTCTGGCGAACGGATGGGTGATATACATCGGTGTGGAGCCAATGCATAGCCACACTGGGATCAATCCCGAGAAGCTTATTATGGGACCAGGAAAAAACATCATAATTTTTCTTTAACAAATGGGTGAGATCGGCTTGTTGCTTAGGACCAAGCTGAGCTCTTATCCTTACTGTTCTCTCTGGAAAACTGGGGTGAACGGAGACATCAATCAGATCTTCATGAGGTTAGGGGACTAGCTTCTCCTCCCGATGATCATTGATCAGGACGGGCTCACCCATCCCAGTCGGGGCCACAAGCTTGGTAGGAGGCCGACACGGCTCCATGGGCTCGGGCCCATATGATGATTGCTATTTCTTCTCCATGGTCCTTCTTGCATAGGCCCGGATAGCTTTTTGGTCTCCTTGGACTTCGCCTACCCTGGAGCCAATAGGGAACTTTATTTTCTGTTGATACAGTAAGAAAACAGCCTTGAGGGCGGTAATGGTGGGCTGACCCATAATTGCATTGTAAGGTGACGGTCTGTCCATGATAAAGAATTTTAACCAAATGGTAGCTATTTTGGGCCTGGATCCAACCGTGATCGGCAGCGAGACCCATCCAACTGGGCTTATGACATCCCCTCCAAAATCAATGAAGGGGGATTTTACGGGCTGCACAACACTGGAATCCACGCTCATTCTATCGAAGGCCCATTTGAAGATGATGTTGGCCGAGCTGCTGTTGTCGACAAGTATCCTTGCCATCTTGAAATGGTTAACCAGGTTTGAGATGACCAGGGCGTCACCGTGTGGAACGTGCACCCCCTTTAGGTTGGCTTCACTAAAAGAGATGACATTATGCGATGCAACATCTATCGTGATGACTTTATACACATCCTGCTCGGCCATTGTCTTGCCCTTGCTCTCGTACCTCTTCCGAGAAGAAGATGTTTCACCATCGAGACCCAATCCACCGTGGATGATGTTAATCTCTCTATTGACTCTCAGGTCGGCATCACTTCCGGTGTTATCTTCCTCGGATAAAGCTCGGTTGTCTTTTCTTCTGCGTCACTGACCCCGGTGCTCATCACGGTAATCATTACCCCCTCCTCAGCCTTCGCTTGCTCGGCGAACATAAGTACCAAGGTAACCTCGTCTGATGAGGGCCTCTATTTCTTCTTTCATCTGGAACCAGTCCTCGGTGGCGTGGTTGCGATTCTTGTAGAAGTGGCAGTATTTATCGGTCGACCTGTCCAAAGACTTCTTCCTCATGGGAGGGGCAGGTGGGAAGATTTCATTCCCGGCATTCTCAGTGAAGATTGTGACGACAGAGGTAGCCTTATATCACCAGGCAGAGGTCCCAACCATCCCTCTGCTTGGAGTCTTCTAGATGCTTGAGCCCGACTTGGTCGGAGAGGTCAGCTTTATAGTAACTGGTGCTAAGATCTAAAGCCTCGTGAAGACACGATGCTGGCCTTGAACTTAGATCGTAGGAGAGTCTCCAGTGCCCTAATCTATCAATAAAGGCATCGAGGGTCATGACATCGGACACCGCTTCATAGGTGAGGGATTCCATCCAGAACCTGTGAACTTAATCGCCCAAGTTTACATTTGCTTCCTGCTTAAAGACGAGGATGTGAGTAACGATTTTGGGTTTTCACCGAGATCGGTTGAACCTTTCTAGGAATTGTTGCTCGAGCAGGAGAAAAGTAGAGATTGAGGTCGGTGACAGGTCGTTGAACCATGTTCGTGTAGGGTCTGCCAGACCAAGCGAGAAAAACTTGCATCTCACTGTGTTGGAGGCAACGTGCATGTCCATGTGAGAGACGTAAATGGAGAGATGACCTATGGGATCGGTTGTCCCATTGTACTAAGCTACTGGTGGATTGAGGAATCGATACGGGACTAGTTCGTTCATGATCTCAACAATGAAAGAAGATTTGACCCCAGTGTGTAGCCCGACTGTTCTCCTGGCGCTACGCATTTGATTGAGAGCAGTCTTTATCTCGGCGATGCGTCGCTCCATTACGAACTCCCCTCTCGTTAGAGCGGTGACCTAACTGGTGCGCGGCCTGGGCTCCGTGTTCCCGAGCTGGTGGCAAAGAATGGGAGTCCAGTGCTCGAACTTGGTATGATCGACATTTAGACCGATCCTGGCGATTGTACTCTTGGGTTGGCAGTGATCCTGATCTATTCTCAAATCATCGCCTATGCGTCTAATGAGACATATACCTCGAGGCAATAGGGGGGTCGAGATCCCTCATCCTTATTTCCCGGTAAGCGGCCTGAGGCCGAACTCGTGCCACTTGTCCGTGAGAGACGACCACTTGATCATCAGACTCCCGTAGATAAGGCTTTTCCCTCGCAATATGGAGATCTGGTCCCTCTTGAACTGGGGCTGGTGGCAGGTAAGAGAGGAGGATGTTGAAATAGTCTTGGAACTTGCTGAGTTGGCATTCCACGTTGTTGAGCCTGGCGTCGTCAATGGTCCGGGACGTTTAGCCTGGGTAGATGCCTGAGGCCAGGATTGGGGGATAGGATTATCCCTCAATATTAATATTTCATCCCTCAACATTGATATTTTCTCCTTCGACTGGACGACGGGCTGTAGCCCTAGTTTTCGGTCTTGGTGCTCGTGATATGTCTTTAGTGGAGTTGCTATTCACCGTGGTGTTCTAGGTTCTTGATCGCAAAGAGTGCCCAGACCTTGTGTTCATTAACCCTTAGCAAAGCATGTAGCTGATGATTCGGAGAAGGTTATTCGTGTGCTTTCTACAGACGGCGCCAAACTGTTGATGTCGAAAATCGAGCCAACCAACAGTATGGTCTGACCACCCTTTGAACTTGAGAGATGCAACCGATCTGGAGATGACCTTCGTCCTTGAGGGGCCTTCAATCAGAGTTGGGCGGGCGTTGTCTGACCCGTTGTCCAAACTGAGGTCCAATCATGTAGGTCTTTTATTCGAGTCTTTGTCCAGGCTGAGCTCCGACCTGTCACCTACACATAGGACTTGTCGAGGTGTTCCCGGCATGTCTCTTCTGGCGTGAGAGTAAGAGTTTGGGGAGAAGAAAGTAGTTCGTTTGGAGAAAAACAATTACCTCGGTTTGCTGGGTGTGTTTTCGTATATATTCGTCTGTGGAGATGTGTTGATGAAGCCTCCTATTTATAGGTGAGAAAGTGATTAGTGTTTTGCAAGATTAGGGCCTTAAGCTCGATTTAGCACTAAGCAGTCAAGCGTGTGAGGAATACGGCGAATTAGAGTTATGGGCTTGGGCTTTGGGCCTTTTGTTCGTTGATGAAGAAGCCCATGGGCCAAGCCTGTTTAGAGTGACAGGTCGGCTCGGTCAACGAGGTCCAGATCAGGCTATATGTACTGACATGTTCTTCTGTGGCGATAGCTGAGGAGATTCTTGCTTGGCGATTCGAGTGCTTCATGCTGACCGACCTGAGTAGGTGCTCGGGCTGTTTATTCACTGGGCTCATCAGGCCGTTGCTAAAATGATGCTAGATATATGACAAATTTGGTCTAGGTGGTAGGCACGTGGAACAAGCCCAATTTTACCCATATCAGTCTCCACACACGTCCACCAGTTCCGTCATACCAACTTGGTGCGTACCAAGGAGTTTGGAGAGAGGAAGGAGAATATATTAGTGAGCAGATGTTGGTCGTGTTTTTAGAGAGAGGAGAGAGAACATGCCGCAAACCCACTTCTTGCACCGAAATAGGCTTGACATTTATGGGTTTTTACACTTTGCGCCCCCCAAGTTTGATATTCGGCACCTTTGAAGCTTGTGCACTACTTTGGCATTTTGCCCTCCTGAAGTTTGACCCTTTAAGTCCTTCAAGTATGGAATATTTTTCCCTTCTAAAGTAGAGAGCCATCTTAGGAGCCGTGCCTGACACTTGGGGCAGTGGACTTAAGCATTGCATAAGAGAAAATCTGATTTATCTTTTTGCACCCCTCAAGCTCTGAAAATCATTTTGACATTTTGCACCTCCCAGGCTTTGTGTATCGTATTGAAAATTTTCCCTCCTGAAGTTCTCAAAGCCCCCAACTCGGCAACTTGATCACCACGTCGGATTTGGGCATCCTCTTGGAGGGTAATCTGAGAATAGGGTGCTCGGATCCCTTATCTTGGCCTGTTGACCTTTATGGTAGACTTGAGTGTCTATATGTAGTGTGATCCGAGCTGAGGGTTCTCGGATTCCTCATATTGGCTCTCCGATTCTTATGGCGGACTTGGGGACCTGAATGCGTAGAATCCGAGCTGAGAGTGTTCGAACTCGTTAGCTCGGTACAGTGGCCTTCAACTCAGTCGGGACACCTTCAAGGAGAATATGAGAGGCTTCACATTTGATGAATCCGAGCTGAGAGTGCTAGGACTCGTCAGCTCAGTATGACAATCTTCAAGGAGGTTCCATATTTGTAGAATTCAAGCTGAGAGTGCTCGGACTCGTCAGCTCGGTACGACAATCTTCAAGGAGGTTTAATATTTGTAAAATCCGAGTTGAGATTACTCGGACTCGTCAGCTCGGTATGGTAATCTTCAATGAGGTTCCATATTTATAGAATCCGAGCTGAGAGTGCTCGGACTCGTCAGCTTGGTACGACAATCTTCAAGAAGGTTCATGTTTTGTAGAATTTGAGCTGAGAGTGCTCGGACTCGCTAGCTCGGACCTTTTATTTCATAATTTGCTTGATGGCCCTCCATTTTGCACATATCTGAGTTGAGGGTGCTTGGAGTCCTCAGCTCAGCCCATCTTCAACACTTGAAGATTTTGAAGGAGTAGAGGGGTTTGAGACTTTTCCCTTGTGGATATGTTCATGCTGAGGGTGCTAGGACTCGGTAGCTCAGATAATTCTTTATACTTAGAAAAATCGGAAGAAAGAAGGGTTTGAGGCGTCTTTCTTTTGGATATGTCCAAGCTGAGGGTGTTCGGAGTTGGTAGCTCAAATAATTCTTCATACTTGGATAATTTGGAGGAAAGAAGGATTCGAGGCTTCCCCCTTTTGGATATATCCAAGCTGAGGGTGTTCGGACTTAGTAGCTCGGATAATTCTTCATACTTGGACAATTTGGAGGAATGGAGGGTTTGAGGTTCCCCCCAGTCTTGACCATCTAACCGTTGCGGCGGATGTTCGGAATTTCGAACCCTCAGCCTGGGATGTTCAGGACCATTGCTTGAGACGTGTGTGGAACTGTTGAATTGTCTTCCCCCACTTCCTCTTTCCAAAGGTACAGTAGTTTCGAGTTGAGGATGCCCCGAGCCCAAAGCTTGCCTAATGAGACCCCTGGATGGTTGTGAGCCTTTACTTTGAGAAGATGTTGAGCAGAAAGTGCTCGAATCTCGGTACTCGGCATGTGAGGCTTCCTTGGCGGTTTTGGAACTTCTATCTTTGATGATGCCGAGCAGAGGATGCTCGAAGTTCGGAGCTCGGTCATTTTTCCTCACTTGCTAAAATTCGAAAAAATTCCAAATTTTCATTTTTTTGTCTTTCCTTGTTTCTACTGAGGTCCATAGCTATCTTGTCCCTTAGTCCAGGACACGAGTTGACAAAGTTGAATTTGTGTCGTGGGTTTAAGACACTAAGCTCTCCACAGCACCTGGTCCTCGCGGTCCCCCGGGGTGTAACGCTCCGATTAGACTCCTGTTGGGATAGAGTGGATAGGTCGTTACTTCAGTCAACCCGAGATAATTTTCTCGGTGTTTTGTGGTCGGCTAATTTTTCATACTTGAACTTTAAACAACTTCTAATTTTTTAAAAATTTAAGATCTGCGCTGAGTGACCAGAGAGCCCAGCTCAGAAGAAATTCTAGGGTTCTTTAGTTTTAGTTGGTCCGAGCGAGAGTGCACGGAGATCAAAGCTCGACAGACATTTATCGAATACCAAAATTTGATGGATTCGAGCTAATGTTACTCGAAGAGCGGAGCTCGGCCAAACATTTACACTTGGGAAATGTTCGATGCCATTTGGTTTTGGGATCTTCATGATTGAAAAATCCGAGCTGGGATGCTCGGATACCGTAGCTTGGCTAACGTCGATTGATGACCAAATTTATGGATCCGAGCTGGTGTTACCCGGAGAGCGGAGCTCGGTTAAATATTCGCACTTGGGAAATGTTCGACGCCATTTGCTTTTGGGATCTTCATGATTAATGAATTCGAGCTGAGAGTGCTTGGATACCGTAGCTCGGTTAACGTCGATTGATGCCCAAATTTATGAATCTGAGTTAGTCTTTCCTGAAGAGCGGAGCTCGGCCAAACATTCACACTTAGGAAATGTTCGACGCTATTTTCTTTTGGCATCTTCATGATTGAAAATCTGAGCTGAGAGTGCTTAGAGACCAGAGCTCGACAAACGTTGGTGGATGCCCAAATTTGATGGATCCGAGCTGAGGTTGCCCGGAGAGTAGAGCTCAGCCACACTTTCACACTTGAATATTCGACGCCATTTGCTTTTGGGATTTTCATGATTTGACAAATCCGAGCTGAGTGTGCTTGGAGAGTTAGGGCTCAATCAACTTTTCATACTTGGGATTGTTTGGCTTGATTTGGTTTCGGACCATCCAAATTTGACTGATCCAAGGTGGTGTGCCTGGATAATGTTGCTCGCCTCCGACCAAGTCAGCATAGAGGGCTACTCATCTCCATCCATGACGGGACGGAGGGCTACTTGGCTCCGCTGTTGTGCCGCACTTGTAGACAGGTTGGAGGGCTGCATTGCTCCATCCATGATGGGATGGAGGGCTGCTCAGCTCCGCCGTCGTGCCGCATTTGATGTTTGACGAGTGATCGCATCACATTTTGTGTGATCTAATACCACTAAACTTAGTTTTGCTAATTGATTAAACAAATTAAATTATTAGAAATTAATTAATTTTCTTTGTTTTTGTACGATTTTGAAAATGGATAAAAAAAAAGAGTTAATTCAAAGCATAATGGATGGACAAATGAGATAGTTCGGTAAATTGCATCCAACTGTCACGGGGATCGCACGCTGGTCACACGTGCGACCAGCCTGTGCTAGTCGCAAGCATGTAACCAGCCATTTAGCTGGTTGCATATATGCGACTAGTGTTGGTCGCATATGTGACCAACTATTTAGCTGGTCACATGCGACCAGCCTTGGGTCACGTGCGACCCATGTGTTGGTCGCACGTGGCTCAAGGCAGACAGAGAACATTCAAATGCTCTCTGAAAGTTGCCACACCCATGTGCCCTTGTCCCCTATTTTTGATCATTTGGTTGATTTTTTTGTACCATTGTCACACGAAAATGATGTGGGGGCTTTTCTATAAATTGAAAACTTGGACGAAAGAGAGGAGATAGACCATCTTCTGCAAAAAAAATAAAATAAATAAATCATTTTCACTCCTCACCATCTTCTCACCATTTTGTTTGAGGGAAGAAGTCTGGGTTTAAAGTTAGTTGTAATGGTATTTTTAAGGATTTCATCCACAAAAATACCAGTCCACAAAATAATGAAAGGCTAAATTCCTTTTATCGAGTTAGGATTATGGTGAAGTATTTTAGATTTGTGTAATAGGATTATGGTGAAGTATTTTAGATTTCTGTAATATTGTATTTTTTAAAATTTAAATTTGGATTTTTGTAACAATTGTGTGATGAAGATTTGTGTTCTTAATTTGTTATTATTGGGGTTGGATTTATTTTCAAAGTGTTCTTGTAGAGATTTTGATCTAGATTTAATCACTACTAAAACGTTAGATCTAGTACCTATGGTCTAGATCTAACGATCACACAATCGTATTCTTGGAGATTGATTATTGGTTTGGATAGTTTATACATAGATGTTAATTTACCGTAAATTAGTGCAGTGTAAGAATTAAACATCGAAAATAAATCATACCAAAAAATAACAATCCATATCTTTCTGAGTAGTTCCGACTTGTTGTTAGGAACACCCGTTTACATAAATCCGAGTTAAATAGGAAATACAAGAAAAACATATATTCCAAAATACGGATCTATAATTCCTAACCTGGTTTTCTATTTTGCTTTATTTCTAGATTTAGTATTTTATTTTTATTTTTATTAAAAACCAAATTTTAAATCTTGTTCTCATCAAGAAAGAAAAATAATCGAAAATCGATAATTACAAGACTGATTCCTGTGGTTCGACATCCATACTTAAGCATATTATACTACGATATTTTGTGATTAATTAAGGGTATTATTTTTGAGCGATTAACGAGCAAGGACAAAACGACAGAGGGGAGCTCAATTGGATCTCATGACTCGTGGACTTAGAGCCCCTCTAAGCCCCATGCCTTGCTCAAGCCCTTATGCTCTCATTTCTTCTGCTTAACCTCTTCTCGATCTTTTCTGGCCGCGGTTCCCAAGTCGGATGCTGTGGTGGCGTGAGGATGGTGAATATGAGTGTGCCTTTTACTCATGATGGACCCTCAAGTCGAACATTGCTTCCTGGGATCTCGACAAATGGGTAACCTTGGTTGGTCCCTAGCGTCGTGTCTTTATGGGAGAGAGGGTTTTGACGCAACCCAGTGGCCTTCTCTTACCCCTTGACTCATGGTCGTGGGGTTGGGGGTGATCCCTGTATCCGTTGGAGAAGAACACCCTATCCTCATAGTTCTGAGGTCTCTTCTCTTGCCCGGCGGTTTGGAGAGCTGGTCCCTCTAAGGTAGGAGATGACGATAGGTGGTAGAGAAGGACTTAGAAATAGTTCTAGAACTTGCCTAGCCGGTGTTCCAAGTTGTCGATCCGTGAAGCCTCAACTACTCTTAGGGTCTGCCCAACAAACAGTCCAGAGGGTAGGGTGGATGGGCCCGTCTTACCGATACACGGATATGTCGGGACCCAAGAATCCAGCCTGGGAGCTTTTGATATGTCGTTAAAGGATTGAGGTGACAGATTGCTGCTCATGGCGGGAGTTTGATCTGCTTAGCGAATTTCATTTCCAGACCTTGTGATCATCAAGTCTTAGCCTCTTGGGGAGTTGACGATCAGGGGAGGCTTTTAGTGCGTTCCCACAGACGGCGCCAAACTGTTGGTGTCAAAAAATGGCTAGCAACCAGCAGTATAGTTTGGAAAGGCATGACACGTGCGAGATTGTTACTGGCGTAGAGGACTGGAGAATTTGAAACTTTTGATTCCATGGAGGTGACCGCAATTCGACCTGAGCTCCTCAATCCTACCTGAGATTCTGTTCAGACTCCAAGTTGAGTACTTCTCCGAACTCTATTCCGATCTCCAAGTTGAGCTCTACTCCTTTACTCTGAGCACCTACACAAAGACTCACCAGGGTTGTGCCTGGTGAAGTCCATCCAACGTGAGAGTAAGTATCCGGGGGAAAGGCTAAGAATACTCTAGGGTAAGTAGAGAGTGTGTGTACCTTTGGGCATTGGATGCCATGGTATATTTATAGGCGCTGGACTCAATTAGCATCGTGAAATTAGGGAGCCGAACTCAGGTTAATTAACTTAATTCGTCTGACAGCCAATGAGTTAGCGGATTAAGGCTCTAAGCACTTAGACTGGGTGATAGGTTGAAAATACCTATCTACTTCTAAGCTGAATTTGCCAGTTTTCGAGTGTTTTATTAATGTTTTAATTGCGTTTTAGTTATTTTTATATAAATTAGGTGTAGGGATGTAAATAAGTGACAAACGAGCAAAACTGTGGGAAAACGGTAAAGAAAATATGAGAGAATAAGGTTTCAAGAACAGCAAATCCACCGCTAGGCGAAGTAACCACCGCTTAGGCGGAGAAGCATTAGGGAGTTGGAGTATTGCTCCACTGCCTAGGTGGAGAAAACCACCGCCTAGGCGGTAAGCAAACCAACTTACCTCCGCCTAAGCGTAGAAAACCACCGCCTAGGCGGCCAACTCTGCACAGAGAAAAATATATTTTAGATATTTTTTAAACCTTAGGCCTATAAATACCACTCTTCCACGTCTGAAACAAGTTGTTGAACGTTCCTTACCCTAATATAGTGTTCTTTAGCCATTTTTTAAAGATCAAGGAGGAGGTTCATCATTTGGAAGAAGATGAAGTATTTGCGGAGCGATACTTAGCGACAGTGGACCGTTCCATTCTCAGTTTTGATCGTTCTTCCCTTGTTTTTATCTTTGTAATTACTTTTCCATATCAAATGATGTTGAACCACTTTTGTTTTGTATGTTATATGGCTAGGATCATGTAGTATTAGATAAATATTATCTAGGTGTTGTTGTAAGTCATGTAATTACTAGTTGATTGAATACATGTTACTTTAATGGTTGTTTATCAAAATCCAATTGTGTTTACCGTTATTCTTATTATTATGCTAGTTTAGATAATTAGAGAATACAAGGTTTGACACTCGGGAGAGATAACCCCGGATTCGAATTAGGGTAAACAAAACGCGACGTTCTAACGACCCCGGAGGGCGTTAGAATGTGTAAAATCCATGACATTGGTTCACGACTCATGTGACTATGTGTTCGAAAAGACGTTCAAGGGGGACCTCGACATCAACACAAAGTCATATATTCGTTCGCTTTACACTCGGAAGAGGGAGTGAGCAAGTTATAGATACAGAGATTGTCGGATATGATAAACACCGTTATAGCTAACTAAACGAAGTCAAATATGTATTACGTGAAAGAAATCAATACCTAGGTAATTAATATTGTTAGAACTAACCTATAGTTGTCATTTATTTTAGTTTTAATTAAAATACAAACAATTCTTGAAAAATCGAAATAATATAAGACTATGAAAATCACGGTATTCAATTAAGTTATACGTCCCCAGTGGAACGATATCCGATCTCACGATCACTATACTAAAACTTGACCTCGTGCGCTTGCGAGTGAAGTCAGACATGAGCATCTTAAATGGCTTTGTCTATTGGGCTTTTAGGCCCATTTGTAAAAGTCCATGGGCTGACCCACTTGAAATGGAGAGTAATAGCCTGTTTTTAGCCTTTGGGATGATCAGGAGGTGGAGAGAGCGTCAAAACGGCTTCAAAAGTTTTGAAACGGCCTTAAGAGACCCAAAATGTGTAGAATCTGAGCTGAGAGTAATTGGGCTCGTCAGCTCGGCTCGAACTTTATCAGCTCGATACGGCAATCTTCAAGCCAGACCGAGAGGGTCCCAACTTTGGAGAATCCGAGTTGAGAGTACTCAGGCACCTGAACTCGGCACAATGATCTTTAGTTCGGTCTACTGGTCTTCAAGGAAAATATGAGAGGTTCCATGTTTGTAGAATCCGAGCTAAGAGTGCTCGGGTTGTCCAACTCGTTACGGTGATCCTCAGCTCAATCTGGAGATCTTCAGCTCCGTCCGGAGATCTTCAAGGAGAATATTAGAGACTCAATTGGAGAGAATCCGAGCTGGGGTGCTCAAACCTCTCTTTTTGGACGAACCCCGTTGACTTACGCCATTTTTCCATACTTGTTGTGATATCTTTTACGTGGCGCATGTGACGAAATTTCCCCACATCAAGGATAAATTAAGGATAAATTAAAGGACTTACCACCGAATGAAAAAAATAATCAAAATAATTTTTCTTCTTGCAAATCAATTTTAATCAATATAACAAATGAAAATAGAGACAATTTGCGGGTTGATTATTTAGACAGATTTATTTTTATTTATCGATTATTATTATTGAAATTAAAAATATTTATTAATTTAAAATTAAATTACTTTTGTCTTCTTGATAATGATAATTAGCTTTTTGGTATGGTGGGAGAGAGCAGCGTCGTCGGTAATAAGTTTATGTCATTCGAGTTCATCAGCAATGACTCCGTGGCCCAATGGATAAGGCGCTGGTCTACGGAACCAGAGATTCTGGGTTCGATCCCCAGCGGAGTCGATTCTGTTTTTCTTTTGGTTTTTCTTGTCAAGTAGCTGTTTTTCTTTATATCAACATATGTGGGGTTATTGGGTTTACCACTTTAAAAAAATAAGTGACTTTTATTGATTAATTCTTAGGATGACAATTCAATCTGCATCAATGGGTACCTTAATTAACCAAATGGGTTTGATTTTAAAATTAATTAAATAATTTTTGTTACAGTTTTTATTTTAAAATAAAAAATTGAAACAGTTATGGTTGTAACTTTGATTTTGAGATAGTGACCATGAAATCGAACCACATAACGATATTTTAGATATATTTTTATTATATAATTATCCTCATATTTTTTATTTATTTACATTTTGACCTCTAGTGTGTGTGTATATATCTATTTGTATATATATATCAAGTAGCTATTTTTCTTTATATCAACATATGTGGGCTTGTTGGGTTTACTGGGCTTATTGGGTTTACCACTTTAAAAAAATAAGTAACTTTTATTGTTTAATTCTTAGGATGACAATTCAATCAGGATCGATGGGTACCTGAATTAAACTCGAACCAAACAGGTTTGATTTTAAAATTAATTTAATGATTTTTGTTATAATTTTGATTTTAAAATAAAAAATTGAAACGGTTATGATTGTAGTTTTGATTTTAAGATAGTAACCGTGAAATCAAATCACGTAACTGACATTTTAGATATATTTTTATTATATCATTATCCTCATATTTTTTATTTATTTACATTTTGACCCCTAATATGTGTATATATATCTATATGTATATACTAAAAGTAGAAGACAAAACTTGAGAATGAATGGGAGCACAATAAATATATTTCTTGTCTTTTCATTCATTCTCAATTCACACGTTTAATCCCCATTAAATGTTCATAAAATCTATTTTTCTCAATTTTCTCTCTTTAATTAATATTTTATTTAAATAAGTTTTAAATTATAAATAAATAAATTAAAAAAAAAACTATAAATGTTTTACTTGCTTATTTTTTTATTTTTTTAAAAAAATTATTTATTTATTTATTTTTAATATTATTTATTTCTCATATAAGTGTTGATAAAAATAATAATTTTTTTTCCTTTTTATCCAAATAATTTCATACTTACTAGACCTTTTATTTATTTATTTATTTTTTTATATTTTTTGTTTCTCATATAAGTGTTAACAGAAATAATGATTTTTTTTTTTTTTTGTTATACAAATAATTTCATATACAAAATAAGATAAAAAATATAAACATAATAAAGAGTAAAAAGACGAATAATTAAAAAATCCATAAGTTCATTGTTTTTTAATTTGAGTGAAAATATTACTAAATAAATTCTCATATGAAAATTTCACCAAACAATTCAAATATATATAACTAAATGAAATAGTTTATATATAAATTGTAACTAAATTTCATAAATAAAAAATATTTAATTTTTAGAATAATTTAAATTTCAAAAAATCAATAGCAATTTTCTTTATATACTAAAAAATTTGTTACAGACCATTGTTTGATCCCAAAAATAATTAAAAATAGAATTAAAATGTATTACATAAACAAACAATATTTAATTCTCAGAATAATTTCAAATTTATAAAATTCAGCACCAAGTATTCTTTAAATACTAAAAAAATGTATAGCGACCAACAATTGATCCGAAAAATAATAAAAGAAAAATTAGACATTGAAAATGTATTACATAAACAAAATTTAAATACAAAAATCAAATTTGTCCAAAATTATAATTCTTTTAAGAGTTATAAGAGCCATTCTTTTATTAGATAATTTTAACTAAATCTTTAATAGTATAGTAGGAAGGACAAATAAGTAATTTTACATTTAACATCAAACGAAAGGGTTGTAGGAGATATTTTTCAAATGACGCGGGAATCGTTGTAAGTTTTTCAAATGACATAGGGCATCATTGAAACTTATCCATATAGTTCATGGTTATTTTTATTAAAATTAATTATATGTGGTTTATCTCATTCTCAACTTCTCTCTGTTCAACCATTTAATAAAATTCTCTCTTCATCTATTAATTACATATAAAATTTATTAAGTTTCATTTACACAAAATAGTATTCCAATAATTTTTAACTAAATAATAAAAACTATTAAATAATATATAAAAAAATACCTATTATATTATTTTAAAACCATTATTTAAAAAATAAAAAATTGAAAAGCTCCATTAAGAAGCATTTTTTTTTCTAAAATTAAATATGAGTAATGACATTAATAGTTTTAAATATTGAGATTAACAATTTTTTTTTAATTTTTTTTCTATATTTTCATAAAATATGTGAATTATAAAATTAAAAAATTCAATTGCATGTATGTCTAAAATTTATATATTAATATAATTTTTTCTATTAAAATCGCATAATATGCGAGTCTAAAACTAGTATTATATTATATTATGAAATTAATTGAGTTAATTTTACGATTTTCATAATTTTTTTTGGTATAAAAAACAACCGTTTGCGATTTCGCGGTAGTTTTAGCTTTGGTTTTTAAAATTAAATTTTTTTAATGGTTTCACGATTTTAATTTTGATTTTGTATAAAATTAAACGGTTCGTTTTTAAAAACTAATATTTATTTTTTAGTTCTCTTATTAATTAATGTCCGTTACCATTTCAAGATTAGTTTTTTTTTTTTTTTTTTTTTTTTTTAATAATTTACCAATTATGAAAATAAAGACTAATAATTTATTTATTTATTTTGTGAACGTTCATAAAAGCATGTGTGTTAGGCATTGCCTCATAAGAACTAACAAAGAACCCCAAAATCATTTATTGGTAAGAGATTTGAGAGAGGAATGTTCTTTATTCAAAGGATTTCACAAATGTTTTTTAATAAATTTTTTATTTGGGTACTATGATAAGAGAATTATAAATTTCATTCATTTATTAAAGGGCAATTTAATATGGGCCCCAAAGCCCACTATTATATTAGTCATATACCCATTCAACCTTTTTTTTTAGGAAAAACCCCAACCAAAGCCGTGAGTTTCAACCACGAAGGAGAGGCGCGTGAAAGGTGATGCTATATTTTAAGTGTTCTTTCTCAAAATTCCATATTCGAACCTTTCATCCTCTGATTCATGCTCAGAATCTTGGTATAGAAAGTTGATATTCAGCTTCTCCCCAAAAAAATCGCAAGCCCTAATTTTGTCCCCAACCCGTTCGCCGCTGTCTGCAGTTATCACGGCGGAGTGTGTGTGTCATTGGCCAGATTCATCCATCGCCGCCTACCGTAGCCGTCGTCGTCGCATACCGAAGCCGTAGCCGTCGCCTACCGTAATCGTCGCTGTTGCCGTAAACGTCGCCGACACGTTGGTGTTCTGTCGTCGCCGCAACAGTAGCTCGATCTCGCCTTACCTTCTCCGTTCAAGCGTCGCCGCCTTTCAAATAAAGTCGCCGTCGCCGTCAATTTGAAGCCGTCAGTACCCATTTCTGTAAGTTTCATCTTGATTTAAGTTGTAGGATTGTCTAGGGTTTTCTTTGATGCGAACAGTGATTAAGCAAGAATCTGGTTTGGTTTTGAGATGTTGACTGCACAGTAACAATTATATATTGTTTTTTGTGTTCTTGAATTTGGGTGGTTAGGAATGTTAATGCATAGCAAAAATTCATCTCCCCCCTCTGCATTGTTCATATTTTGGCCATCTCAAATACCAAAAATCTGATTGTCGCTTGGTTGTTGATTGGAGTTTAATTCAAAATTAGGGTTAGGAATGTGGAGAAACCAGAATTAGAATTTTTGCTGCTGCGATGGTGAATGCACCTTAATAATCATATATTGGTTGTTGTGTTATTGACTTTGGGTTGTCATGTGCGCTAAAAATTATATGTTGTTGTTGTGTTCTTGAATATTGAGTTCTTCTGATTGTTAATGTAAAGCCAAAAATATATCTTCCATTGCATTGTTGATATTTTGGGTGTTGGTGCTTGAATTCTTGAAATATTTACTGTTCGGGTTGTTAAATTGTTGATGTGTAGCAAAATTACGTGTGTGCAGTTGTGTTCTTGAATTTCGCTTTCGGTTTCATCACAAATAGATGGTCCTTGTTCCTGTTATCAATTTCTGTTTCCAATAACAAATTGTTTGAATAGTTAATGGTGTTGATCAAGCGTTACTGTGGTGTAAAAATTAATGTGTATTTAATGTGTAGCAAAAATTGATATTCGGTTAAAAGAGATTGAAATTGTGAAGCAAAATTCAACAATATAAAACTCGTGAGTTGAAAACTCGTGACGAGTTGATAACATCGTTGAAGAAACAATTATATGATTTGGCGGAACAGACGACCATCATTGATGCGGAACAATTACGCGAAAAAAAATCCGTTGCCGAAATAGTTACATCTCCAAGTATTAAATACTTGTAAGTGTATTTAATTGATGCGGAACAATTACGCGAAAATAACTATACTTCTCATGTTTTCAATAAAAAAGTTGCACCTGATTGCTTTTGAAGCTCTTTAAATACTTGTAAGTGTTTAAACTTGATTGAATTGAGAGTTTCATGTTGCTTGCGTGTCTGGAGAGATAGTCCCTTCATCATACTTCAAATCTATGCTTGGAAAATATATTCTGAAAGACTCTTTAGAATAACCGGCAAATGGAAACTATTGTCTGAGGTTCCTTAATTCATTTGGTTTGCGGATTCGTCCTCTACATTGTTAATGTTTAGATTTTGAATTTTTGACCGACAACGGGATTGTTTCTCAGGTAATGGCGGGTGCTTCCGACAACGATCCAATATCCAATATTCAATCTAGGGGTAAGCAGTATCGATGTAATTTGCGTAGTTTCTGTGATTTAATGGGAAACAATTGAAGGAAGTTCCGTCCTGCACACATTGATGTAATGTCGTCTACTCCGCTTTGGCCTTTCTTTAAGGCATTCGTTGACGGCAATGTCGTGGTCCAACAATGCACTAAAAGTGACCAGGACATCTTTGCGCTGTTGAAGTATTATAATCGGTAAAAATTGTTACTTATCATATCGATAATTTATGTTGCAATGGTATTTACTGTCTAACTATAATTTTCTGAACATTTTTTTTTATTGTCTTGCGCATTGGGCAGAGGCAGGAAATCTTTTGTGTTTGGCGGTAAGAGTATTTCTTTGAGTTCGAGAGATATATCCTTATTCTTTGGAATAAAAAATGGAACCAAAGTAGTTGAACACACGTATGCGAAGAAGATTATGAGTCCATTTGTTCAACGACGTTTTGCTGGAGTGGACCAAGTCTCAACGAGAGTGATATTACAGACGATCAACACAATTATTGAGCGGAACGAGCACGATGACGTTGAGGATGTTGTAAGGTTGATGTGTTTGTACGCTTTTGTGACTTGCTTTTTAGCAACTACTGGTACAAATATAGGATGGTCGTTTGTGCAAATGGTAGATGACTTGAATGCAATGTCTGAATATGCATGGGCTGATGCTATTGCTAGGAGGGTAAATGACTCCATCCTTAATAACAATGACAAACCATACGCGATTCGTGGATGCATCATCGCTATATTGGTAAGTTGTTTATAGGTGCAATGGCAAATGTTGTATATATTCTTGTTTGTTGATGTAATAATTTTTTCTAATTTGTATATGTTATTACTCGTAGTATATGTTTTGCGAGTGTTCAACCTTGTTAGATCCAGACTACAATCACCAAGCTATGTCAGTGGGCGGTGATGTCAGTTGGATCGGCATTCCTCGATTCACCCGTTGGAATTTATCTTCTTTAAAGAGCGTGTTGCATGGGGTGAATGAACTCAGTGAAGATCAGGTTAGTGCCAATTGTATCTTTGAAATATTATATGTATGTCATTAATTGGGTGGTTGTATAATTTAATAGAATTTTACTGCATAGCAAAATTTACGTGTGTTGTGTCATTTATAAGAATGTTACTGCATATTGACTATTAATGTTATTCCACCATGACATTGATCATGTTTTGTGGGGGTGTTTATATGACTGAATAACAACGGTTTTGTTAACCCCCCTTTTTCAAAATTGAACTTCAATTACCAAATCTTTAAAAAAAAAACAGAAAAAAAGGTTTGAAGCTTGAAAAAACAAAAGCAAAAAAAATGGTTGCTTATTATGTGTATCATTTATAAGTAAGAAATGTTACTGCACAGAGACATTTAATTGTCACCTTATCCCCCTATACCAAGTATGACATGATTTGATTTTAGTGGACGTAGTGGAGAGCGGATTCAAGTGGCTTTTTTTTAAGAGAAATTTATGTAAATTACAATAGTATAAAATTTGTAGGATCTGAATTGATTTCTTATCAAATCAGGGTAAAAGTGTTGTTTGCAGAATAAGGGGACTTTTGATCCTCTTATTTCTACCGCATCAGCATAATAACATGGTGTGACCGTTTTTGATCGGATAAGTTTTTCAAGTTTTGAGGGTGAAAGTCATAATCTCCAACCTATAGCAATGCTATTGTCCCAAACAAGAAGATATTGTCCAAATTTGATTTTTGATTTATGTTTGTTTAACGAAATGGGTTCACCAATCATACAATTTTATGAATGTTACTGCATATTGACTATTAATGTTATTCCACCATGAGCTTGATCATGTTTTGTGGGTGTGTTTATATGACTGAATAACAACGGTTTTGTTAACCCCCTCTTTTCAAAATTGAACTTCAATTATCAAATCTTTAAAAAAAACAGAAAAAAAGGTTTGAAGCTTGAAAAAACAAGAGCAAAAAAAATGGTTGCTTATTATGTGTATCATTTATAAGTAAGAAATGTTACTGCACAGAGACATTTAATGTGCATCGATAATTGCATGGTTTCTTTTAAAATAGCACAGTTTTTTTTAAAAAGTGCATCAATAATTACGTGTTTTATAAGATTGTTAATTTAAGTTGCGTGTTCAACTTTTTCAGATAATCTTTGACGATCTGGTGCCATCAGCTATGGAAGAGTTGTATGTATTCGGGGCCCAACCAACGACAACATCAGCTGGCTTCCCTCCCCCCGAGCAACAACCCCCCGACGAGGTCACTGAAATCAAGAAGCAATTGGAGTGTTCGTTGAATCGAAATAGTGAGTTGGTTGCGGAGAATGTCCATCTTCGATCTGAGTTGAAAACTCGTGACGAGTTGATAACATCGTTGATGAAACAATTAGATCATTTGGCGGAACAGACGACCATCATTGATGCGGAACAATTACGGGAAAAAAAATCCGTTGCCGAAATAGTTACATCTCCAAGTATTAAAACTCTTGAACATGCCGAACTGCAAACTTCTATGATAAGGGAGATTAAACGGCAAAAAAGAAAACCTGCACGAAAGTCAGATTTCGTGTATGAGAGGGTTAAAAAGCGAAGTAAGAAAGGGTGTGTTCAGGTAGTGATTGATGTGGATGAGATCCCGTTGATACATCGAATGACTAGAAGGAAACCCGAAAAACTTCATAGCAAAAAAAGATGCGTGGTGGCCAAATTACTAGACGAAAGTGATTGGGATAAAATAAAATCCATACATGAAACACATAATGATGCGTATGTATTCGTTATATTTACTTTGAATCAATTTGTACTTTTTCTTAAATTCCCTATTCATTTTTTTGATTTAATTTTTTGTCCTGCAGTGACTTATCATGGATTGGATTGGATGGCTTCGTTGGCGTCCGTTTTGGCGACATTATCGATCTCCTTAAAGGAGAACAATTATCTAGTAAGGTAAGAAAATATATTGGATGTCATGTATTTTAATGAACACATAAACGTGATTTTTTGTTGGCCTCGTTCTGTTGTAGGTGATAGATACGTTTGCCGAGATAATACACCATCGCCAGATAGAAATTTTTAATGGCAGTTCAAATGTTGATGCTCCCCACAGAGTGTTTGTTATGCCTAGTCTTTCTTGGGTAACTTCCTTTGACCCGGTTTTGGAACTTTTAATATTTTGGCGCATTTGTAATTCTAGTCTTTGAGTGTATATTAAATTTTGTGCTGATTTTGATGATAGACGTACATCAAAGAAAATAAAGAGGCAATCATTCGGGGGCAAATAGACAAACAATTCAATATAGGTGTTGCTGGGAAATACGAGACGATAATGTTCCCAATAAACACTCCTGGTAGGAGATCTACACCATCGCATTGGACATTACTTGCTTTCGAGATGGAGCATGGGACATTAAATCACTACAACTCGTTGTATAGTCTGAATTCACATGATCCACATTTAGAGAGCGCCAAACTTATAGTAAGATTTTAGATATGTTACAAATTAATTGATTATGAGTTTACAATAATAATCCTACATGACAAATGTACTCGCTTACATTAATTTACTATTATTATTTGTTTCATTTTAACTGGTAATTTCATTGTTTGCTAAATATAGGTGGATTATGTCAACAACTATTTCACTCGGTATGCGACTTCGTCAAGCACTTCTACACAAGACCGATCGATCACTTTGGAACCAGTTTATGACACGCCTCAGCAAAGGGTTGATCGGTAATTTGGATTTTGATTTGTATTAGGTTTGTAAGAATATGCGATATCATACTAGAAATTTGTACTTTTTTTTTTTGGCAGACCTGACTGTGGAGTAATTGTTACGTATATAATGAGGCAGTTCGTCCTTGGGCAACAAGAAAACGTCAACCGTGAATGCAAAACCAGAATAGCAACGGTGGAAAGAGCGGATCTTATCAAGGACATTATAAATGACAAACATGGCTGTTGGGCTTTTGATTCATTTTATGCACAGAACAGTTGAGCGGGGTGGGTTCGTGGACAAAATGTTTAATTCGTTTTTTATATTATTTTGATTAAACGATTTTGATGATTTCTAAAATTTTTGACATTTTCTGATGGATGTGGTTCATGACTAATCTCGATGTGTGGGTGTATTTCTTGTTACGTAATCAACTTTGTGCATGAAATGTCTAAGTAAAATGTTGTCAATTTCCCAACCATTTGCAAACATCGGCGGACTATGCCCAACGGCTGCAACATTCGGTAATTTAGAGAGAGAGGGTAGTAGCTGGCGATAGGGTGCTGTCAAGGGATGGGTGTGATGTAAGAGGGCTGGAAATGGAAGGGTTGAAAAAAGAACAGGAAAAAGAAGGTGAACAAAAATATATTTACTCCCACAATTTATAATGGGAAAAAAAATCACGCAAAGAAATATTTTACACCATTTGTATTACATTGTTTATTAATAGTTTGTAAAATAATAATACATCATAGATAGCCGAGGGAAGAAAGAGTAGAGATGGCATGCCCCAAAGCCCACTATTTTCCTACATGAAAATAGAGGTTTACAATGAAAATATAGTTAGTGGAGAAATATCCTAATTTCACCGGATATGTATGCACATCTATCTATGGGGGTCTTCTAGAAATCGAGTTGAATAACAAATTACTGTGTATTAATTATTTCGCTACAATAAACATTACTGTGAATTAATATTCATCTATTACTTCATGTTTGATTTACTTAAAGAATATAACCAAAATATTAACTTAACATAACAAACTAGAAAAATGAATTGTATTGATAAAACGATTCTAGTCATGAAAACATCCACAAAAAATGTTGAATTTTTCAAAAATAAATAGAAACTGTTGCTCCAAAAAATATAATGAAAGTCTAATCAATGATGTCATCTCAAATGAGTTCTTTGCATGTTTTCCTGTTGTGTCATTTCCCACCGCAGCGACTACACTTCAATGTTCCTTTCTTGAACTCTCCCTTTGATGGGATCCTCGTTTTCTTCGGTCGTCCTCTAGGTCGTTTGGTAACTGGTGGTAGTATTAAAATGTCTTCTTGTTTAGTCTCTTTTTTTCCTGCAGTTGGCACAGCAAAAATTCCATCAACGTAACTTAGACGATAAAATGACATATGGAAGTAATCCTCTACATATGAGTTCAAATCTTCACCGGTCTTTGTAATAGCAGCGCAAGCGTGTGAACACGGTATCCCATTGTCCCTCCAATCGAAACAAGAACATGTTCGATTTTTTAAGTCTACAAGTACAGAAGGGTCCGATTGAACTTCAAAGACTCCATTCACGGATTCGCACACCACCCATGCCCTGCATTCTTCCAATCTTTTTAGCATTTGTCTCTCGATTGTCTCACATAGAATATTATTCACCCCTGACGCCGTGTTTCGTCGTTTTGTCCGTTGTTCCATTAGGTCAACACGGATCCGATCAATAACTTTGTGAATTGGCAGATGCCTGGCTTCCGCAATCCATGCATTGAATGTCTCTACAGCGTTGGATGTCAATTCACCATATCTTTGACCTTTGAAGAACGCGTTTGTCCAATTCTCTCGCGGCAAATCATCCACCCAATCAGAAATATACTTGGATCCCTCGGTTTTTAGTTCAACCAATAATGCATAAAAGTCAAACTCTGTTTTTGCTTTGTAACACTCCCGGAACAACCAAATCAACCGTTGTTTTACCACTAGTGACCGAGCTCCAATTTTTTCCTTCAAATTCATTGTTAAGTGGTTCACACAAAATGAATGGAATGCATCTGGGAATACCTTTTTCACAACTTTTATTAATCCAGCATGTCGATCAGATATGAATGTCATGACTCGTTCTGGTGGGATAACGTTAACTAGTTGATTTAGAAACCATTCCCAGTGGACTTCCGTTTCAGAGTCAACGATTCCAAAAGCTAACGGATATATACCTGTTAGAAAATGACAAAACTTTAATCATTCAGATTGCGTTATTTACTGTGCGTTGGAAAATATGATTACAAAAGACAGTAATAAATACAGTAGTTGCTGTACATTAAAAATTACGTTAGATATAACACTTCAAAAAATAACTAGAATTTTTACCCAGCTTACCGTTATTACCATCTTTGTCGGTTGCTCCAAGCAGGGTGCCTTTATATTTTGCTTTCAGAAACGTTCCGTCAAGAAATAGCAAAGGTCGTACATATTTAAAATCAACTATGCTAGCCCCAAATGAAACAAACAGTCGGTTAAAACAACCAGTACTCATATCATATTCAATTTCGAAACGTGTTCCGGGGTTTGTTTCAATGCATGCTTCCTTGTACCATCTCAACTCGTCATAACCACTACGATAATCCCCATAAACATCTTCTCTCGCCTTTTCAACCCCCCACCATGCATGGTGATAACTTATGTCTAATCCATAGTTATTTTTAAATTCTTTGACGACGTCAATAGGACGTTTTAGTGGTTGAACTTTTAAAGTGTTTTTTATACAACTCGACACAACTTGGGAATTAAGCCTACCATTGTTTCTGGTACGGAATGCAGCACCGCATGTGTGAATATTGTTTATTTTCTTGATGTAAAAAAATCCATTCTTACTATCAATGCTCGCACGTACGAACCATTCACATCCCCGCTCATCTTTATATGCGCAGTATGCAACAACGCGAGATGGTTCGTTCTTATGGTAATCAAATTTAAAACCAATTTCAATGGAATATTTTACCAAGCAATCTCTAAAATCATTAACCCCACCTTTAAAAACTTGCCCTACATCACAAATTAAATACCTCCAATCAGCAGACATTGTTGTCGACTTGTTTGGGCAGTATGGTACCAACACACTTTCATCTTCGTCGCTCCCTGGGTTTTCGCTGTAATATTCAGTGCTAGATCCTACTGCATCTCCGCTACTCTGTCCAACTTGCATCAACTGTATAGATAAGTCAATACATTCCAATTTAAGACTTTTTGAAATCTTTTGAAGATTACATAATGACTCTATATCTCCTAAATAACAATTATGGTGATTGGGGATTGAATAAGACAACTTGAAATTCCTCATGCGCAACCTCGAATACTTATCACACACACGGTCAAATAGATCCTCAGGTTGAAGTGTCATCAATATCAAAAACGTGTGTAGTCCCCATGTGTTTAGCCACAAGTATGGTCGTCCAATTTTCCATTTCCTGATCAAGATAAGAATATATTCAACAATTATAAATGTATATCGAAACAATTAACCAATTATAAGTTGTATATCAATTATTCAACTGATTGTAATTGTGCAGTAAATATTCATTCATATAGCCCCGTTTAAAGTAACAAAAAACCCCACCAAAAAAAAAGTAAAAATGCCAAAAACAAATACCCAATTGTAAGTTGCACAACAATTATACAACTGATTAAAATACACATCAATTTTCAATTCATGTAATATGTGTGCAGTAAAAATAACTCAATTATAACTGTTCAGTAAATATTCAGGCAATTATAACTGTACAACAACACTGAACCAATTCGTCAATTATAACTGTAAAGTAATATTCCCACTCAGTCAATGTATTCAACAAAAAATTCAATCAAATATAATTGTACAACAACATTGAATCAATTCGTCAATTATAACTGTACAGCAACATTCTCAATCATTCAATTATTCAACAAAAAATTCAAACAATTATAACTGAACAGTAAAAATTCAGTGAATTATTACTGTATAGCAATATTGAACCAAATTATATACTGCACATTAATATGTTCACGTGCGAGCGCGTTTGGGCTATGCTATGGATAGCTATATCTTGGCCGAATAACTTAGTTAAATATTCTCATAATCAAGCTCCACAAACTAACAAAAAATTGCAACTAAATTAATCTCAATGATTCAAGTGATTTATTCTAAAAACAAGGGAAACCAAAATAAACACTGTGAATATCTATATAGACTAATAATAAAGAAGATGGTGTTCATGATTTCAAAAAAATAATCCAACCAGTAGCAAAAGCAAAAATCGAGAAAATGGTATTTGTTTTATGTTCCTAATTTTTCAAAATCACCTAAATGGGATGAACAGTAAATTGATTATAGATATAAACCTGTGTGTCTTGCCGCTTGCGTTGCTACTCAACCAGGCTGTTCGATCTGTTGCCGTTGCCACCGAAATCGCCGCCGAAATCGCTGCCGTCGCCGAATTTGCTGTTGTCGTCCCCAAAGTTGTTCCCGTCGCTGAAGTTTCTGTCGTCGCCACCCAATTCGCTGCCGTCGCCACCGAAATCGCTGCCATCGCCGAAGTTAGTGCCTTCGTCGCCGACCTTGCTCCCGTCCCTGAAGTTGCTGTCGTCGTCGACGTTACCGCCGGCCGACATGGGAAGGGGTTTCGGGATTTAGGGATTTTCCGATTACCGTCCTCACTTTCGCCCTCACCTCCGTTGCGATTACAGGGATGGAATATGGTAATAGAAGTTTCGAAACCTTCCATTTTCATAGCTTCAAGGATTTGATTGCTTGGATTTGCCTTAATTAGCTTGATTCCAATTTTCAAAAATACCTAAATAGCAAATGCAAGATCAGTCGCGCGTGGAGACTTGTGGGTTTCAAAATGGGGTTTTCTCAAAATTAAACTAATTGTTTGGGTGTTTAATGTTATGGGCTGAAGTGTTTGGGGCCCATTCAAATATCAAGTATAAAATTGGATGTCTAATTAAAAAATCATTTATTAAATAAGAAAATAAGAGAAATTTGCAAATCTCCTCAAAACAGATTTTATTTCTAAATCATTCCAATAAAAAATTTGCTATTTTTTCAATTTCTCATCCATTTAACTTCAATACTATTTTTTGTTTCGTAATTATATGAATTTCAAAATTCTGTCATTTCTATATTATATAATAAAATTATATTTATAAAATATGTCTAAAAATATTAAAATTATATTATTTTTTATATTATATAATAAAATTATATTTATAAAATATGTCTAAAAATATTAAAATTATATTACTAAAATAGTATAAAAATTATATTATTAAAATTATATTTTTATTAAATTATTAATTAATAATACTATGAAATATTTTTATTATTAAAATTTAATAGATTTTAAAATTCTACATAGAAATACTTGTTTATTCAAATAAATAAATTATAAAATTACACAATCAAATTCAACATTTAAAAAAATTATTCAATTATTCAAACAAAAAATTTGTAAATGATAAAATTTCAAAATTCACAATTTTAAAATACCATTATCAGTCTGATTTCCACGCTACCAGATACTGTGAAATGTGAAATAATTGACATGAAACTACATTACAAAACAATGAAATCAAACACCAAGTAGTCTGATAAACTGCCCTTCTTGTATTAATTCAATTCTACAACTACAGCTCAATTACAAGTCGAAAACAGAGCCCTAAAAATATGGAAAAAAAAACAACAAAAAAACAAAGCGTGTAGCGAAGAACAGTTTGTGTTCTTCGTGAGCTGATAATGGTTCTTAAACTAAAATATAGGGGAAAAAATAAGGTCATGAAAATTATATACAAAAAAGAAAAGCATAATCATTGTACATTACTCTGTTTTAGACTCGGCTTTCAATTTCTGGAGCTGTTTCTGGAGATAGGCCAGCTTCAATTTCTCTCGATGGGCTGCAACCTGTTCTTGCCTTTTCAATTTTAGGTCAGACGCTTTTTCCCTTGCTTGATTTGCTTCTTCATGAACTTCCCTGAGAAACCCGACATTCGGATGAAGCTCATTGAATAACATGGTTATTTGCATGAAATGATTACAATGGTAAAGACGAAACTAAGGGACTGTTTGATAACAATTTTTTTATGTACTTTTCTTTAAATATAGCAGCATTTGTCTAGCGCTTTATAAAGTACTTTTACAAATAAAGCAAGTAAAAAATTGTCATATTTTAAGCGATTGATGGACTAGTACAAACTAGTACTTCTCCACCCGAACTTTCTAAACCCTACACAAAATTCTTTCAGAAGAACGGACCGTTTATATATGAATAATACTAAGATTTCATCTCTCCGCACTTTCGATTTTTCTTTTACCTTTAATTAGAAGTATTTTTTTATTCAATTAACTTTTATTGTTTATAAGTACATAAGAAAACCGTTACCAAAAGGTACCTAAAAGTCATGATGCTTTTCTCCTTTCAGTTTGAAATTTATGTTTACTATCGAGTCAAAGAGACTATGCTCTGTAGGCAGAGCTCCTTAAGCAGAAACTAAACTTGACCCTCGAAGTATCAAACATGATTTCATCGCCCTTCTTTCATATTTATGTGATCATCTACTTGATTTTTTTAAGCTTGTGTCTTCTTTTTTTTCAAAGTTGTCAAATATTCCAACTTCCCTCAAGATCCATTGAGATTCTAATGATAGTTCTTACTCTCCTTAAATCCATGATTCTAATTGGATTTTTCAAGAGCCAATAAAATTGAAATGGGTTCTGCTTATGATGAAAGAGTATTACAATTTACACAATAACTATTAAGAAAAGTTCTGATAATATGACGTAGTCGTTGATTACTGCTAGGAAGTGTAAAGCTTACAGGAAAATAAATATAATTACCGAAAAATTCGTGTCTAACCATTTCAAACCTTTTATTACCCCCTAAGCTCCCCATTACGAAACTAAGATCTTCTAATTAACCTTAAGCACCGTTTGGTAATGCTTCTTTACAGCAAAAGAGGTGTTCATTTCGCACTTTTAAAAAAATAATTTTAAAAGTAAAAAAGCAAGAACATAATTTTAAGTACTTCAAAAAAACAAAAAATAGTTAGGCGACCGTCTGATGACACTTTTTTTTAAGCACTTTTTTGCTTCAAAATAAAAGTCGCATTTATGTTGCAGTTTAAAAAGGGCACATTACACTTTTGACCCTTTAGGTTTGGCTATATTTTTATGATGTCCATTAAGTTTTATACATTTATGATTATGGTTTTGAAATGTCATTCCCTTAAATTTTCCAGTTTGATTTCACAGAATTAGGTCAGTGTACATGACCTAAATTAAGTACAATATAGTCTTTTATCCAATTTAATTAATAATTCTTTTTTTTTTTTTATCTTTTTGGCTTTGCTTCCCCCCTCCCCCCCCCCCCCCCCCAAAAAAAAAATCCTCTTTAAATATTGCTTTTCTTTTCTCCCTCTCCACAAAAACTCATCTTTCCAAGAGTTATCTCAAGTCTCTACATTCCAACCACGGCCGCTTGCTCCAGCCAACGTTGACCTCTTCAGCCACCACTGCTCAATCCACTGCCACCAGAATATTCTCCATCCATCCCCACCACTACCATCCTCATCTCTGAGCACCGCTTCCCCAACTTCGCACCCATCTTCCAAGCATTGCTCCCCCAACTTGATGTTCAATTAAGATTTGATTTGATTTCGATTTTGGGTTCGGTAATGAGCTCAATTCTGGAATCAAATTTGGGTTTTGAATGTGGTGGTTGATGATGGGGGCTGTGCAATGGTTTTTGGGTTTGTTGGGTCCTCGCAAAGCTGAACATAATTCTCCATTTTCTTCGATACAATTCTGAAAATTTCCTCTTGAATATTCATCTATTCCTTTAGAGTGCATTTGGATAAGGATTCGATAAATTCATATAACTTAGAAATAATGAGAATTTGAAATTGTGAATTTTAAACTCATCATTTGCAACTTCGTTTTTTTATTATATTTTTTGAAATTGAAATTTTATTGATATAGTTTCACTTCGAAATAGAGAGATATATCTCATTCGGAAGGATTTACTAAAAAAAAAAAAAAAAAACCTCTTTAGGAGGTATTTTGAGATGCCATTATAACCCCCCCCCCCCCCCCCCTCTAAACCCCATTTTGAAATCCCATGAAATTTTACAAATTCATCTCCACCTTATCGATTAGAAACAGCCTCTCTGTATACAGGGATAAGGCTGCGTACATCTGATCCTTCCCAGACCCCGCAATGGTGGGAGCCTTCGTGCACTGAGCTGCCCTTTTATCTCTACCTTACCGAACAAACTTTTTCTCTTTTCATTAAAAGTATCTTTTTGTCCAATCAACTTTTTTTTCTTTTTCTTTTTTTTTTCTTCATAAAAAGTACTTAAAAGGCATTACCAAACGGTGTCTTATTGTTTTCTTTGATTTTTATATTTTAAGAGATCGGTTGACTAGGACCTCTCTACCTAAATTCTCTCTACCATCAATGAAATTCTTTTGAATGAAGAGATACTAGATGGGGATAAAGTTATATTCTTTCCATATTGAAAAAAATATGATTCTACTTTTTAGTAAAAGTACCTTTTTGACGCTTTTATTTATATATATACACAAAAAAAAAAAAAGTACTAAAAAAACTTTACCAAATAGTGCTTTAAAATAATTTAAATTTTCATGTCTTCTTCTCAATTTATCAATCCAAAGCAACATGTAGTGTAGAATACAAGAAAAAGTTAATATAACGTACCATACGAAACGCTTATGCTCGCTACTGTCTATTGTGGCTGATGCTCGGCCAAGTCCTACTGGTTTTTTGTCCTCTTCACCATCCAATTCTTGTGGTTCTTTGGCTGATGTTTCATGGCCTTGAGGCTGTGAATGATCGTTCTCCATATTCTTACGGAAAAAATCAACACAGTACTTCTCTTTTTCTTCCTCATCAGAAAGTTCTCCCCTTGCTAGCTTATCATATAGTGCAGCCTTTTTCTCCAAAGCTGCATAACTAGCTGAACCATCCTTGACAGCTTTGAGCTCAAGCTTGTCCCTGTAAACCCATTGGAAAGTCGAACATCATCAACAATGGCAAGAATAAAATGAATAGAAGAAAAAATAAACACTATTCAAGCCTTCATAAAATGCAATATACATGCATTTACATAAACATATATCTAATCATACTATATATAAAGGGAGAGCAAGGAGTAGATAGTTATTTTAAGTAAGGTTGGCTACATGAATTCGTTTATGTCATGGTGATCGATCAAGGGTTATCCCCTTGGTCAGGTTTAATGCCATCAAATCAATTCTAATAGTCTCGTCTCAAGTCTTCTTAGGTTTACCTCTCTCTAGTAGTCCCTCGCACTTAAATTTAATCGTATTTTCTCATTGGTGCTTCTTTGAGTCTTCTATGCATGTGTCCAAAATTGCAGACATGTCGAGTGCGCCAAGATCTAATGCAGGTTTATTACATGATGCACTAGTTTATTCTACAAATTCTTCATTGATTGAAAACTCATCTACTAAATTGCGGGTTTCCATCACAGTTTAGGAACCCCAAAATTCAAGCCTTTTTTGTCGTTTTTCAAGACTGTATCACGGCAATTAATTTTTTCCTTCTTTTTTTAAAACAATAATGAAAAAGAGAAATGAGAGAAGATATCAAAATATCCCTATTAAGTAAAAAAGGGCACCCCAATACATTAAGGCTCCCGTCATTGCAGGAAAATCATAAGCCTCAATCCAGGACTAGACACAAGCCCTCTTTGTGCTAAATTCGATATATTCCAATGTTAACAAAACAATATGCATCTGAATTCATGTAAACCTTAAAAGTAAGAGAATCAAACTCAGCTCATACAAACATCATCCCACTTTATTGCTTCGTTTGGAGGGGAGGGGAGGGGGGGAAAGTGAGAGAGGATTGTCTTTCTTTCATTGTCTTTGGATGCACGGTGAGGTATTTACTTTCCATTGAGTAATAAGTCTATTATACCCTTTATACACACACACACACACACACATATGCATATTGGAGATCAATATAAAAAAAAGTCTGATTTCCTTTCATTTTCTCTCTCCATTCTTCCTGACTCTTGATCTTCCCTCCCATTCCAAACAACAAAAAGGATCCCCTCCTCCCCTACCCCCCCTTACCCCCAACCCAACCATAGTGCAAGTCTGTAAGATACAATAACATAAATGACAAGATGCCCATAACTTGCGTCGTAAAATTCCTGAAGTAAATCAGCATTAATTTATGCAATCCCACATTTTCACTGATTCCACAACTCGAACACAATCTCAGGGCACCTAGGTCAAGACCTGACATTGTGCTAAAGAACTGACTCCCGTAATTCAAATTTCTATGATACACACACCAAAACTCTAACAGAAGTAAATTTGGGATCAATACCAACTTTTTGATTGATTTACATTTTGATGAAACAACAAAGACTCTAATTTCTATGAAATTCAACTTTTTCAAACATCTTAGGTGGCGCTTGGTTTCTACTTCCAATAAACTGGGATGAGAATTCTATTTCAATTTGGAGTATTTAGGGAATAGAAACATGTTTGGAAAAGACCATTGTCCTGAAATTGTTTCTTTTAATTTATAAGAACATAAGCAAAGAAAAGCATTTGGTTGCAACATTTGTTCTTGTTTTTCTCATCTCTTTGCTACGACTGCCGGCAGGGTGGTGGCAGCAATAGTTTTGTGAGAGTGAATAGGAATCACCATTTTTTTTTTCTCAAATTCTTAAGGAATTCAAAAAATATTCTCAAAACACTCCCAAAATTTCGGAAATAGAAATGTGTTTACCAAACATGTTTCTATACATTAATTGCAAAATTTTGGGAGCTGGAACAGAAATCAGGGAAGGGAAACAGTAACCAAACGGGGCCTTAGATACTTAGCATACATAAAACATATCTTTGTTTTCGAGTGTGTAAAGGTATATATCTGTTTATTTAAATTATTTCCTACCAAACTATCGATTGGCGTTGTATCAACAAATATTATCCAAGATTATATCAATGTCCCAATAATTTTAACTTTCAATTACAAGCTAAATATCCATACGATTATGCCAATGTTATACTATCAAAATTGCCACTTACTAGCAGAATAACCCTTTTCCAAAAGATTATATTAAATTCTAACAAACTGTGGCTAAGATGATACACATAAATGCAACAATTACTCAAATTATAGATTTTTTCCCTAATATTCATCTTCTATTTCTTTTGAGAAAACCTAATTGGTTCAACAATAGTTTCAATTTTAACCAATCGCAAAACATAACGGAAATGTAGATTTAGGGCACGAAGATTTATCATACTTGGCAGCGCGAGAGTCGACACCGGAATTCTTAACGGAGAAAGGATCGTGCGCGGAGATCTTCTGCTTAGCACGATGGATTTCCAGATGCTGGTCCGAATTTCGATGTACTATATCTTTTGCGAGACGTTTGGATTCTTCCTGGGATCTGTACAGTTGAGCCTTGAGCTCGAGAATGGATGAAGGACCAACGCCGGCAATCGACCGTTGCTTTTTGGGCATAATCGACGACTCCGTTAGCCATCCCAGCGACTCCACCACTACCCTCTTCTTCCCCCCGTGTTCCCCCTCTTCACCCATTCTCCCTCTCTCTCTATCACCGTCCCCTCTCTCTGTATATACAATAATATAGAGAGAGAAATTATCTGTGTAAGCTTGTGATTTCCTGCTCTTGGTTTCTGGAAATTTAGGGGATTTTGAGCTCGAGAGGAAGATTCAACTGGCAAGGATGAACCAATGTTGAAACTTGTACCAAACAAGGAATTGTACGGGTCGGGTAAATGGATCAAGCATGGAAAGGCCATCTCAGTTGGACCCGGCCCAGTTAATTTAAGCAAGTTACATCCCTAAATTTAACATGGTAAGTTATTTTGGCCCAAAAGTCCATCATTACTAGGGGTGTTAAAAAAAAGCCGACAAACCGAAAAACCGAACCAAACCGATTAAAAAAAATCGAAAAAAACTGCCCTGCAAAAAAAACCGCCAGGATCGTGAACCGCGGTTCACACCGAACAGCACCGACCCCCCCAAAATGACATCATTTTGGGGGTTTATATATATAAACACACGCACACTACATGATAGAAACCCTAGCCGCTTCTATCTTCACTTCGGACTCCTCACACCAAAACGTCCTCACTCCTCTCCTTCCTCTCTCTCCTTCCAGCTGAACCCTTCACAACTTTCGTCGCGATGACTTCCTCCTCCCAGCTGTATCGTCGTTGTCTTCCTCCTAGCTGCGAAAACAGATCGCAACCCTAAATCGCAACCATCGCAGCCCCAATCGCACCATGGCAAATCCGTCGCAGAGGTTCTCATTCCACGCTCGTCAAATCGCTACGTTCGTTGTTGCTGCCTTGTAGCTTGCAGCTTTCAAATCTTCCATGGCCGTTACAGCTCTCATATCCTCAATCGCCGTCGCAGATTCGACTTCGTCCTCACAAATCCGTCGTCGCCTTAGCAGATCTGGTATGTTTTCTTCATTTTCTCTCTATTTGTTACCGATCTCAAATCCTCCATGAAACTTGTTTTCAATTTTTGTATTGCTGGTTTCTATTTCTGTTTTCCTGTTTGATTTTTTCTTAGCTTGCTGTTCTTGTTTCTTGGCTAAAAAAAACCGAAACCGCCTCGAATATCGCCTGAAAACCGCCGTTCGGTTAATTCAATGTATAGACACCTAACCGTCAGGGAGCGATTTCCAACATAGAGAAACCGAGGACCTCGGTTCAGGGACCCAAAATCACCAAAACCGCATCAAACCGCACCGTGAACACCCCTAATCATTACTCCCCCTATATATAGATATTGAGACCCCGTTTGGTAACCATTTTCATTCCAGAAATTCTCATCTCATTCCCAAATTTTTGGGATTTCTGTTTAACAATAGCGTTTTGTAATTTTTGTTCTCGTTCCCATTTCATTCTCATTTGAAAATTGTGCTTACATTTTTCTTAAGAAATGAGAAACAGAAAAAAGTTGTTTCTCATTATTCCCATCCCATTCCCAAAATCACTGTCACTGTTCATCTGCTGTCTGCCGCCGTCCGCCGCCGTCACCATCCCCGGTCACCGTCGCCGCCGATCGTCCAGCCACAGTCACCCACCCGCCGGCCACCGTCAGGCCAAAAAAATAAAATAGTTTAGGATAAAATCGTTACCAAACGCGATTTTGTTCCCAAAAAAAAAAAAAAAAAAAAAAAAATTATCGTTACCAAACGCGATTCTACTCCCAAGAAGGAAACAAAATTCTCATCTCATTCCATTCTCATCCCACTACTAAGATGGGAACAGAAACGATTACCAAACGCCACCTGAAAATCTTTAAAATCCAAACACCAACTATTTCAAAAAATACATATACTTACTTATAAATAAGGCATCTCAACTGGAGTTCTGTTGAAATTAAAAAAAAAAAAGTGTTTTTTTTTAATTGAACTGAAATTTATAGGGTCCATCTTAATTAGGGAATTTGATTATTTGGTTCTCAAAAGATAGCATATTGAAAATGGTCTTCCAAATGTCTACATTAAGTTTTTAATCCCCGTAACCTTCTTAGAATTTAGTCTTTGGTCATTGTTCCTTATTTGTGTTATATTTACAATTTATTTTATTCTATTAAAAAATGTAATAGTTACTTTTTTAAAAACCACCAAATCACCATAATCATTCAACGCGATTCACCGTTAATAGAAATTAAAAAAAAAAAAAAACCAAATTAATTTACGAATTTTTTTTTTTTAACGATATGAATTTCGATTTTTTAGGTAACTTTTTGTTAATTTGTGAATGTTCATGTTTTTTAAAAAATGGAGATCAAATTTGTTTGAACAAATTCACAATATGAACATTTACCAAAACAACTACCAACATTTATTTAAAAACGATATGAACATTTGCAAAAAAAAAAACTAAACAAAATCAACACAGAACAAATTTATGATATGAATGTTCATCAAAACAACTACGAACATTTACCATTTTCTCAAATACATTTATCAAAAACATTGATATAAACTTTCGCAAAAATATTAAACAAAATCAACACAGAACAAATTCACGATATGAACGTTCACTAAACTAACTATGAACATTTATAAAAAAAAATCGATATGAACATTTGCAAAAAAATGAAACAAAATCTACAAAGAATAATAGAACAACAAACGTGAATATGAACATTTAACAAAAAAATTGATATGAACATTTGCAAAAAAAAAAATGAAACAAAATCAATATCGAACAACAAACGTGAATACGAAATATTTACCAAAATGATCAAACATGAATAATCACAGTTAATAAACCAAACTCTACAAAATCACAACCGCAACACCAAAATTAAACAATGAACATTTAACAAAAAAACAAAACATAACAAAACCTCTTAACATTCTCATATACCAAAACATTACACAAATCACAGAGCTGAACATTCACATAATCTGGAAATTCTCAGATCTAAAAAATCACAGAGCTGAACATTCATATTTACCAAAAATCAATAAACGACCAACAAATCAAAACGAATGATTCACCAAAATAAGGATGTTCACATAACACATTCACTGCGATATGAATATTTACATGGAAACAAAATCAACTCAACACATCACAAAACTGAAAACATTCACATAAATCTGAAATTTTTTAGATCTGAAATAATATGAACGTTCACCAAAACAATTACGAACATTTACAAAAAAAAAAATCGATATGAATATTCGCAAAAAAATTAAACAAAATCAACACAGAACAACAAACGTGAATATGAATATTTACCAAAGAAATTAATATGAACATTCAAACTTACCAAAAATCAATAACCGACAAATCAAAACGAATGATTCACCAAAACATAGATGTTCACGAGATCTGAAATTTTCCGCGTCATAGAGATCCTCGAATCAAATTGAATCGAGAAAACGAACACCTACCTCAAGCGTCGGTTTCTCAAATATAAACAAATCGATCGATCGAAAACTGAGGATGAACAGATCCGACATGTTTGCAAAAATTCAGCGTGTTTCAGTTAATTGGTCGTCAATGGATGATCGATTCGGCGGCGGTGGTCGTGGTTTGCTGCAATCGTCGGCTGTGGCGGCATAGGCGATGGAAGTCGAATAGGTGTGCCGATGGTTCGCACGCGGTTGTTGTCGGTCGTTCGGTGATTGAGAGAGCGTTTTCGTTCGTCATCTTCGTGTGCAGGCTCGACGATAGTTGGGCAACAATCGTTCAACAGCAGTGGTTGGGTTGCAATCAGTTTTGGCATCGAGACTCGAGAGGGGGATTGGGAGAGGCGGCTGATCAGGAATGAAAGATACAAGGGTTTAGAAAGTTAGGGTTTTATGTGTATATGCAAGGGTATGGTTGTCCATTCATTTTGTTTTAATTTTGAAAATGATTTTTCTCTAACAATATTTTTAAAAAGGTTAAAAAAATAATCTTTTTCAAACACAGGTTAAATGAAGAGAGAGAGAGAGTGTGTGTGTAGAAAAAAGCCTAAACAATAAAAATCCCTCTTAATTAAAGTCTTGCACATGGGTTTTGTGGTAAAAATTCCTAAATTAGGCAATGATAAAATTAACTAGTGCATTCCCATTTGGTTGTGGTTTTCTTTCTCTGTTCCCGCTCCTAAAATTTTAGGATTAAAGTATAGAATCGCATTCAATAAACATATTTCTGTTCCCAAAAATTTTGGGAGTAATTTGGAATAATTTATGAATTTCTTAAAAATCTGAGAAACAAAAAAGTATGTTGAATCCTATTAATTCACACAAAATTATTT
This sequence comes from Eucommia ulmoides, assembly GCA_016647705.1. Taxonomy (NCBI): domain Eukaryota; kingdom Viridiplantae; phylum Streptophyta; class Magnoliopsida; order Garryales; family Eucommiaceae; genus Eucommia; species Eucommia ulmoides. The sequence goes on along the minus strand of CM028337.1, from coordinate 40,774,641 downwards.
CCACCACTACTTCGTCAGCAAACACCACTCCTAGCCATCACCAGCCCGCCGGCTACTACCATCACCAGCCCCCCACTCACCACCACCACGCCGACCACCATATATTTAAAGGGAAAAAATAAATATTGCAACCAAATATGTTTTTTGTTTCTGTTCTCATAAATTAAAATAAATAATTTCAGGACAATGGTCGTTAACAAATATGTTTCTATCGTCAAAATACTCTAAAAATGGAAACATAATTCTCATTCCAATTTTTCTAAAATGGAAATATAATTCTTATTCCAATTTTTTGGAAGTAGAAACGTAAAAGCATAAACACTAACGCCACCTAAGTTACTCCAAAATTAGGATAAATAAAATTTAAAAATATTTAAGGGAAGACCATATAACAAGAACTCCACTTCTAAATTACATAGGACAAGAAGAAAATTAAATAAAATCAAACATACTATTTTCTCCAAGGTTTTCATAAACAAACTTTATTCATATATATTAAAAAAAATTACAAATTTATCAAAACTTTTATACAAAAAAACAAAAAATACACAATATTGCATATTTTTGTTCCTTCCACACACACAAAAATATACATGCAACACTTTCAAACCAATTAAAAACTTAATTTGTACATTATTATAGTAGTAAAAATGCTAAGTCATCCCAAAATAAGTGACCGGATTCATTAAAGTGATAATACAGTATAACTATATTATGCATTTAATATATGTATCGCACCGCTGATGCGTACAATTTTTATTTTTTATCCCCATTTTTCACTCTTCAAGGGGGATTAAATCATGTTAGTTGAAATAATTTCCTCAGAACATTGGTTTGTGCAAAATAACTTCCCAAAGCATTGTTCTTCCTACAAGGTTGAGTCAACACCACCTCCCCCTTCTCATTATTTTCCCTTGGTTGGGGAAGAACTTGAAGATGGGGTGTGTTTGGTTCATGGCCCAAAATGATTCCTTGTTGGTTTATGTAATCCCACTTGTCTTGGAAGAGGTAGCAAATAGCCATGAGAGTGAGTTGTGATGTGAATAGGATGATCCAAAGGGCTATGCTTCTTGAAGTCCTCTTTTGGAATGCCATTAAGCCTGTGTAGGTGTTGATTATCCCAGCCAAGGATAGGGTTGTTCCAATTATCCAATGGGAGAAGTACCAAATGCTCCTTCCTTTACATCCTCTACACACCACAAAAAATACGGGTTAATTTCAATAAGTTGGTGTTTTTATTTGGGTTAGTTACACTTTGCGGCCTGTAATTTGATTGAATTATACTATACACTTATAGTAATTTTTTCATCACATATTCCCTGTGTTTCAAACTAAAATGCAACAGTTGTATATTCCATTAAAATTAACAACAAACATAAAAAAATCAAAATTAATAAATTATTTAATATTAATTGATATTTATACCCACGGATCAAGTCGGACAAAATTCATTTGTCTTGTTTTTTCCTTTCTTTTATTTCTTGAAGTCGGGTCGGATTGCGTATAAGAGTAATTTTGTCATTTTACATAATTTTGTTAATATTTAAAATTGTACTCAACTCTGAACCACAAGGAGGTAAATGATGAAAAAATAGCACAAAGGTGTAAAGTGCAATTTGGTCAAACCACGTAGAGCAAAGTATAAAAATAACAAAAATACCCCATTTTTAGTGTAGTTTATGTATAGATATGTAAAAATATATACATATTAGCCCCTAAAATTTAGAAAAAAAATTTGAAATTACCACTATGTTTTATATTTGTCCCCCTAACACCCAAATCTTACTCCTGCCACTGGTTATCAAACAACAACTATATTTTTAACTTTCTCAATTAAGTTCCTAAACTTTTGGGTGTTGCTATGATTGATGTTTGGTGATTGTGGGGGCGACAGGGTGGTGGTGGTGGTGGTGGAAAAAGAAGAGATAGGAGATATAAAATGCCAATTAAAATTTGAGGATTCAGTTAAAAATAATTAAAAATTTAGGGTTAATAATAATTATTATTATTATAGGGGAGCGTTATTAGCGTACTCGAAACATCCATTAATTTGCACAAAAAACATTATTATTTATCTCTAGGGTTTTTGGAGCGAAAATAATATTTTCCTAATAACACCGAAAGAGAAATTATCACTGACACACTCTGTATTTAAGATAATTATCACAATAATTTTTATCTTTGGTCAATATCACGGACATTTATTGCCCGAGAAATGATGATCAATTATCTATTTTTCTTTTATCTTTTAACAATAAAATACCATAAAAATAAAATAAAGACAATTAATATTTTAGCTATTTGGGTGGTCCATTATTACGATAAAAAAAATAAAGGATATCTGTGGTATTTATTAAAATATAGGGAATTATGGTGGCATGTGTCTCTAAGATGAGGTGTCATTGCTAAATTCCTATAAAATAAGAAGAAGAAAGAATAGGGACATGGGAAATTAAAATGAAATTACCTATTTGGCCTCCGAAATCCAATAAAGACTTGAACCCAAATGGCACCATAAAGGGCAAGCCCTACTCTTTGGTGGCTGTTGTTGAATGAGTTCTCAAAGTTCTTGATAGATAGGATTGCTCCAGCAGTGGCAAGAAGCACTGAAATCGTCTTTAACAACCACAAAATTCTAGCTCAATATACACACACACACACACACACATGCACACACATAAATTGCATTTTATCCTATGTTGGTTGTGGAAGAGACTGATAATCAAGTAATAAGTGTGAATCTCATAAGTTAACTTTTGAGGTTACGAGGTGCTCAAAATCACTCTATACTGGCATCAAAACCCAAGTTACATTTCTGACCCAATAGCCACAGAGAAAGAGATCGATTGGTCGATGGTTAGTTGAACCAAAGGCATGATGTGTTAGGGAGATTGTTGGATTTTATCTCACACATTGGACGTGGAAGGTGTTGGTAGTCATATTATAAGTGTGAGGAAAGACTCACTTCAAGAGTTAGCTTTTGGGATTGAGAGAGACCCAAGACGACCTTACAATTTTTTAATTTATAAGTGCAAAAAAATTGTAGGAATAAAAGAATTGACCAATTAAATAAAAATGTAACATTTAAGAGGAACAAAGATATAATTTTATTTTATCGTCTTAGAGATGGAGGTCCGAAATTTTGGTATAAGGTATTTCCGTTAAAAATGTTAGATTAATAGAGATATTATATTATATGAGATTATAATAGTTTAAATGTTGTTTGATATCAATTGTTGGATCTAAAATTGATGAAACAATTAAAAATACTTAAAATATAAAATTATTAATTATATTTTTAGAAAATAATAATGCTAAGTTGCAAATAGTTCACATAGCACTAAGTTTAAATTGTGCTTGATTTTTAGTTAGTTTAGTTTAGCATTTAATCATTCCACCACCAAATCATAGTGTCACTGGAAAAATGTGTTGGGGGCCCAAATGTTTTTTCTCTAGAAAATGCATATGTTATATTGATCTTTAAATTTATAAATATAAACAAAATAAAATAAAATAATAATAACAAAAATAACTAATAAACTGTATAAAATTTAAATGATATAAAATATAATTTAACTCAACTGTTATTAAAGCGGAGATGTGAAATTTTAGACGGAAATCATTTTAAATATTTCATCAATTCATCTCATTATTTCACTTAAATTAATTCAAATCCTTAATAAAAAGATATTAAAAAAAATAATCATGATTTTCTTTTTGTACTATAAAGTGTTTCTAAATCAGATTATGCGTATCTTGACTAATCATCTCAACCGACAATCTTAAAGGACACATCTTGCCACATCGGTACAATACATTTAAGATTAAATTTAAGATTTAAGTTTATATATATATAATTTACCTTTTCATTATTACAAAGTTAAAGCCCGCCATAATTATGTTGAACCAAAAAAAATCAAACTTTTAATCATAATCGCGTCTGACTCTAAAGAGGCATGATAATTTCCTCATGTAAAAAATTATTTTATCCTCCCAAAGTTTGGCTCAATAACACTTTTTACCCCATAAATTTTAACCATTGCATATTGCACTCCAAACTCTCAATTGCAGCATATTGCATCCAAAAGTTCATCAAATCTGTAAAAAATTCGAATCAAATTGCAAGAACCTCACTAGAAATGCTATTTTGACAATTCACAAACTTCGAGTTTGGGGTGGGATTGCGTTGTAATTAAAATTCAGGATGCACCCAAGAAGTGTTAGTCTAGTTGGCAAAAGAAGGTATTTTTTTTTTTTTTGTCAATCAGGGTTTGACTCTCTTGGAAACACTCAAGAAATTAAATTTTGAATTTAATCTTAAATGAACTAGGCCGATGTACGTGAGGGAGTGCTCTCTTAAGATCATTGGGGGAGGTGATTAATTGATGTGTATGTAAGTTAGCCCGGACACACCTTACCATAAAACCGAAAAAAGAAAAAAAAAAAAGGGTTCAGGATGCGATGTGCAAAAGAGTGAAAAATTGAGGGATGCAAAAACAAAATAATTAACAGTGAAAGATGAATAGGGGCAACCTGCAAAATGGAATGGAGATAGAATAGAGCCTTAAGCCTTGTTTGGCTGCAGTTTTTGGACATTCTGATACTAAGTATCCCAATTGGCATTAAGAACCCCATGGAAGCCCATAAGAGAATCCCATGAATTGTGATGTCTATTGTCTTTGAAGAACTCTCCTGCACCATAAACCCTATTTTCAGATATGTGAGTGTGTGTGTGTGTGTGTGTGTGTGTGTGAGAGAGAGAGAGAGAGAGAGAGAGAGAGAAACTGACATTTTGATGAGAGGCCTTGTGGCTGATGGATTTGCTGTGTGCTTCGGATGTGAATCCTACAAAAGGTAGAAGAACAAGAAGAAAAGAGGTTGGAAAACACTTCTGAAATAAGAACATTTTCTTTTTTTCTTCTCTCCAAACAGAGTATGTATGTGGGGAAAGGAACACTACAAAATAAAGAGAGCTTGAGGTTCTCATTTATAGCTTTATGGTAAATTACGAACTTTCTTTCTCTCTCTATATCGCCCATGCAACCTACTTATCTATTAACATTGATCTAATCCATATAGTTCAAAATGCTTAAGGCAAGATAATTATAGAGTGGTCTTGGTTTCTCTCAATCTCAAAAACTAGCTAAAATGTATTCTCTTACGCTTATAACTTGACCACCGATCCCTTATTCGATATGGGATAAACCCAACAAATCTCTCCCTTATACATCAGACTTTTGTTCAGCTAATCCTCAACCAATCTCTCTTTTTAGAATTATTGGACTAGAGTTATTATAACTTAGACTCTGATACCCATGTAGGGTGGTTTTGAACCTCTTTTAAATCTAGAAGCTAACTTAAGAGATAGACTTCCCCTCAAACTTATAACCTGACCACTAACCCCCTTTCACATTCGATGTGGGATAAATCCAATAGTATTTTATCAGAAAATCTTTTATAATTCTTCCAATGTGGGATTTCACATTGTCCCCAATTCAAATATGTGGCGTCTTCGTCTGGTTAGCCCAATTCGTCCTCTTGATTAGTGGTGGTGTAGATAGCAACCTACAAATAAACACATGGTATTTAACTCGGGACCTCTACCCTTCTCCGAAACCTCTACTTCTCTATCAACAATACCACAATACCGTTTTCAGACCAGGTTTGACTTTGATACCATTTGTAACGCCACACGCAGTCCATTGTCCTAGTAATTTTTGAATCGAATCCATCTGTCTCAAGTTGCTTAAACCAAAGTTCTTGTAATAGCCTACATGATATTTTAAATATCAGATAATCTTTACTAGTATTTTCGATATGGGATCTCACTCTCCATCTCTTCCCAATATCTGTTTAGAGTGTTGTAGAAACTTTAAATTTGATTTCTCAAGTCAATTATTTATTTAAAAAAAAAAACCAAACTTGTAATTTAAAATCTTTAAAGTACTATTCCCTCACCCCATACTTCATGCTATTTTGGATAATCAAAAGCAAGGGATCCTCCAATCAAACCCTCCACTGTTTTTTCAAGATGTAGCTATCTGTAGCTTGGAAACTTCGAGAATGTTTTCCAAGGTCCGCTTATGATGCTACAAGAGAGGATGTTGATTAAGAAGTACCAAACCAGTAGAACTGGATATGAAAATTGAAAATCCCTCAAAGCATTAAATTTTTCCTCTGGTTATTTTTCCATGGAAGGATTATGACTAATGAGCTCCGAAGCTGATGGTCCAATGATGTATTGGTGTTATTTTAGAGATGAAAGGGATCTAGGAAATTTCAAAAATTTAGAAGGATAAAAATAAAGAGGTAATTGAAGGAATTGTCCAAGATCTATCTTTAGTGGCTTACAAAATATCCCACCTTCACAAGGATTTTTTGGAAGCTTTCTATCCAACTAATAATTCTCAACGGATAAGCGAAAATCAAACTTCTAACTGGACTTTTCCTGATACATGTTTCTTTTAAGCTTAACACAAACCGATGTGCAAAAGGGAATCCGGGTCTGGAAGGCTTTAGAGGACTTCTCAAGGACCACCTCGGCGTTTGGAAATTTGGTTTCTACAACTATCTAAATTACTATAACAGCATGGAAGGTGAGATTAGAGCAATCCACAAAGGAATCACAGTGGCGATAAATAAAGGGTATCATCGGGTGATCGTTGAAATAGATGCAAAATAAGTTTTCAAGCTAATCACGAAAGAATGTCCGGTCTCTCTTCAATTCAAGGTGTTGATTGATGACTGCAAGACGATAATGTCATAAAAGAATTACATCATTTACGTGACGCCGAGAGAGAATAACAGATGTACGAACCATCTCGCCAAGAGAGGAACGGAATATAAAGAAGAATTTATGTTTTTTTTTTTTTTTTTGGGTTATTCGGTAAAGTATGTCCAAGACAACTTACGCGCACCTCAACTAATTACCTCAACTTGAAGACATGACAGACTTTTTATTTACAGAAATGAAATTGAGAGTCCATAATTTCATTTTCTTCATTTATTAAAAAATAAATATATGCATATGTAGAGCCTTCCATGATGTCCAATTAGGGTGATGACAGAGTGTCCCCATCAAGATTTCCTCTTGTATTTCAAATGGCAAAATCAAACTGATTATTACAAACAGACCACACCCTTTAGCAATAATCTCAATTTAACACTTCCATTTTTATTTTTACATTTATTATATTATTTCAGCTTTTTGCACTTTGTACACCTAAAATTTCAGAGAAACCTCATTATAAACCCTGTCCTTTCAATTCGAACACATTAAACCTTAAAGTATCCAAATTATGTCAAGTCAGTCATTACGTCATTTTTTTATGATGAAATTCAACACCGTGGGTGATTTTGTATTTGACACGTGATTGATTTCTGTCTAAAAATTACGAAATGACTGATTTGATACGATTTGAATGCTTCAAGGTTTTATGTGTTCAAATTAAAGTTACAAGAGTTAAAGTCATATTTTTTCAAAACTTCAGGGTACAAAATGCAAAAATCTCTTATTAATTTATTAAAGTCACTCATAATTTTTATGGGATATGGTAGGCATACAAAAAGTGTTATCATTGTAGAAGCCTTCGCATTTTTACCATCCGAAAGACAGAATATAGATGGATAGATAATTAGGTACTCATAGAATATTACTAAATCACTGATTAGTACTAAAACACATTATTTCTAAAGACATAAATCATTAAAAAAAAATGTTCTTGTAATGGAAGATTAACAATAGCACCAACCCTAATCATATAAGAGTAAATAATATTTTCGGTCCTTATTTTAGTGAGTGTTCTATTTAGTCCTTCAATTTTAGAATCAAACAATTTGGTCCCTTAAGTTTACAAATAATGTTTATTGGTTAGAAAGCAAAATATTAGAATGGATGAAAAAAAACCTAGCATATAATTGGTGCATAAATCCCCCCCATATGCCCTTTTTTGTTCATTTACGGACTATTGTACTTTTTTGGGACGATTGAAAATTGTATTGTGGGTACGATTAATTGTGAGGATGGAGTTAACGAAAATTTGTGTGAATTAGATTCGTGTTTCATATCAATCACTTGAGAATTCTCAAAATATTATATAAGTCAAATGAATTATTCCACTTGACACAATATAACTTGTTCCAATTTTATTTATTATCTTTGATCTGGAAGTCACATTTTTCTTTTCTTGGGCAATACCTCTCAACAAGATTGATCTGTTTGGATTTTGGTGGCCATTTTGGGACATTTATGGTGAAGGGATGAGCTTGAAGAGAATGAAGAGGATGAGCTTCAATTTTAAATTGCAACCGCCTAAGAATGTGAATGAGATGTCTGGCTTGGTAAAATGACCAAAGGACATAAAGTGTAAAGTACAAATTAGTGTTGCAAAAGGCGTCATCGCGAGGGGCGTTGAAACCTATTCTAGGTGGGGATATTGTAACTTGTCCTGGGCTAAAAAAATACCTATATATATAATAGAAAAATAATAGTAGGAAAAAAGTAAAAGATGGCAAAAAAAAAAAAAATGGACAATAGATAAAAAAAAATATATATCTTATTATAATACTTAAAAATAGAAGATAAACTTTTAGAATGAAGTATGACTAATTTATCTACTCTCCTTACTCTTATCATATGAATGGTCAAGATCTTCTCTTTCCATTACCAATAATATTAAATGAATAAAAAACTATTTTCAATTCCAATTAATAACATTGAAAATGAATAAAAAATTACTTCCAATTTCAATTCCATAATAAATAAATTATTTTTAATTAATAATTATATTTATTTATTTATTTATTTTTATTTTGTTTTGTTTTTTATTATCAATTCGAAATTTCATTCTTTTTAAAAATATATATATATTCATAATATTGGATTTAAAAACAAAAATCATTCAAAAAAAATTATTTTTTAATTAATCATTCTATTTATTTATTTATTTTTGTTTTATTATTATAATCAATTCGAACTTTCATTCATTTTTTACAAAGAAGAAATATTCACAATATTGATTTTTTAAAAATAATTAAATTAATTTTTATTCAAAAAAAAGGATGAATCTTGTGGGCTAAAAATGATGGTCCATCAAATATATTATTTTTCCCCAATAATCTATTTTAGCATTAATCTTATCCTAAATGAATGTATTTTTTTCTCATAATTGAAAAAAAAAAATGGGTTTGAGCATTTCATAAATTTAAAATATTAAATCCAAATTTTAAGATTCACTATTTATCCAATTCACTTTGTGCATTGATTTTTTAAGAAAAACCAATAATTATCTCAAAAGTTAAAAGTCATCATACGCCACAAGAGTTATTTTATTTTTATATGAAAATTACAGTTATTTTAATAATTTTTGATTCATAAGAAAATTATTATATTAACGTGAAATACATTGACTAAAATTTTAAGTTCGTATAATATTAAAAAAAAAATTATGTCCATACAGTCTACTAGCTCATAGTAATTTTATAAAACTTGAAAAACAAGAAATAAGTTAATATTTTTTTTTTGGTTCCGAGATCAGAAACCAATTTTGCCATTTCATAATTGTGATTTTTATTTTTTTTATTTTTTATTTTATGGCTTCTAATTTCTATTATGTTTTTTTTAAACGGGTTTTGTTAAAAAAAAAAAATGTAGGCATTCGATCAATTTTATTAAGAGTATCAAATGATAATATCATGAGAAAGAAAATACATTTTCTATTGGTTTAACATCTAAATAGTAAACAACTATTTTCTATTATCATAAACAAACTTAATATGATTTTTTTTGTCTAAACTCGCGCATTGCGTGGACTAAAACTAGTATGATAAGTTATTAAAAAAGTAAAATAAAAAAAAAATCTATAGGTTAATAGAATATAATTAAATAAAGATGCAAGTATCACTTGGGAAGATAAATAATCCTGACCCTTGAGTATGTTTTATAGTTATATTTTAATAATAACTTAAGTTATATTAAATACTAATATTAATCAAAACCTCAAAATAATTTAATTTTTAATTTATTAAAAACAAACGCGCACACACACATTAGGCCTACGCCCAAAGCCTTAGAATTCACTAAATTTTTACTCCAACGGCTCCCTAGAAGCCTAAGACTTGCCCAAAGAGCATTTCACCCCATTCATGATGCAAACTCCCAGAAGCCTAAGACATGCCCAAATAGAGATGTCAATTCAACCCGAGCCGACGGGTAACCGAACCAAACTGAACCAACCGGTTCGATTTTGAAACTAATTAAATAGTTTTGGTTACAATTTTTGTTTTGGAATTGAAAACTGAAACAATTTTGGTTTTAATTTTACGATATTAACCGTGAAACGAATTTGCATAACCAAACAGCGTAATCGAACCACGTAACTGATATTTTAAATATATTTTTACTATATATATTACCCTTACTTTTTTTTTTTTTTTTTTTTTTTTTTTTTTTTTTTTTTTACAAGTTATAGGACTAATTGGGTTAATTTTACGATTTACATAATTTCTTTAGGTATTTTAGTTTTGTTTTTGTTTTATAAGTTTATTTATTTTTATAAGTTATAGGATTAATTGGGTTAATTTTAGACTTTTCATAATTTCTTCTAATATTTTAGTTGCGTTTTAATTTATATATGAAAAACAACGACTCGCAATGGTTTTGATTTTGATTTTGATTTTATATAAAATCTAAAAAAAATAATTAACAGTTTTGCAATTTTAGTTTTGCATAAAATTAAACGGTTCAGTTTTAAAATTATTTGTTGATCCCAAGATTTTGATGGACAATTATGTGTTGATATTTTTTGTGGAACTAACGAGTTTATTAAGTGTTTTAATTTAAAGAGTTCCAATCAAGATAACATCATGAAAAAATTGTGACGGATGCAGAGACAACCATTAAGAAATTGAAGATTTTAAAGAATCTAGGTGAAAACAACTAAAAATCATTTTTACTCTTAATGTATCCCGATTAGGATCACACACAACATAAATTAAATGATTGATATTTATGTGTGTTTATAATAGGATCCTAATTAGGTTCAATTATTTGCTCCAATGTAAATTTGAAAAAGAAAAATTGACCTAAGCAAGATTAGTTTTTAAAATCGATTAATAGTGTCAATTTAGTTAACCGAAAAAAAGAAATCGGTTAAAGGGTAAAAAACGTTAAAGTTTTGGAGTTAAAATAATTTGAGAGAAGGAGTTCCAACAGTGATTGGTCAACCGACCATGAATGATCGATCAAATGATGGGCAAGGGCTGGAGAATTGGAAAGTCTCTGAATTGATCGGTCAATCTATCAAGGGAGATCGATCAACGGATGGCCGATAGCTAAACTTTCTATATCGATCGGTTGACTGACCATCGATGATCGGTCAATAGACCATGGCCGAAATTTGGCCTGAGTTTGCATCCTATATTGATCGGTTAACAGACCCATGGGGATCGGTCAACCGACCGGTGTTTGAGAAATGACTTGGGTTACAACTTGAAATATTGGTTGACTGATGGCCTATGATCGGTTAACTGACTGTGTTATTTCAGATTTTGAGGATTTCGAGGAACTATTAAAAAACGAAGCCTTTTTTGGGATATTTGAGCGAGATATTATAAGGATTTGGATATATTAATGATGTGATACACTTATTTTAATATCTCTATAGATATGGTATACTTATATTAAGTGTTTCTCAATTTCATCTATTTAATACTTCCTATCCTTTCAATTTGAGAATGAGAAATAATTTGAGAACTAAATTGAATGATTTAAAAGCCATATTTAAGTGAAATTGACTAGGATTAAATGGTATTGATATATGGAGTCTATATGTGCATTTAAGGGTCATATATTTTGAGAACTAGCAGTTAGAAGACTTGTTTTAAATCAGTTTATATAGACTTGCGTTTTTCACATATCAAATTATCATATCTATCAAGAACTTTCAGTTCGTGAGCTTTGTAAGAGTGATTATTCTGAGATTACATCGAGTGATTAGTGTGTGCTCATTTTGTGAGAAAAGTTCTTGAGAAAAAATGCTTAGTGTTTTGGCTTTATTTATCTAAGCTGTCTTGCGATTTGTTTTCAATCTTTCAGTGTTTTCTAGGTGAGATCGTTTCAAGATTTTGTTCTTTATTGTGATTATATATTATTATTGCTTGGTTGGATATAAGATCTTGTGAAATCGTTTTTTAAAATCTAAAAGTATACAAATTCGTTGAAAACGATTTGTGTGATAATCTGATTACGTGCTCAATTTTGTGCTATCAATATTATTTTTATAATCAGATTTTTATTTCCTCGTGTAAAATTCTATCACTAGTAAATTTGGGACATTAATTGAGTTAAATTAATTTGAAGTGGTAGAAGCTCCGAGTGGGAAGAAACTTCTCGATTTTTGTAATTGATGAGTTTGTGCGGATTAAACATTGTTGAGAGTATCTACTCAGGGGTAGCAAGGGTTTCATTCTCTTCCGATAAATAGATTGAGGTTTAATCTTTACCTAAGGTACAAAAATGTTAGGTTACTATTTTTCTTTGAAAAGAATTAGGCGTGATCTTCTTGATTAGAATTAAAATTGTGTGAATTATAATGGTTTCATCCTTATCAGTGAAAATGATACTTGGAGTGTTTTTGGTGATGTTTGATTCTTTTTCTAAGGTATAAAAGAATTAGATTGGTCTTTAATCTGTTGAAAAGATAGAAATTATTCGTTAGCCTTTGAAAAAAAAAATTAAAAGTTGATTCTGAGCTTATAAAAGAATTACTGTGTAAAGGTTTGGTTCCTACTTATTAAAGAAATCTAGTGATTTAGTGGGTGTGGATATCCGTGGGGCTCGGAGGACTGGATTAGCCAAGATTAGCTTGGTGTACTGCAATGTTGATTTTTTTTATTTCTTGTTGTTTGGGTGTGCACCTAGATTTATACACTTATCCGCTGCTATATAAATATACTAATTAATTTAGGATTAAATTAATTATTTGAATATTTAAGTATTGAAATATAAGAATTTGTTTTAATTATTATTACTACCCAATTCACCCTCCTCTTGGGTAAATCACTAGGCCAACAATTGGTATCAAAACTAGTTTAGCTCGGTACACTAGCTAACAGAAATCACATGGCGCACCTGATAGGCACACTAGGTGAGGGGCATTCTATGCACCGACCACCTTTATTTGCAGGTGAAAATTATACATTCTGGAATAACAGAATGATTTCATTTCTTTAGGACACAAATTAGGACGTATGACTAGTGATTGAGGATGACCCATTTGTCCCTATGGAAAATGGAGTTGCCAAGAAGAAGAAAGAGCAACTAACCACTTATGATAAACAGAAGTTTTCCATTAATTCTCAGTCTATTAACATTTTATTTTGCTCTTTAGATGCTAACAAATATTCCAGGGTTTTAGGTTGCAGATCGGCGAAAGAAATGTGGGACAAATTGCAGATTACCCACGAAGGAACTAGTAGAGTAAAGCAGTAAAAAATCAATGCCTTAATCCGACAATTCGAATTATTCAGAATGGGTGAAGCAGAATCGATTCAAGAGATGTATACACAATTTAACAATATCTGCAACCATTTTGTTGGCCTAGTGAAATACCCAAGAGGGGGGGTGAATTGGGTAATTAAAAATATAAGAGAAAAAAATACTTTAATAACTCAAATAATTAATTTTAATCCTAAATTGATTATTATCTTTATATTACAGAGGAATTATAAAATCAACTAGGTGCATACTAAACAACAAAAATAAATAAAGTAAAGATTGCAGCACACCAGAAATTTATACTTGTTCACCAAGCTACTCTTGACTAATCCAGTCCTTTGAGCCCCACGGAGAGATGCACTCACTAAACTCAAGATTCCTTTAAAGGTAGGAACCAAACCCTCATAAAGATTCTTTTACAGACTCAGAATCAACCTTTACAAAATTTCATTTTCACAGGTTAAAGAATAACCTCTACTTTTTACAGGTTCAACAATAACATAATTCTTTTTTAACACAAAGGCTAAAGAATTAAAATCGCACAAAACACTCCAAATATCCTTTTACCCGGTAAGGATTGAACCGTTACAAAATTCACACAAAACAATTCAATTCAGGAAGAATTATTACCTCAATCTTTTTACAGGAAGAGATTGAAACTAGCTACCCTTTGATTAAATACACTCACCAGTATTTAATCCGCCACTCAACTTACCAATTAAAAAATTGACAAGTGATTTTTCTCACTCGGAGCTTCTACCATCCCAGATAAATTAAAATTCAATTAATATCCAAAAACTAGTGATAGAAAAGTGAGTGACTGGAAATCTGATTTTAAACAAAAAATGGGTAGCACGTAATTAAGCACGTAATCAGATTAATTCAAGAAATTGTTTAAAAAATATTTTTCAATAAAAATCAGACAATAATTTTTAAAGATCAAATTTCAAAAATTAATCAAGCAATATTATATAGAAAATAATTTAGAAAGATCTCACCCGGAATCCACCGAAAAAATAATTAGAGCGATATTACTTCAGATTCGGTAGCAGCAATGATTCACAGCAAATGATTCTCAAGAATGTCTCTTAGAAAAGCTCTCTAAAAAAAACTCAATATGATTTCTCTTAGAAAAGCACAATATGATCTCTTGATCTCTTAATTTCACTTGATGATATAAAAAACGCAGGTATTTATAAATGAGATTAAAAATAACTCTCTAACGGCTAGTTTTCATTTATCATGACACCTAATTGCTGTTTTAGACCCTTTATATCATTAAGATTTCATTCTGGTTCAATTCACTTAATAATAACTTTTAAATTTCTCAATTAAGTCTTCTAAATATTTCTCAATCACAATTAAATAGAATAGAAACAATTATATGTATCAAATTGAGAAATATTCAAATTTAATGAACCAAATCAATAGGGATAATATAATATGTGTAGCATATCTTAAATAAGATTAAATCCCTAAAATTTCTCTTGAATCCTAACAAAAAAATGGCTACTTTCAGATTAAAATCCAAAATTCAATAATATCCTTAAATAGACATACCAGTCGACCGACCAAGATCAGCAGTCGACAGCTCGATTCAGGAAGTAGCCAAACCAAAGATTTTGTGTTTACCGATCGACCTATCTGTCGACTTAGAGATTCAGAGAGTTTTATTTCTCTTCATAGGTCGATCGCTCTGTTGACTTATAGATACAGAGAGTTCATTCTTAAGTACAGGTCGACCTACCTGTCGACTGAGAGATATAGAGAGTTTTTATTCTTTGTCCGGTCGACTTACCTATTTACTTATGGATACTGGATCACTTTTCTAAACTCGTTTTTAATTCATTCTTATTAACGTTTTCACCCCCTTAACCAATTTCTTTTATTGGTTTGCTCCACTAAATATTTAAATTTAATTTTAATTATTTCTTTTTCAATTACATATAGGAGCAAATAATTTATCTAATTGGAATCCTATTAAAAACACACATATTTATAAAAATTATTTAAAAATCTTTTTGTGCCGTATGTGATCCTAATTGGGATATTAAGAGTTGAAATTTTAACCTGAGTTATTTTCCCTAGGTTCTTCAAATTCTTCAACCTCTTAATCCTTCATCATCTTTATCATCATATCTTCATCATTTGAAACTAATAAAGTGAAACACTTAATCAAACTATTAGTTCTACAAAAAACATCAATCTTTAATTGTCCATCAAAATCTTAAGATCAACAATCTCCCCCTTTTTTATGATGACAATTAACTTTTATATTTTCTTCAAAACAATAATATAACCACACCCCCCTGAATCTGAGGACGAGTTTTATAACTCATTTAAAGCATAGTAATGAAGATATTAAAAAATAATCAATAAAGCACAAATATAAAAATAAACCCCCCCTTAAGATATTCAATAAAACATCAACTAATTCTCCTCTTTTGTCATCTCAAAAAAATATTTAGGGAGGGGAGAACACACGATAATTCTACTCTAGGCAAACATCATTATGCCTAGCCATACCCAAACCGCGAATGATTTTCACAAACTGATCTTCCACTAGTGGTTTGGTAAAAACATAAGTAAGCTGATCAGATGTATCAATATACTCAATAACAATGTCCATTTTCTAAATGTGATCACGAATAAAATGATGTTTAATCTCTATGTGCTTAATTCGTGAGTGTTGTGTAGGATTCTTACTTAGACAAATAGCATTTTTATTATCACAAAAGATCGGGACCTCCTCCATACAAATTCTAAAGTCATTTAACTGTTCCTTAATATATAAAATTTGAGCACAATAGTTACCAGCTGCCATATATTCATCCTTAGTAGTGAATAAGGCTATTGAATTCTATTTCTTGCTTGACTAAGAAACCAAAGAATGTCCTAACAAATGACATGACCCACTCGTGCTTTTTCGCTCAACTTTGCAGCCGACAAAATCAGGGTCAGAGTAACTTACCAATTTAAAATCACTCCCCCTAGGATACCATAATCCTAGGTCAGTCGTCCCCTTTAAGTATCGAAAAATTCACTTAACCGCAATTAAGTGCGATTATTTAGGACAAGACTGAAATCTAGCACAAAGACAAACACTATACATAATGTCAGGTTTACTTTCAGTTAAATACAACAGACTACCAATCATACACTGATACATCTTTTTATTAACACTTTTGTCCGTATCGTCTTTTTTTATCTTCGTAGCCGTTGTCATGAGAGTTTTGTACTCTTTAGCACCTTCCAAGTCATATTTCTTTAACAACTCCTTAGTGTATTTAGCTTGATTTATAAATATTCCTTCTTTGGTTTGCTTTATTTGCAGTCTAAGAAAGAAATTCAACTCTCCCATCATACTCATTTCAAATTCAACCTGTATTATCTTAGCAAACTCTTGACAAAGATTCTCATTAGTAGATCCAAAAATAATATCATCAACATATACTTGTACTAGTAGGATATCAGAATCAGTTTATTTCACAAACAAAGTTATATCACAAATACCCTTTCGAAATCCGTTTTCGATCAAATATAGGCTAAGTCTCTCATACCAAACTCTAGGAGCTTGTTTGAGCCCATATAAGGCCCTGCGAAGTTTAAATACATGATTGAGAAATTTATCACTTTCAAATCTCGAGGGTTGTTCCACATAAACTTCTTCTACTAGAAAACCATTTAGAAATGCACTATTTACATCAATTTGATATAACTTAAAATTACGTGAACATGTAAAAGCGAGTAGCATTCTAATTGCTTCTAGTCTAGCAACAAGAGCATATATTTCATCATAATCAATTCATTCCTCTTGATTATAGCTCTGTGCCACTAATCTTGCTTTGTTTCTAATTACCATACCAGATTCATCATTTTTTATTTTTAAAAACCCATTTAGTACCAATTATTGGACGAAAATCAGGTCTCGAAACAAGACATCATACTTTGTTCCGTTCAAATTGAACTAACTCATCTTCCTTTGCGGAAATCCAAGATTCATCAGTTAGCGCCTTATCTATATTTTAGGTTTTATTTGAGATAATAAAGCAAGATTAATTATATTCCTAAGAGAAGAACGAGTACTTACACCTCTTTCGAAATTACCGATGATTTCTTTTATCGAATGTCCCGGTACTGTCTTTATAGCTTTTGGTAAAGTCGAATAATTTTTCTTAGGTTCCTCCTCTTGTTGCGACTCCTTACGTACATTATCACCTTGCTTTTGATTATTTGAAATACCTGCATCATCATTATCCAAAAATTTTCTCGACAAGAATGGATCAGCTTCCTAAAAAATAACATACATAGTTTCTTCTACTACTAACGTACGTTTATTATAAACTCTATAAGCATTACTGTTAATAGTATATCTAAGAAAAATCTCATAATCAGATTTAGCATCAAATTTACTAAGATTATCCTTGTCATTCAAAATAAAACACGTACATCGAAATACTTTAAAATAGAAAATATTAGGAGTCTTATCATTCCAGATTTTATATGAGGTTTTGTCAAACCATTTACGAATTGATACTCGATTCACTACGTGGCAAGTTGTACTTACTGACACATGAGACGACAATTCGAGGATATGAGGATGACACCGGGAATTTCAAAAAGAAGTCATTGGCGTTGAAGGTTAAGAAAAATGAGGAAAATGATGATAATGATGATATTAGTCTTGACAGTGAGCAAGAAAAAGATGTGGCGCTTCTCACAAATTTTTTAGAAGGATGACTCGATGTACATTCCGGGGAAAGAAGAATTTCAACATGAATAATGTGGAATGTTATAACAGTCACAAGATTGACCACTTCTAAACTGAATGTCCCGAACCAAAGAAAGACAAAAAAAGAAAAAGAAAAGAAAGGAGTAGAAGAAAGGAAAGAAGAGCAGGAAGAAGTTAATGAAAACTACCTCGGATGATTCTGAATCGAGTTGTTCGGAAAAATTAGGAAGTGAAGGATCATCAATGCTTGCGTTAATGGCCACTGGTGATGAGGTATCTAAATATTCAAGTTCTTGTCCTTTAAATTTTGATGATTTATTTAATATATATCAAGAACTTATGCATGATTATAAAAACTAGTGTTCTAAAATTAATGCCTTTTAAAGTACAATTAACACATTAAACAAACAAGTAATGAATTATGAATATGAAAACATTGAATTGAAATTCAAGATGATGGATTTACATTCAATAGTTCTCAAATTCACCGATGGTGAAAATAATTTACAAATGCTTTTGGGAAGTTCATGAGGTATCTTTGATAAAACTGGTATCGGATTTCAGAAAAATCTTAAACAAAAACGCTTTCATAAATTCTTTTTTGAAACCAGGGGTCTTGTTAGATGTTTTTTTTCTAAAATATCTAACTATAGACAAGTTTGGGTTCCAAAAAGAACTAAAATTGTCCCGACTAACAAGATTGAACCCTCGTAGACAGGGTACTACTTAGGAACTATTTGAGGTGCTCCTTGCAGGTTATTTTGAAAGCATCGGTTGGCAAGGACAAATGGTTCCTAGATAGTGATTTTTCTCGGCAGATAACAGGAGATAAATCAAAATTTACATCTTTGACACCTAAAATGGAGGCCATGTGACATTTGGAGATAACGCTAAGGGTAAAATTATTGGTATAAGTAATATTGATTATGACACTATTGTTATTAAAGATGTGTTATTAGTTGATGGTGTTAAACATAACTTACTTAGTATAAGTCAACTATGTAATAAGGGTTATAATGTTATGTTTGATTATGATAGATGCATAATTAAGAATGAGCATGATAGTAGCATCTTATTAGTTGCATCACGTTTTGAGAATGTTTACTCGTGTTCATTTGATCATTTTACTTCTCAAATTTTATCTTGTTTAAACGCTTTATTTGAAAATAGTTGGTTATGGCATAGGAGACTTGGGGCATGCTAATATGGAATTGATATCTAATATATCCAAGAAAAGTCTCGTATGTGGCCTACTTGATTTAAAATTTGTGAAAGATAAAGTATGTGATGCATATCAGTTAGGTAAGCACTCTAGATCATTATTTTAAAAAAAATGCACACGTCCACATCTAGCTATCTTGAAATATTGCATCTTGATTTGTTTGGTCCAAATGCTATTGCTAGTATAGGAGGTAAATTTTATGCATTTGTGACAGTTGATCATTATTCTAGACTTACTTGGGTGTGCTTCCTCGCTAAGAAGAGTGAATTTGCTTCCGTGTTTTCTAAATTTTGCAAACGTGTTCAAAATGAGAAGCAATGTTCAATTATCAATATCTGTAGTGATAGAGGCAGAGAGTTAAAAAAATAATGAGGTAATAAGTTATTGTGATGAGCATGGATATGCTCATAATTTCTCTGCACCAAGATCACCACAACAAAACGAAGTTGTGGAAAGAAAGAACATGACGCTTCAGGAGATGGTCAGAACGATACTAAATAAAAATCGTTTACCAACTTATTTTTGGGCTGAAGCAGTAAGTACTGCTTGTCACGTAGTAAACTGGGTATCAACTCGTAGAGGATTTAGTAAAGCTCCTTATGAAATTTGGAATGGTAAGACTCCGAACATATCATATTCCAAGGTATTTGGTTGTAAATATTTCATTTTAAATGATAAGGATAATCTAGATAAATTTGATGCTAAATCTGATTATGAAATTTTTCTTGGATATTCTACTAACAGTAAGGCTTATAGAGTTTATAACAAATGTACATTAATAGTTGAGGAGTCTATGCATATTATTTTTGAGGAAACTGGTCCATATTTGTCGAGAAAGGTTTTGGATGATGATGATGTAGGTATTTTAAATAACCAAAACCAAGGCGGTAATGTAACAAAGGAACCTGAAAAAGAGAAGCCTAAGGGAAAGGATTCGGCATTACCAAGAGTTATAAAGACAGTAACAGGACACTCGGTAAAAGAAATCATTGGTAATTTTGAAAGAGGTGTAAGTACTCGTTCTTCCCTTAGAGATATTATTAATCATGCTTTTCTATCTCAAATTGAGCCTAAGAATGTGAATGAGGCTTTAACAGATGAATCTTGGATATCTGCGATGCAAGAAGAGTTAGTTCAATTTGAGCAAAATAAAGTGTGATCTCTAGTTCCTAAACCGGATTTTCATCCAGTAATTGGTACTAAATGGATTTCTCGAAATAAAAATGATAAAAATGGTATAGTAATTAAAAACAAAGTAAGATTAGTTGTACAGGGCTATATCAAGAGGAATGAATTGATTATGATGAAACCTATGCACCTGTGCCTAGATTAGAAATTATTAGAATGTTACTCGCTTTTGCATGCTCACGTAATTTTAAATTATATCAAATAGATATAAAAAGTACATTTTTGAATGGCTTCCTAGCAGAAGAAATTTATGTGGAACAACCCTCGGAATTTGAAAGTGATAAATTTTTCGATCACCTGTTTAAACTTCGTAAGGTTTTGTATGGACTCAAATAAGCTCCGAGAGCTTGGTATGAGAAACTTAGCCGATATTTGATCGAAAATAATTTTCGAAGGGGTCTTAGTGATATAACGCTATTTATTAAGCAAACTGATTATGATATCCTATTAGTACAAATTTATGTTGATGATATTATTTTTGGATCTACTAATGAGGATTTTTGCTAAGAGTTTGTCAAGATAATGCATGTTGAATTTGAAATGAGTATGATGGGAGAGTTGAATTTCTTCATTGGGTTACAAATCAAGCAAACCAAAGAAGGGATCTTCATAAACCAAGCTAAATACACCAAGGAGTTGCTGAACAAATATGGCTTGGATGGTGCAAAAAAATACAAAATCCCATGGCAACAGCTACAAAAATAGACAAAAATGATACGGGCAAAAACGTAAATGAAATTTTTTATCGAGGAATGATTGGTAGCTTGTTGTATTTAACTACTAGAAGACCTAACATTATGTATAACGCTTGTTTATGTGCTAGATTTCAGTCTTGTCTTGAAAAATCGCACTTGACTGCGATTAAACGAATCTTTCGATATTTAAAAGAGACAACTAACCTATGATTATGATATCTTAGAGGGAATGATTTTAAGATAATAAGTTACTCTGATGCTGATTTTTCCAATTGCAAAATCGAGTGAAACACAAGTGGGCCATGTCATTTAATAGGACATGCCTTGGTTTCTTGGTCATGCAAAAAATAAAATTCAATAACCTTATCCACTACTAAGGCTGAGTATATGACAACTGGTAATTGTTGTGGTTAAATTTTATATTAAACAACAGTTGAATGATTTTGGTGTATGTATGGAGGAAGTCTCGATTTATTGTGATATTAAAAGTGTTATTTGTCTAAGTAAAAATCCTACACAACACTCACGAATTAAGCACATAGAGATTATACATCATTTTATTCATGATCATATTCAGAAAATGGACGTTATTATCGAGTATATTGAAACCTCTTACCAGCTTGCTGATATATTTACCAAACCTTTAGCGGAAGATCAGTTTTTGAAAATCATCCGAGGTTTAGATATGACTAGACATAATGATGTTTGCCTAGAGTAGTGTTTTTAGTTCCCTTTCCCTACTTTTTGAGATGACAAAGAGGAAGAATATATGTTGATATTTATTAAAAATCTTTATTGAATTAATTGATAAAAGGTAAAGATATAAATGGAAAACCATGTTTGAGCTTAAACGAGTTAGTTAATGTTTATGATTTGTTCCCCTAAGCATTGCACTGATATAGGGGGAGAATATTGTTGTTATGATCATGTTGTTTTATTGAATATCTTTTATCATATTTTGTGCTTCATTGAATATCTTATGTGTTTTTGAATTATTCTTCAAGATTGTGCTTTAACGAGTTAAACAACCTGTCCTCGAATTTAGGGAGAGCGTGGTTACATTTTTATTTTGAAAAAAACATCAAAGTTAATTGTCATCATAAAAAAGGGAGAGATTGTTGATCCCAAGATTTTCATGGATAATTAAGTGCTGATATTTTTGGTGGAACTAATGAGTTTATTGAGTGTTTCAGTTTAAAAATTTCTAATCAAGATAACATCATGAAGAAATTGTGAAGGATGCAGAGACAAACATTAAGTGATTGAAGATTCTGAAGAATCTAAGTGAAAATAACTCAAATTTATTTTCATACACGATACAAATTAAATGATTGATATTTATGTGTGTTTATAACATGATCCTAATTAAGTTCAATTATTTGCTCCAATGTGAAAGTGAAAAAAAAATTGACCTAAGTAAGATTAGTATTTTTAAAATCGATTAATAGTGTCAATTTAGTTAACCGAGAAAAGAAATCGATTAGATGGTCAAAAATGTTGAAGTTTTAGAGTAAAAATAATTTGAGAAAAAAAGTTCTAGCAGTGATCGGTCAACTGACCATGAAGGATCGATCAGACGATGCGTAAGAGCTGGAGAATTGGAAAGTCTCTAAATCGATTGGTCAACTGATCAAGGGAGATCGATCAACCGATGGTCGATAGCTAAACTGTCACACCCCAGCACTGAACAACGCACACACACACCGACAATCCGCCAACGAACGGATAACACACACATACCCACAAAATCGACGACGCCCACTGGCCAACGACATCTCTCTTTCTCTCTATCCTCTACTCCGGCGACGACGGCGACCACACCGCCACACCCATCTGATCGAACGGAACACACTCCACATGCAACCCGCAAGGTTGGCAACGATCATTTACTGGACGAACGTCCACCGCTGACAACACCAACGCCGTCTAGCCAAACAACGAAGATCACACGCCTACAACACATGGCCGGACAACGGAACAGCACACACGCACATGAATAAATCAGAAACAGAGCATATACACACTCACCATAGTGATGACCACACCGTCGGACGACGATACCCACCACCGACCTAAACCCATCTTTCTCTCTCCACTTTCTATTTCGGTTTCCTTTTAGCCAACCAACGACGACCCCCAAACCATGACGGCAACGTCGGACCACAGAACAACATGCACACACACTCATGCTAGACTGAATCACACTAATCATACCGCCGGCTGAACGATGGACAACCGAAACCTACACCGGCAGACCTCTCCCTCTCTTTCTTTCTCTCATTTTCTCTGGATTCTTCTTTTCTCCACCTGAGAGTGTGTGGATATGTATATATATATATGTGTGTGTGTGTGTGTGTGTGTGTGTGTGTGTGTGTGTGACAAATAGCCAGCCAAGTGGCCGGCTTTCCTCCTTCCGATTCTTTCACTCCTCTCTCTCTCTGGCTTTCCTCCTTCCGATTCCTTCACTCCTCTCTCTCTCTATATATATAAATATTAAATTTACACAAACCTCTCTTTAATTTAGGTAGGATATTAATTAAACAAATTTCTAACTTTAAGGTTTACAAAATTATAATTTGACCCCTCAAATTTTAAATTAAATAATCAATAATACCATCAACCCCGTTATTTCCAAAATATTTTAAAATGCTACTTAAATTATGCGTATGTCAAAGATAAGGGTCTTACATAAACTCTCTGTATCGATCGATCGACTGATCATTGACGATCGGTCAACCGACCAAGGCCAACATTTGGCTTGAGTTTGCATCTTGTATCGATCGATCAACCGACCCATGGGGATCGGTTAACTGACCGGTGTTTGAGAAATGGATTTGGCTATAACCTGAAACGATCGGTCGCTCGACTGCCTATGATCGGTTAACCAACTGTGTTGTTTTAGATTTTGAGGATTTCAAGGAACTATTCAAAAATTAGTTATTTTTGAGATATCTGAGCGAGATATTGTAAATATTTGGATATAATAATGATGTGATACACTTATTTTAATATCCCTATAGATATGGTACACTTATTTTAAGTTTTTTTCAATTTTGTCTATTTAATACTTCCTATGCTTTCGATTTGAGAATGAGAAATAATTTGGAGATTAAATTGAATGATTTAAAAGCCATATTTAAGTGAAATTGACCAGGATTAAATGATATTGATATATGGGGTCTATATGTGCATTTAAGTGTCATATCTTTTAGAAATTAGCCGTTAGAAGGTTTGTTTTAAATCAGTTTATATAGACTTGCGTTTTTCACATATCAAATTATCATATCTATCAAGAACTTTTAGTTCATGAGCTTTCTAAGAGTGATTATTCTGAGATTACATCGAGTGATTATTGTGAGATCATTTTGTGAGAAAAGTTCTTGAGAAAAAGTGCTAAGTGTTTTGGCTTCACTGATCTAAGTTGTCTTGCGATTTGTTTTCAATCTTTCGGTATTTTTCTGGTGAGATCGTTCTAAACTTTTGTTCTTTATTGTGATTGTATATTATTATTACTTGCTTCGATATAAGAATTTGTGAAATCGTTTTTTGAACTTTAAAAGCATAAAAAATCGTTTAAAACGATTTGTGTGATAATTTGATTACATGCTCAATTTTGTGCTACTCACATTATTTTTATAATCAGTTTTTTATTTCCTCACGTAAAATTCTATCACTAGTAAATTCAGGACATTAATTGAGTTAAATTAATTTGAAGTGGTAGAAGCTCCGAGGGAGAAGAAACTTATCGATTTTTGTAATTGGTAAATTTGTGCAGATTAGATACTATTGAGAGTATCTAGTCAGGGGTAATAAGGATTTCAATCTCTTCCGGTAAAGAGATTGAGGTTTAATCTTTACTTAAGGTACAAAAAGGTTAGGTTACTCTTTTCCCTTGAAAAGAG
The DNA here is from genome assembly GCA_016647705.1 of Eucommia ulmoides. Lineage (NCBI taxonomy): Eukaryota > Viridiplantae > Streptophyta > Magnoliopsida > Garryales > Eucommiaceae > Eucommia > Eucommia ulmoides. The sequence goes on along the minus strand of CM028337.1, from coordinate 40,749,407 downwards.
TTAGGCGTGATTCTTCTTGATTAGAATTAAAATTATGTGAATTGTAATAGTTCCATCCTTATCGGTGAAAGTGATACCTGGAGTGTTTTTAGTGAAGTTTGATTCTTTTCCTAATATATAAAAGAATTATATTAATCTTTAGCTTGTTAAAAAGATAGAAGTTCTTTCCTAGCCCATGAAAAAGAAATTTTAAAGGTTGATTCTGAGCCTGTAAAAAAATCATAGTATAAAGGTTTGGTTCCTACCTGTTAAAGGAATCTAGTGGTTTAGTGTGTGCGAATCTTCATGGTGCTCGGAGGACTGGATTAACTTGGTAAACCAGGATATATCGTGGTGTACTGTATTGTTGATTTTCTTTATTTCATGTGGTTTAGGTGTGCACCTAGATTTATACACTTATCTGCTGCTATATAAAGATAATAATTAATTTAGAATTAAATTAATTTTTTGAATATTTAAGTGTTGAAAGATAGAAATTTTCTTTAATTATTATAACTACCCAATTCACCCCTCTCTTGGGTAGATCACTAGGCCAACATTATTTTCTAAAAAATCGACAACTTTGATTTTGATATGCCTATTGGCTTTGATTTTGATATGCCTATTGGCTTTGATTTTGATTTCTATTAAAATCGATCCAAAACAGAACCGTCACCATACCAAGCAACTGCTTGGTTCAACAGGTTGAACCGTTACCTGGACCAATTTCCAATCCGGTTAACCTATCAAAACTGTTTTATACCAAAAACCATCAAACCGGCCGGTTCAAACTGGTTCAATCGCCAGACCGTCGAACTGGAACGAGACACAGACAACTAGCTAAGTTTTTTCATTTCTCATTTGTATAAATACTTTGCCTGCTCCTTTGCCTAAACTGCCCGGATTTCGTGAAAAAAAAACCCTAAATCCTCAAAGACCGGCAACTATTCCTTTGCCTCGTTTGTTTCTCTTTTCTCCCTCGTATAGCTATTTAGCAAAACCGACGACGTTCAGAAGAAAAATGGAAGATTGCCGGCCATTAGGGTTCTTGTTGGGACTTGGGATTTCTTTTGCTCTAATGACAGTGGTTTTCTATCGGACAAATGGAAGATTGCAGGCATTAGGATTGTTGGGACTTGGGATTGTAGACCATGCCTATTGCTCACCATTAGACTTGTTGGATTTTAAGATTGCAGGCCACTAGGCACTAGAAATTAGGGTTTTTGTATTTTTTACTTTATCTCTCTCTCTCTCTCTCTCTCTATATATATATATATATAAATAATTATTAATGATGTAATTATGACGGTATGGTTCAACCGTAGTTCGCCTATCGATTGAACCAATGACCCAATGATTTTTCCAGTTTGATGTCCGATCCGATTTTTAAAACATTGATCCCAAGGAGCATTTCACCCAACCCATAACCCAAACTCTCCAGACGCATAAGGGCGTGTTTGGTTGGATAGAAAATGAATAGAAAAGAAAATGAAATAAAAGGGAAAAAGAAAAAAAAAATCATGTTTGGTTGGATGAAAATTGAAAGGGAAAAGAAAATAATATGAATAAAAAACAATTTTCGAAATAATTTGTTTCCTCACAAATTTGGGAGGAAAATGGTTAAAAAATATCAAAATTACAATTATACCCTTACTACTAGATTTTTAACTTATTTTTGTAATATATGATGGCAAAATAGTAAATTACATTAAGGTGAATTATTTTCTCTTATTTCATTTTCTTTCTCAACCAAATAACACTAAGAAAAATAAGGGTTTATACCAAAGACTTCCCCTGTCTTTTGCCCTTAAACCACAAACCTCCCCTGTATTTGACAAATACCAAACATCTCCCTATAGTTTTATAATTACAACCATCTACCTCCCCTATCAGTGAACAGTCGCTGACACGAAATTATTATTGACAAAAATACCCTAAAAATCATTTAACTTCAACAAAATGACATAAATACCCTTTCTTAATTTAAATTATTGGACAAATATGCCATTTCTATTTCTTTGATCTTTATATTTTATTTCTTCAGACTAAATTCAAAAGCTTCCGACGTAATTTTTTTTTTTCCTTCAATTAAATGAGAAAAACTCGAACCCCAGCGTCGTCATTGCCCAGAGCAAATCGGCTCCATTGATCACCTTCCTCTTATTTCTCGGACACTTGTCAGAGGCTTCCCTGATGATGAAGCTAGTGAACTCCGACAAGCACTCATGAACCGTCTCCTTTGCGTCCTTCAAGATCTTCGCGTTCGCCGGCAACGTTTTTTTCATGATCCTTCTCACGTTGGCAATCGGCAGCGCAGGTTGTTCTATTCCTTCAAGGACAACTCGCCGTCGCGACTGTTTGTGTTATGTCCTCCGAACTCGTTATCTGAATCCGCTATTAAATTCGAGAGTCGAGCTTCTCTGATGTCGAGCGAAGCTAAAAAATCCAAGGTATCAATTTTCTTTTTGCTGAATTTCTACCTATATCTACACTAAGATCGGAAAACTCCGATCGATTATTAAGGGATCGAGAGAAATTAGGGCTAGTAGATTCTAATGTTCCAGAGAGCAATTAATCGGACATTTTGAAAATGATAGGTTTCAATTCATTCAAAAAAGGGGAAGATAATCAAAAGATTGAAATCTAAAGTTCAAAGAGCGATCGAAACCAAGCAACCTCCAACGGCTACGATGGTAAAGGCTACGGGGCATAAATTAAGTCAAAAAGAAAAATGAAAATAAAATTGAAGAGATGACAAAATCAAATCTAGACATCAAGCCTTCAATTCTAAACATATATGCATAAGATCTAAAAAAAATAAAAACGCATAGCGATATGAAATCAAAGAAATCAGCACAAAAGAAGAAACCTAATGAATCGAGGAAACTGATTGATGATGAAGCAGATCTCAAAAACTCTTATAGCGGCGAGAACGAAAATTAATTTTGGCAAAGGGATTTCAACCGTAGCGACGAAGAAGCAGATTGATGATGAAGCAGATCTAGAAAACTCTCGTTGCGGCGAGGAAGCTAATTGATGATGAAGCAGATCTCAATCGCTGACGACCTTGAGCCTCTCTCTCTCTCTTTCTCAAACGCAGTGAAAAAGAATGAGCAAAGAATTTCTAACAAATGAAGAACATAGGGGTAAATCGATAATTTCACTTGAAATTTTTTTAATTGTATAATATCTGATAAAAAACTCAGGGATAAAATGGTATTTTCACATAAAAATATCAATCAAAAATATCAATCCATGGATTGACTGATATTTATCAAATAATAAGAGAAATTTATAGTATAAGGATGAAAGACAAGAAAAATCTTTGATATAAACTCAAAAAAATCACAATCTCTTTTTTTTTTAATCTTTCCAATCAAACATATCCTAACACTCTTTCCAATCAAACATACCCTAACACACGCAAAGAGCCCTCTACGCACCTTTTGTAATGCTGGTACAAACCATGTGACAACCTTTCACATCCATTCTTGCAGTATCTTTTTAACAAAAAGACAGTTTGAGGACTACTAAAATTTAAAATTGCTGCATTGTGTAATGATGATGTCTTAAATTTATCATAACAAAACAAAACATACCCAAGGTTCACAAAACTGACAATAATGGCGAATTTGAAGTTAAAATACAGAAAAACCAAGAATCAAAAACACTCTCAAAACACCAAAAATACCGGGAAAATAAAATAAAATTAGACGAACAAGTTGGGTCTGGAGGCCTTGTAGGTGGTCTTGAGCTTCCTCGTTGGTGGCCTGACCTTCTTGAAAACGAGGGGGAACTTGATCTTGGAGTTGTGGAACTGCTTGGTGCTCTCCCTCTTGCAGAGCTTGGCGGGGATCGTGGCTGTCTTTATGATCTGGATGCAGTGGGCACGGACACGGTGGCGGGAGGCCATCTCAGTGTACATTTGCTCGACACCACCGTTCAAAGTGGTGTCACGATATTCCTTGTACATGTTGTGGTAGCCTGTTCTACTCTGGTATCGTAGCCAGATGCCGTAGTTCTTGATCGTGGTCGGGTTCTTCTCAAAGATCTAGTACGAATGACTCAAGTTATTGGCATACAAGAAGATAATCCTTCAAAAAGACAGTAATGCAGTGTTTGGAAGCACAAATTTTGAGTTTCATAATTGGTTTAAGGAACACCCAAGAGGTGTTAACTTGGTTAGCAAAGGGATGTGTTCCATTTCCTTGTCAATTAGGATTTGACTTTCCTAGGGAGTACTCTAAGAATTAAATTTTGAATTTAATCTGAATACACCATGCCGATGTGGGGGAGTGCGCCCTTAAGATCACCCGAAAAGGTGATTGATCGAGGTGCGTAAGTTGGACTGAATACACCTTACCGTAAAAACTAGAAAAAGATAATTGGATTTACAAACAAACAAATGTAAATTTGAGATTCTTACATGCATCCATTTCTAATTTCAATTCTGTACAACCAAACACTATCTAAGGTTGTGTTTTGTGCAAAAAATTGGAGCTTCAAAGGTAGTGTTTGGTCATGCAGAATCCACCACACACTGCTCATACCTAAAATTTACGTGTTCATACGTAAAAATTTGATATACACTGCTCTCTGAGTCATGAAGATCAATAGAGTATCCCCTAAAACAACAAAACTAGCAGTACCAACTGATTGGCATATACTACATGGGGGTATTGACAGCTACTAACCCAAATACAATAAACACGAAAAATTACATTTTTGATCCCTAAAGTACTGTAAAATTGCACATTTGATTCTTTAAGTTCCACAGTTGTTTCAATTTTGCAAATTGAAAACTTTTTTCATTATTTTGGATGAAAATGGAGTTATGCTCAACAAGTGGTCTTTTGAAGGGGATAATCATCATTTCATCATTTAACTAAATCTAAGACGTTTTCCCCCAATAGTTTACCTAACAACAATTCAAACTTCTCACTCATTGTTAGGGAAAGGTTAGAAGAAAACACTTTAGGTTTAGTGGAGTGATAAAATGACGATAATATCCAGATTATAAGGTCACAAGCTGAGCATAACCAATTTTCATCAAATATCATTAACTACATTTTTAATTCTAAAGGATTGAAACAAACATGAAACTTGAGACCAAATGTGCAACTTGTAAAACCTCAAGATCTACCTAGACACCCATCCCATAATTTAGGGACAACATATAATTTTTCATATAATACAAAAGTGATTTGTGACTAAAAATGTAAACAAGAAAAATAAAAATCCCTAGACACAACAGAGAAGTAGTTTCTCATGACATAACTAGGAATATTCGATTTTGATTACCTTGTCAATCTAATTTGACGGCAGCTTATTGAATTGCATAATAATTAGTCGATAACCCAAAAATAATATCAAATCTGGGTTCGAAGCAAAACAGTTATAGCTTCAAAGTCATGAAGTACAATAAATTGAGATTTACTTCCAGTAGACCTGCATGATTTTCAGAAATTTTACCATTTTTGAACATTTAATTAATATTGCTGGTGTGATGGACAACATTAGGTATGAACACAATGATCGAAGAAAAATCAAAATATAGCTAATGCTCTAAAAAAGTCAGAATTTATTCAGTACAGATCCAGAAACAACTTCTTTAGATCATAAACACGATTCAATGAACAAATTTAGACAAATCAAATCACGCGAAATCCTAGTATAAAGCATGCGAAAACGGAAATTAAATCAAATTAGAGAAATTAATACCTCATTAATGGCAAGAACCTGACCATTGCTCTTCTTCACCTTCTTAAGCTTCCTCAGGAAATACCTTCTCATACATCAACCAAATCGATGGAAAAACTGTTAACTCACACACGACGTACGAATATATGCGAAAATTGAACAGATTCACGTAGATATACGTACCAAAACTTGGATTTGGCACGGACTTCATTTGTTGCCCAGAGTTTCATCCGGTAGATCTTCGGATGTTCATCGCTCTCCGTCGGAAGAGCTCTTCCCACAACCTGGTACTGATGGAACTGCACCGCAAATCAGAGGTCAGATTAAGCTAAATGATTTGAAAACGATGAACCTTAGAAAAGCAAACAAAGCACCGGTAACCGTCGAGTACCCTGTAGGTCACCATTTCGTTCTCTTCCTCAGGTACAGTGTGCGCCGACCGTGAGCGGCAGAGGCAGAGGCAGAAGGCAGTTCTAGGGTTTAGAATGTGTTTATATATGACACTTGGTGAAAAGCCCTAGAGGGTAAATTACAAATTTCTCCTTAATACTCCAATTTCAAACATCCTAAAACATTTCGAACCAGTTTTTTTCCCCATTAACAAAAAATTTCTTCACTCATTTATTATTAAATATCAGTTAATCTCTTATTATTTTTCCCAAAAATTACTTAATTTTCTTATATCAAATAATAGGTAGGAGGTTCTATATTTAAGCTCTAATTGGTCAAAAGTCCTATATGTGATAAAAAAAAATTATTTAGTCCCATCTCTTTTAAAAACGCGGAAACCTTACTCATGTGATAATCACGCGTTAGTTACATGTAACTATTTTCTATGTAATATCACTGTATTAGTTACAGGTAACTAATTTTTATTTTTATTTTTATTTTATTTTTTTATTTTTCCAGTCACATATTACAATAATATGTAACTTTTTAGTTACATGTCTCTGATATGTAATTAAAAAATTTGATATTTTTCAGTAACGTTACAAAATGTTATACATATATATATATATATATATATATATATATATATATTATAACATGTAACTAATATTATATAAATACATGTAACTAAAAATGCTCAAATATATGTGAAAAGTAACAATTATGAAATTATAATTAACATTAGTTACATGTACCATAATTTACTATAAAAATCAAATATACTCACTAAAAGACTCCCTACAATCCCTGCAATATCTTTACAATTCCTGCAATGCAGGACTAAAACACAAGTGAAATCTAACTTAAAGGATTAAATTAAAATCTAATAACACAAAATAACTTTTCACCAATTAGACTTAAAAATAGGGACTTTTCACCAATTTTTCCTAAAAAATTACTAAAAATTTTATTGTAATTACAATTTTATCCTTAATTATTTGAAAATAATTAAAAACTAAATTACATAAACATCTCTTTAAGTTTTTTTTATATTTTCCTCATTTATTTTTTTACACTAATATCCCTATTTAAAAAAATATATTTTTCAAATATTTTTCTTTTTTAACAAATTATATATATATATATATATAAAATAAAAAAAATCTCACTCGTCTTCTTCTTCTTTTCCTCATTTCTTCCCCCCTAACCACCTCGCCAGAACAACATCCCTTACCTTTACACAATTGAAAAATTCACTCTACCTCCTTTTTCCTCCTCCTCCTTTCTTCTATTTCTCTCTCTCTGAGATCCGTTGCAGCGATGGATCTGAATCGTCATCCGTTGTAGCGACGGATCTACACCAGATTTGTCATCACGACGACATAGGTTTGTCGCCGCAACAGATCTAGTACTACTCACATATTTGTTATCACACTAATAATCTCATTTAATGATAAATCTCATTGAATGATAAAAAACCAACCCATCATTTTATTATAATGCTCCTTCAAATTTATTCATCTTAAAAACCAAAAATATTTCCAACTGTTAATAAATGTATATAGGTTTTGGTCTACTATGTTAAACACTAATCTCATTAGGAAAATCAAACTCTAACCCTACCAGGGTTACCCTACTCACCACTTATATGTAGACTCCTTATATATCGGTAATTATATTTTTCTCATAAATCAAACAAGTCTATTGTGTTCTTTCAACATTCCACCTCTCAGATATTCTGACACGAAGAAAAAACATAACTGATAAATATCCTAAAAATGCAAAGTAACATGAACCCATCAAACATAGAGCCTTCTAGCTCAAGATTATGTAATAATTTTGTAACGACCCGATTTTCTAAGGCCGCCACTTGATTTCTCCAATAGAGAATCATACCACAAATATTTCACCATTTATAAATAATTTAATATTACTATTAATTCAACTCTGATATCACTCTGTAACGACCCATTTTCTCAGGGCCGCCATGCGATTTCTCCCCTCGAAGATAATTATACATAAATAATAATTATAAGGAGCTAAAGAGGCAATTAATCCTGAGATATTACACAATTTTTCGCCCATAAAGATTCTCTTAATGGAATTAATATAAACTTACATACATATTATTTAATTCGTAAATAATCCCACACATATTATTTAATTGATAATCTTAATTAGCAAATTAATCAAACAAAATAATTCCATACATAATCTTAATTAGCAAATTACTGAAACAAAATTGATAATCTTAATTTATAAATAATAAATACAATTATTACATAGAAATTCATATGTAATTCCTAAAACCATTTCATTCTCATCGGTCCTGCAATCAAAACTGTAGGGTTGTGAGTCAACGCTCAGTAGAATTTCAATTCTTCTAATACATATATCCAATCAAATCCCAAATAAACACATAAATGTGTATCTCACAATTTTTTTTCATAATATCCCTAAATATTTCATGAAAACTAACAGTTAATATTTAACGATAATTTTAGCATGAATCACATAATCAAGATAATAATTAAATACATATATTAAAAGAGTTAGAATTTCTACCTAAAATTCGAAACCAAAACCCGAATAGGAATTGGATTGCTAAAAAACATTCAAAACCCATTATAGTTAAATAAATAACTATAATCATTGTGTTGACCCCCCCAATTTAATTTCTCACCTTGCAGCCCCAACCTTTGTTGATAATGGATTATTATTTTTTGTTGCTGATTATGGTTATTATATTTATATCTATCAGTTGTAATACGTGTTAAGTATATATGTTAGTATGAGATAATTTGTTGGCACAGTGGAATACCCAAGAGGGGGGTGAATTGGGTAATTAAAAAATTATCAGAATAAAATTTCAATAAATCAACTAATTAATTTTAATCATAAATTAATTATTATCTTTATATCACAGCGGAATTATATAATCAACTAGGTGCACACCAAACAACAAAAATAAACAAATTAAGTAATGTAGCACACCAAGATATATCTTGATTCACCAACCTACTCTTGACTAATCCAGTTTTTCGAGCTCCACAGAGATTGACACCCACTAATACTCAAGATCCCTTTAAAGGTAGGAACCAAACTCTCACAACGAATATTTTACAGGCTCAGAATCAACATTTATAAAATCTTTTTTCCAGACTAAAGAAGAACCTCTACTTTTTACAGGTTAAAGAATAACCTAATTCTTTTTAATGCTAAGGTCAAAGAATTAAAACCTCATGAACACTCCAAATATCATTTTACTCAGTAAGGATTGAATCGTTACAAAATTCACTCAAAACACAATTCTATCAAGGAAGAATATTATCTCAATCTCTTTACAGGAAGAGATTGAAACTCGGCTACCCTTTGATTAAATACCCCCAACAGTATTTAATTTGTCACAATACTCAACAATACAAATTGATAAGCAAAATATCTCACCCGGAGATTCTACCACCCCAGATAAATTAGAACTCGATTAATATCCCAAATTTAGTGATAGAAAAATGTGAGATTGAAAATCTGATTTTGACAAAATATGGGTAGCAAATAATTGAGCACGTAATCAAATTTAATAAATTGTTTATAAAATATTTTCTTCAATAAAGAATTAAAAATAATTTCTAAGATCAATTTTTAATAATAAACAAGCAATGCAATAATAGAAAGTAATTGGAAAGATCTCACTTGGAATCTATAGAAAGAATGAATAAAACGACGTTACTTCAGATCTGGTAACAGCAAAAATTAATAGCCAATGATTCAAGATCGTCTCTTAGAAAAGCTCACAAACTCAATATGATAACTCTTAGAACAGATCAATATGATCTCTTAATCTTTTAACTCACTTCGCGTAATTCATGATTTATGAAATTTCAGGTATATATATATGATAAATAAATCAGCTCTCTAACGATTAGTTCCCATGTATTATGACACTTAAATGCTCTCTTAGACCCCATATATCATTATAACCATTGTTCATCATTCTTCTACAAAAACACAAAATGGATGAACACCCCCCAATCTTAAACATGACAGTGTCCACACTGTCTAACAGTGAACCCAATAACAATTTATAGCATTCATGAACAAAATATTGGGTTTGAACACATACCTAGGAGATAAGACATAAGAGTCTTACCTCCTACTGTCCACTTGGGGAAGCGTTATCACCATCACTATCGCGTCGGAATGGAAACTGTGGTGGTTGCAAAAGATGCGGTGGCATCTACGGTATATTCAGAAAAGTATGCATCTTTTGCCAAGGCCCTCGCAAATAAGCCGGTTTACTTTATCTTGATAGCGTCTGTACAGATCCTGGTAAACGAGAACAACCCAATCATATATGCTCAATACAAAACAACCCCCAAATCAACACTATCAAGAACAAGGTATCATTTCAATACACATACACCAATCGCAACAATTTTAACAAAATACTAACAATGTAGCATGAATTTTTGTTTCACACAATTAAACAATCCATAAGAACTCAGTTTAACACCAAAAATCAAACCAAAATCCCATAGAAAATGAAAATCGCGAAAATAGGGGTTTAAGGGTTAGGGCACATTCCACAATCAATGATTTTTTTAGATAATATTGCAAATCAATCAAAGATTTCAACAAATATATAAAAGATAGAAACTTAAACACTTACTTGTTGAGAAATGGCAGCCCAAACGATTAGAAATTGAAGAAAATCGCACCGTCGACCTTAAACCCTAACTTTTCGAAAATAAGGGCAAATCCGATTTTTGGAGGGTGATTTGTGGTGGAAATCACAAGTTTTGTAAAGAGAAGGATGATTTAGAGGGTTGGAAATGATTTGGAGGGATAGGATTTGAGAAATTTGGGAGTATTTTGAAAAGATGTGGCGTTTTGGCTTTAGCGGGTTGGTTTTAATCGAACAGAGGCCTTACCGCTGCGGCGGTGTAAGCGCCTTTTTAAAACCAAATGTTTCTGCTGTTTTACCGCCTCGGCGATGAAGCGCCTTTTTTAAAACAAAACTTTCTGCTGCTTTACCACCGCGGCGGTGGATTTCTCTACTGCGGTAGTAAGGCGTTTGTGCTGAAACTTAACTTACTGCATTTTTACCACCTCAGCGGTGTGCCTACTTCTAGATTTTTATTTTTTATTCAAGTTTTCACACAAAGGCTCCACACCATGCATTTTTACTTTGTTTTTTCAACGATTTTAAGTGCGAAATACATCTCCAATTATCCTCACTCCTTAATTTACCTCCAAATATGCTCCGAGACCATTTCGGCCTCCAAAAAATAAATAATAACAAAAATGGGGTAAAAATTGATACCCTTGGTTTTGGATCAAAAAATGTAACTTGCTTGATTTTACGTCCCTAGCTGGACTTGGTTGAACATTTTTTACCAAAATTCCTCATAGACAAGGAATTTGGGAAAAAATGCTCCGTTGGATCACGATTCATGGTATTGAAGTTGGATTATTGTCTCTCTCCTTATTCTTTTCAACATATACTCGATCTTGGGATCAAGAGTCAAGAATTTCAACTTCTTCTACGTTGTATGCACTGTTTGATCACAACTCACGAAACAAATTAACAAAATAAATAAAAAGAAAATTAAAACAAAAGAATTGTCTGGATTAATATTTAACTACTTAGTCACAATATCAACCAATTCAACACCGTCCCTGGCAACGGCGCTAAAAACTTGTACGTCGAGGCGTTTGTTATATGCTCGCGTATTGACTACTCGCAAGTGCACAAGGTCTAGTTTTAATATAGTGGATCATTTAAGATCGAATATCGTTCCCACAGGGACGGGTTGAATAAGTTGAATACCGCAATTGGCATAGTCTCCTATTATCCAGACGGTTAAAGAAATTATTTAAAATTAAACTAATTAAAACTAAGTTAAACTACAATTAGTGGGTTAATCCTAACTAAGTTTATTAACTAGGGATTGATTTCGTTCACTTAATACATGTTTGATTTCGTTTAGTTAACAACGATGTTTAGGTATCTGACAATCTCGGTTCGTAAACTCACTCGCCACCTTTCCCGAGTGTAAGACGAGTGAATATGTGACTTCGCGTCAACAAAGAGGTCCCCCTCAATGTCTTAACAATGTTAGGTCACGTGAGTCTTTCCCCAACGTCATCAATTGCACACTAACTAATGCCCTCCCGGGTCGTTAGATCATAACGATGTGTTTACCCTAGTTTGAATCCAGGGTTATCTCTTCCGAGCGTCAAACCCTAGATTCTCAAATCCAACCCTAATACCTTAACAAACATATTAAAGTTGTAATAAAATAATAAACACAATCGGATTTAAAAGCAAACAACCGTTAAAGAAACACATATTAAACCAAACGAGTATTTACACAATTACATCTATCCCTAGCTAATATTTAACTAATATAACATGATCTTGGCCATTGGAACTACAAACCAAGAGGGATTCATCATCGTTTACAATAAAACATTAAATTACAAAAAGAGAAACAAAGAGAAAAAGATCAAATATTAAAATGGAGTAATCCACTGTCGCTAAAGACCGATCCACCAATGTTTTCTCTTTTCCAGATGATGAATATTCTCTTCAAGAATGGCCAAGAATCAAGCTCCTAAGGTTAGGGACGTTCCATGCTCCAAGAGTTCTTCAAGGAAGTGGGAGAATATGTATTAATAGGCACAAGGATTTCAAAATATCTCAAAATATCTATTTGTTGTGCAGAGGTCACCGCCTAGGCGGATGTTAAGTCGCTTAAGGATCTGCCGTTCCACCGCCTAGGCCGTGGGATTGCTTCAAAGTTCTACCTCTTTTTTCGCCTAGGCGGTGGAATTTTTGTCTAGGCCGACGGACTGTTCCATACATTCTGTCTCTTCTCCGCCTAGGCGGTGGAATTTCCACCTAGGCCGAGGGACTGCTTACATTTTAAGCATCCTCTGTATTCTCACTGCCTCAGCGGTGGCTTCCTCGCCGCGGCAGTGGCTCTTGTAATCTTGAAACTTTGTTTTTTCATCATTTCTTCATCGTTTTCCCACCGTTTTCGTTCGTTTGTCTCTTGTTTGCGTCCCTACACTTGAATTACATAAAAACAAACTAAAATACAATTAAATATAACTAAAACACTCAAAAACTACCAAATTTGGTTTAGAAGTAGATAGGTATTTTATACCTATCAACTACATTTTGGTTCGATTCACTTAATTATATATTTTAAATCTCTCAATTAAGTCCCCTAAATATTTCGCAATCTCAATTAATCAGAATAGAAACAATTTTATGTACCAAATTGAGAAATATTAAAACTTAATGAACCAACTTAATAGGATTTAAATAATAGGTGAAGCATATCTAAAATATAATAATATCCCTTAAATCTCTTTCAAATCCCAACCAAAAACTGCTACTTTTAGATATAATTTCTGAATCAACAGTATCTTGAAACATCGCCCCCAGTCGACCGGTCAGTTGATTGCCCAATTCAGGATGTAGCCAAGCCAACGCTGTTGCATTCATCGATCGACCTATCAGTCGACTTGATGATTCAGAGAGTTTGATTTACCTTCACCGGTCGATCTACCTGTCGACTTGGAGATATAGAGAGTTCATCTTCTCTTGGTTGGTCGACCTACCTGTCGACTCAAAGATACAGAGAGTTCATGCTGCTTGGTCCGGTCGACTCATTAGTCGACTTATGTCTGCCAGATCTCTTTTCTCAACTCGTTTTTAACTTTTTCTTTTTTACGTTTTCGCCCATTTAACTATTTTTTCTTCTAAATTAGCTCCACTAACTTCTTTAATTATATTTTAGTCAATTATAAATATTTCTTTTAAAACACATAGGAGCAAATAATTTCATATTATCAAAACACACATAAATAATAAAAACTTTTTGTGTTGTGTGTGTGTGCTCCTAATTAGGATATTGAGAGTTGAAATTTACCTGAGTTGTTTTCCCTAATTTCTTCAAACTCTTAGTTCTTCATCATCTTTAACATCATCATTTAACATCCATTTATAATTTGTCATTGTATCTTCATCACTGGAACTTTAATTAACTGAAACACTTAACAAACCATTAGTTCCACCAAAATATTAACACTTAATTGTTCATCAAAATCTTATGATTAGAATAATTTGTGGCCAAGATTTTTATTCCTTTTTTTTTTCTCTTTAATTTTAGGCTACACAAACGGGTTGCTTTATTATTAATGATTTAAAAATTATATTGAACACTCCATAATTATCAAGTAATTCAAATTAGACCCAATAATTACACTTATCTTCCCAAAAATTAGCAAATATTTATTTTTACCATAAATTTACAGAATAATCCCAAAAATATTAAATTTATATAAAATAATATTTTAAAAAATATAAATTCTCGGGTGTTGATCCTAAGATTTTGATGGACAATTAACGGTTGATATTTTTTGTGGACCTAACAGTTTGATTAAGTGTTTTAGTTTATTAGTTCCAAATGATGAAGATATGATGATAAAGAAAATGAAGGATTAAGAGGTTAAAGAATTTAAAGAACCTAGGAAAAATAACTTAGGTTAAAATTTCAACTCTTAATATCCTAATTAGGATCACACACGGCACAAAAAAAAATTTAAATGATTTTTATAAATATGTGTGTTTTTAATAGGATTCCAATTAGATAAATTATTTGCTCCTATGTGTAATTGAAAAAAAAATAATTAAAATAAAATTTAAATATTTAGTGGAGCTAACCAAGAAAAGAAATTGGATAAGGATGCGAAAACGTCAATAAGAATGAATTAAAAACGAGTTTAGAAAAGTGTTCTAGTATCTATAAGTCGATAGGTAAGTCGACCGTACAAAGAAGGAAAACTCTCTTTATCTCTCGGTCGATAGGTAGGTCAACCTGTACTTAAGAATGAACTCTTTGTATCTATAAGTCGACAGAGCGGTCGACTTGTAAAGAGAAATTGAACTCTCTGAATCTCTAAGTCGACAGATAGGTCGATCGGTGAGCACAGAATATTTGGTTTGGCTACATCTTGAATCGAGCTGTTGACTACTGATCTTGGTCGGTCGACTGATGTGTCTGTTTCAGGATATTATGGAATTCTGGATTTCAATCTAAAAGTAGTCGTTACTAGCCGTTTTTTTGTTAGGATTCAAGAGAGATTTTAGAGATTTAATCTTATTTAAGATATATTACACATATTATGTTATCCCTATTGATTTGGTTCATTAAGTTTGAATATTTCTCAATTTGGTACATATAATTGTTTCTATTCTATTTAATTGTGATTGAGAAATATTTAGGGGACTTAATTGAGAAATTTAAAAGCTATTATTAAGTGAATTGAATCAGAATGAAGTCTTAATGATATAACGGGTCTAAAAGAGCAATTAGGTGTCACGATAAATGAGAACTAGCCATTAGAGAACTTTTTTTAATCTCATTTATAAAAACTTGCGTTTTCATATCATCAAGTGAAATTAAGAGATCAAGCGATCATATTGAGCTTTTTTAAGAGAAATCATACTGAGTTTTTTTTGTGAGAGCTTTTCTAAGAGTCATTCTTGAGAATCATTTGCTGTGAATCATTGCTGTTATCGAATCTGAAGTAACATCGCTCTAATTATTTTTTTGGTGGATTCCGGGTGAGATCTTTTTAAATTATTTTCTATATAATATTGCTTGATTAATTTTTGAAATTTGATCTTTAGAAATTGTTGTCTGATTTTTATTGAAAAATGTTTTTTAATTGTTGTCTAATTTTTTAATCTTTAGAAATTACATGCTTCATTACGTGCTACCCATTTTTGTTTAAAATCAGATTTTGAGTCACTCACTTTTTTATCACTAGTTTTGAGATATTAATTGAGTTTTAATTTATCTAGGGTGGTAAAAGCTCCGAGTGAGAAAAGTCACTTGTTAATTTTTTAATTGATAAGTTGAGTGGGGGATTAAATACTGTTGGGTGTATTTAATCAGAGGGTAGTTGGTTTCAGTCTCTTCTTGTAAAGAGATTGAGGTAGTAATTCTTTCTGAATTGAATTATTTTGTGTGAATTTTGTACCGGTTCAATTCTTACCGGGTAAAAAGATATTTAGAGTGTTTTGTAAGGTTTTGATTCTTTAGCCTTTGTGTTAAAAAAGAATTAGGTTATTCTTGAGCCTGTAAAAAATAGAGGTTATTCCTTAACTTGTGAAAATGAAATTTTGTAAAGGTTGATTCTGAACCTGTAAAATAATCTTTGTGAGAGTTTGGTTCCTATCTTTAAAGGAATCTTGAGTTTAGTGGGTGCGACTCTCCATGAGGCTCGGATGACTGGATTAACCAAGAGTAACTTGGTGAACCAGTATAAATTTCTGGTATGCTGCAATATTTACTTTATTTATTTTTGTTATTTGGTGTACACCTAGTTGATTTTATAATTCTGCTGTGATATAAAGATAATAATTAATTTAGGATTAAAATTAATTATTTGAGTTATTAAAATATTTTTTTTCTCTGATATTTTTAATTATCCAATTCACCTATCCTCTTTGGTATTTCACTGGGTTAACATCGGGGTATTATAATCTATCCCCTTAAATAAATTTCATCCTCGAAATTTCGTTTTTAGAATTAGCTCAAAATCGCAGGGTCTTATTAATTATATTATAAAATCTTATGTTTCTAAATCTTTCTGCTGTGCACTTTGATTATAATAATAATAAATCCCAATTGAACTTTTTATAAGCTCGCAAAAATATCACCACAGGCTTCCAATAGAAGTAAACAACCAATTTTTATTGATAAATGAAAAAAATCGTTTAATCCTCTAATTTACATGACATAAATTTCTACCCGAACAATACACCTAATGGTACCAAATTGTTCTGTCGCATGAATATGTATCAAAACGAGTTCAATACTCACATGAATGTATAAAAATATTGAAGCTAGATATGAAAATTATGCAGATAACCTCGCATCAAAATCAAGATAATGTTGAACTACATATATTCGGATTATATAACTAACACTAAAAGTATTCCAATAGTCAAGTATTCCAGTACTTACAACAGTCGTACCACACTCCGACTTTACCAATCATTAGTAGTGGACCAATATCTATCTGAATATTTTATCGGTGTACTGTCTTCATAATATAACAACATTTTATAGATCAAGTATTTTTTTTTTCAAAATATACTTTCCAACAATATATATAGCCACTTACGTGGCAATATCAAAACCCCAACAAAATATCATCATAATAGAACAATCGAATTTAAATCGATTGGTCAACTCACGTTTATATAATAAAATATCATACTTCCCTGCCAACCATATGATATTTTTCTTCACGATTGAGAGTTATACCGGTACTGTAACATATCTATCTATGCAATTTAATGTTGGAATCAGTGTCAGGTCCATTTAATATCTCCAATGGTAGGAGTCAATACGTGGTATAAACTACTGTATCATGATGATAATCATTATCGTAAACTACAACAACAACAACAACGAGTATCAATCACCTTGCAGGACTTGCCCTCTTCTCAGGTAATAACATAACGTCCTACAAGACATACCCTCCTATAAAGACCGACCATGTCTCGCAGGACATGCCCTCTTGACGAGACGACTATAACATAGTCGGATAATAAAATTACTTTCCACATTTAGAAATTACTTAATCCGCATCACATTATAAAATAATCCATTTTAATAAACCTTTTCTTTTCGTATTTTAGTACCAAAATATAATTTGACAATTTGCATATAAGGCAATGCACACGCTGTCGTCATAATATAAAAATAATTTATGGATTAAATATATTCATCAAACATTATTTTTCAAAATATAATATAAATATAACCGCATACTGAGTCGAAATAAAATTTCACTATTGCTATCACAATAAAATGATGCATTCAAAATAATCAATCAAATTATTTTGGTATATAATAAAATATCGCACAAATATTTTCCTACTAGCTATAGGATCATTTCACCTCACGATCGGGAGTTACGACAGTACAGTAACCTGTACAATTGTGTCATCTGAGGTGGCTATCAGTGCTAGGGCCATTCAATATCTCCAATGGTATGAGCAACATAATGGTATAAACTAACAACATAATCAACTACCTGCAAGACTTGCCCTCTTGTTAGGTTTCAACATATCAACAACATATTCAACCACCTGTAGGATTTGTCCTCCTGTCAGGTCACAATAACAACGTCCTATAGGACATACCCTCCTGTAAGGACCAATCACATCTTACAGGACATACCTTCCTGACGAGACGATTATGGCATAGTAGGATAATAAAAAAAAAAAAAAATTCACCTTTAAAATTTTTCTTGATCAATTTAATATCATAAAACTGTCTGTTTTCATCAACACCTTTTTTTTTTTTTTTTTTTTTTTTTTTCACAATTTAATACAAAAAATATATTTTGATAATTTATATAGATGACAATAAATATCTTTAAGCGGATCTTTTCAATTCAACAACATTTCCTATGGTTCACGACTAACACGACATTAACCCAGTCTCACTTTACTTACTATAGGTAAGTTACATTAATCAAACTTCACCTAAGATGTTAGTGTGTTTAAATTGAAATTGTAGAGACTAAAGTAAAATAATGGTAACAACACATAGGTGGAAAGTGTCAAACCACCGAAAAAAACATGATGGAGACGTCAATGCATGCAAATATAGACCAAACCCTAATTCTTGCACATATGTATAGGCACCATAGTACATCTTTGTTTTCCTGTAAGCTTAACACATCAATATACCATCTCATATTCTCTCTTAATATATCACACCACAATTATTCCATCAATGGAGACAAAGTATACAAAGTAATTTTTTTGTTAATCTTTTTTTCCCTTTTAAGTTTAATGAACAATGTTCTTCAGAACTCAAATTAAAATAAACCCTTGAGGGGTGTTTTGTTTTCAATTACAAAAAATTATCTGTTCTTTAGTCCCAACAAAACTGTTCAACCTGATTAAACAAATCTCCTCTAAAACTACAATTTAATTTCATCATAGTTTTATATAATAGTTTTAATTTTTACTTTTCCTATCACAAAAACAAAAAAAAAAAAAAAAAACACCATAATCAGAAGCTTTACTTTCTAAACCCACGGAACCTGTACTCCCATATTATTATTATTATTATTTGTTGATCCTAAGATTTTGATGAATAATTAAGTATTGATATTTTGATGGAACTAATATTTAATTGAGTATTTCAGGGATTTAAAGTTTCAGTAATGAAGATGTCAAATTAAATGGATGAGAAATGAAGATGTCAAGATGATAAAGAAAAATTAAGAGTTTGAAAAAATTAGGAAAACCAACCCAGGTGAATCTTAACTCTTAATATCCCATTTAGGAACACACACATGACACAAAATGTATTTTATCTTTTGTGTGTGTTTTGATTAAGATAAATTATTGCTCCTATGTGAAATAAAAAGAAATAATTTTGAATGACTAAAATGGAATATAAGAATATTAGTGGAGCTAATCAAGATAGGAAAATGGTTAAAGGGGCGAAATCATAAAAGAAAATAAGTTAAAAACGTATTTGAAAAAGAGATCCAGTGACAATAGTCGACTGGTGAGTCGACCAGACAAAGAAGTTGTAACATCCTGTATCTCTAAGTCGACCGACAGGTCGACCGACCAAGAAGGCTGAACTCTCTGAATCAACAAGTCGACCGATAAGTCGATCGGTAAAATAGTGTTGAACTCTCTGAATTTGTGAGTTGACCGGGCGGTCGACCAATGCACGCCGCAACGATAGTTCAGCTACAACCTGAATTGGACAGTCGACTGAACGCGCTGTTTCAGGATATAGGTTGATCCGAGATTATATCCAAAAGTAGCCGTTTTTTGTTGGGATTTGAGAGAGATTTCGGGAATATTCTCTATATTTAAGATATGGTTTATATACTAATTAAATCCTATTAATATGGTTCATTAAATATTAATATTTTTCAATTTGGTACTTGAAATAGATTCTATACTTATTTATTAGGATTGAGAAATACTTTGGGAGTTTAATTGAGAGATTTGAAATATGTTTTCAAGTGGAATTAAACCTAAATAAAGTTATTATAATATAAGGGGTCTATAAGAGTTTTTAATTATCATGACACATGTAAACTAGCCGTTAGAAGATTGATTACATATTTCTTTAAATAGACCTGCAAATTTTAAATAGAAACTAATCATTCATTGAGAGAGAGCTAAAAGAGTTTATATCATTTGTGAGCTTTTATAAGAGTTATTATTCTACAATATTGTGAGTTTTTTTAAGAGTGATTTTGAGAATAAATTGCGATCAATTTTTGCTGATAGCGAATTTGAAGCTACATTGTTCTAATCATTATTTATGTGGATTCCGGGTGAGATCTTTCCATATTGATTATTATTTGTTTATTATTCTATATTTAGAAATTGATCTTAGAAATTGTTTCTGATTTTTGAAGAAAATATTTTTTATAAACAATTTCTTGAATCTGATTATGTGCTCCAATTTGCTACCCATATCTTGCTGAAATCAGATTTTTGTATCTCACATATTTCTATCACTAGTTGGGATATTAATTAAGTTAGTATTTATTTGGGGTGGTAGAATTTTCGAGTGAGATTTACTTCTTATCAATTTTTGTATTGGTGAGTTGTGACGGATTAAATTCTAGTGGGAGTATTTAATCAGGAGTAGTTGGGTTTCAATCTCTTCCTATAAAGAGATTGAGGTAGTGATTCTTTCTGGATAAGAATTGCGTTGTGAATAATTTGTAAATGTTCCATCCTTACTTGTGAAAATGATAGTTGGAGTGTTTTGAAAGGTTTTGATTCTTGTGCCTTAGTGTTAAAAAAGAATTAGGTTATTCTTTAACTTGTGAAAAGTAGAGGTTATTTCTTAGCCTGAGATAAGGATGTTGTAAAGATTAATTCTGAGCCTATAAAAGAATCGGTGTACGGGTTTGGTTCCTACCTTTAAAGGGATCTTGGTTTTAGTGGGTGCGACCTCCATGGAGCTCGGGGGACTGGATTAACCAAGAGTAGCTTGGTGAACCAGTATAAATCTTTTGTGTGCTGCTATATTTACTTTACTATTTTTGTTGTTTGGGTGTGCACTTAGTGGATTATATTATTCCGCTATGTTATAAAGATAATAATTAATTTAGGTTTAAAATTAATTATTTGATTTATTGAATTTTGTTCTGATAATTTTTTAATTACCCAATTCACCCCCCTCTTGGGTATTCTACTGGGCCAATATTATTATTATTATTATTATTATTATTATTATTATTATTATTATTATTATTATTATTATTATTATTATTATTATTATTATTAAAGTATTATTTCATTTATTATGAGTAATGAGTATCGTAATTCAAGCCTAGGGTGGTCGCAAACTCGCTCTGATATCACTTCGTAACGACCCGATTTCCCAAGGCCGCCACACGATTTCTCCCATTGGAGATAATTATACATAAATAATAATTATAAAGAGCTAAAGAGGCAATTAAGTCCGCTAAAGGCCACCTGAGATGTTATACAGTTTTTCGCCCATAAAGATCCTGTGAATGGAATTAATATAAACTTACATACATATTATTTAATTCGTAAATAATCCCACACATATTATTTAATTGATAATCTTAATTAGCAAATTAATCAAACGAAATAATTCCATACATAATCTTAATTAGCAAATTACTGAAACAAAATTGATAATCTTAATTTATAAATAATAAATACAATTATTACATAGAAATTCATATGCAATTCCTGGCGCTGTTTTATTCTCACTAGCCCTGTAATCAAAACTGTGGGGTTGTGAGCCAACGCTTAGTAGAATTTTAACTTCTCTAATACGTGTATCCAATCAAACCCCAAATAAACACATGAACGTGTGTCTTACATAATTTTCATATAATATCCTTAAATATTTCATGAAAACTAACAATCAAAATTTAATGACAGTTTTATCATGAATTACATAATCAAGAGAGAGATTAAATACATATATTAAAAGAGTTAGAAATTTTACTTGAAATTCGAAGCCGAAACCTGAACAGGAATTGGAATGCTCAAAAACATTCAAAACCTATTATAGTTAAATAAATAACTATAATCATTATGTTGATAAAGACCCCCCCAATTCAATTTCTCACCCTGCGGCCCCAACTCTAGCTGATAATGGAAATTCTTTCTTTCTTTTTATTTTTTATTTTTTATTTTTTGTTGCTTATTATGGTTATTATATTTATATCTATCATTAGTAATACGTGTTAAGAATATATGTTAGTATGAGATAATTTGTGGCCAAGATTTTTATTCCTTTAATTTTAGGCCACACAAACGGGTTACTTCATTATTAAGGATTTAAAAATTACATTTAACACTCCCATAATTATAAGGTAATTCAAATTGAACCCAATAATTATAATATCTCCCAAAACAATTATCAAATATTTATTTTTATCATAAATTTACAGAATAATTCCAAAAATATTAAACTTATATAAAATAATATTTTTAAAAATATAAATTCTTGGGGTATTACAAATTTGCTCAATCTTAACACTAGAAAACGAAAACCCATCAAACATAATCAATTAATTAAACCACAAGGTAATATTAGATCCATCAGATTTCAAGCAAAACCCCCAAAACACCCAATTGTTTGACAAAGAGATTTTGAGAATTAACAAATAGAAACATTAAAGGAGATTCATATCCGGTTGCGAGTGATGGCCGAGCAGCTTCTAGAGTAAAGGAAAACAGAACCACTCGCCCTGTAACAGATGTGGGTGTAGTAAGACCTCCCAGAGTGCCCTGGATACAGAATTCCATTGGCGAAGAGTGGGGTGGGGTGGGAGTAAATATAATTGTTCAAAAAATAAGAGTAAAAAATATATATTTTTAAAAATAGGTGGTGTTAGTGAACTTTTATAAAAATAAAAGAATAAAAAATCTATTTATTAAAATATTTTTTTACAAGAAAAAAGTTGGTTAAAGGGGGTGATTGATATTTTTAAAATGACAAAGAAAGTTTGTTGTTTTGAGAAAAATAACAGGGGAGGTAAGCGGTAAAACATTTTTCTCTTTTTGGAAGACTAGGAACAAGTCATATATAAGGCATATGTCCATCAAGAATGCTACATTAATTTGACTTTTTTTTAAATCATGTATGAAACATTACATAAATGCATCAAATGCATAAAAAAATATCAATCCACACAAATTTAGTGGTCACAATGCACAACAGTTTTTAAACTTCTGAGCTCACTTTACTTTTATTTTTCCTTCTCATATATTTATAGTGTTTCAAATTTTGATTGACATTATCATTTATAGGTATGTCACTTTATTGATTAATTACTTTTAGATCTGCGTATTGTATGGGCTTAGAAAAAAAATTATAATAAATTCGTAATATTGAAGTATTAAAAATATTGGTATCATTTGATTACTTTGGTAGCAATATTTGAAAGCAAATACATAAATTTTAGCAAATAATGACATTTTATAAATTTTGAAAATAGATATACTATTAAAAATTACATAAATAATAAAAAATTAAATTAATATTTCTGCATATTAATTTTTACTATTATACTATAAAATAATAAACAAATAAACATAAATTAATATTATTTTTATCAATTTTTGCAAGTCAAAAAATTTTCATTATTCAATTTATTTTTAATTATTGTTTTAGTGTTTTCATTTAATTTTTAATTTTAATGTTTTATTATTGGTTTCTATTATAAAATATAGACAAATTAAAAATGAAAATATTAAATATAAAAAAAATAAAATGTGACTACAATCAAAATTTAAGGGCCAAACGTGTAATATTTTATTTTAAAATTGAATACGTCTTGCTTGTTCTCGAATATATTAATATTAAAATATTAGAAAGTAAAGGCCAACTATGCTCAAAGTTTAAGAGTAAAATTAATATTTTATTCAATTTAAAATTTAAGGTGGTTAATCGGAATGCCAATTTAGGTTGTTTTCTTTCCATTTGAAAATAATAAAAAATATGATGTAAACTAAAAAAATAAAAGTGTAGCTATTTTATTAAAGTTGTGACTCCTAACAAAAAAACACCAATCAATTAGACTAAAATGATATATTTTGGATTAATATATATTAAGAAGCTAAATGTAATATATATGCAAATTCAAAAAAAAAAAACAAAACCTATTCACAATATTTTAAAGTTATACACAAGTACCGAAAGTCAAGGAAAAAATGTAAATATGCT
Source organism: Eucommia ulmoides (assembly GCA_016647705.1). Taxonomy (NCBI): domain Eukaryota; kingdom Viridiplantae; phylum Streptophyta; class Magnoliopsida; order Garryales; family Eucommiaceae; genus Eucommia; species Eucommia ulmoides. The sequence continues at coordinate 40,725,039 of CM028337.1, read as the reverse complement.
TTAACTTTTAAGGATGCATTTGTAATTTTGAGAAAAATTTAAAAATCCCAAAACAAAAAAAGAACAAAATTGATTTTTTTTTTTTTATAGAAATACCATGAAATAAGCTGAACAACCACTTCACTCTCTTTTATATGTACTATTGAAACTCCATCTAAAATAAAGAAGATTTTTTTATTTTTTTTTTCCGATATAATTCTCATTGTACTATTAGTGTATGTTTGGTTGGAAGAAAGAAAAAGAAAATAGAAATGAAAAGAAAAAAAAAATTATCCTTTGTGAAGGAAAAATCATTTTTCTTTTCGTTGTTTGGTTGAAGGGATATAAAAAGAGGAAAATATAATATTTTATGTTTAGTAAGGAAAGAAAAATAAAACAAAAAAAAATTATAAATTCATTTTGTATACTATTTTACCTGTACATATTATAAAATAAAATTAAAAATCTACCAATAAGAAAATGGGCTATTCATTACCAATAAGAAAATAACTAACTAAAATATTATTATAATTATAACAATCATCATTCAAGTTGAATACGATGTATGTGAATTACTAACAAATAAAATCAAAATAAAAATAAAAAAAAAAAATCCAAAATGCATAAACATTCAGACAAAATAGGACCAAACAATCTAGAAAATTATACCAAGCAAGTCAATTTTTTTTTTTTTCTTTTCTTTTTTGGATATGCACACCAATAGAAATTTTCTAATAGAGCTTAAACTTCTCTATTTTTTTCCTGCTATGCAGTTGGTCACTTTGGATTTATGTAAGTATTCTTACCCAATCCAAATTGCCTCAAACCAATAATATGCTCAACTTTTACCCATCGTTTTGAGTGCAAATAACTTAGAAATTATGAGTTGTATATTAACTTTATCCTAAACCATAAGAAGAAATAAGCACAAACCATGAAAATGGGTCAATATCATTTCCTAAACGTCAACATATTCTAGATATTGTCCTTACACTACTCATTTCATCTTCTTGTCTGGAGCGCTTCTTGAGAGAAGATGTTGCTCTCATTACTGTTTATACTATTAGTCGAATTACTTTACCTAATATCAATAATCTTTGCCTTTATGAGAAGTTGCATGAAGTTTCTCATAATTATATCCTCTTAAAAGTCTTTGAGTATGTTTGTTTTGTTCTCTTACAACCTTGAACATTCTAAACTTGAACCTCGAGCTCGAGTAGTTTTTTTCCTTAAATATGGAATAAAACAAATGACATTAATTTTGGGATCTCATTTCTAATCGTCTTCGTATTTGTCATCATGTCACATTTTGGGAACACATGATATTTTTCTCCATATCGAAGTTTCATTCAATATCTACCACCAATCATCTATATTTCACTAATCCATCCATAGACCCCTTCATTGATCATCCTAACACAAATATCATTGAGGCTAAAATAAATTGTCACTGATTGCTATTGACGTTGTTGCTTTGTTTATGGATATTGAACACGACTCTCTCGAGCTTGTCCCAGTTACTTCAGATGTTTAACCAATTGAGTCTGTCCTAGTGATTTCAGATATTTCACCAACCGAGCTTGTCCCAGAGAATCCTCATCGTTTTACAAAGGTAACACAACCTCCCCATATCTTTGTGATTATCAATGTTTTTCTACCATATTTAATTTACACGGGCCTCAATCCTATAAAGAGGTCAGTACTAATCATCTTTGGTAGAAAACAATGGACGAGAAACTTCATGCCCTAGCCAAAACTCATACTTGGGATTTCGTTGACCTCTCTCTGGAAAAACTCCTATTAGATGCAAGTGGATTTTCAAAATTAAAACACTCTCTGATGGAACCGTTGAATGCTATAAAGCTCGACTTATTTTTCAAAATAATTCTCTTAAGAATATGGCATAGACTACGGAGAAGTATTTGCTCTTGCATCTAGACTTACTTCTCTCCGTACTCTCTTTGTCGTCACTATCATTTGCAAATGGCTTCTATTTCAGATAGATGTCAAGAATACTTTCCTCAATGGTGATCTTCTTGAGGAAGTTTATATGCATACCCCTCCTAGTCTAGCAACCCCTCAACACAAAATTTTTTGCCACCGTCGTGCCCTATATGGTCGTAAACAAGATCCATTTGTTTGGTTTGCAAAATTCAACATCACCATCCACTAGTTTGAGTTTAAATTTAACGCTCACGATTCAACCTTGTTTATTCATTGAACTAACAATGGAATTATCCTCTTTCTATTGCATATGGATGATATGATCATTACAAGAGATAATATATGTGGAATCTTTAAGCTAAAAATAAAAATAAAAAAAAATAAAAAAAATCAATGGTTAATTCGAGATGAAAAACCTTGTCATGCTTATTTATTTTCTTGGTCTCCAAGTTTCAACCGGTTCAGATATATATTCTTTCTCTCAGGCTAAATATTCGTCTAACCTTCTTTCCAAGGCTGACATCACTGACTTCACCATTGCTAACACTCCTTTAGAGCCAAATATCATACTTACTCCACTAAATGGATATTCTCTCTTGAACATCACTCTCTATTGTTGACTAGTTGAAAATTTGGTATATCTCACAATTACTATCATAGACATCGCCTATATTATCCATCAAGTCAGTCAGTTCTTGTCTGATCTATAGATCACTCCTTAATTGGTTGTACTTTGCATCATTCGGTATGTCAAGGGCACCTTATTTCTCGAATTTTATTTCTGGCACAGTAAAAAACAAACTGTGGTTCTGCTCCAACACTAAAGTTGAATATCATGTCATTATGTCATTGCTGATGCAATACAAGAACTACTTTGCATTCACTGACATAGGATTCTTATCCCCTGCTATTACAATTCTACATTATAACAATATGAGTGGTATTCAGATCGCCTATAATGACATTTTTCATGAGCATACGAAACATATCGAGACTGATTGTCACTTAATCTATCACCACATTCTTTATAATATTATTCGACTTCACTCTGTCAATTTAGCTGATTAGACAATGGTGGCGCGTAATTAACTCATGTCAGTTTCACCGCAAGTGTACGGGTCAAGTTTTAGTATAGATGGGAAGAGTAAGGGTATCGTATCCACAGGGATTGGTTAAGATTATTATTGAGTATCGCGATTATCATAACCTAATTTTATCTAGGCGGTAAAAATTAAGTTTATAATTAATTAATACTAATACTAAGTTAATTAATCTAATTATACTAATATTATATTGAGATGTTTAGGGAAACGATTTCCTAGGCATTAACTTTGTTTACAAAAATGTGTTTGGTCTCGTTTTAGTTTACGTTAACGGCGTTCGACCTATTCGACAATCTCGATTTGTAAACTCACTCGCCACCTCTCCTGAGTATAAGACGAGTGAATATGCGATTTCGCTTCAACGAAAAAGTCTCCCTCAACGTCTTAATGACATTACGTTACATGAGTCTCGCCCCAACGTCATTGATTGCACACTTTCTAACTCCCTCCCGGGTTATTGGATCGTCACGTTGTGTTTACCCTAATCTGAATTCGGGGTTACCTCTCCCTAGTGTCAAACCCCATATTCTCTAATTATCTAAACAACCATAATATCACAGAATAACGGTAAACACAATCAAAACAGCGAAGAACAATCATTAACGAAATACAAACTCAAACAAACAATAATTGCATAAAATATATTAATCCCTAGACAAAATTCATTTAGCTCATGGCCATAACCATTTATACAATGAAAAAAGAGCTAAACATGCTCAACAATCTACCAAAGTTAAGAAAATAAAGAATAAACGAAAGAAACTTAGCCGTAGTCCGAAGATTTGCTGCTAAAAACGCTTCGGGATCGCTTCTCCTTCTTCGCAACGTGTTATTCTTCTTTGGAATTGGTTGAACACTCCCTAAAATACTCTCAAAATATCCTAAGCCCTAAGGGGTCTCTAATGACCAGAGGAGAGGAGATGAGAAGAAATAGAGAACAAAAAATATCTAAAAAATATCCTAAATTTGGTGTAGAGTGACTATCGCGGCGGTGGGTATGTCGGTTTGATGTTTGCCGCAGCGGTGGAGGCAAGAACCTTTCTGCAGTTTTACTGCCTCTGCAGTGGGCTTTCAGCAAGAAAAGACACCTTTCTGCATATTCACCGCCGCAGCGGTGGTCTGGATACCGCGGAGGTGGGCTACTTTTCAAAATATTGCCTCCATACTTGTTTTCCCACCATTCTTAATCCGATTTGATCGTTTAACATCCGTTTACATATTTTTTCACCCCATACACCTGATTTAAAACAAAAAGAATAAAATCATATTAAAACATAATAAACATACTCAAAAACTAACAAGTTCGGTTTGGAAATAGATAGGTAAATTACACCTATCAGACAACAAATAGTTTCACCAAGGCTCATCCACCCGGACGCTTTCACATATGGGTTTCCAAACTCAAGTTCATATCTAATTTACTGCCTTGAGTTTAAGAAGAGATGTTAATATTATGTATATTTGTCTTGTCCTACTAGATTAATCAAACCCTAACCCTACTAGGGAAACTCTAGTCACTCTCTATATAAAGACTCTTTGTATATGTTTATATAATGAACTTTTCTCACATATCAATACAATTGCTCTATGTTTTTCTAATATTCCGCCTCTTAATTATTTCAACACAAATAGTGAAATGATATGAGATGAACGAACCAAAGATACAAGAAAACAAATATTGCAAATGAGAAATTCGGAGGCAAGATGAATCAATTGAATATTGAAGATCATTCATTTTTTTGGTTATTTTCTTTAAATAGATAAACACATCATATTAGTTGTTTAAGCATGACAATATGGCATCTAAATATGTGTAGTTATAACCTATCTATGTGTAATAGTTTTTGGTGCTTAAACGTGTTTAAACTTGTTTAAAAGTTATATAAAGTCCAAAACGATCATCTGGCTTTAAGAATAACCACCCATTCTTAACTAAAAAGGTTATAGTTTAGAAAACGGTTCAACTAGGTATACAGGTTAATCGACTAGACAAGACAAGGGTTTAAGAATCATAATCCTACATAAAATGATCGACTCAGTACACCTGATCAATCGATCATCTCAACTAGGGAATCCTAGGGTTGGATTCTAAACAAACCAAGTCGATCAATTGGCCCCAATTAGTTGACTGGATCGGGTAGAAAGATTTAGATTTTGTTTTTTACACTAAATGGTCGACCGGTTATCCCGTTTCAATGGATCATACTATCTAGGAGTTTTATCATTATTCACATTTTCAGTTCAATCTTGACATTATTTTTCACGATTATTTATTTCAAATTATTTCTAAATATGCTCAAATGATAAAATATTTATTTGGAATGATGTTTAATGGATTTATACAAGAAATATTTATTTTAAAAAAGTTTTTCATATATAATTTATTCCCATTTTATTTTTCTCACATGTAAATTGACAGATGCTAATAATTGAACTCTTTGACTTATTACTTTTGTGGACCACATTTTTAATTGTGTTGTTAATGTGTTTTAGGCATAGTTAAAACTAGATACATTGCCTAAATCTAGTGGTTCGAGGTGGCATGTCTTGTGGATTCCAAATGGAGAAGAGGAAATAAGAGATAATAGAGATAGACGATACTAATGTAGAGAAGAAAAAAGAAAAAAATAGCCTTCTCGAAGACAGGATCTCACTAAACAAATGAAGTAAATCCTAGCTTGTCCTCGTATGAGAAATGTTTTGGGATTAGTTTTTTGAGAATGAAATGAAATCAAATTTTTTCTATTTCTCAAATTCCTAAAATTTTTGGGATCACTTCCAATATTTTAGAAACAGCCAGAAACATAAATATGTAAACCAAAGATCTTTATGTTACCAAATTTCAAAATTTTTAAAAATAGAAATAAAAATGCGGAGTAGAAACACTAAGGCCCTATTGATTACTGTTTCCGTTCCCGTTCCCAAAATTTTAGGATTAATGTACATAAACGCTTTTGGTAAATACATTTTTGTTCTCATAATTTTGAGAGTAATTCTTGAATCCTTTTTGAGAAATAAAAAATGTTGATTTTTATTCACTCACACAAAACTATTTCCACCACTACCTTGCCGATCACTACACATTCAACGAAAATGGATTTCTTATCTTTATTTTCATAAGTTAAAAGAAATAATTTTAGGATAATGATAATATTATCGAAAAACTCCAAATAAAATTCTCATACCATTTTATTGGAAGTAAGAAAAGCAGAAATAATAAACTAAATGCCACCTAAACAAACAGGGCCAAGTTCCCACGAAAAGTTTTGCTTGGGAAAGAACTCGCAACTGAACTCGTCTAAAATGAAGGGTATCTTGATCATTTTTGCCGTTACTTTGAGAATTTAGGAAGGTAATTTTTTCAATGGATCCTCCACCTCCGCCCTCGCAGCCCAACATCACCACCCATTTTTCCCTAATCAACGTCAAAATGATATGGATCAGTGAACAAAGACGAATAGAACCGCTGCCATTGCCATCCTTTTCAATCGAATCATTCCCGCCGCTGATTCTATTTCCAAATGAGATTTGTGGTAATTTAAATCTTACTTTGGATCACTGATTCTGAGCTCATTCATTTGTTAGGAACCAAAAAAAAAAAAAAAGATATGAAAAGATGGAGAAATTGGGAGAAATCTACTACAATATTGAAGAACAAACTTGGCTATTATATAGCCTGAAAGTAGAAATAGAAATCAGAAATAAACTACCCACTAAAACTAAAACAAAACAAACAAATTGCCTTTGGAGGGACTTAGTGATTGAGTGGTAACCAACCCACTAAGTGATAACCACCCATTGAAACAAACCTAACAATTCCTCCCTTAAATTGAAGGTTGTAAACATTCAGTTTATATCAATTTTAGAACACACACCTAATAACTCTCACAGCTTCAAGAAAACATCTAGCTTGAGTAGTTTAGTCAGTATATCAGCCAACTGTTCCTATGTTCCACAATGTACCAGCTCTACAATACCAGCTTTTGTGAGCTCTCGAAGAAAATGGAAACGCACATCTATGTGGTTACTATGACCATGCATTACTGGGTTCTTCGAAAGTTTGATTGCAAAGCTACTATCACAACGAATAATAGTTGCCTTGCCTTGATTCTGATCCAGCTTGTCCAATACCCTTTTCAACTATACTGCCTAGCATGCACACGAAGCTGCAGCAATAAACTTTGTCTCTGTTGTAGATAGACTTACAACTGGTTGTTTTCTTGATGATTAGAACACTGCTCTTGAACTCAATAAGAACATATAACCTAAAGTACTATTTTTGTCGTCTAAATCTCCAGTGTAATCACTATAGGTGTAAGCAACCACTTCATCATCTCCTCCATTCCTATAGAAAATTCTAAACCCAATTATTCCCTTCAAATATCTTAGCACCCTTTTTGCCGCATATAAGTGAAGCTCAGTAGGATTCTCCATATATCTACTAATAAGACTTGCCACAAACATCATGTTCGGTCGAGTAGCTGTGAGATATATGAGACTACCCACAATTTGTTTATTGTAAGTCTTGTCCACCTTAACGCCACCTTTATCTTTCACAAGCTTAAAACTAGGGATATTAAGATTATGGACATAATAACTTTTGTCCATTCCAAACCATTGTAGCACCTCCAATGCATACTACTTTTGACTGATGAAAATACCATCAAAACTTTGTAAGACTTCAAGACCAAGGAAGTATCTCATCTTACCAAGATCTGTCATGTCAAACTCATCTTTCATGGAATTTTTAAACTCTGTAAATGTCAATTCATCATTTCCAATAAAAATGAGATCATCAACATACAAACTTGCAATTAATATGGTGCCTTATTTTTATGTCTTGATGAACGAAGTATGCTCGCAGTCACATTTCTCAAAGCCTTGCATCATGAAATAGGCTTCTATACGGTTGTACCAAGCACGTGGTACTTTCTTAAGCCCATAAAGTGTTTTCTTTAACTTATAAATCTTAAGTTCATTTCCCTTTTGCACATATCCACACGGCTGTTCTACAAAAACTTCTTCATTCAACCCACCATGTAAAAACACGGACTTTAAATCTAGTTGGTAGATGGTCCATCCTCTTTGAGTTGCAAGTGCTACGACTAAACTAAATGTCTCTATGCACGCCACAGGTGCAAACACTTCTGAAAAGTCTACCTCATGTTGCTAAGTATATCCCTTCGCTACAAGCCTGGCTTTGTCTTGTAAATCCACTTCACTCTAACTTTCTTTCATCCCTTAGGTAATTATGTCAATTCCCAAGTGCTATTTTTTTTCAATTGCTTTCATTTCCACATCCATATATCTCATCCATTTCTTACTTTTCATGTCATTTTCAAAGTGAATAGGATCATTAGTTGCAAACATAGCCAAATGAGCTTCATTTTCTTCTTTAGAAAGACCTTCTGTTGTTGCATAGTTACGTATCCAGACTGGTGGCCGCCTATTCCTCCATTCATTAGCGCTAAGGGAGCTTCTGTCGATCACAAATGACAAGGAGAAATCATAATTTGTTGCTTCTATATTAGTAGCAACAACTTCTATATCAGTAACGACAACATCAAGATGAGTAGCAGCATCAACAACTTCTATATCAGCAACAACAACATCGAGATCATCTTCACTCCCCTCTTCATTGTCATCAAATACAGCAACACCTTCATCCTCACTATCACCCCACTCCAAATCACACAAAATGGCTTCTTCATATTTCTTATCCCAATCGTAATTTTTGTCTTCTTCAAATATAACATCTCTGCTTATTATGATCCTTTGTGAATATAAACCATAAATCCTGTAAGCCTTTAACTCATCGCTAACTCCCAATAGAACGTAACTCAAACTCTTATCATCCAGCTTAGTTCTCTTACTGTCAGGTGCATAAACATGAGAAATACATCCAAAAACTCTAAAATACTCAATCAAAGGCTTGACTCCACTTCAAGCTTATTCTGGAGTCTTATTTTTCACCGCTAATATTGGACTTAGATTCAATACATGAATTGTTCAGTTAACTGCTTCAGGCCTGAAAGTTTTTGGAATTTTCTTTTTCGAAATCATACTACGAACCATATTCATAATAGTTCTATTCTTTCGTTCTGCAAATCCATTCTGTAGTGGCGTGTACGCAGCTGTCAATTGTCCTTGTATACTATTTACATCACAAAAATTGGTGAAATCTTGTGATGTAAACTCTCCTTCTCAATCAGTATGCAAGTTTCTAATAAATGAGTTAGTTTCATTCTCAACACGAATTTTAAAGTTTTTAATTTCTCTCTCAAAAAATAAACCCATGTTTTTCTACTAAAGTCATCTATGAAGGTAATAAAATACATTTTCTTGTTGTTAGAGAGGGTCTTGATCGGTCCACAAATATCAGCATGCACTAATTGAAGAGTTTGTGAAGCTTTCCAGGTGCTCTTTTTTGGAAACGAGTCTCTTTGTTGTTTCCCTACCAAGCAATCTTTGCATAGCCTCGAGGGAGTTTAAACTGTGGTAAACCATTCACTATCTTCTTCTGTTGAAGAGTCTTTAGTCCCTTAAAGCTCAAGTGTCCATATCTACAATGCCAATGTTGCTCCATATCTTCTGTAACTGTGTTGAAACATGCAGATGCTACAGGTACAGGCTGAGATATAACATGCAATATGAACGTTCTATTTGAAGACATATTTGTTTCCATAATTAAGCCTTTATTAGGATGAAACGCCTTACACTTTCCATATTGAAACAGAATGGTAAGCCATTTTTCTTGCAACTGCCCAATACTCAATAAATTATTTTTGAGTTCTGGCACATAAAATACTCATGTGATGATCTGAATTATTCCATTCACCTGTAGTTGTACATTACATTTTCCTATTACGTTCATGCTTTAGTTGTTGCCCAGCTTTACTAAATCTCTGAAACTTTCATTAAAGTCTAAAAAATATTCCTTCTTCCCATACATATAATTGTTACATCCCGAGTCAAGAAACCACAGTTCTTCTTTGGTGGCTTCCTTGTCATCCACATATGCCATCAACAACATTTCTTCACTACCTTTCACATAGTTTGCTTTTTCTTATGTCTCATCCTTTGGGCATTCTTACTTAAAATGTCCAAGCGTATAGCAGTTATAACATTCAACAAATGATTTGTCAAAGTTATGTCTGCCGCCTTCTCTTCCTCTTCCTTGGAATCCACTAGGGCCTTATCATCTTACTCCTGAAGACTTTCCAAAAATAACCTTCAATGCTTGCTCTTCCACAACATGAGATTTCATACGTTGCTCATGTATTAATAGGCTACTCTATAACTCATCAATGGTAAGTGCATCCAAATCATTTGATTCTTCAATAGAACATACCACGTAATCGTATTTGGGTGTCATGGATATAAGAATCTTTTCGATAACTGCTATAACATCTATTTTTCCTTTATTGGCTCTCAGTTTGTTGACCACAGTAAGAGTACGAGAAAAGTACTCGTTCATAGACTCTCCTATCTTCATGTTCAACATCGCAAACTCCTTTTGAAGAGCTTGTTGTTGTGCTCGTTGCACACATGCTGTTCCCTAATACTTTTGCTTCAACGAATCCCAAATGCTTTTAGCTGTACTCTTGTTCAAGATGGTTTCCAGAATCGATATGTCTATAGCTTGGAAAAGATAATTCTTCGTCTTCACATTCTTCAACCTTGCATCATCAATCATCTTCTTCTGTGCATCAGTGAGTTGAACTCCTTCTGTAACTGTAGGAATCCCATCTTCCACCACACTCCAGTATTCATTCGATTGCATGAAATTCTCCATGAGCATACACTAGTGATTGTAATGCCTATCGAACTTCAGAATCGCTAGTTCCACAAAACCACTATTAGTCGCCATATTCTCGTCACTAAATACCTTAGAAGGCCGCTACTTCTTAACTCTGATCAGGCCCCTATGATGGGGTTCTGATACCAAATGTTAGGAACCAGAAAAAAGATATGAAAATATGGAGAAATTGGGAGAAATCAACTGCAACATTCAAGAACAAACTTGGCTATTATATAGCCTGAAAGTACAAACAAAAATCAGAAATAAACTACCTACTAAAACAAAAACAAAACAAATAAACTGCCCTTAGCAATAGAGACTTAGTGACTGAGTAGTAACCAACCCACTGAGTGATAACCACCCACTAAAACAAACCTAACATCATTTCCCTGATACTTTTGCTTTAACGAATCCCAAATGCTTTTGGTTGTACTCTTGTTTAAGATGGTTTCCAGAATCGATATGTTTGTAGCTTGGAAAAGATAATTCTTCGCCTTCACGTCCTTCAACCTTATACCATCAATCACCTTCTTCTGTTCATCAGTGAGTTGAACTCCTTCCATTGTTGTAGGAATTCCATATTCCACCATACTCCAGTATTCATTTGATCGCATGAAATTCTCCATGAGCATACACTAGTGATTATAATGCCTGTCGAACTTCAGAATCGCTAGTTGCACAAAACCACTATCAGGCGCCATATTCTTGTCACTAAACACCTTAGAAGGCTGTTACTTCTTAACTCCAATCAGGCCCCTGTGATAGGGCTCTGATACCAAATGTTAGGAACCAGAAAAAAGATATGAAAAGATGGAGAAATTGGGAAAAATCAACTACAACATTCAAGAACAAAGTTGGCTATTATATAGCCTGAAAGTACAAATAGAAATCAGAAATAAACTACCCACTAAAACAAAAAGAAAACAAATAAACTGCCCTTAGCAATGGGGACTTAGTGACTGAGTGGTAACCAACCCACTGAGTGATAACCACCCACTAAAACAAACCTAACATTATTTCCATTATATACCACCTCTTTGTCATCATCAACTCTTGGGATTGGTTCCTTATAGTTGCATTCCATCTGTTTGTCATAATTTCTTACAGAAATAAAACTTGATTGTGTTGAAATTTGAAAACTTAGGTGGCGTTTGGTTAGTGTTTCTGTTTCTATTCCTAATAAACTGGGATGTGAATTCTATTCCGTTCTAGAGTATTCTAGGAATAGAAACATGTTTCGTAATCCTAAAATTGTTTGTATGAGAACAGAATCTAAAAAATACGTTTGTTTACAAAATTTATTTATTTTTCCCTTTAAATGTATGGTTGCTGGCGGGCTGGTGGTGACCGGCAGAGTGGTAGTGGAAATAGTTTTGTGAGAGTGAATAAGAATCAACATTTGTTTGTTTCTCAAATTCTTAAGAATTTCAAGAATTACTTTCCACATACTCCCACATTTTTGGAAAAAAAAAAAAAACATGTTTACAAATACATTTTTGTACATTAATTCTAAAAAATTGAGGGCGAGAACAGAGGAACAAAAACATTAGCAACCTTAGACGTCCATTTGTTTACCTCGAAGATTATGATTACAAGTAGCTTAAACTTCTACAAGGATGTTATCGATGACTTTGTTTCCCCATGGCACTATTTGGTGAAGCCATGTTTATTGTCACTCATTTCATTTGCTCTTTCTTACTCCCTTTTAATTATGTTGATGCGTAGCCATTTGGTGGTCTCTGTATGCAAGCATGTTCAAAATCATCTATGGTTGTTGATGAGAAGCATGTTGAATGACATTTTGGTCTTTTTTCTTCGAAAGAGGTATCAATTTTATCGTTCTACCAATAATTTGCTACTACTGATATTCATTCTTACTTGTCATTCTCCATCATCCCATGTTTTTTTTTTTATGCGATGATAACATGTGAATACGTGAAGTGCTTTAAAAGATTTTCTTGATAGCATTTCATTTTATATTTTCTATGAGATCTCATGTCGGAAGTATTGAAAAAAATTGTATGATATATAAAGTATCATATAATCCACTACTAGTAGCTTAAACATACTGAGCCAGTGTGTTGCATGGGGTGTTACAAATGGTATTAGAGCTGATCTGATCCCGAAACAACACCGTGGTGGTGTTGATAAATGAGCAAAGGTTTCAGAGAGGGGTAGAGGTCCCTAGGTAGCTACTTGTAGTAGCTCACATGATACTTTATATATCAAATAATATTTTTTAATGATTCCAATGTGGGATCTCACAATTTCTTTCCATTTTGTTTAGAAATCCAAGATCAACTGATATTTTGATAGAGAATACCCATAAAAAGGTTCTTTTATGTTTACAAGCTGTTAAGATGATTGAGAAGTGGAAAACATGAATGTGTATTGATATTATGCGAAAGAGATACAAGAATATAATGATATATACACATTTATAGGGGAAGTAGGGGTTAGGATTTTTTCCTAATGGGCCACGTGGGTCAAACTCATATAATACATTAACATTCCCTCTCAAACTCAAGGCGGTAAGTGAGAGATAAACTTGAGTTTGAAAACCAGAAAATGAAAGTATCCGGGTAAATGAGTATTTTTGAAAGTATGTTTTCTTTTCAAATTTTTTAGACGTTAAGATGATTGAGAAGTGGAAAACAAGAATATGTATTGATATTATGCAAAAGAGATTCAAGAATACAATGGTATATACACATATTTATAGGAGAAGTGGGGGTTAGAATTTTGCTCTAATGGGCCACGTAGGCCAAACCCATATAATTCACTAACATCCTTCCTAAAACTCAAGGCGGTAAGTGAGAGGTGGACTTGAGTTTGGAAACCACAGAATGAAAGCGTTTGGATGGATGAGTCTTGGTAAAAATATCTACTGTCTGATCGGTTGAACTGATGGATTGTAGACAAACCGTATTTTGGAGAATGTGATGACGGATGAACTGGAAATCAGTCTCGATGTATTTTGTACGCTCATAGAATACATCATTGTGAGCGATATGAATAGCACTCCTGTTGACATAGTGTAGGGTAGTGGCAGCAGGAGAAGAGATGCCCATATCAACGAGGAGCCATCGAAGTTAGAGAAGTTCTTGAGTTGCATCAGTCATAGCACGATATTTAGTTTCAGTACTGGAGTGAACAACCACACTTTGTTTTTTACTATGCTAAGAAATGAAAGAATTACTAAAAAAGAAATAGTAACCAGTGGTTTAACCTCTGTCAATGGGGTTTCCGGCCCAATCGACATAAGAATAAACTTGTAAGATGGGAGCAGACTGAGCTGAGAAATGAAGCCCATGAAATAAAGTACCCTTGACATACTGAAGAATGCGAAGAACAACCAAGTAATGGGTGGTCCGAGGAGCGGACAAAAACTGACTCACCTGATGAACGACATAAGCCATGTTAAGGCGAGTGACAATAAAATATACAAGATTTCCAACCAGTTGGTGATATAGAGTGGTATCCTGAAGAAGTGAACCATCAAGTGGGGTAAGTATGACCTTCGGCTCGAGAGGAGTAGTGGCAGTGGTTGAGTCAGTGATTCCAATTTTGGAAAGGAAATCTGAGGCATATTTGGTCGAAGAGAGAAAATATCCATCAGAACCAGATGAGACTTCGAGACCAAGAAAATAGATGAGCACGCCGAGATCTTTAATCTTGAATTGGCCACTGATAAACTTTTTGAGTTCAGAAATACCACGTAGATCATCTCCAGTAATAACCATATCATCCACATACAGTAAAAGAAGAATAATACCGTTGATAATATGATGAATAAATAGATTCGAATCATGAGCACTAGGTGTGAACCAAAACTGATGAATAGTAGTGCTGAATTTAGCAAACCAGGTATGTAGAGTTAGTTTCAAACCATATAGGGCACGGTAAAAGTGACAAACTTTATTTCGAGGGGGCAGCCAGGCCAGGAGGGGTATGGATATAGACTCCCTTAATATGACCTCCATTGATAAATGCATTTTTTACATCTACTTGAAAGAGAGTCCATTTTCGAATAACGATGACGACAAGAAGTGTACGAACATATGTTAGCCTCGCCACTGGAGCAAATGTCTCTTCATAGTCAATGCCATATTCTTGAGTAAATTCCTTGGCAACAAGTCGAACTTTATATCTTCCAATAGATCCATCAGAAAGCGTTTTGATTTTAAACTCCCATTTATACCCAATATGAGTTTTTCCAAGGGTAGATCAACAATATCCCAAGTATGAGTTTTGGTGAGGGCCTGAAATTCTTTGTCCATTGTTTTTTGCCAAAGAGGATTAGTACCAGCCTTCTTATGTGATTGCGGCTCATGTAGATGAAGTATAGTGAAAAAAATAATGAAAATCAGAAAGGTAATATGGAGGATGAGTTAACCAGGTAGAGCAACGGGGGTGATCTGGGGCGTGGGTCTTAAAGGAAGGCGATACAGGATCATTAGCCACAGGAGAAGTCTCAGGCATGGTTGTTGGAATTGGAAGAGTGAGATCAGTTGGTAGTTTTGGAGTGGGTTCAACTGATGGTTCTGGGGTGGACTCAGCATAAGGTACAAGGTTGGGCTCAACTGGTGGTGCTGGAATAGACTCAATAGTACTTGAAACTGTATCTTTTGGAAATAACTCGATGGATGAATCAGTAAAGAATTTGGAGTTGGTGAAGGTTGACATGTCAAATGACCGTAAAGAAGAAAACATTTGATGTTCTCAAAAAATGACATATCGTGAGATACGAAGGGTTTTAGAAATGTGATGCCAACACTGATACTCTTTATGTTCGATGCCATATCCAAGAAAACAACATAGACGAGCCTTTGGTTCCAGTTTGTTGTGTTCATGTAGTTTAAGAAGAACAAAATAAGTACAACCAAAGACTCTGAGTTCAGAGTAATTAGGAGGTTTACCGAAAAGACGCTCAAATGGAGACTGATTTTGGATTGTAGCGGAAGAGACATAGTTTATTGTGTAGACGGCTGTGAAGGCAGCATTACCCCAAAAAATGCTCAGGACATGATGAAGAAATGAAGAGAGCACGGACCGTGTCAAGAATATGCCTATATTTGCGTTCGGCTCGTCTATTTTTTTTGGGATGTACTAGGACACGAGCGATGGAGGAGCGTGCTATTTTTGCGAAGCAAGTTAAGAAAAATACGATCCTTGTATTCCATTGCATTATTTGAGCGGAAAACTTTGATATTTCTAGAAAATTTGGGTTTGAACCATAGAAGAAAACTCAGAATATATTTGGAATAGTTCGAATTAATGTTTCATAAGAAACAACCATGTATATCAAGAATAGTTGGTAGCGGAATATTACGTCGCTACTTTCACTGCAAGTACACGGGTCAAGTTTTAATATAGTGGAAAGAGTAAGGGTTGTCGTATCGACAGGGATTGGATTAAATTGTCATTAAGTACCGTGATTTTCATAACCGAATTTTAACTAGGCGACTCAAATTTAGATTTTTGTTTAAAAAAATAAACTAAAATAAATAAATTAAACTAAAATACTAATAGTGACTTTAATGGGAATATGTTGTCTAGGGATTAACTTTATTCATTTAAACGTGTTCGTTTCAATTTCGTTTACATTAACGGTATTTAAACTATTCAACAATCTAGGTATTGAAAACTTACTCTATTTCTCCCGAGTATAAAGTGAATGAATATGCGATTTCGTGTCAATGCCAATGTTCTTATCTAGCGTCTAACGACACTGATCACATGAGTCTCGCCCCAACCTCACGGATTGCACACTTTCTAATACTCTCCCGAGTCATTAGATCGTCGCGTTGTGTTTAAACTCTAGTCCGAATTCAGGGTTTCCTCTCCCGAGTGTCAAACCCCGATTTCTCAAACCAACCAATATATCATAACAAGCATACATTGGAAGTAATAAAACGGTAAACACAATCGGATAAAAATAAATAACCGTTAACAAAACATCAATTTATTCAAACAATATTTTTATAGACTATATCAAACCCTAGACAATATATGTTTAGCTACACATGACCATAGCCCAATATTCAACTATAAACAAGCTAAACAACATCAAATACCAACAAGAGTTTAAGAAATAAAGAGAGAAACAAAGGTGAATAGCCGTTATCTGAAGAATTGACAGTTCCGCGTCTGTGATTTCCACTCCGATCTTGATTTCTCCTCTTCAAATTGGTAGTCCACTGATAATTAACCACTGCAGCGGTGGTTAAGCATAAACATTCTGCTTGTTTCACCGCTGCAGCGGTCAGGCTGCATTTTCTGAACTTGACATTTTTCATCTTTTAAACTGTTTCTCTATTGATGTCCTATCGATTTGCTCGATTTTGTTCATTTTCACCCTAAACACCCGATTTACATAAAAACAAGTAAAAATGAATTAAAACATAATAAGAACATTCGAAAACTATCAAAATCGGCTTGGAAATAGATAGATAAAATCAACTTATCAGTAGTCGTCCGCAAAGATAACAAAGTAACAACAATCACCCATTGAGGCATGAGGAAAAGGCCTCCAAATATCATAATAAATTAGATCAAATGGTGCAAGGGAAATAGACTGACTCTTTTTGAAAGGTAGGGCTGGTTGTTTTGCAAGTTGACAATGGATATATTTGAAGAACTCATGCTGAACTGAACCTAACTGACCGCCAGAGATAAGCGATTTTAGTCGGCTAGATGAAGTATGGTCTAAACGAGCATGCCAAATTTGGGATAGTAAGAGAAACACTGGTGGTTGTGGAGATAAGGATGAGGATGAGGAAGAGGATGTTGGTGGTGGTGGTGTGGTTGCACAGGTTGATGAAGGGATATGTGGTTGTGTTGGTGGTGGAGTTGGAGATGGAATGTTCAAATTAGTAAGTTCAAATAGGCGTCCAACCTTACGACCAGTCCCGAAAGTTTTTCTTGTCTGAGGATCCTGCACACGACAACCACTATTAGAAAATATGACTTCAAATCCCAATTCACAAAGTTACCCAATAGACAAGAGATTTAAGGTGAGTTTTGGAATCAAATACATGTTAGGAATAGAAAGATAGGAAGTAGAAACCTGACCGATATGGGTAACAGGCATTTGAGAACCATCAGCGGTATAAATACTAAGGATATTCATCGCGGAGAGTTTAGTTGAAAAAATAATTGGGATAAGATGTCATGTGATTACAATAAGCAGAGTCAAAGAACTAAGAAGAGTTATCTATAGTAAATAAGAGAGCAGGGAAAATATTTGTATCATTACCATTTTTGGAGAAAATATGAAGGAGTAATGAGGCCAAATCTGCAATAGCCATGGTGATAGTAGTGGAGGTAAGATCCAAACCCTTTTTGGCATTAATAATGAATGAAGAACCCACAGACATCGCTGTTGAACCTGGAGAAACTATTGTTATAGATGAATTCAGAATGTTGAAATTATCTAGGAACTAGTTTATACTCGTGAAGAACCGATTGAGAGCCCCTTGAACTGATTAAATCTCCGTGATGAATCAAATCAACAGTATAAAGAGAGCTATGTTGTATGATCCGAATTTGATGAAACGAAGATCACATATAACTCCATAATACTGAAATTTTTCAGGAACCGATATTGAATTTTCAAGGACCGGGCAAAAAATGAGTGAATCGGCATAGAAACCACACAAATATAATATAAAATATATTTTGTGAGTCTCAAATCACAAAACAAAGGCCCGAAACAAAATAAGAGCATCGAAAAATCCTAGGAACCGGTTCAAGTTTGCCAAAAATTGGTCAAAAAAACCTGAACCGGCAATGGGAATGAACATGAACAAGTGGCGGCGAGTGAATCGAAACAGCATGGCTTCTTGGGGCGTGTAAGAGCACGTCTTGTCTCGAATCGGGATGATTTTTGTGTTGTTAGAATCGTCTCGTCAAGACGGTTCTGATAATATATTATGAGATGGATTTGGAGCCCTGATGGAGACAGTAAAGCCCAAAACTTGAGATGGCGAGGCTTGGTGGTACTGCAGGGTTTGGGAGGCGCATGAGAGCACGTGGATTCTCTGGTGGCGATGATTTTGATGGCGTCGTGTTCATCTTTTCAAGACGAAAATAGTTGTGTGGTGGTTGTTGATATCGAAGCAGTGATGAGGCCAACAGTAATGACGAAAACTTTGGGAGAAAAGAGAAACGAAGGCGGTGGAAGCTCTAGGGTTGCGAAAATTTTAGGAAGAATAGGTTTAAGAAATATTTGCTCTTGATACCATGTTAAGATAATTGAGAAGTGGGAAACATAAATATGTATTGATATTATGCGAAAGAGATACAAGAATAAAACGATATAAACACATATTTATAAGGGAAATGGGAGCTAGGGTTTTGACCTAATGGGCCACGTGGGTCAAGTCCATATAATTCATTAACACATGCTATTATCATATCAAACCTGAAGCCTATACCACATAAACTATAGTGTACAGTGTGGAACGAAAATTCTAGGCCCCTTGGTTACTGATTCCCTAATTTTTGTTCTCGATCTCGAAATTTTGGGATTAATGTAAAGAAACGAGTTTGGTAAACACGTTTCTATTCTCAAAATTTTGGAAATAATTTGGGACTATTTCCTGAATTCCTTAAAGAATCTGAGAAATAAAAAATTGTTGATTCTTATTCATTCTCATAAAACTATACCCACAACCATTTTGCCGGCCACCACGAGCACGCCAGCCACCATACATTTAAACAAAAAAATGTTACAACGAAATGTATTTCCTATTTCTATTCTTATAAATGAAAGAAATAATTTCAGGACAGTGACCATTATCAACGGTGTTTCTATTTTCGAAATATTCTAGAACAAAAATAAAATTTTCATTGCATCTCATCCTAATTTATTAGAAGTAGAAACATTAAACCAAAAACACTAACCAAACGCGGCCCTACATACTTATTCCATTCCGGAATTTAGAAAAATTATCCCTAACAAAGCACTGGAAAGAGGCCGTACAAATCTCAACGAGGCGAAACCATACCTCTCTACAGTACCGATTTAAGCACACAAGAGTAGCGAGTCCCAGCAACACGGTTACATAAGACACGGCAAAGCTCGAATAGAAGGACTCCATGTCCATGAACGACCCGCTTTCTTCTCCTTCACCATTCCGGCGAAGGGGTAATGCCGGCGTCGAATCACCGCCGGTGCAGCTCTTGTTCAATGGAGGTCCACAAAGAAGTGGATTTTCCTCGTAGCTACTTCCGTCAAAGGTGGAAAATTGAGCTTTCTGATCTGGGGTTGCACCGGATAAGTTATTATGAGCGACGCTGAAAACCGCCAAGGAGTTTAACTCGATTAGTTGAGCCGGAATTCTTCCATTTAGATTGTTGCAAGAAAGATCCATACTCTCGATTTGCCTTAGCTTCGACAATGCTGCCGGGATTTCTCCTCTTAGATTGTTGTGCGACAGGTTTAGCGCTCGGATCTCGCTCAAGTCCCCCAGCTCGATCGGGATTTCACCTGTCAACCGATTCGAAGAGAGGTCGAGTCCAGACATGTAATCAAGAATGTTTCCTTTGTAAGAGTAGGATCTACTCTTTGTTGTGAATTCCACTTGCACCAACACATCCGTAAGCGGAAAATCATCGGTTTCCTCGAGAGAAACATGGTACGCCCTTTCCGACTTCATCCTCTCCATGAACGAGAGCAACAACAAGACCGAAGGAGCAAAAATCGAATTCAGTATTTGAGATTTCGAATCACTTACCTCTAGTGTAAGGTTACCCAAGCAATCAGGTATCGTGCCCGAAAGCTTATTTTTAGACATATCGATCATGCTTAACCTTTTTAACTTGCATATCTCTACTGGAATCCCGCCGTCGAAACGATTACCTTTCAGCAGAAGAATGCTCATGCTGGAGAGGTTCCCAATCCATTCCGGGATGACACCGGATAACATGTTATCCGCAAGATCCAACGTTACCATGGAGTAGCAATTGGAGAACGCCTGTTCTAGAGTACCTTGTAGCCTGTTTTTGCTCATGTAGGCGTGTGAGAGGCCTGGTGGATTAAAGCAGGATGGGATATAGCCGGAGAGACTGTTGTTCGAGAGATCCAAAAGCTGAATCATCTCCAAATCGCAGAATTCCCATGGAATCGGACCATCGAGCTGATTGTTGGACATTGATAGTTCCAGTAATGTTGTCATGAATCCGATCTCTTTTGGAATTGTACCTGAAAAACGGTTATCGCTAAGATCCAACACGACGAGGGGGAGCGTCGACAAGCTTGCCGGTATTCTCCCCTCAAAATTATTCCCGTCCAAGTACAAAAACCTCAAATAGGCGAGGTTGACAGGGTGCGGAAATACCTCTCCTTCGAACTTGTTATTTGACAGTCTGAGAAAAAACAACGACGAAATGCCGGTGGCAAGCTTTTCTGGTACGCTTCCCGACAACTCGTTGTAGGACGCGTCCAAGAAACGTAAACGTTTCATGTTACCAAACGAGGAGGGCAAGTGATCATTGAAAACGTTTCCTGACATGTTCAGTGCGATTAACTCAGGAAAGGCCGAGCTTATGTTTGCTGGAATTCGACCTCCTAAAACATTGCCGGAGATGTCGATTGTCCCGATACTAGGAAGAGGATGCGATGGCAGCTCAAATGGCCCCGTTAAGGCATTGCTTCTTAGGTAAAGCCCTTCTAGTCTTGTGTTGTTCTCCACCAACCAAACCGGCAATCTTCCACCGAGGTTGTTTTGTGAAAGATCGAGAATTTGCAAGTCATGTTGGTGATAGAGGAAATTAGGTAGTTTTAGGTGGGATGAACAGTTGGATAGACTAAGAACCTGAAGCTGAAACCCCGGCACCCAATTTTCGGAACCCGTTTCCAAAATTGCTTCATTGTTATCAGCGAAAACGACTCTAAGGTTGGAATGATTGGCAAACGATTTGAATGAGACCGGGACTTGAAAGCGGTTGCTCGAGAAAGAAAGGTACTCGAGCAACGTGAGACTGGAAAGAGGGGACGCGGCGATATTTCCGGTTAAACGATTGCGAGAGAGATCAATCAACCGGAGCGATGTCAAGTTTCCTAGACATGAAGGGAGCGCGCCCTCGAACTTGTTTCCGCTGATATCGAGCTCTTGGATATTCTTTAGTTCGCACCAGCCTGCATAACCAATCAATCTCATGATTACTTGTAACACGACGGCGGATGTAGTAATATTAAGGTTCCGTCTGGTTTAGAACTCAAAAACAGTTCTTTAAGCTTTTGAAAAATGTCAAAATCAAACAAGGCCTAAACATTTGAAGAAGCATTGATTGTTTTTGTAAGAAATGTTGTATTTGTGACGGCGGGGTTGGGGGTGGACCGCAGGGAGAGAAGAAGAAAGAAAAAAATGAAAAAAGAAAAACAAAGAAAAAGGAAAGAAGAAAAAAACAAACAAAAACAAAAAATTTAAATTTACAAATATACCTCATATTCCATATAATTTAATATTTAAATTAGACAAAAAAATTAATTAAAATTCAAACTTCAAAGTAAATTGCACCAAATTTGTCAGATTACATAGAAATTGGTCAATAGTTAAAAGGTAAAAAAATAGAATTTGTCCAAATAATTTACCTATAGGACTACTTAACACCATAATTAAAGATATAGATTTCAAAGTGAATTGCACCAAATTTATCGGATGACGTAGAAATTGGTCGTCAGTTACGAGGTCAAAAAAATGGAATTTGCCCAAAACAATTTACCTATAGGATTAATTCAAATCGTAAATAAAGATACAGATTTAAAAGTAAATTGGATCAAATTTATCGGACCAATGCTAGTTGATAGTTAGAAGGTCAAAAAATGGAAGTTGCCCAAAACAATTTACCTTGTTTAGGTAAGACACCACCGAGGCCACAACCGTGCATGGATAAAACCTTGAGGGAAGTTAGTACTCCGACGCGCTGAAGAAAGTTGTCGTTCAAAGTGGAATAGTCCAAGAAGAAGACCTCCAGGTTGCTCAAATTTCGCAACTCTGTGTAATAAAACGGCAATTGTAAATGAAGAAAAATGAAGAGTGAGTAGTTGTTCGAGAATGACAAACCGTTTCTTACCTTGGTTTGAAATTGTTCCTTGTACGTCATTGAATTCGAAATGCAGGATCTTAAGGGATGAGAATGCCTGTAAAGATGCTAGCAGGTTGGTGGCGTTTGAGCTGGCCTTGTTCAGGTTTAACACCTTGAGTTGGCTCAAGTTTTTGATATCTGATAGAAGAGATCCATTAACACACTTTCCGGGTTTTAACTAAATAAGTGAAGTAACGTTTCTTTTGCAATTAAAAGTACCTTTAAGAATAAAATGACAAAAAACAAGAAGTAAAAACACGATTTTAACAGTTGTTATTTTATATTTTAAGACATTCATGGTGGGAACCCTCTATTCGAATTTTCTCTGGAAATTCTTTTTGATTTAGAGATTTTTTATTGGGATAAAGCTATGATATTCTCTCTACCGCCTACACTATCATATACACTTTTAATTTTTTTATTTTTTCTTTTGCACTTAAGTGAGAGTATTTTCTTGTCAAATCAACTTTTATGATTTTGAAGACTACTCAAAAAAATCGTTACAAAACAGTAGGGATGGTCATAGGCTAGGCCGGGCCGGGCTCGGGCCGGGTTTTGATTAGGATATTACACAAAAATGTTAGGCCCTAACCCAGCCCGGCCCTATGATCGAGCCCTAATTTTATGCCCAAACCCGGCCCTACAAAAAAAAATTAAGTCCAGGCCCGACCCTAGCCCGGCCCTATAAATTTTTTTTTTTTTAAATTTAAAAACTAAATACTAAAATTACAAAATGGCCCCTCAATTCTCTTTCTATAAGAAGAATGAAACTAGGATTTGCTAAATTATTTAGCTAAAATTAAAAATTACAAAATGGCCCCTCAACTCTTTTTCTATGGATATATATATATAAAATATATATTTTTTATATTTTAAAAAAGTTCGGGCTGGGCCGGGCCGGCCCTAAACAAAAATGATCAAGCCCTAGCCCGGCCCTAAAAATGAATGGGTCTTAATCTTTAGGCCCTAGCCCAGCCCATGAGCTCAAACACTAAGCTCAAGCCCTAAAAAAATAGGGCCGGGCTGGGCGGGCCGATCGGGCCTCCGGGCCCATGACCATCCCTACAAAACAGTGTCTTATAAACATATTTAGGGCATATTTAATAACCATTTAAATATTAAGTACTCAAAATTTAAGTACTGAAATTTTAAGTGCTAAAAATATCAAAAGGTTATTTA
Source organism: Eucommia ulmoides (assembly GCA_016647705.1). Taxonomy (NCBI): domain Eukaryota; kingdom Viridiplantae; phylum Streptophyta; class Magnoliopsida; order Garryales; family Eucommiaceae; genus Eucommia; species Eucommia ulmoides. The sequence goes on along the minus strand of CM028337.1, from coordinate 40,700,940 downwards.
ATAAAATTGTGTTGAAAATTTAAGTATTGATTTTATTTTTTTATAAGAACAAAATTTGTATACTAGAAATTATTTAATTTACATAACTATCTTCGAATCAAAATAATATGGAGAAAAAAAAAATTAAGACCAAAACAATAAAATCATGGTGCCATTTAAAAAAAAAATTATATTAAAATTAAAAAAAAAAAAAATTAACCAAAAATATATAATATTATGTATTTTTTATACAATTTGATTACTTAAATTAAATTATAACAATAATTTAAATATAAAATAAAATTAAAACACTAAAATAATCCAAAGTGAATCCAATTCTCATTAAACATAACCCTAATTAAACCCTCATAGGGGATCAAGGGCAAAATGGTCAAAACATATTTTTTTTAAGTAAAAAATAATGGAGTTCATTAAGCAAAATGAAATAAGTGAAGGAGTTTTGGCTTAATTTTTTATTCACATTTTGACTTAATTTTTAAGTTAACTTAATTAATTAAGTAATATTAATTGTATTTATAAAACAAACTTAATTAATTAAATACTTAATATAATCAGTTTTAAGTAAAAAAAAATTTTTTTTATCAAACATGTCCTTACCTTCAGAATTGACAAAACTATCAATCTCGTTGGACTCTAAATTTAGCTCTTGTAGGTTGCTCAAGGCCCGTAGTTCTGTTGAGAAAACCATATTGAAGAAAAAAATAAAATTATTTAGGTAAATAAATAGAAAGAAAATAGAAATCGAAACTTGTATATGAACCAACCTTTGGTAGAAATCGATCCTCCTAACTCATTGGATCCGAGATTCAGAATATTGAGAGACGAAAACTCACTGAGAGAGGAAAATATGCTATTATTGAAATTATTACTTTGTAAATTAAGGTACTCCAGATTCCTCAATCCTGCTCGTCTTCTTGAGTCTGCATTAAGTTGAAAAATTCATCTATGCGATAACTTTAGGGGGCCGTTTGGTTGTCCTTAAATTCACAAATTGTATTATTTTTCAGTTAGTCTACTTAGGAATTGTTGTAGTTCAATGTTTGGACATAAAATTTGAAACACTGAAATAAGCTGGCTAACCAGTTTAATTCTAGTCCATATGCTATAGTCTCGTATAATTGGTGTATAATATAGCTAATAAATATAATTAAATTAAAACAATTATATTTTCTATTGTTCATACAAACAATTTTTTAATTTGATTAAATCATTGGTAGATGGAGACATATACCAATTAAATTATCAAAAAAATCTATTAATAAATCAAGATATTTTTTTAAACGTCTTTTAATAGATGATTGAGATTGATTTGGGATGAATTGATGGCTAAGATGAAATATTTAGGGGGGAAAATTCCCGTAAATTTTTTTACTTTCGCATGCACAAAGTAGTTAAATTTAATTATATGTTGTACCATTTAAATCTCACATTGGTGGTTTATTAGTTAATTTTTTAATAATTTATCATTTTCTTTATATTTATAAATTTGAAAATGGTTATAGTGTTTTAGGCATGGAGAATCACTACCAAAATTAATAAAATAAGATGACATAGAAAACCAAACAGGCCCTTAGAAGCTAATAACTGAAGAAGGAAATGAACTTGCTATGTTAACTATACCTTGACTTTGTTCAAAGCTCTCGAAGGAATTAATTTCTAAATTTAATACTTTCAGACTGGTGAAATCATTAAAATCTGCAAAAAGACTGGTAAGTATGATAACACCTGATAGAAAAAGAACTTAAATTTCATAGCTTAAAATTGAACGCTCGTGAATTTTCAGCGCTTAATTTTCACGTTTACAAAAGGTGATCTTTATCTAGATTTTGTTTTCTGTTGATATTTGATTATGGAAATATAAAAAAATGTTGGATTTTTGGGTAAACAGTCCACCAAATTAATCTTTTAACCCATGCAGGAGACACGATATTAATTTTTTAAGAAATCCAAAATTACTGTTACTGTAATTTTTTCATATAAAAAATTACAGTAATCTTTTGGCATACAATGACTTTTTGATTTTTGAAAATTATTTTGGATTTCTGAAAAAATTATTCATGTAAAAAATTATAGTAATTTTTTGGTATACAATGACCTTTGAACTTTTGAAAATTACTTTGAATTTATGAAAAAAAATTACTGTAGTGCGTGGACAGTGAGTTAAAATTTAAATTTTGTGGACAAAAAACTACCAAAAATGTTTAAGGAGATAAGGAAGATCACCTAGAAACGACTGAACGCTGCCGTTCAGACCGTTGGTACTCAAATCAAGAACCTCCAGACTGGTTAGTCTTGATAGTTTTTCCTGACCTGGACGGTAAAATGAAAATGAAAATTAAATCTATGTATTCTTGGCTTCTTTATTCCGCTTCTCTAGATGTTAGTTTCTTCTAATAAATTTCACTTTGCACCCTGAATTTTGGATATTTTAGCACTTTACCCCTTGATGTTTCAATTTCTGCAATTCCCTCCCCCCTGAAGTTTACTTTTCGTACCAATTTGCTATGATTGATTGGTTCCAGTCGGTTTTTCGTTGTAGGGGTCAAAGCAAAACAAAACTCAGAGGTACAAAATTCAACGTAAGATCTTCTTTAGTCCATTATTATTTTCTCATTCACAAGTCACATGATGAATTCCAGCGACAGATTTGGTCAAAATCATACCAAATTAATACAAAAAACTAAATTTCAGGGGGCAAAATGAGACTACACCCAAACATCAAGGGCGTAAAGCGAGATTAAACCTAAACTATAAAGCCGCGTTTGGATTTTATCAATTCAAAATTCAATTCCATTCCTTTCCGGCGTACCAAACCAAACGTGAACTACGCAACACAAGGAAACTAAGGTGGCATTTGGTTAGTGTTTCTGCTTTCTATTTCTATTTCTAATAAATTGGGATGATAATTTCATTTCCGTTCCGAAGTATTTCGGAATATAAACATGTTTGATAATGACCATTATCTTAAAAATTGTTTCTTGTAACTTATGATAATAGAAACAAGAAACACGTTTGGTTGTAACATTTGTTCTTTTTTTCCTTCTTTAAATGTATGGTGGCTTGCGGGATAGTGGTGGCCGGAAGGTGGTGGTGGGAATTTTTTGTAAGAGTGAATAAAAGTCCACATTTTTTTAATAGAAACGTGTTTATCAGATGCGATTCTGTATATTGATCCCAAAATTTTGGGAGGAGGAATAAAAATCAGGGAACCGCCTAAACTTACTGTCATACGTAAATGACGTGTCCAAAGCTCCACAGAGGTATAGTGACCTGAGTGATGAGAGGGTACTTAGAGACGAAAGAACACTCCGATTAAAGTAATTTGCCCCCAAATCCATGACCTCCAGACTCCTTAAACTTGACAGTTTATCAAAACCTGCAAAACAAAAAGAGTCAAAAGATGTCCAATATTCATCCGCAGAATCAGAAACTTGAGATTTATATAAATTAGAGGTGTTTTGACACTTTGCACCCTGGACATTTGACCAAAATCTCACTTTTGTCCCCAAGGTTTTAATTAAATATGTAACATCTTAAAGTTTCTTAATCATCCCACTATAGTCCAAGTCATTATTCCAATAACAATTTTGAACAAAAAACAATTTCCAGTCTGCTCTTTCCATCCCATTGTCTTTCCCGCCCAAATATACTAAAAATTATATATATATATATATATATATATATATATATATATATATATATATATATATATATATATATATATATATATATATTTTTGAAGAATTGAAAAGATTGAAAATATTCATAAAGTCTCTTTAAGTAGTTGGATACACGATAATTGATTGTTTGTCGTCCAAATTGTAATAGAGTTAGTGATTTGCACTGGAGTGAGATGCAATTACAGAATTTTAGGATCTTATATGTTCAAATTGCAACTATGAGGACCATAGTGAAATAATGGCCAAACTTCATGGGGAAAAAAATTGTCAAAACCCCTAAATTAGAGGAAACATATATGAAATCAAGAGTTCTAATTTAAATTTTTCAAAAAAGGGAAAATTAAAATTTCGGTCCTTAAATATAGGGTGAGTCTATGTGAACCTGGAGGTTTATAAAATTGAATTACGAATTTGTTTCAATCTCGTAAAATTTAAAAAGTTGTTAACTATTTTGAACGGAAAATGGTTTTTGCTTAGCACATGGCCTACTAATGGGGATTATATCCCCACAATTCATTTTTCATGTGAAATAGTTAGCAACATTTTAAATTTTGCGAGATTAAAATAAGTTTAGAACTTGAGAGATCAAATGTGCAATTTGACAAACCTCAAGCTCCACCCATATTCGCTGTTATGGGAAGAACATATACCTTCATTTTGAGCCCACCCAGACAAATGATTGCCTTGTAAGAAAAGGGTCCGAAGTCCTTTGAAAGGAAGGAACAAAGAGGCATTGAAGTACCAGTTTCCCAGTACCCAATCCCTTGTGTCATTAAGCGATAGCTGAATCACTCTCCCCGTCTTTCTGCTGCACTCCACTTCAGGCCAACCGCAGCAGTCATCGGCGTTGTCATTCACCCACGACGGCAGGGAGGTGCCGTTTGGGTGGTTAATGTGCTCCTTGAGCCGCAACAGGCCAATCCTCTCTTCCTCTAAACACCCATGACACTCTACCAAGACCCACATCATAACCCACAACCAAACACGCCCCATCTTTCCTTTTTTCGTTGTTGTTGTTGAATTCAGCAAGTGACTGCCTAATTGGGTTTATATATATAGGTACTTTGGGTGACTGAGAAATTTTTGTGTGTAGCAGTTGAATTTCACTATGTTTAAAAAAGTCAATGAATTGTGCGTTTGATGAACAACTCTTATACATGGACTAGTGAGTCACGTTACCTCATTTATAAAGACAACCACTAAATCAAAAGACAAATAATCTTATATTTTTAGACTGTTGGATCAAACTAACCCACACATTAATAAGAATTAGGGTTAGAAAAAATTGCATTTTTAGCCCCTTAAATATGGGGTGGATATCTAAATGGATTCTGAGATTTCTAAAATGTCACGTTTGGTCTTTCACAATTTTGTTTCAATTTTGTCCAATTGAAAATTCTTTTAGAAAAATTGAATGGGATCCATTACATTAAGGATAAGTTTAGAGGATTTTACACCGTTGGATTAAATTTAATCCACCGGTCGAACAACATTTTTACATTACGGTTAGCCATTGCCTCATCTATCTTTAATCCTCATGTATGTCTTTTTCTCTCTCTAAAACACACGCGCACACACAAAACTTCCGTTAGAATCCTATGTCGAATTATTGAGGTTTCTCAAAGCAGTTTATATGTGAAAGGAGTTACATTACTTGACACCATGTGGTTTTAAATTAAAACTTCCTTATGTGGTATTAGAGTTAAATTTGGAAAGTCTCATTTGTTTGTCCCCTATTGTTTCCATGTCTGTTTGTTTGATTGCATCACATGCAAGATAAGGTTGCACGTGAGAGTGGGTGTTAGAATCCCACATTAAATTTGTGAAGTTTCACTAGGTAGTCTATATATGAAATGAGTTACTTCACTCGGCGCCGTATGCTTAAGTTGGAACTTCCTAACATGATATCAGAGTTAGGTTTGGGAAGACAATCTCATTTGTTTGTTCCCGATTGTTTCAATGTTTGTTCGTTTGGTGGCATCATGCGCAAGACGAGATTACACGCGAGGGTGGGTGTTAGAATCTCATATCGAATTTGTGAAACTTCCTAAAATAGTCCGAAAGAAGTTACCACTTTATACTATATGGTTTTAAGTTGGAGACTCCTAATAACCTTCACGTCATCACCATTGCGTTTCGCCAGCATTGCCCATGCTTGCTCTCGCCTCTATCACACCGCTCTCGGTGTCCATCCCTTCATCAATTCTCCTTCTTTCTCCATTCCCTCACTGAACAGTCACTGCTGTTATATATAAGTGATTTCTCATGGTTGAAGACATTGTCCTAATTTTTTATTTTATCTGTTGACAATAGTAAATTGACTTTTCTTTGCTTTTACTTATGGAACGTCTATTTGTTAAAAAAAAAAGTGAAATAATTTGGGACACCCCAAAAAAAGAAAATTCAACAATTATTTTGGGATGGAAGAGAGTATAAATTTACATTACTAATAGAATTTAGGAGGCATATCAAGTCTTTCCTTCATATATATTTTTTTTTTCCTTTCGTTTTAAACTTTTAACGATATGTCAATTTCTCATTAGATCATATTTTATTTAAAAAAAAAAAAAAATAGAATATCTAAACAATTTCGTGTTTTCTCTGCGAATTTTCAATTTTTCCTCTCCATCTCTCTACATTTTCCAACTCAAAAAATCGCTATTTATATTTCGCACCTTAAAAAATAGGCAAAATTATATCTTTCGTCATTTACCTTTTTTATGTTGTCATATTATTTTAAAAATTATATTATATTTATCTCTTTAAGATAAAATGACTTGTTAATTATATTTATATTAACTTTTTTTCTAACATAGAACGAGTCAATGCTAGCGTGTGTGTGTATATATATATATTTATATATGGACAACGATAGTTGCTTAATTTTCACCACGGGAAAATAGTGAATACTTTTATAATGATCATTGGATATTTGATCCAATGGTTATGTTTTTTGATATCCACATATATTTTCAAAATGAAATTTCATGTTTCTTGCAAAGGCAATAAAACTTGTGCAAATAAACATTTGAAAGAAATAAAAGAAAATAAAATCTAAGTGAAGTCTTTGTAGAGTACATTAATCATATATCTTCCCGAAATGGACCTCTATTTTGGCATCATCATCCCCCCCCCCCCCAATTTTTTCCTTGATGTACATGCTCATTTAAAGAAAATATAAGGTTGTGTTTGGATAAGGTATTTGTAGGATGAATTTTATTTGGGGGAGGGATTTCAAAATCCCCTTTTAGCAAATGTTTTGTTTGGATATTGATGAGATGGATTTGTAAAATCCCTTCAAGCCTCAAATGAAGGATTTGAAAATCCTTTTAAAACAGGTTGAATTTCACAAATCCCTTTCCTCCTTCGGTTGTTCTATCGTTCATTCTTATTCTTTGTTCTTCATTGAAGTTGTTCGTTGTCTGTTCTGTTCATCGTCTCCTTCTTAGATCTTCGATCGTTCGTCCTTTGTCCCTCCTTCGTTCATCGTCGTCGATCGTCGCTGCAGGTTCGTCCATCATCGTCGATTGTCGCTGCAGGTTCGTCCATTGTTGCTGCAGGTTCGTCACTGTTGCAGGTTCCACTTCGTTGATTGTCGCTGCAAGTTCGTCCACCGTCGTCGATCGTCCGTCCTTTGTCCATCGTCGTCCATCGTTGCTGGAGGTTCGTCGTTGTTGCAGGTTCCACTTCGTCTTCTTCGTCTCGACTTCAAGCAACAAAACCCTAATTCGGAGCTGAAATTCTAATTTGCAACCTTCGGAGAAGAAATCAAAAACCCTAAATCCGTCGTTGGGGAACCAAATACATCAGAGACGAACCCACGCTCGAAATCGAAACCCTGATTCGTCGGTAGGGCACCAAATCCGTTGGAGACGAACCACGCTCAAAATTTCCTTTTGAAAATCTTGGAACAGAACAGAAACAAAGATTTTTTGTTTCTATATTTTTATTTTCGTTTCATTTTGTTACAAATTCTATTTATAAATATTAAATATTCAAACAACGAATTTGTTATATCATGGGATTTCAAAATCCAGAATTTTGAAATCCCATCATTTGACAAATCCCTTAGATTTATCAAATCTCTTATCCAAACGCAACCTAAATAATTTTTAAAATTACTATTTTATCTTTAATTAAAATTGTTAATATATGTGTACAGTAATCGTTCACTAGATTATCTAAGCCTATCTAAGCCGGACCTCAATACTATAAACTCTAATATTTATTTATAGGCATGATTGTACATTTTATTTTATTTTTAATTTTGTAGGTTTTATACATATTACAATTTAATATAATCTGTTGTAATATTCTGTCTCTTAATTATTCCAAATATAACTTTAGAATGTTTTTAATTAGATAAAATGCTAATTTTCTTTTTCCTAAATTTAGATTAAAAATAATAAGTAATCAAATTATTATATATATTTTGAATAAAACACGAGTTTCTTTCCTTAGTCAAGTTAGTCTATTATAAAAGAGGTGACGTGTAAATTTTTAAAATAAAGAGCGTAAAATAAAATAGAGAGGTTAAGTGTACAAGGGTAAAAGACAATTAACCATGTACTTCACTATAAGTGCTATTTTTGTGAACTTCAGTCAATCTGGTGGTTTTATTGTTTGTTTGCAAGTGATATCTGCAAATTTTGTTGTATATTGGTGAAATTTTCTAACCGTAAAATTCGGAAATAATTATGAACAAAGAAAAATATAGTAAATCATTTTAAAAATAGTAGGCACCGTTAGCTAATACTCTTTAAGGCTCCGCTTGATAGCGTAATTAAGTGTTTAAAATTGAATGCATTAAATACTTATTAAATTAAGTGCATTTGATAATAAAATTAAACAATCACTTAAACAAATAAGCATCACTTAAAAAATTATTCAAAATTTTATGGCGGCACTGTTTGAGATTGGAAGAGGAAGGAGAGAGAAAAGGAGGATGTAAGAGTGGGTATTTGGGTCATGTCGGGATGGGCTTGGGAAGGAAGAAGATGATGGACTAGCATGACAAGAAGGGACTGGACTGAGGAATGGCGAGGAAGAAGATGATGGACTAGCGTGATTGCAGGAAGGAAGCAGATGATGGACTGGCGTGGTGGATGGTGGCAGACGGGAAGAAGGCTGGAGGAAGAAGAATAGATTTCAAAATTCATATTTGACCCTTAAGTTTTAGATGGAAAATAAAATGACCCCAATTAAAATTTTTAGAGGATATTAATGTAATTTAACAGTAATAAACAAAAAACTTAACAGAATGGCTAAATTGGAACTAAAATGAAATATGAAGGACCAAATGTATCTATATCCAAATACGAAGGGCCAATTGAGCACCAGAACTATTTGTCAAGGATTAAAAAAGTTATTATCCCCTTAAACAAATAAACATCACTTAAAAAATTATTCAAAATTTTAAGTAATATGTGATTCACTTAATTTTTTTGCACTGTTCATTTAATACCATAGAATATCTAATTTTCACCACCAACATTTTACATAAATACTGTAAAATTTCACAAAAAAAAAAAATTATATACAAAAAGTTATAGATGGAGAAATATTAAATTGAAAAATAAAAAAATAGAGAGAGAAAGTTGTAGAGAGAGAGAATATTTTAGAAAAATAAAGTTGTAAAACTTAATTTAGGAATAAATATTTGTACACATATTTTTTTTGAAGTTAAAAAGTATTGAAAAATTGAATATTTAATATATTCAACACTTAATAAATTCAACATTTAAAATTTCAGTAGTTAAAATTCAAAACTTAAAATTTAAGTGGTTATCAAACATGGCCTAAGTGTGTGCGTTTTCTAGTACTTCTGAATTATTGAAATAGTCAATTTTGTGACTTCTGAATTATTAACCCTGTCACATTGATTATTGTGGTCATAATCATTTTAAATACCAAATTTTGTTTCTCTGAAAATCTATAAATTGAAATTTTACATTATCTGAATTACTTATTTTCGATCATCGATATTTGTATTTGAACAATTCATCTTCGATCATAAGAAGTATTGATTTTAATTTGAAAAATATTTATTTATTATCAATATTTATTTATTTTAAGCATGTTTGTTCCACCTAGTTAGGTTACTTATCAGATATAGGAAGAACCAAAGTGAATTTTTTTTTAATAGATTTATAGAGTATAGTACTGATGATTGGAGTAAAAACTTATAGTTAGTGAGATTGTGATTGCTATGCGTTATTGAATTGATTTTGATTATTTAAGGTTCCATTAATTATATATATGGATTTTAGAGATGTACAAGTTAATTTCTTTGATTTGGAGTTGTAAGTTTCATGATGTTAAGTAATTATTATAAGGGTATTTCTAGCCTGGGACATAAGTGGAATTTTAATACTTATTAGTAAGTTTGGATGGTCTCTAAACATTAACGACTCGTTTGGTTGGACGGAATAGAATGAGGGTGGAATAAAATGGAAGAAATAATGGAATGAGAGAAGGAATGCAATAAAATTGTCAATGGAATCGTTATTGTTTGGTTGGTATGAAATGAAGGAATAAATAAAATAGTGAATTATAATAAAATTCTCATTATACCCTTATAAAATTATTATTCCATTATCTTGTTTGGTTGGTATGAAATGAGTGAAAGAATAGAATAAAATATAATAAAATTCTCATTATACCCTTATTACAAAATTTTATTATATTTCACTATTCCATTCCTTCCCTCATTTTATTATATTTTACTATTCCATTCAATTTTAAGTTTCTGTTCTCTAATTTCTGTTTTTGTTCTCAATTTTCAGTTTCTATTCTTTAATTTATGTTTCTGTTCACAATTTTCAGTTTATATTCCCAATTTTTTTTTTTTGTTCTCAATTTTTCTGTTTTTGTTCTTAATTTTTAGTTTTTTATCTCAATTTTTAGTTTCCGTTCTCAAATTTCTGTTTTTTTTTCTCAATTTTAGTTTATGTTCTCAATTTTCTATTATCAATTTTCTGTTTTTATTCTTAATTTTCATTTTTTGTTCTCAATTTTCTATTTCTGTTCTTAATTTTTTATTCTCAATTTCTGTTTCTATTTCCAATTTTCTGTTCTCTAATTTTTGTTTCTGTTCTTAATTTTTAATTTTTGTTTTCAATTTTCAAGGACTAAAATATAAGGATTATTATGTAATTTAAGATGTTGATTCTGTTGAGTTGGAATCTCACTCCACCCTATCTCAATTGGAATTCCATTCCACCCTATTTCATTACAATGGAATCACAAAAGTGATTCTATTGAAAACTAAACAACAGAATAAAAATTGAGGACGAAATGCGATTCCATTCCGTCCCAATTCCATCTAACCAAACTTGTTGTAAGTGTGTACAGTTAAACTATGATTTTCAAGTAGACTGCAAATCTAAGGGATTGACTTTATAGAAGAATTGATTCACTTGTTTATATGTAGTTAAAAAAAGAAAAGAAGAAGAAAGAAAAAAAAAAATGCAAGTATTGAAGTGTTGCTTATAGTGACGTTGTGGATTGAATAATTCGAGACCTATTAGTGATTTGGAATTGGTGGATATGATTACAGTCCCTTTTAATACCTCAATTAAATATTTAAAATTGAAGGTATTAAATATTTATCAAATTAAATACATTTATTAACAAAATTAAATAATCACTTAAACAAATAAACATCACTTAAAAAATTATTCAAAATTTTAAATAATATATGATTCACGTAATTTGTTTCATTTATTACTTAATAATATATAATATCTAATTATTATCACCAATATTTTATATTAATATTGTAAAATTTCACAAAAAAAAAATTATATACAAAAAATTATACATGGAGAAAATAGTAAAATGAGAAAAAATAGCTAGAGAAAGCTGTAGGGAGAAAATATTTTAGAAAATTAAAATTGTAAAAATCATTTTAGAAATAAATATTTGTACAAAAATATTTTTATGAAGTTAAAAGGATTAAAAATATTTTATATATATTATATTAGGGCCCCTAAAAATAATAACACTTATTAATTATCTTTCAACTTACAACACTAAAACAATATATCGTTGTGGTACTTTTGGTACAAATCTAATTTTAGTAGTTTTTAGAAACACACACATGAGTGTGTGCGCTTCTAAAGACCACTAAAATTATATTTGTGCCATAAGTACCTCTCCTTTAAATACACAAATTCTATTTAATTTTTAATTTTTTTGTTTTTTTTAAATTCCACTGAAATTTTATTGTTTAATAAAAAAATTATTTGATTTTATTTATTTTTATTAAAAATGTACAATTTCTTTTAAAATACCATAAATACCCTTATGTGTGTTTCACATAATTTTATTTTTTAAATATCCATTGAATTTTTTATAATTCATTGAATTTTAATTTTCAATAGAAGTTCCACTGGATTTTATTTTTTATTCATAATATATAATATTTTAAAATACTCTAAATATAATGAAAAATTATATTTATAAACAAATTAATTACCGAAAAATTATCAAAAATCAATACACATTGTTCCATTGAATTTTTATAATTCTACTGAATATTAACAATTTCACTAGATTTTTTTATTTCTACTGACTATTAACAATCCGACCAAATATAAGAAAAATAAATAATTCTATTAAAATTATTAAAAAAAAAAAAAAAAAAGAAGCTCTTTTACACAATAAAAAAAAACTAATATATCATTGTCTACATCATCTAAAATTCAAAACTAAATAATTCATGAAAAAAATAAGCAATTAAAGTTAAAAAAAACCACTTACATAAATATCCACTAAAAAAAAATCAAGCGGAATTCCAGTAAAAATTATGGAACCCCAAAAAGTATAGGTTCTGAACCGAAGCATTCAAAAACCAAACCACCATCAACAAGCCATCACCCTATCATATTCTTATGAATAAATCCATTGAAAATCAAATGAAAAACCCATATCCATTAAATTTAAAAAAAAAATAGAAAAAAAAAATAAAAAAGTAAAAATTCAAAAAAAGTAAATGAATATAAAAAAAAGAAAAAGAAAATTAGTACACATTCTTTGGTGGTAGCTGCGGAGCACCGAAAGCAAACTGGTAGTGATGACAGTAAAGATAACACAGATGGTGGTGGTTGTGACAACGATGACATATTTTAGACTAATTTTGGTCAAATCTAGGTTAGATCTAACCATATCTAATTTTAATCTGGTTAGATCTAGCCTAGATCTGCTTGAAAATGGTAGATAGAGCGATTGTCGACAACAAATCAGAGTGATTGTGTGTGAGAGAGAGAGAGAGAAAGATGTGAAGAAAACACTGAAGAGAGAGAGAGAGAACGACAGGGAAAACCAGATCTAGCCTAGATAAAGGTGATGGATGGAGACAACGGCGAACAGACAACGAAGTGGCGATGGATGGAGCCATGAATCAGAGCAATTGTCGGCATCTACGAAGGAATCAGATGCAGTGTGGATGAAGGCGACATAATGGTGAGATATGGTGAAAGAGAGAGAGAGCAAGCGGCAATGAGTACTAAGAGAGAGAGAGAATGAAGGAGTTTGAGAGAGAGAGAGAGAGGAAAGAGAGAACTTAGAGTTACATAAACAAGGGTATTTTTGTAATTAAAAATGTTAGGGGAGGTAAAACAATTATTAATTTTTTAAATAGGAGTTATTAACAATGTTTTATTTAGAAGGTTTTTGAAATTTATTTTATTATTTTTTTTTTTATTTTTTTTTTTATTTTGGAGAGTTATGGAAAAAAACTCTGTATTTTTATCCGAGTGTGAACTATTAAGTATAAGATTGTTGACAAAAGTGGCATTAAAACTACTTTGAGTTTCTACTTTAAAGTTGACTTTTTATTTACATATATGTATTTACTTTAATTTAATCCATTTGTGGCATGTGTCGGGTCTCATAATTTTTTCAAAATTATACATAATTCTTGTATATTAATGTTATTGTGCGCAAATTCAGTAATACAAAAATATTATCATAAATAGAAAAAATATTTTTGAATATGGTCACTGCATAATAGTACTATTTGGGAAAAAACAAAATTATTTGGTTATATAAATTGTTGATCTTAAATTTTGATAGACAATTAAATATTGATATTTTTTGTAGAACTAACAATTTTATTGAGTATTTCAACTTATTAGTTCCAGTTAAGAGATTATTATGAAGATATTGAGAAAAATGCTAAATGGATGCTAAAGACATTGACAAAGATGATGCATGTTAAGAGATCGAAAAATTTGAAAAACCTAAGAAAAATAACTTATGTTAAATTTTTACTCTTAATATATCCCGATTAGAATCACATAAGACACAAAATATTTTTACAATTATGTGGTTTTTTTATAGGATTTTAATTAGCTAACATATTTGCTCTTATGTGTAATTGAAGAATAAACAATTGATTTAAGAAAGATAATTAATTAAAAATGAATTTAAGAATTTAGTGGAATTAACCGAGAAAAGAAATCGATTAAATGGGTAAAAAACGTCAAATAAATTTAGTAAAAAATTAATTAAGGAGAGGTGTTCCAACTCAATCGGTCAACCTACACAAATTGATTGGTTAACCGATGGAATTGAGTAGGTAAGAATATTTAGTCCCTGAATTGGTTAGTCGACAACTAGGTCTACTTATGGAAATAAGACAAACTCTCTGAATCTTCCGATCGACAGATAAGTCGACTTATGGTTAAAATGTGAACTTTCTGAATTGTTAGATCGACAGGTACGTCGACTTATTAAACTCTCTGAATCGTTCGATCGACAAATACAAAATGAGCGGTCGACTTATGGTGAAGGAATTTTGGCTTGGGTTACGTCATGAATTGGTAGGTCAACCGATGGGTGTTGATCGGTCAACCGATGACCAGTTTTAATATTTGAGATTTTTATGGTTTTGATCTAAAAAATAGCTGTTACTAGCCGTTTTATGGTTAAGATATGCTAGATATCTTAGAGATCTGATAGTTTTTTTAGCTATTTAGTTAATATTTTAATATCCATATAGATATGGTTCAAGTATTTTGGATATCTTTCAATTTAGTTCATGAAATTATTTCTATCTTATCTAATTGAGATTGAGTATAAGTTTGAAGGACTAAATTGAATGTTTTAAAAGATATAATTAAGTGAATTATTCCAGGAATAAGTCTTAATAATATACGGGAGCTATTGGAGTAATTATTTGTCATGAAATGTGGGATCTAGCTATTAGAGGGCTTATTCTAATCCCCTATAAATAAACATGCATTTTTGAGGTTTCAATAATCCCATTCATTTTTCAATTTTGAAGAGCTATTCATTTTTTGTACTTTCTAAGAGTTATTATACTGAGAGTATTGTGAATTTTTTTTGAGAATCATTATTGAGATATTTTGAAGCGGATTATTATTGATTGCTGACTTGAGGTTTCATTGCTTATTATATTTTTCAGTGGATTCCTAGTGAGATTGTTCCAAGTTGATTACTATTGATTGATTATTTACTATTATCATATTCTACTTGGAATTTGATATTTGAAATTATTTTTCTGTTTTTAAATTAAAAATTATTTTTGAAATAATTTTTTAAGAAAATCTGATTATGTGCAAAATTGTTTGCTACCCATTTTTGTTTAAAATCATATTTTGAATTTCTCACTATATTTTTATCATTAGTATCGGGATATTAATCGAGTTCAAATTTATCTGGGGTGGTAGAAGCTGCGAGTAAGAAAATCACTTATCAATTTTGTAATTGGTGAGTTGAGTGTCGGATTAGATACTATTGGGAGTATCTAATTAAGAGTAGATTATTTCAATCTCTTCCGGTAAATAGATTGAGGTTTTGATATTTGCCTAGAGTATAAAAAGATTAGGTGTTAATTATTCTTTGATAGAATTAATTTGAGTGATTTTGTAACGGTTCAATCCTTACCGGGTAAAATGATATTTGAAGCGTTTTTGTGAGGTTTGATTCTTAGTCTAAGTATAAAAGAATTAGGTTAATCTTTAACATGTGAAAAATGTAGGGTTATTCCTGAGCCTATGAAAAGGAATTGTAAAGGTTGATTCTGAGCTTGCGAAAAGAATTGTTTTGTAAGAGTTTGGTTCCTACCTGGTTAAAGGGATCATAGTGATTAGTGGGTGCGACTCTCTGCGGAGCTCGAAAGACTGAATTAGCCAAGAATAATTTGGTGAATCAATATAAATTTCTGATGTGTTACATTCTTTTATTTATTTATTTTTGTATTTTTTGGTGTACACCTAGTTGATACTTAATTTTCGTTGTTATATAGATAATAATTAATGTAGGGTAAATATTAATTATTTAATTTTTTAAAATATTTATTTGAATTAATTGTTATTTATCCAATTCATTTTCTCTTGGATAATTCACTAAGCAAACATAAATAATAATAATAATAATGATGACAATAATTATTAATTTATCTTATCGTCACTTGTTAATGATAGTATAAAATTTTGAATCCCAAGAATCTATTTTTCATTCATTTGTAATTAAACCTCTAGATATTTAAAGTAGGATAATTGGTCGGTTCATGATGTTATCTTTTGGAATATTTTTATTACTTATTTTTATTATATTTTATTAAAAAAATTATCAGTGACACCTCTTATATTTGAGACGATAATCCCAGTAACCCCTATCTTTTAAGAAATACCACAAAGACGCCCTGATGAAAAAAAATACTACCCAATTACTTTTTTAGCCTTACCTTTTGAAAAAGAAAAATCTAAAACAATAAAATTAAGTCAATTACCATTTTACCCTTGTCAATAATTATTTTTTTTCTTTGTTCTCTCTCACAAGCCCACTTACAAATTTTCACCATTACCACCACCACCACATGTAAGACTCGACACTTGCACGAATATGATTTTCAGTTGCATTCTAGAATATTTAGCAAATACCAAGGTGTATCGTGACATTTAATATTTACCTTGAAAAAAATTAGGGGTCAATTATTAATTTTAAAATATTAACTTTAGATTTTAGACTTAAGTGATAACTTAAAGATAATTGAGAGAGATTAATGTAATTTTAAAAAAAATTAAATTAAAATAATAATAATTAAAAAATAAAAATAAAAAATAAAATAAACTACAATCCTATCCAAACGTGGATAGGATTGCACCAAAACCAAAAAAAAAAAAAAACACTAAGGTGGCGTTTGATTAGTGTTTTCACTTTTCTGAACCCAACTAGAATGAGTTGGGTTGAGAATTTTGGGAACAGAATTGTGTTTGGTAACGACAATTCTTATTTTTTGCTGAGAACAGAATGTGTTTGGTAACGATTTTATCCTAAAATTATTATTTTTTTTTTATTTTTTTTTTTTTTTTGTGTTTGGCGGCGGCGCCGGCGGTGTCAGACGGTGGCCGAAGACGGTCGCCGAAGGTGGACGCCAGCGGCGCGGACGGTCGCCGGAGGTGGCCGGCGGCAGTGGAAGGTCGCCGTAGGTGGCCGGAGACGGCGGTCAGTCGCCGACGATGGTCGCCGGACGGTGACCGGCGGCGGGTGGTGGTGGTCGGCCGGCAGATGAAGACAGAAGTTGAGAACTTTGAGTTGAATTTTTTGAGTATAAAAAGAAACAATTTTTTTTGTTTCTGGTTTCTTTAGGATTTTGATAATCAATTCTTATTTTTTGGGTTGAGTTGGGTTGAGTTTTGTGTTTGCCAAACGCGTTCCCAAAAATCAAACCCAAAATTTTTGGGTTGGGTTGGGTTGGGTTGGGTTGGGAACACTAACCAAACGGGGCCTAAATGGCTGAAGTTGGCGGTGGAGTGTTCATTTTATATATATATATATATATATATATATATATATATATATATATATATATATATATATATATATATATATATATAATGTTAAAATAAACTATATCACACGTTCGATTTATGAGATTGGCTATGCAGACAACTATACATGTATATTTATATGTAAAAAATATATACGTGGCTTCGGAAAATATATTAGGGATAAATATATTTAATTTGCAAAGAATACAGTTTAATATAAAAATTGTAAGTTTTATTAAAACGATAATTTTTAGTATTTCGTCGACTAATTAAATTTTTAACAGTCGATTAATATTTTTCAACAAATTAAATTATTGATGCGAAATTTTTGTAATCGTTATTATAATAATTTTCATACAGCTAATATTGACATAGAAAATATGGTGTATAGTAATTTTGTATAATCAAAATTTGGAAAATGAAAAATGGTGCATTTTAGGGTCACACATTGCATATTAAGTTTATTTTAAATAAATTATTAATTTAGGTCTTATCGCTGTTAGGTTCACAAGCGACGCTACCCTTGTAGTCTTTTGGACGACAGTATTTTTGTAGTGTGAAAATCGAGGTAAGTGTATTGTCTTCTATATAAATTGACAAATTATATTTTTGTATAAATTGTGAAAAAAAAATTTGATTAAAATGGACGGTGTTATAACGTTTTGTGGATCAAGTAGATTTTTAAATGTGGAAAACGATTTTTGTTATCCGATTATGCCATAGTTGTCTTCTCATCAGGAGGGCATATCCTGCGAGATGTAGATTACCTGTCAGGAAAGACCTGCAGAATGGATATTTGTTGTTACTTGTCAAACAAGTTCTGCATGATGGATATTTGTTGTTACTTGTCAAGAGTGCAAATCCTGCGGGTGGCTGCCGCTACCATTGGGGATATTAAATGGTCCTGACACTGATAGTCACTTTAGATGACACAATTGTACAAATTACGGTACCGTCGTAACTCCCGATCGTGAGGTGAAACGATCCTACGGCTAGTAAGAAATATGTGTGCGATATTTTATTATATGTCGCAATGTTTGGATTGGTTGATTTAAATATATTATCTTATTGCAATGATGGCAGTGGAATTTCATTCCAACTTGGTATGCAGTTATATTATATTTTATTTTGAAATTTGATATTTAATAATTATGCCTGATCCTAAAATGCTTTTATATTA
Source organism: Eucommia ulmoides (assembly GCA_016647705.1). Classification (NCBI taxonomy): domain Eukaryota; kingdom Viridiplantae; phylum Streptophyta; class Magnoliopsida; order Garryales; family Eucommiaceae; genus Eucommia; species Eucommia ulmoides. Next base: position 40,682,278 of record CM028337.1, on the reverse strand, counting down.
TGAAGATAATACACCGATAAAATATTTGATTTCAGGTGCCGTGGCTAAGAGTGGGTCCACTACTGGCACTAGGTAGATTCAGGAGGTAGGGTCATTTTGGAAGGTTGGGTGGCCAGATGTGAGCCGGGGAAGGTTCAGTTTTTTGTGATTTGGTTGTGAATATTTGAGACAAATGTATTCCTAAATTTGGAAATGATAAATATGTTTTTTTTTTTTAAAAAAAAAAAATTACAACAGTGCATGTATACATATATATATGTATGTATATGTATATCTGTGGTCGGTCAGGTAACGTCACGCCCAGCCTCGGGCGATGGGGGCCCGTGGAGGGGTGTGACATTTTTTGGTATCGGAGTTTAGGTTATAAGTTCTGTAGACGTGTTAGATTGTCTGGCCAGTAGTGAATCATGAGATAGGGTGTTGATAGGTGGGTTCAGCACGTGAGTGGTAGTTATTTTATTGAATTAAATAATATATTTGCACCATGCACTGTCGTTTGTCTGTTGTCCCTATTGCTTATTAAATTTCATTTCAGATCTTGAGTTTGGAGCGTGAAAATGAGAGTACTGGGAGTACTAGATCCCAAAAGAAGAGGGATAGGACGCAAGAAAATTTGGATGCCGTCGAGCGAATTTTACAGGCTGCTGCGCAACTAGCAGAGCAACAGGTAAAGGTAATGGAATGTCAAAAGGGCCAAACCGACACAGCAACTTCTCAGGCGGTACTCCTAAAAGATTCAAGGAATTGGAACCCCCGGCTTTTACGGGAACTGCGGGTTCGGCTGATGCCAAGAATTAGTTGAGGAGTGTGTGACACATATTTGAGGCCATGGGAATTACCGATGACAACCGAGTTTCTCTTGCCACATTTTCAGTTGAAGAAAAAGGCCAAACATTGGTGAGAGGAAATGAAGAGGTTAATTTCAGTTCCAGGCGAGTAGATTTCTTGGGATCGATTTGTTGCGGCGTTTAATAAAAAATATTTTCCTGAATCCTATCAGTTCTACATGGAAGAGGAATTCATATCACTAAAATAAGGGAAGATGATTGTTCTGCAGTACGAGATCAAATTTCATGCCTTATCCCGATTTGCTCCTGACTTGGTGAAAATGGAAGAGGCAAGATGTAGGCGATTTAAGAAAGGACTGGATCTACGTTCCAAGTTGACGGCAGGCAGATCAAGAAATATGCAGAATTGTTAAACACGGCGAAATTAATAGAGTAGGATGTCCGGGAAGTAGTCGAGAATCGTGAACAGTATAAGAAGAGTAGATTTGAGTCACCTAACAGATATCCTGGTGGTACTTCTCGAGGAGCTATAGTTCGACCGCCACTTGCTCGGGCACCAACAACCAATCAATCCGCTAGGAGCCGAGGTCCACATCAATCATACTTCGGGCGACAGCAAAATGTGTCCAGACCGAGTGTCGGCCAGCGAGGGCAAGGTAGGAGTTGGCCGGTTAGTCGAGCCGGGACACCCGTATGCTACCAATGTGGATCACCGGATCATTTTGCTAGAGACTGTCCTATGGGAGGCCCAATATGTTTTCGTTGTCACGTGCCGGGTCACATATTTCCAAATTGTCCGAAATCTGTTGTTACATCTGTACCTTCTGCGAGTAGTGTGGGTAGTGTTGGCCCTAGTAGTGTTTAGGGGCATGGTAGAGGATCTGCTGGTAGACCTTCGACTCGAGGCCATGTATTTGCTACTACCCGACAGGATGCCCAGGCTACCCCGGATGTGGTTACATGTATTATGTCTTTATATAATAGAGATGCACGTATACTCATTGATCCCGGTTCTACTTATTCATTTGTTTCGGCGACTTTTATGATGCATGTAGATAAATTTCCTACTTCTCTGTCATATAATATTATTATCGCTACTCCTATGGGCGAGTTCATGTTGATAGATAGTGCGTATAAAGACAGTTCGCTTCGTATTGGTGATAGAGAATTGTTGGTGGATCTATTAACCCTTGAGTATTCATGATTTTGATGTGATACTAGGTATGAATTTGTTATCTGGTTATCATGCCACAGTGGATTGTTTTAAAAATGAAGTTACTTTTCGAGTCACGGGCGAACTAGAGTTTGTATTTTTAGGGACAAAATCATCACTTCTGTCAGTTTGATTTCAGTTTTGGAGGTTAGGAAATTATTAAAGAAGGGATGTCAGGGATACCTTGCGCTTGTGGTTGACACCAGTCAGAATGAGGTGCAAGTGACATATATTCTAGTGGTTAGGGATTTTCTCGATGTATTTCTAGAAGAATTCTCTGGGTTGCTAGTGGATAGGGAAAATGAATTTATTATCGAGTTACTTCCAGGAACTTCTTCTATATTAATTCCACCATATCGTATGGTGCCTACCGAGCTCAAAGAACTGAAGATTCAGTTGCAAGATCTGTTGGACTGCGGGTTTATCAGACCTAATGTTTCTCCGTGGGGAGCCCCAATGTTATTTGTGAAGAAGAAGGATGGCACGCTAAGGATGTGTATTGATTAAGGGCAATTGAATAAGGTGACGGTTCGAAATAAATACCCGTTGCCTAGAATTGATGATCTGTTCGACCAATTACAGAAGGCCAAGGTGTTTTCCAAGATAGATCTTCGATCGGGATATCATCAACTGAAAGTCAGAGACAGTGATGTGTCGAAGACGGCGTTTCGTACGAGGTATGAGCATTATGAATTTCTAGTTATGCCGTTTGGGTTGACGAATGCCCCTGCTGCCTTTATAGATTTGATGAATCAGATCTTCCAGCTTTATATAGATCGGTTTATTATAATGTTCATTGCTGATATATTAATCTATTCCCAAAATAAAGAAGAACATGCAGAGCATCTCAAGATTGTGTTGCAGACTTTGTGAGAGAAGCAATTGTATGCAAAATTCAGTAAATGTGAGTTTTGGTTGGATAGAGTTTTGTTCTTGGGGCATGTTATCTCGGGGGATGGTATTCAAATTGATCCAAAGAAAGTCAAAACTGTTGTTCAATGAAAAAGGCCAAAAAGTGTGACCGAAGTTCGAAACTTCTTGGGATTGGCGGGTTATTATCGTCAGTTTGTGCAGGGATTTTCTGTTATAACTGCCCCATTGACCCGATTGACTCACAAGGAATCTAAATTTTAGTGGACTGACAAATGTGAGCAGAGGTTCCAGGAGCTGAAAAGTAGATTGATATATGTGCCAGTACTTTCTCTCCCGACTGAAGGCAGTGACTTTATGATCTACAGTGATGCGTCACACCAGGGGCTAGGGTGTGTACTAATGCAACATGGTCACGTGATTACATATGCCTATCGACAATTAAATAATCATGAACGTAACTACCCGTCGCATGATTTGGAGTTGGCGACAATTGTGTTTGCCTTGAAATTCTGGAGACATTATCTGTATAGCGAGACTTGCGATATATATACTGACCACCAGAGTTTGAAATATTTATTTACTTAGAAGGAACTAAATCTGAGGCAGAGATGTTGGATAGAGTTAATCAAGGATTATGATTGTACTCTCCACTATCATCCTAGAAAGGCCAATGTTGTAGCAGATGCGCTGAGTCAAAAATCGGCAGGTTCAATTACACATCTTCAAGTTGTTTACACTAATCTATATGCTGAGTTGAAATCTCTGCGAGTCCAGTTGGCAGTTGGTCAGACGGCAGCGTTGCTTGTGACTTTGACTTTGAGACCGACATTGATCGACCGTATTATAGAAGCGCAAAAGTCAGATGCCCAATTGGGAAAGATCAGAGATGAAGTAAAGAGTGGTCACAGAACCGATTATCGCGTCCGGGATAACGATGAAGTCTTGATGTTTGAAAATAGATTGTGTGTACCTAATAATGCCAATATGAAGAAAGATATCTTGGAAGAAGCGCATAACTCAGCATACACAATGCACCCAAGCAGTACCAAAATGTATCGGGATCTGCGAGAACACTATTGGTGGAATGAAATGAAACAAAAAATTACTGAATTTGTTGCCAAGTGTCTCGTTTGTCAGCAAGTCAAGATTGAGCACCAACGTCCAGGTGGATTATTGCAACATCTACCTATCCCAGAATGGAAATAAGAACATATCACGATGGATTTTGTTTCGGGATTACCTCGTACTCAAAAGGGACATAATTCCATTTAGGTAATTGTTGACAAGCCCACCAAGTCTGCTCATTTTCTAGCTGTAAAGATGACGTACTCCCTAGACAAGTATGCGAAACTGTATATTGACGAGATTGTCCGATTGCACGGTGTGCTGATTTCTATAGTGTCGAATAGAGATTTGAGATTTACTTCGAAGTTCTGGCCGATTCTCCAAGATGCTTTGGGTACCAAGCTAAAATTCAACACAACCTTTCATCCTCAGTTTGACGGCCAATTAGAGCGTATGATTAAGACGTTGGAGAACATGTTGAGAGGTTGTGTTTTAGAATTTCTTGGTAGCTGGGACGAGTATTTGATGTTGATGGAATTTGTCTATAATAACAACTACCATTCGATAATCGAGATGACACCATATGAAGCGTTGTATAGTAGGAGATGTAGAACTCCAGTCTGTTGGACTGAAGTGGAAAAACAAAAATTATTAATGCCAGTTATAGCCCAGATGACGGCAGACAAGGTGAAAGTGATTCAGGAAAGATTGAAGACTACTCAGAGTAGGCAAAAGAGTTATGATGACAAGTGTAGGTGAGAGTTGGAATTTGTAGTGGGTGATCATGTGTTTTTGCGTATATCCGCGTGGAAAGGCATAATGAGATTTGGGAAGAAAAGAAAGTTAAGTCCGATGTATATCAGACCATACGAGATCCTAGAACGAGTTGGCACGGTGGCTTATTGACAAGCCCTACCGCCAGAATTGTCCAGATTACACGACGTTTTTCACGTGTCGATACTTAGGAAATATGTACCCGACCATTCGCACGTGTTGACTTCTCAACCAATCGAGTTGAAAAAAAAATTGACATACATCGAGGAGCCAGTCTAGATTCTAAATCGTAAAGATCAAGTGTTGCGGACAAAAACAATTCCACTGGTAAAAGTGTTATGGCGCAGTCACTCGGTGGAGGAAGTGATGTGGGAGCGAGAAGATGAGATGAGAAATAAGTATCCACATTTATTCGTTCAAGGTAACTAAAATTTTGGGACAAAATTTCTTTTAGGGGGGAAGGGTTGTAAGATCCAACTCTTGCACGAACATGATTTTTAGTTTCATTCTAGAACATTTAGCAAATACCGGGGTGCATCGTGATATTTAATATTTACTTTGAAAAAAATTAGGGGTCAATTATCAATTTTAAAATATTAATTTTACATTTTGGGTTTAAGTGATAACTTAAAGATAATTAAGGGAGATTAGTGTAATTTAAAAAAAATTAAATTAAATTAATAATAATAATAATAATTAAAAATAAAAAAATAAAATAAAGTACAATCCTATCCAAACGTGGATAGGATTGCACCAAAACCAAAAAACGAAAAAACAAAAACCAAAAAAAAAAAAAAAAAAAACACTAAGGCTGAAGTTGCCGGTGGAGTGTTCGGTTTATATATATATATATATATAATATGTTAAAATAAACTATAGGACACGTTCGATCTATGGGACTGGCTATGCAGACACATATATATGTATATATATATATGTGAAAAATATATACGTGAATTCGAAAAATATACTAGGGATAAATATATTTAATTTGTAAAGAATACAGTTTAAAAAAAAAATTGTAAATTTTACTAAAACGATAATTTTTAGTATTTCGTCAACTAATTAAATTTTTAACAGTCGATTAATATTTTTCTACAAATTAAATTATTGACGCGAAATTTTTATAATCGTTACTATAATAATTTTCGTACAGCTAATATTGACATAAAAAATAGGGTGTATATTAATTTTGTATAATCAAAATTTGGGAAATGGAAAATGGCACATTTTAGGGTCACGCATTGCATATTAGGTTTATTTTAAATAAATTATTAATTTAGGCCCTATCGCTGTTAGGTTCACAGGCGCCGCCGCCTTCGTAGTCTTTTGGACGACATATTTTTGTAGCGCGAAAATCGATGTGAGTGTACTGTCTTATATGTAAATTGACAAATTATATTTTTGTATAAATTGTGAAAAAAGAAATATTTATTAAAATGGACGGTGTTATAACGTTATGTGGATCAAGTAGATTTTTAAATGTGGAAAACAGTTTTTATTATCCAACTATGCCATAGTTGTCTTCTCGTCAGGAGGGTATGTCCTGTAAGATGTGGATTACCTGTCAGGCAAGACCTGCAGGGTGAATATTTGTTGTTACATGTCAGGCAAGTCCTGCAGGGTGGATATTTGTTGTTACCTGTCAGGCAAGTCTTGCAAGGTGGATATATGTGGATCTGTCAGGAGTGCAAATCCTACGAGTGGCTGCCCCGACCATTTGGGATATTAAATAGCTCTAGCACTGATAGTCACTTTAGATAACACAGTTGTATAGGTTACGGTACCTTCGTAAATCTCGATTGTGAGGTGAAACGATCATATGGCTAGTAGAAAATATGTGTGCGGGATTTTATTATATGTCAAAATGTTTGGATTGGTTAATTTAAATATATTATCTTATTGCAATGATGGCAGTGAAATTTCATTCTGACTTGGTATGCAGCTATATTATATTATATTTTGAAGCGCGGTATTTAATAATTATGCTTGATCCATAAAATATTTTTATTTTATGAAAACAGTACACAAATAAAATATTTGATTTTAGGTGTCGCAGTTAAGAATGGGTCCACTTCTGGCACTAGGTAGAATTAGGAGGTGGGGTCATTTTGGAAAGTTGGCCGGCCAGATGTGAGCTGGAGAAGGTTCAGTTTTTGTGATTTGGCTGTGAATATTTGAGACAAGTGTGTTTCCAAATTTTGAAATGATAAATATGTTTGTTTTTTTTTTAAAAAAAATAAAATTACAGCAGTGCATGTATATATATACATATATATGTATATCTGTGATCGGTAAGATAACGTCAGGTCGACGTCACGCCCGGTCTCGGGCGATGGGGGCCCGTGGTGGGTTGTGACACCATACCTCCTCTTTCTTTTTTATCTCTTTTCTTCTCATTGGATCTGCCCAGACCTAGTGAGAAGCTGCCCCAGATCCGGCGTCCACACCGGATCTACATCTCCTGTTAGATCTACACAGATCTGACGATGAGAAAAGGGATCGAGAGAAGAAGAAGAAGAGATCTAGAGCATCATGAGCCACTTAAATACATTAATCATGGCTCAAAAGCACTAGAGTGGTTGTGGGAGAACAACGGCCCACAATTTCGTTGATTGGATGACATGTCTGAGTTGCCTCATCTTAGGTTTTGTGCTTATAAATTTAGGAAAATGTACCTAATCTCGACTTTCATGGAGCAATGGTATCCCAAGACACTCCCAATACAAAAACTTAAGTTTACAATCATAGAAGATGTCGATCTTAGTTTTTTAAAGTCGTAGATGACACGTTTTTTAATTGTTGAAAACGGTACTTTACCGAGTTCTTATTTTGTATTTGATGTTATATTTATGTTTGGTCATCAATGTTATTTATCAATGCAAAATTTAATTTGATGAACGATGTATATTTTTTTATGAAATATAATTATCATCCACGTTAAATTTATGAAATTTATCAATTTCTTAGTTTATATTGTATGTTACATTCACTATTGCCATCTATGTAAATTGGAGTGAAATTTCACAAGTTCTTAGTTTATAAATTTACTAATAGGTCTAATTTTATGAATTAACTAAGTTTATTATTAAAAAAAATGTGATGTCCGTGTATACAAAGCAATATGATTTTAACATGGGTTAATTTTTAATTTCAATTCTAAAGATCCAATTTCCATACAACCAAACACTGCCTAAAGTAAAACGTAAATGATCATCAAATACAATTTTCGACAATGTTGCAGGGGATAAGGACCTATAGGTCCACCCACTTAGGCTTGACGGGAACCAATAGGTCCGTGAAAATGAGCTTTGTATTGACCGGTAGATCTGTGTAAAGCTTATTTTCACATACCTGTAAGTTCGTACCCATTGCAATTTTAACATTCGAAAATTTTGCAAAAAAAATCAATAAATCTACAAAAAAAAATGACTTAAAAAAACAAAAAATTGATGCATTAGTTTTTTACTACACCCGTATTTTTTGTCTTCCATTAATCAATTAAGGCCAAGAGACACAATAAAGTACCATAACTACTTATAAATGTGTTTTCATTTTATTATAACTTGTGAAAACAAAATCATATATATTTTGTTATAAGATTAATGAATATAGTCAAATATTCAACAATGTGATTTTCTTATTTGATTTTGCACAACTTTTCTGGCTGGCTATCAAGCGCCCGGAATGTTGCCCGGACTCCTGTGTCAAAACATTCTTCCAAAAAAAAAACCAAAAAAGACATGTTTTCATTATCTGATATTCCATAAAGAATTTAAAACAAAAGACAAAAAAATAAATAAATACATGTTTTTATTATTTGATATTCCATAAAGAATTTAAAACAAAAGAAAAAAAAAAAAAAAAAAAAGAAAGAAGAAAAGTTAGTTTATAACACAAAATCCAACTACTCATTCATTCAAGATCATATAAGGGTCTGTATTTTCAAATCACCTGTTACACACACACACGCACGCACACATACACAAGTAGGGAATTTTTCAGTACTTGTTGAAATCACAACCCCACCATCAACATTAAAATTCCGTATCTGTATCACTTCAACTCATTTTACTAACAGACCAAAGAACCAGAGAGAGAGAGAGAGAAGAAGAAGCCATCCTACACGATTTAGTAGTTCCCCTCCCCCCCCCCCCCCCCCCCCCCCCCCCCCTCTTCTTTCTTTCCTTCTTTTTCGTCCAAAGACACAAAGGACTTGCCTTTCATAAAATAAGATCCAGAGTGAAAGGGGGAAAAAAAAAAGAAGCAACTCTTTATCTCTGATTTGAAGAAGCAGGAGGCTTGCCCCGTCCCATGGCAAAACCTCTGGTTCCATCAGGCATTCTTGGCCCAGGCGGCGGTTTTGAGATTTCAACCCCGTGACCAGAGGAAACGGTGGTTACATGCCCTACAACTGATATGGCAGAAAATGGTTAACGAAACCTGACATTCAGGAGGGAAAAGGAGTCTATATATAAACTTGAACTAGGTGGCATTTGTTTAGGCACCGTTCGGTAACGTTTTTTTAATTAATTTTTTGAATCAAAAGGTGTTTTTACTTTAAAGGAAAAGCGAAAAATCAGAAGTGTCTTTTAAGAAGTAGAGAGAATATCTTAGTTGGTGTCATCCCGTTCAATGATTTCTTAATCCCAAAACGACTCATAGATGATTGGAAAAAAAAAGTGAATGGAGAGATCCTAATCTATTGATCTTTTAAAATATGAATATTGAAGAAGCAGAATGCAACTACTTTTTTGCTTTTCTTGAAAAAAAATAAATTAAAATCATGGTTTCATTTTTAAAAATATTTTTCTTAATGAAAAAAAGCGCTACTTTTAAAATAAGTATTTAAAAATACAATTTTGCTTAAAAGCGAAAAAGTACTTAGAAGAGGTGTTACCAAAGCATTAGTATATCTGTTTTTTTTTTTTTTTTGTTTCATGTTTTGATAAAACTTGGAACAGAAACAGGACTGTGGAAGAAAAAAGTTGTTTGGTTCTATTCCTGGAACAAAAACACTAAACAAACAAGACCTGAGTGAGTGACTTTTTCAATTACCTTGTCCATTGTTAGCATGGTGTTTTTGCCTACGTCCACGTCCTCGGTTTCGATTCCTATTCCCATTTTTCTCCTTCGATAAATGCTCCCCATCCTGTCATTCAGGTGAAACATGTTTAAAAAAAAAAAAAAAAAAAAAAAAGGGGCAAAATTCCAATTTTGTTTCACGTTTTAAGAACTTTTGAAAATAGTAAGAGTAAAAGTATGATTTTTAGTACTTAGTTTTTAACAAATAATAATTCTTCTTCGATTTGATCGACTAATACCTCTACATCCAAATTCTCTACACTATTTATGAAATTTCTTTAAATTAAAGAGATCTTAAATGGGGATAAGATCAAGATATTCACTCTATACTGTTAATCAAGCTTTAAATTTTCCGCTTCTGGTGTCAAGCAAAAGCATTTTTTAACCAAATTAACTATTTTAATTATAAAAAAGTACTTCAAAGGCATTACCAAACAGTGCCTACGATAAACAGAAAAAAGAAAAAATCCCAGTCACAGACCAATTTAATATTTCAAAATTCAAATTCCAGACTACGAAAATATCGTTGAACTTGCCTCTTCATCAGGCATGTCGTCTTGGTGCTCATTTGGAGGAGGTTTCTCCCCCTCATCTGCTGGATCAGATGGCTGGACGCTGCTATTCTTCTCAGAATCAAACTCCCACCCTTTGTTTCTCTGTCCATGCTTGCCCTAAAGAGAAATGGCACTCATAATTGTTGATTATTACTACAAGGAGAGAGAGAGAGAGAGGCTTTACCGCTCGCTTGAGAAGCTTGACCCGCATTCCGTATCTCCAATCTTGTTCATCATTTAGAGTAGCCACCTAGATTCAAATATATGAGTTCAAATTCTGAAATCTAAGGCTCCGTGTGGTTAATGTTTAAAAAAAAAAATTGTTTCTGTTCTGTTCCCAGATATTTATATCAAATTTTTGGCAACGGAAAGAGACATTTTTTTTGGTTACCTGTTTTTCTGTTTCTACAACTACAGAAACAAAAAAAATCAAGAGCAGAAACATTAACCAAACGCTCCCTTAAGAAATCTATACAAGTATCATAGATGATAATTCACTCAGCCAATACTCACAGCTTTCTCAGCAGACTCTACAGTCTCATACTCCACAAGGGCATGTAACTACAAAAATAAATAAATAAATAAATAAAAATGACAATAGAAATATCACACTCATAGCAATCATCTAAGTAAACCAATACCCAAACTAATCACAAGTTCTATTGCTTATCTAGTGCAAATTCATCACTTTCAGGCTCCATACCTTACCACTTAGAAGCTTTTCCGCAACCGTGCATTTTCTAGACTCCTTTGCAGCATGTGCGTCCCGGATGGATATATTCTTTATACTGGAAAATAGAATCAGCAACTGCCACTGTTAAACATCACAACAGAAAGATGCAAAAAAGTAGACAGTTTGCAATGAAAAACAAACATACTCTCCGGCTTTGCCAAATATTTGGCGGATGTTATCCACTGAATGATCCTCTGGTAGATTTTCGACCAGAACAGTGCATAACTAGGGTTCACAAACAAGATACAACACATTTTCAGGAAATGGTATGTCCAAAAATAAAAATGAGAGAGAGAGAGAGAGAGAGTTATTACTTGTGGATCCTTGACTTCAGTGATGGGAAGAGGATTAGCTCGCTTCACCTTCTTCCCATCTGAACTTACTACCTGCGGTTACCAAATAGAATATGTTTTGAGTTTGACTTTTGACTCTGTAATCAGATAGCGATCAAACTAATATTCGTAGCTTAACACTTGAATTAAAAGATATAGCGATAATATATCAGCCAAACACGAGGCTTACAAGAAGAGAAGATTCCTTGAGTGTAGCAACGTTTAACTTTTGAAAATAGTAAGAGTAAAAGTATGATTTTTAGTACTTAGTTTTCAACAAATAATAATTCTTCTTCGATTTGATCAACTAATACCTCTACATCCAGATTCTCTACACTATTTATGAAATTTCTTTAAATTAAAGAGATCTTAAATGGGGATAAGATCAAGATATTCACTCTATACTGTTAATCAAGCTTTAAATTTTCCGCTTCTGGTGTCAAGCAAAAGCATTTTTTAACCAAATTAACTATTTTAATTATAAAAAAGTACTTCAAAGGCATTACCAAACAGTGCCTACGATAAACAGAAAAAAAGAAAAAATCCCAGTCACAGACCAATTTAATATTTCAAAATTCAAATTCCAGACTACGAAAATATCGTTGAACTTGCCTCTTCATCAGGCATGTCGTCTTGGTGCTCATTTGGAGGAGGTTTCTCCCCCTCATCTGCTGGATCAGATGGCTGGACGCTGCTATTCTTCTCAGAATCAAACTCCCACCCTTTGTTTCTCTGTCCATGCTTGCCCTAAAGAGAAATGGCACTCATAATTGTTGATTATTACTACAAGGAGAGAGAGAGAGAGAGGCTTTACTGCTCGCTTGAGAAGCTTGACCCGCATTCCGTATCTCCAATCTTGTTCATCATTTAGAGTAGCCACCTAGATTCAAATATATGAGTTCAAATTCTGAAACCTAAGGCGCCGTGTGGTTAATGTTTAAAAAAAAAAATTGTTTCTGTTCTGTTCCCAGATATTTATATCAGATTTTTGGCAACAGAAAGAGACATTTTTTTTGGTTACCTGTTTTTCTGTTTCTACAACTACAGAAACAAAAAAAATCAAGAGCAGAAACATTAACCAAATGCCCCCTTAAGAAATCTATACAAGTATCATAGATGATAATTCACTCAGCCAATACTCACAGCTTTCTCAGCAGACTCTACAGTCTCATACTCCACAAGGGCATGTAACTACAAAAATAAATAAATAAATAAATAAAACTGACAATAGAAATATCATACTCATAGCAATCATCTAAGTTAACCAATACCCAAACTAATCACAAGTTCTATTGCTTATCTAGTGCAAATTCATCACTTTCAGGCTCCATACCTTACCACTTAGAAGCTTTTCCGCAACCGTGCATTTTCTAGACTCCTTTGCAGCATGTGCGTCCCGGATGGATATATTCTTTATACTGGAAAATAGAATCAGCAACTGCCACTGTTAAACATCACAACAGAAAGATGCAAAAAAGTAGACAGTTTGCAATGAAAAACAAACATACTCTCCGGCTTTGCCAAATATTTGGCGGATGTTATCCACTGAATGATCCTCTGGTAGATTTTCGACCAGAACAGTGCATAACTAGGGTTCACAAACAAGATACAACACATTTTCAGGAAATGGTATGTCCAAAAATAAAAATGAGAGAGAGAGAGAGAGAGAGTTATTACTTGTGGATCCTTGACTTCAGTGATGGGAAGAGGATTAGCTCGCTTCACCTTCTTCCCATCTGAACTTACTACCTGCGGTTACCAAATAGAATATGTTTTGAGTTTGACTTTTGACTCTGTAATCAGATAGCGATCAAACTAATATTCGTAGCTTAACACTTGAATTAAAAGATATAGCGATAATATATCAGCCAAACACAAGGCTTACAAGAAGAGAAGATTCCTTGAGTGCAGCAACTATTATTGATGCATCTTTGGAGAGCTTCTTCATTTTCCTAAAAGAAGCAATAACTCCAATAGGTACTGAAAAAGTAACATCCCATTTCACTAATTTCAGAGGGCAAGAAGCTACAAATGTTGTATTAAAAAAACAATGTAGTTAAATTAACATCCCTTGCACGGTTTATCCAATGATTCCATGTTGAAAAAAAAATACATAGATAAAAGAAATAGCAGCACTGATATGAATTTCTCATTACCAAAGACCAGAGAGGAGCAACAGTTTTTTAAAGTCTCTCCTCACTTGCAATAGCATTGATTTTATTTATTACTAATGCGAGGGAATACGAGATGGGGGCAAAATAAAGTAGTTTGGAATTCTATTGACAAAGACGTGTTATACAACATAAAAGCACCAAAGTCCCTACAAACTTGAAAACCAGCCAAGATATCAATAATGAGCATCAAAGATAGCAAATTCAAAGACCGAGTGAACAAATGGTAAAACTTACCAAACCTTTCCCTATTTTTAGTAATGTAATTCATCAAAAACTTGTCTGTTGCTAAGTTTTCGTCACTGAAGTAATACTCTGCCTGCATAATGAAAACACATCTTCATATAAAGATATCAATCAATAAAATGAAAAGTATAACTTTGGAATGAAATCTCCCACAATACTCTACCACAATAATAATAAATCAAACGAAATTCATGGTACATGTCTTAAGAATCTATGCAAAATGTGGAATGCCTTCCCTCTACAATAATAAAATAGCACGGCTAGTATCTTGCCTACTTCAATTCAATAGTTTACAATATCTCATGAATAGAACGGTTATGATTTAATCCACATCTCCAAATGTAAATTCAATAATTCATAATTAAAGCAATCTATAAAAAAATTTCCTACCAAAAGTACTTGTATCATTCTCAATTCGAATTCAAAGAAATCAAACATATTTTTACTCCCAAAATTACTTAAACTGAAGGCCACCCAAAACTCAAACTACTAAATTACTTATATATTATTCTAGAAAATATATATTATTTTAAATTGATTAGGTATTGCAAGAGTCCATGGCTTACACAATGTGTACATCATTACATTTCATTAAAAAAATATTTTAATTTTTATGAATATTTTTTAAAATAATTTAAATAGATTAAAAAGACCAAGTGAAAACATGGAGCTAGTTATTGGATACACAAAAAGTAACCACCACCCCATAGTTGGCAAAGACGCACCTAGGGGAGTCAGCTCTTTCACCTCACTAGTTCTTTGGTGAGGTTCGTTCAACAAGCCATGTGCCTTAGGAAACCTAGGCACAAGGCTCAAAACAGGCGTGCCTAATTGAAGTTCTATAAATTGGATTTATTTTTACACCATTTATTAAGCTTACACTAGTGTGTATGATCATACCTAACACATACCAATTTACCAAAAACAAGTCCTTCGTTCTCATCCATCTCTTGATTACAAAAGACAAAAGCACATTTTTACAATTACAAAGTCGAACACATTAACATGGTTATAAAGTTTTGAGTTATTGGTTTCTCTTTTGGCACTTGAAGCATGTCTTTAGGAATATTTGGATGAATTTAATCCCTTGGATTTTTTGATTATTGAAGATATTTGAAGTCAGGTTTTTTATGTGGTTCATTAGATATGTAGTCAACTGCATTATAATACTAAATGATATATAATTGAATTAAGTAAAGTGATATATTTATTGACAATAAATAATATCAAGAAATATATTACTTGTTTCATATAATGGGCACTAGCCGCACCACACTTTACTCAAGCGTGTCTCACTTTGTGCCTTGCGAAAGACTTTGCTAATCGGAAACTCGGCTTGAAGCATACTAAGCTGACGCAAAAATCTAGGTCCTTGGTACCGCTCAAGCCTTTGATAACTATGCACCACCCCATGCTCTCAGATTATTTAGTATAAAAATAGATTTTGATTACACCATAAAATTAAATTCTAAGTAGACATATATTTATTTATAATATTAAATCAAGTAATATTCAAAGTTTTCTTTTGAACTTGTATTAGAGAGTGCCTTTAAACATGGATAGTGGAGGATGGCCAGGCCAACAACTATAATGTGTCCTTTTCAAAGGATGAAGGCAAAGATAGCATACGAAATTGTTCTTTAATGATTATTGCCAATTTTGACATAAAATTTTGAATTCATAGAGAAAGATAAAGAAAAGACTAAAATACTAGAGCTCAAATTTATACCAAATTTCAATATTTCTAGTCATTCTGATTGTGACCTAACATGTAAAGTTAACACTCTTAGAGAGTTTGTTCTCTTAAACTAAGCAATGAATATATATTGGAAAATTTACATGGGGTAGCATGTGCATTTGTCTGCTACAATATTGAAAACTAACTGAATGGCTATATGTTCTTGAACTATCATAAATCTTTAGAATACTGCCAATTCTAACATTTTGTTGGCATATCTCAAATTTATATCCGTTATTGCATTAATATTTGGATGTGACAGCACAAGAATAGATAGCAGATAACCTTTGGAAAATATTCCCATACTTGCATTGTAATCATACAATATAGATAAAAAATGATTATGCAGTATCTCTGTTGATTTATACACTCATGCCCCAATATTTGCAGCCTCTGTGTACTTCATACATCATGAGTCATGACTATGTCCCCTTGTGTGTCAATTTTCATGAAATCTATGGATTCAAAAAAAGATATCCATTCCAATCAAAGCAATAAGAGCTATTATACTACTAATTAGACCACGTATTCTGTCTAACACTCAATAAGCTGCTGAAATAGGTGAAGCAATTGACATTAAGGGTCTGCTTGGTTTGCAACCTTGAAGCAACTTTTCAGTCAAATCCAATCCGAATACTATTTTCTACAAAAACACAGTTTCTAGATATAGTTTTTTTTTTTAAAAAGAAAAATTGGTTGGTTTTGAATATTAAAAAGGGTAAAGAGAAAAGAAAGCCTTTACAAACAAAACCCTTAATCATCTTCAAAATTCTGAAGTACTTCAGCATTCTTGCAATATCACGTTGCTAACACAGTTGCACTGATATTGTACGCTAATATATATTCAATAGGTTGGTGTTTTATTATGACTGTGGTGCATTTACTAATAATTTTGAGTCAAAACCATGTTTATCATGTATTGATATCATGAGAAAGATACATAGACTACAAGCTATACACATGTATTTATAGGAGAAGTAGGGGTTAGGGTTTTGCCTTAATAATGGGCCATGTAGGCCAAACCCATTATTATATTAACACCCCCCCCTCAAATTCAAGGCGGTAAGTGGAAAGTGAACTTGAGTTTGGAAACCAAATAGTGAAAGCGTTCAGGTAGATGAGCCTTAGTGAAAATATCTGCAGTTTGATCGGCTGAATTGACGAATTATAGGGATGGTCATGGGCTTGATCGGCCCGCCTAGCCCGGCCCTATTTTTTTAGGGCTTGGCCTTGGTGTTTGAGCCCATGGGCCGGGCTAGGGCCTAAAGACTAAGGCCTATTCATTTTAGGGTCGGGCTAGGGCTTAATCATTTTTGTTTAGGGTCGGGCCGGATTTTTTAAAATATAAAAAATATATATTTTATATATATATATATATATATATCCATAGAGTAAGAGTTGAGGGACCATTTTGTAATTTTCAATTTCAGCTAGATAATTTAGCAAACCCTAATTTCATTCCTCTACATAGAGAAAGAGTTGAGGAGCCATTTTGCAATTTTAATATATAGTTTTTAAATTTTAAAAAAAAAAATTATAGGGCCGGGCCTGGGCTTAATTTTTTTTTGTAGGGCCTGGTTTGGGCATGAAATTAGGGCCTGATCATAGGGTTGGGCCAGGCTATAGCCTAACATTTTTGTGTAATACCCTAGTCAAAACCCGGCCCGAGCCCGGCCCGGCCCATGACCATCTCTAACGGATTGTAGGTAAACTGTATTCTGGTAAATGTGATGGCGAATGCAGTGGCAATCAGTCTCGATGTATTTTGTACGCTCGTGGAAGACGTCATTGTGAGGGATCTGAATAGCCCTCATATTGTCACAATGTAGGATAGTGGCAGTAGGAGAGGAGATACCCATATCGTCTAGTAACCATCGAAGCCAAATAAGTTCTTGAGTTGCATTAGCCATGACACGATATTCAGCTTCAGTGCTGGAGCGAGCAACCACAATTTGTTTCTTACTACGTCAGGAAATGAGAGAGTTACCCAAGAAGAAACAGTAACCAGTGGTTGAACGTCTGTCGGTGGGGTCACCAGCCCAATCGGCATCAAAAAGCTTGTAAGATGGGAGCAAACAGAGTTGAGAAATGAAGTCCACGAAACATAGTACCCTTGACATATCGAAGGATGCGAAGAACAGCCGAGAAATGAGTGGTCCGAGGAGCAGACAAGAACTGACTGACCTGGTGAACATCATAGGCAATATCGGGGCGAGTGACAGTGAGGTATACAAGACTTCCAACTAATTGGCGATATAGAGTGACCTCTTAAAGAGGTCAACCATCGAGTGGAGTAAGTCTGATGTTTGGTTCGGGAGGAGTAGTGGCAGTGGTGGAGTCAGTGATCTCAGCCTTCGAAAGAAGATCAAAGGCATATTTAGCCTGAGAGAGAAAATATCCATTTAAACCAGATGAGACTTTGAGGCCAAGAAAATAGGTAAGTAAACCAAGATTTTTCATCTCGAATTACCCACTAAGAAATTGTTTTCAGAAATGCCATGTAAATCATCTCCAGTAATAACCATATCATCCACATACAGTAAAAGAAGGATAATACCGTTGGCAGTATGGTGAATAAACAGAGCTGAACCATGATCACTAGAAGTAAACCCAAACTGATGAATAGTAGTGCTAAATTTGACAAACCAGACACGTGGAGCTTGTTTCAATCTATAGAGAGCACGACGAAGACGGCAAACTTTACTTCGAAGGGTAGCTAGGCCGGGAGGTGGATGCATATAGACTTTCTCAAGTAGGTCACCATTGAGAAATGCATTTTTGACATCCATTTGAAAAAGAGTCCACTTCTAAATGGCAGCAACAACAAGAAATGTACGAACAGATGTAAGCCTTGCCACTGGAGCAAAGGTCTCTTCATAATCAATGCCATATTCCTGAGCGAAACCCTTGGCAACAAGTCGGGCTTTATATCGGTCAATAGAGTCATCAGAAAGCGTCTTGATCTTAAACACCCATTTGCACCCAATAGAAGTTTTCCCAGGAGGCATATCCACGATATCCCAAGTATGAGTTTTGGTTAGAGCCTGAAGTTCTTCGTCCATTGCTTTCTGCAAAAAATGATTAGTACTAGCCTCCTTATAAGATTGAGGCTCATGCAGATGAAGTATAATAGAAAAACAATGGAAATCATGGAGATAAGAGGGGCGATGAGTTACCCTGGTAGATCTGCGGGGGTGATCTGGAGGATGGCCCTCAGAGGAAATCGGTGCAGACTCATCAGAAAGAAATATCCTCAGGGACGACTGATTGAGTTGGAGGGGTTAGGTCAGCTGGCGGTTCTGGAGCTGGAGCTGGATCTGGAGGGGTGAAATCAACTGGTGGGTCAAATGTGGACTCGACAGTACCTGAAACTAGATCCTCAGGAAATAACTCAATAGATGGATCAGTAAAAAATCTGGAGTTAGGGATGGTAGACATGTCAAGTAACCATAAGGAAGAGAACATTTGATATTCCCAAAAAATGACATGACGAGAGATACGAAAATTTTTAGAAATGAGATCCCAACACTAATACCCCTTATATTCAATACCATATCCAATGAAACAACATAGGTGAGGCCTTGGTTCCAATTTGTTATGTTCATGTAGTTTAAGAAGAACGAAACAAACGCAACCAAAGACTTTGAGTTCAGAGTAATCAGGAAGCTTACCGAAAAGACGCTCAAATGGGGACTGATTTTGAATTGTGGCAAAAGGAACACGGTTGATTGTATACACTACGGTTAAGGTAGCCTCACCCCAGAAGCGCTCAGGACATGAAGAAGAAATGAGTAGAACACGAACAGTGTCAAAAATGTATATGTTTGCATTTGGGTTCGCCTCGTCTATTTTGTTGGGAGGTTCCCAGACACGAGCGGTGGGGAAGAGTGCCATTTTCGTGAAGTAGGTTTAGAAAAGCACGGTCTTTATATTCCATTGCATTGTATGAGCGAAAAACTTTGATATTCCGAGATAATTGAGTTTGAACCATAGAAGAAAAATCAGAATATATTTGAAATAATTCAGATCTGTTTTTCATAAGAAACAACCATGTATATCGAGAATAGTCATCCACAAATATAACAAAATAGCGAGCACCACCCATTGTTGCATGAGAAGAAAACCCCCAAACATCAGAATGTACTAAATCAAAAGGTGCAAGGGAAACAGACTGACTCTTATTAAAAGGTAAAGCTGATTGTTTTGTAAGTTGACAATGAATACAATGGAAAGACTTATACTAAAATGAATCTAACTAACCACTAGAAATAAGAGAACGAATGCGATTGGATGAAGTGTGACATAACCGAGAGTGTCACAATTCCACAAGTGAGAGTCTTGGGATGGATGCGGCTGATTGGTTTGGTGATGATAAGGATGGGACTTGGAGGTGAGTAAGCTCAAAGAGACGTCCAACTTTACGGCCGGTCTCAAGGAGTTTTCCTATCTGAGGGTCCTGCACATGACAACCAGTAGAAGAAAAATGCAAATCAAGTCCAAGATCACATAATTGTCTAACAGATATAAGGTTGAGCGTAAGCTTAGAGACCAAATATGTATGAGAACTGTCAACATGTCCAGTATGGCTGCCCAACATATTTGATCCATTAGCAGTGTAAATAGTAGGTGCATGCTCATCATGGATTTTAGAAGAAAAAATAGAGAAATCAGATGTCATGTGATTGTAACAGGCAGAATTAAAATATCATCGAGATGTACCTGGTGTAGCTGACATGACTACATTTGTACCAGTTTTATTTTGAGCCTCGGTAAGCGCGGTGCAGAAACCACTCCAATCAGGTGGAGAGTTGGATGAAGTTTGTAGCATCGATGGCTACAGCAGCAACAACATTCTTTGGCTTGAAATAGGACCGATTGCGAGAACCACGAGAGCGATATTAATTCCCATTTGACTGATTGCGAGATGGAAGTTTAGGGTAGTCTGCAAGATAGTGGTCCGATTCTCTGCAGACCTTACACAGGCGAGGACATTTGTGCAATTCATGCCCTGGTAAATAACAATGCCTGCAGTATAAGGGCTTCTAGGATGGGTTTGGCTTCCTCCTGATGTTGCAAGAGTATCTGATGCTGCAGGAGCAACTGGCGCTACTAGGGTAACATCTGTATGTGAGTTTTGTAGTGTCGCAAGACGTGTTTCCTCACTGAGTGGATCAGAAAGGACATTGTTTAGATTAGTTAGCGTGCCCCGGTAGAGGATTGAAGCTCGTATAGGCTCAAATTCTTCCCTCAAGCCCATCAGGAATTGCATAATGCATGTCTCCGTTCAGTATTTGGCATGAATGGTGGCGTCTTTTGTACATTCCCAGGTTGGCTCAGAGATAGCCAACTGATCCCACACGACAGTCATCTGGCATAGGAAAGTATTAACGGTTTGCCCAGGTTCCTTGCGCATACTATGGAGGGTGGAGAGAAGGCGATTCCGATTCGAGATGTCTGCCTTGGTATAGCGGTCTTGGAGAAGATCCCAAGTTTCTTTAGTTGTTTGGATTGTACCAAATTGAAGTTTGATCTCAGGAATGATAGTAGCACGGAACCATGTGAGAATCTGGTGATTTTTGCTATCACATTCCTTTAGACGGTCAATGTATTTGACCTTATCTTCGTTGTCTGTCTGCTCAGGTTTAGTGACATCTCCAGTCACGAGACGCCACAATCGTCGTCCACGGAGAAAACTAGACATCTTTTGAGCCCATACGACATAATTAGTTTCATTCAGAACAGTAGTGAGGTGCATCAGATTCAGCCATAGGAGCAAAAGAAGAGGTGAACCGGTATAGAAAACAATTAAATAAAGAAGAAAGTGTATTATGTGATTACCAAATCAGAAAATGGAGTCCGGAAACAGATTTGGAACGTCAAAAAACCTAGAAACCGGTCCAAGTTTGCAGAAAACCGGTCAACAAATGCCTGAACCGGGACAAAGAAGGTACTAATGACGTGGCAGGGGTTGAGGAGATAACAGGCGTTGATGTGGCAGTCAACGCTGACTTGGCAGACAGTCAACGCTGATGCGGCAAAGGTCAACGCTGACGTGGCGCTGATTGGGCAACTAGGGCTGATGTGGCAGCAACAAAGTGGACAGAGAGTGAAATAGGCTCGTGGATCTGACGTGATTTTGGAGCAGCCTGTTCAAGCCGCGCATGTGGTGGAGGACGGTGATGAGCCTTGCATCTTTGGAATCGTCTCATCGATACGGTTCTAATGGTATATCGTGTGATAGATTTGAAGCTCTGGTTGAGGTGTTAGCACCCAAAATCCGAGACTTCGAATGGAGATGGTACTGCGGGCTGTTGGAGGCGCATGAGAGCGCGTCTGACTCCGGTGGTGGTGATTTTGATGGCCTTGTGTTCGTCTCTTCAAGACGAATACGGCGGTATAGTGTTTGTTGATACCGGAGAAGGGACGAAGCCTACAGTAGCGACAAAAGCCTTGGTAGAATAAGGGCGGCGGCGGTGGCGGTGGTGGTAGCAGCGGAAGCGTTAGGGTTGCGAAAAGTTTATTTGAGAACATATTCAAGAAAGATTTGCTTTTGATACCATGTTAAGATAATTGAGAAGTGGGGAATGAATCATGTATTGATATCATGAGAAAGATACATAGACTACAAGTTATACACATGTATTATAGGAGAAGTATGGGTTACGGTTTTTCCCTAATGGGCCATGTAGGCCAAACCCATTATTACATTTAACAGAACCAATTTGAAGCCAAATGAATTTAGAAAATCTAGTTTGAAGCTACCAATGCTCAAGCAAATGCTCCTGTGTGAGATAACATGTAAACAATATGTTTTATTTTCCCTAGTTCACACTATATTTCACTTCCTATGCACGTGTATATTTTCTCATATTTCCATTTCCATTTCCAATACCTGAATTCATGTTATATGAAACCCTAAAGCCAATTCAAATTAAAAAATACAGTCCGAAATGCACAAGAACCATATGTTACAGGAACCACTAAAGCACGACCAAATTAATTCTAAGCTTAGTAAGCCAAAGAAAACATAAACACCAAATAAACAAAGCCCTAATAATATTCTAAGCAATAATTAACCTCCATGTTTTGTTAGCCTCCCCATTCCAGAAATTGAATTCATGATACTCAAATTTCATATTCAAACACTAAACTGTTGTCCAGAAACCAAATTAAATCCGCAAAGACACTATAATCAGAAAATGAACCACAAGGAGATACAAACGAACTCCAATCAAGCAGTCTAATTACCTGTTTGATGATCCTGGCGCGGAGATCATCGTTGAGGGAGACGGTGTCAGACTGGGGCATATCATTCTCATGAGAAGACTGAAGAAACTGATCGAAATAACGGTCGTTTCCTTCCGGCGATCCGACGGGCGAGAAATCAGGATGATCGGGGGGCGAAGACGGAGGAGCGGTGGCGATGGAGATCCTGGCGCGGAGATCATCGTTGAGGGCGACGGTGTCAGACTGGGGCAAATCATTCTCATGAGAAGACTGAAGAAACTGATCGAAGTAACGGTCGTTGCCTTCCGGCGATCCGACGAGCGATAAATCAGGATGATCGGCGGGCGAAGACGGAGGAGCGGCGGCGATGGACGGGGTAGGAACTCCTTCGCCTTCCATTTCAATGGAGAGAGGAGGGAGGAGAGAGAGAGGGAGAGAGAGAAGCGGTTGAAGAGATGGGGAAATGCGTGTAGAATCCTCCCGCTTTCTTTCTCAATTCTTTTTCCTTTCTCCTGCTCAGTATGGGGTCTGTATTGGGTCATTTTATAGGTAGACGACGGTCCTCTATTCGTGTGTCCATTTTGGTCATTTCATATTAATTCAACTTCATATTTTACCGGGATAATTGCTTTTTAGCCACCTTAGTACATGTTTTTGATAAAAAAAAAAATATTTAAAAATAACTTAAGACATATTTATAAATATAATTAATATCACTTAATTAATTAAGTTAAAATATGAATAAAAAATTAAGTTAAGATCTCTTTACTTATTTCATTTTGCTTAACGCACTCTATAATTTTTCACTTAAAAAAAATATATTTTGACCATTTTACCTTTGATCCCCTATGAGGGTTTAATTAGGATTAGGTTTAATAAAAATTAAATTAACTTTGAATTATTTTATATTTAAATAATTGTTATAATTTAATTTAAGCAATCAAACTGCATAAAAAATACATAATATTATATATTTTGGGATTAATTTTTACTTTTACTTTTATATATATATATATATATATATATATATATATATATATATATATATATATATTTTATAATGGCACCTAATTTTATTATTTTAGTCTCAATTGTTTTTTCACTCCATATTATCTTAATTCAAAGGTAATTATGTAAATTAAATAATTTTTAACATATAAATTTTGTACTTATCAAACAAAAAAAAAAATCAGCACTTAAATTTTTAGTACAATTTTATCAAACAACCTTCTGATATTTTCAGCACTTAAAATTTTTAACACTTAATTTTTAAGTGGTTATCAAACATGCCCTTAGTATCACTCTCTTCCTTTCTACTTAGGGATGGCAAAAAATAACCGAACCGACGGGCAATCTAGAGAAACAGCAACTAATGGTCTGATTTTGAAACTGATTAAATAATTTGATTGCGGTTTTGATTTTGAAATTAGCGACCAAAACGGTTTTAGATTTTGATTTTGGTTTTGGGGAACCAAACCACGAAATTGGACCGCAAAAATGATATTTTTGATATATTTTTATGATATATATAATCTTATTTTTTAAATATATTTACAGTTTAACCCGTAATATATATGTGTGTGTGTGTGTGTGTGTGTTTATTTATTGTAACAATTGTGGTTATAATATTTATTTTAATTATCGTTGTATTTTAATTATAGTTAGAAACTTTAATTATAATAATTAATAGTTTTGTGATTTGGTTTTATATTTTGGAATTTATGTTTTATATTTTAGTTATGTTTTAGTTTAATAAACAATGGTCCGCGATTTCGTAGTTTTGATTTTGGATTTGGTTTTTTTATAGAATTGAAAAATCTTAAATGGTTTCGTGATTTTGCGATTTTGGTTTTGTATAAATTTAAATGGTTCGGTTTTAAAACTGTCTAAAAAATTGTCGATTTTAATTTGATATATGTCTAACGGTTTTAATTTTGATTTTATATAAAACTGGATCGAAATGGAACCATTGACATCTCTATAGTTATACTTTGGAAACTTATAGTTTACCTCCTCTTATTTTAATTAAGTAAAATTAACACTTTCATCAAATTTAATAGAATATGTAGTCCACACACAAAACAAGTCACAATTTTTCTATCAAAATTGATTATACAAAAGACAAAAATATCTTTGTTTTATTTATATACTAGTTTTAGCTCGTGTAATGCGCGAGTTTAAATATAAAAAAAAAATCATATTAGATTTATTTATATAGTTGTTTACTATTTGTAAGTTAAATCAATATGAATTATGTTTTATTTCTCACGATATTTGCATTTAATACTCTTAATAAAATTGATCAAATACCTAAGTTTTTTATAGCAAAATTCGTTTCGAAAAAAATATAATAGAAATTAGAACACATAAAATATAAATAAACAAAATAAATTCACAACAATATGGAATGACAAAATTGGTTTATAACCTCGGAGCTAAAAAATCACAAAAATATCAATATATTGCGTGTTTTTCAAGTTTTGTAAAATTACTATGAGTTAGTAGACTGTATGGATATAAATTTTAAAGTTTTTTTTTTTTTTAATAGTATATGAACTTAAAATTTTAGTCAATGTATTTCATACTGGAACAATAATTTTTTTATGAATCCAAAATTATTATACTACTTTAAAATAACTGCAATTTTTCATATAAAAAATTACAATAACTTTTGTGGCGTACAATGACTTTTAACTTTTGAGAGAATTATTATTTTTTTTCTTAAAAAAAATCACTGAAAAAGTGAATTAAATAAATAGTGAATCATAAAATTTAGATTTTAAAAAAATATTTTTAATTTATGAAATGCTTATCAAGAACCTATATATATATATTTTTCAATTATGGAAAGAAAATACATTCATGTATGATAAAATTAATGCTAAAATAGATTATCAGGAAAAAAAAAAAAAAAATGTCTTTGAGAGATCATCATTTTCAGCCTACATGATTAATCTTTTTTTTTTAATAAAAATTAATTTAATTTAATTTTTTTAAAAATCTAATATTGTGAATATTTTTATTTATTTATTTTTTTTGTAAAAAATGAATGAAAGTTTGAATTGATAATAATAACAAAACAAAAATAAATAAATAAATGGAATTGTTAATTAAAAAATAATTTTATTTGAATGAAAATTAATTTTATTATTTAAAAAAAACTAATATTATGAATATAATTCCTTAAAAAAAAGGTTTTGAATTGATAATAATAAAAAATAATTTATTTTATTATGCAAATAAACATAGAATTGGAATGTGGTTGTAATTTTCTATTAATTTTCAATGTTATTAGTTTGAATGAAAGAAATTTTGTATTCATTTAACGTCATTAGAAATGGAAAAAGAAGATATTGGCAATTAATTTAGTAAAAGTAAGGAGATTGAAAAAATTAGTCATATTTTATTGTAGAGCTTGTCTTCCACTTTTAATATTATTATAAAATTAGTAACTACGTGTGTCTATTGTAACATAAAACATAGAATATTGTTATAATAACACAAATTTATTACTCTAATTATCCATAACTTCAAACTAATTATAAAATTTACGACATCTCAAGCAATCCCACAAATTTTTAGACATTCTTCAAAAGAGACGATAGTCACCAAAATAATCAAATCATCAACAAACATCAACTAATCACATTTTAGATAAATTTAAAGAATGATTTATTTATTTATTTCTTATTTTAACTAAAAGACGAAAAAACTCATTGCTTTGATAAATAAATCATAAAAATGTTGGAATATTTTATGAGCTAACATTAATTGAATTAATTGTTTTACAAAAACAGGTTAATGAATAGTTTATTATTTAAGTAGTCCAAATAATCACTGATCATATTTTGATTTGGATTGTGGCGTTTTTTATGTAGAAGCCTAGTTAAGTGACAAGTGTAGGTTTAGAGTTTCGTTGAAATCCGTTATGGGAAGGCCCAATGAGAAACCCTAGTATATATAACTTGGGGGCTTTTATTCCTCTTGATTCAATCTTTAATTTGATATATTACATATATTATTTGATTATGTAATTAGGAAGTATTTTGTGGTTTAATTTTTGGCTTCGAAACCCTAGTGAAATCGAGATTCGTTTTTAAAATCGAAGGATATAGATGCGGTTTTGATATAATTAAACATCATATAAATATTTTAAATTAATATTAGGTACAAACCCATATAAAATTCGGTAGAAATATGGGTTAAAATTTTAGGTTTTTGGCCATAGAGGAGTGAGAAACCTCAAAAGCGCGACTTATTTTTTATTTTTGGTAATATTTCTCTTAATTTTTCTTCAATTAATTGTTATAGGCGTGTTATAAACACATAGATCTACATAAACTCATAAAAAAAAAAAAAAAAAGGAGAAAGCGACGCGATTTTAGGATTTTATAAAGCGGGCCGAAACCGGGTCGAAACGACCCGGTTCGGACCAAGCTGGAGGTTGAAGACAACCTCCAGCTAGTCCGGACTTTCTCCACTCATGCAACAGGAGAGTGGGAGCGTGTGAGGCATGTTCCGGGACCTGTTTTGGGTCCTTTTTTTCATGTGCACTTGTTTTCATGCTCTCTAATTTTCTGTAAAATTTATTTTATTTTTTGGAGAATTAAAAATATTTTTTGTTAATTATTACTTATTATGTGATTTAATTAGTTTAAAATTATTTTTAGGCATGATTTTCTATTGAAAAATTTACATAAATTATATTAGATAATTTGGAATAGGATTGCAATACTTACTCTATCTAGATTAAGATTTATTGATGTGTACTCTCTTAATTAGTTTTAAATCACGAAAAACTAGTTTAATAGTTTCAGTTGTTCCAATTTTTTAGATTTTGGGTTGAATAGAATATGATATGAGAACTTCCAATAATCTGAGATGAGATTGGATGTGAATTATGTTTTTGTTCTAGATAGAAACGTGTTTGACAAATTATTTTGTGTAGATCTATTACAACCGATTTGAATTTTGATATCATCCTTGTGATTTTAGCTTTTCTATGGTGATTTAATTCATCACTGAACTTTTCTTGAAATCTCTTATTATTTTTCAACTATCCAGATCTGTTATTTTTGGTTTTTCTATATATCATTTAATGTTTTTCCTTTTGGTTAATATAAAATAAAAGTGAGATAGTAAACAATCATACTATTGAATTGGAGTTCTATTTTGCGATTAATTGTGAATTGCCTAATTTTTCTAATTATGATTTCTTGATATCACTTGGAGCATATCAATTTTTTTTTTTGTGGATTATTTTAACAGTTATGATTAAATTATTTTTAATAATAAGTTATAATTTCTGATTGTCGCATTTAATTTTCAGATTTATACTAAGAAAAATTATGGTATCATAATTTAAGTACATTGTAACATTGCGATTCTTTTGACTTACTCTCTAATTTTATTTAGTTACATTTCGAGTTGTTCCATTTAATACTCATTACATTTAGAGATTGTGATAGTGGAATATATGATGCAATTACATTCTATTACCATAATCTCTTACTACAAATCTGAAAGTTAGATGGAGGAATATGAAATGCGACCGACTACTAAGAATTAGGCATTAATAAATCAATATATTGATATATTTGAGGAAGTTGTTTTATTGCTGTAAATTATGAGTATATACCTATTGACTATTGATTAGTGTTGATCCTCTAGTAGAAGGTAGATAAATTTCACTTTATTTTAATTGCTGCCTCATTTTAGATAATTGAATTGATTTCTGATATACCCTCTTGCTTTATTGCTATTTATATACAATAAACTCCATGCTACTTGAGTAGTTCTTATTAATTGTAAATGAATAGAGTAAGCATTATAGGGATAATGAATATATCCATTTCTTGGATTGGTTATATGATTAATAGACTATTATAAGTTATTATTTGTGTAAAAAGTGGGTTTGTCTCTGTTATTTTAAAGAGCAAACATGAGGGCTCAAAGAAGTCAACTCATGTTTTGAGTTTTATTATCTTGGCTGATAAAGAACCATCCCAAAATCTTCTTCATATCCTAAGTACTTTTCAATTGATCATGAAGATGTGACCCTAGTTCGGATTAGATGATTGGGTAGTTATATATTGCTCACAGAATGAGTTATAAATGGTGTGTTTATTTTATTTTGGAGATATTATTCTTTGTTGAATCCCACACCACTTGTGTTACTTAATCCTGAACTAAGATTTTCTTTGAGACTGAGTTAGACCCATTGGGTTTTCTACTTTAAGACTCTTGTTTAATGTTGGGCGTGTTGAATTCCACGTCGATGTTGGGTTTTTACCTGATATCCGTTTGTAGTAGTTTGTCAAAAGTCCACCTTATCCCTGATAAGAACGTCGACATCCATTTGATAGAGTCGAAGGGTGGCAACGTTCAGGTGGTATGGCAAAGGGGATTAAAATTAGGTTTAATGATTTTGACATTAAGTACCCCATAAATTTAACTAGAATCTCACTTATTCCAAGTAGTTTCAATTTAAATGTATAAGATGTCTTATTAACTTTATATGTCTTTTCTGAAGTGCAATGAACTGAAACTCGTAAGAAGGGTTAATTACATAATTAACCCCTAAAGTTTAGAGGTTATATAAATTTGGTTATTTTGATTATTGTCCATATGGTTGTTTTATTCATGTATTTGATGGTTAAGAATGCTAGAATGAATCGACTCCTTATCTTTCTATTTGTTGTCTTTGTGAAATATCTACATGATGAGTGACATGATTGAAAGAATTATATCCTTATTTTATTTTAGTAACTTGATGGAAGCTAAATTAAATAGAGCACTATTGAAAAGTGGTCGTAGATAATCAGGTGTATGATATGTATTCCGAATTTTTAGTGGTTTAAGTATGATATTAATAACTAATTTGGTTATTACGAAAATGAGATTTTTCATTTTTCGAATTTGGGCTATATTTGGGGTAATATATTTGTGTTTTGGAATGGTAGAAAAGTACTGAGTTATTTTTGTATAATTTTATATGAATTTTTTCTTGTATTGCCTGGACCTTAAAGTGTTTAATGGGTCATACATATACTCTGATGGGCCTGTTGGGCCATTAATTATTTACTATTTAACAAGTCTGATGGAATTACTAGTATAGATAAATTATTAACGAACATATAAGAAGGCTTTGAATCAGAAATACTATAACTGTGACTAGAATATCTTGGTAGGAATCCAAATTTGGGCACATTATATAGAAATTGATTTTGTATTTAGGCCTATGTAATATTTCAGCCAACTGATTTTTTTTTTTAGCTATAATTTTCGGCCTTGAGGTTCATATTAAGGAGCCCATAAAAACACTAATTATGATTAATTATAATTTTACAATTTTCAAGCCTTTAATTTTCTTTAATCTATATAGAGACTAATTTAATAATTAGTTTCAAAATGCAATAAAATTGTTCAAATTCTTACAACTATAATTGCTCGTTGATCACTGAAAGTACATTTTGTAATGTACTTCATATTATTTTAATCATATGCGTATATGTCGCTAATATATACTGTTAATTATTGGATAATATTGTTTAATTTTTCCATTTTGGAATGGTTGCTTGTAAATTGTCGAGGTTATTTTACCAAATTGATTTAACCAATATAATTTGCAAGTTTTCGAGTTCCTATTTTGTTGATGGGAAAATATTTAAATTACTTTGTGTATTCACCTGCCCAAAGGGTGTTATTGTGCAGATTAATTTAATTGTTGGATAATATAACTTAATTTTTTCCAATTTAGAACGTTTGTTTGTGAATTGTTGAGGTTATTTTACTAAAGTGATTTAATTAACATAGTTTGCAAATTTTCGAGTTCCTATTGTGTTGATATCAAAATTTTAGATTAGTTTGTGCATTCACCTGCCCAAATGGGTTATTGTGCAGATTAATTTAATCGTTGAGAAATATAACTTAATTTTTTCTAATTTGGAATATTTGCTTGTGAATTGTTGATGTTATTTTACCAAAGTGATTTACCAACATAGTTTGTAAGTTTTCGAGTTCCTATTTTGTTGATAAAATTTTTTTAGATTAATTTGTGCATACACCTACCCAAATGGGGTTATTGTATAAATTAATTTAATTGCATGAGGATATTATGTGAAATAAATGATTTGATAAGTTTGTTTGCCTAAAAGGAATTAATTTTGAAAGATTATTTGTTTTATTATATTTTGAAGAAAATATATGGATTTGAAAGTCAATCTACTCAAATGGGATGAATTTTTAAATCTGTAATTTTTTTTTATTTTGTTGATCCTCGTGATTAAAGAATAATTATTTATTGTAGACTCTGTCAAAAAGGGAGTTTATGATAATACAATTGATTCTTATATTGTATTATCAATACTTAATTAAGCATTTTGCCCCCATTGCCCATAATTAATCTAGTTACAATTTTTTTGTGATTTTTTTTTTGTGTGAACAATAATAATGTCACAATGAAATTCTAAATTGATTCTTTTATTTAATGAGAATCTTTGTAATCTTCTTTATTTCGATGATTGTATCGTGTAAGTATTGATCACTATTGCTATAAATTTTTTATTATTTTGTTGATCTTTATGCTTAAAGAATAATTGTTTATTATAGACTCTACCCAAAAGAGAGTTTATGATAATGCAATTGATTCTTATATTGTGTCGCTTATACTTATTTGAGTATTTTGATTCTCCGATTTAGTAAGAGTTTTCTTATATTTTTCTTTAATTCTATGATAAGTTGTGACCACTATTGTTATGCATTTTGCAAATTGAATTCTATTTGATGATCATTATTATTGCACATTGTATTGTTGCGTATTATATTATTTGAATCGATTATACTAAATCAATGTTTGAATCGATTATACATCTTAAGATATTATATCTTAAGAATTACAGTTGTATACTTTTGGCTGTCACTAATCACTATTTTGAAATCTCCTGATGTATTGTTAGTGACAGATGAGTTGTTAAAGTCAAGCAATTTCATATTGTTAAGAAATTGTAGTAGTTTCATTTTGTTGAGAAACTGCAATTACAATTTTATTTTGTTGAGAAATTGTAATGAGGATCGATAAGAACAATGCATATGATAATGATCACATGTTGGCATTAGTTTCTTACTACACTACTGGGCTTAAGATCCATGTCGATATGATTATAAGTATTTATGAATATGAAAGTCCTATGTTTGTTGAGATTAACATATATGTTGGTCCTAAGATTTTGATGAACAATTAAGTGTTAATATTTTTGTGGAACTAATATTTTAATTAAGTGTTTCAGTGATTTAAAGTTCCAGTGATGAAGATGCAAATTAAATGGATGCTAAACGATGATGTTGAAGATATTGAAGAATTAAGAGTTTGAAGAAATTAGGGAAAACAACCTAGGTAAATGTCAACTTGTAATATCCTAATTAGGAATACACACACGGTACAAAAAGTATTTATTATTTTTGTGTGTTTTGATTAAGTGAAATTATTTGCTCCAATATGTGATTTGAAAAGAAATAATTTTAATTGACTAAAATGGAATATAAGAAGATTAGTGGAGTTAATTTAGAAAAGAAAATGGTTAAAGGGACGAAAACGTAAAAGAGAATAAGTTAAAAACGAGTTCAGAAAAGAGATCTAGAAGACGTAGGTCAATTGATGAGTTGACCGGATCAAGCAACATGAACTCCCTATATTTCTAAGTCGAGAGACAGGTCGACCGACCAAAAAACGATGATCTCTCATATCTCCAAGTTGACAGGTAGGTCGATCGATGAAGGCAAAATAAACTCTCTAAATCTACAAGTCGACAGATAGGTCGACCGATGAACGCAACAGTGATGGCTTGTCTACAACCTGAATTGAGCAGTCGACCGACCGGTCTACCGGATGCACTGTTTCAGGATTTTGTTTATTCCGAGATTATATCCAAAAGTAACCGTTTTTAGTTAGGATTTGAGAGAGATTTCAGGGATATTTTTATATTTAAGATATGCTTCACCTGAAATATAAATCCTATTGATTTAGTTAATTAATTTTTAATGTTTCTCAATTTGGTACTTAAAATTGTTTCTATTTTAATTAATTGAGTTTGAGAAATATTTGAGGGATTTAATTGAAAGATTTTAAAGCTGTTATTAAGTGATGAACCAAAATGAAGTCATTATGATATAAGGGGTCTATAATAGTTATTAAATATCATGATACATTGGAATTTTCCGTTAGAAGGCTGATTTTATTCTCCTTTAAATAGACCTGCGAATTTTTTTATATCATTAACAACAAGAGAAATCATATCATATCATAAAAGTGAGCTTTTCTAAGAATTATATTTCTGAGAGTTTGTGAGCTATTCTAAGAGATGATCTTGAAGATCAATTGCGACTAATCTTTACTGCTACCAGATTTAAAGTTATATCATTTTAATTATTCTTTCTATGGATTCCGGGTGAGATCTTTCCAATTATATTCTATCATTGCATTACTTGTTTATTTTTTGGAAATTGATCTTAGAAATTATTTCTGGTTTTTATTGAAGAAAATTTTTACAAATAAATTCTTGAATCTGATTATGTGTTCAATTATTTGCTACCTATATCTTATTTAAAATCAAATTTCAATCTCATATTTTTCTATTACTAGATTTAGGATATTAACTGAGTTATTATTTATCTAGGGTGGTAGAAGCTCCAAGTGAGATATCTTGCTTATCAATTTGTATTGGTGAGTAGTGTGATGGATTAAATACTGTTGGGGGTATTTAATCAAAAAGTAGCTGAGTTTCAGTCTCTTCCTGTAAAAAGATTGAGGTAGTGATTCTTCCTAAATAGAATTACGTTTTGAGTAAAATTTGTAACGGTTTAATCCTTACCGGGTAAAAGGATATTTGGAGTGA
Organism: Eucommia ulmoides; assembly: GCA_016647705.1. Lineage (NCBI taxonomy): Eukaryota > Viridiplantae > Streptophyta > Magnoliopsida > Garryales > Eucommiaceae > Eucommia > Eucommia ulmoides. The sequence goes on along the minus strand of CM028337.1, from coordinate 40,648,587 downwards.
TTGGTGAGTTTTTGATTATTTGGCCTTAGTGTTAAAAATAATTACGTTATTCTTTAACTTGTAAAAAGTAGAGCTTCTTCCTTAACCTGAGAAAATGATATTGTAAAGGTTGATTATGAGCCTGTAAAAGAATCGGTGTGTGGATTTGGTTCCTACCTTTAAAGGTATCTTGAGAATTACTGGATGCGAATCTCCATGGGGCTCGGAGGACCGGACTAGCCAATAGTAGCTTGGTGAACCAGGATATATCTTAGTGTTAGTGTGCTGCAATATTTACTTTATTTATTTTTGCTGTTTGGTGTGCACCTAGTTGATTAATTTATTCCGTTGTGTTATAAAGATGATAATTAATTTAGGATTAAAATTAATTATTTGATTTATTGAAATTTTATTCTGATAAATTTTTTAAATACCCAATTCACCCCCCTCTTGGGTATTCCACTGGGCCAACAATATAGACTATCATAATCCAATATTAAAATCATGTTAGACCGGATAAGTTTATCAAGATATTACTTATAGACTATCATTTCTTTAAACAAAAGATGTGGCCACACCAAAAATAAATTTTTCTGTTATTAACCCAAGAGTCTTATTTTAAAAATTAAATTTATTCAAATAATGTTGCCCAAGTGGGAGAATATTGGAATATTTTATGGGCTAACATTAATTGAATTAATTGTTTTACAAAAAGGGGTTAATGGATAGTCTATTATTTAAGCAGTCCAAATAATCAGTGATCATATTTTGATTTGGGTTGTGGCGTCTTTTATGTAGAAGCCCAGTTAAGTGATAAGTGTATGTTTAGGGTTTCGTTGAAACCCGTTATGGGAGGGTCCAACGAGAAACCCTAGTATATATAACTAGGTCTCATCTCTAGTCTAGATTAAGGGTTTCTTCCAATTGAGAGCCGCCACCACGAAATCTAGATCATAGGGAGGAAGACCTAATTAGTAATCCGTTGTGACAAATTCAATCTACTACAATGGCCGAGACAGGTACGCTTTCGATTACCGTTCTTCATTGTTGTGTTACAATAATCATGTATGTTTTAAATTATTGTTTAATTTCGTGTTATTGTGATTATGAGAATTAATCAACAAAAAATTGTACACGACATTTGAAGTTTTCTTAAGCTACTTTCTTTGATCAATAGTCTATTTGAACATTACCACTTAGAGCATCCCCTTGATGTTTTACTCCACTGTCACCTTGAGTGCCTTGTGCCAACAAATCTAATCTATACTTCATTTTTTTTAATATATATTCAGGCTCATCAAATAGATAACTTAAAAGTCAGTCCAAGACTTATAATCTAATAGTTATTTAGTGTGCTTCTCTAGTGAGAGATCTAGTATTCAAAATCTCCTTCCCCAATCGTTTGTAACACATAAGAAAAAAAAAAAGAACTTAAGGTTTGAGTATGAATAGTTACAATTTAACAACCTCATACCTATTCATTTAAATATAAAAAATAAAACACACAATAATTGATGTTACCAGAAATTCTCAGCACGTGTCAAAAACTTTTTTGTCTTTCTTTTTCAACCTGTAAAACTGTTAAGTTCTAAAGGGGGACATCGTGCGGTGTTACCCAAAGAATCTCCGGCATGATAATAAGTTAATCTGGTAATAGAGGAGGCTAATACATAGATTGAATCATAAGAAATAAATAATAATACCTTTCATTTATATTAGCTCGGTTATCCTCTGCCGTTTCATTAGTGAGGTCACCCGTTACGAGATCTTCTCTTAACGGCATAGTAGATATCTACAATCCTGTCCATCTATCTAGGAGATGATATTTGTAATGTTCTCTACTTAATGTAAGTCATTACAGTTAATGGCTCATAAACGTACCCATGTATAGGAGTGATCGTTACCATGGGCTGACCTATTCTTCATTTCTTCCTTTGACCTGAACACCGTGGGCTTTAGACTGCCCATTAACGAGCCTCTTCATGAGACTGTTTAATTTGTATAATGGACTGCTGAAATCATTTCCCAGATAGGCCTGTCATACTCAGCCCAAATAATACATCGGGTCTATTTACTCCGAGTTGGATTACTGACCCGACCCGACCCATTAAGGATCCCACACCTATGTCAGTTGTGAGCAGGAGTTACGTGACTGATTGACATGGGTCAATTACATAACTATTTGCAATAATGTTCAAGGGATAGAAAAAAGGCCCACAAATGAAGGCCGTCGTGAAGAAAACCGTGACAATGAGCGCAAAGAGGATCGTCCCAACGAAAATCGTGAAATGATCTTCATGACAAACACTGCTAGGCCTACAACTAGAGAATCCAACTGTGAACGGAAAATGAAAGACTGTGAGGCAGTATTAAAGTGCTACTATGGAGAAACAATGACAACAACCACAAATCTGGGACCAGTCATAACTTTTTCTGATGAGGATTACAAAGGGATCGTTCACTACCATGAAGATGCCTTGGTCATTACCCTCTGGATTTCCAGCTTCCACATAAGACGGATTTTGGTTGATAATGGCAGTTCTGCTAACATTATCTTTGTGGACACACTGAAGCAGATGGGAGTGCCCAGTTCAGATGTTAGTTCTACTCAAACTATCATGGTGGGTTTCAATGGGGACCTAAGCTCCCTATGAGGGAAGATAACTTTGTTAGTCTTTGCGAACAAGAAGGAAAGAGGATACACAAAGGCTAAAGAGCTCATGGTAATAGACTTTTCATCACCCTACAATACGATACTGGGACGTCCATGGATGTATGTGATGAAAGCAATAGCATTAACGTTCCACCAATGCATCAAATATATGAAGGATGACTCTGTGGCAGTAATACGAGGCGATCAGGTGGCTTCAAAGCAGTGTTTTGTAATATCCATGAAGGGCAGGAAAAAGTCCTTATATCAATTAAAGCCGGAGCAGGGACCAGCTCCGTTAAATAGCTCAGCTCATGAAATTGATGATTTCAGATAACACCTCCAAATCATCCAACTTGCCAAGCAAGTACAAGAGACCATCTTCAATAAATGAGCTCAGAAGCTGATGAAAGAAAAATCTCCAAGCCGGACTGAGGTAGAGAAGATCAGCAAGCTGCTCAATAAAAATTTGGATGTCTTTGCCTGGTCTCCAGAATATATGAAGTGTATCAGCCCTGATGTTGCAGTCCACCACCTTGATATCTATAGATTTTATCCTCCAGTCAGGTAGAAGAAGAGAACATTCAGTGTAGAAGAGAAAAAAGTGATCAAAGCTGAGGTGAAGATGTTGCTCTCAATTGACCACATAAGGGAAGTAAGATACCCAAAATGGTTGGCTAATCCAGTCCTAGTAAAAAATAAGAATGGAAAGTGGAGAAGGTGTGTGGACTTCATTGATCTTAACCAAGCATAGATGCAATAGCAGGGCATCAACGGCTAACCATAATGGATACCTATGCAAGCTATAATCAAATCCGCATGGATAAACAAGACGACGAAGGGACAATATTCATCACCCCAAGAGGTACTTATTGTTATAAAGTAATGCCATTTGGTTTGAGAAATGCAGGAGCAACCTATCAGCAGCTGGTAAACTATATGTTCCAAGATCATATTGGGACAACCATAGAAGTTTACATAGATGATGTACTGGTCAAGAGCTCTAAGAAAGAGGACTAGTTGATGCATTTGGTAGAAGCTTTTACCATTCTGAGAAAGTTCAACATGAAACTAAACCCAGAGAAATGTGCTTTTGGAGTCGCATCTGGAAAATTTATAGGCTTCGTAGTCAATCACTCTGGCATCATGGTAGACTTAGGTTAGATAGCAGCGATCAAGAATATAAAGTCCCTTGCAGCCATAAGAGAAGTTCAAGTGCTGACAGGAAGATTAACAGCCCTGAACAGATTCATCTCCAAATTTACTAATAGACGCGCCCCTTTCTTCAAAATTTTAAAGGGAAGCAAAACCTTTCAGTGGGGGTGAAGATTGTAAACAAGCGCTGCAGTCCATCAAGGACTACTTGGGCTCCGTTGTGACGCTGGCCAAAATGGATCTAAGGGAAGAGCTTTATCTCTATCTTGCGGTAATACCTATAGTAGTAAGTGCAGCATTGGTGAAGGATCACACAAGAGAGCAGAGGCCAGTTTACTACATCAATAAATCATTGGTCCCAGCGGAAACGCACTACACTAAACTGGAGAAGCTTGCCCTAACACTAGTCACCCTAATACGAAAGTTCAAACCGTATTTCCAGGCACATGAGATCAGCGTGCTGACCTCTTACCCACTCCAAGGTATAATGCACAAGCCAAAGGCTTCCGGACGTCTCATGAAATGGATTGTAGAGCTTGGGGAGTTCTTCATCAAGTAAAAGTCTAAAACTGCAATCAAAGGACAGGCTTTAGCAGACTTTATTGTTGAGCTGACCCCTCTAGCAGAAATTGCAACAAAAGATGGGAAGAGCCCTGATCAATCAGTTACACCGTGAAAGTTGTGGGTTGATGGGGCATCAAATATAAAAGGGTGTGGTGTAGGTATAGTCTTCCAGACACTTGAAGGAGATTAGCTCGAAAAGGCAGTGCGGCTTGACTTTTGAACCTCCAACAATGAAGCAGAATATGAAGTAGTAATTATGTGTTTAACTCTTTGCCAAAGAGTTAGGAGCCCAACATCTGGAGGTAAAATAAGACTTCCAATTGGTAGTTAATCAGATAAATGGAGTGTTCACAATAAATGAGGAAAGATTATGCCTTTACGTTGAGAAGATAAAATAGTTAATCTCTCCACTCCTGAGCTGCAAATTCAAAGTCGTTTCAAGGGCTGAAAACAAAAAGGCAGATGCTTTCTCAGCATTAGCTTCTGCACAAGAGTACGTCAAGATATGTGACAAAATGTCAGCTGTTCTCCAATGATATCAAGGTCTCGGTGTACGGCGGAGGATTTCGATCCTCGCGTATTGACTACTCGCAAGTGTACGAGGTCAAAGTTTTAGTATAGTATGATCGTGAAAGATCGGGTTATCGTATCCACAGGGATTAGTGTCGTTACTATCAAGTATCGTGTTTGTCATGACCTAACTTTATCTAGGCTAAAAACAATTGTAATTAATTAATTAAACTAATACTAATATAACCTAAATTAACTATACTAATATACTAATATGTTTTAGAGGAAAGAATCACCTAGGGATTAACGTATTTGCAAATACATGTTCGATCTCGATTTACTCACGTTTACAGTATTTGACCTATTTGACAATCTCGGGATGTAAACTCTATTGCCACCTTTCTCGAGTGTAAGACGGGGGAATATATGATTTCGAGTCAACGAAGAAGTCCCCCTCAATGTCTTAACGACCCTAGGTCATGTGAGTTTCTCCCAACGTCATTGATTGTACACAATCCAACTCCCGATCGGGTCATTGGATCGTGCGTTGTATTTACCCTATCGACAATCTCCATTCTAAAACTCCCTCGCCACCTTTCCTGAGTGTAAGACTAGGGAATACATGACTTCAAGTCAATGAAGAAGTCCCCTTCAACGTCTTAACGACCCTAGGTCACATGAGTCTTGCCCCAACGTCATCGATTGTCTACAATCCTAACGCCGACCGGGTTATTGGATCATGGTGTTTGTTTACCCTAATCCGAATATGGGGTTTGTCAAACCTCATATTCTCCATTTATCTATCTAAGTATGATAAATAAATAATACGATAAATATAATCAAACTATGAAGAACAAACATAAACGCAACACCGAAATCATCCAAACACATATTTAAAAATATATCGTTAATCCATATACAATCTCTGTTTAACTACGGCCATAACCACATTTACAATAAAAGAACGAGCTAAACATGCTCATATGATCCTAAGTTAAAGAAATAAGAAAAAGAATCGAAGAACTTAGCCTCGTCCGAAGATTAGCTGCTAAGAACGCTCAATGATTGCTTTGCCCTTTTTTCTACTTCGGAATGTGAGCTCCACCTCTAAAACTCCTAAACCTAAGCCTAAGTATGGCCTAAGGTGACCAAATGGCTGGGGAGTGCATGAGGAGGGGAGCGGAGTGGATATTTATAGACAAAATATCTCATAAAAATATTTAGGCTGTGTAGAGGGTCACCGCCATGACCGTGGGATTCAGCGGCGCGGTGGTGGGTAGGTCGGTTTATTGATCGCCATAGTAGTGAAGATAGCGGTGGACTTGAAAAATATTCTGCTAGTTTACTGCCTAGGTAGTGGTCCGTCAGTAGCATTTGTGTCTTCACAGCATTTTCACCGCCGCGGTAGTGGTCTGGACGCTGCAGCGATGAGCTTGTTTCACAGTTTTGCATTCGAGCTTGTTTTTTCTCCGTTCTTCGACCGTTTTTGGTTCGATTTTATCGTTTTCGCTCCAATTTCGTATATTTTTGCCCCACACACCTGATTTATACAAAAAGTAATAAAACTAATTAAAACATAATAAAATACTATATAAACATTCGAAAACTAACTTAATTCGGTTTGGAAATATGTAGGTAGATTACACCTATTACTCTGCTCAACCGCAAACACTAATAACCAGCCCATGACCATTCGCTCAATGGGGGATAAATGTGTTAGAGTTGTTTACTCCAGTTCTAGGGAACAAAAAATACTTAATAGTAGTGATTGACTACTTTACCAAGTGGGTCGAAGCTAAAGCGTTCACAACAGTGAGAAAGAATAAGGCAAAGAACTTTCTTTAGAAGAATATAATATGTTGTTTTGGCATTCCTGCGATACTCATATCTGATAACAGAACACCATTCACGGGCGACAGAGTTGCATGGATGTATGACGAACTAAAGATTCAATATCGTGCATCTAGCCCGACATACCCACAAGTCAATAGACAAGCTGAGGTGACAAATCGTTCCATCAAGGAGGAACTCAACAAAGGATTGGATGACGCCAAAGAAACGTGGGTAGAAGAACTCTCAGGAGTATTATGGACTCACCAGACAACTCCAACGTCTACCACAAGGGAGACACCTTTCTACATGACTTATGGAACTGAGGTTGTTGTTCCAGTGAAGATAGGGCTGCCGTCTAGACAAGATGGCACAATCAACCTAGTAGAGAATGAATAAGCCATATGATAAGAGATGGACCAGCTGGAGGAGAAACGTGATAAGGCATCAATGAAGATGGCAGCTTACAAGTCAAAAAAGATAGCACGATTGTTTAATCATGCAGTACATCCACAACACTTTGCAGTAGGAGACCTGGTACTTCGGAAGGTGAAACCTCATCACCTAGAAGCTCGCTTGGGAAAGTTAGCTCCTAATTGGGAAGACCCTTACCGAGTTACCAAAGTAAACAAGCAAGGGACCTATTGGCTGGAAGATCTTGATGGTGTGGAAATCCTCAAGTCTAGGAATATCTCTTACTTACGGAAGTACTTCGTATGAGTTTTCTGATCATTCTCTGATTCATGTTTTTCATTGATTATTCTGAAGTTGTTTTTTCTCTTTTTGAGATACATTCTTTAAAAAAAAGTAAATAAATATGTTCTCCATTAATTTTGCGACGCTTATTCTTGTGATGCTATAATTCTAATCACGTCTACAACATTTAGTAAATTGAGACTAAGTGTAGGAAAAACATTTAACATTGAAGTAAAAAAAAAAAAAAACTGAGCATTTCAGCTTATCATGAGCAAAGCTGATCAAGCTTACTCATTCACAAATGAGGAGAGCAGGTAAGTTTACACTAAAACTGAGCATTTCAGCTCAGTATGAGTAGAGGTGATCAAGCTTACTCATTCATAAATGAGCGAGCATGTCAGTTTACTCACTAAAACTGAGCATTTTAGCTTAGCATGAGTAGAGCTGATCAAGCTTACTCATTCACAAATGAGCAGAGCAGATAAGTTTACTCATTAAAATTGAGTAATTTAGTTCAGCATGCAGAGCTGATCAAGTTTGCTCATTTACAAATGAGTAGAGCAGGTCAGTTTACTCACTAAAACTGGGAGATTTAGCTTAGCGCGAGCAGAGCATATTAGCTCACTCATTCGCTAATGAGCAGAGCAGATCAAATTACTTACCAAAACTAGCATCTTATCTCAGCATGATCGTCATAATCAAAGCAGATAGGCTTACTCACGTAATTCCTAAAGAGAGGAGGGCAAGACAGCTCACTCAATGTTAGTTGAGCAGATCAGCTTAGCCTTAGACAACACAACTAATTTAGAACAATGCAGAATCAATTCGCTATCTGTAACTCGAGGTTTTCAAGACTAAGAAAATCTAACATAGACTTATTAGTCACAAAAATCTCCATCAAACACAAGCTTCTTGTCATCAACATCACTAACTCAGTTAAGATAAAAAGTCCAAAAAACTTACTTAACTTTCCACTAACTCCATGGTAATGAGTGATAAGTTTAAGACTGAACAATATCTTGAGAAGGATGTTATAGATTAAGACAAAAAATATTTTCGTAATGCAAGGATTCGTGTGATGGTATATCTGATTAACTTTCATGTTATGACGTTGCTTACTGTGGTTAAGTTTGCAATATGAATGTCTTACTGTCAAAATCCTCAAAATAGTTCATAACTAGCTTAGCGTTCTAACCAAGTTATGAAGTAGGGCAGGCAGGCATGAGGGCAACAAACAATCAACATACACAGTAGCAATGCAAAAGAAGAATGAAGAACCCCATTTTTATATTAACAAAAGGAGGGGAGGTATATTGTTACAAAATGAAAAAAAAAAGAATGGAACAAGAGACTGCTCGTTGTATAAAAAAATAAACAAGATCAAGAACATAAAAACTGTTAATTCCAAAAACAAAAACGAAAAATATAAGTTTTTCTTCTTCTTAACTGGAGCTGATTAGGTGGCTTCATTCTGACCCAGGAGAAGCAGGCAAACCCAGATCTTCGAAATCCAAGTTAGAAAGATAAAAGTCATGCTCTTCGTATTGATTGATCTTGTTGATCAACTCTCGAATCTTGGCCTTCTTCACCTTGTTCTTCTTTAGGAGTTTGTCTCGTTTCGCTTTAATGGAATCAGTAAAGTGTATGGTAATGAAAGTCAGTGGCCAAATCACGCTTGCTCCTCTTGAATTTTTTCAGCTCTTCTTGGAGTTCATGAAGATGTAAGATGGCACGGAAATGGGCTGCTTCCATAGCGGCAAAAACAACACTGGCATTTTCTAGAGCATAAAGGCTAGGGTGCTCTTCTTTAGCAATCTTGGCCTTGGTCATCAGGGTACAGAATGTCTCACCTAGCTCGCTTTTTCTGTGTCTCAAATTGAATCTCTTCAAAGGAAAAAGAGGTTGGCCATGAGGAAGAAAGGGTTAGACATGCCATAGTAAAAAAAGGATAAAAAAGAGAAGAAAATCTTTAAAGGAGAAATAAGAGAAAACGTTTAGATAATAAAGAATATCAACGCTGGGTTTGGCGTTAAATAGCCAAACTAATAAAGAGAGAGAAAGAAACGAAACATAAAAAAAAACGTGCATTAAATATGCGAGTGACGTGTGTTGACAAATTACGTACCAAGATTATCATAATATGTTTTCATGACTTATTTGGAAGCTACTGTTTTAACCAGGTTATGATGGTAACAAGTTATCATTACAAAAAATTAATAACGAACATAAAAAAGGAAATTGAAAAGACAGAAGGTCAGATCAAGGAATGACACTCTGATTAGTGATATTTAGCTGGACAAGGGTCAGCAAGGTAGCAGCATCAGTTGGTAGCACTTGAGCTAGGACTTGGGCTGAGTTTGGAGCAGGCTGATTAGGAACATCTAGGGCTGAGCACTCCACTAGTATCTTAGTAGCTAGTGTGGACGAGAACCCTACGTTTTCAGCAATCCATTCCATACCATCAACAGCATTTTCACCTTCTGGTGCATTTCTTAGCTCAGCCTCCAAGAAGGAAAGATCGAGGTCTAGATATTCCTCTGACATTCTCTACTGGAAGAATCTGAAGCCCACCATTTGAATCTCTCTAGATATTCTCCTAAATTCGGCTCAAAGGTACTTGATTGTCTGCTAAGACTCTTTTACCTTGGTTGTTAGCTCGGCTGCCAGCCTCACTACCTCTTGCACTTGATCGGTTGACTTCATTTTCTCCTGATCCAGCTTAACCATTAGACGATCTCTCTCATTCTGCAATTGTTGAAGAGTATTCTCTTTCTCCTAAATGGTGTTCTCCTTCACCTGAAAGGCAACATCCTTGGCCTTAAGATCAACATCCTGTTGATCAATCACTAAGCAGGCTGAGCTAATATCTTCTATCAATGAGCGAACTTCTTCCCTCAAAGACGAGCTTTTTCCCTTCAAGGCAGTGTACTCCGCCTGAAGCTCGCTGTTTTCTGAGCAATAAAGATCATTTCTTTTCTGCAGTGCGTCTCTTTGCTCGTTTTCAGAATGCAACTCTAACTCGTATCTCTCTTGAGAAGACCTCGCCAAAGCTAGGTCAGTCTCCAAACTAAGCTTCTACTCCTCTAAAGCGCGGATGCTCTCTTCCAGCTTCCTAGACTCAGTTCACTAATGCATGAGTTGGGTATCCAACTCATTTGCATCATCACCACTACTGGCCAAAACAGACAACACATGGATGCTCTACAATGAAAAACAAGCAATAAGAAATCAATAAACAACTTAGAAAAAATAGATTACTTGTCGAAAGATACTGCAATTACCTGAAGAAGTACACAAATTAGCATCCTGAATAGCTTCGCTTTATTGCGACCATCAGTCATTCTTTGCCATTGTTCCACGATCTCTCGTATAAAAGTTTGATGGCATTATAAAAAATTGCATAGCGACCCGGTACTGGGGTCCAACTTCAACGATTAGCTGGCATATTTACTACTTGGATATGCCACGGCTACTTGATACACCGTGGTTGGAAGTTGTAGCTGAAGCTAGAGGAGGTTGGCGATTAACTAATGAGGGCTCTGTAGTGGTATTGTCAACAGTAACTCGTGCGGCAAGCTCCAGCTCTCTGACCTTTGCAGGAATAGGTGCTTGGAGTGTTGGGATTGTTACTAAGATCACTTTGTTCTTATAAATGCTCAAAGGCTGAGAGTCATCAACAGATACAGATATTGCCCGAAGAGTAGGTTGAGGTAAAGGATCGGTAGGAGATTGGATAGTGAGCTAAACTGGTTGGCTGGCTTCTAATGAAATAGAAGGATCAGCAGCACAGCAAGCTATCAATCTTGCAGCAGTAGTAGTAGGCTGGGATGACGATTGCCCTGCTGGCATGGAAGACTTATTCACAAGCCTCTTCCTCTTCCTTCCAATTTGTAGCTCTGCCAACTCATTGAATTGGGAAACGTCCATCTTTGGTCTGATGAATGGGCGATAAGTTAAAATTTAGTAGGATCACTCTATTGGTACCAACAACCTTTTCGACTCTATAAGGCCAAGACTTTTGCAAGTTATCTCACCTGTATTAGAAATTCCAGAAAAGACATCAAAATTACTGGTGCAGAATTCTAAGGAATCGAATTGAAAACAACAAGAAAATTACTTGGGGAATTGAAGTGCCTCGGTACCCTAATCGTAGGGATGTTCGTCTTCAAACGGAACCCTAATCGACACGGATGGAGGGATCTTGTACTGTTCCCTAAATGGCACAAACCATTCCTGTGGAACCTTGCTCGCACCATGATCTCCTCAATTTTCTGAGGGGCTGAGTAGTCTGGGTTGTCATCGTCTACTCTGTAAGGGGATTAGACAATGAATCAGCCTTAGCAGGACTATTCGATTAACTCAACGATATCCTAGGGCGGAACAGGAAATAATTGAAACAGAGAATACGAAGAAAAGCAGTGTAACCAAAGGATTTGGGAAATATGAGAACTTACGCGAAATGGAAGTAATATTTTATCTTTCTTCTCTTGAATCGTCACGGAAGTCAGGAGAGCAAATGATATAGGAAAACTCCTGCTCATAACTGATATAGGCGTGGGAACCTTAATGGGTCGGATCACGTCAATAATCCTACCCGGAGTAAATAGACCCGATGTATTATCTGGGTTGAGCATGACAGGCTCATATGGGAAAGGAATTCAATAGTCCACTATATAAATTGAATAGTCTCATGAAGAGGCCCGTCAATGGGCAATTTAAAGCCCACGGTGTTCAGGTAAAATGAATAATAGGTTAGCCCATGGTAACAGTCACTCCTATGCATGGGTACGTTATGAGCCATTAACTGTAACGGCCCACATTATGTGGAGCACGTTATAGAGATAATTTTTTGGATAGATGGAGAGGATTGTAGATACCTACCATGCTGTTAAGAGAAGATCTCGTAATGGGCTACCTCACCAATGAAACGACGGAGGATAACGGAGCCTATCTAAAGGGAAGGTATCATTGTTTATTTCTTACGATTCAATTTGTGTATTAACCTCCTCCATTACCAAATTAACTTATTCTCACACTTGAGGTTATTTGGCCTACACCATACCAGTGTCTCTCTTTAGAACTTAACGGTTTTGCAGGTTGAAGAAAGAAAGCAAATAGGCTTTTGGCACGAGAGAAGCTGATCACATATGTTGAGAATTTCTGGTAACATCAATAATATTCAACAATGGAAAACAAAAAAAGAAAAAGGATAATCCTATCCATGAATATATGAGATGTACAATTGAATCCTAAATTTCATAAAAACTGTACTTTGTTTCTATCAATTCAAGTCATGCTTATCATTAAAACTATGTTAATCATTCATTAGTAAAAATGCACTAATATAAAGATGACAATAAAAGAGAATAAAATAACAATAACAATAATAATAATAATAATAATAATAATAATAATAATAATAATAAAATCAACTATTAAAAAAGTAGTAAGCATGAGAATATTAGTAAGCTATTATGTCTTCCTAGCACAATTACAATACCAAAATAAAGTAGAAAGGGTATAAATAATCTAGGGTTAATTATATTTTACCCCTGTAGTTAGACTTTTTTGTACTTTGTCCTCATGTGGTATTCGCGTCACCATTTTACCCACTGTGGTTAGGCTTTTGTTGCACTTTACCCCTTCTCATTAGCACTTTGCCCCCTATAGTTAAACCTACATCACGGAAAAGTTGCAATAAAGTTTAACTACAAGGGGCAACGTGGTGACGAAAATACTATAGGGGCAAAGTGTAAAACGACATAATCACAGGGGGTAATGTATAATTAACCCAATAATTTATTTTGAACTCTTAAATATAGGTTTTTAATAATAGACATTTAACTTTACTATATAATTTAAATTTAAATTTGAATTTCCAAAGTTATTATGTTCATTTCAAATCATTCTATCGAAACTCAGTCTAATTATAATGTTTCTTTTCTTGTATATTTGGTTTTCAACGTAAAAAGCTTTGAACAAAACCTGAAATATGAGAAAAAGATTGTTTTTAATTCTGTTTAAAAAAAATGTTGGTCCAAAACCTATCCAAGATGAGGGGTGAATTGAGTAAGGCAAATAACCTCGAAATTTTTACCATTTCAAAAACTTTTTGTTGATTTTAACCGGTTCACATGCATTTGTGAATACAATGGAATGGAAAATTTAAACAAGAACCACACACACAATCATAGAAGAGAGAGGGGGCGAGAGAGAGAGAGAGAGAATCACCTGACGCATATATTTATAGTAGTTTATTTAGGACCTCCTTGCTTATATCTACTCAACTGAGCTTCTTTGAAGGTTTCTAATCCACTATTATATATCTTCTTCCTAAGTTAAGATTAAACCCTTTGAGTAAAGTTCCTCTTTACTTAATGAAACACTCTTCCTCCTAAATTCCCTTACTTGAATCAACACTCTAATTTTTTACAATGCACACCGTTTTATATTTTTAGTTTTAATTGAATCATATGCAGCTTCTATCAACACTTTATAAACCAATATATGTAATTGACTCAATAAGTGGTAGATAGAAGTACATATTCAAAAAGATGTGATATATGTAAAACTAGAGTACAAATATTCACTCATATTGATGTGTGTGTGTGTTTGTGTATATATATTGACGATACTTGAAAATGAATCACCGAATACGTCATTTGTGAGGTTCGGAGTGTCATCTATGCTTTCTTGCTTTCCCTTGAGTAAGTTTCCTACAAAACAATGCATCGTGAGTGGGCCTGCCAGCGTTACACCTCCGATGTGAGAATCAGACGAGAGTTTTGAACAGGAATTTAGCAAGATGGTAGTTGGGAGAAAGAATGTGCTTCAGTACAAAACAAATGCGTCTCAAAGCATATCAAGTGTGTGAGCGTGTATTCGAGCGAACCTTAGACATGATGTGTTTAGATATTTATAGAAGGCGGAAGAGACTCGTTTGGCAAGTCCTTCTTGATTCTCAATGTACCATTATGGTGATCGCATTGATCTCGGTTATGTTACTATAGAAATGGTGATAATTGCGGGGAGGAGATCGTGGAGCCATTATCTAGAAAGAGTAACGTTACATTTCTTATCCGGAAAAGGCAACTCAGACTACTTGAGAGGAGGAGTTACCTGGAGATGTATGACCCTAGCTGGTGTAGAGATGGGGCTAGCCGAGCTGGCTAGTTTTGGAGTCCCCGTGCCAGTCGCGTGTTTGATACACACACACACACACACACACACACTGTACGACGAGCGTTTGTTACGCGCTCTTGTCTTGACTACTCGTAAGTGTATGAGGTCAAAGTTTTAGTATAGTGTGATTGTTAAGATCGGGTATTGTATCCACAGGGATTGATGTCGCGTTATTATCAAGTACCGTGTTTATCATGACTTAACTTTATTTAGGCTAAAAACAAATGTATTTAACTAATTAATACTAACGCTAATATAACCTAATTTAATCTATACTAATTATACTAATACGAGATAGTTAGGGGATGAATTATCTAGGGGTTAATCGACTGTGACCGCCTTCACTTCTCCTTCCAAAATTAAGCCCTAATCTTCCACCTGCTCAGCATTCTTCCTAACCTCAATAATGGAATCGAGCCCTAATCTTCCATTGCAACCCTCAATAGAAGCACAAATTATTGCAGCCCTAAGCTCCCGAACAAGAAGCACTGTGAGTCTTTCTTTTTCGGTTAGATTTTCTATAAGTGATCATTTCTTTTTTGTATTTTTTTTGTGATTCATGAATTAAATCCGTGTTTATTCGTAACTCTCAATTTTGATGAGTCTCATTATACGATTTGTTGTTACTGCTTTGATCTTTAATGATATTTATGTTGTGTTTTTGTGCTTGTTTGCTTGATCTAATACTTATCAAGATGATGCTTAGTGTGTTTTAGTTTATCTTCTTGAAGAATTCGTCTATTTGCAAGAAATGACATTAAATTTAAAAAATTTATAGAAATGATATATGAATATTAAATTTAGTAATAATACAAAAAACATTAAATTTATGAAAATAAATGAAAGAAATAATAGAAAAACGAAAATATAATATAAAAAAATTATCGACGTTAAATTTACAAAAATTATAAAAATAATATTGATCAACTGAAATATCTGAGCAAGGGATTCATGAGATTCGCAAAACGAAGATTTGGCAGCGCAAGGAAAGGGCGAAGTAAGAGTGTACACCACAGGAACAAGAAATCGATTACAATCAAACCAAGAATCAATGAGAAACCCACAAGTCGTAAGTTTTCTTCCCCAATTGATTATTAGATATTTAATTTAGGTTTTTGATTTTGCTCATCGCAACAAAAATTATCTTAGAGTGCACTTTTTTTAAGACACTACATGTAATGTGTCCTATAAAATTGTTTTTCAAGGCACAAAATTGAAAATGTGACTTAAAAATCAAATCAATGTTTTTGACAATCATATTTTTATTATTTTAGTAAAAATTAATATGTAATTTAATATTTATAAGATGAAAAATAGTCTTCTAATAAAATTAAATTAGTAATTAAAAAAAGAAAAAAACATCTCCCGTTCATTCATTTGCTGGAAAAAAAAAAACCTCCCCCTCAAACATCTGCTGAAAATAAAAATTCCCATATCCCCGCCTAACAAACCCTCTTCATTCCTTCATCAGTTCATCTCTCAATTCCCATTACCCTCTCTCTCTCTCTATCTAAGATTATCTTTTGCAATGGGTCGCAAAGACAACCACGGATCGTACGGTCATTGTCGCGCCTCCGCTACCCCCGTGTCGCCACGTCACACTGCCATCGTCGATGCCATCGCATTTCCATCACCGACGTGCTCGACTTGCAAATGCCACCGTCGCCGCCTTGCCTCTGGCAACACCATTTCTATCGCAACCGGATCTGAGCCCTCTCTCTTTCCTCGCTTTGTTGTCGGACGCGGACCAAATCAATCCCGATTCTGGAAAAATCGGAACTCGAGGTGAATAGATCTGGCCATTTGATAGAGAGAGGACGCTGTTTGTTGGTGCACGACAACGATTTTGAGATAGAGGCGGCGGCGATGGCTCGACGATGGCATAAATCGATCTGTGAGTATTTCTGTTTCGTTTGTTTCGTATGAGCTAGGAGATGAAGTCGGTAGAGGACATTTTGGGTATAAGTGCAAGGCAAAGTTCAAAAAGAGCGAGCTGAAGGGACAAGAAGTTGCAGTTAAAATCATACAGAAAACCAAGGTTCGGCTATAAATTTCTTCCATTTCTACGCATAATTTAGTTATAATTTGGATGCAGTATATCTGATCTACGTGATTTCATATTTATTTTAGTTCAATTTTTTGCTAAATGATCTTGATCTTAAAGGGATCAGATAATTTGTTTTGGTCTCAGAATCTGATGATACATTTTGTCTGATTGGATTATTATCTCATTTTTTAATTGCAAGAATCGCGACCTATCATATATGGGTTTAATCTGTCTCCTGTCGTCAGGGGAAGGATTGCAAGGATAAAACAGGGGTTGTAATGGTAATAATGTTTTTACATCAGCTGCTTACTTCAAAATTGTGTTTATTGTTCATGGTATGACCATCAATCAAATGATCAGAAGTCTAATATATATATATGTGTGTGTGTGTTGTGTGTGTGTGTGTATATATTTGCGAATGATACTATGGTATGTTGTTTTATTGAATCTTCTGTTTTGTTGTCTCTAATATATCCATTTGGTGTTCAATCTTCATTGTTTAGGCTTATACTAATTTATTTTAGTTCTCAAATTGTTATTTCCTTCCATTTCTATATTTTTCCATGAATTTAGTTCTAATTTCAATTCCATACAACCAAACACTACCTATGAGTAAATCCAACCCAATATGCATACCCACATTCAATATCTTTCTCTCCCTCAGTGATGTAAATCGGTTTGCATTTTGCTTATTATTGAAATTTGATGAATTCTTGTAATTCATAGCAAATAATGATAAACTAATCGAAATTGAAATTCAAAATGCATCAAATGCTAAAGCTCTTAATGTTTTCACCTCCCTCTGCACATCTTCAATTGCTATAGCCGTGGTCATCTGGGGGTAATGCCCCTCCCCGGACTGGTTAAAATGCTGCCCCTCACACCCGCGCCTTTTACAACACTGATGAGAAAGAATAATTGCTTATTCTGGCGTGTTTCTCCAGTGCTTGAAATTTAATAATATTTCCTTGTTCTAATGTTTATGGCCGGCCCAAAGTCCTAAACTTTTTTGTGGTGCCTATTGAAGTTTCTCTCTTTCAATTTTATGTTGAGTCCGTAATGGTCTGATTTCAAGTATATAGCCTCCTGTTAATGTACATGTATTCATCTAGAGGGTCACGCCAATGATGTGTTGTTTTATACATTGCTGACATTGGGTGTCTTCTTTTGTGGATCCTCTTGCAACTTGTTTGCATAATTGATTCGAAATATTATTATCCTTTCTTGTATCTTCATGAGTTCTTTTTCTTGTTCAGTAATTTCTCTGTCTCATGCTTTTCCAACTTTAATTGATTCAAAAGATGATTTATATTTTCCTATGTGGTTATGAGTTCTTTCTTTCTTGGTTTGGGAGTTCTCTGTCTCACACTCTGCCTCACACCAGCTAGCACCAACGAACATCAGTTTCCAGTTCTTATGTGCAAAAGACTGGAAAATATGCCTTTCCTCACCCATCATTTGGACTTTGGAGGGGAGTATTGGGGATATATAATCCGAGAGCAACAACTTTCTTGTGTTTTCTCATATGAGTTGTGCATGAAAAGTTCTATGAGATTTTTTAACCCAAAGGGTTGGTCATACCAATTATTTCTGTGGTGCAGATTGAACTTTCAGTTGTTAAGGACTTTCAGCTGTTTAAGTTAATATATCTTGTGTCATGTTTGTATCATATGCTTTTGCTACGTTTGACCAGCTCCACTTAACTAAGCTTTCAGCCCATCTACTAAGTGTTGGCTATGGAAGTGTCTGCCTTACCCTTGCGCATCAAAGACCTATTAAATGCCACTTATTTTTATCTTCCAAGTTACTTATTTTGCCACGCCATTATATGCCAAGCACTTTTAAGTATTTGAAAATGACTCATCTTATAGATTCCCTTGTGAATTGATTTATTGATAAGTTAATGCTGTAAATTATGCTTGATAGAATGCCCATTTTCTTCTTTTCCAAATAATATAAATGCTTTCTTTTCTCAGTATGACCAACATCAATGTGTTTACTTTTAAAATGACTAAGTTGAGCAATTGACATACAAGGACTTTTTGGTGCTTGCAGGCTATTTCAGGCAGACCACCCCCAGCTATTTCCATAGCAGTTGGACAGTTCTTTAATCCAGATGAGGGTGAAACAGAGTTCTCTTCTCTGTCATTTCTGCGTTCGATGTATTCTCGAAAGGTAGGTATTTCAAGTAACTTCTCATTGCGGAATGATGAATAAATGGTTAGAAGCTCCGAAAAACATCTGGGTCTTTGAAGCACGGACACACGCATGTCATGTCCGACTTTTGGGTCTTTGAAGCATAGACCTTATGGACTTTTCATAACAATTGGTGATGCCATTGGAGCACCTATCGCATGGCTATTGTCTTTGGTATGTTCGTTTGGAATATTATGAATTTTGTTGAATATTATTAAGAGCTACAACTTAATGATTCTTTATGTATATGTTTTGTTTATATATGTTTCTCTAGATGAAGATTGAATGTATGGATGCAGACAAATGTATATATGGTATGTTATGAAGCATCAAATTTTAGAGATGCGTTTTTGTTGCAAAAGTTTTTATTTTGTGAATCTTATTTTGATAGCATGAAGTTTTTGATCTATAAATCTTGTATTGGGCAACAAAAACAAGTTGATATTATTTTTTGTTTAATGGGTAATGCTTTATGATTTATTCCTCATTGTTAGAGGATCTTTTTTTTTTTTTTTTTTATTTCCAATTAGGTTAGTCTTTTTCATTTTGTGTATTTATGGGATTTTTAATTCCCCTTTTTAATGTGAAAATTTGGGTTCTTTATGTATTTTGTATTGTTAGGATTTTTTAGTTTTTATTATTTGGATTTAGAGTATTTTGATATTTTAAAATAATTTTAAATTATATAAAAAAATAAATACATTTTGGACACTAAAAATTGTTTTATAAAATAAATAAAGTCTATTGGAACACTAAAAAGTGTCCTATAAGATAGTTATTAGGGTATCATGTATTGTCGCAATAGTATATATTAAGACGCTAAATAGTGTCTTTATATGTTGGTTCTCTTTGACAATTTTGCGACATATTCTTGTGTCTTAATAGAGATTTTTTACAACATTTTGTAGTGCTCTAATATATATAATGTAAAAAATATAAAATGCTATAGAAGCAATATATGGTGTCATGATAACTATTTTATAGGACACTTATTATTGTCTTAACAAGTTTAAATAAAAGGTTACTATACAGTGTCCTTATAATCTATTGGGGTAGCTTTTTACGGGGCACCAGTTCAAGTGTCCCAAAAAGCCTAATTGTCACAATAGGTGCTCTGTCGTGACATTTTTTAGTGCCCTGATAGGCTATTTTTGTTGTAGTGTGTTGTAAACATTGCATTTTAACCATCCAGCAAAAATTTTATACTTTATTTTACAGTGGATTTTGGTTCATTTAACTTTGTTTTATGTTATTTTGTTTCAAAATACAAAATACAAAAAGAAAAAAAAAATTGAAATAAAGGAAAGGAGAAATTGAAAGAAGTAAATGGGTGAAATTAAAATAAGTAGGAAAAAAGGGTGTAAAATAGAATAAGATAAAAGAGAGAAAGAGAGTGGCCTTTTTTTGGGGGTCCAAACCGTGAGAGGGAAGTGAAGAGAAATAGAGAGTGGTTTTTTTTTTTTTGGGTCCAAACTGTAAGAGAGAGAGAGAGAGAGAGAGGGTCGAAATGAGAGAGAGAGAAAGAGAGAGAAAAGTCAAAAGAAGAGAAAGGGTCCCACATGCTGTCCACATGTGTGTGTATGCATAAGAAAGAGAAAATAATAGAAGAATTGGCTAATGGGCCGTTACCATATGGCGTCTTCAGCAAAGGCGGTGATTGGGCGCATAATTACATGCGCTCGAAACCCTAGAACGCTATTTTTGCTTTTTTTTCTTCTTCTCAATTTTACCCTTTCCCAGTCCAATTTGGACTGGGTTTAGGCGGCCAAACCTAATTTTTAGGGTTTTCTAAGTGATTTCACATCTCATCTTTTCCTATAAATAAGACTCTCCTCCTTTTAATTGATTAATTCGAAAATTGAGAGTCGCCACCCCTTAGGGAGTGATTCCCAAACACCTTTACGGAAAGCCCTTTGGAAGAAAGAAAAAGCTCGAGTATCGAGATTTTTGGGCTAGAACATGTATGTTTTTATTTTATTTTTCAGTTTATTTAAATATCTTAATAGTTTAAATTCTTGCAAACTTTATTCCTTTTAGCAGTCCGATGACTCGATGAAAAACGCCGGGATGAGGTTCTCCATTCTCAATCTGAACTTTTGAACATTTAGACGAGAACATCATCTCGCTGTATTTTTTTATTTTCTGCATTTTTTTTTTGTTTACAAATTCATAAAGAAATAAAATAAGTCGTCCGATGATCCGATGAAAAGGTCGAGGTGGGTTTCTTGTGCTTGAACTTAATCTCCAAGCGTTAAGTAAAGGATATTTTTCATTATTTATTTTTCTGTATTTTTTATTTATTTTATTTTTATTTTTGTCATCAAAATCCTAAAAAATAAAATACAAAATACAAAAATACAAAAAAAAATAATAAAATTCTAATTTGTAGAAATTAATCCTTACGAACCTTAAGGTGAATCTGACAGTTCGATAAATTGTGGGCGAGTTTTCCATAACCTCGTTTCCATTCCCCGACTTGAGTGGAATTTAAAAACGTTTGGTTTTAGGAAATCTCTTCCCTTGGTAAATCTTTTCCTAGGATTTCGCTTAAGTTTTGGAAAGATTAATTTTAACAAAATTGTTTCTGCATACCTCCCTTGATTCTTACATCCATAGAATTTGAGGGAATTTGAAATCATGATTTCTTTAAATTAATTGGGCAAATTTAAAATAGACATTTTTTTTTGCATATTTATTTCTTATTATTTGGATGACATGTTTAAAACACTTTCACCACTTATACTTCTCATACATATAGTTTTTATTTTTATTTTTTTAATTTTTTTTATATTTATTTATTTATTTTCCACGAATCCACGCTATTTTTTCACATTTAGTCACGATATGTTTACTACTTATATTTTTTTAATTAAATCATTGCCACGCATAATCACGTTAATTCATGTAGTGTTACCTATTTGATTCCCGTATTCATATCAGTTTATATTGACATATTTAAATTAAATACTTTAATTCTTTATTAGTTACTTTTGCATAAAAATAAATAAAATTCATTTAGATGTTAGATTTGCATCCATATTTCTAATCTTATTAATCTATTTTAATTTGCCTATTTAAATTAAAGAAGTCCCTCAAAAACATACATAAACCCCCCCGGAGACCATCCTTGTCGAATTCTTAATATTCGATAAGAGGTTTTACCAGGGGAACATTTCCAAAAATCCAAAAACTTGTCTCACCTTATTTGTGAAAAATACCAAAAAGATTTTATAAGAAGGGAATGATTTCAAAATAAAATAAAACACTTGAATTAAACTAATTGGACTTAATTAGACATAAGGTACCATTTTCGAATGGGCGTCTTGCGGTGTCTAATACCTTCCTCAAGCATAACCGACCCCCGAGCCTTTAAATGAATATTTGGTTTGACCGTGTTTTTGGAATCAATTTTTTACTTGGACCTTTTAAATTATTTTTTTAAAAATTTGGTGACCTAGCACACTATTTAAACCCAATACTAGGTGGTGACTCCTTATTTTTTAAAACAGCCTAAGTATATTGTTTTAGAAAACTGGCGCTTTAAAAACCCCCATATCCTTGAGCTAATTTTTTTTTTCTTTTCGAAAAAACGGGGCGTGTCAGTTGTTGACCTATTAACTGTTTGATAGCATAGTCTTGCTCTTTTTCTATTGATCCTACTTTTTAGATAATTTTAGCATCAGATTTTGACATTTCCCAAATTTCTTTTGCATTTTGATTTGGAAGGCCTGTGCCTTTCCAGTTTCTTAATATATCTTCTATGTTACCTAAAAAAACATGAAATTCTTTATCTTTTGATCCTTATCTTGAATTAGATCCTTTTGAGATTGATCCTAGGTTTGGGTTTGAGATCATATTTTCCCTTTTTCTAAAGATACTTCGAAAGAATTCTTCTATTGTCTAATGTGTCTTACAATACTTATTCTCACTATAGTAAATGGTTCATAACTTAAACGGGACCACAAGTTATAATCAAGATTCAAATGAAAATGTTAGTATATGTTGGCCCAAAGAGCTATCCAAGAGGAGGGTGAATTGGGTAGATATAAAAATTTAAACAAAAATTCTTTCAATACTTAATAAATCAAATAATCAATTTATCCTAAATTAATTATTATTTTTGTTATGCAGCGGATAAGTGTATTAAATCTAAGTGCACGCCCAAACGAAACGTACATAAAATAAACAAAGTAGAACACCACGATATATCCTGGTTCAACAAGCAAGCCTTACTAAATACAATCTCCCAAGCTCCACGAAGATTTTCACCCACTAAAAACCCAGATTCCTTTAAAGGTAGGAACCAAACTCTTACAATGATTATTTTCACAGGTTCAGAATCAACCTTTACAATTCTTTTTTTGTACGCTAAGGAAGAACCCTATCTTTTTACAAGCTTAAGACTAACCTAATTTTATTACAAGAAGAATCATAACCTAATCTTTTTAACAGACTTAAGATCAAACCTGACAAACACTCACAAATATCATTTTCCTAGGTAAGGATTGAACCTTTACAATTCTCTCAAATTAAATTCTATTCAGGAAGAATTCACACCTAATTCTTTTCAAGGGAAAAGAATAACCTAACATTTTTATACTCTAGGTAAAGATCAAACCTCAATATTTTTCCAAGAAAAGAATAAAACCCTAGTTACCCTAACTAGATACAGCCCCAACCGTATCCAATTCGCACAAACTCACCAAATACAAAAAATAAATTTCTTCCCACTCGAAACTTCTACCACCTCAAACAAAATTAAACTCAATCAATGTCCCAAAATTTACTAGTGATATAATTTAAATGATGAATTCAAAATTTGATTATAATAAGTGTAGGTAGCACAAAATTAAGCATGTAATCAGATAATCACAAAAATCATTTTAAATTTTTTTTTATGCTCTTTAAGTTTGAAAATAATTTTACTACGATCTTATAACTAAGTAATCAATAATAATTTGAAATCAAATGTAAGCACAATAACTTGGAAAGATCTTACCAAGAAACCACCGAAAGAATGTAATCAGAATTGCAAGATAACACAGATCGGTGACGCCAACTCAACAGCGCTTTAACTCAAGAACGTTTTTACACAATAAACTCACAAATGATCTCTTGAACAAATCTTAGACTAATATCTCTTAGAAAAGCTCAGAAACTTGATAGTTCTTGATGATGTGGTGTTGTATCATAATATGAAATTCGCAAGTCTATTTATACTGTGACGTGCCTCGATTTTTCGAGAGGAAAAGAATATTAAATAATAAATAATTAGCTTAAAGAGAAGGATTTTTTTTAAGCACCGATTTTCTCAAAAAATATACTTCGGCAGTTTTAAAAATAAGAAGTCGTCACCAAACATTGGGTTTAAATAGTATGCTAGGTCATTAAATTTTTAGAAAATAAGTTAAAAGGCCTAAGTAAAAATTGACTCCAAAAGAAAACGGTCAAACTAAAGATTCATTTAAAGGCTCTAAGGTTGGTTATGCTTGGGAAAGATGTTAGACACCCCAAGACGCCCGTCCGAAAACGGTACCTTATGTCTAATTAAGTTTAATTAGTTTAGTCCAAATGTTTCATTTTATTTTTGAAATTAATCCCTTCTTATAATTTTTTTTTGGTATTTTCACAAATAAGGTGGGACAAGTTTTTGGATTTTTGGGAATGGTCCCCGGGAGGTTTTATGTATAATTCTGAGAAATTTCTTTAATTTAAATAGGCAAATTAAAATAGATGAATAAGATGAGAAATATGAATGCAAAACTAACATCTATATGAATTTTTATTGTTATGCAAAAGTGACCTAAAACTAAATGGTTTAATTCAAATATGCCAATGCAAACTGATATGAATAGGAGAAGTGAATAGGGAATACTAAGTGAATTTACGTGATTATGCGTGGCAATGATTTAATTATTTAATATAAAAATATAAGTGGTGCACGTGGCGTGACTAGATATAAAAAGTATCGTGGATTTATTAAAAAAAAAAAAAAAAAAAACAACAACAACAACAACTAGACTATATGTATAAAAAAATATAAGTGGTAAGAGTGTCTTAAACATGCTATTTAAATGATGCGAGAAATAAACATGCTAAGTGGATGCAAAAAGAAGTCTACTTTAAGTTTGCTCGATTAATTTAAAGAAATTCCGTTTTGAAATTTCCTCGAATTCTATGGATATGAGAATCAAGGGGAGGTTCGCAGAAATAATTTTTGTTGAAATTAAGTTTTTCGAAACTTAAGTGGAATCCGACGAAAAATTTACCGAGGGAAGAGATTTCCTAAAATCATTTGTTTCTAAATTCCACTCAAGTCGAATGGAAACGAAGCCACGGAAAACTCTCCCATGGTTTATCGAATCGTCGAACTCATCTTAAGATTCATAAGGATTAATTCCTATAAATAAATATTTTATTATTTTTGGATTTTTGTATTTTATTTTTATTTTTAGGGTTTTGATAACACTAATGAAAATAAAATAAAATAAAATAAAAATGTAGAAAATAAACAATAAAATATCCTTCACCTAATGCTCAGGGTTAACTTCAACGCAAGAAACCCACCCCGGCATTTTCCTCGGATCATCGGATGACTTATTTTTTATTTATTTTTATTTTTTTATGAATTAAAAAAAATAAAAATAAAAATATAGAAATAAAAAAAAATAGCGGGTGTCTTCATCTAAATGCTCAAAGATTCAGATTGAGAATAAAGAACCTCTTCCCGGCATTTTTCATCGAGTCATCGAAAGAATATAAAAAAAATAAAGCTTGCAGAAATTTAAATTGCAAAGAAAATAAAATAAACTGAAAAATGAATTAAAAATCAGAAAACATACCTATTCTAGACCAAGAATCCCGATATTCAGACTTTTTTGTTTTCTCACAGACAACTTCCCGAAAAGGGGATTGGAAAAATCTCTCTAAGGGATTTTTCTCTTAATTTCTCAATGAATAAACTAGGAGGAGGAGGGTTCTATTTATAGGAAATGATAGGGCGTGAAAATTACTTAAGAAACCCTAAAAATTAGGTCTGGCCGCTAAAGCCCAGTTTAAGTTGGATTGGGAAAGGGTAAAACTGTAAAAATTGACAAAAAGAGAGCTCTAGGGTTGCAGGCACATGAGATTCACGCACCCAGTCCACCGCCTCTGCTGCAACCCGTGGCAAAAGCCTATTGGCCCTCTTCCTCTATTTTTTTCTCTATTTGGGCGGCTGACAAATCAATGGGGACCACTCTTCTTTAAATTGTATTTCTCTCATATCTTTCTCATATGCACATGACCAAAAAAAGTTGGGCCCCATTGATTTTTTTCTGTCTCTCTCCCTCTCCTTCTCTCTATCGGTTCGAATAGTGGGTCTCCTCTTTTTTACTTTTTTTTTTTTCTCTCTTTTTCTCTTTCTCTCACAGTTTTCTCTCTCTTTTTGGATTGACAAAGAGTGGCCTTTCTTCATCTCCCTCTCTTTCTTATGTTTTTGACAAAAGGGAGACCTACTCCCTTTCTTTTATTTTAAATTACTCTCCCTTTATCTTTCTCCTTTCAATTTCAAACCCCCATTTCTTTATTTTGATTTTTCTTTAACTATTTTTATATTTTTGAAATAAGAAAAATAATAAAAAGAAATTAACTATAAAATAAAGCATAAATTTTTGCGGGGCGCTCAAAATACCGTGTCTACAACTGCCCCTCTTTGTCATACGAGTTTCACTTGCTTGACAAAGATAAAAGACCTCATCCTTTTGATCGTTCCATTTTTTGGATTTTTCAAAGTATTTTTTTCAATGATAGAGTAATTAAAGCAAAATGACTCATGACAAACAAGCGTCCATTTAAAGGATCGTTTAGAGTTATAAAAGGATGACTCATGGAGATATTCATGACGAACAAGTGTCCGTTTAGAGGATCGTTTGGAGTAATTAAAGAATAACTCATGACGATACACATGACAAACAAGTGTCCATTTAGAGGATTGTTTAGAATAATAAAAGAATGACTCATGACGATACTCATGACGAACAAGTGTCCGTTTAGAGGATCATTTAAAGTAATGAAAAATAACTCATGATGATACTCAAGACGAACAAAAGTCTATTTAGAAGATCATCTAGAGTAATAAAAAAAAGACTCGTGACGATACTCGTAACGAACAAGTGTCTGTTTCAAGGATCGTTTAGAGTAATGAAAAAAATACTCATGACAAACGAATGTCCATTTAGCGAATCATTTAGAGTGATAAAAAAAGGCTCACGAAGATACTCATGACGAACAAATATCCGTTTAGAGGATCATTTAGAGTAATAAAAAAATAGAGACTTATGACAATACTCATGACGAACAAGTGTCCGTTTAGATGATTGTTTAGAGTGATAGAAAATGGCTTAATCCCCAGCCCTCTTGGCTGGGGGATAAAAGAAAGTCCAGAGGTATAAAATATGCCCCAACTTGCAGTTGGGCTAAAATGAGAGAGCAAAGATATAAAATGTGCCCCAGCCTTCGGCTGGGGCTGACTCTTAGATGACTGAATCTTTACATGTTGCCTACGTACCTTAACATTACGATGAGGATTAGGTTTAGCATAGTTCATTGGACGCCCCTTTCAGGGCAACACGCATACTTGGATGCACATTTAGAGCTTCTGAATTTTCAACAATAAGAGTATCTAATTTGAGTTGGGAGGAAGGTAAGAAATCCTAGTGATAGGGAAATCTATGCTTCCAATCATTTTGAGATCTCTGTAAAACAAAATTTTCAAAATAAAACCTTAGTCTGAAAAATTGTTACCTTTGATGTCTTACAATTCCGTTATCCCTTTTCGGTCGTAATCGCTTCCGGTGATGATGCTTGGATCAGAGCAATATTGAGAGATTCTTATGTTTGAATTTAGAAGTTTTCCTTTCCAACTCAAGGCATGACATATCTCGAGGTGATTCAATAAGACTTTGTTTTTAAAATTTTTGACATTTTGTTTTTCAACTCAGGGAGAGCTCAACATGCCTTATAAAAGTCTTCTTGACTTGTTTGATTGGATTATTGTCTTTTCAAATTTCTAGGTGTTTCGATGCTTGAGATTCTAATACTCATGCATGTTCTGTGTTTTTCTCAAGTCTTGCAAAACTAATTTAGTCCAAAAAAAGGGAAAATGTTAAAAATTACGTAACGAGTACCTTTAATACCTGATACATTTTTCTGTGAGATCTTGGGTCGGATTATAGAGAAATATGCTTCCAATACACTTCCTGACCACGATCAATGTTTCTTTTCATAAATTCTGATTCCATTCAAATCCATCAAGTTGTAATCCCGAAAAATGTTATTTGCCTGCCAAATTTAGTTGACGCAAAAATCTTGAACGAATGAAACTATTCTTTTCTAATCTTTTCCATATTTGCATCAACGTTTTTTTGCTTAATTACTCCAAATTTTCATTTTTTCTTTTTTCTTTTTTGACATAGATGATCGAACTTACAATGGTTCGAGAGTAGCCGAGCTTAAAAATAAACTTGATTTTCTTTGCAAATTGAGGCTTTCTTGCAACATTTGAGCGTATTCATTGGGATCATTGGCCTGGAATGATTGTGTTCCCTTCTTGCCATTGGTGTCCGACAGCAGGCGAACCAGGATAATTACACTCGATTTTATCAAATCACTAAAGAAACACCAGAGATAGCTTGACCAGCTTGCCACAATATATCAAAATATTGTTAGGACAATGGATACCAATCTTAACTTTCGAATTCCCCAATACTCTGGAATTGCTGTTGAATTTGGTCAGGGGCCTTTTGGATCTCACCATCGTTTGGCTGAACAAAACCTTTCTTTGTTGCTATTCCTATTGGATCGTGGTCTAACTCTGTATTGAAATCATATACTTGCACCCTCGTTCAATCACATCACATCCAATATATGCAGGCAATTTTGGATACCTAAAAGAGTAATATTCAAACATTAAACCACAATTTTGGATAAAATAGTATTGCATTTATTGAAATTTAAAAGCTATTATAGAGAAAAATCTCTTTCAATCTAAAAGACCAAAAGGATGGAGAGGTGAGTGTATGAAAACATCCCAATTTTATCAAAACTTCTAGCAAATTGAAAGTAAACAAGAAAACTCAGTTTTGCAGCCTTTAGATTTTTCAAATTGAGCCTCAAGCACATGACTTGCTCCTATCTCCACCAACGTTTTGGTAAAGATTGACTTCACCACTCCCTGAAGGTGTATGCTTAGGCAGCGGATTCTGCTGACAGTTTGGTGCACCAGTCTCAAGCTTTTTAGGAAACGTGATGGCTTATGTCCGTATGAACTCTCGGATCTTGTCCTTTAGCTGAAAGCACTGCTCGGTCGCATGTCCTCTAGTTCCCAAGAGGTATTCACAGAAATCATTCGAAGAAGTTTCTTTACTCCTAGGCTTAAGTTTTATGATGGAAGGGGTGTCAGCATTCCCTGCTTCAAACAACTCCGATACAGCTCAGTGATTGAGACCGGAAGGTCTAGTGGTTCCTTGTCATCGTTCTGGAAGTTTTCCCTAGTAGTACGAGGTAGATAACCTTGGTGGTATTGGGTTCCTGGCATAAGAGTATGGTTAGGAATTTGAGGTGGATGTTTTTGGTTAGACTGATATGAGGTCGTATGGTACACAGGTGTTTGGTAGGCTTGAGGGTAGTATTGGAGAGTGCGATTTTGGTAAGGGGAGGTACATTCTGGTAGTAGCAAGGACGGATTTGGGAATATGGTTCGTTCCGGAGGAAATATTGTTTTTGGAGATTTTGAGGTAGATGGATACGGTATTGGTTATCTTGGTTCGGATAGTTTTGGGGATAGGAAGCTTGGGGGCAGTTCTGGTGATGGGTTTGCTGGGGAAAACAAAGACAACTACTTAATCTTCCATTTTCTTTGGTGGAGTTAACCTCTTTGTCGGGTCAGGCGCAACCCCTTCAATCTTTCTGCTCCTTATTCCTTCTTCCGTCACTTCGGCTTGCTTAATCGCATCGCCGAACGAAACCACAGCTATGCTCAAGAGATCTCAATAGAAAGGTAATGTCTAAATTGACTTGAATATCTCTAGCTGAGTCTCCTCGCTTAGCTTAGGGACAACTTTGGCAGCCTCTTCCCTCCAACGGGCAGTGTACCTCCGGAAGTTTTCATATTTTTCTTCAGTATCTGGTATTGCAGTCCGGTGTGACATCCTTATTTTACACATACTACTCACAGAAGGCCTCTACCAAATCCTCAAAATTTCTAATCTATGATAGTTCCAAGGTCATGTACCAGCTGAGAGACGGTTCTTTCAATGATCTCCAAAACATTTTCAGATAAAGGTTTTTGTTCCGAGCATGGACTCCCAATTCTTTCTTGTAAATGCTGACATACTACTGTGGGGGGCTCGTACCATCATACTTCGTGAACTCTGGAACTACGAAGTTTTTTGGGTATACCACCCGGAGTGGTGCTGACAGTTCCTTGTACACTACTTTCCCGGATGGCTTCTCCATTTTCAATTCTTCTATGGTTTTCTCCAATTCCTCCATTTTCAAAACCCAGGTTAGAGGGGGTCCATTATCTTCTTCTCTGTTTTTGATTTCAGTGGCCGGGTGTACGGCGTAGCATTTGTTACGCGCTCGCGTATTGACTACTTGCAAGTCCACGAGGTCAAAGTTTTAGTATAGTGTGATCTTTTAAGATCGGGTATCTTATCCACAGGGATTGATGTTCTCTACTATCGAGTACCGTGTTTATCATAACCTAACTTTATCTAGGCTAAAAACAAATGTATTTAGTTAAATAATACTACTACTAATATAACCTAAATTAACTATACTAATATAATGAGATGTTTTATGGGAAAGAATGGTCCAGGGATTAACTCGGTTTACAAATACGTGTTCAATCTTGATTGACTTACGTTTATGGTGTTTGACTTATTTGACAATCTTAGTTTGTAAACTCCCCCATGGTTTAATTCAAATATGACAATGCGAACATATATGAATAGGGGAAGTGAATAGGGAATACTAAGTAAATTTACGTGATTATGCGTGGCAATGATTTAATTATTTAATATAAAAATATAGTGGTGCACGTGCTGTGACTAAATGTGAAAAGTAGCGTAAGTAACGTGGATTCATAAAATTAAAAAAACTAAACTATATGTATAAAAAATATAAGTGGTAAGAGTACGTTAAACATGCCATCTAAATGATGCGAGAAATAAACATACTAAGTGGATGCAAAAAAAAAAATCTACTTTGAGTTTTCTCAATTAATTTAAAGAAATCCCGTTTTGAATTTTTCTCGAATTTTATGGATATGAGAATCAAGGAGAGGTTCGCGGAAATAATTTTTTTTGAAATTAATCTTTCTGAAACTTAGGCGGAATCCCAGAAAAAGTTTACTGAGGGAAGAGATTTCCTAAAACTGTTCGTTTTTAAATTCCACTCAAGTCGGGGAATGGAAACGAGGCCACGAAAAACTCTCCCACAGTTTATCGAATCATCGGACTCACCTTTAGATTCATAAGGATTAATTCCTGCAATAAATATTTTATTATTTTTGAATTTTATTTTTTTATTTTTAGGGTTTTGATAACAAGAATAAAATAAAAAAAAAAAAAAAAAAATAGAAAATAAATAATGAAACATCTTTCACCTAACGCTCAGAGTTAAGCTCAACAAGAGAAACCCACCCAGGCGTTTTCCTCGGATTATCGGACGACTTATTATTTTATTTTTTTTGAACTACAAACAAAATAAAAATATGCAGAAAAAAAAAAAAAAGCGGGTGTTCTCGTCTAAACGCTTAAAGATTCAAATTGAGAATGAGGAACGACGTTTTTTATCGAGTCATCGGACAAATATAAAAAAAATAAAGCTTGCAGGAATTTAAATTACGAAGAGAATAAAATAAACTGAAAAAAGAATTAAAAAATTAGAAAACATACCTGTTCTAGGCCAATAATCCCGATGTTTAGGTTTTTTTTTTTTTTTTTTTGCAGACAGCTTCCCGAAAAATGGTTTGGAAATCACTCTCTAAGGGATTTTTCTCTCAATTTTTCAATGAATAAATTAGGAGAGGAGGGTCCTATTTATAGGAAATGATAGGGCATGAAAATCATTTAGGAAACCCTAAAAATTAGGTCTGGCCGCCAAACCCCAGTCCAAGTTGAATTGGGAAAGGGTAAAACTATAAAAATTGACAAAAATAGAGCTCTAGGGTTGCAGGCGCATGAGATTGATGCGCCCAGTCCATCACCTTTGCTGCGACACGTGGCAAAATGCCATTGGTCATCTTCCTCTATTTGGCCGGCTGACAAATTAATGGGGCCACTCTTCTTTAAATTGTATTTTTCTCATCTCTTTCTCACATGCACATGACCAAAAAAAGTTGGGCCCAATTGATTCTCTCTCTCTCTCCATCTTCTTTTCTCTCTCGGTTTGAATAATGGGCCTCCCCTCTTTGAGTTTTTTCTCTCTCTCTTGTTCTCTTTCTCTCATGGTTTTCTCTCTTTTTTTGGGTTAACAAAGAGTGGCCTTTCTTCATCTCCCTCTCTTTCTTATGTTTTTTACAAAAAGAGGGGGGGGGGGGGGGGGGGGAGGGAGGACCCACTCCTTTTCTTTTATTTCAAATTACCCTCTCCTTATCTTTCTCCTTTCAATTTCAAACCTCCATTTCTTTATTTTGATTTTTCTTTAACTATTTTTGTATTTTTGAAATAAGAACAATAATAAAAAGAAATTAACTATAAAATAAAACATAAATTTTTGCGGGGAAGTCAAAATGTCGTGTCTATATGCAGGTTTGAAACAAAACCTCCAACGGTTAGTTTTCACAAGATATGACATTAAAGTGCATCTATAGACTCCATATATCATAACCATTTAATCATGGTCTAATTCATTCAAATATAGCTTTTAAAACTTTCAATTAAATCTACAATTTATTTGTCAATTACAAATCGCATAGATAGGAAGTATTTAATAAACCAAATTGAGAAAATCTTCAATTATATATACCATATCTATAGGGATATCAAAGTAGATGTATTATATCTTTAATATATTCAAATCCCCAGAATATCTCCTTCAGATTTGCCCCCCCCCCCCCAAAAAAAAATCGGCTAGTATTTGATTTGATCCTTAAAATCCTCGAAATTTTAACTACACAGTTGGTTGATCGATCATCAACCCATCGGTTGACTGAACAATACAGCCCCTGACACAGGCTAGCCCTTAAAGGACAGTCGGTTTATCGAACCCCCCAGGGTCAGTTGATTGATCGATTCAGGATATGATCCAAGCCAAAATCGAGCCCTGGTCAGTTGACCGATCCACTACGGTCGATTTACTGATCGATTCAGAGAGTTTCAGCTTTCTAGGCCGTAGTTAATCAGTTGACCGATCCCATACCCTTCGGTTGACCGATTAGTACTGGAACTCTATTTTCTCAACTTGTTTCAACTCTGAACTTCATCATTTAATCCCATTAACCGATTGCTTTTCTCGATTAACACAATTGACCCCAATATTCAATTTTAAATATTAATCTTACTTAGATCAATTTTTATTTTTCAGTTTTATATTGGAACAGATAATTGAATACTAATTAGGATCCTATACTTTATCAAATTAAACACACAAATATATAATTCATCAATTTGTGTCGTGTCTGATCCTAATTCGAGATACATTAAGAGTATAAGAGTGTTTGAGTTGTTTTCGCCTAATTTCTTCAAAATCTTCAACACTCATCATTTTTTCAACGTTCATCTCTGCATCCTTAATAAATTTTTCATGATTTGGAACTCTTATACTGAAACACTCACTAAACACATTAGTTCTACAAAAAATATCAACCTTTAATTATCCATCAAAATCTTGGGATCAACAATTTTCCTATTTTTGATGATGACAATTAACTTTGATATTTTTGTCAAAACAAGAATGTAACCATGCTTCCCCTAAATCTGAGGATGGACTTTTTAACTCATTTAAGCACAATCATGAAGATAATTCAACAGATATAAGTATATTCAAGAGTAAAGATATTCAATAAAGCATAATTATCATCATTTCGCCAAAGTTTTATCTTTTATTAGTGCAATACTTAGGCAAACAAATTCCTAAACATTAACTAACTTGGTTAAAGCTCAATCATGATTTTCTATTTATATTTTCCTGTTTGTCAATCAATGCAATTCAATAAACATCAAACATATTCTCCCCATTTGTTATCTCAAAAAGTAGGGAAGGGGAACCAAAAATATTATTCTAGGCAAACATCATTATGCTTAACCATACCTAAACCTCAGATAATTCTAATGAACTGATCCTCTTCTAAAGGTTTGGTAAATATATCGGCAAGCTGATCGGAGGTATGAATATACTCAATACTAACGCCCCTTTTCTGAATATGATCACGAATAAAATGATGTCTAATCTTTATGTGCTTAGTTCGTGAGTGTTGTGTAAGATTCTTACTTAAACATATAGTACTTTTATTATCACAATAAATTGGAACTTCCTCCATACATACTCCAAAATCATTCAATTGTTGCTTGATATATAAAATCTGAGCGCAACAATTACCAGCTGCCATATATTTAGCCGTAGTAGTAGATAAGGCTATGGAATTTTGTTTGTTGCTAGACCAAGAAACCAAGGCATGTACTACAAAGTAACATGACCCGCTTGTGCTTTTTCGCTCTACTTTGCATCTGGAAAAATCAACGTCAGAGTAACTAGTTAACTTAAAGTCACTTCCCCTAGAATACCATAATCCTAGATCACTTGTCCCTTTCAAATATCTAAAGATCCGCTTAACTGTAGTTAAATGCGATTCTTTAGGACAAGACTGAAATCTACCACACACACAGAAACACTAAACATAATATCAGGTCTACTAGTAGTATGATATAGTAAACTACTAATCATAACTTGATACATTTTCTAATTTATGTTTTTACCCGTATCGTCTTTATCTATTGTTATTGGTGTTGCCATGGGCATTTTATACTCTTTAGCGCCATCCAAGACATATTTTTTCTGCAACTCTTTGGTGTATTTGGCTTAATTTATAAAGATCCCTTCTTTGATTTGCTTAATTTGCAACCCATAGAAGAAAGTTAACTCCTCCATCATGCTCATCTCAAATTTGACCTGCATTATCTTGGTAAACTCTTGGCAAAAATTCTCATTAGTAGAACCGAAAATAATATCATCAACGTAAATTTGAACTTCTAGGATATCGGACTCAGTTTTCTTGATAAATAAAGTTATATCACTAAGACCCCTTCGAAAACCATTTTTGATCAAATAACGACTAAGTCTCTCATACCGAGCTCTCAGAGTTTATTTGAGCTCATACAAAGCCTTTTAAAGTTTAAACACATGACAGAAAAATTTATCAATCTCAAATCCCGGAGGTTGTTTAACATAAACTTCTTCTACTAGAAATCCATTCGAGAATGCACTCTTTACATCCAATTGATATAATTTAAAATTTCGACAACATGCAAACGCGAGAAACATTCTAATAACCTCTAATATAGTCACAGGTGCATAAATCTCATCATAATCAATTCCTTCTTCTTGATTATAGCCCTGTGCCACTAATCTTGCTTTATTTCTAATTACCATACCAATTTTATCCTTTTTATTATGAAAAACCTATTTAGTACTAACTACAGGATGAAAATCCAATCTAGGTGTACAACGAGCGTTTGTTACATGCTCGCGTATTAACTACTTGCAAGTGTACGAGGTGAAAGTTTTAGTATAATAGATCTTGAACATCAGGTATCGTATCTACAGGGATTGGTTGTCGTTACTATCAAATACCGTGTTTGCCATGACCTAATTTTATCTAGGCTAAAAAGAATGATTTTAATTAATTAATACTAATACTAATATAACCTAATTTAATCTATATTAATTATACTAATACGAGATAGTTAGGGGATGGATTATCTATGGATTAACTTTATTTACTTAAACGCGTTTGATTTCATTTAGTTTACAATAATGGTGTTCGACCTATTCGACAATCTTAGTTCGTAAACTTCCCCGTCACCTCTTCCGAGTGTAAGACGAGGGAATACGCGATTTCATATCAA
The DNA here is from genome assembly GCA_016647705.1 of Eucommia ulmoides. NCBI lineage: Eukaryota > Viridiplantae > Streptophyta > Magnoliopsida > Garryales > Eucommiaceae > Eucommia > Eucommia ulmoides. Next base: position 40,612,667 of record CM028337.1, on the reverse strand, counting down.
CGAAAAAGTCCCCCTTAATGTCTTAACGGCCCTAGGTCACATGAGTCTCTCCTCAACATCATTGATTGCACACAATCCAACTCTCTCCCGGGTTATTGGATCGTCACGTTGTATTTACCCTATCGACAATTTCAGTTCACAAACTCTCCCGCCACCTTTCCCGAGTGTAACACGAGGGAATACGCGACTTCGTGTCAATGAAGAAGTCCCCCACAACGTCTTAACGACCCTAGGTCACGTGAGTCTTGCCCTAACATCATCGATTGCCCACAATCCAACTCCCTCTCGAGTTTTTGGATCGTCGCGTTGTTTACTCTTGTCTGAATCCGGGGTTACTTCTTTCGAGTATCAAACCCCTAATTCTCGATATATCTATCTAAGCATAATAAACAAATAATATGACAAACACAATAAAAAATAGTGAAGAACAATCATTAAAGAAACACAATTCAAACAAAATTACGTTTTCATAAATAATATTAATCCCATATATAATCCACGTTTAACTCATGGTCATAACCGTTTATACATTGAAATCGATCTAAACATGCTCAAACAAATATAGAAGTTAAGAAATAAAAGGAAAAACGGATGAACTTAGCCGTAGTCCGAAGATTAGCCGCTAAAATTGTCCACCGATCACTTCTCCTTCTCCGCGTGGTAATCTTCTCCTTCAGATTTGTTTGATCACTCCTCATACTCTCTCTCTATTCTAAACTAAGCCCGAAGGGCTCTAATGGCCGGAGATAGCAAGAGGAAATGAGAGAAGATAGGTTTAAATAGGCAAAATATCTCAAAAAAATATCTAATCTGTGCAAGGGTGACCGTTGCAGTGGTGGGATTCACCGTCACGGTGGTGGAGTATATCGGTTAAATGATCGTCTAGGAAGTGAAGAAAGCGGTGCATTCAGGCACCATCTTGCAATTTCACCACCGCGGCGGTGGATCTCACCATTGCGATGGTGGATGTCTAGCAAGAATTGGTCCACTCTGCATTTTCACTGCTGCGACAGAGGTCTGACGCCGCAGCGGTGGGCTTCTTTTTAGAATATTGCCTCCTTGCTCATTTTTCCATTGTTCTTCGACCGTTATTTGTTCGATCTGATCGTTTACGCTCCGTTTTCCTACCTTTTTACCCCAAACACCTGATTTATAAAAAAAGAATAAAAACTAATTAAAACATAATAAAAACGCTATAAAAAATACTCTAAAACTAATAAAACCGGTTTGAAAATATATAGATAGATCACACCTATCAAATACCCCTAAATTTGAAATTTTGCTAGTACTCGAGCAAAAAACACACATGAAAATAAAATAAAAAGAACACAACTAAATGAAATAACAAACAACCTAAAAATAATATAAACATAACGATATGCGAGTTTTGACTTCTTCTAACGACCAAGTCATTTTCCCTCAACAACTGCCAATCATATCGAGTTCAGGTGGTAAAACACATCATGTGGTGTTCTAGAATTTTGACATTCAATAATGGTGAACGCCATTCTAGATCTTGTAAACGTGTTTGTGTGAGACTCAATAATATAACTATCCAAGACCGGATTGGATTATCCACCAACGAAACTCATGACTTAGACCGTATAGGACTAGGATTTCCATATGCCTGATTAGGTTCTACTCTCCACTAATGTAGGCTTGGAAGTTTTAAAAGATCAGAAAGACTTGGTTCGATTTTGGAATAATTGGCCAAGGGTATTTTAGAATAGAAACCGGGTTAACATTATTAACTTAACGTTACCCAAGGCTCAACGCTTGGCACATTCACTCTCAAACCCCCATAGATAAATTGAAAACAATTCTAAGCAAACATTTTAGACCGACGTACTCACTTGTCAAAAGAAACGTAAAAAAATTATTTATTTATTTATTTTATACAACCACACCCCCAAATTTATTCGATTAGTATGATTTCACGGGTGTAGTTAAAATGAAAGAAAAACGACAAGTGAGTACTCGAATACCGAACCAATCCGAAGTTCGCCCTAAACCCAACCGCTCATATCAAGTAGCATTTGCAACTGCTAGATTGATTTACTCAAATTTGTGCCTTCGGTTAAGCGATAAAGGTTTAGAAAAAGATCAATTGGCTAGGGTATTAGTTTATGTGTTCAGAATTAAAAAAGTTTTTAGGCTTCGATAGGGTAACAAGGGATAATCATGTTACAAGGTAGGCTTAAAAAGCTTAAGCGACAAAAAGAATGTCTAAATCACGTCTCCTGAACTACCTTGCCTAGGATTTCGCCTCAAACTTTCCCTCAATCAGGTTCTAGAATCTTTAAATTGTTATGAGTTTAGCTAATCCATAATCATCCTCAAATCAATTGAATAACTATACATTGAGTTTATGTGCTCGTGCAAATTAGGATCTATAATAATTTTCACCAAAATGCATTATCAAGCACACAGTACACACATGCATGTGTATTACTCTTGACCTCGAAAACAACCAGGAGGTAATATCATCATCGAGTAACGGCCCAGATGAATGCAAAACTCAGCATGCAACAACAACACAAACAAACACAAACTATCCTAAACAAAAATGCAAACAAGAAAACAATAACACATAACTAACATACTACATACTACACATCACTTCCGAACTTAAAACGGACAGTGCCCTCAGCGGCCCAATCATCAATCTCAACATATGAAATTAAAGCATGCTGACGAAGGGGATTTAGAACACATACCTGGGAGGCGAGAGAATCTCACCTCTGAATCAAGTCGGATGAGATAGATTTAATTTATTTTGGACCTTGGGTTGCCTCCCAAGAAGCGCGTGGTTTAATGTCCTCGGCCCGACATATTCAGAATGCCCTCAAGCTTGGCAGAATATTCCTCTGGATGGCTCGATCTTTCAACAACATGCCTCATCGACTTATGTGCGTGGCCACATCACCATAAAACGGCTCAGAATCCAGTTGAAAGGAATACATCAATACCTGTTGATTTAACATCGTCAAGTACCCTGCATAAAAAATAAAAACGAAACTACAAAATAAAAATTATATACAAAAGAAATGCCTAAAGTAAAATCGGGTCATTTACTCACAATATCAATAATAAATGACAAACATAATCTCCGGCAACGGCGCCAAAAACTTGTATGACGAGCGTTTATTACACGCTCGTATATTAACTACTCGCACGTGTACAAGGTCAAAGTTTTAGTAAAATGGATCTTGAAGATCAGGTATCGTATCCACATGGATTAGTTGTCGTTACTATCGAATACCGTGTTTGTCATGACCTAATTTTATCTAGGCTAAAAAGAATGATTTTAATTAATTAATACTAATATCAATATAACCTAATTTAATTTATATTAATTATATTAATACGAGATAGTTAGGGGATAGATTATCGAAGGATTAATTTTATTTACTTAAACGGGTTTGATTTCGTTTAGTTTACAATAATGGTGTTTGACCTATTCGACAATCTCAGTTCGTAAACTCTCCCGCCATCTTTCCCGAGTATAGGACGAGGGAATACACGACTTCATGTCAACGAAGAAGTCCCCCTCAATGTCTTAATGACCTTACGTCACGTGAGTCTCGCCCCAACGTCATTGATTGCACACAATCCAACTCCCTCCCGGGTTATTGGATCGTCGCGTTGCGTTTACCCTATCGACAATCTCAGTTCGTAAACTCCCCCTCCCATCTCTCCCAAGTGTAAGACGAGGGAATTCGCGACTTCATGTCAACGAAAAAATCCCCCTCAATGTCTTAATGACCCTAGGTCATCTTTTCCCAACGTCATCGATTACCTACAATCCAACTCCCTCTCGGGTTATTGGATCGTCGCGTTGTTTACCCTAGTCCGAATTCGAGATTATCTCTTTCAAGTGTCAAACCTCGAATTCTCGATATATCTATCTAAGCATAATAAACAAATAATACAGCAAACACAATAAAAAATAGCGAAGAACAATTATTAAAGAAACGCAACTCAAACAAAACTACGTTTTCGTAAATAATATTAATCTCATCTATAATCCACGTTTAACTCATGGTCATAACTGTTTATACATTAAAATCGTTCTAAACATGCTCAAACAAATATAAAAGTTAAGAAATAAAAGAAAAAACGAATGAACTTAGCCGTAGTCCAAAGAGTAGCAGCTAAAACCATCCACTAATCACTTCTCCTTCTCTGCGTGGTAATCTTCTCCTTCGAATTTGTTTGAGCACTCTCCATACTCTCTCTCTAAATTCTAAACTAAGCTCTCAGGGCTCTAATGGCCGGAGATAGTAAGAGGAAAGGAGAGGAGAGGGGTTTAAATAGGCAAAATATCTCAAAAAAATATCTAATATGTGCAAAGGTGACCGCCGCAGCGGTGGGATTCATCGTTGCGGCGGTAGAGTATGTCGGTTAAGTGATCGCCCAAGTAGTGAAAAAAGAGGTGGATTCAGGGACCATCCTGCAATTTCACCGCCACAGTGGTGGATCTCACCACTGCGGCAGTGGATGTCCAGCAAGAATTGGCCCACTCTACATTTTCACTGCTACGACGGTGGGCTTTTTTTCAGAATATTGTCTCTTTGCTCGTTTTTCCACCGTTCTTCGACCGTTCTTAGTTCGATCTGATCGTTTATGCTCCGTTTTTCTACATTTTCACCCCAAACACCTAATTTATACAAAAAGAATAAAAACTAATTAAAACATAATGAAAATGTTATAAAAAAATACTCTAAAACTAACTAAACCGGTTTGAAAATATATAGGTAGATCACACATATCATTAGGAATTAGAGACAATACTTTATTATACTCAAATTAAACTAATTCTCCTTGTATCGTAGAGATCCAAGATTCATTAGTTAACGCTTCATTCACATTTTTAGGTTCAATTTGAAATAGAAAAGCAAGATTTATAATATGTCTAAGGGAAGAACGTGTACTTATACCACTTTCGAAATTAACAATAATTTCTTTTACTGAGTGTCCCGACCCTATCCTTATAGCTCGTGGTAACATCGAATCCTATCCCTTAGGCTTCTCTTTCTGAAGTTCCTTTATCGTATCATCGCCCTAGATTTGGTTATTGAAGGTACCTACATCATCATCATCATCCAAAACCTTTCTCGACATAAATGAATTAGACTCTTCAAAAACAACATGCATAGACTCCTCAACTACTAACGTATATTTATTATGGACTCTAGTAGCATATCCAAGAAAAATACCATAGTTAGATTTAGCATCAAATAGATACTCGGTTCACCACGTGACAAGTTGTACTTACTGCTTCAGCCCAGAAATAAATAGGTAAATGATTTTCATTTAACAATATTCTAACAATTTCCTGAAGCGTCCTGTTCTTTTTCTCCACAACACCGTTTTGTTGTGGTGATCTTGATGCAGAAAAGTTGTGAGCATATCTGTGCTCATCATAATAACTTATTACCTCATCATTTTTTAACTCTTTACCTCTATCACTACAAATATTGATAATTGAACATTGCTTCTCATTTTGAACACGTTTAAATTTGTTAGATAAAACAGAAGCAACTTCACTTTTTTTAACAAAGAAGAATACCCAAGTCCAAAATAATCATCAACAATCACAAATGCATAGAATTTACCTCCTAAACTAGCAATGGAATTTCGACCAAATAAATAAAGATGAAATATTTCAAGACATCTAGACGTAAACGTGTGCATCTTTTTCTTAGATGATGATCTAGACTGCTTCCCTAACTGACATGCACCACATACTTTATCTTTCATAAATTTTAATGCAGGTAGGCCACGTACAAGACTTTTCTTAGATAAATTAGATAACATTTCCGTACTAGCATGCTCATGTCTCCTATGCCATAACCAACTATTTTCAGATAAAGCATTTAAACATGATAAATTTTGTGAAGTAAAATCATCAAAAGAACACGTATACACATTCTCAAATCGTGATGCAACAAGTAAGATGTTACTATCATGCTCATTCTTAATTATGCACTTATCATGATCAAATACAACATTATAACCTTTATCACATAATTGACTAATACTAAGCAGGTTGTGTTTAAGACCATCTTCAAGTAAAACATCTTTAATAACAGTAGTACCATTACCGATATTACCATATACCAATAATTTTACCCTTAGCGTTGTCTCCAAATGTCACATGACCTCCATCTTTAGGTGTCAAAGATGTAAATTTTGATTTATCTCCCGTCATGTGTTAAGAATAACCACTGTCCAGGAACCATTTGTCCTTGCCTATTGATGCTTTCAAAATAACCTGCAAGGAGTACCTCAAATAGTTCCTAAGTGGACACCTAGTCTACGTGGGTTCGATCTTGATAGTCGGGACAATTTTAATTTCTTTACGAAACCAAATTTCTTGTAGTTAGATACTTTAGAAAAACATCTACAAATAGTATGCCTCACAACATTACATTTAAAACATCTAACAAGATCCTTGATTTCAGAAAAGAATTTATGAAAATGTTTTTGTTTAAGGTTTTTCTGAATCCTAATACTGGCTTTGTTAAAGATAACTCGTGAACTTCCCAAAAGTATTTTTAAATTATCCTCACCACCGGTGAATTTGAGAATTATTGAATATAAATTCGACAACTTGGATTTTAATTCAATGTTTTCAGATTCATAATCCATTTCTTGCTTGTTTAATGTGTTAATTGTATTTTGAAGGACATTAATTTTAGAACACTGATTTTTATAATAATGAGTTAGTTCTTGATAAATATCAAATAAATCATCAAAATCAAAAGGACAAGAACTAGAACATTTAGGTACCTCAACTCCAGTGGCTATTAAAGCAAGCATGGATGATCCTTTACTGCCTGATGTTTCTGAGCTACTCGATTCAGAATCATCCCAAGTGGCTTTCATCAATTTTTTCCTGCTCTTCTTTCTTTTCTTTTTCTTGCTTTTTTTCTTCTATTTTTCCTTGTCTTTCTTTGGTTCGGGGCAATCGATTTGGAAGTGTCTAGTCTTGTGATAGTTGTAACATTCCACATTTGTCATGTGGAAATTCTTCTTTCCCTGGAATGTTCGTCGAGTCATCCTTTTGAAGTTCTTCGTGAGAAGCGCAACGTCTATTTCTTACTCACTGTCAAGACTCACATCATTACTGTCATCATCTTCCTCTTTTTTCTAAACTTTCAATGCCAATGACTTCTTTTTTATATTCCCCGTATCGTTCTCATATCCTCGAATAGCCATCTCATGTGTCATTAGGTTGCCGATGAGGTCATCAATTTTATACTTCGTAAGATTCTTTGCTTCCTTAATTGTAGTCACCTTCGGCTCCCACACTTTAGTTAATGTTCTCAAGATCTTTCGAACTTTATCCTCCATAGGATAGGGCTTTTCGAGTTGATTCAGATGGTTGCAAATATTGTTGAATCTTGTGTACATCTCTTGAATCGATTCTGCTTCACCCAATCTAAATAGTTTGAATTGACGAATTAAGGTATTGATCTTTAACTGTTTCACCTGATTAGTCTTCGTAGGTGATTTACAATTTGTCCCACATTTATTTCGCTGATCCACAACTTGAAACCCTGGAATATTCGTTAGTATCTAAAGAAAAAAATAGAATATTAATAGTTTGAGAGTTAATAGAAAGTTTATGTTTGTTAGAAGTGGTCAGTGCCTCTTTCTTCTTGGCTACTCCATTTTCCATCGGGACAAATGGATCATCCTCAATAGCTAGGTACACATCATAATTTATGGCTTGAAAGAATACAATCATTCTATCTTTCCAGAATGTAAAATTTTCACCTTCAAACAAAGGTGGTCGGTGCATAGACTGCCCCTCATCTAGTCTATCTATCAAGTGCACCATGTGATCTTTATTAGCTAGTGTATCGAGCTAAAGCTAACTCTGATGCTAATTGTCGGCCCAATGAGATACTCAAGAGGGGGTTGAATTAGGTAGATATAAAAATATAAACAATTTAAATTCTTTCAACACTTAATAAATCAAATAATCAATTTATTCTAAATCAATTATTATCTTTGTTATGCAGCGGATAAGTATATTAAATCGAAGTGCACACCAAAATAAAATGTGAAGAAAATAAACAAAGAAGAACACCACGATTTATCTTGGTTAAGCAAGCTAACCTTACCTAATCCAGTCTCTCGAGCTCCACAGAGATTTGCACCCACTAAAAACGTAGATTCCTTTAAAGATAGGTACCAAACCTTCGCAATGATTCTTTTCACAGGCTTAGAATCAACCTTTACAATTTCTTTTTCACAGGCTAAGAAAAAACCCTATTTTTTTGCAGGCTTAAGACTAACCTAATTATGTTATAGTAAGAATCACAACCAAACCTCACAAATACTCACAAATATCCTTTTCTCAGGTAAGGATTGAACCTTTACGATTCTCTTAAATTAAATTTTATTCAAGAAGCATTCACACCTAATTCTTTTCAAGAGAAAAGAATAACCTAACCTTTTTATACTCTAGGCAAAGATCAAACCTCAATCTTTTTCTTGGAAAAGATTAAAACTCCAGCAACCCTGACTAGATATAGCTCCAACCGTATCCAATCCGCACAAACTCACCAAATACAAAAAATGAATTTCTTCTCATTCAGAGCTTCTACCACCTCAAACAAAATTATACTCAATTAATGTCCCAAAATTTACTAGTGATAGAATTTAAGTGATGAATTTAATATCTGATTATAATATGTATGGGTAGCACAAAATTAAGCACGTAATCAGATAATCACAAAAATCGTTTTATAAAGACTTTTATGCTCTTTATGTTTGAAAACGATTTTACTATGATCTTATAACCAAGTAATCTATAATAATATGAAATGAAATGTAAGTATAGCAACTTGAAAAGATCTCACCAAAAAATCACTGAAATAATGTAATCGGGATTGCAAAATAGCACAGATTGGTGACACGAACTCAACAGCACTTTAACTCAAGAATTTTTTCACACAATAATCTCACGAATGATCTTTTGAAAAAATTTCAGAATTATATCTCCTAGAAAAGCTCAAGAACTTTATAGTTCTTGATAATGTGGTGTTGTATCATGATATGAAATTCACAGGTCTATTTATACAGATTTGAAACAAGCCTTCTAATGGTTAGCTTTCACAAGATATGACTTTAAAGTGTATCTATAGACTCCATATATCATAACCATTCAATCATGGTGTAATTCACTCAAATATAGCTTTCAAAACTTTCAATTAAGTCCACAAATTATTTTTCAATTACAAATTGCATATATAAGAAGTATTCAATGAACCAAATTGAGAAAATCTTCAATTATATATAGGGATATCAAAGTAGATGTATTATATATTTAATATATTTAAATCCCCAGAATATGGCCTTCAGAATTGCCAAAACAAAATGGCCAGTATTTGATTTGATCCTTAAAATCCTCGAAATCTTAACCACATAGTTGGTTGACCAATCATCAGCCTATGGGTTGACTGAACAATATAGCCCCTAACACAGGCCAGCCCTTAGAGGGTAGTCGATTGACCAAACCCCCCAGGGTCGATTAACCGATCGATTCAGGATGTCATCCAAGCCAAAATCAAGCCTTAGTCGGTTGACCAATCCACTACAGTCGGTTAACTGATCGATTAAGAGAGTTTCAACTTTCCAACCCTAGTCAATCAGTTAACTGATCCCATACCCTTCGATTGACCGATCGGTGCTGGAACTCTCATTTCTCAATTGTTTCAACTCCAAACTTTATTATTTAATCCCATTAACCGATTGCTTTTCTTGGTTAACACAATTGACCCCAATATTCAATTTTAAATACTAATCTTACTTAGGTCAATTTTCATTTTTCAATTTCACATTGAAGCAGATAATTGAACACTAATTAGGATCCTATACTTTATCAAATTAAACACAGAAATATATAATTCATCAATTTGTGCTGTGTGTTATCCTAATTCGGGATACATTAAGAGTATAAGAGTGTTTGAGTTGTTTTCACCTAATTTATTCGGAATCTTTAACACTTTTCATTTCTTCAACGGTCATCTTTGCATTCTTGATAATTTTTCATGATTTGGAACTCTTATATTAAAATACTCAATAAACACATTAGTTCCAAAAAAAATATCAACTCTTAATTGTCCATCCAAACGTTAGGATCAACACTATAAACTTTCAAACACCTATAATAAGATATAGAAGTACGAACTTGTCTCAAACATCTGAAAATTGTCAAGATTTAGGAAGAAAAAATATTTCCAATAAAACCAAATAAATATTATACTTTTAGAGGAGTTAATTTTGAAACAAATATACCTCATGAAATTTGTAAAGGAGAAGCTGAAAATTCTTTCTCTCCAACTGCCTCTCAAATTTTGGATGAAAATCAAAGAAATAATCAAATTTTAATCATTAATAAAGAATTTGAAATAGATATGAATTATTTAATAAAATAATTTACGCTTGAAAATCATCTAAAAGATAGAAACAAGTTTTCAGAAAAAACATCCAGACGAAGAGAGAAAAAATTAAATCAAAATGAAAAAAAAATGATTAAAGAAAAAAAAATACATTTGTTTTTATTAAAAGAAAAAATATATTTAAACCATTCAAACAAATAAGAAGACATAGAAAATAGCAGAGAAAAATCAAAATATGAGTTCAATACATCCACCATTAGATTCAAGTGAAATACATTATAAGGACTTTAAGGTATTATTGTCTCCTTTCAGAAAAGTAGAAATTAATTCTAAAAAGGATTTAGATCATGTCACTAGTCAAAATAATTATACTAATCAAGTACTACTTACTGCTACTAATCAATTTACTAGAATTGAAAATATTCTCAAAAACTTGATAGAATCGAAACCACAAAAAATTGAAAATGATAAAAAATTAAAAAGATGAAATAAAAATACAAAACCCCATCCATAAATCTTTTGAAGTAGAAGAAGAATTCAAATTTAATTTAGGAATAAAAAAATCTAGATTAAATTAATAAAATAATAGATATTGTTGGTATAAAACTATCAAAATTAAGTTTAAATAATAATGTCAATACTTTGTCAAAATTAGGAGAAGTAGAAAAACTCAAAAATTAATCAGAAGACACAAAAGATAATTTAGAAATTAATAAAATAAAAAATTCAAATTGGAGACAATCTTAAAAATCTTACTATTCCAGATTCTCTTTTCTTAATATGCTACATGAAGAAAAAACTCTTTCAAGATCTGCCTATGATGACACTTCTATATATGAATAAAATATAGATGGATTCTTAGAATATCAAATTATGGGACTTCTTAATGAAATGTCAATTGCAACAGTAGGCTACAAATCTAGAAATAATAATGAAATCACAATAGCTCAAATGATAACTCAAGAATTTTCTAGTTAATTAAAAGGATGGTGGGATAATTGCCTTACCACTAATAAAAGAGCATGAATTATGTATGTTGTCAAAATAAAAAAGAAGGCACTAGCCAAAAGCATTTAATAATCTCAAATGCAGTTTCCTCACTGATTTGGGTAATAACAAAATCATTCATAAGAAAACCAAATGAAATGATATGTAAAGATAATGAAATATTAATCAATCTTACATGTCCAAAATTACAAGATTTCAAATGGTACAAAGATACATTCTTATCAAAATGTATCTAAGAGCAGATTGTAAGGAACTTTTAGGAAAGAGATTTATATAAGGTTACCAAAATTATTTGCTCAAAAGGTTAATGAAAGAGTGCAAAAAGTGTTAGGATCTGATTATAACTCTCTAACTTATGGATAAATAATAACTGCAATAAATAAAGAAGGATTAGCTTTATGTATAGACATAAAGTTAAAAATTCAAATGAAAAATGAATTAAGCCAAAGCAAAAAAGAATTAGGCAATTTTTGTAGTTAATGTGAATATGAAAAAAATACAAGCACCTTCTACAAAAAGGAAACAAAAAGATTAAAATGAAAGTTGTTAGAAAACATTATTCAAAACCCAAAAACACTAGTAAAAGGAAAAAATATTTTGACAACAGAAAAAAAAGACCCACAGCAAAATATCCAATAGCCTTCCATCCAAACCACAATACAACGTTGTTTCATAATAAACAATAAAAAATAATATCAATTATTGTTCCTAGATGTTTTAATGAACAAATTAACGTTGATATTTTTATGGAACTAATGATTTTATTGAGTGATTTCAAAATTAAGTTACAATTTAGAAAATGATAAAAATAATTGATTTCAAGATGACATTTTATAGAAGTTCAAGATGGTTGGATTAAAGAAATTGAAGATTTTTGGAGTAAAAAATATATTTTTTATATTATTGGGTAAAAAAAAACTTAATATTTTTTATCCTCTTTATGCAAATCGATTAGGATCACACGTGATCCTTAGGAAATAATTTGAAATTATGCGAGTTATGGTTTGAAGTGATAAGTTCAAGTGTCTAAACATTTTTCCTAAAAGTATCGTTTAATAAAATATTTTAAAAATGGGAAAAAAAAGGGTTTTTTTAGCTTGAACGGTCGACCGATTAGGAAGGCGGTCAACTGGGAGAATCAATTTAAGAGTTTTTCGAATTGTGGCTAGAAGGTCGACTGACATGGTGAATGACCGACTGGCAGATTTAGGTTGGGTATTTTTGGGGTTTTAGGTATGACGGTCGATCGACAGAGTTAATGATAGATTCAGGGCCTAAAACAGCCCGATCGCCCAGTTTACCAACAAGTTATCAATGGCTTGAAAATGAGCCGTTTAGGGTACAATCAACGACTGCTAGTATGGACGGTCGACCGGGTAGGTATTTTCTGCATGTTTGACCAAATAATTTTTTGAGATCTTCAACTCTAATCCTAAGCCTTTGAATGTTATAAAATCATATTTTTTTGGGATTGTAACAATATTTCATATATCTATTATATATTTTGAAGATCATATTATTTAGTCCTTATATTATTTGATTCTATTAGATTTACCCGTAAAACTACTTTATATTTTTTATGGGTTTGATCAGAATCTTTTGGGGAATAAATTGAGTATTTTAAATGAGTATTTTTGGGTCAAACATTTTAGATTTAAATGAATATATTATACGGGATCCATATATGACATTTATGGTCTTATCTTTTGAAATATAGGAGTTATAAACTTTGTTTGAAATCTATATATATATGAACCTACGAATTTCATTGTATGTAATCAAGAATAAAAGTTTTAAATCAATTTTTCTATAAGAGATAATCATTTTACTGAAATTATATTTCAGATAGATTTTTTAAGAAGTCCTTCATCGAGGTGTTCATCATTTTTGTCACCAATTTTTGCGTTATTCTTTTATCTCTAGTGTTTTAAAAAAAACTCCGATGACATATCTTCAATTACTTTACGTGCTCAATATTTTATGGGTTACGTGATATAAATATTTTTCTAAGCTTGTAGTAATTTTGGGTTAAGAAAAATCATTTTTTATTTTTAAATATCTTGCATATCTTGTGAAACAATTTTTGCCTGTGTAATCTGATTTACATAATCACTGTGCTTTAATTGAGTAAAATAAGATTTATATTCACACATAATTTTATCACATAGTTTATCGGGATATTAATTGAGCACATCATCTATTGAGGTAGTAGAAATACCTGTGGAAAGAAAAGATAGGTTAATTTTCTTTGAATAATCAAAACATTAGAATTTCATATTCAAAGATCTCTTCCTAACAGATTAACACTTAGTACTCAAAACATCTCAATAGGACATAAAATCATATAGTTTCAAATAACTTAATATATTTTAAGATACATTTTATGAACACCGCTTTGAATAGAATCAAAATTATATAATTGTTAACACACAATAATATAAATCATATCTCAATAATAATATAGATCATTTATGAAACCGTTGACATAAATTCAATGCACGCTTTAAACATGGATAATTGCATATTAAAGATGTTATCTCATAAAATTCTAAATACCATCCAGAATAATAATCATTTAAAATCAAGAGACATGAAACATATGTTAAGTTCATATAATCATGCATAGAGCTAGACACTTAGTGCCTATAAAGATATCCATGTACAAAAGTATCAATTGTTTAACAAATCTATATTAAAACACTAAACATAGATTGATATGCCATATATATTCAAATGATCATATAGATTGTATTAAAAATAGATTAACATGATTTAATAAAGCAATACTAACCATGCAGGTTTAAATTCATACGATATGCCGGTAAATAAGATCATGCTAAATATTGATTTTTTAAAATATATCTTAAAAAAATGTGATACAATAAATATAATAATAATCACATGACTCATTTTTAACCAATAAAATGGTATTAGCTAACAATATAATTCCATGTAGGCGCATAATCAAAGCATTATATTCATATAGATGCGAGTTAATTTCTCTTAATTATATTATTGAATGATAATTTCATATCATATAAATTTCATATATAATCATGAAAGAATAAGAATGCTTTACCACTGAGTTGAATCAAGATTCAACTCTAATAAATTATCTCCTTGAATTAATCTCGTTCTTATTCTTGACTTAAATTTCGAGTTTTGGTATGAATATTTGTTTCTCCGTGGATTATCTTATAACCTAAAACTATTTGAAACATATTTGAAAGAAAATCATCAGTAAAGATCAAGTAAATATATAAATATCAATTACCCTCAAAATCATGTATGAAACTAATTCCAAACTTTTTTTGTCATATACAATGATATGTAATATTGGTTCTATGCAATGATTGACAATAGGATATCATAATTACATATCAGCTTATTTGATGTACTATTTATAGATATATCAAATTGATAGAATAAATAAATTCATGCAAAGTTGAGATCCCCACATATGATATACATGATGCTAACAAACATATTCATCAAACTACGGATTTATAAATGCATCATATAAAAAGACAAGAGATGATTAACCATTTGAAAGATCTCAATGTTTAATATAGGTAAAGATGTTAATTAAATCATGCATTCTTTAGAAAGTTTGCTTAATACAAACTATTCGTAAAAATAATATATAACATGGATATGTAGCAAAAATAGATTTTACTAATATGCATGTGCAATGATGAACAAATCTTGAGATAGTACAAAGACACTGTAATCACTCATGTAATACATAGATACTTGAGAGATCATTTATCATGAAGGATAGGAATAACTATTGTAAAATTTATACTGGTGAGAATATGATGATTAATTTAGTTTAACATAACATGTTTTTAAAACAAATATCCCTATAATGGATAAGGGTTATTAATCATATAATGGATAAGGGTTATCCCTAGAATGTAAAATGTAAAATATATATATATATATATATATATATATATTAAGATACTTTAAATAAATATGATTCTCAGAATCACCATCCAATGTTTAAGATAACAAATGAACATATCATTTTATATAGGTCTTAGAAACCATTATCAAGTTACTTAATTGGCAAGTCGAACACCTCTTTCTTTAACAAATTTAATGAATTTAAGTTACAAAGGGTTAGGAGTACCTCTGATGTTCTTAGGGGCAACTTTTCTTGTTACCTTATTTGTACTAACAATTGATTTGGATGCACAATTTTTCTTAATCTACTTGTATATTCTAAGCATTTGATCGTTTCTATTTGATTCAATGATATTTTTATTTGCACGTGTCGCTTATGATTTATTGGTAACTTCCTATCTTGGCATTAGTACATTTTTTCTATTTGTTCCTTTCGTTCCAGTGCCAACAATATGTAACTTTGCACACGATATTTGCGTGCTGCTATTTGGTATCCATTTCATTTTGGATCCATTCTTGTTAGAAATAAACTTAGGGTTCCGAAACGAACATGATATTTTAAAATGCTCAACCCTATTGCAATAATTAAATCTCAACTTCGATTGAACATCATAAATTGCACGAGAAGTAAAGCATGAATCATATTTGACAATAGCAAAATTACAATAATTGGCTTGTGATGAAGAATAAGATGGTGAAATATATCCATTTCCATAGATTAGTTTGAAAGATAGAGAAACATTCTCAGAATTACTTAGAATTGAGGTCGGATTTTGATTTTCCAATTTTTTTTCTTAAATAAAACAATATTTATTTCAAGATCAGACATTATCCTGGAAACCACATCAAAATTATTTTTTAAAATTTTGCATTCATTTTCAATTGATTTAAGTTTTAAAATTGATTTTTCATGTTCAATTTTTGAAACCTCAAGATTTGATTTTAAAACTTCATTTTATTTTTCAAAAGCTATAAAAATAGAAATATTTTCTTTTAAAGAATTTAAATCATTTTTTAAAAAAAATCATCTTAATTTTCAAGAAAATCTATTTTAAAGAGCAAATTATTTATTTCTAAAACAACATCTGAAAATTCTTTTATTCCATAAAAATCATCTAGATGTATTTTATATTTTCGAACACTTTTTCTTCTATTTTCAAAAGAACCGATTTTCCTTTTAAACTCAAGTTTTCTTTCGTAAAAAGAAGTATAAAAGCAAGCAATTTTTCTATGACAATATGAACAATTAAATTATCATCATCTCTATCACTGTCACTAATACCACAAGAATCATTAATAACATGATCACACAAGGATCTATCACATTTAAGAGAGGATAGACATAAAATATTATCCATGGTGCATGCCATGTGATCATTTTAACTAAGATGTTAAGCTTATCAAGTTAAAACCAGCTTTGATGCTAATTTTTTACCCATCCTATTTGATTATTATCTTGTATACAGTGGAAACGTAATTAACTTAGTACACAACCAAACAACAGATATATAAAAGTAGCACATAACGATTTATCCTGATTCAGCAAATTACTCTTATTTACATTCAGTACCTTGAGTTCCACAGAGTTTTCGTAATACACTAATCCCAAGATTCATTTCCTAGGTAGGAACCAAACTCTTATAATTCTTTTAACAAGTTCAAGACTAACTTAATTATTTTTTCGTAGGCTCAGAATCAAACCTTTACACTTTTCTCTTTTCACAGGCTCAGAAAGAACCTTAGTTTTTTACCAAACTAAAGACTAATCTAATTCTATTATAGGAAGAATCAAAACCTAATTACTTTAACAGACTAAAGATCAAACATAATCTTTTACACAGGCTAAAGATCAAAGCCTAACTACCTTAATTAGACACCGTCCCAAATATATCTGATCCACTTATGCTCACAAATACAAAACATTCATGAGTTGCTTCCCACAGGAGTTTCAACCACCTCAAAACAATTATACTCAATTAATGTCCCAAATACTTAGAACTATGTGAGAAATAAATCTGATTTACTCAATTTAAAGTACAAATGATCTTTAATCAGATTTCGTAGGTAAAAATCGTTTCTTAAGGTATGTAAGATTTTCAAACAGGAAAAATATTTTTCTAAAATAAATATTCCAACTAATCAATTAAATAATCGCATAAAAGTACTTAAATCAACTTGGAAATATCTCACTGGAATTTCTTGAAAACAGATAAGATAGCTTAGTGAAGAACAAAACTGGTGATAAAAAAATTTGGACACTCCGATCAAGAACTCTTTCAAAATAACTCTCTTAGAAATACTTCAACAAAATCTCACTCTCTTTAAAGCAAATGTGGAATTAAACTCTTTGTTCTTGATTTATTAAATTTGAAAACGCTGGTCTTCTTATATAGAATTCAAATTAAGCCTATAATAGCTAGTTTTCGAAAGATAAGATCGAAAATGTTACTTTAAGACCCCATATATATATATATATATATATATATATATATATATATATATATATATATATATATATATTACTATCAAAATAGATATATTTCATTTAAAAATACTCTTAGAAAAGCCTGATTTGGTCCCCAAAACTTTTCTGATTCAAAACCCATAAATATAAGAAGTAGTTTTACCAATTCAACTTATAGAATCAATTAATATGATCTTAATAATATATGATATATAATTGAAATATACTCAAATCCCCCAAAAATCTAATTTTTCAACATTCAAAACCATAGATTTGGGTAAAAGATCACGAATATCGAAACAGTCAAGTTGCCTGAGTCTGTTAGTGTCGGTTGATCGACCAATCCATCCATCGATCAAACCTTGGGATAGTCGACCGACCATAATGGTCATCGACTAATGCTTCCCGTTAGTTGACCGAATTAACCAGTAGCTTCTTCTCATATATTCTTTCAAACTATTATTTTTGTTAGTCGACCAACCCTTTTCGTCGGTTAACTGAATTTGCCAAAAACTTCTCATTTCATGTGTTAAAAATATTTTCATGATTTTAACAATTTATAAAAATCATTTAGGACCTTGAATTTATCACTTCTAACAATAATACACATAAGATTACTTATTTTAAAGTGTCATGTGTGATCCAAATTGGGTTGCATTAAGAGTTAAGGGTGTGCAAGGGACTCGCTAGATTTGACCTACCTACCAAATTTGACCCCCCTGTCCTGTAAATGGAGGGTTTTATGCTGTTTACTAGTAGGGGTGGGTGAAACCCGTTAAGCCTTATGATTTTCGGATCGGATAGAGGTTCAAACTTCCTCCACCCGATAGACCCACGACTCGACCGTATGCCCTCATATAAAAGACATTTCTCTAGGGTTTTCTATCATTTATGATCGTGTTATCATTCAATCTTCCATCCGAACCACAATCGCCTCTCCCTCGGCCCTTTCCCATTCATTCGTTGCTTCAAATTCTTCTTTGATTCTTCTAATCATCTTTCTTGTAACTCACTAGAGGCTCTTACGACGGCGAAAATTTGTGTCTTTGACGGTGAGACGGAAACGACGATGACAATCTTGTGTCTTTGGCGGTAAGATGAAAACGGCGACGACAATCCATGGACCAATGGTGAGTTCTTTTTAAGAATATGGTTTTATTGGTTCTAGTTCTTCTATTTGTTTCGATTTGGGTTTCTGTTTCATTTGATTAAGATCTTTGTTTTGTTCACCTGGTTCAATGTTCTTCTGTCCTGGGCCTTGTTTATCTGCTTAAACCATCACCCTCACCAGCCGAAACGAACTAACCGGTGTCTGACAGACCCGACCTCCTTCGGATTACTCTTACCATTCGATCGAAATCGGGTGAGATTTTTCTCACTCAAAACATATCGGGTCGGGTGGCGGGTTTTCCAAAATTTTCCCCCACCTGACCTATGCACACTCCTATTAATAGCATAAGAGTAATGAGTTATTTTACCTAAGAATAAAAATTTTCAAAACTCCAAAGAATCTTTAACGTCTTCACTTGCAATCATAATATTGTCTTGTAAATCTTCAGCAATCAACTTTTTTCAATTCATTTTTTTCCTCATTTGAACATATGTAATTCTGAATTTAAAATCACTCAATAAATCCATTAGTTTCATAAAATATCAACATTTAATTGTCCATCAAAATATTAGAGTCAACAATACAAGCTACATATAACCCACGGCTTTACAGTTTATTACATGCCAGTTGTATATAACCTACAGCTTTGCAGGTCGAAGATCTACGTTACTAAGACAGGTCCTTTATCCTGCATCAAAAGGTCAAGTTCATATTCGAGGATAGCATCATAATTGTTCACACAGAGAATGACCATGTGATCTATCAATTTGTCCTGTTAATCGAATTCGAGACTAGGGAGTTAGCAGCATAATTTCGAACTTTTAACATCACGGACGCTAGTTGTGGGAAGGCAATCACTTATCAGTGCAAGGCCTATTTGCCTTGGCATTGATGGTAGTAATAGAGATGCACGCATTAGGCTATATTTCAGGGAATGATCTTGGGAAGCGAAACATAGAAGAATGTAGCCTATCGGGTTTCGTGTCAAGAAAAACACATGTTGGTTGAGATATATGAAAAGAAATAAAGACATAACAAAGAAATATTCAGGGAAAATAATCATTCCGTACATCCAGGTTATATTTCTCTTCTCGAGCGAGAAAGATGGTGCATTACTTCTAGCGATGTTTGGATTACTTTTCCTAACTTCTTATTTATTTTGTTTACTTGGTCACGAACATCATTATTCGTGCATTGGTAGTTGGAGATAAACCTAATAGACAATTCTAGGTAGGCTTGTTTTTAATAATAATATCAAGTAAATAAGAAAATATATTTTTGATATTATTAATATATCAATGTTGCTGTTAACCTAGAATGTTCAATAGAATGTCCGACTATTTAATATGATTACATAAAAGGAGGTTGAAGACATTTGGTAGCTCTATATCCTAAAATACTCCTAGTCGGTATTGGATTATTGAAAAGGGTATTTAACAATATAGGCTAACTTGATCCGATATTATCTCTTTAAGAATTGTGAGTCTCAATCTATTAATGTGAGATACTGGAATATTTGTAAAGGGACTTACTAAGTGGTATTAAGAGACCGAACATAATCATCCTTAATATCCTACATGGTAGTTTTGCTCAAGTGAAAATGAGATATCTGATGTGTGATGTATTCTGTGAACTTTTTTACTTGAGTTATTGTATACTACATATATAGGTCCCTATGCATTGATAATACAAATTGTTGCTTGCTAACCATGGGACTTCAAAGGCATTCATTAGATATAGTGGGATATACATGGTAATATACGAGTATGTAAGAAGAGATCTATTACTCCTAGCAAAAAGAGATGTAACCGATGTGATTCAATTTAATATAAGTCATCTAAGTCTCTGGCCAGTACAATGTGATTATTTGGATGATATTCCAATCAAGTATCACAATAAATTATATTATAAATTAAATACATATGATTGGACTTGGGTTTTTTACATAACTATATCATGTTGGTCTTTTCGGATACACAGTAAAAAGATAGTAAAATACAAATATCATTCCTGAGGGGGTCTCTTGGTTGATTCCTTCCAATTGAACATAGTTGTGATAAGTAGGTAAACACGACTCACGTTAAGGGAAAGTACCTTAAGCGAAAACTTATTTTCTTCTGGATGGGAAAAATTAAAATTGTTCTAATTTGTATTGGTTAATTAATTAGTAAATTAATTAATTTCACCATTCAACTTTTGGTATGAACCTAATGGATTACACACAATAGGGAATTGAAGTTAGAAGAGTCATTGAAAAAGGAATGGACAGTAATATTAAAATTAAGAAGTTTGGGGCCAAAGTGAAAATAGAGAACAAAAGTGTTTGGGGTTACGAACCCTGGACTATATAAGTAAGACAGGGGGGACCAAATGATTACCTAGCCCTAGAGAATTAGGTTATTACCATTTGGCGGCCCTCGTCCTTTCTCTAATCCTTTCAATCCTGTAATTCTGAGATCCATTTTCCTATCTCCACTTCTGATTTGAATTGTGTTCTCCACTAGATTCAAATCATAGTTGTCTTAGAGCCTTCAAGATGAGATCTAATCTTAGAAATCTGAGGAATACTTTTCTCTATTAGATCTCTTGTGTAGATACTGTTGGCCCAAAAAGTCACCCAAGAAGTGAGTAAATTGGGTAGATAAAAATTTGAACAATTAAACACTTAAACACAGATTCTCAATTATCCTAAATTGATTATTATCTAGATTAGTAGCGGAAATATGTTTAATATAAATATACACCCAAATAATAAAAAAGAAATAAACAATGTAACATATAAGAATTTAACTTGGTTTGATAAGCTACTTTTACCTATGTCTAGTCCTCCGAGCTCTACGGAGATTCATAATCCACTAAACCTCTGATTTCTTTCATAGGTTGGAACCAAACCCTTACAACATCAATTCTTTTCAAAGGCTTAGAATACACATTTACAAACCTGATTCTTTTACAGGTTAAGAATCAACCTACCACTATCACACTATCCTTTTCGCAAGTTTAAGACGAACCTTTACAATCATAATTTAATTTCATTACAGCAAGAATTAAAATCTAATATTTTCAAGTGAAAAGATTACCCTAATATTTTTACATGACAAAGATCGAACACTATTTTTTTCACAGGAAAAATATCGAAACCCTAACTACCCTGATTAGACATCGACTCAAACGTGTCTAATTCTCTCAAACTGGCAAATACAAAAAATGACAAATTTCTTCCCACAATGAGTTTCTACCATCTCAGTACAGATATACTAAATTAATGACTCGAATAAAAACTATGTGATGGATACTATGTGAAGCAAAATAAATATGATTATCAAAATAACGGGTAGCACGCAAATATCACGTAATCAGATAATCAATAAAAATCATTTAATTTTTTTTTCCAGGAATTAAGTTCAAAAATGATTTTTCTATAATGCCTTAACCAAGCAATGAATTATAATAATCTAAGAATGTAGTAAATAAAGTTTGGAAGGATCTCATTAGGATTTACCAAAAGCAAGAACAATTTTGCAATAAGAAACGCAAAGTGGCGACGCCAACAATGAGCATTTTAGATGAAAAACTTGAATATAATCTCACTTATAAATCTCAACAATAATATTTCTTTTAGAAAGCACAAATCTATTTGTTCTTGATATGATTATTTCAAATCTCGCAGGTCTCTATAAATATACCTAAAATTAGACCTCCAACAGCTAGTTTTCAAATGTCATTACTAAAAATGTAATCTCAAGAACCCATCTATTAAATATGTTCAAAATAGATCTTTCGTATTTAACAATATTCATGGGAAATCTCATTTTAATCCTTAAAACATTTTTTAATCGAAATCCATTGAAATAAAAAGAATTAAATCACTTTAACTAAAAGAATATTAAAATAAATGAACCAAATAATTATGGATCACATATCTCATAGTAGTTAATGAAAACAATTCAAACCCCATTAACAATAACTCCTTAGGAACTATCAAAACCGAATTGGATTAACCAAAACACATCAGTCAACATTTCTGACTGACCAGGTCGGTCGACCGGCTTATCACCATTGGTTGACCGACTAGTCACAACGACCACTTTGTTGACCGTTGTGCTGGTCCGATCAGTTGACTAACCGTTTCAATCGGTTGACTGATTGGACCATAGGATTCATTCTCCATTCTATTTGAGCTATTGTTCTCATCAATTAATCGACTCTTCTTGCCAGTTGACCGAATGGATTAGTAGATCACACATTCCACTTCGAAAACTTATTATTTTGGTTAGTTGACCAACCCCTTTCGCCAGTTGACCAAATTGACCCGAAAATTTATCATTTTAAGAATTATAACCAATTTTTCAATTAGGTCCTTAACCAAAACCATTTCACGTATTTAACTCATTGAAAAACACACTTTACACTCCTAAATTAACCAAAACACACATAATATTAATTCATTTTATAGTGTCATGTGTAATCTTAATTCGGGTTATATTAAGAGTATATAAGTAAAAAATTATTTTTACCTAGTTGTCTTCAATGTCTTCAAAACTCTTCACGTCTTCATCATTTCCATTTTGCACCTGTTACATTTTCCTTGATGATTCATCTTCAACAATTCATTTTCTTAATTTTAGAAAACTATAAATATGAAATGATGTAGTAAAAACATTAATCCCATAAAAGTATCAACACTTAATTGTCCATCAAAATATTGGATTCAATAATCTCCCCATTTTTTATGATGACAATTAACTTTGATGTTTTCTCACAAATATAATATAACCATGCTCCCCCTAAATCCGAGGACGGGTATTTAAACTCATTTAAGCTCTATTAGTGAAAAAATATAAAAAAAAAAATTAAATTTCTCCAATATAATTTCCAAATGATTTTTCTCACTCAAATACCCTAAACATCAACTGCTACCCTTTTGTCATCTCAAAAAGCGGGGGCGAAGATCAAAACCTTACTCTAGGCATATATCATTATACCTAACCATATCTAAACCTCAAATGATTTTCACGAATTGGTCTTTTGTTGGAGCTTTAGTAAAGATATCAACAAGCTAATCGAAGGTATCAACATATTAATAAATACATCCATTTTCTGAATGTGATCACAAATAAAATGATGTTAAATCTCTATGTACATAGTTCATGAGTGCTATGTTGGATTCTTACTTAATCAAATAGCATTTTTATTATCACAGTAGATATGGACTTTCTCCATACATATCCCGAAATCATATAGTTTTTGCTTAATATATAGAATTTGAGCACGACAATTACCAGCTTCCATATAGTCTGCCTCTATGGTAGATAAGGCAACTAAATTTTGTTTCTTGCTCGACCAAGAAACTAAGGCATGTCCCAAAAAGTGACATGAATTGCTTGTGCTTATACGCTCAATTTTGCATCCAGCAAAATCAGCATCAGAAAAACTAATCAGTTTAAAGTTACTCCCCCTAGGATATCATAATCCTAGATCAACTGTCCATTTCAAATATTGAAAGATTCGCTTGACAGTTGGTAGAGGAATATTACGTCGCTACTTTCACTGCAAGTGTACGGGTCAAGTTTTAGTATAATGGGAAGAGTAGGAGTTTTCGTATCTACAGGGATTGGATTACAGGATCGTTGAGTACCGTGATTGTCATAACCTAACTTTATCTAGGCAACTCAATTTATAGTTTTTGTTAATATAATATAATAAACTAAGTTAATTAAACTAATATACTATAATACTAATATGACGTTTAAAGGAGTATATTGTCTAGGGATTAATTTCGTTTAGTTAAACGTGTTCGTTTCAATTTACTTTACATTAACGACATTCAAATCTATCCGACAATTTAGGTATCGAAAACTCACTCACTACCTCTCCTGAGTGTAAAGTGAATGAATATGCATTTTTGCGTTAACGCCGAAGTCTCCCTCCAGAGTCTATACGACACTTGGTCAAATGAGTCTTGCCCCAACCTCACGGATTGTACATTTTCTAATACTCTCCTGGGTCATTAGATTGTCGCGTTGTGTTTAAACTCTAGTCCGAATTCGGAGTTACCTCTCCCGAGTATCAAACCCCGTATTCTCAATATATTTTAACAAGCATATAAAAGTGAAAGAATGGTAAACACAATCGAATAGGCAAGAACAACCGATAACTAAACAAAGATTAAACAAATGACATTTTCATACACGAATCGCTCTCTAAACAATATATGTTTAGTTTCTCATGGCCACAACCACATATACAACAATATATAAGCTAAATATATACAAAACTATCAACCAAAACAAAGAAATAAAGAGAGAAACAAGGAGACTAGTCGTTATCCAAAGAACTGGCGCTAAAACCGCTCCAAAAATGTTTCCACGTCTTGGCTTTGTGATCTTCTCTTGGTTGATAGGCCTTAGAGCTCTTAAGACACTTCTTAAAAACGTCTTATGTGTGTTGGGAAAAGAGAAAAGAAATATAAGATCAAAAATATCAAGAAAATATCCCAAAATATCTAAAACATCTGGTGTCGGATAGCTGCAGCGGTGGAAATCACTGCTGCACCTGTGGAAAGTCAGTAAGTTTTCTGCTGGATGACAGCTGCAACAGTGGTCAAGCAAAAACATTCTGCTTGATTGACCGCTGTAGCGGTGGTTTCACTGCTACAGCGGTAGAGCTGTAGTCCTGAATTTGCCTTTTTGCTTGTTTTTTCACCGTTCTTCCACCAACGTTTCGCTGAATTGCTCGTTTATAGACCGTTTTCATCCATTTTTATCCCAAACACCTGATTTACATACAAACAAATAAAAACGTATTAAAACACTATAATAATACTCAAAAACTACCAAAACTGGTTTGGGAATAAATAGATAAAGGGAAAATCGGTGAAAAGTCCATTTTTTTAAGTCTAATTAGTGAAACGTCATTTTGTGTTATTAGGTTTTGATTTAGTCCTTTAAGTTAGATTTCACTTATGTTTTAGTCCCGTATTGCAGGAATTGTAGGAAAATTAAAGGGATTGTAGGAAGCCTTTTAGTGAGTACATTCGATTTTTATAGTGAATTCTGTTACATGTAACTAATGTTAGTTATAATTTTATAATTGTTACTTTTCACATATATTTGATTATTTTTAGTTACATGTACTTATATAATATTAGTTACATATTACAATTATGTATATATGTATAATATTTTGTGACGTAACTGAAAAAATATCAAATTTTTTAATTACATATCAGAGACATGTAACTAAAAAATTACATATTATTGAAACAAGTAACTGAAAAATATCAAACTTTTTAGTTACATATCAGAGACATGTAATTAAAAAGTTACATATTATTGGAACATGTAACTAGAAAAAAAAAATAGTTACCTGTAACTAATATAGTAATATTACACACAAAGTAGTTATATGTAATTGGAGCGTGACTATCGTGTGAGCGAGGCTTTCGCCTTTTTAAAACAAATGGGACTAAATCAAAAGTTTTTACCGCATGCGGGACTTTTGACCAATTAGAACTTAAATGGAGGACCTCCCACCGATTGTCCCATAGATAAATTCCACCTATCAAGAACTGTTAAATGCGATTCTTTTGGATAAGATTGAAATATTACGCACAAACATACACTAAATATTATGTTAGTTCTACTAGTAGTAAGATACAACAAACTACCAATCATACCTCCATACATTTTCTCATTGACCTTTTTGCCTGTATCATCTTTTTTTATTTTTGTAACTGTTGCCATGGGGGTTTTGTATTCTTTAGCACCATTCAAGCCATATTTTTTCAGTAACTCCTTGGTGTACTTGGTTTGATTAATAAAAATCCATTCTTTGGTTTTCTTAATTTGCAACCAAGAAAAAAAGTTAATTCTCCCATCATGCTCATTTCAAACTCAACTTGCATAAACTCTTGATAAAAATCCCCATTAGTAAATCCAAATATAATATCATCCAGATATATTTGTACTAATAGGATATCAAATTCATTTTTCGTAACAAACAACGCAATATCTCTACGATCCCTTCGAAAACCATTCTCAATTAAATATCGGCTAAGTCTTTCACACGAAGCTCGAGGAACTTGTTTGAGTTCATACAAAGCCTTCCGAAATTTAAACGCGTGATCGGATAATTTATCATTTTTAAACCCCGGTAGTTGTTCGACATAAACTTCCTCAATTAGAAAGCCATTCAAGAATGCACTTTTAACATCCATTGATATAATTTAAAATCTCAAGAACACACAAATAGAAGTAACATTCTAATAGCTTATAATCTAGCCACAGGTGCGTAAGTCTCATCATAATCAATTATTTCTTCTTGATTATAACCCTATGCTACTAAACTTGCTTTGTTTCTAATTACCATATATGTTTCATCTTTTTATTACGATAAAATCATTTTGTGTCAATAACAAGATGAAAGTCAGGTCTAGAAACTAGAGACCAAACTTTTTTTTTCGCTCAAATTGAACTATCTCTTCTTGAATCGTAGAGATCCAAG
Source organism: Eucommia ulmoides (assembly GCA_016647705.1). NCBI lineage: Eukaryota > Viridiplantae > Streptophyta > Magnoliopsida > Garryales > Eucommiaceae > Eucommia > Eucommia ulmoides. Next base: position 40,585,252 of record CM028337.1, on the reverse strand, counting down.
ACTCATCAGATTTTACATTCTTAGGTATAATTTGAGATAAGAAAGCAAGATTAATTATATCCCTAAGAGAAGATCTTGTACTTACACCTTTTTTGAAATTATTAATAATTTCTTTTACTGAATGTCCCGAAATTGTCTTTATGGCTCGTAGTAAAGTCGTCTCGTCACTTTTTGGGGCCTCATTCTTTGGATTTGGTGTCTCTGTCTCAACTCCTTGGTTGTTTTGCTTAATTATTGTACTTGTATTATCATCCAAATCCTTTCTTGATACATGTGGATCAGATTCCTTAAATACAACATGCATAGATTCTTTCACAACTAAAGTAAGTTCATTATAAATTCTATAAGCTTTACTATCAAAAGCGTACCTGAAAAAAATACCATAATCAGATTTGGCATCAAACTTACCCAAATTATCCTTATCATTTAAAATAAAGTACATCCAAAAACTTTAAAATATGATGTATTTGGTATTTTTGCATTCCAAATTTCATAAGGGATTTCATTAAAATCTCTTTGGATAGAGACTCTATTAATAGCATGACACTAAATACTTACCACTTTGGCCTAAAAATATTTAGGAAGGCAATTCCCATTTAGCAGTATTTTGGCCATTTCCTGAAGCGTCCTATTCTTTCTCTCCACAACACCATTTTGTTGTGGTGTTCTTGGTGCAAAAATGTTATGAGCATAACTGATAGGTGTAATTTGTCTATTTATTCTCAAGTCGAATTTGGTAATTTTCGAGTATTTTTATAGCTATTTTATATGTTTTAATATGTTTTTATTCTTTTTATTATAATTTAGGTATTTAGGGTAAAAAGGGACTAAAACGGTCTTTAAACGATCATATCGGAGAGAGAACGGTAGAAGAACGGTAGAAAAAGAGCAAAAAGGCAAACTTCCAGTATTTGCAACCCACCACTGTAGCGGTCAAAGTACAGAGAGTTACCTAAACTCTCTGCATTTCTACCACTGCAGCTGTCATCCCACCGCTATAGCGATGAAGCTGCCGACATGCCCACCGCTGTAGCGGTCACTCTGCAGATATTTTAGATAATTTTAGGATATTTTGATTCCAAGGCTATTCGACCAATAGAAGATCACCACACGAAGAAGGATGAAGCGTTCTCGGAGTGGTTTTAGCAGCGAATCTTTGGATAACGGTTAGTCTCCTTATTTCTCTATTTCTCTCTTAGATTAGTTGTTTATTTTAATATGTTTAGCTCGTTTTTAGTTGTATATAAGGCTATAACCATGTGTAGCTAAACATATATTGTCTAGGGCTTGACGTAATTCACAAAAACGTTGTTTATATAAAATCTATGTTTCGTTAATGGTTGTTCGTGTTTATCCGATTGTATTTACCGTTATTCCATATTTATATGTTTATTATGATATACTGAGAATACGGGGTTTCACACTCGGTGAAAGGTAACCCTAGATTTGGATTAGGGCTTAAACACAACGTAACGATCTAATAATCTAAGAAGGAGTTAGAAAGTGTGCAATCCATGAAGTTGTGGTAAGACTCATGTGACCAAGTGTCATATAGACGCTCGAGGGAGACTTTGGCATTGACACAAAATCACATATTCATTCACTTTACACTCGGGAGAGGTAGTGAATGAGATTTTGATACCGAGATTGTCAGATAGGATGAACGTCGTTAATGTAAACTAGATTGAAACGAACACATTTAAGTAAACGAAATTAATCCCTAGGAAATAATTTTTCATAAACATCATACCACTATATTAGTATAATTAGATTAATTAACTTAGTATTAATATATTTTATTATAAAAACTACATTTTTATCACTTAGATAAAGTTAGGTTATGTTAATTACAGTACTCAACGATAATCTCAACCAATCCATGTGGATACGACAATCCTTACTCTTTCCATTATATTAAAACTTGACCCGTACACTTGCGGTGAAAGTAGCGACGTATTAACGCGCTACCAATAACCATGTTCAACACAATAACTTATAATTTCATCATTCTTAAATTATCTACCTCTATCACTTCGAATGTTAATAATGCATGATTGTTTCTCATTTTGCGCACGTTTACAAAATTTAGAAAAATAGAAGCAACCTCACTTTTCTTAGACAAGGAAAAAAATCATGTCAGTCTAAAATAATCATCAATAATCATGAATGCATAAAATTTACCTCCTAAACTAGCAATGGCGTTCGAACTAAGCAAATCAAGATACAACAATTCAAGACATTTCAATAGGATGTCAGCAATTTCTTCTTACACGATGACCTAGATTACTTACCTAGTTGACATGCAGTACATACCTTATCCTTAACATACTTTGATATATGCAAACCACGTAGAAGACTCTTCTTAGACAAATTTAAAATTAACACCATGCTAGCATGCCCAAGACGTCTATACCATAACCAATTATTCTTAGATAATACATTCAAACATGATAACTTTTGAGCTGAGAAATCATCAAATGAACATGTTGGACCAATCAGCTACCCAAGAGAGGGGGTAAATTGGGTAGTTATAAAAATTTAAACTAATAAATCTTTGAATACTTAATTATCAAATAATTATTTTTTTCTAAATCAATAATTATCTTCGTTACGCAACGAATAAGCGTTTATATTCTAAGTGCACACCCAAATAAAATTTGGTAAAAATAATAACAAAGCAGCATACTAAGATATATCCTGGTTCAGCAAGTTAGACTTGCCTAATCTAGTCCTTCGAGCTCCAAAGAGATTTGCAACCACTAAACCTTTTGATCTCTTTATCAGGTAGGAACCAAACTCTTACAACGATTCTTTTCCCAGGCCCATAATTAATCAACCTTTACAATTTCTTTTTTTCTAAGGTAAGGAAGAACCTTATCTTTTTACCAGGCTGAAAATTAACCTAATTCTATTACAAGAAGAATCACAACCTCACAACTCTCATAAGTATCCTTTACAATTTACTTAAAATTAACTCAATTTTAGGAAGAATCAAAAGCTAGTTCTTTTCAAGAAAAAGAATAACCTAACCTTTTTATACCTTAGGACAAAAATTAAATCTCAATCTTTTTCATCAAAAAAGATTCAAACCTAGCTACCCTGACTAGACACCGATCCAACCGTTTCTAATCCACTCAAACTCACAAATATAAGAAATAATGAGTTTCTTCCCGCAATGAGCTTCTACCACCTCAATACAGTTATACTTGATTAATGTTCCAAAATTTACTACGTGATAGATTCAATATGAGGGAAATTAATATCTAATTAATAAAAAAGTGTGGGTAGTATAAATTAAAGCACGTAATTAGATAAACACACAAAATCGTTTTAAAAATATTTTTATCCTCTTAAATTTGAAAACGACTTTCTAATGATCTTTAAATCCAAGCAAGAAATAATAATATGAAATTTAAATTAAGAACAATACTTTAGAAATATCTTATTGGGAAAACACCGAATAATGAAAATAAAATCGCAAGATAACTCAAGTCGGTGACCCCAAATCAATCATCGCTTTAGATCAAGAACTTTAGCACAAAATTTCTTTCAAAAAATCTCAGTGGAATGATAACTCTTAGAAAAGCGTAAGAACTTATTGTTGTTCTTGATATATTTAATCCAATTTTCGCAGGTTTATATACATAGATAGATATCAAGCCCTCCAACGGCTAATTTTAAAAAGATATACCTCTAAAAGGCACATTTAGACCCCATATAATATAATCATTCAATTCTGGTGTAATTCACTTAAAAATAACTTTCAAAACTCTCAAATAAGTCCATAAAAATATTTCTCAAAAATAAATTGCAAACATAAGAAGTATTTAGTTGCTAAAATTGAGAAATCTTTAATTAAGTGGGCTAAATAAATAGTGATATCAAAATACATGTACCATATCTTCAGTATGTTCAAATCCCCCAAAATTCTACTTTGAAATCATAAAAACGTCTAGTTTTTTTACCAAAATCCCAAATTCCTCGAAATCTCAACCGAAGCAGTTAGTTGACCAAACCCTAGCCTGTCGGTTGATCGATTGATTCAACGTGTAAACCAGGCCAAAACTAAACTGCCAGTCAGTTGATCAATCTTCTTTTGGTCGATTGACCAATTAGTTTAGAGAGTTTTCCCTGCCAAGTTCCAGCATAGTTGGTTGACCGATTAAGTCCCAATTTGTTAACCGATTGGTTCATAGACTTCTATTTTTAAACCCTTAAGCCCATCGATTGACCGATCGTTGCAGGATCTATATAATTTGCTCTAAAAACCTCACTATTTCAAATAGTTGATCGATCTCTTCTGATCAGTTGACCGATTAATGCTGGGTGGTCATTTCCTACACCAACTTTGCTCCAAAACCCACTGCTTGATTCAATTAACTGATTTTTTTTTTTAGTTGACCGAATTGACCCTAAATTTCAACTTTTAATCATGATTTTCACTTAGGTCAATTTTTATTTTCAATATCACATAAGAAGCATATATTTAATCAATAATTAGGATCATAAATTCTATCAGTTTAACACACAAAAGATAACTCATTTAATAGTGTTGTGTGTAATCCTAATTCGGGTTGCTTTAAGTATAAGAATATTGAGTTGTTTTCACCTAATTTCTTCAGGGTCTTCAAGACTCTTCATTTTTTCACTGTGTCCATCTTTGCACCCTTGACATTTTCTTCATGATATCTTCAATACAATCAATAAATTGAACTTTTTTCCTGAAACACTCAACAAATACATTAGTTCCACAAAAACATCAACCTTTAATTGTTCATTAAAACCTAGGGATCAACAGAACATGTATAAGCATTTTCAACATGTGTTGCAATAAGTAATATGCTAATATTATTCCCATTCTTAATAATGCACCTACTGTGATCAAATATCATATTATAACCCTTATTACATAATTGACTAATATGAAACAAATTATATTTAAGACCATCTACTAATAGCATATCTTCAATAGTGGTAGATTTATTATTGATATTACCTATACCGATAATTTTACCCTTTGCGTTATCTCCAAAAGTCACATGACCTCCGTCTTTAGGTGTCAAATGCCTGAATTTAGATTTGTCACTCATCATGTACCGTGAACAACCACTATCCAAGATCCATTTTTTCTTGCCTATCAATGCTTTCAGAGTAACCTCATCTCCAATAACCATTAAAGCAAGCATGGACAAATCATCACTACTCGATTTTTCTGAGCAACTTGATTCCAAGTAATCCCAAGTGGCTTTCATAGATTTCTTCTTACTCGTCTTCACATTTTTCTTATTTTTCTTTTCTTTCTCATTCTTTGGTTCAGGACAATCAAATTGAAAATGACCAATTTTATGACAATTGTAGCATTCAACATTATTTATGTTGAAGTTTTTCTTTCCATGAAATATTCATCGGGTCATCTTTCTAAATGTTTTGGTGAGAAGCGCTACATCATTTTCTTGCTCATTGTCAAGACTTACGTCATCACTACCATCGTCTTTCTCATTCTTTTGATCTTTTAGTGCCAAAGATTTCTTTTTACTACTTCATGATTCATCCCCATATCTTCGAATAGTTGTCTCATAGGTAATTAAATTGCCAATAAGTTCATCGATAATGTATACTGTGAGATCCTTAACTTCCTCGATAGCGGTTACCTTTGGCTCCCAAACTTTAGTCAACAACCTTAGAATTTTTCGTACTTTGTCCTCAATGGAATAAGGTATTCTGAGTTAACCATGGTTATTGCAGATATTACTGAATCTTGAATACATTTTTGAAATCATTTCTACATCACCCATTCTGAATAGCTCAAACTGTCGAACCAAGGCATTGATTTTGGATTGTTTTACCTAATTTGTTCTCTCATGTGTGATTTGAAATGTATCCCACATTTCTTTCACCGATCCACAACCTGAAACTCTGTTATATTCATTTGCATGTAAATAACAAAACAAAATGTTAATAGCTTTAAAATTAATTGACAATTTCTGTTTGTCCAAAAGAGTCAGTTATTCCTTCTACTTAATCACTCCATTCTCTTGAGGAGTGAATTAACCATCTTCAATGGTCAGCCACACATTATAGTTATTGTCTTGAAGAAATGTGATCATTCTATCATTCCAAAATGAATAATTATCTCCTGCGAAACAAAGAGGGACGATGCATAGATTGTCCCTCACCTAGAGTGTTTATGTGGTGCACTATGTGATCTTTTCAAGTTAGGATGCTAAGTCAAATGAGTTAAACTAGCTCTGGTGACAATTGTTGGCCCAAAAATCTACCCAAGAGGGGGTAAATTAGGTAGATAAAAATTTAAACAATTAACACTTAAACACAAATTCTCAATTGTCCTAAATTGATTATTATCTTGATTAGTCGCGAAAATGTGTTTAATCCAGATGCACACACAAACAATCGAAAACAGATAAACAATGTGGCACACAAGAATATATTCTGGTTCAACAAAATACTCTTTCCTACGTCTAGTCCCCCGAGCTACACGGATTGGCAATCCACTAAACCTCTGATTCCTTTCATAGGTAGGAACCAAATCCTTACAACCTCGATTCTTTTCACAGAATCAGAATCAACATTTATACTTGATTCTTTGACAGGCTAAAAATAAACCTACTACTATTATACTATCCTTTTCGCAGGTTTAGGACAAACCTTTACAATCACAATTTAATTCTATTACAGGAAAAATTAAAACCTAATATTTTCAAGGGAAAATAATAACTTAATTTTTTTGGAAGATAAAGATAAAATCCTAATATTTTTCACAGGAAAAATATTGAAACTCTAGCTGCCTTGACTAGACACCGACCCAAATGGGTCTAATCCGCTCAAACTTGCAAATACAAAAAATGACAAGTTTCTTTCCACAAGGAGTTTCTACCACCTCCATACAGATATACTCAATTAATGGCTCGAATAAAAAACTATATGATTGATACAATATAAGGCAAAATAAATCTAATTATCTAAATAATGGGTAGCACACAAATAGCACGTAATTAGATAAAAAATAATATTTAAAAATATTTTCAAGAATTAAGTTCAAAAACGATTTTTTTATAATACCTTAACCAAGTAATGAATTAATAATCATATAAGAAATCAGCAAAAAAAGCTTGGAAGGACCTTACCGGGATTCACCAAAAGAAAGAACAATTTCGAAATAAGAAACGCAAACCAGTGAAGCAAACAATGAGCGTTTTAGATGAAGAAATTGAATATAATATCACTTATAAATCTCAGCAATAATATCTCTCTTAGAAAGTACAAATCTAATTGTTCTTGATATGTTTATTTCAAATCCTGCCGATCTTTATAAATAAATCTAAAAGTGGATCTCCAATGGTTAGTTTTCAAATGTCATTATTAAAAATGATATCCCAAAACCCCATAGATTAAATATATTCAAAATAGATCTTTTTCATTTAAAAATATTCTTGGAAAATCTCATTTTGGTCCTTAAAACATTTTAAAATCGAAATCCATTGTAATATAAAGAATTAAATCACTTTATTTAAAAGAATATTAAAATAAATAGACCAAATAATTAAGGATCACATATCTCACAGTAGTTAACGAAAATAATTCAAATCCTCTTAATAAAATCCCTAGGAATCATCAAAATCAAATTAGATTGAACAAAACACATCAGTTAACATTTCTGATTGACCAAGTCGATCGACCGGCTGACCAACTAGTCACAACGATCACTTTTTGGACCGTTGTGCTGGTCCGAACGGTTGACTGATTAGATCAAAGGGTCCATCCCCTATTCTATTTCAGTTATTGTTCTCATCGATAGACCGACCCATCTTTCCAGTTGGCCAAATGGATTAGTAGGTCACCCATTCCACTTCCAAAACTCACTATTTTGGTTAGTTGACCGACCCCTTTCACCGGTTGACCAAATTAACCCGAAAACTTATCATTTTAAGCATTAAAATCAATTTTTCAATTAGGTCCTTAACCAAAACCATTTCACTTATTTAGCACATTGATAAACACACTTTAAACTCCTAAATTAAGCACAACATACATCAGATTAATTTATTTTAAGGGTATATGCTATTAACCTCCCTTATCATTTTGCACTATACCATATACTTCCTCTGTCATTTTACAAATACCAGAGATCTCCCCTATTTTTTTCTCAAACACCATTACCTCCCTTTGGACAAAATTGTCCTTAGGTTTTTTAAAAAATTCATTAGCACCCATATATTTTTAAAATTATATTTTTTATCCTTACTTTTTATATAATTATATTTGCCTCTCACCACCACCCAACTCCTACCGCCGTCACCCACCACCACCTCCCACCGCCATCCAACGGCACCATCCTTTACTTTTTACACTAACATTTCCATTAAAAAATAATATTTTTTTTAACTCTTTTTTTTAACAAAATGAAAAAAATAAAATAAAAAATAATAAAAACAAGAAGAGAAGAAGAACGCTACTTTTACCCTTAAATTTTGAATTGGTCTTAAATTGCACTTTAATGGGTGCAAAGTGTAACTAAAAAATAGAGATGATGTTAATGAATTTATTTTTTAAATAAAAGAATAAAATATATATTTTTGTAAGGGCATTTATATCTTTTTACATTAAAATATTGGTGGCAGCGAGTGGCGGTAGAAGGCGGCGGAGGGTGTCGGTGGGTGGTGGTGGCGGTGGGAGAAGGTGGGCGGCGGCGGTGGGAGGTGGGTGGTGGTGGCGAAGGTAGGAGGTGGTGGTGGCTGTGGGTGTGGTGGTAGGAGGTGGTGATAAATATATATAAATTAAAGAGTTATTTATGTATTTTAATTTTTTATTATTTAATTATTTTTTAAATAGTGAAGGGTAAAATTGGTATTATAATAAAAAAAATTATTATTTTTTAATCAATAAAGGAGATAAGTGATGTTTGAGAAAAAATAGGGGAGATATCTGGTATTTGTAAAATGATAAGGGAGGTATCTAGTATAGTACAAAATGACATGGAAAGTCAATTGCATTACCCTTTTATTTTAAAGTGTCGTGTGTGATCCTAATTTGGGTTGTATTAAGAGTATATAAGTGAAGAGTTATTTTCACTTAATTGTCTTCAAAACTCTTTACGTCTTCATCATTTTTATTTTGCATCCGTTATATTTTCCTTGACGATTCAACTTCAACAATTCATTTTCTTAATTTTATGAAACTATAAATCTGAAGCCATTTAGTAAAAACATTACTCCCATAAAAACATCAATACTTAATTGTCCATCAAAACATTGGATTCAACAAATACTGTTAGATGTGAGATATTTGTGTCACTTCTAAGAGAATCAACCTCATGTAGTTGTTACCGTTCATGTTCAAACACTCTTGGAAGAGCCTTCTCAAATCATACATTGGGAACTATCAACTTTGAGATTGAATCGTCGGAATAGGTATATTTAAAGTGTTTTTTAATATTACATGCTTGTGTGTTTGTTTTATGTTAATATGGTTAATTCCACCCATAGGGATTGAATTTAAATTTTTTATATTCCGCTGCATAGGTCTAGAAAATTTTATTATCCAGTCATTTCATTGGCTCTTTATCAATCTGTGTTATTTGGATCGCAAATTGAATTAGGCCTCTATTATGTACATATAGTCGTTATTGGTGATATTAGTTGCCCAACTACTTGTTTGGGCATTCACAAGGGAAACCATGTTGTTTTTATTTTATTTACCGCACTACTCAAGAAGGGGTCTTGATCGTGGAATATCATTGACAAATAAGAATCCGTGTTATCAAATAATTTCTTACGACGATACGATATTTTCTCTCTCATATAACTCATCCTATGGCCTATGGAGCCCGAGCCTAGAGTGAACACTATGTGTTGTCTTAGGTGGTGGAGTCATCTTGAGAGTTCGCTCCTAAATGGCTTGGGATTTTTTGCTCTCATCGTAGCTACTCTAGTTTGTGCCTCAACTTCCTACGTTTCTTTCTTATCTCCTCCTCTCGTCATCGTTGTCGTCGGGCTCTTCTTCTTTCCTCCGTAATAGACTATAGCCCGTTGTAAGGCAATATGTAACCTTATAGTAATGGCGATGGCAGTGGCAACTATGTATGCCTGGTCAACTCCTGCATGCTTTGCAAGTTTATTTAGGAGATGTCTCACATTTCCCTAACCATTTCAAGCAATAGTGCATGAGTTTCACTAGATAGACAAACACGTGGATCTGCGGTATAAATTTGTTGCTTTTCTCTTTCTTAGTCGCTCTAGTCATGATTTTGGATCGAATGGTGACCATGTATTTCTTTCAAGAGTGAGAAACCATTTCTCATTTTCATAGAGAAGGTCAATATGATAATGCCCGAATCTAGATTGTCAAATATGGCAGGCCTTGATCTCGAACTATGGTTCTTGTGAAAATGCACATGCATATAGGTTTATTGGCATTGCACTTCCAGTTTGAGAATTAGTAGAGTTTAGGTAGGCTGAAAGTAATTTAATGGAGTTTTATTTAGTAAACTTATGTGTATTTTAGTCTAATAGTGCCCCATGTATTTATAAGCATAAGAAGACATGATAACAAGTCTTCCCCATGAATTAAGTAATCCTCCCGAGAATCATGGGATTGAAGGGTTTACACCCTTTGAACGAGTTATTTGATCTCATTTCCTTATTTGCTGGATTGGGAATTGGTTTGAACAATGTGTCAATGCCCGAGTTGGAAATGTTTTTAGGTATTCTCGAGACCGAGCTACCTCATGGGAATCCAGGCTGTATTTTCAGGTTACATGGTTATGGTCAGAGTTCAAGCACTTATTGTTGCTTATGACCTTGTTTCTTGTGCCTATAACTTGTCAAGACTTCCCAAAATATCCCTCTTTAACTTCTTTATGTTTTTATAAAAATTAAAATAAATTTTATTTTATTAAAAATTATGATTTTTTTTAGGGCTCCAAAAACTCAAAAAACACATTTATAAGGACCACTAAAATTAAACTTATATCATAAGTAAAAACTAATTATCCTTCCAAAATTACCACTCCTTTTTATACCCAAATTCTACTTATTTTTTAAAATTCCACTGAAATTTTATTTTTTAGTAAAATTCCATTTATAATTTAATTTTTTCTTAAAAATATACAATTTCTTCTAAAACATCATAAATACCCTTATTTACCTTCCACTTAATTTTATTTTATTGTTTATAATATCCACTGAAAAAATTTAAAATGTCAAAAAGTAACATTGAATGACGTTCCACTTATAATAAAAATACATAAAAAAAAAAAAAAAAAATTATTTTTCGGAACTTTCCACTTAATATTAATTTTTTAAAACATACCATTGAAAATTTTAAAATTTCAAAATACCTAAGTAATAATTCTATTGAATACATTTTTGTTAATAATTCCACTTAACATTGGTTTTTCAATAAAAATTCCAATGAAAATTATTTTATAATGAATACCAAAAATTTAAAAATAATAAAATTACTTAATTGAAAATTCATTTATAGGCAAATTAATTACCAAAAAATAAATAAATCAACAAACGTCATTCCACTATTTTTTTATAATTCAACTTAAAATCAAACAATTCTACTAAAATCAAACAATTCAAATAAAAATCAAACAATTCCACTGAAATCAAATAATTCAAATACTTACAATTGAATTTACTGAATATTAACAATTCCACTCAATTTTATAACATACCAATAAAAAAAAAATAAGCAAAATTTCTACATTTTCTATGAAGTTGAAATTTCTATAAAAAAATAAACTCAATCAAATGTTTTAGAATAAAGTTTATATATATCAATAAGAAGGATCTAGCCCTCAATGGAGATGATGGTGACAATTATCTCGCAAGGCTCATAACATTGAGGTCAAGGTGAACAACGACATGTTCTCTGATGGATGATGGCGGCAAAGGAATGGAAAGAAGTGGACTAACAACCACGAAGCAAACATGCAAGAGTGGCAATAGCATTGAGTGGGGTGGCAGTGACAGCAAGGAGTTGTTTGCTTTGGTTGGTTTTTGAAAAGTTGTTCGCTTTTAAAAATTGACTTATGGAAAAAGAAAAATCCAAAAAACAAATGCTACCTAAACTAATATTTTGATGTTCAGTTGGATATTGTAGCCAATAGTTTAATTAAAACGTCACATCTAGATTTGAAATTTCTCACACCTACACAAATAGATTACAACCCCAAATTACTCAACAAAAGGAACATTGTTTTATTTTACCAACATTCCCATGCCAAAACCAAAGCCAAGCCACAAACATTGACATAAAAACCTTATATAACCACCACCACCACCACCACCCCCATCCCTACACCTGCCCTAAACCTTACATAAAAAACAAGGCCACCAACCCTAAACCTATCCCTAGCCCAAACCAGAACCCTGGAACCCCATTTCTACAGGACCTGGACAGTTCTACCCTCACATCATCCACCACCGGCCCACACAGAGAGCTCATGTCATCGCTCCTAGTATTGTAATACACGCTGTAGAATGCAACACGCGTTCTCTCTGCCTTGGCAGTGAAGTTAAGATTCACCGGCTGGAAGGTAGAATTAGAGTTGGGGGCATAATGGAAATTTTGCGCCTGGTCGCCGGCGAATGCCATGACAGCCAGAGGTCGTGTGCACATGTCATCGGCATGACCTAGAGAGAAGGAGAGTCGGTAGGGCTTGTTTGGCTTGGTCTGAACCATCTGGGAGATGATACCCTCTTTTCCAGATAGCAGTTCCACCGCCCGTTTGCCCTCTGGAACACGGAAGTGGTAGGAGTCTATGTATCGGACTGCCCGATTTGATTCGACTATCCAACCGGGCAAAGACGATGTTTCATCGTCGAGGTTGGTGGGGAGTAGGACGCCTAGTGAAGCGTTTCTGAACATCCATGGACCTTCCTCAAAATCACCATTTAGGACAGCATTGTCTGAAAGCACATATGGTAAGAAATTGTCATTTGAAGAATCAAATAATGTTAACTTGTATGGGACTTTTAAGTAATACATGGAAGTTGTAGAACTTGGACTGTATGGTAAAAAAAACAAAAATTAAGTTTGTAGACTGTTCGCTAAAAACTATAAAAATAAGTTGTTAAGAATTAAAAATTAAATTATTTTATAAATAAATAAAAAATTATATAACAATAAACCTCTTCATGAACGTGTTTTGTGAATGTTACCACTAACTTAATACCTTTTAGATCGAGTCTACGTGATCCAAATTAAATGCTTACTCACATGGTACTTTGTACATTGTATAATCTTTTTTAATAATTCCGATAATCCGATGTGGGATCTCACATAACCAATTTTATATTTGAAGCTTTAATTTACAATTTCACGTGTAACTTGATTTAAGAGATGCAATTGATAGTGTATGGTGGAAATTGAAACTGTAGGGGCCAAAAGTGGAGTTTAGCCGAAATTAAATAAGGAGAGCGCAGTTACCTTTAGGCTTATCAGGCACGAAGAGCTTCTTAACGGCAATATCATCGATGATGGGCCCACAGGTGGGATCATCCTCCATGCCGGGATTCTTAAAAACAACGCGCACGTCATCGTCCTGCGCCTGAAAGGCCCACGCGTAAGAATCCCAGCCCTGCACGCTGTACAACGTCTGCAGATCGATGGTCTGTGACGCTGGCGGGACGGACACGTTCAGTGACTCTAGCTGGGCGCACGTGCGCGCCGCGCTGAACGTGACGGAGTAGACCGAACCCTTCTCGACCTTGACGTCCTGGCTCACGTCGGCGTCGTTGCCGAGCCGAGCCGCGTGTGTACCCTGCGGTACAATGAGGATCATCCCACCCTGTCTTTGCCCGGACGCGACAAGCTCAACGTTGCCGTTTGATCTCCACCCGGGGATCGTTGTGGTCCCGTCGACGGCCCCTTCGTTGGCCGAGAAGCCGCCGGACGGCGGGGTCTCGAAATCGCCGTTGAGTAGAAGACCTGCGAGATCAGAGATCAGCATTAACAAAACTAAATTACATTCTGCACCCTCGAGTATCATATCAAGTTTCACTTTGATACTCACAAATTACAAAATGATACTACGAATTTAAATTTAAGGTGCAAACTACAATTTGGCCATAATTTGGGGGTAAGAAGTATAATTTTATCCATCCAGAACTTTACCGCGTACATGGAAAGACGATGTCGTGTAAAAGTCCAAGTGGGTCCCTTTCGGCCTCCTTTTGCCGCGTTCGATTCTATTACAAGAGCCGAGGACACCACCTCCAAGAAAAGTAGAAAAGACTCTTTTGCCCCCACCACTCTCTTTTGTGCTTTATTTACGCTTAAAAAAATTTATGGAAATTCGATGTGCAAATGTCAAATGCACTTCCCTTGGATTCTCCAAAAGCTTGAGGTAGTGTTTGGCACGTTAAAATTGAAGATTGAAATTGAATTTTGAAATAAATTAATTTTAATCGAGAGGATAAAAAAATGAAAATATAATATTTTTAGAAAAAAAAAATTACTTCTTCTCATATTGTGCAGTGAAAAAAATAATTCACTTTAATATAATTTTTTATTTTATCATAATATATTATAAAAATAAATTACAGATCCTTTTCTTAAAAAATTCTCCTTTGTTTATTTTTATTTCTCTCTGACATTAGTGTGGAAAATTTTTTGCTTTGAAAATTATGTATTTTCTTTAATGTTTTTTTTTTTCCTCCCATTTTCTCTGCATGTCAAATAAATTTTTTTATTTTTTTTATTTTTTTTATTTTCTTATTCATTCTTGTTTCAACCCAAAAACAAGCACCCTTAATGAGGAGCTCTGGTCATGTAAAACCTATGATCAAATATGGGTAAGAAAAACATGCTTTGAAGGGACATGACAATAATACGACAAAAGGATCACTACATCTTCATGTCTACCAAATTGGTTTGAATTCCAATTAATGCTTTTTTTTTAGTACCCCACCATGAGGAACCAAACAATGAACATAATTGAGAACCAAGCAACCACTCATAATGGCTCCAAATATTTTAAAAAACAACAAAAAAAATCACCTAGAGGTAGACACATTTGATTGAAATGTGTGCCCATTGCTCGGTATTATTGCTTTCAATAATATAATTTCGGTATTCAAATTATAGGGTTACAAATTAATTCCCACCCTTAAATACAAATTCTAATTTGTAAGAATAATTTGAATATAAAAGAATAATAAAAAATGTGTAAACCCAATTTCCATGAAAAATTTGAATACAAGAAAAAAGAGAAAAACTTTCATAACCTTGACTTTGATAACCTATTTGAAAATTTCAACTTAAAATCGTATGATACTAAGTGTAATAGTTCATTTATTTGATATAGTGACGTGAATGTTGTGATCTAATGAGCAAAATTAGACTAGCTCTACAAATTGCCATTAAAAATTTGCCTATAACATGGTGATGTCAATATTTTATTCTTAATTTGACACCAAGAGAGAAAAAAAAAAAATCATGATTTCAAATTATTCCATTTTACAAAGTACTTAAGAGCATAATTTTTTTTTTAAAATATTTTTTTAATGAGTGCTTGAATTAATTTGAGGAGAATGGATAGTTATGATAAGATAACAAAATATTTTTAAAAAAAAAGAAAATTCCCCTTAAAATATTCAGATCCCTACTTTCAAATCGGGCGAGTTAAATTATGTTTTATATTTACATATATCTAATTTATTAGTCATTTTTTTTTATTATTTTTTTCTTTATAAATTTGAAAATTTATATAGTAGCCTTTTAAGAAGGGGAATCTTTTATAATATAAATGAACAATCAATGAGTCTTGGCCTACAACTTTGAATGCTTAGAAGACCTTAATCATACCACATTTCAATAATGTTCCTTAATTTTTAAGAACATTTTTTTTTTGGGATGAGGAAAAAAAAATTTCTTCACAATATTTGTGAAAACCGAAAGCAAAATCTAACCAAATAGATTTAAACTCTTTTTAGAAAGCTAAGGGTAGGTTTGTTTTGGTGGAAAAAAAATGATGAATAAGAAAAAAAAAACCTTGTTTGGTACAGAGTGATGGAAGAAAAAAACAGAATTTTCGAAGCAATTTTGTTTTTACACGGAGAAAAAATAAAAAAAAAATGAGGAAGAATTATTTCGAGCCAGTTGATAATAAAATGCTTAAGGGTAAATTATCTTTTATTTCATTTACTTTATTTAATTATCCCGTCCATTTCTATAATTAACCTAGAAAAAGGAGATTTCCTCATGTGTCTCATTTTGTTCAAAAATAAAACGGAGATGGACGAAGTAAAATGACAATTAGATAAAATAAAGAAGGTAAAAGACAATTTACCCGATCTTTAATTTCCGTATTTTTTTTTATAATATACAAAAGATAAAATAATTAATCGCATTAAATAGAATTATTTTTCCTTTCGACATCCTAAAAGTTATATAGAGCAAACCAAACATGCCCTAAATAATCCCATTTTTTTCAAAAAGGAATTGACAGAGAAACCAAATGCTTCATGATTCATCCAAAAGGAACAGTCAGACAAGTAATAAATTAACTTAAAACATCGTGTAAAATGATAAACCCACAAGAATGTTCTATAAATCAACAATAAACTCACAGAAAACACACTAACATCAAAATCAAGAACAAATTCAAGCAGAAAACAACTAATATGATCAGATCTCAAATATAAAAGAGACCCACAAAAGAAAAATTGATTTTGGGCAGACTAATGTACCAGCAATGGTGAATAAGCTTTACAGAGAAAGAGAGAGAACACATACCATCTTCTTCTGCAAGAACAGCAGCCAAATGTGCCGCCAGAAACACATAAACTAAGACCCATTTGATTCTTCTTGAGCTCCAACGCATCGCCATGGCCATCCCTCTCTCTCTCTCTCTAGAAACGAAGTGGACTGAGCTGAGAGAGTGAGTGAGAAGGAGAAGCGAGCAAAAATATCCCTTTTATTAAAGATTCTCCAGCTCTTGTTCTTGACTTTGCCTTTGCTTTTCCACCGTATAATTGAGCTCTTTACTTTAATCAATCTCAATGATCAAATACTACTATTTTTTTTTGTGTGTGGTTTTAAAAATTTAAAGTATTGTTCAATTCAACCCTAAACTTTTAATTTAACCCAACTCAGTCCATCAACTTTTACCTTGTTTGAAATGAATTCCTTATTCCATTTTTACCCTTACAAATTCCTCATTACTCCACTTTACCCCTAAAGCACCCCAATAACAATTCCTCTATTTTATCTCCCTCCCACTTTCCGTTTAATGACTAGCCTGACTAAATGGTTCATTCTACATTCGACCACTATAAGGTAGTCTTAGGTCTCTTGCAACTCTAAAAGATAATTCATGAAGTAAGACTTTCCCTTGAACTTATAACCTAATTATTAACATCTTTCATATCTAATTTAGGATAAAACCAACAATCTTTTTCCTCACACATCGGGTATTTGGTCGACTATCCCTTAACGAGTCTCTCATTTTATAACTATTGGTAGGGGTGGTCATGGGCCAAGCTGGGCCAGGCTTTAGTTAGGATGTTACAAAAATATACAAGGCCCTGACCCGACCCGGCCTTAAGATCGAGCCTTGTTTTCATTCCCAAGCCAGGCCCTATCAACGTAATTAGGGCCCTAACCCGGCCCTCGGGGCGAATCTATAATTTTTATTTTTATTTTTAAATTAAACAAAGCAACATAATATGTTTACTCAAATTCAACAAGCTAATGCATAATTTTTTAGAGTAAAAATTTAACACATTATATACTCAAATTTCAGCAATCACAGCAGAGAGAGAGAGAGAGAGTACCGATTGATTACTTAGGGTTTTGATTTCATGAAATTGGACTTGAAATTTGAAAGGAATTTCGTCAGATTTAGAAAAATGTTACCTCCTTGTTGACATCGAGATGATACTTGAGAGCGAGTTTCCGATAAGCACTCTTGATGTCGTCGGGACTTGCCGATGGAGAAACGCCCAACACTTCATACGGAGAGAGAGCAATGATAGTGAATTAGTGAGCGACGAGATCAGTTGTGAAAGCGGCAGTGTGAAGCGAAATGGGTTGGGGATGTGACGGCTCGAAGAAGCCGTCGTTTGTGTGAGAGCGAGGTAGAGAGAAAGTGAGAACGGGTGAGGGTGAAATGAGAGAAAATGAGACATCCTTGAGCTGTGCAAAGAAGACAGGAGGTATAATATTTTTATCTTAATATTATATAGATTATATAATTATAGTTATTATTTAATTATGAATTAGGTGATCAATTCATGCCCATGCCAGCCTGTTTCTACTCAGGCAATGCACTCTCAAATCATAATATTATTAAAAAAAGACTTGGCCTGGCCTGATCGGCCCTAAAAAAAATTGGGCAGGCCCTAGCCCCGCCCTAAAATTGATCGTGCTTGCTTTTTCAAGCCCAAGCCCTACTCACAGGCTCAAAACACAGGCCCAAACCCTAAAAAAAAGGTGGGCAGACTAGACGAACTCCCGAGCCCATGACCACCTCTAGCTATTGGATCATAATTGTTGTAAGTTGGGTTGTGATACTAGTGTAGGATGGTCTTACGTCTCTCTTAATTCTAAAAGATAACTTAGGAGGTGAGAGACTTTTTTTCACCAATTTTTTTCACTTTCAATGTGGGATAAACCCAACAACCACTTAAACCATGATTTGAAGGAATTCAATGCAAAAAGAGATTGGGATTGAAATAAAGGGTAAAATTGGTAGAAAGATTGATTGGAAACTGCAATTTAAGATTTTCAAAACTGATTTGACAGAAGTACAAAACTTTATGGGATAGTTGTGTATTTTCAGGTAACCTTTGCTGACGGAAAGGCTTTTCTTGATTTTGAAGAAGAGAAGAAAAAGGTCTTAACACTGTTCCCACTTTTGTCCATATTCCGCGATTTGAGAAAAGGGATGGGTCCACCGCCGTATTTTTGACAGTGATGCAAAAAGCACTCGTGATTTTAATAAGAGATTTTTTTCTTCTAGTAGTACAAAATAGTATAAATTATTAAAAAAAATTAAATTAGTGTAATTAAATTTTTAATCCCACTTTAGTGATAGTCTAATAGAGGACAATTTAGTAAATTCTGTGTTATTGTTATAATTTGAATTTCAAATCCATGTAGTTGTTGTAATTGTTACCTTATTCTTAAAGCAACTGCAAAGACTTCGATATATCGTGAATCACTTCTTTTTTGGTTTTCCTGAAAGAAAAAGAATTGCAAAGGATGAACTACATTTTGGCACATATTGTCATACGAGCAAAAAGTCGAATATTGAATTAGTGAGTGGATGAGTTAATTATAGGTAATTAGTTAATTTTGGTTAAAATATTGTTGGATTGATGTTGGGTTTGTTTAATTAGGGTTGGATATAATTTGTTTCGTTAGATTTATATTAATTTTG
Organism: Eucommia ulmoides; assembly: GCA_016647705.1. Taxonomy (NCBI): domain Eukaryota; kingdom Viridiplantae; phylum Streptophyta; class Magnoliopsida; order Garryales; family Eucommiaceae; genus Eucommia; species Eucommia ulmoides. Next base: position 40,565,838 of record CM028337.1, on the reverse strand, counting down.
ATTTAATTAAATTTAATTAGATTTAATAGGTTTTTCTTATTTGTGTTTAATTAGGTTCGGTGGAATTTAATTTATTTATTTTATCTTATTTGGGTTGGGTTGGGTTAGATTAATTATTTAATTTTATTTTATTTTGATTGGATTGGATTAATTTTATTTGAGTGGAATTTGTTTCATTTTATTTAGAATAATTTTAACTTTAACACACACACACACACAAAAAAAAAAAAAAAGACATCTCTTGAAGTGGCTTTTAATTTATTGAGTCATAAGAATTTTGGTATTCCATTGGACAATTGACATACCAAAATATAGCAATTACTTTGGAGTTGCTCTTAAGAAAGAGTTAGGATAGGGTTATTTCCAACAACTCTATTATTAGGCCAACTCATCAAATCTTGTGTGTGTGTGTGTATTCTAATGATGTTTATTAAGAATGAATGTCATATTCTTCCTATCTCTTCAACTGATATGGTATTAGAGAAATCATAAAAGGTTTTCCTTTTTTTTTTTCCTTTTTTTTTTTTTTTTGTGAGTTCCTTTTATCTCCAGCCATCAAAATGACTACAAACAATACCAACTCCAAACCATCAATCTCCACTACCATTCATAACACCAATGAATCCCACAAAACACTTTTTTTTTTTTTAAAAGAAAAAGAAGAAATATATTGATAACAACGAGGAGGGATTAAAAACCTCCTAAATTACAAAGTTTGATCTTTCTAAAGCTAGAAAAACCAAAAGTATCAAATTTTAAACAATCTCTAACAAAATGAGATAAATCTGCAAATTCAGAAGAAGCAAGAGAATTTCCTGCACCAATATATTTAGACTGCCCATCAACAATACCATTGACTTCTTTAAAACATGTTGAATGAGAAAATCATCCTTCTCAAAAAGATGATCTCAACAATATAGGGGTAAACTCTCCAAGGAATTGCAGCCTTATGCAGAATCATGTTAACCAAAATCTTGCTATCAACTTCCAAAATAGTCGTCAACCAATTTTGCTCAAAACAGTATATAAGCCCTTGCCAAAGAGCATACACTTCAGCAAACAAATTTGTTTGGAAGCCTAAAGGAGTAGCAAAAGCATAACAAAGATGGCCATTGTAGTTTCTGATAATACCCCCAACACCAGAAGAGTCTGGATTGCCTAAAGAACTACTATCTGAATTTAGCTTCAAGTAACCAAAGGCAGGCTTGCCATTTGAGCATCACAAATTGAGAAGATGAAGGCTTTTTAACAGGCTTGGCATGAATGATAAACTTAATTCTTCTAATCACAGTAGGAAAAAAAAGAACAACTTGATCAAATTTTGCTTGACATGTGCATTTCCAAAGCTCCTAGCAAATCAAAACGGGGAGACCAACATTAAGATACTCATTCTGCCATTGATAGGTGTAATTTATCTATTTATTCTCAAGTCGATTTTGATAGTTTTAGAGTATTTTTATAGCGTTTTTATATGTTTTTATTTATTTTGTCTTGAATTAGGTATTTGGGGTGAAAATGGACTAAAATGGTTCTAAATGATCATATCGGAGCGAGCCTGGTGGGAAAACGAGCAAAGAGGCAATTTTTCAAAGTAGCAGACCCACCGTCGCAGCAGATAGGTCACTGCTGTGGTGGTAAAAGTACTGGAAGTGCAGAAATCTCACTGCTGCGGCAGTGAAAGTCCAGATAGTTTGCTGAATGAACCACCGCCGCAGCGATGACTCACCGCCGCGGCGGTCAAAATATAGAGAGTTTCTATTATTCCACCACTGCAGCGATCAATCACTGCCGCAATGGTGACCCTGCCGACATGCCCACCGCCGCGGCGGTGACTCTGCAAATATTTTAAGATATTTTAGAATTCTATAAATATCGTTCTTATTCTCCCCAAACAAGAGGTTGACGTTTTTCGGGAGTCTTGAGAGCTCCAAGGCCATTCAACCAATAAAAGATCACATTGCAAAGAAGGAGGAAGCGTTCTTGGAGTGGTTTTAGCGGCGGATCTTTGGATAACGGCTAAGTCTCCTTGTTTCTCTCTTCAATTCTTAGTTGGTTGGATGTTTTAATATGTTTAGCTCGTTTCTAATTGTATATAGGGCTATAGCCATATGTAGCTAAACATATATTGTCTAGAGATTGTTGTACTTCACGAAAACGTCGTTTATATAAAATCTATGTTTTGTTAATGGTTGTTCATGTTTATCCGATTGTGTTTACCGTTTTTCCTTATTTATTATGCTTGTTATGATATATTGAGAATACGAGATTTGACACTCGAGAGAGATAACTCCGAATTCGGATTAGGATTTAAACACAACGCGATGATCCAATAACTTGGGAGGGAGTTAGAGAGTGTGCAATCCATAACGTTGGGACAAGAATCATGTGACCTAGTGTCGTTAAGACGTTGAGATGGACTTCTTTATTAACGCGAAGTCACATATTCATTCACTTTACACTCGGGAGAGGTAGTGAATGAGATTTCAATACAGAGATTGTCAGATAGGATGAACGCCATTAATGTAAATTAGATTGAAACGAACACGTTTAAGTGAACGAAGTTAATCCCTAGGCAATAATTTCTCATAAACGTTATACCACTATATTAGTATTAGTATAATTAATTTAGTATTAATTAATTATAAACCATTTTTATCACCTAGATAAAGTTAGGTTATACAATTACGGTACTCAATGATAATCTCAACCAATTCCTGTCGATATGACAACCCTTACTCTTCTAAATCTATACTAAAACTTGACCCGTACATTTGTGGTGAAAGTAGCGATATATCTATGTGCTACCAAGTTTTTGGTGCCGTTGCCAGGGATTGTGATGCTTACACAATCAGTGTTTTAACTCAAGAACTCCTTAGCAATTGATCTCACAATTTGATCTCTCAAAATAATATCAGAATAATAACTCTTATAAAAGCTTATAAGCTAAATAGTTCTTAATATGGTGTCAATATTATATGAAATCCGCATGTCTATTTAAAACCACTTGAAACAAGCCCTATAATAACTAGTTTCCACAAAATATATCATTTAAAATCACTTATAGACCCTATATATTGATTCCTTTCATTTAATGTGTATTTTATTTAATTATAGCTTTCAAAATATTCAATATAGTCCCTCAAAGGAATTTTCAAACTCAAATCAATAAGATATGAAGTATTAAAAGGATCGATTTGAAAAATATTTTAATTCCATGTACCAAATCTATATAGATATTCAAATAAAAGTATTATATTTTAAAGATATCCATATCCCTAAAATCTCACAATCAAGTAACCAAATAACGGCTAATTTTTGAACAAATTCCAAAATTCCACAAAACCGAAAATAGACTTATCAGTCGACTGACCAAGACACATTTGTTGACTGCCCAATTCAGGATACTAGCCAAGCCAAAATTCCTTCGCCCATCGGTCGGCCGCCCATCCATCATCTGTCGACCGAACGATTCAGAGAGTTTCTCAAGTCGACCTATCTGTTGACCTAGAGATTCAAAGAGTTCATTCTTTAGCCACAGGTCGACCTACCTGTCGACCGAACGATTCAGGGACTTTGTCCAATTTTCATAAGTCAACTTATCTATCGACTGGACCATGTAGAGCTTCTTCCTTAATTTTATTTTAAATAATTTTCTCTGATGTTTTCGCCCTTTTAACCGATTTCTTTTCTTGATTAGCTCCAGTAACTTCTTAAATTTAATTTTAATCGATTTTTTTTTTCCCAATTATACATAGGAGCAAATAATTTCACTAATTAGGATCCTATAAAAAACACACATAATTATAAAATTATTTTTGTGTAGTGTGTGATTAAAAGTAAAAATAGATTAGAGTTTTTTCCCTTAGATTTTTCATAATCTTCAATTTCTTAGTATCCATCTCTGCATCTTTCACAATTTCTTCATGATGTTATCGTATCTGCATTATTTCTGTATCTTTTACAATTACTTAATGATATTATCTCGAACTCTTTAAATTGAAACACTCAATTAACACATTAGTTCCACAAAAAACATCAACATTTAATTGTTTAACAAAATTTTAGGATTAACAATTTTGACTCCCACTTTTGTTGTTTTTAGCCATAAAAATAGCAGCTGAATTGTCGCAGAAAATGCTTAATGGCCTAGAAATAAAATCCATGACTCTAAGCCCAGAAATGAAAGTTTTAAGCCATACACCATGTAAAGTGGCCTCAAAATAAGAAACAAACTCAACTTCCACACTAGAAGTAGCAGTTAAGGTCTGCTTGACACTCGTCCAAGAAACAGCTCCACCAGCCATCATGAACACCATGTAAAGTAGCCTCAAAATAAGAAATGAACTCGGCTTCCATACTAGAAGTAGCAGTTAAGGTCTGCTTGACACTCGTCCAAGAAACAGCCTCACCAGCCATCATGAAAATGTACTATAATGTTGATTTGCGAGAATCAACATAGCTGACAAAGTCTGAATCTGAGTAGCCAATCACATCTATATTGTCCGTCTATCTATACATAAACATGTAGTTTTTGGTTCCTTGAAGATACCTCATAACTTTTTTTGCAGCTCTCCGGTAGTCCATACCTGGATTACTCTGATATTGCCCTAATATCCCCACAACAAATGCAATGTCAGGTCTAGTACAAATCTGAGCATACATAAGGCTTCCGACAATAGAAGGATATGAGATATTTTCCATTGATTGCCTCCCAAAGTCGTTCTTTGGACATTGGTTTAGATTGAACCTATCACCCTTCACAATGGGAGCAACACTTTGTGAACAATCTTTCATCCTAAATCTATCCAAAACCTTATTGATATAAGTTTCTTGTGACAGACCTAAGATGCCTCGAGGTCTATCTCTATGGATCTTAATGCTGATGACATAAGATGCATCACCCATATCCTTCAGGTTAAAATTTTTGGAAAGAAATTGTTTCACCTCATGCAGCAAAACCTTATCATTGGTTGCAAGCAAAATATCATCCACATATAAAACAAGAAAACAAATCTTACTCCCACTAACCTTTTGGTATATACATTGATCCATGGGACTTTCAACAAATCTGAATGAAGAAATTACTCTATGGAATTTAAAATACCACTGATAGGAAGCTTGTTTTAGACCGTTTATAGATTTCTTAAGCTTACAAACCAATTGCTCACCACCACTAGATGAGAAACATTCAGGTTGTTTCATATAACACTACAACAAAAATGGACTATAGTGGCAATTATTTTAGCGGCAGTTAAAAAATAGCTGCTAATGATATGTTTTTAATGTCTATTTATGTAAATTTATTCTAATTTCCGCTAAATGTCATTATTTTAGTTCCAAATTTTAACGCCTAATTTTGATATCAATATCTTAATTAAGAAAAATAATTAAAATAAAAATAAAAATAAATATTCAATTAAGAAAATCCTTATATTGAACTTGGCAAAGACAAACACTAATTAAAAAAAAAAAGCCAAAAAAAAAAAAAATACTTAATAAAAGCAAAGACAAACCCTAATTATAAAAGAAAAAAAAGGGGAAAAATCGAAGAAGAACTCGTCAAAAGGGATGAACCTGTTCTCACAAAGCCCTCACGATTGATCGTTTACTTGTTTCTTGTGATCTTCTTCTTCGCAAATGAAATCAGGAACGACCTTCCTCCCGATCGTGTTCCTCAACCATCCTCAATCTACGGATGGTTGGAGCACAAATAGCCCTAGTTTGTTCCACAATCGTCTTCCTCAATTTCTTCAATCGGCACCACTTCTCTCTTAATTGCTACGATTGGAACTCTGTGCTCTCTCAATCTGCAGCGTCGACACTGTGTAACAACCACGCCAGCCGACGATCGGTGTGTTTCCTTTCCTCTCACATTGTATGCTTAAGTTTCAGATTTGCATTTGATTTTTTATTTATGTTCTCTTTTAATTTGCTTGCATTTAGATTTCCAATTATGCATTTAGGGTTCATGAAATTGATTTTGTATATGTTTGTATTTTTCTCCTTCTCTCTCTAATCTATGGAATTGAGACATTTGGCTTCCATATCATGTGAATGCAACTAAATCATTTGTGAATGTTTTGTGTTTGACGAAATGTTCATATGAATATACTCTTTCATATTTTTTTTTTCTTGATTTGCAATTATAATTCCTTTGAATGTTATGTGTTCGATGAAATGCTCATATGAATCAACTCTTTACATTTGTTTAATTTGCGCGATGGTAATAGAAACACTTAATAACCAGAAAATGGACGAAGGCAATGATGGAGGCAACTCTATATATGTCTTTTTTCCCTTAAGTTTCCTATGGTAACAAAAACAGAAATATGGTAACAGAAACACTAAACAAGCGATGCCTATTCTTACAATTGAGAGGGGGTGTAATTGGCTTGAACCCTTGGAAAAAAAATGGATGAAATGATTTTTATATTTGTTTGTTATGTTAAAAGTAGACATAGGAAGAACTGGTTTGGTTTCATTTCTTATTCCAATTCTGATGCTCCATTTCCTCGCTGCCAAACACTGCCATATTAATCTATTGGTGATGTATTGCCATTGGCACTTTAGGGTGTGTTTCGTTTCGCAATACTTGAAAAATAAGTTTTTCATTTTTTTTTTGGGGGGGGGGGGGGGGGGGGGGGGGGGGTGAGGTACTTATATATGTATATTACTTCTCATCATTTGCTTTTCCTCTTGAAGTCTATCCCACAAGGCAACTATTGTTGCAGTCATGGTTGTCCAGTTTATTCACAGTGCTGTTCTATGAACAGTTGTGTCTGTTCCCAGGTTTTTTTTTAGGAATATGCACATTATTTGCATTAACTTTTAGGAAATTTTTCAGGGACCAAGAAAGAAGATTCTCCTGGAATTGGAGTCTAAGGTCCGATATTTAGTATCAGACCTTCAAAAATTTGATCTTTAATAGTAAAGTCCGGCTACCCACAAATTGGCAAATAGTTTGTTTGTTTTTTTTTTTTTTTTTTTTTTTTTTCCGAGTTGTTTTGCTGAAAGTGGCTTTCCATTTGTGTAGTAGATTGATATAGCTTTCTAGGAAGTGTAAGCAGAACATTTCCTGACAAGCCATCCAATTCAATCTACTTATATTTTGAATGATCCAATTCAACCTTCCAAAAATCTTGTAAGTAATTTTTAGTTTGTCCTATAAGTTCCATTGATAAATTCTCGTTTAATTGGGTGATACAAAAAATTGTGTTGAAATTTTGATTGTTGCTATAAGCGTTGTGCTGAATTAGGTAGTAAAGAATTTTCCAGAAATGTTCTGTTCCCTTTTGAAATTGTTCCAAAAGTTTTGTTCTGTTTTGAAAAACAGAACAGAACAGGGTGTTTTGTTAAAACAAGTCTGTTTTGGTTCTCCGAAGAGTTCTGTTCTGTTATTGTTCTGTGAACAGAAATAGAATTTATGTTTCTGTTCTATTTTGTCTGTTTCTGTTTTGTGAACAGAAACAGAAACAGAACAGTTCTACTATGATTTTGTTCTATTTTCTATTATGTGAAACTGTTCTGTTATGTTTTGGGGTTTAATTATGTCATTTTGTGAAAATGAAAGTGATTTTTCATGTTCAAGGAAGAAAATTTTATAGAATACAAGGTAAAAAAAACAAGTATTGTGAACAATTGAGTTGTATTTTATTGATTAAACATTATTATTTTCACAATCTTTATGAATTTGTGATTTTAAGTTGTCAAAATTTTTGTTATAATCTCGAAATCAAAACATAACACACTTCAATATGTTATCGATATTTTATTTTATCTTGAATTGTATATGGAAAAGACGAAGAAAAAGAGACAAGTGCTTCGTAAGTGATATAAAATGATTGTATGATTTTGACAATCCATATTCAAAGTATGTTCCAGCAGCCCTGGGTGGTGGGCTCTAGTGTCCTGGGTAGTGGACTTATATATAATTTATATTGTTAATTTCGAAAATAATTGTCAAACATTACTTTGTTTGTTGTGGTTGTGTTGATTATTATCTTATTTGGTGTTGGTTATATTTGATAGTGTTATTTAGGTGATAGGTACTTTGAGAATGTTGAATAAACAGATGGAATTATGTCAAATTTTTTGTGTGAACGTCATTTTAATTTTTATGTTGTTTATGTTGTGTTTCTGATGTTTCTGTTTCCGTATATGTACAGGTGTTTTTTTTTTTTTTTTGGTTAATTGGGCGTTTGATGTTCGTTTCACTCTTCCAAGGAATTTTGGAGATTATTAATTTAAATGATTGATTTACGTTAAATTAGGAATTCAATTTAATAGTATTTCATTGATGTATTTATTTTTTAGTATTTTTTGAGGATACTAGATTTACATTTTCAATTATTTGTATATATTTTCATTTGAATTTTTGTTGGTGATTAATACTAAAGTTTATCTTATTTTAATGAGATTATCTTAAAAATATTTAACGGTTAAATCGTTAATTGTCACTAAATATAAAATTGCGCCATTTAAATTTACCGCTATACGAAATCTAGGTTAGCCACTAAATATCTTATATATTTAGTGGCTAAATTATTTTTTTTCATTAAATGTAAAAATAAATATTTAATATTTTTATTTATTTTGAGTGACAATTAAATTTGACGCTATACGAAATTTAAATAGCCACTAAATATTTTATATTAGCGGCTAAATCGTCATTTGTTGCTAAATATATAAACACATATTTAATATTTATTCATTTATTTATTTTTAGTGGCATTTAAATTTGCCGCAATATAAAATTTAAATAGTCGCTAAATCTTTTGTATTTAGCTGCTAAATTTTAACGGCAATTATAAATTAGTCACTATAACCTATAGCGACTACAGTATTAGCGGCAGTTGTATAAATTACCGCTAAAACTTTTAGTAGCTAAAAAATAAATTTTTAGCGGTTAATAGAATTGCCGCTAAAACCCGTTTTTGTTGTAGTGTAAACCTTCTCCTCTAGATCTCCATTAAGAAATACTATTTTTACATCTATTTGTTGCAACTCAAGGTCAAAATGAGCAACTAAAGCCAAAATGATACGGAGAGAATCTTTCTTAGATACAAGAAAAAAAGTCTATGTGTAATCAATTCTTTCTTTTTGAGTAAATCTTGTAGTAACGAGTTTTGCTTTGTATCTCTCAATGTTATCTAATAAGTCTTTCTTGGTCTTAAAAAACCATTTACAGACAATGGCCTTCGCCCCATTAGGCAACTCTGCAAGATTCCAAACTTCATTGCTCTTCATGGAATTCATCTCATCTTTCATAGCATCGTGCCACAAATCTGACTCTTTGCAACTCATGGTCTATGAAAAGGTTTTAGGATAATTTTTGGTCCAATATTATAGTCAGATTCTTGCCAATACACAACATAATTACTAGAAATTGCTGATCTCCTATCTCTAGTAGATCTTCTTAATGTTGTACCAACGTCTCCCTGAGGAACTTGTGGTTTAACTTGTTGTTCAAGAGCTTGTGAAAATTCCTGAATTGCTTGATCTATTAGAAGATTACCAGTAGCTTATGGAATCTCAATAATTGGTTGCTTAACACTAGTTTGAACTGAACAGGTGCCATAAACTATAACCAATCTATCACTTGATATGGAATGATGAGACTCTGTAAGATCATGCAGAAGAATTATGTTCCTAAATCGATCGCTCCTACTGATAATGTCATGCTCTAGAAACTTAGCGTTTCTTGATTCCACAATTCTAGTAGCGTGAGAAGGATTATAAAATTTATAACTTTTGGATCTTTCGGCATATCCAATGAAATAACCACTAATAGTCCTTAGGTCTAGTTTCTTATCTTGTGGGTTATATATCCTCACCTCAGACAGACATCCCCAAATACGCATATGTCTCAAACTTAGTTTCCAACCTTTCCATAATTCAAATGGTGTCTTTGGGATAGCCTTGGTTAGAACTCGGTTTAATATATACACTGCCGTCTTTAATGTTTCAGCCCACAAGGATTTAGGAAGATTGGAGTTGCTAAGCATACTTCGCACCATGTCCAGTAATGTTCGGTTTCTTCTTTTTACAACACCATTCTAGTCCGGAGAACCAGACATGGTGTATTGGGCAACGATCCCATGTTCTTGAAGAAACTTGTCAAAGGAACCTGGTGCTTATCCATCTTGATGTATTTATTAAAATATTCTCCACCTCTATTTGATCTCATAATATGGATTTGCTTTCCGCATTGGTTCTCAACTTCAGCCTTAAATATTTTTAAGGCATCCAATGCAACGTTTTTATTATGAAGCAAATAGATATACATATATCGTGAGTAATCAATGATAAAAAAAAAAAAAAAAGTATTTCTGACCATGTGCATCAATATATAGACAACATATATTAGTGTGGATGATCTCTAATATGTTCGAACTCTTATTAGCACATTTTTTGGACTTGTTAGTTTGCAGTCCACATAAGTCTCAAAATCATTATAATCTAGAGTACTAAGTACTCCATCATTTACTAATATCTTAATTCTTTCTATGGAGATATGTCCTAATATTTGGTGTCAAAATATGGAGGAGTCTTCATTAATATTAGACATTTTAGTGCCAATGCGAACATGTATTGAACTATAAGTAGCATCATTTTGCAAGAAAATGCAATAAAGACCATCAAACAAAATACAATTTCCAACACAATTAGATTTATATAATAAACTGAATGATGTGTCTTGAAAATTAAAGGAATATCCAAATGGTATAAGTCTTAAAATAGAAATCAAGTTTCGTGAGAAACTTGGTGCATAAAAGGTCATTCTAATTCTAAAACACACCCACTACATAAAGTTAAAACACAAGTTTCAGTCGCCTTCACATGTGAGCCTATCATATTGCCTGATAAGATGCTTTGCTCACTTTCCATTAGCTTCCTTAGGTTTTGCATATCCTGCAAAGAGTTTGCAATATGGATTGTAGATCTAGAGTCGATCGACCAGGTGTTAACATTAACATTAATCATATTAGATTCATAACAAAAAAATGTGATTGGTTTACCTTTCTTCTCAAGCCATTTTTGGAATTTGTCACATTCCATCTTCATGTGTCCCTTCTTTTTAAGGAAGAAACACTTTGCTTCTTTCTTGATATTAGCTTGATGTGGTATTTTACCTTTCCCATTCTGATTAACTTTATGATTGGCTTGAGCTTTGTCAATTTTGTCAGTTTAGCATTAACCATATTAGATTCATAACAAACAAATGTGATTGGTTTACCTTTCTTCTCAAGCCATTTTTGGAATTTGTCACATTCCATCTTCATGTGTCCCTTTTTTTTAAGGAAGAAACACTTTGCTTCTTTCTTGATATTAGCTTGATGTGGTATTTTACCTTTCCCATTCTGATTAACTTTATGATTGGCTTGAGCTTTGTTAGTTTTGTTCTTCTCGCAGGTGGTTGCCAACAATGCACTCTCAGCCTGTTCTATTACTAGCTTATCTTCTTTTTGAACACACATGGTCATTAAATCATTGATTGATCATTTGTCTTTATGTGTGTTGTATGAGATCTTGAAAGGCCCGTACGCCCGTACTGTTGTGGAAGGGTGTTCAGAATGTAGTGCACTAGGAATGATTCTGAAATATCAACCTCTAGCTTTTTAAGTTGAGCTGGAATGTCTCGCATTTGCATTATGTTCTCACGCACGTCTTTTACGCTTGTGAGTTTGAGAGATGAAAACTTCATTATTAGGGTGCTTGCCAGTACCTTTTTCGAAGTGATGAACTGTACGTCAATGAATTGCAGCAAGTCTCGAACATTCTTATGCTGGTCAACAGAACCACGTATTTCAGTAGTTATCTTGGTCTTGATAAATATCACGCTAAGCCGATTGGATCGCTCCCATCGCTCATATAGCGTGACCTCAGTTGGAGTGTTCGAATCGGTGGTTGCAGGTAGTTTGTCCTTCCTAATAGAATAATCTATATCTATACACCTTAGATAGAGGAGAGTTCTCTCCTTTCATATCTTATAGTTATCACACGCAAAAATGAATCTCATTACATAAAAATTGTCTGTGGGCAATTTTTTTTTTTTTTTTTTTTTTTTTTTTTTTTTTTTTTTAATTTAAGTAGATTCAAATGGTCGTAATGATAGAATTATCAAATTATGTACTTAATTTCATATTTTATGGGTACATTAGGAAAATAATTTGATTTTCTATCATGAATTTTTATTTTATGATAAAACTATCAAATTATGTACCAATTCATAATTCCTGTGGGTAATTATGAAAATAATATGATATTTTATCCTAATTAATTATATAAATATAATAAAAGTTCATGTGTGATAAAATTTATTATATTAAGTATAATTAATCACAATATTATGTCTAATTTCTTATATGATTCTTATTACAGCTTAATATATATTAATTAATTAAAGATGGTGTGACTAATCTATAATTAATTAATATAATATGAATCGTTAGACATAAAATTAAGTTTTATAAGAATAACCCTAATTTTATGTAATCTAACAATATCTAAAATTAAATAATATGTTATCATATGTAAATATAATTATCATAAATAAAACATAAATTGCATAATCAAACATAATATTATGTGCTTAATCTAATCTTATGCACAAAAATAAATTCATTCTAAAAGCATAAATTAATGACATAATACGAGTATATTTAATTTAAGTTGTATAAAAATTTAATTCATCTTTATATTGCATATATATTATTTTAGACATGCATAAATAACATCTGCAAAAGAAAAATAGACATAAAACAAATAGATGTCAAAAAATTAAATTTTTCAAAAATTTCCCAAAAGTTTGGTTTTGGTTTCCAAAAAAAAAAAAAAATCTTGTTGCAAAAGAATAAAAAAGTGTCATTTCATAACTAGTGGCATTTTTGCAAATAAGATAGCAGAAAATGACATTTCCAAATGTAAATTATTCTAAAAGCATGAAATAGAGGCACAAAAAGACAAAAAAACACAATTCTAGAGGCATGAAATGATACATCTCTTTCGTTTTTCAAAAATGTCAATTAACGAAATGAAATGTACAAAATGACAAAAAGGCATAATTAAAGAGACATGAAAGGAAATGTTATGATATTTTCAATCACACTTCTCTTTCCTTTTTCAAAATGGCAATTAACGATTATCAATATTTTTTTCTTTTTTTCAGTCATTTTTAATCTCCAAACAGGTCGACCCGACCCTATATGGACCCGTTTTACAGACCCACGAAACCAACAATAATACCCAGTCAGAAAAGAGCATTTTAACACCAAACACTCCATTTTTAATACCAAAAAGCTTAGAAAATCAATATCCAAAAGATTTCTAACAATATTATGTACTAAAAACAACTCAAAAACACACTTTGTTTATAAAAATAAAATTTTCATGGTCAACACAAGAGAATGGCAAAGGTAGAGATATGATGGGCTCTGAATAAACGATCCAAATGGAAGTTAAGCAATAAAAATTGGATCAACCAAAAAAAAAAAAAAAAAACCCCAAGATTGGCACATATCTTCATCTATTGCACTTTCTCTTTTGCTCTCAGTTTTCTCTACGGTTTTTGCACTTCTAGACTCTCAAAACACTCAGAAATAAATGGTGTATATGCTGCTAGTTGAGTGCTCAAGCCTACGGACGTAAACCCCTTATATAGCCAAAATCCCATCAAAGTTATGGCTTTTTAGTTACCATTTCATTGAATAAATGAATGAATAACGGTTAAAACATTCCAATGAAATTCAATGGACCGTATTTAAGATCCGCTTAAGAAAACGGATTAGTTATATTTTTCAATATCAAGAATACTCCTTCAGAGTGGCACCATAGATTAGGACACCCTGTTTTTCCAATTTTAAGACATATTGTTTCCAATTATCATTCAGGTCCATCATGTGGTACCATAGATTAGGACACCCTCTTTTTCCAATTTTAAGACATATTGTTTCCAATTATCATTCAGGTCCATCATCTTCTATGTCATCTGATTTTTCCTGTAATGCATTTCACTATAATAAAAGCCATAAATTGTCTTTCTCTAGTTCTACTCTTTTGTCCTCTCAACTACTAGAAATTATTTTCTCTAATGTATGGACTTCACCTATTGTTTCACATAATGACTTTAAATACTATGTTATCTTTATTGATCACTACACTAAATATATTTGGTTATACCTTCTCAAGTATAAATATGAAGTTAAATATGTATTCATAAGATTTAAAGCCATAGTGGAAAAATATTTTGATAAAACATCACACACTGTAATCTGATAATGGTGGAAAGTATGTAGCTTTTGCTAGCTTTCTTCAAACTCATGGTATATCTCATTGCACTACCCCACCTCACACACCTGAGCACAATGGCTTCTCTAAAAAACATCATCTTCAGATTATCAAAACAAGTCTCACCTTACTTTCGCATGCTTCTTTTCCTCTAATCTATTGGCCTCATGCTTTTTCCTTGGTAGTCGATCTCATCAATCGCGTGCCAACTCCCATATTTAATCTAATATCTCCCTACGAAAGAATTTTTGGCATTGCTCCAAATTATTTAAAATTGAGAGTCTTTGGTTGCCTTTGTTACTTGTGGCTCAAACCTTAAACCTCCCAAAAACTTGATTCCCATTCCAAACCTAATGTCTTAACTGGGTATTCCTTAACTCGAAGTGCATACTTATGTCTTGAACCTTCAAGTTCAAAAATTTATGTCTCGCAGCATGTTAAGTTCGTAAAGTAAAATTTTCCATTCACATCACTCTCTAACCAAACAACTCATCCACAACCAAGCACAATTACCACTTGGATTCCACCACCAATTGAAATTCCATATTTTATGTTGACATCACCACTAGGGGTGTGCATTAAACCCGCAGATCCGAACCCGCCCGTGTCAACCGCCCGACCCGCGCCCATTTTGATCGGGTAAGGAAGTAAACGGGTCGGATGTCGGGTGAAAACAATGTATTTTTCAATTGTTCGGGTCGGATGTCGAGTTTGCTCCACATCCAACCGTCCATACCTAAACTGACCGTGGACTGCCTGAAATTTGAATAATTCATGTTGCGAAATTGAGACGCTTCCACTAAACCCTATTCCATAATTTAATCTGACGTCCACTGTTGGCGCACACTGCCCTAGACACATGCACAGTGTCTCTTCTTCCATACTCCCCTCTCTCTTGGTCCCTCTCACCTAATCCAATCCAAGTCAATCACTATGCTCCAGCTCCAAGACTCTTTTTTATTGTATAAACATGCTCCTACTAATAGTAGGATTTTTAGTAGGGTTTGGCGGCCAACACACAAGCACTGAACATATTGCTTGAAGAATCAACAGGTAGCGAAGATGTAGGAGCACTACACACAAGCACTGAACATATCCGTGGAGTCTCCATTTGGTTTTAGAGAGAGAGAGAGAGGGTCTCCGATGGCGTACGCGTTTCCGGAAGAGGTGTTAGAGCATGTGTTGTCGTTTCTACAATGCTGCAAGGATCGAAACGCTGTTTCACTAGCAGGTATTAACAAAAACGTGAGGTGTGAGTACTGTGCAGGACCTACAGGTATGTGAAAGTTTTGTTCTAATTCCTTGTTTATCTTTGTTGAATATGTTCAAGTTTTGTTATAGCATGCTTTGTTTATGTTGAATCTATCTCGATTTTGTTTCTTCAACCGACCTCACTCGACTGTTCTCCGATCGGAATCCGACGATACCCGACGCCTTCGGATTATCCCTCCTTTTGGTTGGTAACGGATTTGAAATTTCAGACCCGACAGTTGCGGGTCGGGTGTCGGGTTAGGGCCAAATGGGCGGGTTTCGACCTGTGCACACCCCTAATCACCACTCATTACACCATCTCAAGTTGAAGTACCTCGACAGCCCCAGTGTGATGCTTCATCCACAGCTACTTCAGTTGATACTGTCTCTACTACATCGATCTCCACCTAATCCAACATTGAACCAACCCCCTCAAACTTACCGAAAGACCCATTCATCTTCATTCACTCATCCAACATTGAACCAACTCCATCCCATTCACACTATAACCACTAGAGCCAATAATAACATCCTTAAACCAATCAGAAAATTAAACCTCCATACCCAACTCTCTAAATCCAATGATCTTGACCCAACCTCAATGACCAAAGCTCTCAATGATCCTAAGTGGCATCGGGCCATGTATGAGAAATATGACGCTCTTGTTTTGAATGGAACTTGGCAGCTAGTACCTCCTGACTCTAGTCCCAATGTAGTTAGTTATAAGTAGATTTTTCAAACTAAACGGAACTCTGATGGTTCTATTGAAATGTTGGATTAGTTGCAAAAGGCTTTCATCAACGACCAGGAGTTGACTACCATGAAACCTTTAGTCCCATCATTAAACCAACTACTGTTTGTATTATTCTTAGTCTTGCTGTGAGTCGTGAATGGTCTCTCCAACAACTTGATGTAAGCAACGCTTTCTTACAAGGACATCTCTCAGAAAACATTTTTATAACCCAACTACTAGGATTTGCAGATCAGGATCATCCTTCCTATGTTTGTAAACTTCACAAGGCAATCTACAGACTAAAACAAGCTCTAAGAGCCTAGTATCATGAACTTCACAACTTTCTTACTCAATCTAGTTTTAAGAACTCCCAAGTCCATACCTCTCTTTTTGTGCTCAACATTAATGGACATATCATATATTTCTTAGTTTATGTTGATGACATAATTGTCACGGGAGATGGTGATGGTGTAGTCAATCGTTTTGTGGATATTCTCGCTCACCATTTTTCTCTTAGGGATGTTGGGTTGCTATCCTATTTCTTAGGTGGCAAAGTCATTCCAAACAAGCAAGGTCTGTTACTTTCTCAGAGACGTTACATCTTGGACATTCTAACTCGAATGCATATGACAGATGGCAAGTCGGTTCTCAGTCCAATGCCGACAAGTCCTCATTTCTTGTTGCACTTTGGTTCTCACTCGCCCGATCCCACTGACATAGGGCTGTTGTTGACAGTTTACAATATCTCTTAATTACAAGGCCTGATATTGCCTTTGCGATAAAGAAACTTTCCCAATATATGCATCAACCAACAACTGAACATTGGGTATTCTTCAAGCGTCTCTTACGCTATCTCCATGGAACCATAGATGACGGCCTGCAACTACACTGTGATTCACCGTTAAGCTTGTATGCCTTCTCCTTTTCTGATTGGGCAGGTGACAAGGATACTTTTTCCTCTACTAGTACACATGTGGTATACCTTGGTCGGAATCCTGTTTCTTGGAATTCTAAGAAGCAATGAACTGTTGCTTGCTCCTCAACTAAGGCTGAGCATCGATCTGTTACTAATACCACTACTAAACTTAATTGAATATGTTATTTTTTGATTGATCTTGGTATTACACTTCCCTCTTGTCCAGCAACATATTGTGGTAATGTTGGGGAAAATCAACTCTGTTCCAATACAGTGTTTCATTCATGTATGAAGCATGCATGTGGCAATTAATTTTGATTTTATCCGGGATCAAGTTAAAAGTGGTACTTTTCATGTGGCTCATGTCTCCTTTGAAGATCAACTTGCAGATACTCTCACCGAACTTCTCCCAAGGGCTCGGTTTTTGTCTCTAAAATCCAAGATTGGACTTTTCTCTGGATCTGTATCTCGAGGGGCATAATAGAGGACACTTTAGTAAATTCTATGTTATTGTTATAATTTGAATTTCAAATCTCTGTAGCTGTTGTAGTTGTTACTTTATTCTTAGGAAGGACTTAGGATATTGTTTCCAACAGCTCTATTGTTAGGCCAACTCGTCAAATCTTTTGTGTATATATTCGAAGCATGTTTAATAAGAATGGATGCCATATTCTTCCTATCTCTTCCTCTAATATAGTCTCTCTTTATATTAACTAATTAACCATGTTTGATTTTCAATTTACAAATTATATCATTCTACAAAATTTGTAACCAGCGAAATAAAAATAGAAAGTCTATTAAATCATGGAACAAACTTGCCTTTTTAATTTTTTTTTTTTACAGTAAGGTGTGTTCGAGCCAATTTACGCGCATCTCAACTAATGACCTCACCGAGTGATCTTAAAGGTGTATTCCCCCACATCAGTCTAGTGCATCTAGAATTAAATTCAAGATTTAATTCTAGAATGTTGTTCAAGAGATCAAACCTTGGTTAACAAGAAAATAGAGTACCTTCCCTTGCCAACTGGACTAACACCTCTTGTGTATGGAAAAAATGTGTCTAAACAAATTAATATTGTAAACGTTTCCAATGTCATTTTTTTTTTAAATAGCATTTTAATGTACAATTCACGTTTCTCATTTTGATATGCATCTTGTATATTTAATTTTTTTTTACAAATTTGTGAATATTCACACTACTGTCAATTTCAATGACTTTGTTGGCGAGTATGTTTTTTTTTAATATTTGAAAATGATGTTCTCTATTCGTTATTCTTTTCTATATTGAGATTTATTTCATTCCTTAGGTTTTATATAAACTATCACTTCAGTATGTGAATATGGAATAGTGTATTATTAGTTGGTCTTGCATATGCAAATGAATATCTCATTTAACTGTGAATACTAATATTTTTTCTGCTATTTTGAACACAATACAATGATTACAATGACTGTTGTGAGTTATTGTGAAGGTTCACAATGTCTAATGTAAATATTCACATTTATGATTTTTCTTAACGACAAATATCAAATTATTAATGTGAAACATCAAATATTATACTCCATTGAACGATCATAATTATGTTGTGAACATTCACATTTTCTGTTATAATTTGTTGCAGCGTTAAATTTTAAATGCATTATCACATTGGAATATTGTCAGGTTTTGGATATGTAAATGAATATCTCTTTTAATTGTGAACATTTACATTGTCGTGTACTATTATGAATCTTTACACTATTTTGAAACAATAACTTGAAATGTACCAAATTTTATCAATGTGCACATTCATATTGCTATTGTACTATTGTGAATATTCACACTATTCGAAAAAAATAACTTCTAAAATACCTAATTTAATAGTATTATCAGTGTGAACATTCACACTACTGTTGTGAAAAAATATGAACATTCACTATCCCCTTCAACACACACAAGAAAAAAAATTCCACAGAGCTTAAGAACAACACCAACCCTGACAAGTGGCGGGAGACCGAATGAACGCCGACCATGGACCCCAGATGTACTCCGAATCAAGGTTCATCGCTATGTAAACCATCTATTGGTCGCAAGCTGACACCGTTACTCCGAAGGCCCATTGCAAGACAACCTACCCCATTGCAGTATTCGGGCACTTCGAAAAACCCAGAGAATTCTTGAAACCTGATTTTTCCTCTATCGATCAAAAAGTATGAATTCCAACACAATATAATCAGAAGGCGATGATGGAACCCGCAACAAACCCTTTTTTTTAATAGCAACTTTGCAATATTTGAAAGGCCACAAGTTTATACCCTTACTATAGTTAATAATTGTTAAGTCATCGCATAAGTATTATATTGATAGTATGAAATGGATGCTACAATACATATAAAGAAGAGATTAAAGAATACAACATTTACACAAGTATTTATAGGGAAATAGGGTTAGGGTTTTGCCCTAATGGGCCTAAGTGGGCTAGGTCCATTATCACATTAACATCCCCCTTAAACTCAAGGTGTTAAATGAAAGGTAAACTTGAGTTTGGAAACCAGAGAGTGAAAGCATTCGGGTGGACGAGCCTTAGTGAAAATATTTGCTGTTTGATCGGCTGAACTGACAGATTGTAGACGAACCGTATTCTGGAGAATGTGACGATGGATGAAATGATAATCAGTTTTGATGTGTTTTGTACGCTCGTGGAATACATCATTGTGAGCGACCTGAATAGCACTCATGTTGTCATAGTGCAGGGTAGTGGCAACAGGATAAATGATGCCCATGTCAGCGAGTAGCCATTGAAGCTAGAGAAGTTCTTAAGTTGCATCAGTCATGACATGATATTCAGCTTCAGTACTGAAGCGAGCAACCACAATTTATTTTTTACTACGCTAGGAAATGAGAGAATTGCCCAAAAAGAAACAGTAACTAGTGGTTGAACGTTTGTCAGTGGGGTCTCTGGCCTAATCGGCATCAGAATAAGCTTGTAAGACGGGAGCAGACTAAGCTAAGAAATGAAGCCCATGAAATAAAGTACACTTGATATACCGAAGAATGAGAAGAACAACCGAGTAATGGGTGGTTCGAGAAGCGGACAAGAATTGACTAACCTGATAAATGACATAGGCAATGTCAAGGCGAGTGGAAGTAAAATATACGAGACTTCTAACCAGTTGGCGATATAGAATGGCATTCTGAATAGGTGAACCATCGAGTAGGGTAAGTCTGACGTTCGACTCGAGAGGAGTAGTGATAGTGGTTGAGTTAGTGATCCCAACCTTGAAAATGAGATCCAAAACATAATTGGTCTGAGAGAGAAAATATCCATCAGAACCAAATGAGACTTCTGATCGTATATTATGAGATAGATTTGGAGCTCTGGTTGAGACGGTAGAGCCCAAAATCCGGGACGGCACAGCTTGGTGGTACTGCTACCTGTGGGAAGTGCATCTGGGCGTGTTGGTTCTCCAGTGGCGATGATTTTGGGGGTGTTGAGTTCATCTCTGCAAGACAAAGATGGTGGTGTGGTGGTTGTTGATACCGGAGTGGTGATGAAGCCTTTAGCAGTGATGAAAACTACGAAAAATAAAAAAATAAATAATAAATAAAAGGCGGTGGCAAAAACTTTAGGGTTACGAAAAAAAAAAATGTTTAGAGAGAACAGGTCCATAAATGACTTACTCTTGATACCATATTGAGATAATTGAGAAATATTATATTGATAGTATGAAATGGATGCTAGAATACATACAACGAAGAGATTGAAGAATACAACATTTACACAAGTATTTCTAGAGAAATAGGGCTAGAGTTTTGTCCTAATAGGCCTAACTGGGTTAGGCAAATTATCACATTAACATATATTATCAAATCTCTTAGGAAGACGACCAAGCCATAACCCCCATTAAGAATCACGACTAACGGTTGCTCTTAGGCCAAACAAACAAAACTTTTTAGCTACTATTAAATAGTCTAACCAAATTCTCCCTTAAAACAAATATAAAGGTGTTTACTTGGGACCGATATCCTTGAGGGCATTAATATGCTTTTCTCCCATTACAGATGTCACAGTACTTACAACTAGGTGTTTTGACACCACGAATCCATCCTTGATCTGTGCAAAAAGAATGAAAATTAAACCTGAATAATGAAAAAGACGATTATATAAAAGAAAAGATCAAAGAATGTTGAATATTTGGAAACCAGAAAATTTACTAAAAAATAACTTACCTTAACTAACCTTTTCATACATGACTTTCGTAATTTCCTTAGTGGCAATGTAGTCTGATCCTCACATTTATTAGAATTTAACAATATTAATTGCCCACAAAGGGATAGTTTTAGAAGAACTCTTATTTTGATTTATTAACTATGAAAACTCTCAATATAGGTTTAAACAATAAAAATTTCTTCCTCTTTTATTTTATTTTATTTATTTATTTATTTTGTTAAACCCACCTTTAACCTCAAAATACAAATAGATCTACCCCTCCCCCCCCAAAAAAACAAAAAAGTTCCACAAAATATATTTTTATAAAAATAATTTAAGCGTTTAAGGAAACAAAAAACTAGTATAATGAGTAAAAATAATTTAAGCGTTTAAGGAAACAAAAAACTAGTATTAGTGAGATCTTAAAAAAAAATCTCTCTTTACCAGCTTCTACATCACCACCACAGGGCAACCACACAACCGATCCACAACAATAGTTGCACCATCGCCATCACAAATTTGGGTTTCTAGTCTCTGGTGGTTTATTAGTTTTTTGTTGTTGCTTTATTTAAATTTTAGTGTTGGTTATTTGAATTTTTACTACTGAAAATCCAAATCTGGATTTACATTCTTTTTTTTTTTTTTTTTTTTAAGTATTTATTGCTAGGGGGTGTTGGTGTTAATGTTTGATTTTTGTTGAATTTTTGTACAATCTTTACGGTTTTTTTTAATCTTATGTTTGTTTTTATTTTATTTTTTTTTTTTTTATTTTTTTTTTTTTTTTTTTTTTTTTTCTCTTCGTGTCGTCTTAATATTTAGGGAAAATTACCTATTAATCCCAAAAAAAGAAATTATTTACCACTTACTCCCATCGATTTTTCTTTGCACCGATTAGTCCCGTCAACACGTTTTTCTTGCACCAATTAGTCTCATCAACACCTTTCCTTGCACCAATTAGTCCCATTTTAAAAAATGGTGAGAATTGAGTTTACCGAAATGCCCTTCCATGAGTTTCACATTGAGAAAGAAGATCGTCAAATTGGTGTACCACCGCTGTCAGCCGTCTGCTGCCGCCGCCGGGCGCCGGGCGCTGCCGCCATCGCCGGTCACTGCCGCCGGTCGCCGCCGCCGCTGCCGCCGCCGGTCGCCGGTCGCCGCCGCCATAGATTACAGTTTTACCCCAAACTTTATCACTTTTTGTCACTTTTATATGTTTAAAAAAAAAATAAAAAAATCTTAATTTTAGGATAAAATCGTTACTAAACGTAATGTAAAATAAGAGAACAATTGATGTTATATTCAACATTTACAGGTATTCAATGTAATATCATATGTATTTTACTCTGCATACAAAAATAAGAGAATAATGAATGTTACATTCAACATCCACATGAGGGGGGTATTTTGGTTAGAAAAAAATAACATTAAAAAAAAAAAAAAAACAGTTGATGTTACATTCAACATCCACAGGAGGGGCATTTTGGTCAGAAAAAAATAACATTAAAAAAAAAAAAAAACACACAGTTGATGTTACATTCAACATCCACAGGTGTTGAATGTTACATTCAACATCCACATGAGGGGTATTTTGGTTAGAAAAAAATAACATTAAAAAAAAAAAAAAAAAACAGTTGATGTTACATTCAACATCCACATGAGGGGCATTCAACATCCACATTAGGGGCATTTTGGTCAGAAAAAAAATAACATTAAAAAAAAAAAAACACAGTTGATGTTATATTCAACATCCACATGAGGAGCATTTTGGT
This sequence comes from Eucommia ulmoides, assembly GCA_016647705.1. NCBI lineage: Eukaryota > Viridiplantae > Streptophyta > Magnoliopsida > Garryales > Eucommiaceae > Eucommia > Eucommia ulmoides. The sequence goes on along the minus strand of CM028337.1, from coordinate 40,542,693 downwards.
CAGAAAAAAATAACATTAAAAAAAAAAAAAAAAACCCACAGTTGATGTTACATTCAACACTCACAAGGGTTAAATGTTACATTCAACATCCACATGAGGGGCATTTTGGTCAGAAAAAAATAGCATTAAAAAAAATAAAAACAAAAAAACAATTGATGTTACATTCAACACCGAATGTTATATTCAACATCCACATAAAGGGTATTTTGGTCAGAAAAAAATAGTATAAAAAAAAAAACAAAACAAAAAAAAAAAAAATTAATAATTTTGATGTTACATTCAATATTCATGTGAAGGGTATTTTGGTCATAAAAAAACAAAAGGACTTATTGGTGCAAAAAAAAAGTGATGGGAGTATTTGGTAATTTCTTTTGTATTTTAGGACTAAATGGTGCATGCCCCTAATATTTATTGCAGTATTCGAATTGTTGTTATGGAGGCGTTGTTGTTGGTGTTTGATTTTTGGGATATTGGTGATTAGTCTTAAATAGCAGGTGTAGTCTATTATTTGTTCTATTTAAAACATAAGTTAGATTTAATTTCTTAAACTAGTTTTTGGTTTAGTATTAGTTGTGCATGTACTCACGCATTGCGTGTGGAGGGTAGAAAGAGTTTGATGAATAAATCCATATTATAGTGAATCTTAGATACATATCACTAAAATTGTTTACAAGTTAATAATTACAAATCACATGTAATTATATTAAATATATTTGTGTAATATTAATTATATGTACTTGTGTAATATTCGTTACATGTAATTACAAATTACATGTAACTTAACAAATATTTTACATACAAGTAAGATATAGTAATTTTGAGAGTGCAGGCGTGTGCATTGTGTTTTTTTTTTTTTTTTAATGTGTAAAACTAAAACACAAGTTGCAATTGGGTAGATATTTTTTTTTTTTTTTTTTTTTTTTTTTTTTTTTAAAGTTAAAGGTAAAATAAGGGTCCTACCACCTAAACACCCTTGATTTTTTTGCTCAATTTACGCGCAATTTTTTCTGGATTTTTTTTATCCTTATGTTGTTTTTCTCATTGCTCTTTAATATTAATTGTTCTAGTTGAATTATTGTTGTGGGTTTGTTATTACTGTTGGTGTTTGATTTTTGCTCCATTTTTTTAACAAATTTTCAGGATTTTTATTCTTTTGTTGTTGTAATTGAGTTCTTGTGGCTGCGTGACTGTTGGTGTTTGATTTTTGATTTTTTTTTCAGTACAATGTTTCGGATTTCCCTATCCTTATCTCTGTCTAGATTTCAAGATTTTTTTTTTTTTTTTTTTTTTTTTTTTTTAAAAAATTGATCTCATAAATTACCTTTTAAGCAAAATTATTGAATCTTTCTATTATTATTTCTTATTATTTAATCATTTATTAGTTAAAAAAACAAAAACAAATAGACAATAATACTCTTGTATAAATATAAAACCCTATTTTCTACTTTCTCGTAACAACTCTTACTCACCATTTTAATTTTCAACCGCCATGTGTTTTTGATATTAACCACTCCCTCTCATAACTACTCTCTCTCACCTTTATTTTTTGATATTAAGGGTGCATCTAAACACCGTGTGAAATTGATAAGCAGCACACCATGTGTTTGTTTCGATTTTGTGCTTTCTACTTTTTCATTGTTCGATTTTCTTGGTTGTTCGTCAGATCTTCGTTCTACTTTTGGATCTACAATCTCAAATCTCCGATCATCTTTTGCCCAATTGGAGCGTTCGTCCACTACCGGACTCATATCTGTATCTTTCAGATCTCAGATCTCCGAAATTTCGTTGCTATCTCTCTCTCTCTCTCTCTCTCTCTCTCTCTCTCTCTTTCCCTGTTCTGAAAAATTTTAAATTTGGAATTTTCTAGATATCGTGAATATTTATGTTTTGGTTAACATTTGTTTTGATTTGTTGGATGTTTGTTGATTTTAATGGAGTTTTTTGTTCATTTATTGATAATGTTCTGTGTTGATTTTGTTTTATTTCTTTGTGAATGTTCATATCAGTAATTTTGGTAAATGTTCATTGTCGTTTTAGTGAACATTCATATTGTTTCAGATTTGTTTTGATCTGTTTGGTTTTTGTTGATATGTGTGGAGTTTGTTGTATATTCATTTTGCAGTTGTTCTCTTGTCGATTCTGTTCAGCACAAATTGTGATTTGTTTTGTTCAAAAATGATTTTGTTTTGTTTTTGGTGAATATTCATGTGGGTTTGTTTGTTTTGTTTCCTTTTTTTTTTTTTTTGAATGTTTCGCAACAGATTAGATCTGTTTTGATTTTGTTGATTTTTGTGTTATTCAAGTGAATGTTGTTTCCATTTGTTGGCCCAGTGAACTACCCAAGAGGGAGGTGAATTGGGTAGTAATAAAAATTATCAAATAATTTATACTTGAAAATACAAATAATTAATTTTATTTTAAATTAATTACTATCTTTATAGCAGCGGATATGTGTTATAGACTAGGTGCACACCCAAACAACAGAATATAAATAATGTAAAGAAAGCAACACACCAAAATATATACTGGTTCACCAAACTACTCTTAACTAATCCAATCCCCTGAGCTCTAGGAGAGTTGTACCTACTAATCACTATGATTCCTTTAATCAGGTAGGAATCAAACCCTTACAAACGATTCTTTTTGCAGGCTCAGAATCAACCATATTTTTTTCCCAGACTAAAGATTAACCTAATTCTTTTATACTTAGGTTAAGAATTAAACCTCACAAAAAACACTCCAAGTATCCTTTTACCCAATAAGGATTGAACCGTTATAAATTCACTCAAAATAATTTTAGTCATGAAAATTACGCTTATCTCTTTTCACGGGAAAACAATAACTTAATCTTTCTTATACTCTAGACAAAGATCAAATCTCAATCTCTTTACCGGAAGAGATTGAAACCAGCTCCCTCTGATTAGATACTCCTAATAGTATTTAATCTGCACACAACTCACCAATTATAAAATTGATAACCTTTTTCTCACTCGGAGCTTCTACCACTCCAGATTAATTTGAACTCAATTAATATCCTGAAACTAGTGATAGAAATAAAGTGATATTTCAAAATCTAATTTTAATAAAAACGAGTAGCATACAATTTAGCACGTAATAAGATTTTCACAAGAAGTCGTTTCAAAATTTTTCAATCAATTTAAAGTTCAGAAAAACGATTTCAAAGATCAATATTCCAAGTAGTAAACAATAATATCAAACAACAATTAATAGCAAAGACTTGGAACGATCTTACCAAAAATCCACCGAATGAATAAAGAATGAATAGCAATGAAACTCCAAATCGATAACAGTAATAATCCACAACAAATTTTCTCGAGAACAATTCTCAAGAATAAGCTCACAATACACTTAGTATGAATTCAAAATAATCACTATCAGAAAGCTCAGGAACTGAATAGTTCTTGAAATTTGATTGATTGAGATTATTGGAATCTTAAAAACACAAGTTTATTATCTTAAGCATGAATTGACTAGGTTAATGTAATTGACACTTTAAATCAATTTTAATTTCTAATTTTTGTTAAATTAATATTTCTTTCAATTTCATATAGGAGTAAATATGTTTAACTAATCAGGATCTTATAAAAAACACACATAATCATAAAATCATTTTTGTGTAGTGTGTGATCCTAATCGGGATACATTAAGAGTAAAAATTAACTTGAGTTGTTTTCTCTTATATTCTTCAAAATCTTCGGTCTTTTAATGCTTGTCTCTTGAATCCTTAACCATCTTCAATCATTTCTTCATGATAAAATTATCATTGGAATTTTTACACTGAAACACTCAATAAACTTGTTAGTTCCACAAAAAATATTAACATTTAATTGTCCATTAAAATTTTAGGATCAACAATTTCTCCCTTTTTGATGATGACAATTAACTTTGATGTTTTCGTCAAAATAAAATATAACCACACTCCCCCTAAATCTGAGGATTTTTTTTTTAACTCGATAAAGTACAATCATGAAGAATAAGTTTTAAAATACATATAATATTCAACAAAACAATATAATCGATAATCAATAATTCATAAACTTCCCCTACATAGGTGCAATGTTTAGGCGAACAAACCTAAATATTAACTAAACTCTTTTAAAGCACAACTATTCTCCCCCTTAAGATATTCAACAAAATATCAATAAATATTTCCCCTTTGTCATCTCAAAAAGTGGGGAAAGGGAACTAAAAACATCACTCTAGGAATGTAGTCTCCCCATAAGACAATCAAAACATCTCAGTAATGTAGTATGATGATATTAATTTTCACAAGCATATTAACTCTTTAAAACCATATCAAAAGCATATAATCCCCTAGATAATATCAACTCTTTTGAAAAAATCATTTTTCAATATAAGCATGATATAATATTGCCCATCTTATAAACACTTCTTCCCATATATAATTATAAATAAGTCAATTCATGCTTAGGATAATAAACCTGAGGTAATCAAAATGCTTCAACAATATAACATATAATCATATAATTTCAGTTAAGTCCACATACCTTACTCATGATACTAAATAATGTCTTCATATTAGATAGAATCAAGTCATGTAATTTTTAATGCACTAGAATAGGAAGCATATCTTAATAATAACTTATGATCAATCAACATGGATCTAATGCATGCATAAACATGGATAAATGCATATTTCTCTTATAAAATTTTAACTCTCTTTTTAGAATAATAATCATTTACAGAGTAAGAGTTATTAGTTGTATGCCTATAAATATATCCACATGCAACAGATTGAAATGTCATATATATTTAAATGATCAAATATATGGTATCATAAATAGACTAATGCGATCTCATAAAGTGATACTAACCATGTAAGCTTAAATTCATATGGGATGCCGACTGGTAAGATCATGATTAATACTTATTTTATCAAGCATATTTTAGCAATAAATATTTCATCAATAAATTAGTATTAAGTAATAATGGAATTCCTCGTAGGCATATAATCAAGATATTCATATATATGTGAGTCAATTAGATGATATTTCTCATCACATAATCATACAAAAATAAAATTGTTTTACTACTGAATTGAATGAAGATTCAACCCTAATCAATTATCTTCCTTGAATCAACCTCGTTCTTATTCTTAATTAAACTTTGAATTTCGGTATGAATATTTATTTATCCTTGAGTAATATTATAACCTGAAATTCTTTGAAACATACTTGAAAGAAAATCATTAGTAGAAACCAAGTAAACCTTTATTTATCTGTTATTCTCAACATCATGCATGAGCACTAATCAATTCCAAGCAATTTTGATTGTATAAACCAATTTAAATCATTCTTTATTCATTTGAAAAACTTTAGTATAACACAATATTATGCATGAATCAAGATATCATTTCAAGATGCATAAAATATTAGATCAATTCATTAATTCATTTTCTAAATCACGTAACATGTTTTTAAAATTTAACATATGATTGCTACTTGATATAAGCACATAAAAACATGTTAATACCCCCTTAACTAAATGTGATTCTCATAATCACCCTACAATGTTTCTAAGATAACAAGTGAACACATCGTATAAAATAGGTCTTAGAAACCATCACTAACTTACCTATTTGGTAAGTTGGGTATCTCCCTCTTTAACAAATTTAATAAATTTAAACCGCGAGTGGTTAGGAGTACTTTTTATGTCTTTTGGGGCAACTTTACTCTTTACCTCATTCGTACCGATGATTTATTTGGGTGCACCATTTCTTGTAGTCTGTCTGTATCCTCTTAACTTTTGATTATTGCCATTTGATTTACTGATACGTTCATTTGCACATGTCACTTGTGGCTTCCTTGTGATATCCCATCTTAACTTTGGCAAATCTTTTCTGTTTGCACATTTCACTTGTGGCTTCTTTATAATTTCACATTTTGTCTTTAGTGCATCTTTTTACTTTGTATGCGTAGCTTGTGGATCCTTGATGACTTCTTATCTTGACTTTAATATAACATTTTTGTTCATTCCTTCGGGTCCACTCTTGTCATTATATAACTTTGCACAAGACATTTCAACAGTTCTCTTTGGTATCTATTTTATTTTGGATCCATCCTTGTTAGACATAAACTTAGGGTTCCTGAATAGACATGATACTTTAAAATGCGCAACTCTATTGCAATAATAACATCTCAAATTTGATCGATTATCATGGAAAGCATGAGATGTAACGCATAAATAATTTCTAACAATATCAACAAAACTGTCATTGGTTTGTGATAAAGGACGAGACAATCAAATATATCCACTTTACCTAAAAAAATCATTTTCAAAAGCTCTTGAAAAAGACTTGAGGTCAGATTTTGATTTTTCAAAATTTTTCTTAAGTAAATCGATTTTTGAATCAAGATTTGACCTTTGTTTAAAAATCATGTCAAGATTATTTTTTAAAACTTTGTTTTCCTTTCAACAAAATCCACTTTAGAAAAAAAATTATTAATTTAAAAAATAACGTCCAAAAACTCTTTTGTACTACAATAATCATCCAAATGTACTTTAAATTTTCGAACACTTTTTCCTCTATTTTTAAAAGAATCAATTTTTATTTTTAAATTCAAGCTCTCTTTAGAAAAAAGTAGTGTGAAGAAAAGTAATTTTTCCACGACAATATGAATATTTTCATTATCATCATCTCTATCACTACCATTAATACCACAATAATCATACATCACATTATCGTATACAAATCTATCGCCATCAAGAGAGGATACACCAAAAACATCATCCATGGAGTGTGCACGTGACTGGTTTAACTAGGATGTTAAGTCTATTCGACCTAAAACCAACTCTGATACTAATTGTTGGCCCTGTGAGTTACCTAAGAGGGGGGTAAATTGGGTAATTAAAAATATCAGAAAGAAAATACTTTAATAACTCAAATAATTAATTTTAATTTTAAATTAATTATTATCTTTATATCACAGTGAAAATATAAAATCAACTAGGTGTACACCAAAAAGAAAAAATAAATAAAATAAAGATTACAGCACACCAGAAATTTATACTGGTTCACCAAGTTACTCTAGGCTAATCCAGTCCTCCGGACCCCACGTAGAGTCGCACCCACTGATACTCAAGATTCCTTTAAAGGTAGGAACCAAACTCTCACAATGATTCTTTTACAGGTTCAGAATCAACCTTTACAAAATCATTTTCACAGGCTAAGGAAGAACAGCTACTTTTTATAGGCTCAAGAATAACCTAATTCTTTTTAACACAAAAGCAAAAGAATCAAAACCTCACCAACACTCCAAATATCCTTTTACATGGTAAAAATTGAACCATTACAAAATTCACACAAAATAATTCAATCCAAGAAGAATTACTATCTCAATCTCTTTACAGGAAGAGACTGAATCCGGCTACCCTCTGATTAATTACACGCAACAATATTTAATCCGTCACTCAACTTACTAATGAAAATTGACAAGTGATTTTTCTTACTCGGAACTTCTACCACTCCAGATAAATTAAAACTCAGTTAATATCCTAAAATTAGTAATAGAAATGTGAGATACTTAAAATCTGATTTTTAACAAAAAAATAGGTAGCACATAATTGAGCACGTAATCAGATTCAAGAAATTATTTATAAAATATTTTCTTTAATAAAAAATCAAAAACAATTTCTAAAGATCAAATTCCAAAAATAATCAAGTAACACATTATAGAAACTAATTGGAAAGATCTCACCCGGAATCCACCTAAAAAATAAATAGAGCGATGTTACTTCAGATTCGGTAGCAGTAATGATTAACAACCAATGATTCTCAAGATCGTCTCTTAGAAAAGCTCTCACAAAAACTCAGTATGATTTATCTTAGAAAGGCTCAATGTGATTTCTTGATCTCTTAATCACTCTTAATGATATGAAAAAAAAACCGCAGGTCTTTATATATATGATTAGAAACAGCTCTCTAACGGCTGGTTCCCATATATCATGACACTTAATTACTCTCTTAGACCCTTATATCATTATGACTTCATTTTGGTTCAATTCACTTAATTATAGCTTTTAAATCTCTCAATTAAACCCCCAAATATTTCTCAATCTCAATTAAATAGAATAGAAATAATTATATGTACCAAAGTGAGAAATATTCAAACTTAATGAACCAAATCAATAGGAATTAAATAATAGGTGTAGCATATCTTAAATGTCATAAAATCTCTAAAATCTCTCATAAATTCTAACAAAAAAATGGCTACTTTTAGATATAAATTCGGAATTCCACAATATCCTGAAATTGACACACCAGTTGACCAACCAAGATCAACAGTCGACTGCTCAATTTAGGATGTAGCCAAGCCAAAGATTATATGCCCATCTGTCGACTTAGAGATTTAGAGAGTTCCATTTATCTTTACCAGTGGACTTACCTGTCGACTTAGATATACAAAGAGTTCACCTATTTTGTTCGGTCAACTTACCAGTCGACTTAAGGATACTAGATCTATTTTCTAAACTCGTTTTTAATTCATTCTCATTGACGTTTTTTCCCCTTTAACCATTTTCTTTTCTTAAGTAGCTCCACTAAATTCTTAACTCCAATTTTAATCAATTACAAATATTTCTTTTTCAATTACACATAGGTGCAAATAATTTAGCTAATTAGGATCCTATAAAAAATACACATATTTATAAAAATTATTTAAAAATCTTTTTGTGTTGTGTGTGATCTTAATTTGGATATTAAGAGTTGAAATTTAAACCCGAGTTGTTTTCCCTAGGTTCTTCAAATTCTTCAACCTCTTAATCTTTCATCATCTTTATCATCAAATCTTTATCATATGAAACTAATAAACTAAAACACTTAAACAATTAATTAGTCCTACAAAAAACATCAACGTTTAATTATCCATCAAAATCTCAGGATCAACACCTGTGATAGATCATTGGAAACCAACCAAATGGGTTATAAGGTATATACAGAAAACAAAAGATTACATGCTCACTTATTGGAAGACAGATCATTTGGAGATCATTGGATATTTTGATTTTGATCAAGTTTTCAGTTGCTAAAGAGAGAATTTAGAGTATGATAGTATCTACGGAACATAGGGGGAACAAACTCCATGATTGTGGACCCGGTCACTAAAGTGTGCCACCTAAGGTATTTCATGAGCACACTACTTGTATGAATATGGTTTTATCTGATGATATGCTGGTTCAGTGGGAGTTTTTCTTTGTTTAATGTTCTTTTATTAGATACATATATTTGATTTCTGCAGAATAAAGTAGATAGATTAAATTTTATTTACTCCGAATACGTTCTTTCTAATTGTGATTTAACATAAGGATAGAAAAACTAAGGATTGATCTCACTAAAGACTAAAGAAGGACTAGTTGGAAATAGGCATGTCTGAGATCACATTATATATAATTTCTATGCTACTCATCCACATGTGATCTATGTCTTTGATTGTATTAGTATGGTGATTATCGTGGTTTAATCATGACTGTATTGTGATATAAGCTGCAGTAATTCCATTACTTGCATATGAAATAGACCAGATTGTTTAAGCAGAAGTCTGAGGATAAAAAACATACGGATGAGCGCATTAGGAATTTTGTGAAATACTTATTTTAAGAATAATATGTAGCCCAAGTGGGAGATTGTTAGAAAATTTTTATTTCCTAATCTATATTGGGCAACATATTATTATTTCTCCATTATATTTGCTATTTAAATTAATGGGCCCAAATTAAGTGATCTAAATTAATTTAGGTAAACTCGTAGATTATTCAAAAGAATGTGGGTTAAATGTGTAGATACTGGATTATTATAGGGTGATTAGGGGATTAAAGGAACCCTAATCACACCATATATAAAGAAAATATTAGGGTTATGGTCCCCAATACACCAAATCAAAATACTTTTCCCTTCTCCCCATCTGGAAGAGGAACGACAGTCCCATCGAGGAACTAAGGTGATTTGGTTGAGGAAGATCACTTAACCACTCAATCGTACCCTACTCGTGATCGATCGTCGTAGATTTCTGCATCGGTAGTCGATTGTTCATAATGGATCCGGGTATACAATTTATGTGTATTATAGAACTCTTGATGATTTGACATGTTGATTTATGTGTTATAGATTTAGATCTATAGGGATTAAATCTCAACAAAATACCCTTATTTATGCTCCACTTAATAATATTTTTTGAAACATTCCAAAGAAATTAAAAATTCCAAAATAACTTAGTAAGAATTCTACTAAATATATTTTTGTTAATACAAATTTTAAATAAAAAAATCACTAAATATATTTTATAAACAGTAGTAAAATTTAAAAATACTAAAATTATTAAATTAAAAATTCATTTATAAACAATTTAATTATAAAAAATCAACAAATGTCATCACTAAATTTTTATAATTTCACTTAATATTAATAATTTCGCTCAAATTACACAATTCCACCAAAATCAAACATTTCCATTGAATAAAAAAATATCACTGAAAATTTACCAACAATCAAGCAAAATATGATGAAAAAGTTGAAATGATACTAAAATTCAAAACTACTAAAATTATTTAATTAAAAATTCATTTAAAAATAAATTAATTACAAAAAAACCAATAAATATCATTCCACCAAATTTTTAAAATTTAACCTAATATTATCAATTCCACTGAAATCAAACAATTCCACTTAGTCAAACTTAATACTAACAACTCCATTGAAATTACACAAATTCCACTAAAATCAAACAATTCTACTGACTTGTTTTTTTTAAAAGCAATTAAAATTTACCAACTATAAATCGAGATCATTAATTTCAATCGAAGAAGCTAGGGATTCCAAAGAAAAAGTTTTGAAATTCCCAAACACAAGAACATAGAAAATAGGAAGGTGATTTTGCGTATACCTTCGTAATATTTGTTTTCTAGTGGGTTTCTAGCTAGCTCTACCTAGATTTGGCTACATTTGTAAAAATATAACCAAATCTAATTAGATCTAACTAGATGTAAGTAGGAAGGAGTGGTGACAACAAAGGAAGATGAAGAAATAAATGAACAAGCGATGAGTACAAAAATCAGAGACGGTGGCATTGAAACTTTGATGGTGTTGTGGCTTTCGAATCTGGATCTGGTGTGGGTGCCTCTGGTCCGAGGAGACCGATCATTGAGGTGGCGAAAATCAAAGACAGTAGTAGTAAAAATCGAAGACGTTGGAGGTGAAGGAAGATGAAGAATCGGAAGCAGTAGATGTGGCGACGGTGGCAATTAATGACGGTAACAGCAACAAAGGCGAGGACGAGCGCCAAGGGCGATGACGACAAGAGACAAGGGTGGTGATGTACTACGAGTAGCAAGAGGGATGAGTTGTTCATTGTTAGAGAGAGAGATAAATTGGAAATAGGAAATTGAGTATTAAGGTTTTGTGTATTAAGGGCATTTTAGTCATTATATTTTAGGAGAGTTGTTGGCCTTTTTTTTTTTTTTTTAAATAGAACTTATAAACGATGTTTATTTAGTGAGGTCTTAATAAGTTATTTCACTTTAAAAGGGAATTTATGGAGGAAAATTCCTTAATAATTTCTATATTTGTATCTATAGCTATTATATAACGGAAAGTTGAGTTACTATTTGTTTGTCTATATGATTTACATATATATTTGTTACCTTTGAATATTTACAACGAAACTCTAATTTTTATATCTATACATATTATATAAAGTATTTTTCTTTTACTATTCATTTCCATATGTAAAATTACATATTTGTCATGTGAAAACTAAAGGTAAATTTTTTGACATATTTTATATATATTATATACATATATATGTATGTGACTATTAGCTTATTATCTATAACTATCAAAGTTAACTTTTTTTTTTTAATCATTAATATGTATAGGTAAAATCATAAATTTATTCATAAAAAATTAAAACAAAAAGTTCACTAATTTAATTTTATTATTATATTTTTAAAGAAAGGCATTCTATATATTATAGTAATAATATATATGTAAACATAGACAAGTTTTTTGTACAATAATTTTATACACAAAGTAGATTTAGAAATTGCACTTAAAGTTTTTAAAAATTAGTTTACTCATTTTTGTATTGCTTACTTAAAAGTAATACTATTTGGTATGAAAAACAAAAACTCAACTATTTGATAGAAATATAAAATATAAAAATAATTTAAAAACTATATATATGTGACCACATACATAAATACATATATTTAATTTAAGAATTTTTTAAGTAGTTTTTAAACCCATGATGAAAATAATAGATAATATTTTTCACTTTATTTAGAATAAAGTTTATATTAATTTGATATTTTTGATAGTTATAGATGTTATTTTTTGTACTTTCATACATTTTTGTGGGATTATTATCATCAATCATTTATTTTTTTAATTATAACATATATAATAAATCAATAGTGTTATGTAACTGCAATTGAAATTCATGTGACTCTATTACTATTATATGATTTATTTGATCATCTTAACTATGACATTTTCAACTGTGTCGTTTATTGAAAATTACAATCTCAACACTTTCCTGTTAAATTTATTTCATCAACTATTTTATTTTATTTTATTTTATTTTTTTTATTTATCGTAACACATTGAAAAAAAAAATAAAAAAATCTATGGAAGGGCATGTGTCATAAATAGCTTCAAAATTACAGTTCTTGTCTATAGAAGTATTATTCATCGTTTGATCATGCCATGTGCACATGCTTATTATTAGTAGTAGGGGTGTAAATATGTTGGTCAGATCGGGGTTGGAAATTTTAGTCAGCCAACCAAAAGAAAAATTCTTGGCAGCTCTCCCCGACCAAAGCCGACCATGTGGCCTCATTACCCTGATCTAATTCGAGGTCGGTCGGGTTGATCGATTGTTGGGTAACATGAATAAAAAAACAAAGATGAAATACTAAAACTTTGTAGATCTAATTTTTTTTTTTTGTAGATTTGAGGCAGAGATGGAGAAACAATAAAGAACCATGTTAAATAATTAAAAAAATACAGATCGTTAGATTGGAGCAGGAGACGGAGAAGGGGCAAAAGCCATTAACGACGATAAATAGTAGCGTCATAAGAATCATCAACATCCAGATCATTGGGGTTTAATAAACACAAGATTATTAGAAGGCGTGATTATCAGACGACGTAGGAATCATCGACACAAAAATCATTGAGGAATCATCTATTAGAGTTTGATAGACGATAGTGGCTTTAGGATTAAGAGAGGGAGAGAGGGGAATAGGAGAGCGATGTTAGGGTTGGAATTTGAAAATGTAATAATCTAAATTTGATTAGAGTTATATTTATATATGGGGTCTTTTCTTAATACGTCATGTTTTGGGGGGTATTTGGTAAATATATATTATTAGGGTTTAGGGTTTGGGTGCATCGGGTATGGGTAGATGGGTACCCGAGCCAAAGTGTTTTTGGGTTGGGATAGGTCGGATAGAAGAAAAAAAAACTACTCATAACTGACCGACTCGCTATCAGGTCGAACGGGTAGGGTAGGGCGAGGTGGAGTGGGTTTTCGGGTAACATTTATACCCCTAATGAGTAAACATGATAAATTCTAGTTACACTATATTTATATGCTTTTGTTTTCTTATCATCATTTAATCTAGAGCATAATGTTTATGATAAATTGATTTTGATAAATTTATCCCCTATGGAATTTATGGTTTTTTGAGTATTTCATTTGTATTTTCAATGTCTTTTAAGTTTATTTTTGTAGGTGAGGTGAATTGGGTGGAATTGGTTGAAAATCAAGGCTTTTGGAAGGATTTAGAGATCAATAAGCGCATTGTAGCGGAGTTCAGGCGTGCCCCAACACAGTTCCCAAGCCAGATACTATGTAAATCTACTGTCTAAACCCCACTTCAGTGCACTATTTTCTCGCTCCAGCACACCCAGACCATACATTTTGTTCGAAGTGCGCCCCAACGTGCATTTGATCCACTCCAGTATTCCTCTGGTGTTGCCCTAAATACCATGGTGGCGCTAGAGCACTCCAGAAGCCCGCTCTAGCGCCTTTTCTCACGCAGGAGGAGCGTATTTGGCTGGAAATAGGATGTTTTGGAGGCGACATAGAAGGGAGGTAAGCTGAGACTGAAAGAGGACCTTTGGGGAGCCGATTTTCAAAGAAAGCAAGAAGAAATCTCCAATTTAGGGGCCAGTTGGAGAAGATTGGAGGACTCTTGAAGAGCGGAACTACTTTACGAACTAGATTTAGATTTCTCTTCCCCTTTATCTATCTCTTATTTTAGATCTTGGTTTATTTTCTGTTAGTTTTGAAAATTGAACATGCATTCCTCATGTGTCATGGTGGATCTAAGAACGACTATGCGTAGCTAAACTTCCCTTGTCTAGGGATTAATGTAGTTCACTTGTACAATATTTGTTTGATTTAACGTTTTGTTAATGGTTATCAATCTCATTTCAATTGTGTTTTCCTTATTAATACTTCCAACTTATGCTCCCATATGATATTTTGGTTGATTTGAGAACTTGGGATTTGACACTCGGGAGAGAAAATTTTGGGTTCGGACTTAGGTTAAACACAACGTAAGTTTTAATAGATCGGGAGATTATTAAAGATTAAGTAATCTATAAGGTCGGAGAATGTTCTCACCTAAATTCTAGATAGAGATATCAGTTTTGAAGTATTTACATATTCTATCACTTGACACTCGGGAGCGGTAGTAAGAGAGCACAAGTGGCATTAATTATTGAATGGATTGATAACTATTAGCATAAACTATAATTAATTAAGAAAATGTACGAGTGAAAGAAGTTAATCCCTAGATAACTTATTCACATAGAAATCCTTTTAACTCTTTTTTAATTTCATTTGCCTTATTATCTTGGATACCATTTAAATCTTTGATAATCTAGATAAAATTAAGTTATTCTAATAGTGGTATTTAGCTTTCTCTAACTATAATCCTCGAGGGCAATACTCGATCTTTTGATCACTTTATTATTTATTGACCTCATGAACTTGCGAGTACACATAGCTCATAAATATTGCAATAAGTTTTTGGCGCTGTTGTCGGGGATTAAAAGTTAGAAATTAAGTTGATATTACTACCAAGTAACTCAATCTTAATTTAGATTTTTTTTTTTAATTTTTAGTTTGACCTTTTTATTTAGTTGTGAGGGTTGACAATGTATGCGATAAAGTCGTAGCTTGAAAGTTCTTCTTCTTAATCTAGAACTTGAACGCACACTAAGGAAATTAAGGAAGAAAATGAGAGACTAAGCTCAGGAAATGGCTGATGGTGGAAATAACAATCTACCGCAACAACCTGCTGGTATCTCAAGCGCCACCACAACAACAGCAACGGGTCCTTCGGGATTATTTTAAACCCGTTGTGAACGACAATTACTCGGGAATTAGAAAGCAACCAATCGACACCAACAATTTTGAGCCGGAACCCACCCTGATCAAACATGGTTCAACAAAACCAATATAGCGGGCTTCCACATGAAGATCTCAATATCCATTTGGTGACTTTTTTTGGAGATATGTGACACAATAAAGATTAATGGAGTCCCGAAGGATATCATTTGACTAAGGTTATTCTCGTTTTGTCTTTGAGACCAAGCTAGAGGTTGGTTCAAATCTGTACAAACGGGAAGTATCACTACTTGGGAAGACTTAGCCTAGAAGTTCCTTACTATAAGTATTTCCCTTCATCGAAGACTTCACAATTGAGAGGTAAAATCACTATCTTTCTCCAAAAGGATTATAAGCCACTCTTTGAGGCAAGGGAGCGGTTCAAGGACTTATTGAGAAGATGTCCCCAACGAGGGTATCAAGATTGGTCCAACTCTTTTACAACGGGTTGGATAGAAAAACTAGAACGATTGTGGATGCAGTATTCGGGGGTTCTCTTTTATCTAAAACTCCTAGGTAAACTCAAGCGTTATTAGATGAGATGGCGGACAATAATTTTCAATGGCCCAATGAGCACAATATGAGACGAAAGGTGGCCGGTATTTATGAGATTGATCCTCTAGCTACTTTGGTGGCCCAAGTTTCGAAGCTCACAAAACAAATTGCTTCTTTCACCACCAAGGATGCCTCATCGAGTAGAGAGATGAAGAATATGGCTAGGGTTTCCCAACCGAGGAATGATAATGAATTTGAGGAATGTAATTTCATCAACAACTGGGCCTATACCTTTAGGCCTGCTAATAACATTCCAAATCATTATCATACTGAGATTCAAAACCATAAAAATATTTCTTACACAGATACCCATAGCACCCTACAAGCTCCTTTCGGTTATCCTTCGCAACCATAGGGTCTTCCTCTGCAACGACAGAATCGTCCTTTACAACAACAACAGGTAGACAACACTAGACAACAGTAAGTCACCATTGGAAGAAATGTTCACTATGTTCATGAGCTAAACTTATTGTTGGCCCAGTGAGCTACCCAAGAGGGGGGGTGAATTGGATAGTATTAAAAAACAACAGAAAATAACACTTCAAAAATTAAACAATTAATTTTATCCTAAAATTAATTATTATCTTTTATAGCAGCAGATTATGTATTATCAACTAGGTGCACACCCAAACAACAAAATATAAACAATATAAATAATGCAGCACATAGAAATTTATATTGGTTCACCAAGCTACTCTTGGCTAATTCAGTCCCCCGAACTCCGTGGAGAGTCGCACCCACTAAACTCAAGATTCCTTTAAAGGTAGGAACCAAACCCTCACAACGATTCTTTTCACAGGCTCAGAATCAACATTTACAATTCATTTTCACAGGTTAAGGAATAACATCTATCTTTTTATCAAGCGGAAGGTTAACCTAATTCTATTACAAAAAGAATCACGACCTAATTCCTTTTATACTTTAGGCTCAAGAATTAAACCTCACATAAATACGCTCAAAATATCCTTTTACCCGGTAAGGATTAAACCGTTACAATTCACTCACAAATTCAATCAAGGAAGAATTAACACCTAATATTTTTATACTCTAGGCAAAGATCAAAACCTTAATCTCTTTACCGGAAGAGATTGAAACCGGTTACCCTTGATTAGACGCTCCCAGTAGTATCTAATCCAATACTCAACTTACCAATTAAAAACAATTGATAAGTGATTTTTCCATCAGAGTTTCTACTACCCCAGATAAATTCAAACTCAATTAATGTCCCGATACTAGTGATAGAAAAGTGAGAATTTTAAAATCTGATAAATAAAAATGGGTAGCAAGCAATTAAGCACGTAATTAGATTTTCTCAAGAAATTGTTTCAAAAATAATTTTCATTAAAAAATCCGAAAAACAATTTCAAAGATCAAATTCCAAATAATAAATAATATAAGCAACAATTAATAGTAAGTAATTTGGAAAGATCTCACCAGGATTCCACCGAAAAATAATGATTATCAATGAAACTTCAGATCGGTAGTAGCAATAATCTACAACAAAAATTTAACAACTCTTAGAAAAGATCTCACAATTCACTCTGTATGATTACTCTTAGAAAGCATGAGAATTGAATAACTTAGAATAGTTTGGATTCTCTTGATTTCTTATATTTTTACATGTGAAATTCGCAGGTCTATTTAAAGTCACTTGAAACAAGCCTATAATGGTTAGTTCCCATAAATCATGACATTTAATTACCCCAATAGATAATAGACCATCTATATCATAATGATTCATTTATGGTACAATTCACTTAAAATATCTCTTAAAATATTCAATTAAGTCCCTCAAACTTTTACTCAAACTCGATTAGATAAGATTAAAAGAATTAAATGTACCAAATTGAGAAATATCAAAACTACTTTAACCATATCTATAGGGATAATTAAATATTAATTAAATAACTCAAAACATATCAGATTCCTAGGATATCTTGCATATCTTAACCATAAAACGGCTAGTAATGGTTATTTTTTGAATAAAATCCAAAATTCCATAAATCCTAAAATAGCTCCATCGGTCGACTGCCCAATTCAGGATGTAGCCAAGCCAAAATCTCTTCGCCCATCGGTCGACTGCCTATCCATCACCTGTCGACTGGTCGATTCAAAGAGTTTCATAAATCGACCTATCTGTCAACTTAGAGATTAAGAGAGTTCATTATCTAATCACAAGTAGATTCACCTGTCGACCTAGAGATTCAGAAACTTCTTGTTTTAAGCTTAGGTTGACCTACCTGTCGACCGAGAGATTCAACAACTTCATTCATTAATCACCGGTCGACTTACCTGTAGACTGAGAGATGCTGGAATCATCTCCTGAATTAGTTTTAAAACCAATTTCATCGACGTTTTCACCCTCTTTAACGGATTTCTTTTCTCGGTTAGCTCCACTAAATCTTAAATTCAATTTTAGTCAATTATCTTTATTTTTTTCAATTACACATAAGAGAAAATAATTTAACTAATTAGGATCCTATAAAAACACACATAAAGTTGAAAAATATTTTGTGTCGTGTGTGATCCTAATCGGGATACATTAAGAGTTATAATTTAACCTAAATTGTTTTCCCTAGGTTCTTCAATTTCTTCAAACTCTTAATCTTTCACCATCTTTGTCATCATTTATAGCATTGCCACAATATCTTCATGATCATTTTCATCACTGGAATTAATAAACTGAAACACTCAATAAAATCGTTAGTTCTACCAAAAATATCAACGTTTAATTATCCATCAAAATCTTAGGATCAACAATCTCCCTATTTTTATTGATGATAATTAACTTTGATATTTTTTTCAAAACAATAATGTAACCACACTCCCCCTAAATCCGAGGATGGGTTCTTTAACTCATTAAAGCACAATAATGAAGATAAGCATAAGATTTTCAACAAAGAACAAATTTCAATATATAATAAACTCCCTTTTAAGATATTCAACAAGATAATTTAAGCTCCTCCTTAAGACATTCATTAAAACATCAACTAATTCTCCCCCTTTGTCATCTCAAAAAAAAAAAAAAAAAAAAAAAAAAAGGGGGATGGAGGACTACAAAGAAACACTATTCTAGGCATAATCGTTATGCCTAGTCATACCCAAATCGTGAATAATTTTCACAAACTGATCTTCCGCTAACGGTTTGGTAAAAATATCAGCTAGCTGGTTGGAGGTATCAATATATTCAATAACAATGTCCTTTTTCTGAATGTGATCACGAATAAAGTGATGTCTAATTTCTATGTGCTTAGTTCGTGAGTGTTGTGTAGGATTTTTACTTAGACAAATAGCACTTTTATTATCACAATAAATTGGGACCTCCTCCGTATAGATTCCAAAATCATTTAACTGTTGCTTAATATATAAAATTTGAGCATAACAGTTACCAGCTACCATATACTCAACTTCAGCTATGAATAAGGCTATCGAATTCTATTTCTTACTTGACTAAGAAACCAAGGCACGTCCTAACAAATGACATGACCCACTTGTGCTTTTTCTCTCAACTTTGCAACCAGCAAAATCAGTATCTGAGTAACTTATTAATTTAAAATCACCTCCCTCTAGGATACCATAATCCTAGGTCAGTCGTCTCCTTTAAATATCGAAAAATTCACTTAATCGCAGTCAAGTGCAATTCTTTAGGATAAGACTGAAATCTAGCACATAAACAAACACTATACATGATATCAGGTCTACTAGCAGTTAAGTATAACAGACTACTAATCAAACCTCGATACATTTTTGCATTAACACTTTTGCCTGTATCATCTTTGTCTATCTTTGTAGCTGTTGCCATGGGAGTTTTGTATTCTTTAGCACCATCCAAACCATATTTCTTTAATAGATCCTTAGTGTATGTAGCTTGGTTTATGAATATCCCCTCTTTGGTTTGCTTAATTTGTAACCCAAGAAAGAAATTCAGTTCTCCCATCATGCTCATTTCAAATTCGATCTGCATTATCTTAGCAAATTTTTGGCAACAATCCTCATTAGTAGATCCAAAAATAATGTTATCAACATAAACTTGTACTAATAGGATATCAAAATCAATTTGCTTAACAAATAGTGTTACATCCCAAATACCATTCGAAAACCTTTTCGATCAAATATCGGCTAAGTCTCTCATACCAAGCTCTAGGAGCTTGTTTGAGCCCATACAAAGCCTTATGAAGTTTAAATACGTGATCAGGAAATTTATCACTTTCAAATCCCAGGGGTTGTTCCACATAAACGTCTTCCACTAGAAATCTATTTAGAAATGCACTCTTAACATCCATTTGATATAGCTTTAAATTACGTGAGCATGCAAAAGCGAGTAACATTCTAATAGCTTCTAATCTAGCCACAGGAGCATAAGTTTCATCATAATTAATTCTTTCCTCTTGATTATAATCTTGTGCTACTAATCTAGCTTTATTTCTAATTACCATACCAGACTCATCTTTTTTATTTCGAAAAACCCATTTAGTACCA
Organism: Eucommia ulmoides; assembly: GCA_016647705.1. Taxonomy (NCBI): domain Eukaryota; kingdom Viridiplantae; phylum Streptophyta; class Magnoliopsida; order Garryales; family Eucommiaceae; genus Eucommia; species Eucommia ulmoides. The sequence goes on along the minus strand of CM028337.1, from coordinate 40,522,225 downwards.
ATAACAAGATGAAAATCCAGTCTCGGAATAAGACACCATACTTTGTTCCGCTCAAATTGAACTAACTCATCTTACATTGCGGAAATCCAAGATTCATCAGTTAACGCCTCATTTACATTTTTAGGCTCAATTTGAGATAAGAAATCAAAATTAATTATATTTCAAATAGAGGAACGAGTACTTGCACCTCTTTCGAAGTTATCGATTATTTCTTTTACCGAATGTCCCGGTATTGTCTTTATAACTCGTGGTAACGTCGAATACTCTTTCTTAGCCTCCTCCTCTTTTTGAGATTCCTTAGTTGTAATTTTACCTTGGTTTTGGTTATTTGAAATACCTGCATCATCATCTAAAATTTTTCTCGACAAAAAATGGTCAGCTTCTTCAAATACAATATGCATAGATTCTTCTACTACTAACGTACGTTTATTGTAAACTTTATAAGCTTTACTGTTAATAGCATATCCAAGGAAAATTCCATAATCATATTTAGCATCAAATTTACCTAAATTATCCTTGTCATTCAAAATAAAGTATTTACACCCAAATACTTTAGAGTAGCAAATGTTAGGAGTCTTACCATTCCAGATTTCATATGGGGTTTTGTTAAACCCTCTACGAATTGATACCCGATTCACCACATGGCAAGCTGTACTTACTGTTTCGGTCCAGAAGTAGATTGGTAAACAATTTTCATTCAGCATTGTTTTGACCATTTCTTGAAGCGTCATGTTCTTCCTTTCCACTACACCATTTTGTTATGGTGATCTTGGTGTAGAGAAGTTATGAGTATAACCATACTCATCACAGTAACTGATAACATCATCATTCTTAAACTCTCTTCATCTGTCACTACGAATATTAGTAATAGAACATTGTTTCTCATTTTGAACACGTTTACAAAATTTAGCAAATACAGAAGAAACTTTACTTTTCTTAGCAAGGAAAAATACTCAAGTAAGTCTAGAATAATCATTTAAAAATCAATAGATATGAGACGTATGAAAAGAATATATTGTCATGCATATATCAAGATACTTAATATTCATAAATATATTCATGTGCACAAAGTATCAACTTAAAACATTAAGCACATATTGATGTGCTATGAATATTCAAATGATTGTATATATATAGTATCAAAAATAGACTTAATACAATATGCATCAACCAAATCATTCTTTATTTTTTAAATCACCTCAATATAAAATATCATGCATTTTAATAAGTTAAGATGCATAAAAAATCAGCTTAATTCAACTCATTTGTATAAAAGTAAATAGCATGAATGACAACACATTATACAAATAATCTTACTACAATGCATATGCAACAAATAATTAACACTATTTAGTGAGATCACAAACACTCGATTAATCTTCTAAATCACATAACATGCTTTAAAATTAAAACATGATCACTACTTGATATAAGCTTATAAAGACATGTTAATACCCCTTAACTACATGTGATTCTCAGAATCACCATGCAATGTTTCTAAGACAATAGGTAAATGCATCATTTAAAATAAGTCTTAGAAACAATTACCAACTTACCTATTTAGCAAGTCGGGACTCTCTTTCTTTTAACAAATTTAATAAATTTAAAATGTGAAGGGTTAGGAGTACATTTTCTATCATTTGGGGCAACTTTTCTCTTTACCTTATTTATACCGATGATTGATTTGGGTGCACAATTCTTCTTAGCCTATTCGTATCCTCTCTGCCTTTTATTATTTTCATTTGATACATTGATGATTCTCTTTGCATGTATCACATGTGGCTTCCTAGTGATATCCCAACTTGGCTTTGGTAAATCTTTTCACTTTGCATGTGTCTCTTGTGGTTTTCTTGCAATTTCACACTTTATCTTTAGTGCATCTTTTTACTTTGCACGCATTGCTTGTGGATCCTTGATGACATCTTATCTTGGCTTTGATATAACTTCTTTGTTTGTTCTTTCGGATCCATTTCCAACATTATGTAACTCTGCACAAAACATTTCAACAACTTTCTTCGGTATCTATTTTTTTTTGGATCCATTCTTGTTAGACATAAACTTAGAGTTCCTGAATAGACATGATACTTTAAAATGCCCAACCCTATTGCAATAATAACGTCTCAAATCTGATTTATCAAAGAAAGCATGAGATCTAAAGCAAGAATAGTTTCTAACAATAGCCACATAATTATCACTGGCTTGTGATGAAGGATGAGACGATGAAGCACATTCACTTTGCCAAGAAAAATCATTCTTAGAATCTCTTAAAATAGTCTTAAGGTTGGATTTTGATTTTTCAATTTTTTTTTAAGTAAATCGATTTTAGAAATAAGATCTGACATTTACTTGGAAATCATATCAAAATTATTTTTTAAAACTCTGTTTTCATTTTCAAGAGAATACACTTTAGAGAGCAAATTATTAATTTAAAAAACAACATCCAAAAATTCTTTTGTACCACAATAATCATCCAAATGCACTTTAGATTTTCGGACACTTTTTCCACTATTTTCAAAAGAATCAATTTTTTTCTTTAAACTCAAGCTCTCTTTAGCAAAAAGTAGTGTGAAAAAAAAATAATTTTTGCATAACAATATGGACATTTTCATTATTATCATCTCCATCACTATCACAAAAATTACAAGAATTATAAACCACATTTTCATATACGAATTTACCACTGTCACAAGAAGATACACAAAACACATCATCCATGGTGTGTGCACATGACTAGTTTAGGTAGGATGTTAAGCCTAATCGAGCTAAAATCAGCTCTTATACCAATTATTTGCGTAGTAAGCTACCCAAGAGGGGGGTAAATTAGGTAGTATTAAAAAATAACAGAATATAACACTTCAAAAATTAAACAATTAATTTTATCCTAAAACTAATTATTATCTTTTATGGCAGCAGATTATGTATTATCAACTAGGTGCACACCCAAATAACAAAATATAAATAATGTAAATAATGCAGCACACAAAAATTTATACTAGTTCACCAAGATACTCTTAGCTAATCTAATCCCCCGAGCTCCGCAGAGAGTCGCACCTACTAAATTCAAAATTCCTTTAAAGGTAGAAACCGAACTCTTACAACGATTCTTTTCACAGGCTCAGAATCAATCTTTACAATGCATTTTCACAGGCTCAGGAATAACTTCTATCTTTTTACCAGGCAGAAGATTAACCTAATTCTATTATAGGAAGAATCACAACCTAATTTTTTTTATACCTTAGGCTTAAGAATTAAACCTCACACAAATATGCTCCAAATATCCTTTTTACTCGGTAAGGATTGAACCGTTATAATTCACTCACAAATTCAATCAGGAAAGAATTAACACCTAATCTTTTTATACTCTAGGCAAAGATCAAAATCTCAATCTCTTTACCGGAAGAGATTGAAACTAGCTACCATTGATTAAAAACTCCTAGTAGTATCTAATCCGACACTCAACTTACCAATAAAAAATAATTGATAAGTGATTTTTCCACTTGGAGCTTCTATTACCCCAGATAAATTTAAACTCAATTAATGTTCCTATACTAGTGATAGAAAAGTGAGAATTTCAAAATCTGATAAATAAAGATGGGTAGCAAGCAATTAAGCACGTAATCAGATTTTCACAAGAAATTGTTTCAAAAATAATTTTCAATAAAAAATTTGAAAAACAATTTCAAAGATCAAATTCCAAATAATAAATAATATAAGCAACAATTAATAGTAAGTAATTTGAAGAGATCTTACCAGGATTCCACAAAAAAAATAATGATTAACAATGAAACTTTAGATTGGTAGTAGCAATAATTTACAACAAATATTTCTTAAAAAAAACTTTTAGAAAATATCTCACAATTCACTCAGTATGATTACTCTTCGAAAGTACGAGAGTTGAGTAACTCATAATAGTTTGGATTCTCTTGATTTCTTATATTTTTACATGTGAAATCCGCAGGTCTATTTAAAGTAACTTAAAACAAGCCTTATAACGGCTAGTTCTCATAAATTATGACATTTAATTACACCAATAAACCCTCTATATCATAATGATTCATTCATGATATAATTCACTTAAAATATCTCTTAAAATATTCAATTAAATCCTTTAAACTTTTACTCAAATTCAATTAAATAAGATTGAAAGAATTACATGTACCAAATTGAGAAATATCAAAACTACTTGAACCATATATATAGGGATAATTAAATATTAATTAAATAACTCAAAATATATTAGACCCTAAGATATCTCACATATCTTAACCATAAAATGCTTAGTAATGACTACTTTTTGAATAAAATCTTGAAACAGCTCCATCTATCGACCGGCTAAGACCCATCGCTCGACCTCCCAATTCAGGATGTAGCCAAACCAAAATCTTTTCGCCCATCGGTCGACTGCCCATCCATCACCTGTCGACTGGACGATTTAGAGAGTTTAATAAGTCGACCTATTTGTCAACTTAGAGATTCAGAGAGTTCATTATCTGATCACAAGTCAACTCACCTGTCGACCTAGAAATTCAGAGACTTCTTGTTTTAAGGTCAGATCGACCTACCTGTTGATCAAGAGATTCAACAACTTCATTCATTGATCACCGGTCGACTTACCTGTTGACTAAGAGATGTTGGAATCATCTCTTGAATTCATTTTAAAACCAATTTCATCGACGTTTTCACCCCTTTAACCGATTTCTTTTCTCGGTTAGCTCCACTAAATCATAAATTCAATTTTAGTCAATTATCTTTATTTTTTTCAATTACACATAAGAGCAAATAATTTAACTAATTAGGATCCTATAAAAACACAAATAATTTTGAAAAACATTTTGTATCGTGTGTGATCCTAACCGGGATACATTAAGAGTTATAATTTCGAAAAAAGTACAATTTAGACCCTTTAACTATTGACACATTTCTAAGTGGTCCCTCTAAGTTTAAACGTTTCATTTTAAACCCTCTACGTATCATAACGTTTCAAATTCGTCCCTCCGTTAGAGATTCCATTAAAACTAACAGAATCTCAGGGGCAAAATGGTCTTTTCATGTTTTTAAAATTTTTTTAATCATTTTTAATTAATTTTTTTTTCTTTCTCTCTTCCTCCCCTTCCTCTCTCTCTCCCGCCACCTCCTTCTCTCTCTTCCTCCCTTTCCTCTCTCTCCCTCCACCTCCTTCTCTCTCTTCCTCCCCTTCCCCTCTCTCCCTCCCACCCTACCCCCTGAAACAGGGGGTGAAAACACCCCCTGTTTCAGGGGGTGGTTCCACCCCCCTGAAATAGGGGGCGCAACCACCTCCTGTTGCAGGGGGTGATGCCACCCTCTGCAACAGGCGGTGAACTCACCCCCTGTTACGGGGGTCACACCACCCCCTACAACAGGGTGTGGTTTTATCCGTGATTAGTACAAGGTTTTTCGAGATGGGTGTTGGGCAAAGATCAATTTTGGAAGAGATGAATCTCAACTAAACAGAGAAGAAAACTCTCATGCTCATTTTCTGAATCCATGGATCAGACATTTCAGGTTTCAGCATAAACATCAAACCGTAACATCTCATGATCCACGCGAACGAGCTGCATTAGCTGATAATTCGCATTGGTTTCATGGATCGTCGTCTCATTTGTACCGCCAAGATTCAGTTGGTAACAATTCAGGTAGCTCTCCGCTCTAGAAATGACTCAATAAAGCGTTTGGATTCATGGAATTGGAGATTCTGAAATTGGAATTGGAAGTGAACCCCCTGCAACAGGGGGTGAACTCACTCCCTGTTGCAGGGGTGAAACCACCCCCTGTTACGGGGGTGGCTCCACCCCCTGCAACAGGGGTAAAAAATCACCCCCTATTGCAGGGGGGGTGGGGTGGGAGAGAGAGAGGGGAAGGGGAGAAAGAAGAAGAGAGAGGTGACGGGGAGAGGGAAAGAGGGAGAGGGAGGTGGTGGGAGAGAGAGAGGAAGGAGAGGAAGAGAGAGAGAGAAAAAAAATTAATTAGAAAGGATTAAAAAATTAAAAACACGTGAAAAGACCATTTTGCCCCTGAGATTCTGTTAGTTTTAACGGAATCTCTGACGGAGGGACGAATTTGAAACGTTATAATATGTAGAGGGTTTAAAATGAAACGTTTAAACTTAGAGGGACCACTTAGAAATGTGTCAATAGTTAGAGGGTCTAAATCGTACTTTTCCCTATAATTTAACCTATGTTATTGTTTCTAAGTTTTTCAATTTCTTCAAACTCTTAATCTTTCATCATCTTTGTCATCATCTTTAGCATTGCCACAATATCTTCATGATCATTTTCATCACTGGAACTAATAAACTGAAACACTCAATAAAATCGTTAGTTCCATAAAAAATATCAACGTTTAATTGTGCATCAAAATCTTTGGATCAACACTAATAATATGATTAGAGAAAATCATATTCATCTCAATAAACATAAGACTCGTCTTGACAATATTGAGATGACCTGCACTAATACCAACGTGATCGTGAAATTCCTCGAGATGTAAATCAGTTAACTTACTAGCACCATCAAAGGGCAACTTTCGGGAAAGTTTCCAAGTGATACAGAAATTAACCCAAGGGATTGTAAGGCTATCACTTTGAGAAGTGGGAAGGAAGTTGAAGCAATAAATCCATAGGAGGACGAGTCCAAGGAGAAAGTTAGTCTTGAAAAAGAGGTCATTATGGATGAGAAGTAAAAGGAAGTTCCCTAGGCAACTCCGAGTTCCATCTTATTCTCGGAAAACCCTCCTATTATCACTCCCTTATTACTATACCCACAATAGTTTCAGAAGAAGAAGTTGGATAGCCAATTTGCAAAGTTTCTAGAGATTTTCAAGAAAATCCATATCAATATTCCTTTCACAGATACATTAGAGCAAATACCTAATTATGAGAATTTTTTTAAGGACATCATGGCTAAGAAGAAAAAGTTAGGAATATGAAATCGTCAAGCTCACGGAAGAATTTAGTACGATTCTTTAACGTAAATTACCACAAAAATGGAAAGATCCTGGAAGCTTGACCATTGCATGTACTATTGGGAGTTCCCACTTTGAGAAGGCATTGTAAGACCTTGGAGCTAGTATCAATCTTATACCTTCATCCGTTTTTCAGAAGCTAGGGCTTGGAGAAGTGAAGCCTACTAATATTGTTTTGCAAATGGTGGATCGTTCTCTTACTTATCCAAAGGGCGTTATTGAAGATGTGCTGGTGAAGATAGATAGATTTATTTTTCTAGTTGATTTTGTTTTGTTGGACATGGAAGAAGATCGTGAAATTCACATTATTATTGGGAGGCCTTTTCTTGCAACCGGAATGACGTTTATTGATGTGCATGGTGGGAATCTAACTTTAAGGGTCAATGAAGAGGAAGTGAAGTTCAAGATCTTCAAAACCATGAAGTTTTTGGAAGAAATCTTGACTTGTAATCGGGTGGAAGTGGTAGACTCTTGTGTTAAGGAATTAATTCGAGAGATTGTGTATTATGATCCGTTGGAGTATAGTCTCACAAATTCCCTTTCTATGGTGTATTTCGATAAGTAAGGATATACCAAGGAAGAAAGTATTGTGGATTGTGTTCTAGCTCTCGAAGTTTTGCCAAGTGAAGCAGTCAATGTGGCTCAAGTGGATATTCTTGAGGGGCAGGAGAGTTAATCTAATTCTTCAAATTCACCTAAAGGCGGGTTGGTCTTAAAGCAATTACCCGAGCACCTTCGGCATACCTTTTTAGGGGAGAATTCTACCAACTCGTTGATCATATCGTCATCATTGAGTTAAGAAGAATAAGAGAAGTTACTTCTTATCTTGAAGAAGCACAAATCCGCATTTACTTGGCCTATTTATAACATCGAAGGGATAAGTCCAACCATTTGTATGCATAAGATTCTTATGGAAGACGCTTATAATCCTTCAATAAAGTATCAACGAAGTCTTAACACGACAATGAAGAATGGTATTCGAGCCAATGTTCTTAAACTATTGAATGCCGGGATCATTTATGCAATATCAAATAGTGTGTGGGTGAGCCTCGTGCAAGCGGTACCGAAGAAATGAGAGATGATGGTGATTAAAAATGAAAACAATGAGCTAATCCTCTCTCAGACAGTCATAGGGTAACGTGTATAGATCGATTATCAGAAGTTGAACAAGGACACAAGGAAGGATCACTTTCCCCTTCCGTTCATCGACCAAATGTTAGATCGGTTAGCCGGTTATGACTACTACTGTTTCCTTAATGGGTATGCCAGCTATAATCAAATAGCCATGGCACCGAAAGATCAAGAAAAGACCACTTTCACATGCCCATATGGTATATTCGATTTTTGAAGAATGCCCTTTTGTCTTTGTAATGCTCACGCCACATTTCAAAATTGTATGATGGTTATTTTCTCTGATATGTTTGAGAATATAATGAAAGTTTTCATGGATGAATTCTCAATATTCGGCTATTTTTTTTTTTTATTATTTATTTATTTTTTTTTTTATCATTGTCTCCATAACTTGTCACTTGTGTTGGAGAGGTGTGAAGAAAAGAATTTAGTTTTGAATTAGGAGAAATGTTATTTCATGGTGCGGGAAGGAATTGTCTTAAGACATAGGGTGTCATCTAAAGGGATAGATGTGGATCGAGAAATTATAGCCAAAATTGAGAAGCTTCATCCACGGGCAAATGTCGAGTGAGTTCTGAGTTTTCTAGGCCACGCTAGCTTTTATCGGAGATTTATTAAGATTTTTTTTAAAGATTGTGAAGCCTTTGTGTAATTTACTTGAGAAAGATGCTCAATTCAACTTTGATGATTCTTGTGTGATGGCTTTTAATGTGATGAAGGAAAAATTAATCTCGACTCCGATTATGGTTGCACTCGATTGGAATGAATCGTTTGAGATTATGTGTGATGCCAATGACCATGCTGTTGGAGTAGTTTTAGGCCAACAAAAAGAGATCTTCCTGGCTATTTATTATGCAAGTAAAACTCTTAATGATGCGCAAGAGAATTACACCACTATGGAAAAAGAGATGTTGGTGGTGGTCTATGCTTGTGACAAGTTTCGGGCGTACATTATTGGGTCCAAGGTGATTGTCTATACGGACCATGCAGCTATCCGTTACTTGTTTGCCAAAAAAGATATAAAGTCTCATTTAATTCGGTGGATTATCTTACTTCAAGAGTTTGATATAGAAATTCGTGATAAGAAGAGTAATGAGAATGTTGTTACGAATCATCTCTCAAGACTCGAGCTAGAAGATATTGGTGGTGATTCGTGTGTTACAGTGGTGATTCGTGTATTACAGAAGTTTTCTGGACGAGCAACTCTTAAATATTAAGGTAAAACTTCCTTGGTTCGTAGATATTGTCAATTATCTTGCTTGAGAGGTACTGCCCCTAGACTTATGTAACGTTCAAAAGAAGAAGTTTTTATATGAAGAGAAGAATTACCTGTGGGATGATCCCATATTGTTCAAAAAGTGCTTCGATCAAGTCATTCAGAGATGTGTTCTTGAAGAAAAGATCCAGAATATCCTCCATCACTGTCATGCATCGCCTTATGGGGGATATTTCGGTGCAACTAGAACCGCTGCGAAGGTACTTCAATCTGATCTTTATTGGCCCACTATTTTCAAAGATTCTTATAGTTTTGTGAAGACCTGTGATTGATGCCAAAGAGTTGGAAATATTGCTAGGCTGCATGAGTTACCTTTAATGAATATTTTTGAGTTGGAACTCTTTGATATATGGGGAATAGACTTCATAGGACCGTTCTCTCCGTCCTATAGTCAAGAGTATATTTTGTTGGAATTGGATTACGTGTCAAAATAGGTAGAAGCGGTTGCCACTCCAACCAGTGACGCAAAGGTAGTGTTGAAGTTTATTCACAAGATCATCTTAATGAGGTTCGAGACAACTCGGGCCATCATTAGCGATGAAGGAACTTATTTTTGTAACAAGATTTTCAATACTTCGATTTCACTAGCTTATCATCCTCAAACTAACCAGTAACAAAAGTCTCTAATCGGGAGATTAAACAAATAATTGAGAAGACGGTTCATAAAAATCGAAAAGATTGGATGGTGAAACTTGATGATGCTTTGTGGGCCTAATGCACGACTTTCAAAATATCGATTGGAATGTCTCCATATCGATTGGTTTTTGGGAAGGCGTACCACTTACCGGTGGAGTTGGAGCACCGTGCATTTTTTGCAATTAAGAAGCTCAACTTCGATTTCAAGGATTCTAGGGAACAAAGACTTCTACAACTCAATGACTTATAAAAATTTCGATAAGAGGCATATGAAAATGCCCGGTTATACAAGGAGAGGACCAAGAAATAGCATGATAAGCACATTGTAAGGAAAGAGTTCATCCTGGGACAATAAGTGCTGCTTTTTAACTCTCGGTTATAACTTTTCCTTGAAAAGTTGAAGTCTCAGTGGTCCGAACCATTGAGGATCAAACAAGTGTTTCCATTTGGCACGGTTCAATTAGAAGGAGATGATGGACACATTTTACGAGTTAACGGGGAAAGAAGTAAGCACTACTACGGAAGTAAAAAATAAGTTGTGGAGAGTAATTTCGTCGTTGATGAATAGTGGGGGTCATAGTTGAGTCTAACGAGAGACATTAAATCAAGCGCTTCTTGGGAGACAACCTAACTTTCTAAATTTTTTCTTTTGATTAAGAAAAAAATAGAGAATATCCATGGTCATGGTGCAAAATTGTAGAGTGTTGAGAAGATTGAAGAGCATTTGGGGATATCTAGGAGACCTTGCACATGAAGAAATGAAATGAGTGGCATAAGAACAATGATTGAACACTACTGAATTCAGGCGCCAACGGGAAGAAACGTGCTCCAGTGCATTCAAGGTGGTTAGGACACTATTTATTTTGCGCTAAAGCATGTATTGAACCTGCTCCAACGCAAAAAGACCAATAGCCTATGAATTCAGAAGTGCGCTCCAACAAAGATTAAGCCTGCTCCAACGCGATATGGCTAGTGTACCTAGGACTTAAGCTAACAGATTCCCGCTCCAATGGACAGAACAAGCATTGTAGTGCGCCAAAAAAGAACACAATGTCAAAAACCCGCTGCAACGTGCTCATTATCCCATTCCAGCGCATTTCTACCAAGCCTAGACATATCGAAAAAGCGTATCGCACTCCCTCCAGTTCAGGGTTAAATGTCGCAAAACGTTCCCTCCTCCTTTATTTCAAAACCTAGCCGTTACTGCCCCTTTCTTCCAAACTCCCCTAAACCCTAATCCAACCCTATAACTCACCTCAAATCTTCCAAAATTACTTCCCATTCTCTGTCAAACCTAAATTTCTACCCTCAAAAGCCACAAATCACCTCTCAAACACCCTATTCACCAACTCTTTTCAACTTTCTCAACAAGGGCTCTTTCAAGGAGGAAATAGAGCGAAGTGAGCTTTCTATTTCAAGGTTTCGCCAAAAAATCATCAAGTAAGTTATTTTGAGGAAGAAATTTGAATTTGAAAAGCTCTGATCTTATTGTTAGTGGAGTGTGGGTTTTGAACTTGGATTTGCACATTATGAGGGTTGATTTGGATAATTGAAGATAGTGTTGTGTTGGATTTGGAGGCTTTTGAGTGTATTAGTGATGGGGGTACTTTGTTCTTTGTTTGTGTAGTTTCTCTTTGGCCACCAAACACCATGTCGAAATCGATTGCAAATAGAAAAAATGGTGAGGGGTCTAGTTCAAGAACCCCGGATCAAGCCCTAGATTTTGATTCGAGCTGATTTGTCTCGAAGGGGGTAGAAGATCATTTCAAAATCATGAAAAATTTTGATCTTGCATTCGTGAAAGGGGGTTTAACGCTAAACAAGATAATTTACTAGAATATATATCAGTAGTTATTCTAGCAAGGAATTGGGGTAGATATTGTAGCCCTTCACAACTAGGTTCTATTACTCTGGTTCGAGAATTCCATGCAAATGCAATGGGGTGCCCTAACCACAAGGCTAAGGTTTGGAACTGTTGAATTACGTTTGACTCTTAGACAATTAACCATTACCCAGGCTTGTCTATACTAGAGATTAACAAGGAGTCCATTAAGGAGGATGAACCCGATACACAAGAAGTTTCGGAGGAATTGTGTTCGGGACAGACAAGTCGAATGGTTACAAGGAATAGATAATATGCATTTGAGTTCAAGAGTTTGAAAAACATCCCAAAAATCTGGTTCCATTGTATTTACGCTAGATTATATCCGACAACTCACATGTCGGAAGTGACGAAAGAAAGGGCGCTAGCGCTGTTTGCTATAGAAAAAGAAAAACCGTTGAACATCGGTGCCATTATCAATTCCTCCATCCATTACGCCATCAAGAATGCTAATGTCGGCTTGCCATTCCCCTTATTACTCACTAAGCAATTATGGGCGGTGGGTCTTGATACTGCCAATGAAAACATATCCAAGCCTATTCGACCTCTGGATTTTAATGCCATGAAAATGATATAGAGAAAATAGGGGGATATTAGGGAAGCAGATGAAGCAGGACCATCAAGACCCCAAGGCTCCAAGGAACGAGAAAAAGTGAAGGTCTCCCGGGAAGACCTCTACCAAAGTGTGGAATATCATGGAGAATATATCCAAGCCTTATGTACCGAATACACTGAGTCTCAAGCTCAAGCCACCTACGTTTATTAGTGGAGGCTTGATCACACAACTCATGAGGTGTCCTACTTCCAAACGATGCACCAGGCGTTCCAGTACTTTAGAATGACAACCGATTATGACATAAGTGGCTATCCTCAGATGCCATAATTTTCGAACAACCTTCGCCAACCCTATGTCTCCTTATGAACCGTAGCAACCAGCTCCTTTCCCTCAAGGAGACTCTGGGGATGACATGCAAGACAATGATCAGTAGGAGACGAGACTTAAACGTCTCACCTCTCATGTACGTGTTCTCATTTCCCTTTATTGATACTTTTATTGTTAGAGTTCATAAACGTATGACACTGAGTTAGTTGACAAAGACTTTGTGTATGATGTTGGGTCATTGAGGACAATGCTTGTTTCAAGTTTAGGGGAGTATCCTGCATGTTTTATTGTGTTAGGTTTAGTTTTGTGTGATTTTTTTCATGTGTGTGAGATTTGTTCATCATAATGACCATAACCCGATAATAGTATTATCTCCTAATTGTCTTTCAAGGTCAATCATAATACTTATCCTTGTATTTTCTGTGTGCTTGACATCTTCTATTCATATAAGTCATTGGGGATTCTCAATTGCACAAGCACTTAGACCCTATGTATTGACCATCCAAATGATTTGACGACAATTATTCATTTAGCTACATTTATGGCACAAACGAGGATTCTCGAACCTGATTGAGGGAAAATCGAGGCAAAATCCTAGGCTAGGTAGTTTAGGAGAGATGACTTAGGCATTATTTTTGGATAGTTTGAGTCTTTGAAGCCTACCCTGCGAATTCTACCTCTTGTTTCCCCTGTTAAAGCCTGTTAGCCGTTTCATTCTTAATACACATTCAAAGAGCCTAGCCAAATGAATTTTTTTCCCAAACTCTTGTCCTTAAACCTTAGGCACAAGTCAAATTGTTGTCTCATTGGTATGTGTTTTGGTCGGATAAAAGCATGCGATTTGGGTTAAGGTGAACTTTTGCTTGGTTGGTATTTCATTACTCAATTGTTTAGTGTTTCCTTGTTTTACACCCAAGCAAATGTACAAATTGAATAAGTTTAGGGGTGTAAAAAAAATATCGTTTTATGCATTTGTCGTTTTTGTCTACTTCAACTGAATAAGTGAGTATTGCAGTAATGAAGTAAGTTCGGGGCTCATCTCAGGATTATCTATTGGGGATTAGTGAGGTCGAGGGGCAAGTATCATGTCTAGGGGTACCCTTCATCTATTGTTACAATTCTTTCTCATATACCATTTTTACCCTTTTCTATCATTGCAAACCTATAAAGTCCTACTGATCTCCGATACTTGCTTTGCCTATATTAGTGGAGAGCAGAACTTAATCAGGCCTATGGAAATCCTATGCCACATCGGATTTAGTCATGAACCTCGTTGGATGATAATTCAATCCGGTATTTGGACGGTTATGTTATGAGGGTTTTAGCACACATACACATGGGAGAGGATCTAGAATGGTTTATGCTAATGTTAAGTGTTGAAATTCTAAAACATCACAATTAGTAGTTTTATTTTTGAACTCAAGATGATCGGGGGCTGTTGAGGATAATTTATTGGTCATCAGTTTGAAATTCAAGACTCACATATCTTTGTTGTTGGTATTTGCATGTAATCTTTGTTATTTCCGTCTCTATTTTCTTATGTGTTTGTTTTTGTTCGAGAACAAGCAAAATTCCAAGTCTGAGGTATTTGATAAATTAATTTTTATCAATTTATCCCCTAAGGAATTTTATGATTTTTTAAGCATTTCATTTGTGTTTTTAATGTCTTTTAAGTTTATTTTTGTAGGTGAGGTGAATTGGGTGGAATTGGTTGAAAATCAAGACTTTTGGAAAGATTTAAAGATCAATAAGCGTACTACAGTGGAGTTCAGGTATGCCCCAGCGCACTTCCCAAGCCAGACACTGTCTAAACCTCGCTCCAGTACACCCAGACCAGATATTCTGTCTAAAGTATACCCCAACGTGCTCCCATTCCAAAGACTGCCTACACCCCGCTCTAGTGCACCATCAACCATTGTAACACACCCCTAGACCAAACTATATGCTCAAACCGTGCTCCAACGTGCATCTTATCTGCTCTAGTGTGCCTCCAGTGTTGCCCTAAATACCGTGGCGGCACTGGAGTGTCTGATAAGCTCCCTCCAGCGCCCTTTCTCACACAGGAGAAACGCATTTGGCTGGAAATAGGTTGTTTTGGAGACGATATTAAAAGGAAGGCGAGCTGAGATTGAAAGGGGACCAAGAAGAAATCGTAGATTTGGAGGCAAGTTGGAGGAGATTGGAGGACTCTTAAAGAGCAGAACTACTCTACGAATCAGATTTGGATTTCTCTTCCCCTCTATCTATCTCTTATTTTAGATTTTGGTTTGTTTTCTATTGGTTTTGAAAATTGAGCATGCATTTCTCATGTGTCATGGTAGATCTAAGAATGACTATGCATAGCTAAACTTCCTTTGTTTAGGGATTAATGTAGTCACCCGTACAATGTTTGATTGATTTAACATTTTGTTAATGGTTTTCAATCTCTATTCAATTGTGTTTGCCTTATTAATGCTTCCAACTTATGTTCCCATATGATATTTCGGTTGATTTAAGAACGTGGGATTTGAAACACGGAAGAGATAATTTCAGGTTTAGACTTAGATTAAACACAACATAAATTTTAATAGATCGGGAGATTATTAAAATTTGGGTAATCTATAAGGTCGGGGCATAACGAACGTTCTTACCTAAATTCTAGATAGAGATATTAGTTTTGAAGTGTTTACATATTTTCTCACTTAACATTCGGGAGAGGTAGTGAGAGAGCATGAGTGACCTTGATTATTGAATGCACTACTCGGAAAAAAACCTTTTTATCACGGTTAAAGACCGTGATAAAAAGGTTTTTATCACAGTTTTTTATCCCAAACCAAACCGTGATAGTATGCAGTGTGATTAAAAGTAGACTTTTTATCACAGTTAAAAATTGAGATGAAAGACTTTTTATCACAATTAAAAACCGAGACGGTAGACTCTTTATATCTTGGTTTTCAAATGTGATCAAAAGATCATACATATATGTAATGAAATTAAAAAAAAAAAACGTGATTATTTGGACATTATTTATCTCAGTTTTGTATCAAACCAAGATTGTTACCCTATTTTCTATCACATTTAAAAACTATGATAATTTCTCATATATATTAAAAAAAAAAAAATAACCCACAATTTTATAAAAATACTACAAAAATAACTAAAAATGAATTTTGCATGACATAAGAATTCTACGTCAACATAAAAAACACAACATTATCTTTAATACAAAAATCATACACTTGAATTTCAATAAATATAAATGTCTAAAATGTAAAATTGATATCAAGTATAAAATAAATAATAATAACTAATTTATGGTGAACTAATCTACCAATGTCTTGGTCATAGAGCATCCAAATGTGAAGTTCAACTAGCTTTTGCCATCAGGTAATTCAAAAATGAAGTCCTACAGTTAAAAAAAATATTAAGTTAAAAAATACACTTGCAACTTAAAAAAACACAACTAGCAAAAAATAAAATTGCAGTTACAAAAACAAAATGCCTGAAAAAAAAATCAGCTAAAAAAATGTCATTATAATCACATTTAATAAAATTTTGCATGCATAGTAAGTGGTAGATAAGAAGAAACATCATATCATGGTTGAATGTACAAGTTTACTAAACTCGGACAGCACGCTAGTAAGGACACCAACGATGTTCAAAACACAAGAAAAACATGAGCCAAACATATGTATTAAGCCAAACATATGTATTAAACTGTCTAAATACCTAAACTTAATCACATGTTACTTCAATGTTAGGGAACATTGAAATTACTGCATGTGATTTCATAAGAATACAGAAATGTCAAAATCATTGTCCAAATTCTTGAATAAAAAAAAAATGAGGGGGTGAAAAATGAATGTTGACCCTTGATTCAACACAAGACAACCACATAAAGCACAAAAACCATTTGGATTTTATAAAATCAGCCACAGCCAGGATATAATTTATTTCTAAATTCACTTCAAAATGTCAATTGCAGAAGTACAGACACAGACAGATGCATACTAGCAGAGTCTGAAATGGTGTAGCTCATTGGACAACTCGGCATCATTTTCCCTGCACAAGAAAATCTATAAGATTATACAATCTCAACTAAAAACCAAAAACTGATGTATGATCCTTCCTTTACTGGCTCATAAATCTGATGGCAAAAGAATAGTAATTATGATAGAATAATTTATTGCACGAATTATAATTATCATAAGTATGTTTTAGAAACTACTTTCTCATAATTATCAAGGCGATTTTTGAAGTCTCGATATCCAGCTTCAAAATCCAGCCTCTAGAACACCACCAATTACCACATAATCATCCCTAGGCATAAGAAGTCAAAAATTTGAGTTCACAAACATACTCTTTAGCATAAGCTGGGCTTTGTTGAATCATTGAGATGTATATTTCTTTCAATAATCTACTTATCATTGCATATTGTCTCCAAAAAAAAAAAAAGAATTTGTTAGGAGAAACAAAAAACCTATATCAACTATCGTTAGAGAATTGTAAGAATAAATGTAAGGAACATAAGCTAAATCAAAATCATGAGTTGAATGTAACATAAATACAAGGACAATTTCTCCTAACAGATTCTTATTTGAGACATTCAACAAGCAAGAATTCAACAGATGTTTTACTTCGGCAGACATTCAACAGGTAGCAACTAGAAGATATTAAACAAACATTTTAATTCAAAGAGAAACAATCCTAATCAAAATATGTAAAAGATATTTTATTTTACATTTGATTGCAATCAATAATATCAAAACAACTCAAATTAATTAGATTTTGTAATGAAATGAACATTTTACCTCTGGGTATTCTTGATTAGCCAATTGTGCTACAAATTTTTGATAAAATTGAAAAATAAACAAACAAATTAGTAAATTTATTAACTTCATCAATGGAACTGAGAACATAGCAGAACTGAAACTGAGAACATAGCAAAAATAAAACAGAAATCTGGAAACATAAATTGGAAACATAATAGAATTAAGGAACAGAACTGAGCAGAATGATTGTCCATAGCAGCAGTAATTTCAGAACATAAAATCAGGGTTACCAAATCCATTTTCGAATCAACGATAGTATATGTTAATACAACTAATCAGAGTTAGGGTTCTAGAGGAAAGACGTATTGTATTGGGAAAAATCGAGAGAGCACTTACAGGTCTCTCTCACTTGCTTTTTCGACACCAACAAGATTTCGTCTACTTCTCCAACCTTCGATGCCTTTCCATTGTCATGCGGATGATTTGCAGTCGCAAATCGACTGGGGTCTTTCTCCACTGTCGGAGCAATACCGGGAGTTTAGATAGAGTCTCGATTGCCTTCACCTGATTGGATTTTTTATCAATTTAGTCGGAGGAGCCCTAAATTGGTGCCATTATATCAGTTTATGGCTGTTCAATCAGGAAAGAGAGAAAACCTACAATGATGATAAATCGTGGAGGAGAGAAAATTAGGGCTAAGCATGAGGAGCCGCACCAACTATTTCATGTATAACCGTGAACCTTAATTAGTAAGCACGGTGGAAAATCGAGTAGAGAATCGCAGTGGCCGGCGAATCGAGAGCAGCAATGTGAGATTTTTAGGTTTTGGCTGAGGTTAAATTGTGAGAGCATGGAAAAGAGAGAAGGCAGAGATCGTAAGAGAGAGATCTAGATGAATGCTTCAGTTCAGATTGGAGGCAAAGATCGTGAGAGAGAGAGAGATAGAGAGAGACTTCGGTTCAGACAAGAGTAGAGAACATGAAATAGGGGCGGCTGCTAGGGTTGATGAAGGAGATGGATACGCGAGGAGCGGGAACACCAAATTAGACCAGCGCTTTTTTTTTTTTTTTTCTTTTCCGATTGTTTTAAGTTCATTCCAGTGCTAAAAATTAATTAACCACGCTTATAAATAATAAATGTGATAACAACTATCTACTTATTATCATGGTTTATTAAAATAGTGAGATAAATAATATTTTTTATCACATAACAAATTTTAAGTGAGATTATATCTCATTCATATTGTTACAATCACGGTTTATTTAAAAAACGAGATGAATTATATTTAATAAGCGTGATAGAAAGGCTTTTTTCTTGTAGTGATGGATTGATAACTATTAGCATAAACTAGAATTAATCGAGCAAATGTACTAGTGAACTAATCCCTAGATAACTTATTCACATAGAAATCCTTTCAACTCTTTTAATTTCATTTGCCTTATTATCTTGTATACCATTTAAATCTTTGATAATCTAGATAAAATTGATTATTCTAATTGTGGTACTTAGCTTTCTCTAACTACAATCCTAGAGGACGATACTCGATCTTTGGATCACTTTATTACTTATTCGACTTCGTGCACTTGCGAGTACACATAGCACATAAATATCACAACAGTTTGTATTCAACTTAATTTCAATTTTTAACTAAATATAACCTTGTCATTTCTTTACATGAAGTAACTTCCATTAGATGTTTTAAACAAGTTTCAACATTTAAGATTATAAGAAATAAGAAATTTTTATACACTATATTTCTTCATAGAATTTTTTTAAAAAAAACAAAAAACTAATATGCATATTTTCAATGTGATCTTTAATGAACAAATAATGTAAAAAGTTATAAATATGTCAAATAAAAGTAATTACAGACATGTACCTCGCACGTGCCCTTCACCTTGTACTTTTACATAAGGAAATGTTTAGTTTACTATTCATTTGTATATGTAAAATTACCATAGTGCCCTTCAAAATTTTAAAAACAAAATGAACTTGCCTTTTAATGCGCACTTTTTCAAAATTTTAAAGCAAATAGTTTAACATATCTATATATTATAAATAACTAAATATATGCATAAATAATTTTTTTTTAATATTTTTATTTTTAAAAAAAAAGACTTCTAAATTATACTTTTTAAGAAAGCAAAACTAGACTACCCATTTTGTAATGTTCTCTTGAAAAATGTCTCATTTGATTTAAAAACAAAATACTCCAACTATATATAGAAACATAAAAAGTATAAAAAATTATGAAAAATATGTAACACTATATAAACATGAAATACATATATATTCAATTTAAAGTAATTTTTTAGGCCATTACCTTTAGATTTTGACTTTCAATTGAACAAATTTTATTAAAAAAATTGTATACATTTTAATATTTATTCTTTTATGAAAAGTAAGGTTTTAAAAATACTATATATTCAAAGTACATTACATATCACCTTTTGTGTTTGAATACACACACACACACACACACACATATATTATTTTAATACTGAAACAAATAATAGAATAGCACATCCATATTTTCAAACTTCTTATTCTCTTAACAAACTAAGATCTCCCTTTACTCGTTTATCACCATAAAAAAAATTAGAGTTGTTAGTACCGAATACAAATATCGATAACTTTGTCACCATTATTTTCTTTACCAAACCATCCTTACTGGGATATTCATACTTCTAAATACGTTTTATTACTATATTTTGTGCAGAGTCTAATTCTGATGGGTGTTTAGATTCATTAAATTTGTTAATAATGTTTGGAAAATGCACCAATTAATAAAGTTTTATTTTTCCTCTTTGTATGATTAAAATAGGATTAGCCGATTTCAACATCCACAAATATTAACCAAAATAAAGCAAGTAACAAGTAAAGCGATAAACATGATTTTTATCTGAAAAACCCCAAGGCGGGGAAAATACCACAAGACTGAAATTCGATGTCAACTTCCATTGTCATAAAAAAAAAATTGGATTGCAATTGTTCATAACTTCAAGAGAATAACTCCTGAATTACCACATAAACATCACCGAAAATGGTAGATTTAACAAGAAACGATAAATACGAGTTCAGAGATAAATACCCAATAACCAATTAGAATAGGGTTACCAAAGATCTAGAACAATGGAAACAAAGTATTAGATGTCGAGAGCAAACCCTTGAAGTTTCAACCCAAACATAATCTAGATCACCGTTGATCGTCAAGACGATGTCGTAGTTCTCTCTCATCTTTCTTCTCTCTCTAGGAACTTATGTATAGCCTTTTAAAAAACCTAAAAAAAGTTGTTGCGTCATTCTACTTATTCTTCTCGTAGGTTTTATGTAAACAAAACCTAATGTGTCCTTAAAATTTATTTTCTCTCTTTTTATTAAAGCCTTAATTGGCTTAAGTTAGGTCCACGCACATGGGCTAGACCTACCAAACAAATCTTCTCCTCCAGCTCATGTGAAAAAATGCATTAGACATTCTCTTTCTCTGCAACTCTCAAGCTTCCGCCTCAATTTTTTTTGGTCATCGTATATGAACCATTCTTATTTGTTGTATATTCTCAAGTTGTATTAAATTCATATCCAACATATCACGAATCCAGTGGTACCTTACATTAATATGTTTGGACCTTTCATAAAAAGTTGAATTCTTCAAAAGATGAATAACACTAAGTCTGTCAACAGTAAAGACTGTACCTCTCTTATTAGAAACCTAACTCTTGTAGTAACGTCTTCAATCACAAAATCTTTTTACACGATTCTGTCACTGCAATGTATTATACTTCCATAGTTGATAGAGAAACACATTTCTGTAATCTAAATTTCCATGAGACTGTTCCTCCTGCAAAGGTAACCAAGTATCCTAATGTAGATTTTCTCATCTTGATATCGCCTGCCATGTCTGTATCTATATACACTTCTAACAAAGGCTTTCCACTGTCGAAATATAAACATACTTTAGAAGTGCCTCTAAGATACCTGAAAATCTATTTTACCATTGCCAATGCTTTTTGTCCTGATTAGAGAGAAATCGATTTAAAAAGCCAACTGTGTGAGCGTTGTCCGGCCTCATGTATACTATGGTATACATTAAATTGTCAACTGTTGAATCATAAGGTATTTTTTATGTCATCTCTATCATTCTCATTTAAAGGTCACTCACTTGAACTTAACTTGAAGTAACTTGCAATTGGAGAACTATTAGGTTTCGCCTTACTCATATTGATCTTTCTAAATGTTTTTCAACATATCCTTCTTGAGATAGCCAAAGTTTTCCATTTTTCTTTTCCCAAGTGATATTCATTCCAAGTACTTAGTTTGTCAGTACTAACTCTTTCATCGTAAAAGTCTTGCTGAGATCTTTCTTCAAATTCTGAATCTTGCTTCCATTATGTCTAACTATTAGCATATCAACTACATAGAGTAGGAGAATGATGAAGTCACTATCTAGAACATCTTCGCAAATACACAATGGTATCTAATAATTATTTTATACCTGTGATTCATCATAAATGAGTCGAACTTCTTGTACCATAGTCTCGGAATCTGTTTGAGCCCGTACAAACATTTTTTCAATAGTCACATAAAATTCTCTGCCTTTGACTTTGAATTTTTTTTTGTTGCTCCACATAAATTTCTTCTTTCAAATTCCTTCATAGAACAGTTGTATTCATGTCAAGCTATTCAATCTCTAAATTCTAGCTGGCATCTAACCCAAGCACAATTTGGATTGAATACATTGTAACCACTGGAGACAGATTTTCTTCAAAATTGACACCTTTCTTCTGATTGAATCCCTTCACAAAAAGTCGAAATTTGTAATTTGGAAGTGAGTTATTCTCTTTAGTTTTCAATCTATAAACCCATTTATTCTTACGAGTTCTATTGCCTTTAGAAAGTTGCACCAAGTCATAAGTGTAGTTCTAGGGGAAAGAGTTCGTCTCTTCTTATATTGTTTTTGCTCCAATAATTTTTGTTTTCATTCGACATGACTTCTTCATAACTTTATAGCTCTCATCCATTTGTAAGCATCACATACTCACTAGATTGATATCTTATAGAATTCTTTCAATCCTGTTAGATCTTCTCAATTGAATATCAATTGGAGAAGGTGGAGCTAGTTGCTCGTGCACTATTTATCACCTACATGTGCTTTATCAATAGTCTCATGGAACTACTCTTCTGTTGGATATGTCATAGGTGCTAGAACTAGATCTAGGTTGACTGAATACTCGACGAAGGGTTTTAGTTTTACACTTTTCTCAACATCATCGATAGTTTGATCTACAAGAAAAGTCACATCCCTGATACGAACCACTTTCTTATTAACTGGGTTCCACAATCCGTAACCAAATTCCTCATGTCTAGGAATATACATTATTTTGTTTTGTCATGAAGTTTGGACCTCTCATCTTTCAGAACATGAACAAATATTCAACATCCAAATACCCTCAAATGTTTGTAAGAGATGTTTTTTCCAGTCCATGCACTTTTTGGGATATCGCCATACAAAGAAACGGATGTAGATAAATTAAACAAGTCAATTGTTGTTCTCGTTGCTTCATCCTAAAATGATTTAGGTAACTTTGCATAAGAAAGCATACACTTATTCGTTTAAAAATTGCCTAGTTTATTCTCTCGAAAACTCTACTATACTGAGGAGTCTTAAGCATGCTTTTCTCAAATCTGATACCGTATTTCTTGTCGTATTCCTCAAATGAGACTCTTTATTCACTACCATCATCTACACACAGACATTTGACCTGTTTTTCTGTTTCTCTTTCAACTTTAGAATGAAAATGCTTGAATACCTCCAATACTGTCTTTAGATTTCAAAGAATAAACAAAACTTTTCGAAGAAAAAAAATAATAATACAAAATATAAAGCACCACCAAATGTTCTTTATTTAATGAAACTAATATTTGTATACACCAAATCTAAAGTATGATATCTCCTAGATGGATTGAATTTCTGAAATATAACTCCATGTTGTTTACCAGCAAAAAAATGCATGCAAGTTTTAAAAAACGTACCTTTTATAGTTGTTGGGAGTTGTTTTTTTGCGAGCATATGAAGGAATTTTTCACTTAAATAACCAAGTTGTTGGTGTCATAACTCTATAGGAGAGTCCTCTCAACTGCATTAATCTCTCCTTTAGCCAATCTTTCTTGCTAAAAATAACATCTAATAGAAAATTTAGAAATTTATATGCTGGCAACTAGGTTAAAATTGATCAATCAACAACTCAGATGCAATTGTCCATGTACAGTACGATTTACTATAAACATAGGCGGGGCAAAGTGTAATTAAAATCTCTAAATTAATAGAAGACCAGTGCTTTGCTAGGGTGTACGCCGACCTCCTCTCTCTAAACTTCCTCCAATCGCATGGCCACTCAAGCAAATCGAAGCAAGCTACTCATACGATTGGGGCTGCTGGCGTATGTCTCCACCGGGGGGGGGGGGGGGGGGTTCTGTCCACTGTTATTTTGATCGTGACTGTGTTCTGGGTGGGAGCGACGAACAGGGTGGGGTTTCGGGAAAGAGGAGAGATGTGGCGGTAGAATGGGTTGCCGACGGCGATCAGTTTGTACGCTTTTATTTTTGGGGGGCATGATGTTTTTCCAACCATTAGTGACTTCATGAAAGATAGGACAAAATTTCCCAGGGCCTCTCCCTCTCTCTCCTCTCTCTCTCATACCTCTGAATCGTTGATGACTAGACATCACTTGTGATTCATAATCTTTGGTGCAGAGGTTGATTCTTCTGACACTAAATATCTACTGTGCCATGTTCTCGGCGATTGACGCCCGCATCACCGCTGTTATTCTATGGTGGAGACCTGGTGGCGAGGCTCCAATCGGACGGCGGTGCCGCCACTGATGGTTGGGTCGCACTGTTGGAGTTGAAATCATGCACCAATGAGATCGTTATGTTCTTCATCAACTACAAGAGTAATCGATTGATGAAATACTGGAAGAAGTAATGGAGGTGGTTTAGGGGAGAGAGAGAAGGAGAAGGGAGGGAGTAAAAGAATAAAAATAGAAAAAGGAATTTGTTTTTTTGCGTTTCGACCCTTAAAATATGGCCCTCACATAACCAAAATCTGTCAAAGTTAATCCCTCTTTTTGACAAAATGGTCACATAGAAAATTGTATGCAAATAGGAAGACTACACTAAAACACAAATAAATTGAAGGACCATATAGAAAATATGTTACAAATATGAGGACCAAATTTATAATTCACCATTTATTTTTTTGGATACAAGTCGTCATTGAAGAATTGAACTATCATAAAATTTTCAAATTTGAATTGTTTATATGACGTGATATTTTATAATTAAGTTTAGAAAATATATTCTTTCAATTTTATAACATGCACTGATTCTGCCATCAGAAAATCAAAATTTTAAGTTAGCTCCTTATAGCAAATAATAAGCACATATTGTCCACCTAGTTATAAGATAAATTAAACTTTAAACTTCTAAAGGGTGTATATCCAATTTTCTACTTTAAATTTTTAATGCTGCATTTTAGTGTTTCACATTTTTTTTTTATCTAATCAGCAGAATAACACAATTTGGACAATTGTTTATTGTCAAAACCAGATATCGAATTGAATGTAAGGAAAAAGTAGAAAGAAAAATCTACAGCAAGTAATTTATCTGTGTATATTAGTTTTTGAAGGTTAAAGCTAAGACACTCATTTATTTTAAAATTCTGAATTTTGAAATCTCATTATTTACAAATATTTTGTTTGAATAACTATTTTAGCTGAAAAATTTGATCGTTTAATTTTATAATTTCATTGTTTTGATAGGTAAAATATTTATAAACAAAATTTATAAATGCATTGAATTTTTGGCTTATATAAATATTAACAACATGCTAATATAATTTACAATAATAAATTCAACGCAAGAGATTAACATTCTCCAAATCTAAATTAGACATAGTTGTTCACAAAAACAAAATTAAACATGATTATTCACAATAAACGCAATTAGACATAATTGTCCCAAATAAAGAAACAATTTAAAAATAAGTTAAAAAAATAAAATTGAACAATTCATAACTGGCCAATCTATTCTTTTGGCAACCTATTTAAGAGGTAACTTTTCTTGTGCTTTTCGGAGAGGTTTTTAAGTATGTCAAATTTCAACTCGTCTTCGAGAAGCCAATTCAAATATAGAAGAAATTTCCAATAAAAATTTGCAGTCTCTTTCAACAAAAAGCATGATTTTTTATGATGCAACTGTATATGGATACAAAAATAAAAATCCACTGCAAAAGTTCTTGATCTAAACAACAAACACAAGTTGCAATATCCTTGCAGTAATTTTTTCAGTTAAGCAAGGTACGAAGCGAAAGTAACCCACATATTTCAACATCTATGAAACGGAAATACGTGAAAGTGTGGAAATGAAAACTGAGAATGGCTACGTCTTAATCAATTACTTCGTAAACGTAAAAACCAAATCCAAAATCAAGCAAACTCACCTTTCAAGAATCAGGGAATTGAGAGAGAAAGGGAGAGCAATCAGGTTCAGGCGGCCATAACAAAGAGAGCTCCTGTTTCAGTGGCTTGGAACCCAAATTTATTCACAAAATGCATAAATTAACAAAGAACCACCCTAAATCTACCTAGAAATTGGAAGAACAAACTTAGATCTAGTTAGAAACAAATAAACCTAGATCTACACGAAATTGGGCAAGAAACATGGAGAACAAATGAAAACCAACCGGAATAACGAAGAAGACAGCGACGAAAAACGATGGACAACGGCACCGGTAACTAATGGAGAAACGATGGACAACGGCGACGAATAAACGGTGTATGACGGCGACGAATAATGGTGAACGACGACGAAGAAGAAGACGATGGATGACAAATAAGTAGAAGAAGGAAGACAGCGGCGCAGATCGATGGACGACGATGATGAAGAAGCAGAAGACGAAAGACAATAGACAATAAAGAAAAAGCAGGAGGGTCTCAGTCGTGAAGACAAAATCATGAAGACGGGGGCTCTATTTCACAAATTCTTCATTCGATGGATTTCGCAAATGACACCTAAATCAAATGGATTTCAAAATGACTCATTTTACCCTTTTTTTTTTTTTTTTTTTTTTTAAGATAAAAGAATTTTACAAATTCCTTCTGATAAATACCCAAACAAGGTATTTGTCAAAAAATAATTTTGAAATCCCTTACACAAATCAAATCACTCTCCCAAATCCCTTACCCAAACACAACCTAAAGATGGAAGGAGAGAGAAGGTTTTAATGATGTTGTTAAATTGTTATTTCAAGTGTTTTAGTGAGTTCTTTTTATTTATTTTATTTTATATATATATAGAGAGAAATTTAATATATAGACCTTAAGAGATATACAACTCATAAAATGAACCCCTCAACTAAGAAAATAATTTTTTTAGTTCTTACAAAATAGTCCTTAACATTTGCTCCCCCAATTGATATTGTATTTACAAACCCATATTATCTAGTGTTGTGTAACTGTTGCATTTATGGGAAGTGCACACTTCCCAAATATATCACTAACGTCTGGAAAACCCACTTCTATGAACCAATTTCCTATTCAAAAAATGAAAATATATACATCAAATTAATGTACAAAGAATTCTCTTTCTAATGATATAATTTGTGAATTTTTTAGATAAAAATGTGAATTTGTGAATGTTCATATGAATTGTGAGACGGTTTCTCTAAGAAAAATTACCCGTTTTGTTTCCTAAAAAATAGCGCAATCACTACTATCCCACTAATCAATCAACGTACTATATATAGCTCCCTCAATTCACAATACAAGTTCGGTTGTCAAAAACATTCATCTCTCTCACCAGAATTCCAAAAAACCTAACCTAAACATTCAGTAGCTTTCCTCTCTCGTCAATGGCAGAAAAGACTGATTTGAAGCACTCACCATCCAAAAAACGAAAAAATCATGAATATTCAGTTAACTCAATCACTAGTTAATGTTCAAAATTTGTTGGTGCTCTGTGTAATTTCGCAATCGTTTTTTGCTCAATAGATGAACATTAAAAAAATGATAGTGATGAAATATTCAACTCATACAATTACAATTCTAATGTTCAAAATTGTTAATGTGTTGTTCAATTATGAATGTTTATACCTTATCAGTGAAAACTACAGTAATTAAATTACATGTGAATGTGTCCCCCCTCATGGTGAATGTTGTTTAAGACGTGTTGTCATATGAAGATCCATATTTATGTTACAAGCAAACTGATTAGGTAATTTGTGAACGTTAAAATCCTTTAATTGCTTCTATGAGTGACCATTACAATGTTAATGTATAGAAACATTCAGTCTATACATTCACGGTTTGAATGTTCATAGAGAACAACAAAAAATCAACAAAAAGAAAACATTCACAACTAATAAATAACAACTCCACCAAAATTCTAAACAAATCAAAATAAATTTGAACCAATATAAACTTCACCAAATCACAATGATTATTCACCAAAAAAAAATTTCATTTGAACATTTTCAAAGAACAAGAAAAATCAACAAAACAAAATATTCACAAATGAATCAACAACTTCACCAAAATCAACAAAAACTAAACAAATCAAAACAGATATGAACCAAACATTCACTAAACGAAATGGAACGAACATTCACCAAAAATCAATTAAACAAAATCAACACAAAACAATATGAACATTCATAAAAAATGAGATTCAAGATCACAACGAACATGCACCAAAAACTCAATCGATATGAACATTCACTAAGAAATCAACAAAAAGAATATTCACTATGAATAGACCCAAAAACTCTCGCAAACCGTCGAAATTGTGATAGAAAATTGCTTCAATCAAAGCCAAACCGTCGAAATCGCGATGGAAAAATACTTCAATCCTGATTTAGCAGAAGCGAAGCCCTCTTCGAAGTGAAAGATCTAGTTGTTAAAGCTTAGATCGAATTTGATCGCAACAAAATCTACGATCTAGGTCATCGTTTTCAACCCCCGATGAAAATTGCAACAGAGGTTCGCGACGGTCGGTCGTCGTTTACAACAAAATCCATGTCGAGGAAGTAGGCAACAGAGTTGTGAATCGATTTCCGGAAGTTAAGGATTGAGACTAGGGTTTGGTGTTTGATGAACGCATGAAGAGAAATAGGCATATAGATAGAAAAACGAGTGAGAGTGAGGAGGTCGGAGGGAGAGAGAGACGATGAAGAGGAAGAGGAGGATGGGAGAGAAATGAAGGTTGCCTTGTTTTTGTGCACAGCGGTAGAGGTGTGGAGCGGTGGTCTAAAGAGACGGGAAGATAAAATAGAGAATTAGGGTTAGATGATCTAGAATTATTTATTTATTTATATATATAGAAGGGTAAATATGTATTTTCACTATCTACAAATGATTAAATATTAACAACGTTTTGATAAATAACTAAATAATAATATTTTTGCTTGAAATGTTTATTGAGGAAAAAGAGTGTGAATTTTTGTCTAAACATTAAAAAACCCTATGTGTGTGTGTGTGTATATATATATATATCAAATAATGAGTGTCTACTCAATTTCTTCCTTTTTCTTTGTTTTAGTTATATTTTATTTTTTCTAATTAATGCACAAATATATGATTAATTTCCTTGGTTCACACTTTAAATTACTTAAAAAAATAATTGTTATTGAAAAAATATTTCTAACAAAAAATACATTAGATACCATTTAAATTAATGGGATTTTTTTTGTGAGGTCCTATTTCTTCAAATGACAACTTTTTAAAGACTATCTTTTTTTTTTTATCATTCCAAAAGTACTCACAAATATATTTTTTCTAATATACCCTTCTATAGTTCCAAAATTTACAAAAAAATCATTTCATCATTTTTTTTTCAAATATCCTAAAACTAAAAAAAAACATATTTACAAAATTTTATTTATCTTTTTAAATTTGACAAAAAAACTTATTTTTAATAAAAAAAAAAAATTAGTTAATTTTTATATATTTTTAAAAAATATATAAAAATTTCACTGTCCTCTTTTTTTTTTTTTTTTTTTTTTTTTTTAATTCTACTGATTTTTTTTTTTTTTTTTTCAATTCCAATAATTATTTTATAAAATCTACTAAAATACATAATTTCACTATACATTTAAACATTTCATTTTGTATTATTTTTAGTTTCATTTCACTAAAAAAATATACATTTAAACATTCCATTTACTAGTTTATGTGAATATCTACTCAAAAATAGTTTAAGTGCATATCTAAAAAAATAGTTTAAGTGGATATCTAAATACTCTAAATATCCCTAAAAATCACTAAAATGAATTCACTTAATAATCAAATAGATATCATTGAAAAATATAGAAATAAAAATATACATTTAAACATTCAATTTACTGGTTTAAGTAGATATCTACTGGTAAATAGTTTAAGCAGATATCCACTGAAAAATACTTTAAGTAGATATCCACCGAAAATAAGTGGATATCTAAATACTCTAAATACACCTAAAATCACTAACATAAATTCACTTAATAATCAAGTTGATATCTACTTAAAAAAAATCAAGTGGATATCTCCTTAAAAAAAAATCAAGTAGATATCTACTTGAATCGCAACATTCAAAAAAATTGAATAATCATGAACCAATAAGTCAAGAAATTCAGAATCCGATGCCAATAAGGTTAAGAAATTCAGAAATTTTATAAAGAAAAACATATATATCTACTCAAAATCTAAGCAACGAAGCGCAATGACCACGAGCAGCAAATCGGGTGACGAACAACGAACAAACAGCGATATAGTGACGGAGGTGAGCAGCAATCGGAGGCGACGACCACAAGCAGCAAATGGAGGCGACGAACAACGAACAACGAGCATCAGCAGCAGCGGCCTAAAGCAGCGGCGAGCATATAGCAGCAACGGGCAGCAGTGACGATGATAGCAATGGCGGCGAGCAATAGCAGCAGCGCACGAGCAACAACAGCGATGAGCACACAGCAGCAGCGAGCAACAACGGTCAGCAGCGGCGACGACAGCAACGGTGGCGGCGGCAACACAAATGGCAATGGCACAAATTCATTTGAGAGAGAGATGAGTGAGAGAAAGGGGGCGACTGAGAGAGAGAGAGAGAGGGAAAAGATGAGAGGATTATATCATTTAGGGTTAGGTTTAAATGATGGGAGGGGTATTTTTGTCCTACAAATTTTTGAGTAGGAGTGTTTGTTAATTTTTTTTTTTTTTTTAAAAGAGGACCTAAAAAGTTGTATTTTATACAAAACCTAAAAAGTTGTTCCTCTTTCATTTAGGACTTTTGGAAGAAAACCCCTAAATTAATTAAGTTGAAGAATTTTTCTTTCAAACATTTTGGTGAGTTCTTATATTTCATTTTTTTATATTATCAAATAATGAGTGCCTTACTCAATTTCATTTTACTTTTTTTTAGTTATATTTAATTTTTTTCTGACTAATGCACAAATATATGATTAATTTCTCTGGTGCAAATTTTAAATTACTTAAAAAAATAATTAGGATTGAAAAAAAAAAAAAAAATTCAACGAAAAAGAATTAGATACGATATAAATTAATTAAATTAGAATTTATTAGACTTACAAAAATTGATAAAAATTAAGGGATATGTACCACGAGGTCCCTTTTTAGGTTTTCAGGAACTAATCAAACGCACTTGTTTCTTTTTACACCAATAACTCCTTTTTTGATTTTCCTAACCAAAATACCCTTATTTATAATTGACCCCCACCATCGAACTGTTCACCCCCGACCTGTTGCGTCGTCAATCAACTCGACGCTCGCCGTCGCCGTCCTCTTCTCCGTTCGTCTTCACTATCGCTAACGCCATTCGCATCCGCCGCAAATCTGCAAAGATAAAGATTCACGATTCCATTGAAATCGTCAATCCAGGGTTCGGTTGAATAATTACACTTTCGCCCTATGTTTTAAATTTAGTTTCAATTTTTCTTTTTTCTTTTTTTTTTTTTTTTTTTTTTTTTAACACTTTCATCCCCAAAGTAACACTTTCTTTTACTTTTTTACACTTTCATTATCGAAAGATCAATTTTTAGAATTCAACAATTGGCCCCCAAAATTTTTCATTGTGTGTTGAATATAACACTACCTAAAAATGCTAAAAATAAAAATACAAGGTGCGTGTTGAATGTAACACTGTCTAGTGTATTGAATGTAACATTGTCTAATATTCTCAAAAATTATCTTCTCATTCAAATTGTCTGATAAAATCCAAATATCATAAACTTGAATTGATTAGAATTAAATTTCTATCAATCCAAACATTGTCTAACTAAAAACAAAATTGTGCATGTTGAATATAACACTCAATCCAAACATAAGGGATAACTTCTTATCATGCTCAAAATTGATGAATCAAACCGAATAACAAACAGGGAGTGTCGATGCTCACAATCAATATACGTGTTGAATGTAACACTGTCTAAATCTTCATCTAGTCTTATTTGAATGTAATCTGATTGAACCAATTTGTTTTGGATTAATATCAAACATTCATGTCCAAAATGTAACATTGTCTGATTAAAACATCATACATAACTTCTGTTTTTACACTTTCCTTTTTAAAACCTTCATAACTTTTTTTTGACCCCCCAATTGTTTTCACTTGTCTAATCTTGACAAAATTCAAAAAACTCATATGTATTGAATGTAACACTCTCTGATCTTGTCAAACTATTCAAAGACAATATTCTTGTTGAATGTAAGACTTCCTAATATTGTCAAAAATAAAAAATCAAAGTTTCAAAAATGGGTGTTGAATGTAATATTGTCTCAGTGTTGAATGTAACACTGTCTAATATTCTCCAAAAATTATTTTTAGAAAATTCAAAAAATTGAAACCATTGTTTCTCAAAAATAATTTTTTAGAGAATTCAATAACATTAATTACATTTTTCACCCCTTATTTTGTTTTAGATCAAACCACATACCACATGTTTTAAGGTTTCCGAACCCCCCAATTTGTTTTCAATGTGTGTATTGAATGTAACACTCTTTGATCGTGTCAAACTATTAAAAAACAATATTCTTATTGAATGTAACACTTCCTAATATTTTCAAAAGTAAAAAATTCAAAGTTCCAAAGTGCGTTGAATGCAACATTATCTACGTGTTAAATGTAACACTATCTATATATTCTCAAAAATCATTTTTTTAGGAAATTCAAACAATTGAAATCCAATATTTCTCATAAATTAATTTTTTAGAGAATTCAATGACATTAATTACATTTCTCACCCCTTATTTTCTTTCAGATTAAACCACATACCACATGTTTTAGGGTTTTCGAACCCCCAAATTTATTTTCAATATGTGTGTTGAATGTAACACTCTCTGATATTGTCAAACTATTCATAAACAATATTCTTGTTGAATGTAACACTTCCTAATATTTCAAAAAATCAAGCTTTAAAGTTTTCAAAGTGTGTGTTGAATGTAACATTGCCTACGTGTTAAATGTAACATTGTCTAATATTCTAATCAATCCAAAACACCCTGTCTGAACTAAACAATCCAAACACACCGTCTGAACTAAAAACACGCGCAGTGCATGTTGAAATGTAACACTGTCTAATATTCTCAAAAAATAATTTTTTGAGAAATTCAAAAAATTGAAAACCATTGTTTCAGTGTGTGTTGAATGTAACACTTATAAAATTGCCAAAAATCAAAATTCAAATGCGTGTGGGATGTAACCCATGGTTTTCGGGGGTGTGCGTGTTGAATGTAACATTTTCTATCGTGTATGTCGGACATAACATTCATCAAATCGTGTATGTTGAATGTAACATTCAAGATCAAACACAGTCAAAAGATTGTTGAAAATTGACCCAATAATCGGATCAAGAAAACGCGTGTTGAATGTAACACTGTCTACTAATCTCAAAAATTATTTTCAGAAATACTTGTTGAATGTAACATTGTCTAAAAAATTGTCAAAATTCAAATTTCAATGTGTGTTGAATGTAACACTGTCCAATATTGTCAAAAATTCAAATTTTAATGTGCGTGTTGAATGATGAGAAAGCTAAAGAGACGATCATTTAATTGAAATAGTTCTGAAATATGCACCACAAAATAATCACACATTGCAAACATATATAGTAGACACATTTTATCAAGTATCATATACGTGTTGAATGTAACACTATCTAATTTTGAAAAAAAATTCAAAAATAATATGCGTCTTGAATGTAGCATTATCTAATCTTATATACAACACGCATATTGTTTTTGAGAGTTATCACAAAACAATATACGTGTTGAATGAAATAGACAAACTTGTCCCAAAATCCTAAACAATATGCATGTTAAATGTAACATTGTCTAATAAATCTAAATGATAAAATGATTGACGAGGGAACCCTAAACCAATGATTCGGTGACCTGCGAAATATGCGATGACACTGATGATTCCCAAAATTTAAGCAAACAAACAAGACCTAACACAACAGGGGAGGGAGGGGAGAGAGATAAAGTGAGAGTTGAACCTCCTGCTTCGGTTTTCCCAACAATTCAAGCAGTTTCGTCCGGGTTGCATGAGGAAACTACTGAATTCCAGTCCATTCTCGAATCAATGGAGACACAGTCTATGCGGGATACCAGTATGGTAAAACACACCAATTACCATACGAAGAATCAAAGTTTAGAGCAAAAGAACCATTAGAATTAGTTCACTCTGATGTGTTTGGGTCTGTTAAGCAATCATTAATTGGCGAAATGCGGTATATGGTGACGTTCATTGATGATTTCTCCAGATATGTGTGGGTTTTCTTTATGAAAGAAAAATCTGACACGCTCTCAAAGTTTAAAGAGTTCAAAAATATCGTTGAAGGAGAAGTGAGAAAGAAGATCTATTGCTTGCGCACAGACAATGGGGGAGAATATAGCTCAGGCGAGTTATCTCAGTACCTACGGGTATGCCAAATACGTCATCAATATACTTGCGCTAATATGCCACAACAAAATGGTGTAGTAGAGAGAAAGAACCGACATCTTGCAAAAAATTGTCGAAGTATGTTACATGCAAAGAACGTACCTGGAAGGTTTTCGGCCGAAACAATGAGGACTGCATCCTTTGTGATCAACAAACTTCCTCAGCCGAGGTTAGAGTTTGTTTCATCCTTTGTGAAACAGTGGAACATGAAACCTTCGATTAGCTACTTCCAAGTATTTGGATGCGTATGCTATGTTTATTCCTAATCATTTAAGGAGCAAGTTTGACAAAAAAAAAATTCGTTAGATATATCTTTGTGGGATATGACAGCCAGAGAAATGGGTGGAAATATTGTGATCCTATGAGTGGAAGATGTTACACTTCACTAGATGTAGTGTTTGATGAAACATCTTCTTGGTGGTCTCCAGAAAAGGAGGTGTTGCCAGACTTGAGAGAATTTGGAGAGAAACTACAACAGAAGATGGAAGAGCATATTGTTCAACTCCAGCCAAGTTTAGATAAACCAGGAGATCTAAGCAGCAGCGATGTTCAAAAACCTTAACAAACTGGCATGTATTAACAACCAGAAGAAGAAGATGGTTTGCGTGAAGTGGAAGAATTGACTCCACTCCGAATGCCAACAAAAATACGAAGACCAAATTCCCAATACGCTAATGCAACCATTGTTGAAGAAGTAAGTATAACAAAACCTGAGACGTTTGACGAAGCATCACAAAGTTCTGAGTAGATTATAAATATGAAAGAAGAGATCGCTGCACTTGAGCAAAATCAGACTTGGGATCTGGTGCCAAAGCCAAGAGATATGAAACCCATATCCTGCAAATGAGTTTACAAGATAAAGTGTCGTCCAAATGGGTCGATTAAGAGATACAAGGCTCAGTTGGTAGCTTGTGGTTTTTCTCAACAGTATGGACTAGACTATAATGAAACATTTGGTCCGGTGGCAAAACGAGTCCTACTAGCACTTGTAGCCAACAAAGACTAGAACTTGTAATAGACGGATGTCAAGAATGCCTTCCTTCATGGAGAGCTGGATCGAGAGATATACATGACTTAACCAATGGGTTTTCAGAACCAAGATCATCCTAAGCATGTATGTAAACTGCAGAAGGCACACTACGGATTAAAACAAGCACCCAGGGCTTGGTATGGTAAGATTACCAAATTTCTAACTCAAAGTGGTTATTCATTAACACCTACAGATTCCAGCTTATTTATCAAAGTCAATGGAGGAAAGTTAGTTGTGCTAGTGTACGTTGATGATCTAGTCATCACTGGAGATAATGTAGAAGAAATTCACCAAATGAAGGAGAACTTGTCAGTTTGTTTCCAAATGAAAGAATTTGGACACCTGAAGCACTTCCTTGGGCTAGAGATTGATCGAGCATAAGAAGGGATATTTCTCTGTCAACAAAAATATGCCAAAGATTTACTGTAGAAGTTTGGGATGCTTGAGTGCAAGCCAATTTCAACTCCGATGGAACCGAATGCCAAGATGTGTGCACATGAAGGCAAGGACTTGTAGGATGTAACGATGTATCGACAATTGATAGGTAGTCTAATCTACTTAACCTTGACTCTACCTGACATTTCTTATGCAGTTGGTGTGATGAGTTGATACATGTAAAATCCAAAGAAGCCTCATTTGGGAGCAGTTCGACGAATACTGAGATATGTGAAGAGTACAATAGACTATGGTCTTTTGTACAAGAAATGTGAAGATTGCAAGTTAGTTGGTCATTGTGATTCTGACTATGTAGGAGATCATGATATCAAGAGATCAACAACTGGGTATGTGTTTAAACTTGGATCAGGAGCGATTTCTTGGTGCAGTAAGAGACAGCCAATTGTATCATTGTCAACCACCGAATCTGAGCATCGAGCAGTAGCAATGGCAGCTCAACAGAGTACATGGTTAATACAGCTGATGAATGATCTATGTCAATTAGTAGATTATGCAGTTCTATTGTACTATGACAACCAGTCGGCAACTCATTTGGTGAAGAATCTATACTTTCATGCAAGAACAAAACATGTTGAAGTACATTATCACTTTATTAGAGAAAAGGCTTTGCAAGAAGAGATTGAGATGAGGCAAATCAAGATGGATGATCAAGCTGCGGACTTGTTCACAAAACGTTTAAGCACCAGTAAGTTTGAAAGGTTTTGTCATCAGCTTGGCACAGTGCAAAGAGCGAGAGCTAATGTTGAGGGGGAGTGTTGAAAGATCAACATTAAGCCCAAAAATCAATCTAAAGAAAATGAAGTCCAGTAACCAAATAAATTGGATTGAGAAACTCATTGTCTATATCCAAGCCCATAGCCCATTTGATGATGTATTTGCTTACAATAGTAAAGTGGAGTTCTGGTCATTGATGATGAAATTTATTAGTGTGAAATGTGTAGGATATCAACTTATGTGGTTGTAATTTTTCTTTAGTTTTTTAATGTGTGGTCTAAAATGTATTTGTCATACTATAAATACCCCATAATAAAATCATCCAAGAAGATACAAAACAAATAAGACAATTGGCATTTGTATCTTAGTTTGAGTGTAGTAAGAGTTAGTCTTCTTTGAATCTTTTCAAAGACTATTTCGATGTGTGCTTCTTTATGGTTACTTCTTCTTCTTCTTCTTCTTCTTCTTCTTCTTCATGTGACTATTTAGAGTTTTGTACTCTTTATTCTCAACATCTTCTAAGTATTTCGTTACTTGATCAATCGAGGTTGGGTAGGGTTGATGTGTTTGAATGTGATAGCAATCAAACAATCTAGTACTATAGGAACAAGAAAGTGACAGGGTGACCAAAAAGCTATCTTACAGCTGACCATAGTGGCTTATGTAATTGTCTAGGGCTTTTTGCCCTATACAGATGTCTGTTATATTTTTGATTTTGACTTTAAACCTTTTTAAGCTATTGTTATTCTTATCAATCATTTCTAAATGATTACCAATACTTCTAATCTTCATTGTGTGTGACATATTAGATTTATATGAAACATTGGACAATATTAATTAATTGAAACAATTCAAAATTTATCATTGTAAAGAAACTATTTCTTTACAGTATTTCCACTAACTAGGGTTGACACCTCCCAACATACCACAATTATACCAGTTGATAGGAATTTACATCTAGAGAACTCCCTTAGTCGTGGTTAACGCGATATTCGATCTCTCAATTTTTGTGATCCCAAAAAAAATTAATAGGGTATGGATAAAGTCAAAACCATATTTCAATTATCTGTATTTGATTGATAATATAATTCATCTTGTGTTAACAATTAGAATGTAATCCAAATCTTTAGACTACATTGGACATAGACTATGTTTGGATTATTATAAATGTAATCATATTGGACACATCCAAAATACTTGCTGAGACGATATATCCTCTCTTGCATATTTGAATTATCATATACATGTTTAACTATACGAGTGAGCACACTTTAAGATTCATGGCTAGAATACTTCACTTAGTGCTATCAGAGTATAATGACTCGTTTACATGGCTATCTAGTTCCTCAAGTCTAAAGATTATAAGCAACGTCACAATTCAGATATTACACTTTAGCGTAAAACA
The DNA here is from genome assembly GCA_016647705.1 of Eucommia ulmoides. NCBI lineage: Eukaryota > Viridiplantae > Streptophyta > Magnoliopsida > Garryales > Eucommiaceae > Eucommia > Eucommia ulmoides. Next base: position 40,484,100 of record CM028337.1, on the reverse strand, counting down.
AATTTATCATGATTGAATATCAAGTATGATTACGTCCAGGTCATTTCTACAACTTAGTAAATCTCCTCATGGTTGTTCTATTGTTCCATACAAATGATTTTTAGATTCGCCATTCTCATTAGAGAAAACACCCGCCAAATTAGTCTAACCGAATCGTAAAGTACCAATTCATCATTTCTAAATTAGTAGCAACATTTAGGATATTAGTTACCAAATACGTACAATCTCACTCATTTTAATCACCATTAAAAGGTAAGAAATTTTAACCAAATATCCATGATATCTAACAACAATGTAGTACAATAATATAAAATATCTAAAAATCCCTTTATTTAATAAATACTTGACATTTTAATTTTATAGAAGTCGTTAAAATAATAAAACCATATTGACTACGTGGTTTATCTCCAATAATCCCGCCGTGTTTAAGAAGTATCCCGTGGTGTTCGATTAAAGGAAAATTGGACAGACCACTTGACGTGTTGGAGGCGTGTTTGTATCTGACAAGGACATGGAACCACAATCGGTATGTCCGTGCTTCATAGCGTATGCGTTTTATGTTTGGCTTATCCATATTTTATTTATTAATCATTTGAATTATTAAAAAAGTTAACTATTCAAATAAAATATTACGATAAAAGTAATTAAATAATGCACACACCATGTATACGAGTTCATATAAAAGAGAAGGTAAGGTTTTTTTTTTTTTTTTTTTCCCTGTAATAAACTAAAATAGTAATTCACTTTTTTAAAATAAAAATTGATTATTTTCCTGTCTCCTCAAATTTGGAGAGTGGGCCTCAAAATTATAATTGGAAAGAAGCTAATGGAGAGGGCCTTGTGAACCTAACAAATAAAAGGAAAAATACCCACAAAGAAGGCAGGCCCCCAGTTACAGCAAAAGAGGCCCACAACAAAACAGACCTACGCTAAATTTAAAAGAAGACACAGTAAGAAGGCTTTGGAAGGAAGACCAAACTCCAATCCACCCAAAAAAAACTTACGTGGCGTCTTGTTAGTGTTTTTATTTTTTTATTTCTACCTTAATAAATTAGAATGAGAATTTTGTTTCCGTTCTAGAGCATTCCAAAATCAAAAATATGTTTGGTAATGACCATTATCTTGAAATTGTTTCTTTTAATTTATGAGAACGAAAACAAGAACCATATTTGATTGCAATATTGATTCTTTTTTCTTTCTTTAAATGCATGATGGCCAGGTGGTGGTGGTCTAGAGGGGTGGTAGTGGGAATAATTTTGTTAGAGTGAATAAGAATTAACATTTTTTTGTTTCTCAAATTCTTAAATCATTTAGGAATTACTCCCAATTTTTTGGGTACAGAAATGCAATTACTGAATACGTTTTTGTGCATTAATCTCAATTTTTAGAGCAAGAACAGAAATTAGGGAACAAAAACAATAACCAAACCAAACGGGTCATACAGTTTGTTTGGATGGAGGGTAGGAGAAATGAGGGGGATTTTTTTTTTTTTTTTTAAGGTTAATTATATATTGTCCCAATCGAAATTGCACTTTACATTACTGTTATATTTTCCCAAGCGCTCATCTTCATATACTTCAGATTAAAGTGCAACAATTATATTTTTCGTTAAAATTAATGGTCAAATCTTAAAAAGTCAAAATTAATAAATCATTTAATATTAATTGATATTTATAGTGGGACAAGTCAGGTTGGGTAATGTAATATATGTTAGCTTTTTCGTGTCAGGTCAGATTGTTTTTAAGAATAAAATTATCATTTCGCAAAATTATATTGATTATTTAACTGTTGTATTTAAATTTGAACCATAGGGAATAAATGATGACGAAAATGCCATAAAGATATAAAATGTTAATCCTACAAAACTTTAAAATCTAAAAAATATAAAGTGTTCATATTACAAAAAGCTAAAATACTATTAACTTTTTTTTTTTTTTTTTTTTAATTGTGTTTGAATAAAGAGTAGCAATTGACTATTTATTGTTTAATATGATATATATATATATGAAATTAAAAAAATGGGAATTGTAATAAAATAAAATAAATAGTGAAAAAATAGCAAAATTAAGAAATTGGAAGGACTTTTCTTCAAAAATTTCCCTCCAAGTCCCTTCTGCTTTTATCCTCCCCTCCATCCCAACACACAATTGAGATCTTTTCCTGAATATATTTCTCATTTTAAATATTAAATTATTGGTATTTTAATGATTAAAAAAGTTTTTTACTCTACAAAATAGTCCCATACACTTTTCCGATAATAAAATTCGTACTATAATACCTTTAATTGAAATTAATGAAGCCCATCCACAATTTACTACAATAAGATTGAATTTTAATCTTTAACTTAATCTTTTATAATCTTGGAATAAAAACTTAAATTCTTTATAACCATGTAAACAAGTCGTCATAGATTATGCTTCAGTATACTGACATAAAACTATACTGGATAAACAAGTAGTAACATTTGGCATTTCTAGCTCATATAATTTGCGGTGACTTACTTCCCAAACCCAAATAAGTATAACTTATTCATTTCAACAATCTATTGTATTGATTTTGCTTCAATATCTTCATGTGTAAATATGTTAATATCAATATAGATGTGTTTATATATATATATATATTCATAAATGACCATAGGATATAAATTAAATTGCTATAATAATTATAATTTTTTATAAGAAAGACTAAATACTAGCATAATTAATTAAAAGTCCAAAAAACAATGACCAAAAAATTATTTTTATTTTAGGAAAAGATAATGAAATCTTTATTGGATATTTACTATTTTAAGCAACCTAGTGAAACAATAACATTATACAAAAACAAAAAACAAATAAACATTGAAGGTCTAACATTTTACATATAAGATATATAATGGGATATCTTGTTGGACTTTTTTTTATTTTTTTTCCAAAAAAAAATTTGTTAATATACGTTATTCTTTATCAACATATTTCAAGACCTGATAAGGCTAAGATATCGTTAAAACTTAAGAAAAACACTTAGGATATCAATGTGGTATTGGTCAAATACGTAAGAATAAATTACTCAAGAATTGAGTGATATTTCAGAGTCATGCCTTGGAACTTATAAATTACTATATTTATGGAATGCAACTTATCTGATTCTCTTTTTTCTCGCTAAATTTTAACTGATCAACGTCTTTTAGATCTTTCAAATCTTTAACGTTCAAATCCATTATTTAAATAATATTTTTGAGCCTTATTATCATTTCAGATCTCCCATGAGCTACTTTAAATCATGCTCACGTGAAGTTCTCTTTATTCTCAAACGTGGACCTAATCACTTAGGTCCATCATCTTATATCATTCGTAATAGTCAAGGGCCATCAAGATCAGACCCATAAATGTTCACCCGTTAGAAAAGCACCCTCATCATTTCGCATGTCATGAAAAACTATTGAATACTTGTTGACTCATTTTTGCACGATGGATCTGATTTTTTCTCAATCTCTTACTTACTGCTAGCTTTAGTTGTTTCTTTTTTTTGGTCCCTGCAGATTCTGAAGAGACGAATATATATCTATATCTATATATATATATATACACACACACTTGAAGGATTGACATTTCATTTTTTTTTTTGTTGGTGTGTGTGGGGGGTGGGTGGCTGTTCACTGAGCACGCATTTCATTCCATTGAATTCAAACAGAACACTCATTGGAATCTTCTTTATTTTATGCCAAATCTTCCTGGGATTCTCATTTTATCTGCACATGGTGATATGGAAAACCTCTCTGTGTCTGTATGTGTGTATATCGCGAGAGAGAGAGAGACTCTTGATGGCTTGGCAGCAAGAAAGACACTTTCTGAAATCGCAATGGTTGTGTCGAATCAAAGATTTTACAGATAAAAGAACACTTTTTACCCTTAAAAGTTTGGTAGGTGTCATTTGAGTCCCTGTAGTTTCAATTGGACGCATAAACTCATTCCACTTTACGTAGTCCAATTGGCAAACGACTTCTGAGGATCTAACCAATGTTTGATAATATGTGCACGTGACTAGTTACTCAAAGGGACAGAAAAAAAACATTATGAAGTCTTGTAATAAATCTTGAACCTCCCATTTCTCTTTGGCTTATCGTTCATCTAATCGAAGATTAAAAAGTTGATAAGACTAATAAGAATATTAGTTAATAAAAAACTGAATGATTTCTTGTGATTCGGAATACGATCTTTCTTAAGTTTCAGTTGTTGCTGTTAAAAAATTGAGAAGTGGAAAACATGTATTGATATTTTTATGAAAACGATACGGATTTACAAACACCATATACACAAGTATATATAGGGGAGGAGGGGGTTAGGGTTTGCCCTAATGGGCCTAAGTAGGCTTAAGCCCATTATTACATTCACATCCCCCCTCAAACTCAAGGCGGTAAGTGGGAGTGAACTTGAGTTTGGAAACCAGAGAGTGAAAACGTCTGGGTGGATGAGCCTTCGTGAAAATGTCTGCTGTCTAATCGGCTGAACTGACGGATTGTAGACAAATTGTATTTTGGAGAATGTGATGACGGATAAAGTGACAATCAATCTCGATGTGTTTTATAAGCTCATGGAATACATCATTGTGAACGATCTGAATAACACTCCTATTGTCACAGTGTAGGATAGTGACAGCAGGAGAAGAGATGCCCATGTCGGCAAGTAGCCATAGAAGCCAAAGAAGTTTTTGAGTTGCATCAGTCATAACACGATATTCAGTTTCAGTACTAGAGCGAGCAACCACAATTTGTTTCTTACTATACGAGAAAATAAGATAATTGCCCAAAAAGAAACAGTAAGCAATGGTTGAACGTCTGTCGGTAGGATCTCCAGCCCAATCGACATCAGAATAAGTTTGTAAGACAGGAGTAAATTGAGTTGAGAAATGAAGCCCATGACATAAAGTACCCTTGACATACCGAAGAATGCGAAGAACAACCAAGTAATAGGTGGTCCGAGGAGCGGACAAGAATTGGCTGATTTGATGAACGACATAGGCAATATTAGGGTGAGTGACAGTAAGATATACAAGACTTCCAACCAATTAGCGATATAAAGTGGCATCTTGAAGAGGTGAACGATCGAATGGGGTAAGTCTGACGTTCAGCTCAAGATGAGTAGTGGTAGTAGTTGAGTCAGTGATCCCAGCCTTGAAAATGAGATCCGAGGGAAACTTGGCATGAGAGAGAAAATATCCATCAGAACCAAATGAGACTTTGAGGCCAAGAAAGTAAGTGAGCACGTCAAGATCTTTCATCTCGAATTGGCTACTGAGGAACTTTTTGAGGTCAGAAATACCATGTAGATCATCTCCAATAATAATCATATCATTCACATACAATAAGAGAAAGATAATACCATTGGCAGTATGGAGAATAAACAGAGCCGAATCATGAGCACTAGGTGTGAACCCAAACTAATGAATAGTAGTGCTGAATTTGGCAAACCAGACATGTGGAGCTTGTTTCAAACCATATAGGACATAATAAAGGCGAAAAACTTTATTGGGAGGGGCAGCCAGACCGGGAGGGGTATACATATAGACTTTCTCAAGAAGATCTCCATTAAGAAATGCATTTTTGACATCCATTTGAAAGAGAGTCTATTTTCGAATGGCGGTAATGGCAAGAAATGTACTAGCAGATGTTAGCCTCGCCACTAGAGCAAATGTCTCTTCATAGTCAATGTCATATTCCTGAGCAAATCTCTTGGCAACAAGTTGGGCTTTATATCATTCAACAGAGCCATCAGAAAGCTTCTTGATCTTAAACACCCATTTGCTCCCAATAGGAGTTTTTCCAGATGGTAGATCAACAATATCCCAAGTATGAGTTTTGGCGAGGTTTGAAGTTCTTCTTCCATTGTTTTCTGCCAAAGAGGATTAGTACTAGCCTCCTTATGGGATTGAGGCTCATGAAGATGGAGTATAGTAGAAAAATAATGAAAATCAGAAAGATAATATGAAGGATAAGTTACCTTGGTAGACTGGCAAAGGTAATTTGGGGTGTGGGTTTCAAAGGAAGATGGTACAGAATCACCGGCCATAGGAGAAATCTCAGGCATGGTCACTGGAGTTGGAAGGATGAGATCAGCTGGTGGTTCTAGAGTGGGTTCAACTAGTGGGTCAGGGGTAGACTCCGCATAAGGTGCAGGGCTAAGCTAACCTAGTGGTGCTAGAGTGGACTTAACAATACTTGGAACTGTATCATTTGGAAATAACCCAATGGATGGATCAGTAAAGTATCTAGAGTTGGTTAGGGTGGACATGTCAAATGACTATAAGGAAGAAAACATTTGATGTTCCCAAAAAATGACATATCGCGCGATACGAAGGGTTTTAGAAATAGGATCCCAACACCGATACCCTTTATGTTCAATGCCATATCCAATAAAACAACAAAAATGAGCCCTTGATTCCAGTTTGTTGTACTCATGTGGTTTGAGAAGAACAAAACAGGTGCAACCAAAGACTCTAAGTTCAGAGTAATCGGGAGGTTTACCGAAAAGGCGCTCAAATGAAGACTGATTATTACTTTATCCGTCATCACATTCTTCATAAGACAGTTCGTTTACAAACCATCAGTTCAGCCGATCAGACATCAGACATTTTCACTAAGGCTCATCCACCCGGACGTTTTCACTCTCTGGTTTTCAAACTCAAGTTCACCTCCTATTTACCGCCTTGAGTTTGAGGGGAGGATGTTAATGTAATAATGGGCTTAAGCCCACTTAGGCCCATTAGGAGAGATGTTAATCGTTGATAGTTTGGTAGAAAAAATATTGGGATCAGATGTCATGTGATTACAACAAGCAGAATCAAAGAACCAAGAAGAGTTACCTGTAGTAAGTGAGAGAGAAGGGGAAATGTTTGTACCATTACCATTTTTGGAGAAGATATGAAGGAAGAATGAGGCCAAATCTGCAATAGATAAGGTGGCAGTAGTGGAGGTAGGATCCGAACCCTCTTTGGCATTGATAATGAGCGAAGAACCCATAGACATCACTGTTAAATGTAGAGAAACTGTTGTCACGGATGGATTCGAAATGATGAAATTATTCAGGAATCGATATTGAATCTTCAAGGACTGGGTAAAAATCGGGTGAACCAGTGTTGGAACCACACGGATATAATAGAATTATATTTTGTGAGCCTCAAACCACAAAACGGAGGCCGGAAACAGAATCAGAACGTAAAAAACCCTAGGACCCAGTCCAAATTTTTAGAAAATCGGTCTAAAAAATGCTTGAACTAGTCAGAAGAAGATTAAATAAAAAAACCAGTGATGTGGCAGCTGACTGGTGGTCAACGATGACGTGGCTTGGTCAAAGCTGACGTGTCGGCTACATTGGAAAGACGTGGCAAAATAACCACGAAATTGATGAAGTGGTTGATGACGTGGCGATGATGTGTTGCTGATGTGGATACTGAATGGGTGCTGACCGGGTAGAGTTTAGGGTTGATGTGGCACCCAAAATAGTTGATATGTGATGGCGGCACATGGATCTCATGCAAAAAAACGCAGTCAGATTTGTACCACGAGAGTAGGTGCGTGAGGTAGGCTACAAGGATGATTTTTGCATCGTTGGATTCGTCTCGTCGAGACAGTTCTGATGGTATATTATGAGATGGATTTAGAGCCTTGGTTGAGGTGGTAAATCTCAAAATCCGAGATGGCGAAGGGTGGTGGTACTGCGGCCTGTTGAAGACACGTGAGGGCACGTCTAAACTCTGGTGGCAGTGATTTTGGTGGAGTTGTGTTCGTCCCTGCAAAACAAAGACAGTGGTATGGTGGTTGTTGATACCGAATAGGAGATGAAACCTACACTAGCGACGAAAGTCTTGGGAGAATAAGGGTGGTGGCAGTGGAAGTGTTAGGGTTGCAAATTTTTTATTGAGAACATGCCTAAGAAAGATTTGCTCTTGATACTATGTTAAAATAATTGAGAAGTAGGAAACATATATTGATATTATTGTAAAAACGATACGAATTTACAAACACTATATACACAAGTATATATAGGGGAAAAGGGGGTTAGGGTTTGCCCTAATGGGCCTAAGTGAGCTTAAGCCCATTATTACATTAACAGTTGCAAAACAATAAATTGTGAGTGGGACTGTCGGCGTTACATCTCTAATATGATAATCAGTAGAATTTTTTTTTTCTAAAGTATTTTGGTAGAGTACAACTAGGAAAAGTGAATTTACCTGACTAAACCCCTTTTCTGAGTTGTATTTATAGAAGATGGAATATTTGTTTTGTAATACCCTGATTTTTTTTTAAAATATTTTTTTTTATATAAGTTTAATATTTATGGGACGATTTTGTAAATTTGTAGTATAAATAATATTTGATAATTTTTGGGAATTGAGTGTTAATTTTAAATTGATTTAAATTTTTTTAGGACTATTGTGTTATTTGAAATATACTTTTAAGCGTTTTGAGATATAATTAATATATTTTTATTTTATTTTAAGGGGAGATATTTGTGTAAATAATAAAAATAATAATATATGTTAAATGTGTTGTCTTCACGTAATGAAGACAACACATTAAATATAAACACATACATACATATAATGTTAACACGTATATGTGTTGTTATTATATAATAATAATAATAATAATAATAATAATAATAATAAAATCAATCATATAAGAATAAGTTAGAGGTTTATATTTTAAGTTATAGGTTTAGATTTTAAATAATAATAAAATCAATCATTTAAGAATAAGTTAGAGGTTTATATTTTAAGTTATAGGTTTAGACTTTAAAAGTTTTGAGTGAGGAAAAAAATGTTCAGTTCAGAGTTCGGTTTCAAATTTCTGATAGAATTTTCTAACTCTTTTCATATATGTATTTAATTTCTTTATTGTGACATTTACGTTATTATTATTGTTAAATTTTAAATGTTAATTCTCATGAGATAATTATGATTATGTGAAAATCATACCTATGTGTTTTATTTGTCGTATTAATTAAATGCACGTATTAGAGGGGTTGAGATTCTACTCAGCCCTAGATCACAACCTCACAGTTTTAATTGCAGGGTTGACGAGAGAGAAACGGCGCCTGGAATGTTATTGGAATTTCAATTTTTATCTATAGTAATTATATTTATTATTCACTGTTGTAAAATAGATAAAATTCGATGATTAAAGTTTGGTGAAAATATTATTTTATAATGTAATCGTTATGAAATTCTCAAACTAATAATTGAGAATAATCGTTGTTTCAGGATGTTATAGGAAAATAATTATTATTATCTTATCCATAGAGACAATAATTTTATCAATCTAATTAATGATTTATATTAAATACACAATTTTAGTGTTAATCCTGTCAGTAGAATAACATGGACACTAAATAGGATAACTCTAATTTATTATGAGAATCCATATAGTTGGAAATTATTATTTTTAGATTAACACAAACATGTGGGCAAATAACCCTATAGTTATTCTGGTTTAATTATTTAATTCTATATTAATTATTATAATTTGTAATAGTTGTATTTATTATTTACGGTTGTAAAATCGATGCGATAATTCGATAATTATGATTATCGCCCTAGTTGTAAAATTTCTCAGATTTTTTTTTATGTGAAATATTGGTCATTCGAATGTAGTGTTAATTCTCTAAGGGGAGAAACCGTGTGACGGCCCTAGGAAGCCGGGTCGTTACAGATGATATCAGAACGGGTTTGCAACCGGCCTAAACTTGGGTTATGATACCCAATATTCATAATAAATTGTTTAATATTTAAAAATAATAATTTTAGTACAATTCATAATTTATTATAATTATTGTGAAAAAAAAGTGGCGTTTGGTTAATGTTGTTGCTTTTCTGTTTCCATTCCCTTTTACATTTTTTTTTTTTTTTGTCATTTGCTTATTCTTTTAAAGCTATCTCACAAGGCAACTATTAAAAAAAAAACACATTTTGGTAACGAAACAAAAGATGAGTCTCCATTTGGAAAAATTCTATCTTTGGCCCCTAAATTATGGTGGGGTGTCTATGTGGACCTTTTGGCTAGCCAAAATTACATATTTTGGTCTATACAGTTTTAATTTGAACATACTAACATCTTAGGGGGCGTTTGATGAATACAACTTACCAATAGTAAGTTAAATAAGTCTTGGTGAGTATCATGTTAGTCGTGGACCATATGATTTGTCGTTGAATTGAGAGGACCAATTTGAAGGTATTTACTATCTTCTATATAAATTATCAAATTATATTTTTGTATTAAATTGAAAAAAATGTGTTGAGGGAATGAAACGTTTTATGATGATTAATGGATTAAGTAAAAAATTTTAAGGGTGAAAAATGATTTTTATTACCCTGTTATGCCATAGTTATATTCTCATTAGGAGGAAATGTCTTGCAAGATATGGATATATGTTGTTACGTGTCAAACAAGTACTGCAGGATGGTTGCTCCTACTATTGGAGATATTGAATGACTCTGACACTGATAGCCATCTTAGATGGCACAATTGTATAGGTTACGGTATTGTCGCAACTTCCGATCATGAGGTGAAATGATCTTATAGTTAGTAGGGAAATATGTATGTGATATTTTATTATATATCAAAATCATTTGATTGGTTGATTTAAAAATATCATTTCATTACAATGGTAACAGTGGAATTTTATTCCGGCCAAGTGTGCAGTTATATTATATTATACTTTGAAAAGTGGTATTTGATAAATATACTTGGTCCATAAATTCTTTTTATGTTATGAAAACAGTGTATGCATTATTTTTTATATAAATTGTCAAACTATATTTTCGTACTAAAATATGAAAAAAAAAAAAAAAAAAGGTTTATTAAAATTGATTTTTTTATAATGTTAAACGAATTAAGTAAATTGTTAAATGTGGAAAATGGTTTTTTATTGTCCGACTATGCTATAGTTGTCTTCTCGTCAAAAGGGCATGTCCTGCGAGATGTGAATATATGTTGTTACCTATCAGACAAGTCTTGTAGGGTGGATATATGTTGTTACCTGTCAGGCAAGTCCTATAGCATGGATATATGTTGTTATCTATTAAGCAAGTCCTGCAAGGTGGTTGCTCATACTATTGGAGGTATTAAATGGCTCTAACATTGATAGTCACCTTAGATGGCACAATTGGATAGGTTACAGTACCGTTATAACTCTCGATCGTGAGGTATACGATCCTATACCTAGTAAGGAAGTATGTTATTTTATTATATACAAGTGAGTTAACTAGTTAATTTAAATTCGGTTGTTCTGTTACGATGATATTTTTATTGGGGTTTGGATACTGTCTAGTGTGGCTATATTTTATTGGAAAGTGAATTTTGATAAAAATATTTGATTCATAAAATATTTTTATATTACGAAGACAGTACACCGATAAAAATAACTCAGATATATGTTGGTCCACTACTAATAACCGATAGAGTCGGAGTGTGGGGAAATTGTAGAGACTTTTGATGGATTTTATATACATATTACGTAAGTATGGAATTCAGTATTAAACTCGGTATGTTACATGACTTTGGGGACGTAATTATACAATTTGAGATGTATTTTACTTTTTATAGTTGACACGTATTTAGGTGTTTGAAGTGTATTTGTGTGGGCGAGACGTATTTATGTGATTGTGACATATATATTTATGTACTTATGTATTTCGAGATGTATTTATAGGGTTGACACGTATTTATATGATTCATATGTATTCATGTGTTTCGATACATATTTATGTGGTTGAGACGTGTTAATGTATTTCGATACATCTTTATGCGGTTCGGTTGTATTTATGTATTTTGAGATGTATTTATATGATTTTGATGTATTTAGATGTTTTGAGACATATTTATATGCTTAAGAAGTATATATGTGTTTTAGACGTATTGCAAAAAAATTATTAAAAATTTATATTGTGTTGATATTTATGAAAAAGTTTACAAGATTATTGAAATTTTAATGTGGATATTGGGATTGATTATTTTTAGTCTCACGGGATAGTCCACAAGGAATTAGGTTATCTATTAGATAAGATGTTGGCTTGAAATGTTATATGGAATTGATAAATACTGATTATGGGATATGGCAGTGGACTTGAAAAGTCATGCCAAGTGGAAAAATTATTGAAGTCGTAGACTTGTTGGAATTGAAATAGACCCAAGCCAGTGAGACTACCATGATATTTTAAAGATTTATTGTTATTTATTACTATTTTTATCAGAGTAGCGTAACGAAAGCATTTAGAAATATAAAATTTTTTGGTAATTGGTTATTTGTGTTAGGTGTTAATGACCGAAGTGCACCTTGTCCGTAGATTGTTAGATATAATATGGGCCACTGTGAATGTTGGTGTAGTAACATGTGGAATGGATTTTTTCGGTTATGAATTGTGGGTGACTTTTGATTACGGGACCCTACATAGAGAACAATTGTTCTAGAATCGAGTGTGACTAACATGACCGTGCGGTGCGATTCTGAATTATTATGGTTTTAAACGAAATTTTGAGGGTGAAATTTATTTAAGGGAGTTAGATTGTAATACTCCGATTTAAAAAAAAAAAATATTTTATATAAGTTTAATATTTATGGGACGGTTTTGTAAATTTGTGTTATAAATAATATTTGATAATTTTTGGGGATTGAGTGTTAATTTTAAATTAATTTTAAACATTTTAGGACTATTGTATTATTTAAAATATACTTTTAAGAGTTTTGTGATATAATTAATATTTTTTTATTTCAAGGAAGACATTTGTGTAAATAATAAAAATAATAATATATGTTAAATGTGTTGTCTTCACGTGATGAAGACAACACATTAATATAAACACATACATACATATTGTAACGACCCGGTTTCTCAGGGCCATCACGTGGTTTCTCTCCTTAAAGAATTAACCCTAAAACCAAATGTCCAACATCTCATTTCATAAATCTGAGATTTTTTTTTTAATGCGACGACGACAATTATAAATTTCGAATTTATCGAATTAATTTTACAACTGTAAATAATAAATACAATCATTACAAATTAAATATAATTTATTGAAGGGTTACTAATATCAAGTAATAATATTAGTGTTAATATATTAAGTAATTAAATTAACTATTACTAGTAATAGTGTTTGATTTCATTTATAATTTCCATTCCATTTCCCTAAATTCAATTCCATGACACCACATTCCCCAAACACTACCCAACCAACCAAATTCATCCAATTGATATGGAACAATCTCAAAACATACTAATTTGGTTTTAAAGCTACCATTATAATTATAATTATCGATTTATCTCCGAGTCGATTTTTAAACAGTAAATAACTAATACAATTATTTCAAATAGAATATATTTCAAATAAAATAAAAAATTCCAGTCGCCGTTTCGCTTTCACCGGCCCTGCAATCAAAACTGTGGGGTTGTCAGCTAACGCTTAGTAGAATTTCAACCCTTCTAATATGTGTATCTAATTAATACTACATATAAACCACATAGGCATGATTTATCAACAACATAATCAACTACCTGCAAGATTTGTCCTCCTGACAGGTCTCAACATATCAACATACGTCATACAGGACATGCCTTCCTATAAAGACCAACCACATCTCGCAGAACATACCCTCCTGACGAGACGACTATGGCGTAACAGGATAATAAAAATAATATTTTCACCTTTAAAATTTTATTTGATCCATTTAACATTATAAAACTGTCCATTTTCATCAACACTTTTTTTTTTTTTCACAATTTAATACGAAAATATAATTTCACGATTTATATAGAAGACACTAACCACCTTTTTAAGCCGATTTCTATGGTCCACGACTAACACAACACTCACACAGGATTATTTAATATTACAGATTTAATGAGATATCAGAGTAATAGATTGTTACATTTGGATATAACTGTTGTAGATATGACATTTTGACTCTCCTGCAAAAAATTAATTTTACTATTTACTTTATTTTTTTATTTTTAGGTTATTGTTGAAATTGAAAAAAAAAAAAAAAAAAAAGGAAAAAGAAAGAGAAAATAAATTAGCAAGCAAAAAATGAAAAAAAAAGAAGGAGAAAATGGAAAATAAAAAAATATAAAAAAAGAAAAAAGAAAATAAATAAAAGGAAAAGAAAAAGATTTTTTTTTCTTTGCCGAAATGGGACTAGATTTCCTTTTTTTCTCTTGTTTCCTTTTCCTTTTCCTTTTGGGTTTTGTTTTCTTTTCTTCGTCGAATTTGGACTAGGGTTTTTAAGGTTTTTCACTACCCATCATTTCCTACAACTAGGACTCTCCCCCATATAGTTTAGACACACAAAAATTTAGAGAGAAAACTTTCAGGGAGATTCAAAAATTGAGAGAAAAAACCCTTTTAGAGAGTAATTATTAGCCAGAGTCATTTCGGGAAGCCGTCTGCGAGAGAAAAAAACCCATAGTATCGAAAATCTTAGTCAGAATAGGTATGTTTTCTGTTTTTTAATTCTTTTTCATTATTTATTTTGTTTCTTGCAATTTAAATTATTACAAGTTTCTTTCTTTTGTAAATGTTCGATGACTCGATAAAAATGCCATGACGAGGTTCCTCGTTCTCAATCTAAACCTCCGGACGTTAGACAAAGACACTATTTATCTTGCTGTTTTTTATATATATATATATATTGTTTTCTTCTCTATCTTTATTGCAATTCATTAATAATAATAATAATAATAATAATAATAATAATAATAATAATAATAATAATAATAATAATAATAATAATAATAATAATAATAATAATAAGTTGTCCAAGAATCCGATAAAAATACCGGGATAATTTTCTTGTGTTGAAACTTAATCCCCGAATATTAGGTGAAAGATGTTTTCATTCTTTATTTTTTTATTTTTTTCTTTGTTATAAAAACTTTCTTTGTTATAAACCCTAAAAAGTTAAAAAAATATAAAAATCCAAAAAAATAATAATACAATCTTAGTTTGTAAGAATTAATCCTTACAAAATTTAAGATGAGTCCGACGATTCGATAAATCGTGAGAGAGTTTTCCCTAACCTTCTTTCAATTTCCCACCTAGAGTGAAATTTAGAAACGATTGGTTTTAAGAAATCCCTTCTCTCGATAAACCTTTTCGTTGGATTCTGTCTAAATTTTGAAAAGATTAATTTCAACCAACTTATTTCTGCGATCCTCCCCCAATTCTCATCTCCATAGAATTCGTGGGAATTTCAAAACAGTATTTTCTTGAATTCATTGGACAAACTTAAAATAGATATCATTTGCATCTATCTTACATATTTATCATTTAGACAGTATGTTTATGAAACTTTTACCACTTACACTTTTTTTTTATATTCCATTACGTGGGGGTTCTTTTAGATTTCATAAACCATATTTATTTCCTGTATCATTTAGATGTTAGGACGCTTTCACCACTTACACCTTTTATTTTATTTTATATACACATATTTCATCACATATAGGTTCTTTTAGATTTCATAATCCATGTCATTTTTTCTCATTTGGTTACAACATGTACACCACTTGCACTTTTCATAGATATTAGATAATTAAATCATTACCACGCATAATCACATTAATTCATGTAGTTTTTCTGATTTATTCTCGTGTTCATAATATTTTACATTGGTACGTTTAAATTAAAATCATTCTTACATAAAAATTATTTAAGTAGTTTTTTAGGTCACTTTTGTATAAATAAAATAAAATTCATATCATGCTAGTTTGTACATTTATACTTCATACTTTTTTTTTTTTAGTTTGCCTATTTAAATCAAAGAAATCCCTTAGAAACATATATATAAAAGCAACAACAGCAATACCAAGGTTTCACAATCCTCCACTGAAAGGTCCAATATCTCCCCTAAATCGGTTATTAACTACTCTCCATGATTTGGGCTTTGCCAATCGAGGACTTTTCTCCTAAAAATACCATATCTGAGCACTTCTTGTAGTACTAATTTATGTTAGCACTTAGTTTTTGCTTATCATTTGGCACCTCTTGCATTTGACTCTTACCATTAGAGATTTTAAATGACCCTGACACTAATAGCCACCTTAAATGACACAATTGTACAAGTTACGGTACTATCGTAACTCCCTATCATGAGGTGAAATGATCATATGGTTTGGAAGAAAATATGTGTGCGATATTTTATTATATATCAAAATAATTTGATTGGTTATTTTAAATGCATTATTTTTATTGTGATGGTAGCAGATGAATTTTATATTGGCTCAGTGTGCGATTATATTTATATATTTTGAAAAGTGGTGTTTGATAAATATACTTGATCCATTAATTCTTTTATATTATGAAGACAGCGTGTGCATTGTCTTCTATGTAAATTGTCAAATTATATTTTTGTACTAAAATGGGAAAAGAAAAGGTTTGTTAAAATGAACGCTTTTATAACCTTATGCGGATCAAGTAAATTTTTACATGTGAAAAATAATTTTTATTGTCCGATTATGCCATAATGTGATCCCGACAGAAGGGCATGTTCTGCGAGATGTTGTTGGTCCTAACAGGAGGGCACGTCCTGTAGGACGATATGTTGTGACCTGACAGGAGAGTAAGTCCAGCAGTTGGTTGATATCTGTTGTTGTTGATGATGATGATGATGATTATCATCATGATATGGTAGTCTATACCACGTGTTGGCTCATACCATTGGAGATATTAAATGACCCTGACACTGGTTCCAACATTAGATTGCATAGATGAACAGGTTTAAGTACCGTTATAACTTTTGATCGTAAGGTAAACGATTCTATTGCTGGCAAGGAAGTATGATATTTTATTATATACAAGTGAGTTGACCAGTTGATTTAAATTCAGTTGGTCTGTTACGATGATATTTTTATTAGGATTTGGATACTGTCTAGTATGGCTATATTTTGTTGGGAAGTCGATTTTAATAAAAACACTTGATCTATAAATAGTTTTTTGTATTATAAAAACAATACATCGATAAAGTATTCAGATAGATATTGGTTCACTACTATCGTTATGTGGAGTCGGAGTGTGGGGTTATTGTGAGACTATTGGGAGCTAATTATTATTTTGAAATGTTAATTTAAATGTTTGAGCTTAGCTGGTATTTTAGAAATTCGATTGAGAATTTTATGTAATATTTTTATATATTTTTTACGTGAATATTGAACTCAGTATGGAACTCGTTATATTACGTAATTTTGGAGACATATTTATATATTTCGATACATATTTATGTGGTTGATATATATTTATGTGTTTTGAGGCATATTTATGTGATTGAGACGTATTTATATTTTTCGGGATGTATTTATGTGGTTGTAATATATTTATATGTTTTGAGAAGTATTTATATGATTGAGACATATTTATGTGGTTGAGACATATTTATGTGTTGCGATATATTTACGTGTTTATGCGGTTTGGGATATAGTTATGCATTTCGAGACGTATTTATGTGATTAGGAAGTATTTATGTGTTTTAGACATTTATTTAAAGTTTGGATCGTGTTGATATTTATGAAAACATTTACGAGATTATTGGAATTTTAATATGAATATTGAAAATTGATTATTTTTAGTCTCATGAGACAATCTATAAGGAATTAGGCTATCTATTGCTTATAATACTGGTTACGAACATGTTGATTGAAATATTAGATGTAAATTGATAAATACTGGTTATGGGATACGACAGTAGATTTGGAAAGTCATGGCAAGTTGTAAACTTATCAAGGTCGTAGACCTGTTGGAATTGAGATAGATCTAATCCAGTGAGACTATCGTGATATTTTCAAGATAGATTATTGTTATTGTTAATTTATCATAACAGTACAACGGAAGTATTTATAAATATAAGATTCTTTGGCAATTGGTTCTCTGTGCTAAGTGTTACCAACCAAAGTGCACCATGTCCGTAAGTTATTGGATAACGTGGGCTACTGCGAATGCGGATATAGCGACATGTAGAATGGATTTTAACGGTTATGAATTATGGGTGACTTTCGGTTATAAGGCTCTATATAAAGAACCATTTGTTTATAATCGAGTATGACTAATATGACCGTGCGATGCGATTCTGAATTATTATTATTTTGAATGAAATTTCAGGAAAAAAATTTATTTAAGTAGGGTAGATTTTAATACTCCGAAAATTTATATTTTTTTGAAAATATGATTTTATATATGTTTAATATTTTTATGTTGATTTGTATATTATGAAAATTTATAATAAATATTTGATATTTTTTGGGAGATAAGTGTGATTATTGAATTTAATATGAATTATCTTAGAATTTTTTTTTGGGGGGGGGGGGGAGGGGGGGAGGTTAGTGTAATTTTTATAAAACTTCACAATTAAGTAATTGATTTGCCTCCATATAATTAAAGGAAAACAAATTTTGATGGCCACAAATCCTCATGTTAGTACATATGTATATTTATATATTAGGAATGTAATAATAATGATGAGTTATCCAAAAACTAAACTGTTTGCATGCCCCTAGTTACACGTGTATTCATGCATGAATAATAATAATAATAATAATAATAATAATAATAGTAACTTTAACTATTAAGCAAGTATGAGCATAATATATATAAGGATATATTAGACAAGAAATGAGAGAAGTTCTGTAACTTTTATATATATAATTCATGGCCGTGATAAGTTTTTGAGCGAGAAATATATCTGGTTCGGATTTCGACTTCGGATTTCAGGTAGAATTTTTAACTCTTTTAATAGATGGATTTAATTTTCTCATTGTGTGATTTAAGTAATTACTGTTGTCGAATTATAGCTATTAATTTTCATTAATCTAATTGAAGAGAATTAATGAGACAAAAATTCAGTGAGCCAAAAACTAAAAATATCTCGGAAAATGGTATATTTCTCAATATAGACAATTATATGGGAAATACTAATTTACTTGAAAACGTTATTTCAAAATGTGTAAAATCTTTATATACGATTGCTATATTTAAAAATGTTATAGGAAATGAAGAAATTACATCTGAGGCTTTTTCTAGATGGATTCCTATGACACTCATAAGAAACGCTGAAAATTGGTGGATGAATATTTCTATTTATGCAAAAAATAAAATAAGAACAGGAATTTTTTCTACAACAACAGAAGTTAGCTGTGAAGAAACCGATGTTAGTAAAATTATAGGAAGATTTGAATACGCTATTAGAAAGGAATTTATAAGACAATTTTGGGATAAAGCTGCTAAAGAAAATCAAAAGAAAACAAGAGTCAATGCTATAAATCATCTAATAAATATGAGAATTTGCAATATGTGCTATTTTGAAGCCTACACTAATGAATTTTCAAAACACTATTATAAAGTTGATTTTAATGAAGCTGAAAAACAAGTGTATCATGATATGTATTTTACTAAACTTCCTTCTCAATATGCCACAGAGTTAATAATAAGATAAAAAAGCATGGCAAACTGGCAAACAAAAGATCCACTGGGAGTTAGAATAGAACACGCTCAAAGACAAATAGGAGTCTGGTGTGCTGTTGCTAAAAATGTTGAGTTATATAGAAAAAATCATCAACTTGGTCTATGTTGCGATAATCAATCAGAAGCTCCAAAGAAATTTGGATGCGCCGATATGTTTCCTTATAAAGCTAAAAAATATTCTAAGAAAAATAAATATAGACTAAAAAAGATGTTTAAAAGAAATTTTAGACTTAGAAAACCTTTTAAAGCTAAAAGATTTTTTAAAAAGAAATTCACTAAAAAACCTTTTCAAAATATAAAATCTGCTCAGGAAAAACCTGCTAAAACATGTCGTTGCTAGGCTTGCAACGAAACTGGCCATTATTCAAACGAATGTCCACACATAAAAAATAAACAAAGTGCTAAAGTCAAGATGTTTTTAGAAAAAAATGAATCCGATATTGGTGAAGCCAGTGATATTTCTAATATTGATTCTGAAGAAGAATTTTACTATCTTGAAGAAACCATTGATGAATTAAGAAGCGAATACGAGTACTAACTCTGATTACTTTGTTGAATCTGCGGAAGACAAAGGTGACTTAAATTCTTTTTTAATAGCGTCTTCAAATCTTCCTATAATTTTACTAACACCAGTTTCTTCACAGCTAACTTCTATTGCTGTAGATAAAATTCCTATTCTTATTTTATTTTTTTGCATAAATAAAAATATTCATCCACCAATTTCCAGTGTTTCCTATGAGTGTCATAGGAATCCATCTAGAAAAAGTATCAGATGTAATTTCTTCATTTCCTATAACATTTTTAAATATAGCAATGATATATAAAGATTTTACCCATTTTGAAATAACTTTTTCAAGTATATTAGTATTTTCTATATATAATTGTCTATATTGAGAAATATACTATTTTTCGAGATATTTTCAGTTTTTGGCTCACTGAATTTTTGTCTCATTAATTCTCTTCTAGCATCTTCAATTCCTATCCCAGAATCTCGAAAACTAGTGTTTGCATTGACATTTTCAGGGAACGTCTCGGGAACATAAGGCGTAGTAAAATTTGAAGGGTCTCTTAGAAAATTACAAGCAGGACTTCTTGGGGTAGTAGGAGTATTTGTGCTAGTCGTTGTTTGTTCAGCAGGTTGAGTTGTTTGAGCACTTTGCCCAGTAACTGTTGTGTCAACAGGTTGTCTAACACCACTAGTACCTGTTTCTGTATTCATAAGAAATTTTAATTCTTCCAGAATTTCTATATTATCATCGCTATCTAGTGAGGTGATTTTCTAGCTGTTGTCCTCTGTGTTTAACATATAAGCTTTTCTATATGAGGGCATGGACATTTCTCTAGTCCCTATTCTTTCAAAATTAAGTCTTTCTATCAAAACTTTGTTGTTATTAACAACATTCATGATTTTTTCTTGATTATTAGTAATAACCGCAAGTCCTTTTGGCAATTCAATATTTTCATCAATTTTTTCAATTGACATAGTTAATCAGAATAATAATATGTACTATCATATCCATTGAAAATATAAGAGGATCCATCATCAGAGTATAGACAGTTCTTTCTTTCTGACACAGATTTATAGTAGCAAAATGATTATTTAACTCATTCAATATAATCCATTTTATTTTTAATTTTATTCCTGGTAATAAATTCGATTCACTAAGAGCATAATCAACCAGTTGAATAAACTTATAAGCTTCTTTCGGATTTTCTCTTAATCAGTTTATTGAATGATATCCTACATTAGAGGTAGTAGGCATATAAACATCACGTATTTTTGGTAATCCAGCACTATTTAATTTTCTATCGCTTTCTTCACAAGAAACTTCTTCATAGAAATCTATCATTTTTATTTTAAACATTTTATTAACCATTTATATCTTTATCTGACATATTATAAATAATACGTTTTTTCTTTAGGATTTTCAAAATTTTCTTGAGTATTACCAACTTCAGAATAAGATCTTCCCGCTCTGATACCATTTGCGGGGTCAGAGTAGCCGACAGCAAAAAACTCTACAACCAATTCCTTTTTGATACGAAGATCTCCATCAGGGTCATGATCTTCAGAATCTTCAGCAATTAAATCTCTTAAGTAGCGGCGGATTTCATATAGCAAATTTATTTTGCGTAAATTGCTTAGTCTTGAATATTAAAATTAGCAAGACTGGTAACATAGTTGAGGGATTGACCAATATTAGCAGTCATTCTCCTACTTTGTTGTATTCTTAGCGCATAAGAAGCATGAGTAGGATCATTTTCAGAGTAATCGTTGTTAATTATTTCATTAATACAATTTTTAATCGCTTTTAAACATACAATTTTTCTATTATCATTAGTTCTTTGACGATTATAAAATCATCGTTTGGTCATGGTCTGTTGCTGATTTGGCCAAGGGGTTTCAAAAACAATTTTAATATAAGAAAGTAACAACATATTTAGATCATCACGAAATTGTAACAATTATTCGAGCGTTTCAAGATCTACTTTGTCAAAAGTAAGCAGGAATTTTTTGATAAATCCTTGGGCGGGTGATAGGTATAAAATACCTATCTACTTCTAAGCCAAATTTGGTAGTTTTCGAGTGAATTAATTATATTTAATTGTGTGTTTGTTAGTTTTTATGTTATTCAGGTGTAGGGATGCAAACAAGCGATAAACGAGCAAAAACGGTAGGAAAATAGTTAAGAAATATTGAAGAAATAAGATTTCAAGATCACAGAAGCCACTGCCGCGGTGAAGAAGCCACCACCGAGATTGCAGAGAGTGTTGAATTTGAACAAGTCCCACCGTCGCAGCGCAAGGCCACCGCCGCGGCGGTGAAAGATTAGAGAGTTTGGATGTTGTTCCACTGCCGCGACGGTAAAATATCTGTGAGCTAACCGACATACCCACCGCCGCGGTAATGAATCCCACGGCCGCAGCGGTGGGTTCTACACAATAAAATAGATATTTTTAGATATTTTGAAACCTTGCACCTATAAATACTCATTCCCCCATTTCCATTGAAGTCTCTTGGAGCATGGAATGTCCCTAACCCTTAGGCTTTAATCCTTAGCCATTCTTGAAGAAGATATTCATCATCCAAATAAGAGGAAACATTGTCGGATCGATCTTTGGCAATAGGGGATCACTCCACTTTAAGATTTGATCTTTCTCTCTTTGTTTCTCTCTTTGTATTTTAATGTTTTATTGTAAATAATGATGAATACCTCTTGGTTTTTAGTTCCAATGGCCAAGATCATGTTAGATTAGTTAAATATTAGTTAGAGATAGATGTAGTTGTGTAAATCCTAGTTTGATGAAATATATGTTTCTTTAATGGTTATTTGTTTTTAAATCCGATTGTGTTTATCATTTTATGACAACTTCAATATGTTTGTTAAGATATTAGGGTCGGATTTGAGAATCTAGGGTTTAACGCTCAGAAGAGGTAACCCTGGATTCGAACTAGGGTAAACACATCGTTACGATTTAACGACCAGGGAGGGCGTTAGTTAGTGTGCAATCGATGATGTTGGGGAAAAACTCACGTAGCCTAGAGTCATTAAGACATTGAGGGGGACCTCTTTGTGGACACGAAATCGCATATTCTCCCGTCTTACACTTGGAAGATGTGGCGGATGAGTTTTAGAACCGAGATTGTCAGATACCATAAAATCCGTTATTGTTAACTAAAACGAAATCAAACTTGTATTAAGTGAACGAAATCAATCCCTAGTTAATCAAATTAGTTAGGATTAACCCACTAATTATAGTTTAGCTTAGTTTTAATTAGTTTAATTTTAAATGATTTCTGCAACCGTCTGGATAATAGGAGACTATGTCAATTGCAGTATTCAACTTATTCAACCCATCCCTGTAGGAACGATATCCTATCTTAAACGATCCACTATATTAAAACTAGATCTCGTGCACTTGCGAGTAGTCAATACGCGAGCGCATAACAAATACTATGACGTACAGCGGGTAATCTATTTATCGGGTTTTATTCACTCATTTCTTTGGTTAGAAGAAGGTCTACTCGATCTTCTATCAATTTCTATTATTTCAAGCAAATATTTTCTGATCATATCTAAAATTTCAACTTTTCTATCATCACTTCTTCTTTCATTATTATCTTGTTGTATTTGAGTATAAGCAATATTTTTATTACGGGAAAGTTTTATAGTAGGTTTTCCAGCTATAAACGTGAGATAAGCTCTTTGCAAAACATCAATTTCTTTATGAAATTTAATAACGTTTTCAGGTGTCCCTAAATCAATATCTTCAAAAATAGGTATAAATTTTTTAACAAATTTTATTTCATTTATGGTGAGGTAGGCAATATGTGGTGAATAGAGTATTTGTTAGTAGTATTATTCATAAAATGTGAGGATTCGTGATAAGTACTCCTATATTTTCCAAAATTTACCTTATACCTTTACGCTGCGTTTGGTACGTTGGAATGGAATGACAATAGGATTGGAATTAGTATGGTAATGGAATAGAATGGTCATTACCATTCCTATGTTTGGTGACGAAAGGGATTACATGTGGTATTAGAATGATATCAAAGGGTAAAATAGTAATTTTATTGAATTTTCAAACAATATAATAGTTAATTTAATTAAATTTCATTTGAATTTAAATATTTATTTAGTATTTGGTCTCGTTTTTTGGCCAATTATTGATTAAAACCTAATCCTATATAATTGGGATTAACCAATACCAAGTTTATCTTGGTATTGGTTAATCCCATACTTTGTGGGATTAGGGATTCCTTAGTAATGGGAATGCGATTAAATCCTATGTACCAAATATAGGAATGGAATGACCATTCCCATGGTCATTCCATTCCCATCTTAAATCCCGCATACCAAACGCCATCTTAGAGGGTTCACCATGTCTTCTCTTGATCGAATCAACGACTGTATTCTCCTCCTAAGAACGCTTTAGGCCTCCAGTTCCAATCCAAATCCCTAAACGCCTTCATCAACACATATAGCTAATGGTTGCAGGACTCCAGGAACATGCCTAAGCCTCGATCGCTCCAGATTCTCAAAAGAATTCATGATTAAAATACTCAAAGATGATACGGGTAAATATGCTAAAGAATACGAGACACTTATTTTAGAAACACTCAAAACATTTTATTTATAATACACTAATTTTCCTTTGGGGAAGATTACATATTACAAAAGAGGTTAAGCATTTGGTATGTGTACCCAACTTTGCCTATCCTCTGAGCACTTAGTCCGTTTATATACACATGGACGTGAATTTACATTTCATTCAAGCAAACTACATTTTGTCAAAATTAAACAGTATTGGGATAATTTTCAAAAAGTGAACAGTATCAACACAGTAATTGGTCACGATTTTCAAAAGATGAACAGTGTTGGAATAGTGGCGCCAACGTAATTGGACAAGTACAGAAACATTTTCATGATTACATAGTGTCCGCACAGTTCTTCCTTGTGAATGATGGCGAACAAGGTACTATAGGTGGGGTCCTTCATTATTTCAGCGGAATCTGCTGACGCATAATTCCAAATAGCAGGTAATAGTATTTGTCACATGTTGTACATCGTAACTGTCCGATCGAATTTTTAAAGCATCAAATATGTGTCACTATCATCATCGCTGAGCTTATCTCCCCATTTAATCTTGGTTTGATTTGCTTCGTTGATGCAGTAACGGCCACTTCCAGGAG
Source organism: Eucommia ulmoides (assembly GCA_016647705.1). NCBI lineage: Eukaryota > Viridiplantae > Streptophyta > Magnoliopsida > Garryales > Eucommiaceae > Eucommia > Eucommia ulmoides. Next base: position 40,458,916 of record CM028337.1, on the reverse strand, counting down.
CGTGTTTTAATAATTTGCAAACATTTTTCTTCACCTCTTGACTGGCAGCAAAGTCTAAGGTTTAGATTTTTTTAAGCAGATTTTCGGCACTTTTTTTTGCTGTACCATAAAATTCCTTACATTCGATGGTGAATATGAGTAATCTATCAGTGCTCATAGGATAAACATATCCTTTTTCCCAAGAGACAATTTTTTTAAGCTTTTTCTCAAGAACGTAGAAGCCAAGGCCTCGTTTGAATGCCACGAATTCTTCAATCTGTTTTGCAGTTTCAAGACAGGGATAGCTTTTATAGATTTGATCTGGTTTAAAAATCGAAATTAATTGTGGACGATTTCTTGACAGAACGATAATGTGATAAGCATTATGTTGTTTTTCGGGAGCAGTAGTATAACACTTAACTATGACTGTATCAACATTTCTTTGATCTCTGAAACTTTTAATAGCGTTTTGCACCTTGATTGGAGCCCTTTTTCGGCACTGGTGTTAGGGTCGGTAATTAAAATATCTAGGTATCCGTAATTGAATATTTTTTCAATTAAAACAGTTGTGGTTTCTAGCATACAGGCCATTCTTGGGTAACGTCCTTCATGAAACGGAAATATGTTGGCATCTTCATCAAGAGCACAAATTTCGTAAGCGAATTTAAGATTTTTAAGATATTCAGTATAAAAATCTTCGCTGAGCTGTTGGAACATAGTTTTACAAATATTTGAAGAAGAAACGGCTTCAGAGAATCTCTGCTCAGGTGTAACTGGTTTTGATAGTGGTTTAGTGAATGGAACAAGTCTTGGAATAGGGGAGGAATGAGTCGTAAGGATCTCCTTTGCCTTCATCATTTGATCAATATATTGATTTAGTGAATGAAGCAAAGTAGCATTTTGTAGATCATTAACGACCTGACTTTTCTGAGCATTTGAATCCTTAGTTTTTAAGGCATTAGAAGCCTCAACGTTTTTTGATAAAGCGTTATCTTTTTTAGCGGTGGAAGACTCAACTTCCTTTTTCTCACTTTCTTTAGCGTGGATAGTTTTATATTTGTAAATCAATTCTTCAACAGCGCTAAAGAAAAAATGTCACTGGGAGCAATATTTCTTAATTAATTCAATAACATCTTTGGGAATTGGAATCGATTCCTTACTAGCCTCCATTTTCTTCCCTGGATAGAAAATCAGCCAAAACATTATTTTTACCGGCTTGATGAATGTACGGGCAATGATTCAGCGTCCTCGCCTATATGTGACGACTCGCAAGTGTACGAGGTCAAAATTTTAGTATAGTGTGATCGTGAAATATCGGGTTATCGTATCCACAGGGATTGGTGTTGTTACTATCGAATACCGCGTTTGTCATGACCTAACTTTATGTAGGTGAACAATAAATGTATTTAATTAATTAAACTAATACTAATATATCCTAAAGTAACTACTACATTAATATTCTAACATGTTTTAGGGTAAAGAATTGCCTAGAGATTAACGTGTTTACAAATATGTGTTCGATTTCGATTTACTCACGTTTACGGTGTTTGACCTATTTGATAATCTCGGTACATAAACTCCACCGCTACCTCTCCCGAGTGTAAGACGAGGGGAATACATGACTTCGAGTCAACAAAGAAGTCCCTCTCAACATCTTAACGACCCTAGGTCAGGTGAGTCTCGCCCAGCATCATTGATTACACACAATCCAACTCCTGACCGGGTCATTGGATCGTGCGTTGTATTTACCTGATCGAAAATCTCCGTTCTAAAACTCTCTCGCCACCTCTCTCGAGTGTAAGATGGGGGATATAATGCAACTTTGAGTCAACGAAGAAGTCCCCCTCAATGTCTTAACAACCCTAGGTCACGTGAGTCTTGCCCTAACGTCATCGATTGTCTACAATTCAAACCCCGACCGGGTTATAGATTCGTGGCGTTTGTTTACCCAAATCTGAATCAGGGGTTTGTCACAACCCTGTATTATCCATTTATCTAACTAAGCATGATAAAAAAATAATACGATAAACACAATTAGACTACGAAAAACAAACATAAACGCAACACCGAAATCATCCAAACAACGTATTTATAAATTATATGTTAATCCCTATACAATCCAAGTTTAGCTAAGGCCATAGCTGCATTTACAATGAAATAACAAGCTAAACATGCTCACAATTTCCTAATTTAAATAAATAAGGAAAAACAATTGAAGAACTTAGCCTCGTCCGACGATAAACCACTAAGAACGCTCAACGATCGATTCGTCGTTTTCTCCACTTCGGGATGTGAGATCTACCTCTAAAACTCCTAAACCTAGGCCTAAATATAGCCTAAGGTGCCCAAATGGCCCGCCCGGGGGGGGGGGGGGGGGGGAGGGGGGAGGGGGGAGGGGGGAGCTCATAGGAGGGGAGAGGGAATGGTATTTATAGGCAAAAGATCTACAAAATATCTAATAAATATCTAGGCTGTGTGGAGGCTCTCCGCCAAGGCGAAGGGATCCATCACCTAAGAGGAGACTAGGTTAGATCGCCTCGGCGATGAAGACAGCGGTGGACGTGAAAAAGTTTTTGCTGGATTTCTGCCTAGGCAATGGGCTGTCAGTAGCCATTTGTTTTTTTCAGCTTCTTCACCGCCGCGGCGGTGGGCTTGTTTCACAATTTTGCCTCTGAGCTTGTTTTTCCACTGTTCTTCGATCGCTTTTGGTTCGATCTTATCGTTTTCGCTCCAGTTTCCTATCTTTTTACCCCCACACCTGATTTATACAAAAAGTATAAAAACTAATTAAAACATAATAAAATACTATATAAACGCACGAAAACTAACTTAATTCGGATTGAAAATACGTAGGTAGATCACACCTATCAATGAACAATATCAAAATTATAATGCTGAAAGAATGTTTGTCATTCATTCATTTTATTATATTTAAAACTTGTAGGTAACCTATTAAAGATAAATCCTTTAACTTGAGTATTATCAGTGATTACTGTAAATTTTTTAGGAATAAGGAAATATCTGAACTTCTCAATCACTTTTTTAAAAGTGAGTAACTCTTTGAGGTTACTGTGATATCGTTGTGTATTAGTGAAAGTTCCACTAGCATACCTGCAAATTTTTCTAGTAACAGTTTTAAGTTTTGCTCCCAATAAGTATTGGAGGCATCAGTTTCAAGGATTAAATCATCATCATCTGTTGGCAAGGTTAACCTTAGAAGATAAGTAGCAAGACTTTTGATCTCTTTTATCTTATTGGAAAGTTCTTCAATCCAGGCGAATTTAGCACCCTTTTTAAGCAGTCTTTGGAAAGGCTACCTATGTTTAGCCAATTCTTCAATAAATGTTTCAGCATAGTTTAAGACTCCTAAAAATCTTTGAACTTGTTTATTGTCTTCAAGTTTGTTTGGAAACGCAATTATTTTTTCACAAATGTGAGGTTGCATTTCTATTCCTGTAACGTCTATTATTAATCCTAAGAAATCTATTTTATGTTTTCATATTTCAGCCTTTTTTTGTGAAAGCAGAATTTCTCTTTCTTTGCATCGATCTGCAAAAATATTGTGATGCTTTAGATGATCTTTCTCATTATAAGAAAATATAAGTATATCATCAACATAAGCAATGCAAAAATCAAATAACTTGTTGAACGCTTTATCCATTCTTCTCTGGAATATTTGAGGAGCATTTTTTAATCCAAACGGCATGACTAGCCACTCATAGTGCCCATTAGGGATACTGAAAGCAGTTAACGGAATTGATTCTTTCGTTAATTTGATTTGCCAAAATCCACTTTTACAATCGAACTTCAAGAATATTTTCTTTCCCTTAGTTTTATTGATCATACTTTTTTTATGAGGTAAAAAGTATCCATCAAATTTAGTTTTTTCATTTAATTTTTATAATTAATAACCATTCTAGCTTTTCCTCGTTTTATTTTGGAATGATTTCGTACCATAAAAGTAGGACTTGAGTGAGGGATTTTACTTTCTTGGATCAGTTTTAAATCTAGTAATTTCTGAATCTATGTATCAAATTCTTTATTATCTTCTTCTGAGTATCTCATAAGTCTTACCCTTATAATATAAGTTGGATCAAGCAATTCAATATTAGCTAGATTTTATCAATATCCCATAATGTAGTGGGATTTTCTCCAAAATTATTGGCGAGTTTTTTTAAAAAAAAAGTGAAGCAAGGAAGTAAATATCACCACGTTTTCGCGTATAAACGATGTTTAGAGTTTGTAACCTTGGTATTCTTATCCAGTGATTACATGGAGTTAAGAACTCACCAACAGTTTGAGTAAAACAGATTTTCTTAAAAAACCTTAAGAAATTATTTCCGAGTAACATTGGTACTCCCATTGTGTTTTGTTAGTAAATTATTGGAATTTTTATGTTAAGATCTCCAAACAATAGAACAAGGTTTATTGTAACGATTTTTAAGTCGAGAGTTTTTCCCTCGCAGCTCTTAGATCTTATAGTTAACTCATTTGTTTTCTTCCACATTTTATATGGTAGAACATTTTATTCATTAGACAAATATCAACACTAGTGTCAAGTAGACAGGGAATAGAAATAACGTCATTATCTATTACAATTCCTATTTGAAAGAAAATAGGACTTCCATTATTCATATAATCTTAGGAACATAGATTTGTTTTTCATTTATTGTTAGCATAATTGTATGATAAGTGATATTATATGGAAAGTAGTAATCTAAAAAGTTATTTCCTAATAACAATTCAATCTTTTCGTCATTATCAAGATGTATAGACTAGCTTAGTTATCACTTTTCTGGTCATTAAAATACGATCAATCTTAAAAAGAGAAAACCTCACTTATCTTACTACGAATAATCCCATTTTCCCTTCTGATTATTGGAATCAATTTGGCCCTTAGCCGCTAAATGCATAAGTAACAATAAAAAAAAATTAAACTAAAATTATTTTTAATATTACTTAATTTATTTATCTACCAATAGTATAATAAAAGGACAATATCAACCATGAAACAAGAAGAAAAGAAGAAAGAATACGTCAAAATTTCTAACAATACAGGCATGAGAGATTAGATACCAAGAAAGACTATTTTAACTAGATTCCACTAGATTTCCTTTAATTTGTAATTGCATAACATATGCTTAGTTACATTACACATAAATAACCCGCACGTTCTTCCATTTTATAGGAGCAACCCATTTTAAACCGCAATTATGGATGTAGTAAGTATGGAAAATTACAATGCAACCACTCCAAGGGACAAGGGTGAAAGGAGTATATCCAATTAAAGGATAGTGAAAATAAATGTTCTATGCTGAGGGGAAGAAAATACAATTTTAAATAGTTACCCAGCGATAATGGTATCGTGGTAATATGCAATTACTATTAGGGAGTACTATATTACAAAGTTAACTTGCAAGCTAGAATAAAATCAGTCTTCCGATGCAGATTTATATTGTAATCAGACCACCACAAGCAACATCCAGAAAAGAAAATGTTATGTTTAACATCTGTGGAAGCAAATCAATTGTATAAATCAAATGTATAAAAAATAAAAAAATAAAAAATAGTATTACTTCATTTATTATGAATAATGGGTACCATAACCCTAATCTAAGGCAATCGCAAACCCTGTTCTGATACCACCTGTAACGACCCGGTTTCTCAGGGCTGTCACTTGATTTCTCCGCTTGGAGAATTTACGCTAAAACCGAATAACCCGCTAATTTATTATAAATTATTCCGAGGAATTTTACAAACTACAGTGACAGTATTTATCGACGATGATAATTGTACTAAATAATCAATATTTTAAATAAAAAAACTGATAAATTTTACAACGACAATAGTTTATAAAAAAAAGAAGAAGTAATATCTAATCTTCATTTATCAAGTCAATTCTAATACTAAGATATTAATATGTTCAAATTGCGACCCAAGGGACCAAACCAATCAATTCTTTAATTCCTTCGAAAATCATTAACACAGTTTTTTAATTAAAAATTCTTTAATAAGATTCTTTATACACTAATAGTAGAATTCTTTATTAAACTTGTAATCACAACAGTAATTTCATAGAATTTTTTATTAAAATTCTTTTATTACAACAATAGTTTTTTTTCCTCAACCGGAAACTGAATCGATTATAATATGCTCATGTGTGTATATATATATCTAAAAATAAAATAAAATCTAATATCATTTTTAATTATCGATTTATTGAGTTGATTTTTACAACAGTAAATAATAATTACAATTACTACAACTTTGAATAGGAATCCGAATAAAATTTCTGGCGCCACATTATTTTTAAATACATTCAAATAAATTCCTGACACTGGTTAATTTAATACTAAAGTTTAAATTTGTAATTCAATATAAAATTACGGTATCAGTTATAATTATCGAATTTATAGTTTATCGATTTATCAAATCGATTCTACTACGGTGATTAATAGATACGACTATTACAATTAAATTCAAATTCAAATGAGATTCCTGACGCCGTTCTCATTCTCATCGGCACTGTAATCAAAACTGTTGGGTTGTAAGCCAAATTCAAATGAGATTCCTGATGCCGTTCTCATTCTCATCGGCACTGTAATCAAAACTGTAGGGTTGTAAGCCAACGCTCAGTAGAACTCCAACCCCTTTAATACGTGCATTTAATTATCGCGACAAATAAAATACAAGCACGATTTCCACACAATTTTCATATAATCACAATTATTTTATAGCATTTAACAGTTAAAATTCAACAACAGTACTAACATAAACCACACAATAGAAAAATTAAATACATATATTAAAAGAGTTAGAAATTCTACTTGAAATTCGAAGCCGAAATCCAGACCGAAATCAAAACACACAAAAAAACCACTCAAAATCTATTATAGATTTACTGTGCCCATTTTTTTTTTCCTTTTTTTTTTTTTAGTCGGAAATCATAGCTTCCATTTGTTGTGTTTTTTTTTTTTTCTTTTCCCCCCGTCCAACATGCTAATCAACCTAATCTCTTTCTATATATATATATATATATATATATATATATATATATATATATGATGCGTTTCTTAGTTTTTGCTTGCATAGTATGGATTCGAATTTGAAGGGTTTTCTAGATATGAAGGTATTTATAGACAAGCTCTAATATCGGATATCATTCTATTAACTTGGTGGCACAGGTAACACGACAACATTTTCTAAATGGAAAATCTTGGTTGCTTTGAAGCACTTGAATATCATTACAAGGAGAAGCTTTATGAATATGTTCTTTCACACTTACCTTACCCATTATCACTAGAAAATGAGTCTTCTTTTCCTATTTCTGTCATGCGGCAACAATCATCTTAGGATAGAATTGATTGCTCTTTGCATCCTTGTAGTTTAACCAAAATATCACTTTGATCTCTACAGTTTCAATTTGAACATATTAACATTTTAGGTGGCGATTGATTAATGTAACTTGCCAATAATAAGTTAAATAAGTCTGAGTGAGTACCGGGTTAGCCGTGGACCATAGAAATTGTCGTTGAATTGAGAGTATTAATTTAAAGATGTTTATTGTCTTCTATAAATTGTGAAATTATATTTTCCTATTTAATTGAAAAAAAGTGGGTTGTTGAAACTGAACAGTTTTATGATGTTAAATGGATCAGGTAAAATTTTAAAGAAAAAAATGATTTTATTATCCTACTATGCTATAGTGTGATCTCGTCAGGAGGGTATGTCTTGCGAGATGTGATTGGTCCTTACAAGAGGGTACATTCTGTAGGACGTTGTTGTTGTGACCTGTTAAGAAGACAAATCCTGCAGGTGAATAATTATGTTGAGACTTGTTAAGAGGGCAAGTCCTGCAGGTGATTGATTATGTTGATGATATGTTGAGACCTGTCAGAAGTGCAAATTTTGCATGTGGCTGCCCCTACCATTGGGGATATTGAATAGCCTTGACACTGTTGGCCACCCTAGATGACACAGTTGTATAGGTTACGGTACTGTCGTAACTCTCGATCATGAGATGAAATGATTTTATGGTTAGTAGGAAAATATGTGTGTGATATTTTATTATATATCAAAATGATTTGGTTGGTAGATTTCAATGCATTATTTTATTGCAATAGTGGTAGTGGAATTTTATTTTGGATGAGTGTGTGATTATATTTATATTATATTTTCAAAGGTGGTTTTTGATAAATATACTTGATCCGTAAATTATTTTATATTATGAAGACCGTACACCGATAAGGTGAGTGTACTATCTTCTAGATAAATTGTCAAATTATATTTTTGTACTAAAATGCAGGAAAAAAAAAGTTTATTAAAATGAATTATTTTATAACTTACGTGGATCAAGTAAAATTTAAAGATGAAAAATGATTTTTATTATCCGACTATGCCATAGTTATCTTCTCGTTAAGAGAGCATATCCTGCGAGATGTGGATTACTTGTCAGGCAAGACCAGTAGGGTGAATATATGTTATTACCTGTCAGGCAAATCTTGCAGGATGGATATTTGTTGTTACCTATCTAACTAGTCTTGCAGGGTGGATATATGTTGACATGTTAGGAGTGCAAATCCTGCGGGTGATTGCCCCTACTATTGGGAATATTAAATGGTCCTGATATTGATAGTTACTTAGATGACACAGTTGGACAGGTTACAATACTATTGTAATTCTCGATCATGAGGTAAACGATCCTATGGCTGGCAAGGAAGTATGTTATTTTATTATATACAAATGAGTTGACCAGTTGACTTAAATTTGATTGTCCTGTTATGATGATATTTTTGTTAAGATTTGGATACGGCCCAGTGTGACTACATTTTATTGGAAAATGAATTTAAATAAAAATACTTTACCCATAAAATATTTTTATACTATGAAGACAGTATACCGATAAAAATAATTCAAATAGATATTGGTCCATAACTAACGTTAGGTGTAGTCGAAGTGTGGGGTTAATAATGAGACTAGTGGGAGCCAATTGTTACTTGAAAATGTTAATTTGAATTTTTGAGCTTAATTGGTGTTGTAGGAATGCGATTGGGGACTTTATGTAATATTTGTTTTATAGTTTACGTGAGTATGAAATCGTTATGTTACGTGGCTTTGGAGACGTAATTATGTGATTTGGGATGTATTTACATAATTTTAACATATTTAGGTATTTGGAGACGTATTTATATGGTTGAGGAATATTTATGCGTTTGTGACATGTTTATGTGTTTCTAGATATATTTGTGCGGTTTGGGATATATTTCTGTATTTCGAAACGTTTACGAGATTATCAAAATTTTAATATGGATATTGAAGATGATTATTTTAGTCTCACGGGACAGTCTACGAGGAATTTGGGGTTATCTACTGCTTATGACGTTGGTCGTTGCGAATATATTGGCTTAAGTGTTGGATAAAATTGATAAACGTTGGCTATGGGATATAGCAGTGGACGAAAAAGTCATGTCAAGTGAAAAAATTATTGAGGTCGTGGACCTGTTGGAATTGAGATAGACCCAATCCGGTGAGATTAACGTGATATTTTAAAAATATGTTATTTATTGTTATTTTTGTCAGAGTAGCGCAATGGAAATATTTAGAAACATACGATTCTTTGGTAATGAGTTATCTATGCTAGGTATTACCGACCGAAGTGCACCATGTTTGTAGGATGTTGGATATAATGTGGGCCACTGCGAATGCAGATGTAGCAATGTGGGGAATGAATTTTGACGATTATAAATTATAAGTGACTTTCTGTTATGGATGCCTACATAGAGAATCATTGTTCTAGAATCGAGTGTAATGAACATGATCTTGTGATGTGATTCTGAATTTCTATTGTTTGAACAAAATTTCGAGGACGAATTTATTTAAAGGAGGTAGATTGTAATACCTCGAAAATTTATATTATATAAAAGTTTAATATTTTTTAGATTATTTTGCGAATTTATAGTATAAATAATATTTGATAATGTTTGGGAGTTAAATGTTTATTTTAAATTGATTTTAGAAGTTTTTGGGACTAATGTATCATTTAAAATATATTTTTAAGAGTTTTGAAATATAATTAATATTTTCTTTATTTTAGAGGGAGATATTATGTAAATAAATAAATTAATATATGGCTCAAATGGTTTCCTTCTCGAAGAAGAAAACCAAATGGCCACGTATTATGAATATATGTTATGTGGGTTACATGTGTGTTCATTTATAATAACAATAATAAGAAGAAGAAGAAGAAACACATCATATATACATATATAGAGAGAGAGAAAGAGATTAGGCTTATTAGCATGTTGGGCAGGGAAAACAGGAAAAGAAAAATAACAAATGGAAGCTATGATTTCCAACTAAAAAAAAAAAAGGAAAAAAATTGGGCACAGTAAATCTATAATAAATTTTGAGTTTTTTTTGTGTTCCGATTTCGGTCTAGATTTCGGCTTCGAATTTTAGGTAGAATTTATAACTCTTTTAATATATGTATTTAATTTTTCTATTGTGTGGTTTATGTTAGTATTATTGTTGAATTTTAACTGTTAAATGTTATGAAATAATTGTGATTATGTGAAAATTGTGTAGAAATCATGTTTGTGTCCTATTTGTCGCGATAATTATATGTACGTATTAGAGGGGTTGAAATTCTATTGAGCGTTAACTCACAACCCTACAATTTTGATTGTAGGGCCGGTGAGAATGAGAACGGCGTCAGGAATCTCATTTTAATTTTAATTTAATTGTAATAGTTGTATCTATTAATCGCTATTGTAGAATTGATTTGATAAATCGATAAACTATAAATTCAATAATTATAATTATTGCCGTAATTGTATATTAAATTACAAATTTAAACTTTAGTATTAAATTGACCGGTGCCAGGAATTTATTTGAATGTATTTAAAAATAATGCAGCGCCAGAATTTTTATTCGGATTCCTATTCAAAGTTGTAATAATTGTAGTTATGAGTTACTGTTGTAAAAATCAACTCCATAAATCGATAATTATAAATGATGTTAGATTTTATTTTATACATACATACATATATATATATATATATATATATATATATATATATATATATATATATATATATATATATATATATATATATACATGAGCATATTATAATCAATTCAGTTTTCAGTTGAGAAAAAAAAACTATTGTTGTAATAAAAGAATTTTAATAAAGAATTCTATGAAAATTACTGTTGTGATTACAGGTTTGATAAAGAATTCTACTATTAGTGTATAAAGAATCTTATTAAGGAATTTTTAATCAAATTAATGTGTTAATGATTTAAGAAGGAATTAAAGAATTGATTGGTTTGGTCCCTTGGGTCGCAATTTGAACATATTAATATCTTAGTATTAGAATTGACTCGATAAATGGAGATTATATATTACGTTTTTTTATTTTTTTTTATTTTTTATAAACTATTGTCGTTGTAAAACTTATCTATTTTTTTTTTTAATTTAAAATATTGATTATTTAGTAAGATTATCATCGTCGATAAATAAAACTGTCGCCGTAGTTTGTAAAATTCCTCGGAATAATTCGTAATAAATTAGCGGATTATTCGGTTTTAGCATAAATTCTCCAAGCAGAGAAACCAAGTGACGGTCATGGGAAATCAGGTCGTTACACGTAAACCCAACTCAACTTATTGTCAGGGATGAAGATGGAGAAGTACCGAGACTATAGAAAATACACTGCAGGTTTTAATGAGAATAATTCCACTCTATTTTATTGATTCATCTTGTGAATATATACAAGGCAATCATTCTATCTTAGGTAATTTTACAGACATTAAAGCTACAATTATACAGACATTAATGCTGAGATTTTAACAGTTATAAAGCTGCAATTATATGGTAACATATGCATGATTTTAGCCTACACTAATTACAAGGAATATATTTTAATGGGCCTAACTCACTCTCAAAAGACGTCTTGTAAGAGGATGATTGCCTTTGACTTTATATATAGCTCAGGATCAGTTAACACAAGCGATGTGGGATTCAACACGCCCCCTCACGCGTAGGGTGGACTTTGACAAACCACTGCGAACGGATATCGAGAGGCTCAACATCAATGTGGGATTCAACACGCCCCCTCACGCGCAGGGTGAACTTTTTGACAAACCATTGCAAGAGGATATCGGGGGGCCCATAATTGATGTGGGATTTAACATGCTCAACTTTAGACAAAAACCTGGCTCTGATACCATGTAGAAAACACACTGCAGGTTTTAATGAGAATAATTCCACTCTATTTTATTGATTTATCTTGTGAATATATACAAGGCAGTCATTCTATCTTAGGTAATTTTACAGACATTAAAGTTACAATTATACAGACATTAATGATGAGATTTTAATAGTTACAAAGCTGTAATTATATGATAACATATGCATGAGTTTAGCCTACACTAATTACAAGGAATATCTTGATTGTGTTTTGAATTGCTTTCCTTAATAGAGACATAGCCTTTCTCCCATCTTTCTACAATGAACAGATCAACATGCCAACTCTCCAGCACTAAAAACCTTCAGATCAAGTCCCCTTCAGCAGTACTACGCATTCATCTGGTCCAATCGAAATGGCTAAGGTTGCAGATTTGGATCGACGATTTTTTGATGAGTTCCACTAGGAGATTCGATCGATTGTCGCAACACAATGAAGATTTGTAATACAATGAAAGTCTCTTGGTTCAGCATATCCTCTTAGATCATTGTCAAAGATTGTTGGCGCCCTTGAATGATAGAACGAACTCCGTTTGAAAATGTTTGAGCATGCTTCCCAAGAAAGAGCCTCTCTCTAAAACTCCATTTTTACTATGTTTTTTAGTCAGATCGCTATCTTCATTCCTTTGTTGTCTCCTCGGGTATGGAACATTATTCTTAGTTACCGATGGTAGAGGGGTTTGGACTTACGTGCTTGGCACGTGAGTTTATCTTTACACGTGGTAACTTTTGAAATTGATCATGAAAATCCCTCATATTATTTTTCTTTTCAGTTTTGCTCACCTGTTAGATTTTGTAGACGTCAGCTTATGATTGAACTAAAGTTGCATGACTTAAAAAACAAAAAAAAAAAAGGTTTTGTTGGTGTAAATTGAAATAAAAGGAGTAAATTGATATCCAACCCAAAACTTAAGGTGAAAAGTGTATTTTTTTTTCCATGGACATTAATTGAAGATGAAGAAATGTCCCACAACAAGAATATGCTTTTGTGATGATGATGTTTAGTTGGGGAATTTAGAATAGAGATGCCTATAAATCATTTTGATATGCATGTATTTGTGTGTGTACATAAATATTCTTTTATTTTTGTTGAGGCTAACAAGTCGAAATGAACCAAAAAAAAAAAAAAATTAAGATAAGAAGGAACAAGATTGAACATATGTATAAGCAAGTTTGAATATCCTAAAAACAATATCAGATATGAAGGAATAATATTTGTAATAAGTATAAAAAGATTTCAAGATGAAAAAAGGTGTGAGTTAAGGGAAAACTATTTTCCATAACCAACGGATAGAATATAACTTCGGTATTAAGTACAAAACAAGTAGATTATGTTGGAAATAGTGGTTTGCAATATAGTAGCGTATAACCTGCGACTGAAGTTACAAACTAAAAAAAATAACCTTAATTTGAATTTTGATCAACTTTAATATTTAACAAAATATTATATACAAAATCTATTTTGAGAATATAGTTTAAATTTATATCCTTTCATATTCTATTTTATAAATACATAATAAATTGTTTTATAACTTGTAAAAAATAAAATTAATCACTTTACATAATTTACTTTGTAATTTGTTGGAATAATAATAATAATAATAATAATTACACACCAATTCATGCGAACAAGTTTTCAAAAAATAAATATAATGCATATATAATATTGTATCCACCGAACAAAATTAAAATAAAATTGGTGGTGATGTTATTATGAAATCAATCTCATATTTTATCTTTTTTCTATGTGGATCAATTTATTTTGAGTTAATTACATTTTGTATCCCTATAATTAGATCGAATTGCACTATGCGCCCTTGTATTACTTTCGTCACCACTTACATCCCATGTGCCTAAAATTTAAGTGCAACAATTAAAAATTTAATAGAATTGCATTTTGTCATTTGAATTTAAAAAATAAGGATAATTTTGTTATTTTCTTTCAACTAATTTAATGGGGTCTATTTGAAATTTTTTCAAAATTTTATGGATCAAAATATTTTATTTTTTTTTCTTTCAAACGCCCCCAACCGATTCATCTCTTTTACTCTCCACCCTTGCTCTTGCAACGAGGACCCTCAACCCACCTAGATGACAACCTCTCTAGTGAGATTGACATTTGAAATTTTTAGTAATTAAAATTTTAAGCGTTATTAAAAATAACCTGAATATGAATAAGATTTCAATATATATTCAAAGATGTGTGAGTGTCACATGTCAACATTATTGTACAAAAAAATTATGATAGAAAATCTTGGAGATTTAACTTTTTATTTTCACATAAGATTTCTCCAAAAAAAATAAATAAATTATGGTACTGCACGATGAAAAAAAGTGGTTGTGCTATTTTCCAATTGGCTTAGATGTAGTCAGAAGTGACTGAAAAAAAAAAATGGTACATTTAAACGCATGCTCCACATAGTCTGTCTATTATTTTTAGGCTAAAAGGCACTTTGCACCCTAGATGTTGGAGTGCGATTTCAACGTGCCTCCTAATATTTAAACTTTTGAAACATGCCCCCTGGAGTTTATTTTTTGCCTCTAATTGATCCAATGACACGTTTTATTAATCTTAATTGCAAACAATTACAGGTGCATCATAATTGAGGAACAAATTAGGGGAAAAAATCAAAACGTGAGATGTACGTCTCGCTCCTCTTGAAATTAAGATGACTGAAACGTGTTGATTGGACCAATTAGAGAAAAAATCAACCTCCAGGGAATACATTGCAAAAATTAAAATATCAAAGGGCACAATCAGATTGCACTCAAAGTTTAGGGTGCAAAGTGTAATTTATTTATTTTTTGTTATTTTTCATTGTGGTTGAAATGGATACCAATCTACTTCCACTTACATTATTTTATGAAAACTGAGTCAGAATCGACTTTCTCTCCCCTGTAAAATGGTAGCATCACAAAATTTAATTTTAAAAATTTTAAGAGGTTCAACTTAAAATTATATGATAATATATAGTACATGACTTTCAATTGACATGCTAGCTTTGAAAATGTCAATGAATTAATATGGAAATCAACTGTTATTTTCAAAATTAGTAAGAAGAGCACCTCTTGAAATTAAGATGACTGAAACGTGTTGATTGGACCAATTAGAGAAAAATTCAACCTTCAGGGAATACATTGCAAAAATTAAAATATCAAAGGGCACAATCAGATTGCACTCAAAGTTTAGGGTGCAAAGTATAATTTATCCTTATTTTTTTGTATTTTTCATTTTGGTTGAAATGGATACCAATCTACTTCCACTTACATTATTTTATGAAAACTGAGTCAGAATCGACTTTCTCTCCCCTGTAAAATGGTAGCATCACAAAATTTAATTTTAAAAATTTTAAGAGGTCCAACTTAAAATTATATGATAATATATAGTATATGACTTTCAATTGACATGCTAGCTTCGAAAATGTCAATGAATTAACATGGAAATCAATTGTTATTTTCAAAATTAGTAAGAAGAGCACCTCTTGAAATTAAGATGACTGAAACATGTTAATTGGACCAATTAGAGAAAAATTCAACCTTTAGGGAATACATTGCAAAAAATAAAATATCAAAGGGCACAATCAGATTGCACTCAAAGTTTAGGGTGCAAAGTGTAATTTATCCTTATTTTATTTATTTTTTTTGTATTTTTCATTTTGGTTGAAATGCATACCAATCTACTCCCACTTACATTATTTTATGAAAACTGAGTTAGAATCGACTTTCTCTCCTTTGTAAAATAATAACATCACAAAATTTAATTTTAAAAATTTTAAGAGGTCCAACTTAAAATTATATGATAATATATAGTACATGACTTTCAATTGACATGCTAGCTTCGAAAATGTCAATGAATTAATATGGAAATCAACTGTTATTTTCAAAATTAGTAAGAAGAGCATTGAAAAAAAAAAAAAAACCAGAAATAGAGATATAACGTAGCGAAATCTATTCACCCAAAGGTGCACCAATACAAGTGGAACCACCACCAATCTTAGTGTTCAATGGTTCAGGTTTATTCGTACTTCAATTTATTAAGGGAGGATCAAAATTTTAATCTAAATGAATACATCACTAGAATTAGTTGTAAGATTGACATAAAGGCAAATCTTAATTAGAAATGAATATAATCACGAATTTTATGTTAAACTAACATAAAGGCAAACGAAAATTTGTTTTTCAATAGATCTTATTTGCTTTCTTCGAAAATTTATTGATTCTCTCAAATATCACTTGAGAGAATTTTAAGAAAATTTTAAGATCTTACATTAGATCTTAAAAGAACTAATGTATTTTTATGGCAACGACAAGATTATACACTTTGAATGAGACTTAGAGAGATACTGCATGTGTGCAATTGTTCTAAAAAATCAAGAAATCTTTATGTCATGTTTTGTACTGGCTATGTGCCACTATGGTGACTTATTTATAATTATTTCGTAAAAGAAAAAGAATTTTATCACGCACAAACAATATATATATAATATTCATGTCCGTACACAAGAGGTACACTACACATTCAGGGATTTGACACAACTATGGAAGATGAGTTGAGAAAAGTGATTGATTGATTAAATTAAGTGGGAATAAGTTTTGGACTAATGAAATTTAAGAAGTATTTGCCCATAAAAACTTCTTTCTTAAGAAGATATAATCAAAACATGATCCTTTTGGCCTATTTATGTTAGTGGAGACTTTGTAAAGATTCACTCCTCATGATTTTGAAGTCCAAGACACACTAATTAGTAGTAACATACCGTGTGTAGTGCGTCCCTACATGTCAAGTGTAGTGAACTTGTCATTTTCAAGTTTCCATTCTCATATGCCCATTGTGTGTCAAACTAACTCGGATTAGTTAAGTAGATTAGAGTCCTTGATTTTTATGGAGAACTTAAAGACTATGAGTCATGATTACAAAAAAAAAAAATTATATGCTGTTAAAATTTGATCTTCTACAACTATATATAAAAGTGTTTAAAGACTTAGACCCTATTTGATAACACAATTCATCACTTAAATCTGAATGCATCAAGTACTTATCAAATTAAATGTGCTTGATTAGAATCAAACAAACACTTAAAATATATGTATCACTCAAAATTTGCTCGACATTTTAAGTGATGTGTGATTTACTTATTGTTTTAGCACTTCTCACTTAATATCATGAAATATCTAATAAATACCAATATCATTTAACATCAATACTATAAAATCTTACAAAAAAAATTATACAAAAAATTGTACATAGAGAGAGTACTAAATTTAAAGAAAAAAAAAAAATAGAGAGAGAAAGTTGTAGAGAGAGAATATTTAAAAAATGAAAATTGTGAAAATTACTTTAGGAACAAAAATTTGTACAAAGATAAGTTTTTGAAGTTATTATTAAAAAATTAAATACTTAATATATTCAACACTCATAATTTCAACAATTAAAAGTTAAGCATTATCAAATAAGACCACGCTTACTTGCTTACATAATCCTACATAGGTAAAGTTTTTTTTTACTGCACATATCAATTGTTGTTTCATTTGATTGATGTACAACAACAAAACATGTCGCATCTAAGTAAGGCTAATTACATGAATCCATTTGCGTCCAAATAATATTTCAGGATCATTCCTTCTACCAAGTTCAAAACAGTCAAGTCATTTCTAATTATTTTTTTCCAGGTTTTCCAAGGTCTACCTTTCCTTCTTGTAACATCATCTGCTTGAATTAAATCATATTTTGTAATAGATACTTTTGCAGGTCTTCTATGCACGTGGCCAGTCATTTGGAATGATTTTCTCTCATGTTATCTGCAATGGCCTTTGTTCCTAACCTCTCTCTAATAACTCCATTAATATTCATTTTATTGTCTTACCACTCATCCACATAAACATCCACTACATTTTGTTCTGAACATGCCTCTTATTTAGCAGCCAACATTATGAATCATATAGAATTGCGAGTCTTAGTGCAGTCTTGTAAAGTTCTACTTCAATTTCATTTGGGGGGAAGAGGGGTGTATGTTGAAATATTTTTTATGGGCTAACATTAATTGAATTAATTATTTTACAAAAACGGGTTAATGGAGAGTCTATTATTTAAGCAGCCCAAATAAACAGTGATCATACTTTGATTTGGGTTATGGCGTCTTTTATGTACAAGCCTAGTTAAGTGGTAAGTGTAGGTTTAGAGTTTCGTTGAATCCCGTTATGGGAGAGCCCAACGTGAAATCCTAGTATATATAACTAGATCCCCTTCCTAATCTAGAATAAGGGGTTTATTCCTATTGAGAGACGCCACCACAAAATCTAGATCATAGGGAGGAAGACCTAGTTAGTAATCCGTTGCGACAGATTCAATTTTTTGCGATGGTTGAGACAGATACGCTTTCGATTACCGTTCTTCATTGTTGTGTCCTATAATTCATGTATGTTTACGATTATTAATTAATTTCGTTTAATTGTGATTATAAGAAATAATCAACATATGGTATCAGAGCCTACATACATAATTTAGGATCTACAATTAGTTTTTCGAATTTTTTATTATTATTTCCGTTCATTCACGAAACCGAAGATTGCGGTCACGATTTGATGCGATTTTTCGTTTCAATTAGATATGAAACATTAGAGCCTTTGTTCCTCTTGTTTTAAGTTTTAATTTGATATAAGATTAATTCAATTTGGTTGTATAATCAAAGAGAATTTCGCGTTTCAAGTTTCAGTTACGAACCCTAGAATACAATCGAAACTGAAACTTGGGGCCGTGATTTTATGTATATTTTTGCTTCTATTGAGACTAAAAACTTAGGTCTTTTACTCCCATTGATCCATGCTTTAATTTGATATATTATACATGTTATTTGGTTGTGTAATTAGGAAGTATTTCGTGGTTTACGTTTCAGCTTCGAAACCCTAGTGAAACCGAGATTTATTTTTTTAAAATTGAATAAGATTGATGATGTTTTGATTCAATTAAACATCATATAGAGGTTTTAAATTAGTATTAGACTCAAACCCATACAAAATTCGGTATAAATATGGGTTAAAATCAAGTTTTAAATTTTTGGCCATGGAGGAGTGAGAAAGCTCAAAAATCACAACTTGTGTTCGATTTTTGGTGATGTTTCTATCAAATTTTCTTCAATTAATTGTTATATACGTGTTAGAAAAATATAGATCTACATAAACCCATAAAAAAATTGGAGAAAACGACGACTTTTTTAGGGTTTTGAGAAACCGGGTCAAAACCGGGTCTTACAACTTAGTTCAAACCCGGCTGGAGGTTGAAGACAACCTCCAGTCATGGTCCCTTATCTCACGCCCGTGGGGGAGGCGCGTGGGGTGCATGAGGTCCTATTCGGGGCCCGTTTTGGGTTCCGTTTTTTCATGTGCACTTGTTTTCACTCCTTCTAATTTTCTATAAAATTTATTTTATTTTTTGAGGATTGAAATTAATTTTTAGTTAATTATTACTTATTATGTAATTTAATTAGTTTAAAATTATTTTTAGGTATGATTTTCTCTTGAAATGTTTTACATAAATTATATTGGATGATTTGAGATAGGATTACAATACTCATTTTCCTATATTAAGATTTATTGATCTGTACTCTCCTGATTAGTTTAAATTCACATAAATTATCGTAAAAAATGGTTGAAAGCCGTTTTAACCCTCGAAACGATGGAATTTGGCTAAAATCACATCTGACGCCGGACATATTTCGGCAGTTTTTCTCCGAAGACCATTCCTACCCAAAAACAAGATGTTGTTTGTAAAAAACGGTTACAGTTGACTTTCTGATAAAACTTGGGCTTTTTTGGCTTTTTCGGCCTTCGAGTGTTCTCTTTGGGCCATGAAATCTCACTCATGTTGCACTGCATCACATTGTTAATTATAAGGGCGGAGGTGAATGAGATAATTTCTTCGATTCCCTTCTTCTCTCTGTCTTCTTTGTTGTTGAAGGGAGGCGAATACAGGGTTATGATTTCGTCCCTGAAATTTGGCATTAAAACAATGATATTTTTTACGCTTCATACTCGAAAATTTAACTAGAATCTCACTCTGTCTAAGTAATTTCAATTTAAATATATAAGATGTCTTATTAATTTTATATGTTATTTTCTGAAGTGTAACGAATTGAAACTAGTAATAATATTTAATTACACAATTAACCCCTAAAGTTTAGAGGAAGATGACAGTGCGTTAAACCCTAGTGAGTCGACTCATGATCACTCAGACAAATCGTGTTTTGGGCCCTAGATGCTAGCAAAGAAAAATCATAAATGTATTAGTAATAGGCCCAATACCTCAAGGCCTATTTGGGAATAGCCTGAAGCTAAAAGTCAATAGATTTCAATTTTTTTATTTAGATGAAACCCAAAACTCCAATAGAGTGTTAAAGCCATTAGGAATTATCCAAATAGAGATGGACTAGCCTATGTAGCATATTCTTATGATATCACTTTATTTTCTATTTACGGATGTGATAATGATGCATATTTTTATTTTTATTTTTTTTGTGTGTTTGTCTCTGATGATAGAATTAGTCTTTTAGTCTTTGAGTTATGAGATTTACATCTTCCAAAAGAATTTGAATTTTAAGTTATGCACTTATGGTGCTCTTATTTTTTTGATATTTTCTATATTTTCGTGATGCATAATTTGTTGTTTTGTATAATTTTTTGTCATGAATAGTTTTTTCAAGTTTGATATTACTTACGATCTACATAGTCAAAATATTAAGGAAAATCATTGTTATGAGCTGTTTGATTAGTTATGTAATCCTCGAAACATGAAAGGGTATTTATTCGTATCTTTTGAACTTGTCTGCTAATTGATCGTACTGCATGGTATTGTTTATTTTTCTTATTAAAGAAATTTTGTTATTCTTCATGCATCAAGTACAAAAGATGTTACTAAAAGTATATATCACTTGTCAATTCTCGACTTTCTTTAATTAAAATCTTCATCAACAAAGAAGATAGTCAGTCATTGCCCAACAATTATAAATATTGTATAATCATTTTTTGAATCTTAAATTATTTTCTATTAAATAATTACCCTATCAAAATTTAGTTTTGCAGTTAAATCTTGAGACTTGTTATTTTACAAAAGAGTTACATTTTAGGTAATATAGTCTTGAGAGACATCAAGTTTAAAGTAAATATTTTGACCTTAGGCTTGTATTTGGATTTAGTATCTTGAGAGACATCAAGTCTAAAGTAAATATTTTGACCTTGGGGTTGTATTTGGATTCAGTCTCTTACATATCTCACTGTGAAAAAAAGATCATTTTGGACAACTTTTTCATTTTATGCATTAGAAGTAGTACATGTTGTTGAATTCTAATAACTTATATTACCTAATCCTAGGTTAAGGTTTTGTTTGAGACTGAGTTAGGCCCACTGCGTTTCTATAGTAGGACTCTTGTTTGATATTGGAGGTGTTAAATCCCACATTATTCATGTATTTGTTGGTTAGGAATCCTAAAGTAGTTTGACTCCTTATCTTTCTATTTATTATTTTTGTGAAATATTTATATATTGAGTGACATAATTAAGAGAATTATATCTTTGTTTTGTTTTGGTAACTTGATGGAAGCTAAATTAGATAGATAACTATTGAGAAAGTGGTCATGGATAATGAAATGTATGATAAGTATTCATGATTCTTAGTGGGTTAAATATGATGTTAATAACTAATTTGATTATTATTACATCTTCCATCAACAAAAATGAGATCTTACGTTTTCTGAACTTGGGTTATGTTTGGGGCAATATATTTACGTTTTGGAATGGAAGAAAAGTACTGAGTTATTTTTGTACAATTTCGCATGAATTTCTTCTTATATTGCCTGATCCTTAAAGTATTTAATAAGTCATACATATATTCTGATGGGCCATAAATTATTTATTAATTAATAAGCCTAATAGAATTATTAATATAGATAAATTATTCATAAACATATGAGAATGTCTTGAATTGAAAACACTATTACTGTGACTAGAATATTTTGGTAGGGATGCAGGTTTAAGCTCATTATATAGATATTGATTTTGTGTTTGGGCCTATGTAATATCTCCGCTAACTGAATTTTTTTTTTAGCTACAACTTTCTGCCTTGAGATTTATATTAAGGACCCCATAAAAATTCTAATTATGATTAATTATAGTTTTATAATTTTCAAGCCCTTAATTTTCTTTATTCTATATAGAGACTAATTTAATAATTAGTTTTAAATTGCAGTAAAATTGTTATTCATATTCTTGCAACTATAATTGCTCGTTGATCATTGAATGTACATTTTGTAACGTACTTCATCTTATTTTGATCATATATATATATATGTCATTGATATGCATTGTTAATTGTTGGGTAATATTGTTTAATTTTTTCATTTTAGAATGGTTGCTTGTGAATTGTTGAGGTTATTTTACCAAAATAATTTAACTAACATAATTTGCAAGTTTTCGGGTTCCTATTTTGTTGATAATTTTTTTTAGATTAATTTGTGCATTCACCTGCCCAAAGGGGATTATTGTGCAGATTAATTTAATTATTGAGAAATATTGTTTAATTTTTCTATTTTGGAATAGTTACTTGTAAATTGTTGAAATTATTTTATCAAAGTAATTTAACCAATATAATTTACAAGTTTCGAGTTCTTATTTTGTTGATAGAAAAATATTTAGATTAATTTGTGTATTCACTTCTCCAAAAGGGTTTATTATACAGATTAATTTAATTGTTGGACAATATTGTTTATTTTTTCCATTTTGGAATGGTTGCTTGTGAATTGTTGAGGTTGTTTTACCAAAGTGATTTAACTAATATAATTTGCAAGTTTCGAGTTCCTATTTTATTGATGGAAAAATATTTAGATTAATTTATGTATTCACCTGCCCAAATGAGATTATTGTGCAGATTAATTTAATTGTTGGACAATATAACTTAATTTTTCCCAATTCGAAATGTTTGCTGGTAAATTGTTGAAGTTATTTTACCAAAATGATTTAACCAATATAGTTTACAAGTTTTCGAGTTCCTATTTTGTTGATGAATTTTTTTTAGATTAATGTGTGCATTCACCTTTCCAAAGGGGGTTATTGTGCAAATTAATTTAATTGCATTAAGATATTATGTGAAATAAATGATTTGATCAATTTGTTTGCCCAAAGGGAATTAATTTTGAAAGATTATTTATTTTATTATATTTTGAAGGAAATATAAAGATTTGAAAGTTAATCTACCCAAAGGGAATGAATTTTTAAATCTGTAATTTTTTCTTATTTTGTTAATTCTCGTGATTAAAGAATAATTATTTATTGTAGACTCTGCCCAAATGGGAGTTTATGATAGTACAATTGATTCTTATATTATATTGCTTATACTTAATTGAGCATTTTGCTCCATTACCCATAATTAATCTAGTTGCAATTTTTGTGAAAGCAAATTCGTTTCTTTTTTGTTGTGAATAACAATAACGCTACAATAAAATTTTAAATTGATTCCTTGATTTAATGATAATCTTTGTAATCTTCTTTATTTCGATAATTATGTCGTGTAAGCATTGATCACTATTGTTATAAAGTTTTCATTATTTTATTGATTTTCATGCTTAAAGAATAATTGTTTATTGTAAACTATGCCCAAAGGAGAGTTTATGATAATACAATTAATTCTTATATTGTGTCACTTATACTTATTTGAGTATTTTGATTCTTCGATTTAGTGAGAGTTTTCTTATATTTTTCTTTGATTTTATGATACGTTGTGACTACTATTATTATGCGCTTTATAAAATTGAAATCTATTTGATGATTATCATTATTGTGTATTATATTATCGCATATCATATTATTTGAATTAATTATACAATATGGTATATTAAGATATTGTGCTTTAAGAATTACAGTTGTATATTTTTTACTGTCACTAATCACTATTTTGAGATATGGTGATGTATTGTTAGTGACAAATGACTTGTTAAAGTCAAGCAATTTCATATTATTGAGAAATTACAGCAGTTTCATTTTATTGAGAAACTACAATTAGCAATTTCATTTTGTTGAGAAATTAGAGCAGTTTCATTTTATTGAGAAATTGTAATGAAGACCGATAAGAATAATATATATTGATAATGATTACATGTTGACATTGGTTTCTTACTACACTATTGGGCTTACGATCCATGTCGATATGATTATAAGTATTTGTGATTGTGAAAATCTTATGTTTGTTGAGATTAATAAATAGACTATCATAATCTAATATTAAGATCATGTTGGACCGAATAAGTTTATTAAGATGCTACTTATAGACTATCATTTCTTTAAACAAAAGGTGTGGCCACACCAAAAAGAAATTTTTTCTGTTGTTAACCCGAGAGTCTTATTTTCAAAATTAAATTTATTCAATTAATGTAGTCCAAGTGGGAGAATGCTGGAATATTTTTTATGGGTTAACATTAATTGAATTAATTGTTTTACAAAAATGGGTTAATGGATAGTCTATTATTTAAGCAGCCTAAATAAACAGTGAACATATTTTGATTTGGGATGTGGCGTCTTTTATGTAGAAGCCTGGTTAAGTGGCAAGTATAGGTTTAGAATTTCGTTAAAGTCCGTTATGGGAGGACCCCACGTGAAACCCTAATATATATAATTAGGTCTCCTCCCTAATCTAGAATAAGAGATTTCTTCCCATTGAGAGTTGCCACCACGAAATCTAGATCATAGGGAGGAAAACCTAGTTAGTAATTTGCTGCGACAGATTCAATTTCCTACGATGGTTGAGACAGGTACGCTTTCGATTACCGTTCTTCATTGTTGTATCCTATAATTCATGTATGTTTACGATTATTATTTAATTTTGTTTTATTGTGATTATAAGAAATAATCAACAGTGTATACATGCATACATACTATATCAGTCAATTAGACTTTTTCACTTTAAGCATCTTGTCACGACTCTACCTGCAATATTCCCTTTGATTTCTCCATTGTCTTGAAAGATAAAATATAAGTATCTAAAATGATCACTTCTAGGGACCGTATGATCTCCAAATTTTACATATGATCATTTTTTCAAGTATTACTAAAATTACAATGCCTATATTCTGTCTTAATTTTGTTAATCTTTAGACCCTTAGACTCTAACAATTATACCCGGTTAAAATCTATTCTACTTTCATCAATTAATACTATGTAGTCCGCACATGACAAACTTCATTAATATCCCATTGTGCATATATCACTAAAACAAAGAGTTCACGACTTAAAGGCTTCCTTCATACCTATATTAATTGAAAAAGAATAATTATCACTTCTTAGCCCTCTTCGAACACTAGTCTTATTAATATCATACATGTCCTTAATCACTGATATAATGTACAGTTTGCTTTGACTTGTAAATTGAATTGGAATTTGTGTTGAAAAATTAAAAAATAAATTCAAGCAATTTTCTCATTTGGGTGACATTTTCACCCTTCAAATATTCTCATCATATGTGTTTATATTTTAAGAAATAAATGGGAAGATTACAATAAAAATGACTTTTAGGAAGGTTGCCTTACAAAATGACCAAAATCTACTAGGTAAAGGGTTCAATTTTCCTCCCCAACCTTGCTATTGTACCAAAATCATATAAAAATGCTATTGAACTCATCATGACCTTGTTTATTCTTATATTTTTCATAAATCCATGTTGATGTTAGGAGATGTGAATTTGTTGTAAAAAGAAACTAAGCTAGTTCCATTTTGCGCACTTAAAATTTACACTTTTATTTTTAACTTTAAAATTTTAATTACAAAACATTCCACCTTAAAATTTATAAATTATGTCTAAGATGTCCGATTGAGAAATTCTGATATAAATCTCACCTGAAAATACCATATATATCTGTATGTTATACCATATTTTATAATGATAAAGCAATCATTATACATGTCTTGTCTAAGTTTTGGAGGGCGGGGAAGAGAGATACTTGATATTTTTTATTTTGGTACTCCACAGTAAAACGATATAATTTACAATTACATGTAAAACATACTGCATTACTAATCAAATTTTGCACCATCTGTTTGTATCTAGTATTAGTGTTCCATCTATTAATATATCAGGATGTTTTTTTTTTTTTTTTTTCGAAAATATCTTTTCATTAATGGTTTAAAAATTTTCATTTTTGGTCTCTAAAGTTTTGGGTGAGTGCTTCTGTGGTCCCTATGGTTTGCACAGTTGCAGATTTGGTCACTCGATTTTCGTCTTCATTTCAATCCGATCCAATTGCAAACTCCTTCAACAAAAATAAACGGAATTTTGTTAGTATAGAGGATATTTTTGTCAATTCCCTCACCATAAATTTGGGGTGGGTGTTTAGACTTCAAAAGTGACACATTTGGTCCCTCGTTTTCCAATTTAACTTCACTTTGGTAAAACCAAACATTTTGTTAAAATATTGGACATGATACATTGGTCTGATAGTATTGTTATTATTTTTCACGCTCCTCTCTCTCTTTGTATTCATAAGAAGTTTTTTTTTTTTTTTTTCCCATTATTCTTATGTTCATACATTTCATAATTATTAACAATGTAAAATTTATTTCATATTTCAACAAAAATTCAATTAAAATTTTTATATTTTTTTTTATAAATCTCATTTGAATCATGTATTAAATCATAAAGAATAAAAAAATTTATCCTTATATTTTAACAAAATTCGATTAATTTTTTTTTATATAATTCCTCTTTGATTTTTATAAATATTGTATTCAATTACAAAAAAATAAATTTTATATCCACCTAAATCCCTTTGAATTTTATAAATCTTGTATTACATTTTTAATAATTCTATTGAATTGCCACTAAATATAGAGGTAAAAGTATTCATTCTAAACATTTATAAGATATATGAATGGAATAACAAATTTGGAAAAATAAAAAATAATTTTTTACAGCTGCAAAAAGTGGGGTTAATGTAGAAACTGATGAAAAATACCCCCAAATTAATGGTTTTCATCTATTTTTCTTAGTAAAATTTTAGATTGGACCAAGAGACCAAATGTGCCACATCTAAAAATCTTTGGGTGTATTTAAGAATCTAACCTAATTTAAAGGGAGAGAATGACTAAAATGCCCCCGTAATAAACATACTTTATCCAATTTTATTAACAAAATTTGCAATTGGATTAGATTGAAATGAAAATGGTACTTGGGAGACTAAATCCAAACTTTAAGGACCAAAAATATAATTTCTCCTGATTGTTAGTATTAATTTGAGAAGAATGGATGGTTGAGATAAGTTGATAAAATATTTAAGATTTCTACTAATAAAGCGATGGAGTTTAATAAATTTCATAAACATACTTTATTAGTTAATTTATTTTTTATTTTTTATTATTTAAATTTGAAAATTGATATAGTGTTTTTTCACACAAGAAATACCTAATTTTATCACATGCAAAAATCAATTTGTGTACTCACTTTCATTGGGACTAAATCTCACTAAAATAAAGTAAGGATTTGTTCCATCTCCTTTTTCTTATCCCATGCTTAGGGATTCCATATCAATATATATAATAACATCGAGCGATTGTCATGCTAAAAAAAACAAAAAAGAATAATACCATACAATCAAACTTCGCTTTGAGTACTTATACATTATGATTCGCAGTATAATTACCTAAAAGTTAAGAGTTCAATCGCTCGTGTACGTGGCAGTTCGTGATTGGATTTGACCAGAAATTAATTTAAACAAATAATTTGGGTGGATCTAGGATTTCAATTTTTCGCTCTGTTAGGATGTGTTTGAGTAAGAGATTTGTTTGAGTAAGAGATTTTGATGAATTCCACAATTTTATAAATGAAGAGATTTTAAAATTTAAAATTTTATTATATATAAATTTTTTATTTCCAAAATAATTATATATTTTGGGAGCAAATAAATCATTTAAATTAAAAATAAATAAAAATTATTTCAACAGAGATGAAAATCTGAGGGCACATCCTTATTTCAGTGGACTTGCAAAAAATCACTATTTTGGGAGGATTTGGAAGTGCCATTTTAGGGTGGAATTACAAAAATTGCCTGTTTCGGGAGGATTTTGAACTGTACATTAAGCCCTTTAAATTTCATTTTGAAATACTTCGGAATTTTACAAATTGATTTTAAAAAGAATTTAATGGAGAAATTTCAGAAATTCCTTCCTCAAATGAAATCACTCTTTCGAATCCCTTATCCAAAAACACCCTTAATCACCCTTAATCAAAGAGGGATTTGAAGTGTTGATATTTATTGCCTACCGCTAGAAAGATCATCAAAATGAGAATGTGATACAATTATTTATTTATATATAGGGGTGTGCACGGGTCGAAACCCGCCAGTTTTGCCCTAACCCGCCACCCGACCCGAAAGTAGTCGGGTCAGAAATAGTGAACCCATTACTCGACCGATTTTATCAAGCAACCGACGGTGTCAGATGGTTCGGGTTCGGTCGGAATACAACGGTTGAGAAGGAGATGAGGATTTAGAAATGAAAACCTTGAATTGAACAAATAACTTCGCAGAACTAACAATCCGAGAAATAAAGCTAACAAATCAGAGAAGCAAAATCAGATCTACATTAACGAAACAGAAACAAAAACACACAAATGACACTCGCCGACAACAGAAACGAAAACAGGAATATTCCCATATCGAAAGAACATAAACAAAAACACACCTTAGTTGTCAATTGTCATTGACTGAAGAAGATTCGTCGTTGATTGAAGAAGATTCGTCGTTCGTCGTTCGTCGAAGAAGAACTGAAGAAGAAGAAGAAGATTCGTCGTTCGTCGTCGTCGGAGAACAAAAACAAGCCATTGACCAAAGAAGATTCATCGAAGAAGAAGAACTGTAGAAGACGAACAATCAAAGAGGAAGAAGATTGCGGGTGGGAGCTTGGAGCTCGAAGAGAGAGATCTAGAACGAAGGAGGCGACTGTCGGCTGTGTGGTGAGGCTGGAAGCCCTAGAAAGAAAATCATATTTAAGCACAGACGGGTTCGGTCGGGTTTGCGGGTGGGAACTTGGAGATCCGAAAACCGATCCGAGAATCTCTTTATTCGGATCGGTTGTCACCCGAACTGCATCTTAAGCCCATCAGGCTCGATGATTTTGGGCCGGGCCCGGTCGGTTTGTGCGGACGGGCCGGGCCGTTGGATTTTTTGCACAGGCCTATTTATATATGATAAAATGTGTCCATATCAGTTTTGATGTAACTTGACTAATCATTTTTTCGGACGATCTTACAGAAGTATTCTTCCGTATCGGTTTGATGTATTTAAGATTAAATTTAAAATTTAATTATTATTGTTTTTTTTAAGAAAGTTAACCCTAGTTAATAAGAAAAATGGAGATGCCCCCATTGTTGCAGCAACAGAACTAACTCTTGGTATGGAATACATTTAAAATGTCAAAAGACTAGACCTTTGATCAAAGGCAAATGAAGAATTCAATTGGTAGAGAGAGAGGGTTTGGTCCTCATAGTAGTCGTCGGTGGGGATGGTAATTAAAACCAAACCAATGGGTAACCGCACGAAATCGAATTGAACAGTTCGATTTTGAAATTGACTAAATGATTTTGATCATGATTTTGGTTTTAAATTTAGCAATTGAAATAGTTTTGGTTTTGGTTTCGGGATAGTAACTGTGTAACTGAACCACACGAAGCAGTATATGATATAGGGGAATCTCGTTAGGTACACTGCGTGGTCAATTTCTGCCCAAGTATAGAAGAATGGCCGAGCTGAGAGCTGAAGTCCCCTCAGTGCTGAGCTGGGACGCCCCCCCAGCCGAACTGAGGGCCATCTCAGTGAAGAAATCTAGACCGGCAAACTGCGATCCGACCTGCCGAACTGACTAGATGAGGCACCTTCTGCTTGCCACTTCTACACTCGGGAGTTCACCAGGCCGTCGTGAGGTTCTGCCCCATGGGCCTCTGCATATGGGCTCAAAAGCCATCCCAGACGTTTAGAGGGCTAACTTGCCTGCTCATTGGCTGCCCAGCGGATTACGTTAATTAACCTAAGCTCGGTTCCCTAATTTCATGGCACTAATCAAGCACTGGCGCCTATAAATACACCGGGGCACCTACTGCCCAAAGGTACGTGACCACTACTGAACTCACTATACTTTCAGCCCTTCTTCCTCGAATACTTACTCTTACGCTGAATGGACTTTACTGGGCACAACCCTGGTGGGTCTTTGTGCAGGTGCTCAGAGTAAAAGAGCTCAGCTCAGCTCGGAGATTGCCATCACCCTTGAATCCAACCAATTGCAGCATTGTCAGTTGTTTTGTGTCCCCGATATCCTCCTGGACCATACTGTTGACCCGTCACCACCTTTTGACATCAACAGTTTAGCACCATCTGTGGGAACACACTAAAAGCCTTCCCTAATCATCAGCTCCCCACGAGGTTAAGACTTGATGATCACAAGGTCTGGGAAGGAAATCCGCTAAGTCGACCAAGCGCTTGCCACCAGCAGTAATCCACCACCCGTATCCGTGCAGAGTATGTCAAGGGTTCCTAAGTTGGATCCCCAAGCACCTCCTGCGGAGAGTCTCTACCTGCCCGCCATGCCGTCGCTCAGGCTTG
Source organism: Eucommia ulmoides (assembly GCA_016647705.1). Lineage (NCBI taxonomy): Eukaryota > Viridiplantae > Streptophyta > Magnoliopsida > Garryales > Eucommiaceae > Eucommia > Eucommia ulmoides. Next base: position 40,428,067 of record CM028337.1, on the reverse strand, counting down.
GAGGAGTGACTACTCAGCACGCCGCTCAGGTGGATCCAGTCCTGCCCCCGGGGCAATTTGTTGGGCAGACTTCCGGAGCCCCTGAGGTAGCCTGCATCGACCTCTTGGAACTTCAGCTCGGCAAATTCCAAACCTTGTTCCAGATCGTCCTGGCCCGCTTGTCGTCGGCCCCTCCAATAGGTCTTCCGATAGTCTAAGTTGCTGGTCGAGAGGAACGGGCAATCGAAGATGAAGAACATATCATCCATTCCGACGGGTATATCCTAAGGCCCTGGACCCACAACGTCGGTCGGAGGAAGGTTGAGTTAGCACCCCCTAGGGTCTAGGGATCCCCGTCACCACTTCCACCAAGGCGAAGGAGGGGCGATCGAGTCGAGTCTCCCCCCACGCATAGTAATACCGTATGGTTTGATCATCACCCCCGTCGCTTTCGGGAGGTAGATTCATATTCCCTACCACGACAGTCGCCACTTCGTGCCACTTTCAGTTAGGCTTGAGTCCAGATAGGGGCTGAGGTGGTGGTAGAAAGGCGCCTAGTTGACATGGAGGCCGCCTTACAACAGATCCAGGGGACTAGAGGCCCAGCCGACTTACTTCGGAGGTAAGATCTCATTTCATTGATGAAATTTTGGGGAAACCCCTGCCCGCACGATACACCCATCCCCAAATAATCCTCTATGATGGGGTCACTGATCCGGCGTACCACTTGTCCATCTTTAGGTCCTATATAGACCTACACACCACCTCAATAGCAATGAGATACAGGGTATTTTCCCTCACCTTTACGGGGGCCGCCGGGGCATGGTTCCAAACTTTGTCACCAGCCTCCATCTCCGATTTTCACGAGCTAGAGTTGCTCTTCTTTTTGAGATTTGGATGGTCACAGCGTAGGCCAAAAACCATGGCCCACATCCTCACACTCCAGCAGCTACCCGATGAATCATTGGGGGATTATGTAGAGAGGTTTTATAAAGAGATCATCGGTTGCGATGAGCTCAGCGACGTGGCCGCAATGAGCGCATTCATCGACTGCTTGAAGCATCGACGTCTCATGTATGACCTTTGCTCTAACCCGACTCCTACTCTGGATGCTGCCCTGGAAAGAGGCACGAGGTTCCATAATGCTGAAGAAATGAAAGCAACCCGAAAGGATCGAGGATGAGGTCAAAAGAAGAAAGGGAAGGCTGAAGAATGGCCGAACAAACATCATGGATCCAAAAGACTGCAGGCAGAAAAAAGACTGGGACCGTTACCCGGGGATCGGAGACCATTCCTACCCTAGGGGAACCGCCATCAGAACTTCACACAGCTCACGGTCTCGGTGGCCACCGTCTTCACTGAGAATGCGAGGAGGGATTTCTTTCCTCCTCCTTCACCCCCTAGCGGAAAACCAATAGGGAGGTCAATGGATAAATACTGTGAATTCCACAAAGACCAGGGACACTCCACCGAGAATTGTTTTTGACTTCGGGAAGAAATCGAGGCCCTCATTAGCAGAGGATACCTTTGTCGCTATATTCAAATGGACGACCGGGCTCCCAGAACGGAAGACCACGACCTTCGCGACGAGCATAGGGGTCGTAGAAGAAGGAGGAATAGAAGTCACCCCTCTCCCAGGTCAGAAGAGAGTAGGGGCGATGACGAACAAATGATTGATGGCGAGATTAACGTCATCCATGGCAGGTTAGGCCTTGGAGGGGAGATTTTCTCCTCCAAGAAGAGATATGAGCACAAAGCCAAGAGAAAAGTGAGTGAAGACGTTTTCGAGGTAAGCACGGTAGATACTGCGGAGCACAATGTTATTTCATTTAGCGAGACGGACCTCAAGGATATATACATCTCTCACGACGACGCCCTCGTCATCGTGGCTCTTATCAATCACTACAAAATGGGACGGATCCTGGTGGATGGTGGTAGTTCCGCTGATATTATTTTCAAATGGGTGTTCAAGAAAATGAATGTGGACCCCGGCGTGGTAAAGCCGTCGACAGCCGCTCTAGTCGATTTTGGAGAGGATATTGTGAACGTTGTCGGATGGGTCTCACTTCCAGTAACCATCGGAGCCCATCCACGGACCTCCACTATTTGGACCAAATTCTTGATCGTGGATAGGCCGTCACCCTATAACGCAATCATGGGTTGACCCACAATGGCGGCCCTCAAGGCCTTCTGCTCACCATTCCACCAATCGATAAAATTCCCCATGGAGGGAGGTGTGGGAGTAGTGAGGGGTGACCAAGAGTCCTCCCGGGCTTGTGCTCGGAGGGTGTTAAAGAAGAAGAAATAGCAATCAAAGGCAGAGCCAGGGCTCGAAGATTCTGAACTCATGGCTCTGAGTCAGGGACCGGTACCTGTGCCCATCAATGATCCAAGAGAGGAGGAGGCCGGTCCCCGACCTCACGAGGAACTAGAGGAGATTTCCATACACCCAACCATCGAAGAGCGAACCGTCAGTATCGCTGCTAGTCTCACGTCTGAACAGAGGACTGAACTCATGCAACTGCTCCAACAAAATGACGACGTCTTTACGTGGTCCCATGATGAGCTGTCGGGTGTTGATCCGAGCGTGGAGATGCACTGCCTTCATGCTGGTCCACACCATCTTCCCGCACTTTCATCTGGAGCGCCAAAAGATAATTGAAGTAGAGATGGATAAATTGATCAGGTCTGGCGTCATCGAAGAAGTCAAATTCCCTGACTGGTTGGCGAATGTGGTCCTGACTCCCAAGGCTGGTAATAAATGGCACCTCTGCGTTGATTTTAAAGACCTGAATAAAGCCTACCCGAAAGACTTTTTCCCCCTGCCCAAGATTGACATTGTCATAGACGCCACAACAGGGTATGAGCGCCTGAGTTTCCTCGACGCTTATGCCAAGTATAACCAAATCCCAATGTTCCCCCCCAACAAGAGCAAAATATCGTTCATCACTGATAAGGGTACAGACTGCTACAAGGTAATGACGTTTGGCCTACGCAACGCTGAAGCCACTTATCAACGACTGGTGAACAAAATGTTCAAGGAGGAGATCAGGCGGACGATGGAAGTTTACATTGATGACATGTTGGTCAAGAGCTCGAGGGCCCCTGACCACACCCAACATCTCCACAATTGCTTCAAAAAACTTCGGGCTCACTGCATGAAGCTCAACCTGAACAAATTTATTTTTGGGGTTTCTGCGGGGAAATTCTTGAAGTACATGGTCTCCCAGCGTGGCATTGATGCTAACCTCGATCAAATACATGCGATCCTCGGGATGGCCTCTCCTCGGAATAAGAAGGAGGTACAGATGCTGACAGGAATACTCGCTGTCCTTAACTGCTTCATATCTAGAGCGTCGGAGAAGTATCTGTCGTTCTTCAAAGTGCTTAGAGGCAACAACAATTTTGGGTGGACCGACAAATGCGAGTCGGCTTTCCAAGCGCTAAAAAATTATCTATCTTCTGCTCCTCTGCTCAGTACCCCAAAGGATGGGAAAACTTTATACTTGTATATTGTTGCCTCTACGACAGCGGTGAGCACTGCTCTTGTAAGTGATGACACCGGTGTCCAACACCTGGTCTTTTATTCTAGCAAGATCTTGTCGGATGCCAAGACAAGGTACACTAAATTTGAGAAGCTGGCCTATGCCCTACTGGTGGCTTCCCGAAAGCTAAAACAGTATTTCCACGCCCATGAGATCGTCGTTCTCACGGACCAACCGATAAGACAAATTTTACATTCACTAGACATCTTGGGGTGATTAATGAAGTATAGCCTCGAGCTGGGTAAGTTTCACATTGAGTACCGCCTTAGGACGGCTATCAAGGGCCAAGTCCTGGTGGATTTCATCACCGAGCTCACGTTTCCTAAGGACCATGAGCCACCCACCATTCACCCGGAAGCTAAAACAGTGGGAGAAGGGAGAGCACTGGGGGACTCAAACCCAGATACCGATCCAACAACATAGAGGCTGTTCACCGACGGATCTTCCAACACTAGTGGTTATGGAGCGGGGATAGTGCTCGTTTTCCCAGACAACGAGGAGATAGAGTATTCCCTAAGGCTGGGGTTCAGAGCGATTAATAACGAGGCAAAATACGAGGCTCTATTGACCGGGCTCCACATGGCCAGAGAGTTCATTGTGACGACGTTGTTCGTCTTTTGCGACTCTCAGCTGGTCGTCAACTAGGTTAACGAGGATTATTTGGCAAAGGATCTCAGTATGACCGCGTATCTTAAAAGGGTCAAAACTCTGATGGAGAAATTCGAAAAAGTTGATGTGTCCCAAATACCTCGAGAAGAGAACCGGCACGCTAATGCCTTGGCAAACCCGGCTTTGGCAATAGAGTTGACCCGGAAGGGAAGTATGCCTGTTGAGTATTTGGATGCTCCAAGCACAACAATTTCTGACCAGGTTGCTCCAATCTGTGAGCTTAATGACTATCCCACTTGGATGGACCCCATTCAGAGATATTTGGAAGATGGGATGCTACCCGACGACCGCAACGAAGCAAGGAGGATGTGATACAGGTCTGCCAGATATTTCATTCTAGATGTAGTCCTTTATCGACGTTCCTTTTCTGGACCATACTTCCGGTGTTTGCGATAGGAAGAGGCTAACTACGTTATGAAAGAAATCCATGAGAGAATTTGTGGCAATCACTCCGGGGCAGGGCCCTGGCTGACAAACTCCTCTGCCAAGGGTATTTTTGGCCAAAAATGCTGGAAGACGCGAATGAGTTCATAAAAAAATGCGACAAATGCCAACGTTTTGGTCCCCACCCCCATTTATCGCCAACGACCATGGTGCCCGTGGCGAGCCTATGGCCCTTTGCCTAGTGGGGAATAGACCTGTTGGACCTTTTTCCTCAGGCCACCGGTCAAAGAAAATTTCTCGTTGTCGCTATCGATTACTTCACCAAGTGGGTGGAGGCCGAACCCTTGGCTCGCATCACCAAAGAGAAGATCCGGGACTTTGTATGGAAGTCGATGGTGTGCCGATTTGGGATCCCAAGGTCAATCATATCCGACAATGGAACTCAGTTCGACAATAATTTGTTTGCTTCTTTTTGATCTGGCCTAGGTATCCGCACACACTTTGCGTCCCTTGGTCATCCGCAAGCTAATGGACAGGTCGAGGTCACGAATTGAACAATTTTGCACGGTTTAAAGACCAGACTTAGCAAAGGAAGGGGAGGTGGGTGAAGGATCTTTACCTAGTCCTCTGGGCATACCACACCACTTCCCAAACCCCAACCGAAGAAACACCCTTCGCAATGACATTCGGATCCGAATCCATAATTCCTGCGAAAATTGGATTGCCAACCTTCCGAACGTCACTCAAGGGGCAGGACCAACAGACAAATGACGCAATGATGGCCCTTAACCTGGATCTTTTGGAAGAACGATGAGAGAACGCTCGAGTACGCCAAGCGGCGTACCAGCAACAGGCAACTCGATACTATGATAGAAGGGTGTGACCGCGCCATTTTGACATCGGAGACCTAGTCCTCAGAAAGGTTACCCTAGTGACCAAGGAGCCAAATGTGGGAAAGTTGCCCCCCAGCTGGGAGGGACCTTATCGCGTGATAAGAGTTGCAAGATCGGGCACCTATGAGCTCGAAATTGAGGAAGGCGTTCCGCTGCGACACCCGTGGAACGCCGACCATCTCAAGCAATACCACTGTAGGACTGAGGTCATTTTGTAATCGTTTCATTCGCATGCCAAGTATGAAGTATTTTGATATTAATATAGTGGTTTTTAAAAAAAATGAAATTTATTACTCAACTGATCTTCTGGCACGCTAAGATACCTAGTGGACTGACCCAATGAGTTACGTCACAACCAGTAGCACGAGCAATGAAACTACTCCTACTACAGGCTGGAGGGCAGGGTGATCACAACCGTAACAACTATTCACCAAAAAGATTCCACAACAAATTTGAAGTGGTAAGTGTTGAACTAAGGTCTGTAAGGACTCGGCACGCGTACAAGATTGTGGGATTGTGAAATTGTAAAGGTCTGCAACCCTATTCCGAGCACATGGGTTGGACTCACGCCCACTTTTCCGAGTTAGGGCAAAAGGTCGAAACAAATCGCCTACTACATCCTAGAGAATGAGAGAGTAGCGAGAAGGAATTGAGAACAAGTGCTCAAAAATTTACTGTGTTATATTCAACTAAAAATGAGGGCTTACATTGGTGGGGTTCTTGCCCGTATACATAGTCAATATATATATAAAGAGCACAAAAAGAGTTCAACAAAATCCAAAGAAAAAGATCTAAGTCTTCCAAAAAGGCCGGGTTGGGGACCTATTCCTATCCAAAAATGCCCTCGACGTCCACAACGTCGATATTGGTGTCTTCATCGCCCTTGGCCTCCTCACTGCCAGCTTCTTCAGCATCGGCCTCATGAGTTTGCCCCTCGGAAGCCCCCTCAACAACCCACTCCATCGCTAGCTCACCTTATTGGGAAAACTCCATCCCAATGCCCGAGCAATCAAACTCCGGATGATGGCTCTGAAGGAAATGGAGCGTGGCCTTGTGGCTGTTATCTATGAATTCGGCAGTAAGCTCGTGCTTTAGATTTTTGAATTCTTCGCTGGATTTGTAATCTTCAACGGCTTTCTACTCTGCTCTCCGGATAGCCTTTCCTCTCTGCTGTTCTTCTCTCTTGAGCTTCTTCTCCAGCTCCTCCACCCTCTTTTCCAGGTCGATCTTCTGTCTTTCAAAGTCATCTCATTCTTTGGTAACGAGGACGTGCCTGGCTTGTAGGCTATGGTGGGCTTGGGCTGCGAGCTGCAGGTCGTCGGTTAAGCGGTTCACCCTCGCCTCGGCAGCATTCTTCTCGGACCTCAGCATGGCCTCCTCCATTGCGCTCTTAGAGATCCGGTCAAAAACCATCGACATCCGAAGTATGCACTGCGTGAGGACGGGAAATTCATCACACTTAGAAAAATTTAGTGGAAAAAAGTGAAACGGAAAGTAAACTGTAGAAGAGTTTTACCAAGACTTGATCACAGATGGCCTGGCGCATCAGATTGCCAGTACTCTTCCCCTCCATCAGTTCCTTGTCGTTGGGAGGCGTCATGCGACGGAGATAGCCCGGCATCACCTCAGGGCTCTTCAGTAGCGCACGATCAGCCGGCAACCCGGTGTTTGGGACCCCGAAAAATGATATGTCAATGGTCAGCTTGGATGAGGCCCCGGGCACAAACTTTGCCCTCTTCAAGGACTTATGCTTCTTCTGCTTCCCTTAGTGGGCCTTTCTCTTTCCCTTGTCAGAATGGTGGGGAGAGGAGTCACCACTTAGGGTGTGCACAGATTGTCGGGAACCCGACTTGGATTGGGGTGTGTCCCTGATAATGATACCCGGCAGGGCGAGTGAGCGACTCCGGGTTGGTGTCCCGGGAAGCCGTGCAGTTTGGACGGCTTGCGATTCTCCGGCGTGTTCGGAACCAGCCACCTTCTTTGCCTCGGTAGCCTCATTGGCTTTCTTTTCGAGAAGTTTCTGGACCGCCATTGCCTTGTCCATAGCTGCAATATTCAACAAGATTTTTAGAAATTCTTCTGTCCAGGACGGCAGCATCCAGTTCTATATAAAAATATCTGCGTGAATCGAGCGTAACACGTGTAAAATTACCAAGTATGGAGAATTTACATAGCATAAAATTCTTTACCATTGTCTGAGTCGAGGAGGAAATTGGGTATGGCTGAGATGTCCTGCGATAAAAACGAGAAGGTTGTGAAGAGCTGAGAGGCGAGCAGGGTGTTCACGTCCTTGAAGGTGGTCCTCAAGACCTTGTCTCTCTGCTCGACAATTTCTCTACTCGCCTCCGGTCTTTTCTTCTTGGGTGGCTCTTTAACTGCAGAAGATCATGAAGACAAGGGTGTTAGTGTGCAGGCAATGGTAAATCTAAAAAACAAAACACATTCCCTAATGGACCGTAGCCTTACCAACTTTTTCCCATTCCATCTGGAGGGGGTACCTTCCTTCTTCTTCCAAGCCAGATTGCCAACCGCTCCCTCCGATATAGAAGAACTGGGGCTTCCATTGGTGAATGGAAGAGTCCAGGTCCTTCAGGAAAGTTGACCTGGATGAAATGTAACACCACCCAACGCCCCGGGGGAGTGGCTTGAGGAAGAACAGAGCCCTGAAAAGATTAGTGCTCGGCTCGAGTCCCTCAACCCAGAAGATAATATACGAAGCCACCAGGGCCCTTATACCGTTCGAAGCAATTTGTGACGAACACAAATGGTACTCTTCACAAATGGCCTTGATCCACTAGTGGAGAAGTAAACGAAGACTTGCCTCCAACTGTTTCTTATAGACTATCATGAAGCCAGCTAGTGGCATACAGACCCGATCGTCGGGCCCAGGAACAATGGTCATGACCTCCTCTGAGATGAAAAATTCGCTCCGGTAGTGGAGGACGGACTCTTCGGTCATGGTTGTTTTAGTGTTCTATACCAGACTTAAGGGCGGGACTTTTATGAACAGTTTTTCTGGCCCAGCGTTATGCACCTCGTTTTCACGAAATAACCTGGGGATGGAGACGCCAGTATGGATCTCCACCACTGTGACGGTTTCGGGAGGGACCCCGACCCCAGCGTCAAGTGATGTAGATGCCCCACCGCTCTCGTCAGCACGGCTCACCACAAATACATGGTCTTCCAGGCATGACTGGATAACATCGCTCGTTTCGTAGATCCTGGCCATAGCGCTCGAGGAGGCATCTCTTGGAGCAGGACGCCGTTCTACCCTGAATTGAAGGGAACTGGAGGACGACTGTTCCGAGGAGCTGGATCCCGAGCCGGCAGCAGAGCCAGAAGTAGAAAATGAAGAATGAGAAGAGGATCCCGACATTTTGTTCGGACAAAGGAGAAAAAAGGTACCAATGCCGAGGAGGAAGAATAAGCTTTGGAAATTTCGCAAGTGCCAAATGAAAGGTAGGGGCCACCATTTATAAAAGAAGGGTGTGCCTAGACGAAGGGTCACCCAAGCCAATGGCTGGGGATGCCTTGATTAAAACGCTACTGCCACGTGGCATCCATCTAACGATGGTGGCATAGCCTATCATACAAGTCATAATGGGGGGCACGTGTTGCTCATTTTCCATGTGTGAAGGGGAAGGCTCTCAAACTTTCGACCCTTCAGTAAGCCTAAGGCATGGCAAATAGCCGAGCTCACGAGCCTACGTACTCTCAGCTCGGACAAAATCAAAGGGGGGAAGACTCTCAAACTTCCCACCCTTCAAAAAGTCTAAGGCATGGAAAATGCCCGAACTCAAGAGCCTACGTACTCTCAGCTCGAACAAAATCAAAGGGGAGAAAGTTCTCAAACTTTCCACCCTTCAAAAAGTCTAAGACATAGAAAATGATCGAGCTCACGAGCCTACGTACTCTCAGCTCGGACAAAATCAAAGTGGGGAAGGCTCTTAAACTTCCCACCATTCAAAAAAGCCTAAGGCATGACAAATAGCCGAGCTCACGAGCCTACGTACTCTCAGCTCGGATAAAATCAAAGGGGGTAAGGCTCTCAAACTTCCCACCCTTCAAAAAGTCTAAGGCGTGAAAATGGCCGAGCTTATGAGCCTACGTACTCTCAGCTCGGACAAAATCAAATGGAGGAAGGCTCTCAAATTTTCCACCCTTCAAAAAGTCTACGGCATGAAAAATGGCCGAGCTCACGAGCCTACGTACTCTTAGCTCGGACAAAATTGAAAGGGGGAAGGCTCTCAAACTTCCCACCCTTGAAAAATTCTAAGGCATTGGAAATGGCCGACCTCACAACCTAACGGACTCTCAGCTCGGCCACTTTCAAAAGGTAGGAGGCTCTCAAACTTTCCACCCTTGGCCGACCTCACGACCTGACGAACTTTCAGCTCGGTCACTTTCGAAAGGGGGGAGGCTCTCAAACTTTCCACCCTTGAAAAATTCTAAGGTATTGAAAATGGCCGACCTCACGACCTGAGGGACTCTCAGCTCGTCCACTTTCAAAATATGAGAGGCTCTCAAACTTTCCACCCTTGAAAAATTCTAAGGCATTGGAAATGGCCGACCTGACGGACTCTCAGCTCGGCCACTTTTAAAAGGCGGGAGGCTCTCAAACTTTCCACCCTTGAAAAATTCTAAGGCATTGGAAATGGCCGACCTCACAACCTGACAGACTCTCAGCTCGGCCACTTTCAAAATGGGGAAGGCTCTCAAACTTTCCACCCTTGAAAAATTCTAAGGCATTGGAAATGGCCGATCTCACGACCTGACGGACTCTCAGTTCGACCACTTTCAAAAGGGAGGAGGCTCTCAAACTTTCCATCCTTGAAAAATTTTAAGGCATTTGAAATGGCCGACTTGACGGACTCTCAGCTCGGCCACTTTTAAAAGGAGGGAGGCTTTCAAACTTTCCACCCTTGAAAAATTCTAAGGCATTGGAAATGGCCGACCTCACAACCTGACGGACTCTCAGCTCGGCCACTTTCAAAATGGGGGAGGCTCTCAAACTTTTCACCCTTGAAAAATTCTAAGGCATTGGAAATGGCCGACCTCACGACCTGACGGACTCTCAGCTCGGCCACTTTCAAAATGGGAGAGGCTCTCAAACTTTCCACCCTTGAAAAATTTTAAGGCATTGGAAATGGCCGACCTCACGACCTGACGGACTCTCAGCTCGACCACTTTCAAAAGGGGGGAGGCTTTCAAACTTTCCACCCTTGAAAAATTCTAAGGCATTGAAAATGGCCGACCTTATGACCCGACGTACTCTCAACTTGGCCAACATTCAAAACATGAAAGACTCCAAATTCTAACTGATCACCGCCATTTCAGTCGGACTGCCGACCTGCCGAACAGACGAAATATCTTATCATCAGCCCGGACTCTGCTCTTTGCCCTCTTTCTTACCGTCGTTCTTCCCCCTAGGGGTCAATGGTGTGCCACTTTTGCATTTTGTGACTGCCTTTCATTACTAATACCCGTTTGCTCCTTCAAAATCCCGAGCTCGTCACGTTTAACTCACGCCCTTGGGACTTGGGGGGTAACTGATATAGGGGAATCTTGTCATGTACACCACGTGATCAATATTCACCCAAGTATAGAAGAACGGTCGAGCTGAGAGCTGAAGTCCCCTCAGTGCTGAGTTGGGATGCCTCCCTAGCCGAGGTGAGGGCCGTCTCAATGAAGAAATCCGAACCGGAAAACTGCGATCCAACCTGCCGAACTAACAAGCTGAGGCACCCTTTTCTTGCCACCTCCACACTCAGGAGTTCACCAGGCCGTCGTGAGGTTTTGGCCCATAGGCCTCTGCAAATGGGCTCAAAATCTAGCCTAGACGTTTAGAGGGTTAACCTGCCTACTCATTGGCTGCCCAGTGGATTAGGTTAATTAACCCGAGCTCGGCTCCCTAATTTTGCGGCACTAATCAAGCATTGGCGCCTATAAATACACCGGGGCACCCACTGTCCAAAGGTATGTGACCACTACTGAACTCACTATACTTTCAGCCCTTCTTCCCTAGATACTTACTCTCACGCCGGATGGACTTTACCGGGCATAACCCCGGTGAGTCTTTATGCAGGTGCTCAGAGTAGAAGAGCGGAGCTCAGCTCGGAGATTGTCATCACCCCTGAATCCAACCAATTGCAGAACTGTCAGCTGTCTTGTGTCCCCGATATCCTCCCGGACCATACTGTTGACCCGTCACCACTTTTTGACATCAACAGTATATATTATTTTTTATTTATTTAGTATTTACAGTTTAATCCCTATTTTTTTAATTTAAACTTTAATCTTTTTACACTTTAACCCTAGTGTGTATATATATATATATATATATATGCTTATAGGTGGCTGCTAGGATTTATTTCATTTGTATTACTTTTTATTATTATCTATGATTTTATTGTTGTATTTTATTTATCATTATGAATATTTATAATTAATAGTTTTGTAATTTGATTTTTATTTTTAGAATTAATGTTTTATATATTAGTTATCTTTTTGTCCATATAAAATAAACAATGGTCCGCGGTTTCGCGGTTTTGGTTTTAATTTTGATTTTTTATAAAATTTAAAAATATTAAATGATTACGTGGTTTCGTGGTTTTGGTTTTAGTTAAAATTAAATTGTTTGGTTTTAAAACCGTTTTTAAAAAATTGACGGTTTTAGTTTTATATATGTTAAATGGTTTTAATTTTGTTTTTGTATAAAACTGAGCCGAGCCCGAACTATTAGGATCCACAGTGATCGGTACTCGGTAGGTTTAATTAAACTTTGTTGCCAGTCACTTTTCAAGTTGGGGGTGGGGGTGGGGGTGGGGATGGGGGTGGGGTAGGGTGGGGGTTGGGTTCTTCACGGTTCACCAGCTCAATCATTTTAGAAAATAGAATCGTCTTCTTTTTGAATTACACATTGACCCACCCAAATATCATTCAAATTTGCGTTTGGTTTAATTTGGTCCTCTAACTATCACATGAAATTTGACCGATCCGGATTTTGACATTTCACTATTTATTTGCCCGAATTTAGTTTATAACTGGAGGTGTCGATCGTGTCGTGTTACTTTATTGTTGAGTCAATTCGAGAATATCAACCTTTAATACGACTTGTTTAATGAATGTGTCGAAAAACACGACCCTAACCCGACTTATTTAATTTTTGAGTCACCTAAAATCGACCTGTTTATCTCACTAATTATACAAATTGTGTCCAGTTTGTCGTGCATTCTTCATCTTTTTTCACATATTTAAATTCATTATTTTAGGAAAAAAACTCAAAATCAAGTAATAATTAATAAATGTCGTATCCTTCAACTGTTGAATTTCAAAAATCTTTCCTCCTAAAATAACTAAGAATAAATTAATCCCCTAATAAAAAACTAGAAGAGACTAAAAAAGAACCAAATTAACAAAGGAAATAACGAAAAAGTCACAAAAATTTAGAACAAAAATGTGAATCCAATAACAAATTTTTAGTAGTTTGATGAGTTAAAAAATAATGTCAACTAAATTGTTAAAAATGGATTATTCGGGGGAATTGAGTTTTCAAATTAACTGTAACTCAACACACAATCTGCGTATCATTTTTGTGTCATGTTGCAAAATTTCTAATCTTAACCTGTCAATTTCATGTCGATTACGTGTTGTATTTTTGATTCGTGTCACAATTTGTTACCCATAATTATAACCCACAATGTCGGTTCTTTTTGGGTTCAAATCACCATTGTTTTTGTTTTTAGACCCTCATGTATCAAAAGGAAAAATAGGCCAAAGGCCAACTAAAGCACATTGAGAAAGAAATCACTCTTCTATGACTAAAAAAGCAAAAGAATATGTGCGTTACGTGAGGGTACTGAAATTAAGACAGCAACCCTATCACTATTAGCCACCCAAATTAAGTAAAATTGGGAGATAAAATATTCTTCATTTCCTCTATAGGTGATTGAATTCATTGCATTAGGTTAAAGGACCACATTTTAAGAACAACTTGGAATAGTTTAACCGGAGGACCACCATTCCGGAGGACCACGGTGACCCTTTCCTCCTCTTGCTACTCTTGCCTGTGACCATCCATCCATCACAAGGTTGTTTTTCAATGGTCATAAGAATGCAATGTTTTCGTGTATTACTATTTATGGGTAGTTGGTTAGATATCAATGTATTGGATCTTGATCCGAATCTAAAATATAGAGATTCTGATTTAAATATTATGCACTTAAATGAACCAAGTTATTCGCGAACAACTCAAATTAGAATAAAGTTTGGTTCAGAAAAAGTCCTTTTTAGTGAGCAGAGCAAAGCTTCGTACGCAAACAACTCAAATATGTTCTTGATGGGTTCGAATCTTAGCAAACAAACTATACAAATAATATATAATTTCTTATAAATATTTAATTATATTTTAATTTAAAATATTTAATTATATTTTAATTTAAAATATATAATTATGTTTTCGATCTTGAGCTTGTTTATGTTTTCTAGCTTGATGGCATGGACTAAAGTTTTCCCCATGAACCTGCATAGTCTTAGCGTTATTCTATCCTATTGGAAGCGCTAAGTAAGCTTAACTGACTCTATCACTAGCAAAAGACTTGAATAGAGAGGGAAATAATTTGGGGAAGGGCAAGGAATAGATAAAAATAAGTATTTATCTCTAGAGATGAATACATAATAATGTTAAGCTCTTGGATGGTTTGGAACAAATGAACTTCTCTCCTTATATCTTTCTTAACTATGACAATAGAAAATCAAGATTAATTCGATTTGACAAAACTATCTGCTAAAATATTCGACAAAAGAATCTTCTGGAATTCTCTATACAAAACTAGAGAGTACAAGACTAACTACTCTAGTTCTTCCTAAATTTCTCTGGGACTTTGTAAAAATTGGCGAGTCTTCTTGGGTTGGGCTTTCACTTATAACTGGGTTGGATCACAATTGGACTTATCAGGGCTCAAAAACTTGGGTCGTGACATCGAGCTCAAACATTTGTTTTTGGTAATTATCGAGCTCAAACATATTTAAACAAATAAGTCTACACATCTACTAATCCATTGTAAAGTTTTTTAGAAATCAAGAGTACTATTATTCATACATAGCATCCAACGTTAAGGATTCATTTGGTTGTCTTTCAATTCCTAAATTGGACCATTCGTGCATTATTAGACTTTGAAGTTTGATTTTAAAACATTAAAAACACTCGAATTAACTTAGCTGTCAAATTGGTTAAATTCTAAATATTTTTTCCTAAATGTAATTGGTTACACTCACATGCCACGCAATTGTTACTTGTTACTGATAGAAAAAAAATAAACCAATTAGCAATTTGGACCAAAGTGAGTCGATTAATAAAGTCAGAATTTGATGTTAAAAAAAATAAAAATAAAAATAAAAAGAGTAACCAAAGTGAGATACTACACAAATATTAGGGGTAGAAGGTGTGAAAATCTCATTAGTTTTTTATTTTCCAAAAGAGTTCAAATTGACTTTATTGGTTGGTTCGTGAATGAGTCACAGAAGAGTTGAAAAATGACCTTTTCTTTATCACTCTATTTTGTCCTTTTATCCCCACAGAACTTTCATGACCAAATCTACCCTTTTACTTACACACACAACTTTTAATTAAGAAAGTGTGTGTGAGAGAGAGAGAGAGTTGGATAACGTCCATAGAACTCTCTCCAAATTAAAGGACGTCTCACGAGCATCCTGAGTAGGGTCTCCATCAACTCCAAAATTTTGGGGTGGCGTTTGGTTATAATTTTCATGTTTAGTTCAAAAAATACAGAAAAAACAAACAAACAAAAGAAATAATATATATATACTCTTTTTTTTTTTTTAATAATAAAAATAGTTTTAATTTTTACATTTGTTTGATAAATTTTCGAAAAATATGAAATCAAACAAAAAAACGATTTGAAACGCCACCAGAGAGAGAGAGAGAGAGAGAGAGAGTTCTTAAATGGTGACAGGAGACGGCAGGTTCATTTCAAAGGCTCGGCCTAGTTAAAGCCCAAGCGAGCACGTGATGCACATGACTGAAGTTCCAAATTTCCTTGGACTCAAAATACTTGAAACAAGTTTGGTGCACGAATTAATATCTAACTGATTTTATCGGATGTCAAAAATTGAATTGTTAGAAATGGTCTCTTAATATTTGGAATGTGATTTTTTTTAGGTTTTAATTCCTGCAAAATAATACATCATGAGTGGTCTATCGGTGTTGCATCTCTATTGTGAAAATAAATAGAGTGTTATTAGAGTAGTTTGCCAAAATAACATCTAGGAATTAGCAAACATACTTGGCTAAACTCCTCTTCTGGTATTTATAGGCGTGGTTAAAACTTGTTCAATAAGTCTTCTATAAATCTTGGTTAATCTCCATTAATGTCTCGTATTTAGGGAGATATGGGGGTTAACGGGCCATTACATTCGAATGTAACCACCCATTCCATATATAGGGAACTTCTATAACGGCTCCATTACTCAGGATGTGATGAGCAAGAGTAATGCGGGGTCGTTCTCGAGAAACTAGAAAACGAGAGTGTAGCACCACCAAGCTTTTCTTAGCCTTGGACAAGATAACTCTTGTAATCGAGATCCTGAAGTTGATATCAGTCTTGTCATGTACTTGAAAGAATTCTCGGCTGTCGATTGGATGGGTCTAAGCTCACGTACCTAGCAGGTGGGCTCAACTCCATTATAATTGTAATTACCTTTGTCATTGAAGCTAGTGCAGGCTTTAATTATTGCACGTGTTAATCATCTGAGCTGGTTGGAAAAATCCACCATTAATTGATAAATTGTAAAGAAAATTCTTGCCAACTATTTATGCTGTCGATATTTAAAACTGAATTCCATTAGATAGTTCGAAATTGAATAATCTGAGTTATGTTAGGTAGTTTTGATATGGAAGAGCATAAAATATCCGACCTACACTATAATGATGTGAGTTTGATCTTGTTGACCCACAGATATATCCAAGAGAGATGGATTGAGTAGTAATAAAAATTTAAATAATTAAATCTCCAAACACAAAATTATCATTTTTCCTAATTAATTATTATCTTGTATAACAACGGAAACGCAGTTAACTAAGTGCACAACCAAACAACAGAAATAGATAAGTAGTACACAACGATTAATCTTAGTTCGACAAGCTACTTTTACCTACGTTTAGTCCCCCAAGCTCCACAGGATTTTCATAATTCACTAATACCTGATTCATTTCCTAGATAAGAACAAATTCTTACAATCATTTTCACAAATTCAAGACTGACCTAATTCTTTTAGTAGGCTCATAATCAAACATTTACACTTTACACTTTTCCTTTTTCACATGCTCAAGAAGAACCCTATTTTTTTAGTAGGCTAAAGATTAACCTAATTCTATTACGGGAATAATCAAACCTAATCATTTGCACATGCTAAAGTTCAAACCTAATCATTTATTTGCACATGCTAAAGATCAAACGTAACCACCGTGACTAGACACCATCTCAGATATGTCTAATCTACTCTCACTATCAAATACAAAAAGAAAAAAAAATCACAAGTTTCTTCCCACAGAAACTTCTACCACCTCAAAATAATTATACTCAATTAATATCTCAAATACTACGTGATAGAACTATGTGAGAAATTAAATGTGATTTAACTCAATTTAAAGCAAATAAAATATATAATCATTTTCTATAGGTAAAAATTGTTTCTTAAGGTATACAAGATTTTTAAACTAGAAAATGATTTTTCGATAACAAATATTCCAAGTAATCAATTAGATCATATACAATAATAACATAAATTAACTTGGAAAATTTTCTCTGGAATTTCTTAAAAACAGATAAGATAGCTCAGTGTAGTACAAAACCGGTGATGAAAACTTTTGCGCGCTTGGATCCAGAACACTTTAAGAATCACTCTTAGAAATACCTCAGCAATATCTCACTCTCTCTAAAGAAAATGTTGATTTAAACTCTTTGTTCTTGATTTATAAAATTGAAAACGCATGTCTTATTAAATAGATTTCAAACCATGCCTATAATGGCTACTTTTCAAAACATAAGACCTTAAATGACACTTTAAGAATCCATATATAATATACTTTCAAAATAGATATATTTCATTTAAATATACTCTTAGAAAATCTCAATTTGATCCCCAAAACTTCTTTGAATCAAAATCCTCAAGTATAGAAAGTAGTTTTACCAATTCAGTCGACTGCGGACCGCCCATTTGCAACGTTTAGAAATCTTATCGTTGCTCACTTGTTTCTATGGTCGACTGCCTACCCGTCAGTTGACTGAATCCCCCAGTGGCTTCTACTCTCAATTTTCTACAAGCCACGATTTATGTTAGTCGACCGATCTGTTTCATCGGTTGACCGAATTGACCAATAGCTTCCTTACACAATTTCTTTCAAGCTACCGTTCCTGTTAATTGACCGACCTTTTTCGTCAGTTGACCGAATCGACCAGAAACTTCACATTTTAAGTTCTAAAAACATTTTCTCTATTTAATATGTTATCAAAAACATTTTTATAAATTTAACACATTATAAAATCTTTTTAGGATCTTGAATTTATCACTTCTGATGATAACACACATGAGTTTGCTTATTTTAAAATGTCGTGCGTGATTCTAATCAGGTCACATTAAGAGCATAAGAGTAATGAGTTATTTTATCTAAGAATACAAAAACTTCAAAACTCCAAAGAATCTTCAATGTCTTTACTTTGCATCTATCTTGAATCTCTTATAAAATCTTTGTCTTCAACGATTAATATTTTTTTCGATTCAATTTTTTTCTCATTTGAACACATGGAACTCTTAATCTGAAATCAATCAATAAACTCATTAGTTCCATAAAATATCAACGTTTAATTGTACATCAAAACATCTAGAATCAATAGATCCGATGTGCAACTTGCAATTTGCACAAAGATTTTGTCAAGTATGACATGACAAAATCCCTTTGGCATGAAAAAGAGACCTATTTAATAAAACTAAAAATTAATTGCTGAAATTACAAGTATTGAATGTATTAAGCACAGAATGAATTAAGTATTTGTTTTTTGTTTTTTGTTTTTTTTTATATTACTTTTAACCCCAAAAAATTTAACTTTATGCAATTTTTTGTCTCTAAAGTTGATGATGCAAAAAAATGAATTGTTAGATATGATTTTTGAGATTCGAAATATGGTCTTCCATTAACTTTGATTCATGCAAAACAATGCACCATGGGTGAGTCTGCCAACATTGCACATCTAGTGTGAGAATAAATAACGCTCTATGGAAGGCGAACGTACCTTGACTAACCTTCCCATTCTAGTATTTATAGGAGTGGGAGACTTGTTTTGACAAGTCTTCCATAAAACTCGATCAATCCCTATTAATGTCCCCAATTTTATGGGACATGAGGGTAATGGCCAATTATACAAAAGATTTAACTATATGTTCCATATATGACAGGTTATCGTAACGGTTCCCCAGTAAGGGTCAAGTCCTGAGCAGGGAACAAACTTGATGCATCATTTGTGATTCCGACAATGATTCTACCATGTAGCCGAGCTACGATCTCAGTTGATTGAGACCTTTTGTTCTATATATCAATGTCGTGAGTAGTTTGCTCGAGTATCGGACAATATCCTTGGCTACCTGTAGATAGATTTGGGCTCGTGTTGGGCACATGAGTGCCACCCAATTAAGCTTGGGAACACGTACTTTCAAGTGAGTTTTAATCTTAAACGTGCAGTATTTTGGAGTTAGTCAGAAAACTCCTCATCAAATGCCCTTATTCTTAAGGCTCGAAGATAAGGGGGTCGAGAACAACTTTGGTGGGACAAAGTCTCGAGGATTGTGCTCGGGTGGTATTCTAATTGCTACGTTGCCTTGATTTTGCAGCCCAAATAAAAAAATAGAAAGTCACATCGCTTCGACTGTCGCACCCAAATACTACCAAACATTAAATGCAAGGCCACTGGACAAAGGGTGTCTTTTTGCCTCCAATATGACGGCTGACATTCCCTGACACACACTTATCCCCTATTTAAGTAGGCAGTCCCCAATTGGGACTCTTCTAAACTTTCGGAATTCTTTGCATTCTCTCTCTAAAAATCTCCAAATCTTTTTCCGACAATCCAACTCCTTAACTCTGACAATCTTTTTTCTAATTTCCGGTAAGCTTTTAGTGTTTTTAATCCAATAGTTATTTATCGTTTTTCATTCTCTTCCTTTCTATCAGTGTAAAATTTTGTTCTAAGTTCTCTTTTTGTTTGCTCTATCTTTGCCAGTCATTTTTCCAGTGGTATGTGCATGTCATTTGTTTTTTCTTCGTTTTCTCCATTTTTTACTCTAATTGTCTTCTTTGATAATGCCCAAAAGGGTCCTATCATGTTTCTCCTTCTCGGAAAGAGGAGGTTAACCCCCAATCTCTAGTTCGGGTAGTCCCTCAGCTACTTGGAGTTCCATGGCTAAAGCAAGCTAGAGACTTTCTACGAAAAGTATTTTATCCTTGCTTCACGGATTTAGTTGTCTTTGCAAAAGGAGTACATTCGAGCCCACGGCAATGTTTTGGGAAAATATCCTTTTATTGGGAAGTCTTTACAGGATGTGTCTGTTTTCCTCTTTACTTTTTCATCAAGGAAGTCCTGAACAGATTGAATATTTACCTTTGTCCAATTAACCTTCAACTCTTGGAGGTTGATGGACGGGTTCGTAATGCTTTGCTGGATGAACAAAGTTGCGTAAATGTCCCTATTTTTTTCCATTTTTATGTGTGGTAAGAACTCAAACCCGAAAGATAATTAGTGGTATTTTTTAAGCTGGGGAAAATAGATGAAAATGGTGCTCATCTATTCCGATAACAATAAATGATGGAAGCAACGATAGTGATGGTTCTATGTCAGCAGGAACAAGGAATCCTTGATCGGAGAAGATGAGATTTTCCCCTTCCTTCTCAGTCGAAGATTCATGGTATGACAATCTTTCCTTATTTCTCTTTCTTTCTTTGAGTTGAGTATATTATAGTATTAATGTGTTTGCTTTTTCTTTCATAGTGATCTCGAAGAAACCGTTTAAGTTGAGCCCCGTGGAAGAAAATGATACAAAGAGTTTGTCAAACATTCTCGAGGAGCAATACGATCTTGATTTTCTGCTAAATCATCAATTTCCACCTTTACTTTGAGGCCCTCGCATCCCCAGTCCATGAGCTAAGAAATCAAGGAAAAGTGGAGCCTGAGCTTCAAAGGGACATCAATGCTTACGTTCCTTCTGACGATGAAGAAACCGAAGAAGGCAACAATTGTTCCTACTATTGCTGCTGCTGATGATACTAGTATGTGGGATGCCCCAACATTACCGATCGCTGCTAGCCTGATAATCGAGTCGATGGCCCTAGCAGAGAGGAAACACCCCATTCCTAATGCCTACATTAGGTATTCCCCTACTAAAAGGACCCGGGATATAGCCCCGAAAATTCAGGATAAGGAGATAGAAAATATGGGGGAGCCCACATACGGCTGAACGCCAACGGCTCTGAAGAGGTGATGGTCCCTCCAATCTCCACTACGCCGAGCACACTAGCCTTCACTTGAGTTCCAAGGGGCAATCGAGTTCACAATTGAGATGTCATTGGTCTCGCGACCAGAGCTCACGAGCCGTTGGGCTACGGACAATGTCCTGCCACTAGATTACAAGGCCGTAACTGTGAAAACAAACAGTCAATTTAACTGCATGTTCCGGGCAAGCGTACAGGTAACTTCCAAGCTCTTTCTATGTCCTTTTTTAAGAGTTATTATGCCATTTTTTTAGTTCCAAGACATTTTCCCGTTTGTTTGCACTTCTTGACTGAAGGAGACCGAGGAAGAAAAGAACTCTTTAAAGACCCAGCTCGACAACAAGAACAAGGAAGTCATTGAGGTTGAGAGAAAGGCTAGCGAGGTCAATGAAAAGTATAATGGCAACAAGTTTGCCTTGTTAGAGATCAAGAAACAACTCACGGAGTCAAAAGATGAGAAGAAGAAAACCTCAGCCAAGCTCACGACCGAGAAGGCTTAAGCACCATATTAAAGCTACGGGCCTTGCAAATTAGAAGATGACCTAGGAACACAAAGACCTACTCGACGATATCAAGGGTGAGTACCTCCATATCGAGTTTGAGGACATTAAGACCCATGTCCTTGAAAAGTACCCCAACAAGGATTTTAGTAATATCCATTGTCTTGGTTTGGACCCTACCACCAACAAGACCGAGTTGACAATAGTTGGAAAAGCTGTGAGATAAATGATCATTTCCTACTTAATGCTCAGGGTAGTTAAAATCAGTGGAAATGAAAAGTGCTTCTTCAAAGTTTGAAAAGCCTCTTCACATTCTTCACTCCTGTCCAAGGTTTTATATACTCAGGAGAATTTTAATTAATGAAAGAAATTTGTCTGATTCCCTAGAACTAAATCAGTTGAGTGCTTAGGACTGGTTTCAATTCCCCTTTTGGTCACCAAGTGACCGAGAAACTTCCTTGTCTTGACACCGAAGATGCACTTGCTCAAGTTCAACTTCATCCCATACTGTCTCAAGATGTCAAAGTAGGCCTGCAAGTTTGCTAGGTGCTCGGTTGTTACTTTACCTTTCATGAGCATATCATTATTGTATACTTCTATTATCTTCACCAATAAAGCAACTGGCATCTTATTCACTAACCTTTGCTATATTGCCCCAAAATTTTTGACCTTGATGAGCATGACCCTATAGCAATACAGATCATTGTTGGTTATGAAAGCAATATTTTTCTTGTATGGGGATACATGCTAATATGATTATAACCCGAGAAGGCATCCAAGAAATTGGGTAGCTTGAGTCCAATTGTTGTATCTGCTATAGCGTTGATCTTTGGGACAGGGAAACAATCCTTTGGGCAGGCCTTGTTAAGGTCAATGAAATCGACGCACATCCTTCACTTTCCACTCTTTATTTATTTATTTATTTATTTATTATTTTTTTTACCAACACCACGTTAGCTAACAAAAGTGGAAATGTGATCTCCTCTACGGTACTTGCATCAAACAGCTTCTTAGTTTCCTCTTCTCATCTTCAATGATTTTTTTGCCTCTTTGGGCCGAAATTTCTCCCTTTCTTTGTCGGACATGAGGATGGTCGAGATCCATGCAGAGACGATGCATTAAAATGCTTAGATCTATCCCAAGGAAATTTTCATGTGACCAAGCAAACACATCACTATTTGCTCGAATGAAGTCAGTAAGCCTCTCCCTCAAATCGTAGGGTAATGTCGAGTCTTATTTGAAAGGCTCGATCCTCTATCATCGGGTGAACTAGAACAGAGATCAACTCCTCATTAGGGCGGGATCGAAGTTTCTAACATATTCCTGGGAAGGGCATCTTCCTTGTCTTCCAAGCTCTATAGTTGTTATTAGGTAATTGTTATTTCAGTCATAAAGCATTCCCGAGCAATACTCTAACTCCCGCAAACTTTCCCGACCCATTCTTTGTCGAGAACTTTATAGCTAAGTGGTAAGTCGACGTAATTGCCTTCAGTACATTCAGACAGGGTCTTCCTATTATTGCGTTATAGGCAGAAGGGCAACCCACCACCCTGAATCTTGCATCTATTGTAAAGTGCCTCGGCATTGTTATTGCCTTGAGTTACAATGTGATCCAACCCAGTGGCTTTATAGTTTTTCCTCCGAAACCGTCCAGCGGTGTCATCTTGGGTTTCTATTCCTAAACAAAATAAATATTTGATAAAAAAAAAACTCTATTTATGTTCTCAAAGCGAAAATAAAAATTTAAAAACAAAATAATTTTGGTTGCTGATAGATTTTGAATATTTTCCATATGAGATATTACTCATATTTTATACTGATTTTTTAAATAAATTATTATTAAGTATATATTGTGAATGAATTTGATCTCAAAATTGATATGTAAAATAATATTATTTCATTATATTGTTTTAAACATATAATAACAATCAAGTAAGAGAATTGAATAATGATTCCATTAATAAATTTATTCTATATCTTTTTTTATTCTATAACTTATCCAATTCCATTCTATCCTAATTTCATTCCATCCAACTAAATGCATGTAGTTTACTATTTAAATCCAATAATTTTTTTAATACACAAAAAAAATAGGAAATTTAATATTGCACTAAATCTTCACAACAATTATGTTTGGGTTTACATAACCTCACAAGGTGGAAGGAGTTCGATCTTATATCCTATAAAGAAGAGTCACTATATGACTACTCTACAAAAGTCTTAGGTCTTATTGGTAATTGATTTAAGAAGAAATGAGTTAATGAGGCATTCTAATTTACACAAATTATGCCTTGAATACATGGATTTAAGTATCGGCCCCTTAGCGTAACAACACATACATAATGGGTTTTCATTCCTCGGATAGTGTCACGGACCAATATATCTGTTGTAGACCGATTCACACTCGTAACGGTACCCTAACGGTTCGTAACGATTCTGTAACGGGACTAATGGTCGTTACACGGTAGTGTAACGGCCATTACAAGCCGTTATGATCGATTCTACATCTTTGTGCCCATATAGCTCTTTCTACTCACCTTTCTCTTCACAACGAACCCTTTTCCATCCCTCCTCCAACCCAAGCAAACAAGTTTCAACCACATGTAGGCTATGTAGCCCTCCGCTATTCCATTTTTGACTAGATCCAAGCCCTTCACTTAATTTTCGATTAGATCCAAACATTTTTAGCAAAATTGCTTTATCAATAAAAAAGAATTTCTCTGTTTTCGAGTAGATCTATAAGTCATATATATATATATTTTAAATTTCTGCCTCCATTCAATTTAATTTTTGCACATATTTGGTTTAATCTTTTATAGTTTTATTATGTTTTGTGCGACATATTTTTCATTAAATGTTGTGCATCTTCTTATTGAACAGTTCCTAATTTTTATTTTTCGTCCTTTTATATTTTTAATTTGTTGTATACATCTACTAAATGTTAAATGAGTAGAAGAATTATATTTTAAATTGTTGTGTATATCTATATTTTTAATTTGTTGTACATATCTAGATTTCATAATATCTATTATAATATGTTTATTAAGCATTAAATGAGTAGAATAATTACAATTATTGAATTTCTGAGAATTTTTTGGTTATTTTAAAAAATTTATGACCGTTATGATCGATTCCCATTACGGATAGACCGATATTTCTAATATCGTTACATCATGATCTTTACCATTATATAACCCAAGACCACAATTTAGCACTTAAAATTGAATACATTAAGTACTTATCAAATTAAGTCCATTTGATAACAAAATTAAATAATAACTTAAAAAATAGTCATCATTTAAAAATTGTTTAAAATTTTAAATGATATGTGATTCTCTTAATTTTTAAACACTTTATCAATTAATACCGTAAAATATCTAATTATCACAACCACAATTTTACACTTATAATGTAAAATCTCACAAACAAAAATTATATGCAAAAAAATATAGATGGAAAAATAGTAAATTGAGAAAAATAGAGAGAAAAACTATTGAGAGAATATTTAAAAAAAAAATTATAAAAATTATTTGAGGAATAAAAATTTGCACATAGATAATTTTTTGGAAGTTAAAAGTATTAAAAAAAAATTGAATAATTAATACATTCAACACTAAATAAATTTAACACTATAGTTTCAGTACATGAAATTCAATACTTATTTTTATTTATTTATTAATTTCAGTATTAAAAATTAAGTAGTAATCATATATGCCCAAAATCAATATCAAAGTGATTATTAACCCATGATTTTTTTTGTTAATTTTTAATCCCATATTTACGTATAGGTCCCCGCAAGAAATTAAAAATACACCAGGGTCACCTTTGGTCCATTGCCTGCCTCTGATGCAAATTGGAATGTGGTCCAATGAAACAACGTGGTCAATGCCCCAGTTCCCCACTAGATAATCCAGACATTCAGACAACCGCGAATGCATAATAGACATGTGCATGTTTATATGCCCACTAATAATTTATATGGATAAAATAACATTCATCTCCCTGAAAGTTTGGCCAAATTATAGATAAACCCCTCTTTAAAAGATTAAAAATGTTAATGTTGATGTGAGGGTAATGCTAAGGGCAAATCCAACTTAGCTCATTGCCAATCTAACATGACTAACAAACCTAATTCCATTAACATTTATTAAATCTGAAATTCATTTTGTATTTCTATAAACAGATTGTATACATGCATTGAATATTCTATAAATAGTGAATGTAATCTCGTTATTATTCTATGCATATTCCAAAAAAGAACGAAGAAAGTTGGGTGGCTTTTGGTAAGTGTTTTGCTCTTCTATATTTACTTTCAATAAATTATGTTGGTTTTGACAATTGGCGAATATCAATAGTATGGTCTAGTTAGATTCCACGTAAGAAAATGTGTTAAGTTGGAATGTCGAAGTAAAGTCTTGCGTCTTTGAGAATTGGTGTTCAGGAGATTCTTTAAGTGTTTCTCGTATGCCTTCTTGAGATCCTAAGAGCCAACATCCTGAGAGCGGGTACCTGCACAAGGACCCACTGGGTGTGTGTCCGACGAAGCGCCTTCGATGAGAGAGTAAGAGCTAGGGGGCGAAATGCTACACAATTGCTTGAATTAGACAAATGAGCATTACCTTATGCCATTGATATCCTCTTGGTATTTATAAGAGTTAGAGAGCGATTAGCATCGCTAATTGGAGTGGTGAGCACGGTTAATTAGTCATGAACCATGCGCTTAGCCCTTGATGGAGTGTTTGAGGAGATAAGCAATGGGTTTGGGCTTTGTGAGCCATTGTGAAGGCCCAATGACTTGATCAAATCCATGTCAAATGAGAATCTTTTGTTTTTCATATATCTTCCTTCACCACCGATTACACTGTATATAAAGCAATACAAGCGAAAAAGAAAGCAATACAAGGAAAGAAAGCAATACAAGGGTAGAGAAAGTAATATAGCTGTACACGGTAGGTAAGGGCTATCTATGGAAAGCTATGAAAAAAAAGAGAACCATTTCCTATAATTACTCTAATATCAATCACCATTAATTTTGACAGCTCACGCCAATACTCCCCCTCAAGTTGCTGCATAGATATCTCTAATGCCCAACTTGTTAAGTGAGTTGTAAAAGATTTTGCTCGAAACACCCTTTGTAAGAATGTCTGCCAATTGGTCTTCAGATTTCACGAACGAAAAGCGAATTATCTTGTTTTCAAGATTCTGTTTGATGAAATGTCGGTCTACTTCTATATGTTTAGTACGATCATGCTGGACCAGGTTATGGGCAATATCAATGGCTGCTTTATTGTCACAGAACATATTCATCTCAGAGTTAGGAGCTATACCAATTTCTGTTAATAGTCTTCTAAGCCAGAGAAGCTGACAAAGACCTTTGGTTATTCCTCTGAACTCAGCCTCTGCACTTGATAACAATACCACCTTTTGTTTCTTACTCTTTCATGTGACTAAATTACCTTCTACAAAGGTAAAATAGCCTGACGTAGACTTTCTATCATCAACACTTCCAGCCCAATCTGCATCTGTGTACCGTTCGATATTACAGTTCTTGGAGAACATCAGTCCTTTCCCAGGAGAGGACTTTAAGTAGCGAAGAATCCGTACTACTGCATCCATGTGATCTTCACTCGGACAGTGCATAAATTGACTCACAATGCTTATAGCGTAGGCAATGTCTGGGCTAGTATGGGATAAATAGATTAGCTTTCCCACTAGTCTTTGATATTTTTCTTTATTTGTTGGCCCTTGATCTGTATCCTGGCTGAGTTTGTGATTCTGAATTATTGGAGTATCCGCTGGCTTACAATCCAATAGCCCCACTTCAGATAATAAGTCTAGTACATATTTCCTCTGAGACAGAAATATACCTTGTTTTGATCTTGCCACTTCCATTCCCCAAAAAATATTTAAGCCTTCCAAGGTTCTTCATTTCGAACTCGGTTGCTAATTGTTCTTTAAGTCTAGCAATTTCTTCCATGTCATCACCTGTAATAATCATATTATCAACATAGATAATAAGATCTGTTACTTTGCCCAGTTGGCGTTTCAAGAATAAGGTATGATCCGAGTTACTTTGTTGAAACCCATATTTTTTCATAGCTAGGCTAAAACGACCGAACCACATACGGGGTGATTGTTTTAGCCCATATAGTGCTCTTTGCAACTTACATACAACCCCAATCTTATCAGATACACTATACCCTGGTAGAATATCCATATAGACCTCATCCTCAAGATCACCGTGAAGAAATGCATTTTTTACATCAAACTGGTGTAAAGGCCAATCTAAATTAGTTGCAAGAGATAACAAAATTCTGATCGTATTCAGTTTTGCCACTAGTGAGAAGGTCTTTTGATAATCTACGCCATAAGTCTGTGTATATCCTTTTGCTACCAATCTCACTTTGTATCTCTCGATAGAGTCATCTGCTTTGTATTTGATGAAGAACACCCACTTACACCGTACTGTTTATTTTCCTTCCGACAAGGGAACAAGGGTTCACGTTTCATTTTTCTGTTGAGCCTCCATTTCTGTTTTTATAGCTTGAACCCATTTCGGGTCTATTAAGGCTTCTTGGACCCTATTTGGGATGTGACATAAGGATAATTTATGTGCAAATGTCTTGAGGGTTTCCGATAGCTTCTAAGCAGATATTGCAATCGGGTATCTGGATTTTCTATTTTCAAATTTTGGTGAATATCGATTTGGTGGCTTGCCACGATCATGCCTAAAAGGTAAGTCATAACCCACAGAAATATCCAAATCATTATTAGGAGGAGATGTAGCAGGAGATCTTACCTCAGGAATATTCTCAAGAGATGGGTTTGTGGGTACTAACGAGTAGGGGGGGTTTAATTTTTGTTTCTGGTAACTTCACATCATTAGCTTCTTGTGGTTTTTCCTCTGGTACCATAACCGCTGCACCCTCATGTGTCTTCACTTGTCTGAACATGAGTACCCTTAAGTTCTTCATTTGTCTGAATTTGAATATGTTCAGTTGGCCAACTCCACCAATTTTGATTTTCATCCTATATCTCCCCCTAAAGAGAAGAATTGGATACTGAAAGAGAAAAATAAGTTTCAGATTCCACGAAAGTGACATCCATGGTGATATATGTACGTTTGGTCGCTGGGTTGTAACAACGATACCTTTTTTCTATGAGTAGCACATCCCAAAAAAATACAACGAACTGCACATGGATCAAGTTTAGTACGTTGATTTTTATGGATATGTACGAAAGCAACACATCCAAAGGTTCGTGGAGGAATCATCCATATAGTTGGTAAAGAGACATGATGAGAAAGGACCTATAGTGGGGTTTCAAAACTCAACACTTTTGAAGGCATACGATTCAATAGATGTACTGCGGTAACAATAGCATTTTCCCAGTACCAACTAGGCATGTGCACCAATCAAGAGAGCACGTGTTGTTTCCAAGATATACCTATTTTTTCGTTTGGCAACTCCATTCTGTTGTGGAGTTTGCGTACATGAGGTTTCATGGAAAAGACCATGAATTTGGAAGTAAGCCTTAAAGTCGTTATTAGCATATTCACCACCATTGTCTGAACGAAAATTTCGAACGTTCGCTGAAAATTGAGTTTTGATCATGGTATGAAAGGATCGGAATACGCCTAACACTTCATCTTTGTGCTTCAACAAGTATAACCAAGTCATTCAAGTACAATCATCTACAAAAATTACAAACCAACGAATACCAGATAAAGTAGTGATTGGGGAGGGTCCCCAAACATCAGAATGGATTAAGGCAAAAGGAACATCACTTTTATTTGAGCTTATGGGAAAAGGTACACCATGACTTTTCGCTAAAATGCAAGTCTCACATTTCAAGTTTGAATTGTTCAAATCCGAAAATAAGTTAGGAAACAAATACTTCATATAGCCAAAAGATGGATGCCCCAACCGATGATGCCATAACCAAATTTGTTTCTCCTTGTTATTGGTGGTATGATTCATAGTATTAGCTTTTCCATAACTAAAATCATCCATGTAATATAAACCCCCCCCCCCTTTCTTAGTACTACACCCAATGATCTCCTTGGTGAGAATATCCTGAAAAAGACAAAAAGTTGGATAAATTAATGCAACACAATTTAGTTTTTTTGTGGCTTGACCTACAGATAACAATTTATTTGTAAGAGAATGAACTAGTAGCGTATTAGATAAAGAAAGTGATGGTGAGAAAGTAACAGTTCTAACCCCTGTAACTAGATATATAACTCCATTTGCATTCGCAATACTAGCTCTTCGTGTTTGGGTGATTTTAACGAAATCACTTGGACTAAATATCATATGATTGGTTACCCCTGAGTCGATTATCCATCCACTGTAATTATTCTGGTTAGAACTTAGTAATCCATAACCACAATTACCTTGTTCATTTAGGGTGGTTGGGTCATCTAGAAAATCTTCTTGAGCAACAAAGGATAATTGAGGTGCGGTTGTTATCATGGCTACCCATCCTAAGCCTCCATTTGAAACACATTCCCGTTGTTTACGTGCCTTGAACTTGTTCCACCACTCTGGATACCCATGTAACTTAAAGTATGTTTCACGGGTATGTTTTGCATTTCCACAGTGTGTGCAACCACTTCCTTCTGATTGAGCTTTGCCTTTGGAGGTTGTTGTTGGCTTTCCCATTCCTGTAGGAGACGACCCATGTTTGGCAATTTGAAGAGTTAGTGGTTGTGGTTGCCCTGATCTAATTCTCTTAGATGCCATGACGGCGTCGATAGTGGGCTCTATGCCCGTTCTTATCATTGACTGTCTGATATCTTCTCTTCGAACGTAAGCATATGCTTGTTCGACGGTAAGAAACGGTTGTAGTTGTAGCACGTCACTCCGGATATTATCTAATCTATCATCCAATCCATCAAGAAATGAATAGACTCTATCTTCTTGTAGGATTGAATGGTATTTCTAAATATCATCGGCACACTTTATCGGGTTGGGACGACGAAAATCAATCTCCCTCCATAGGCCTTGCAAATCATTATAGAATTTTTCAATGGACCCCTTTTTTTTTGTCTCATTCTAGTCACCTTTCTTTTTAACTCAGAAACCTAAGTATCAGTTCCATCAAAATAGGTTGTAGCAATAGAGTCCCATTCCATTTTTGCAAGTTGGGTCCATCGAGTTGATCAACCATCCTTTGACAATTGCATTTTCAGTCCTCCATTTTTTAAAGCTTTAGTCTGTCGATGGAGGCTGTGGAAAGTCTCCGTTGATATATCCCAGTTTGTCTTTACCTGAGATACACATCTCGACAACCTGAGACCATAAGGCATAGTTGGTGTCATCCAACTTGATGCCAATCTGTGCAGTAGGAAGGTCGTAGGTTGATGTGTGAGACTGAGTTTGGTTTTGGCATAGAACCTCTGCCAACTTGATGCCAATCTATGCAGTAGGAAGGTCGTGGGTTGATGTGTGAGACTAAGTTTGGTTTCGGGATAGAACCTCTGGCATTCTCGTCGTCAGATTGTCTAGTATGGAGCTAGCAATATTTCCGCTGTGTTGCACCACTTCGGAAAAGGGGTCTTCCATAGTTTTAGATTGAAGCTATGGTGTTTTCTTTTCTAGTTCGTTTTTTTTCTTTCTTTTTTTTTGTTTTTTCAATCGTAGTACAGGTCTGAGGATTTCTACTCTAATACCATGTCAAATGAAAATCCTCTGTTTTTCATATATCTTTTTTCACCATCGATTACACTGTATATAAAGCAATACAAGGGAAAAAGAAAGCAATACAAGGGAAGAGAAAGTAATATAGTTGTACACGGTAGGTAAGAGCTATTTATGGAAAGCTACAAAAAAAGATAAATAACAATTTCCTATAATTACTCTAATATCAATCACCATTAATTTTGATAGCTCACACCAACAATTTATTTGAAGAGAATTGTGTTGTTAAGGAGAAATAGCTAAGTCCCGTAGAATGGTCGTCTAAAGACCAGGGGAGAACGGGAAGGATATACACGTGTCTGGCGCCCCCAAATGCTGACAAGGTGACGCCCATAAATACCACTATCAAATTGGGATGCAAAATTTGTTTCCCTTCTGAAGTATTCCTAGAACAGAAACATGTTTAGTAACGACCATTGTCTTGAAATTGTTTCTTTTAATTTATGAGAACAAGACAAGAAACATGTTTGGTTGTAACATTTGTTCATTCTTTCTTTAAATGTATGGTGGCCAGCGTACGGTGGTGGAAATAGTTTTGTGGGAGTGAATAGGAATCAACATTTTTTTTTTGTTTCTCATATTTCAAAATAATTCAGGAAATACTCGCAGAATACTCCCAAAAATTTAGGAACAGAAACGTGTTTACCAAACACATTTCTGTATATTAATCCCAAAATTTTGGGAGCAAGAACAAAAATCAGGGAACAAAAATAGTAACCAAACCTGTTGCTTTGTAACTTTTTCCGCAAATTCTCTTTACCTTCTTCATCTTCTCTATCTCAAGATGGTATCAGAGCATATAGACTCACGTCAGTAAAGAATAATCCATTAAGAGCTCTTCACTCCAAAAAAAACACTTCCACAAATCATTACCAATACATACCAAGGCAACCAATACACCTACTAAACTTGCATTCTTGGCCTCAAACTCGAGTGCCTTGATGAATATTAAGCTAAACACAACAAATTACATGATGTGACACACTCAAGTCAAGAATGCACTAGACACTAGCAACTTGTATGATTTTGCAATTGGAAAAACTCCATGTCCACCTACTCACACCATTGATAATGCGGGACAATAAGAAGAAAATGTCACATATATCAAATGGTTCACCTTTAACAAACACTTTTGAACCTATATAATGTCCACCATCTGAGGCTTAGTGCTTCAGTTGTTCTTAAACTCACCTACCTATCAAAGATCTAGACAACACTTGAAAAGAGATTCAATTCCTTATTTAGGACACATGTTCATCAACTAACATACAAACTTCATTCAGTCAAGAAGGACAAAGCCACAATAAGTATATTGCACAAATAAAAAATATTGCTGACAGAATCTCTATTATTTCACTGCCTTTGATGATGAAGACCGGATATGTTACACTCTGAATGGGCTACCTAAGAAATATGACTCCATTAAAACTTATATCTAGTCCAAGAAGAAACAATTGACTATTGAACAAGTGACTACCATGCTTCTCTCTAAAGAATATTATTCGCAACCTGAAATTGTGTTCAATTTAGTTGAACAACAGTTCGATGCATATCAAGCTTACAACACTTGTGAAGGACGTCGAGGTTCAAAAGGGAGAGGTGAAAGAAATTATAGAAGAAGAGAAGGCAGAAACAATGGAGGCTCTAGTTATAACAACTACCAATCATCTAGGGCATTATGGTTAGGTTTGTCACATATTTGGCAATTAATTCTTGATCTTTCAATGCCCATTGAGCCTCCTTATGGGCTACCTAAGAAATATGACTCCATTAAAACTTATATCTAGTCCAAGAAGAAACAATTGACTATTGAACAAGTGACTACCATGCTTCTCTCTAAAGAATATTATGCGCAACCTGAAATTGTGTTCAATTTAGTTGAACAACAGTTCGATGCATATCAAGCTTACAACACTTGTGAAGGACGTCGAGGTTCAAAAGGGAGAGGTGAAAGAAATTATAGAAGAAGAGAAGGCAGAAACAATGGAGGCTCTAGTTATAACAACTACCAACATAGACAACAATAAGGAGGCTCAATGGGCATTGAAAGATCAAGAATTAATTGCCAAATATGTGACAAACCTAACCATAATGCCCTAGATGATTGGTATAGGCATGATGACAGCTACCAAACTTCAAAAACTCATAACCAAGCTCACATTGCCACTGCCAATGATGGTTGGCTTCTGGGTTTAAAGGCAAACAATCACTTGACAAATGACATAGCTCAACTAAATTTGCCTCATCCCTATAAAAGCATTGATAATGTCATTGTTGGAAATGAAAAAACTCAGGCAATCCAAAATTCTGAAAATGGTAACATTCTAACCCCTAAGCATAATGTTCTCCATATTTCTTCTATATCTTGTAAATTTATGTTAATTCATAAATTGACACATGACAATGATTGCTCTATTTTGTTTTCCTCTAAGAGGCTCAAAATTCTAAATAACTTAGTAAAGAGGGTCCTATTTCAGGGTCCCTCCAATCAAGGCCTCCACTCCCATTCAGTCTAAGCATCCATTTTTCCGTAACCTATGTTGCTTTCTCCTGTTCCTGCTCCAACAAAACCACCCTTATCTAGTACCTAAGGCTAGGACAACAATCCACTGAAACTTACAATTACTTAGGAATGTTTTTTTTTTTTTTTTTTAAATTGTATTCCTCAAAATTTTGTGTGCACGCCTTATGTCAAGAGCCACAAACATGTTTTCTCACTTTCTTCATTAAAAAGCACAAGTCCTTTTTAACTAGTACATTCATATGTATGAGGACCTTCCCTACTAATTTTTTTAAGGGATTCAGATAACATCTTATTTGTGGATGATTTTACTAGGTTCTCTTGGCTTTATTCTCTAATAAGATTAAAATCTGAAGCTTACAAAAGTTATTGTCACTTCACTGCCCTAATAAAAAAATCAATTAAACGGTATTGTGCAAAAAATTCAAAACTAATAATGGTGGAGAGTACTCAAATCATCAATTTATTAATTTTCTTCTCTTACAAGGAACAATTCATCAAATCACATGCCCTCATACAACTAAATAAAAATAGCTGGGTAGAGAGGAAACATAGACATTTGATTGCAACTATTGTTGCTTTATTTCAACAAGCTCATCTTTCATTTAATATTATTTAGATGCCCTATCTACCTCAAACTAACTAATCAATGGAGTCCATAAAATACTGCTCAAACACAAATCCCTATCCAAAGTCTCTATGCTTAGGAACCCTCTTATACTCGCCTTAAGGCTTTCGGTTGCCTATGTTTTCCCTAGATTAGGCCCAATATAAAAATACAAGCTACGACATAAGTCTACGCATTGTCTCTTTCTTGGATAATGTTACACAACTAAAGGGTATAGGTATCTTGATCTTCAAAACCACAGAGTATATGCATCTAGGCATGTTAAGTTACACAAACACATCTTTCCTTTAAAAGAATCCCCTACTCATCATCTCACCACAACTTTTCGATCAAGTGTTTTTCCATTAAGATTTCTGTCCATGAATCCACAAAATTTAGTCACTCGCCATATATGCTTCCACCAGCTATCTCACTTTCCTATGAATCCTTAGTCCCTACATCATCCTCTTCCACACCGATGCATGACCATATTACAATCTCATCATCATTAGTAATTCTATCATCCTCATCATCAAAATCCCTATATCCAATCATTTCCTTACTAAACTAGAGTAGTCCTTCCTATTTCCTACACACCATCTCAATCCAAAATCTAGCTTATTTCACCTACAAACTCTCTCCATTCACCCTATGGTTACCAGATCCAGAGTTGCCTTGTCAAGCACAATCGTATATATGCCAACAATATCACATATAGTGACTTTGAAAAGGAACCTATCACCTATATCGAAGATATTCAACTTACTCAACAAAAAAATACATGCTAGTGAGTATGTTGCCCTCACCTAACAGGACAAATGGACATTAGTACCACCTCCTCATTACAAGAAACCTATTGGTGTTTAAAAATTGAAGAAAGAATCCATATGGCACCATAGCAAGGTACGAAGCAAATTAGGCCCCATCTGGTAACCATTTTCATCACATCCCATCCAAGTGGGATGAGATAGAATCGGATGGGATTAGAATTATGTTTTCGTCTTGGGAGCATAATCGCGTTTGGTAACGACAATTTTTTTTTGTTCTAAGAATAGAATCACGTTTGGTAGTGATATTATCCTAGAAATCAAGAACGAACCATAAATCACAATCAATAAATCATCAAGCAATCGAACTTTAAACCACAATCAAGATATAACTCAAAAATCAATAATGAAGAAAATACCCAAAACCAAAATCAAGAAATCATATTGAACCCTAAATCAAGAACGAATAATATACCCTAAACCAAAATCAAGAAATCATCAAAAAATCGAACCCTATGAGGAAGACGTAATCGAACCCTAATTTTGAGACGAAATCGAACCCTACGGCGATGGCGATGGCGATGGCAAGAGGCAAGGAAGAGTACAAAATTCATTCAAGGGTTTGATGAAATCGAAGAAATCAATTTCACGGAATCGATTTTATTTGAACCCTACGAGGGACGAAATCATTTTCGCTATCCTCGTCTTCGCTTAGATTTTATTTGAAGCAGTGGTTCGATTTGCGCTTATGACGGCGATGGCTATGGAGAAAAGACACCAACGACGGCGTTGCACCTCAGCATGGCCAACTTTTCCATCTGACGGCGACAAGAAGAGACGGCGACAACGGCTATAGAGAGAAGACACACGAACAGAGGAATGAGAGAGAGATATCATGATGAAGAAAATCGATGAAGAAAGAACGATGAACAGCAGAAGAAGAAAAAAAAAATGAAGAAAAAAAAAGAGAAAGAAAAGAGAGGTTTATAAGAGTTGAATGCCAAACCTCATTAACAATTTAGAAAATGACTAGTGTGTCCTTTTTGGGATGGGAATAGGTAGAAATAAAATAAAATTGTTTTTCACTTCTTAAGAAAAAAGAAGAATGATTCTTGGTTTTGAGATGAAAATGGGAACATGATTCTTGATTTTTGGATGAAAATGAGAACGGAAATAGAATTTACCAAATAGTATTCCCAAACAGAAATCCCAAAAAACTGGGAATGGGATGGGAACGGTTACCAAATAAGGCCTTAGTAGCCAAGGGATTTTTACAACAATAGGAATTGACTATATTGAAATATTCAGTTCAATGGCTAAACATCCTACCACTAAGGTACTTTTCATTAGCGCTTCACAAGAATAGGGAAATTAAGTAATTAGATGTCACAAATGCTTTCTTACATGGTGCTTTAGAAGAAGAGATATACATGACACAACCACAGGGCTTTGAGGATCCTAAACATCCAACTTGTGTCAGCAAGTTGCAAAAGTCTCTTTATGGCCTTAAACAAGCTCCCAAAGACTAGTTTGCTAAATAAACCAATTTCCTTTACAGTTATGGATTGTTTACTAGCAATGAAACCCATCCCTCTTTGCAAAGAAAATTGAGAAAGAAATCATAGTTCTTGTTTATGTCAACAATATCCTAGTTATTGGGATTAATGATCGAGCTATGCCTCAACTTGTTAAAGTAATGAATAATTGTTTTTGCAATGAAAGACTTGGAAAAATTGTCTATTTTTTGGGTTGGAAGTTCAATACAATGTCATATAAATTATGTTGCATCAAGCAAAGTACTACATTGATTTGCGTAAAAAATCTAGAATAGATCATTGTGAACTCGCTCCTACTCAAACTCTAACGGCATGTTTGGTTGGACGGAATGAAATGATGGTAGAATGGAATGGAAGAAGTAATGGAATGAGAGAAGGAATAGAATGAAATTGTGAATGAAATTACTATTCCATTCTCTTGTTTGGTTGGTATGGAATGAAAGAAAGAATGGAATAGTGAAATATAATAAAATTTCTATTTTGCCCTTATAAAATTATTATTCCATTCTCTTCTTAATTGTTTATAATAAAATTTTATTATATTTCACTATTCTATTCTTTTCCTCATTTTATTATATTTCACTATTCAACTCAATTTTAAGTTTTTGTTCTCTAATTTCTATTTTTGTTCTCACAGTTTCTATTCTTTAATTTCTATTTTTATTCTCAATTTTCAGTTTCCTTTTTCAATTTTCTGTTATCTAATTTTCTATTTTTTGTTTTCAATTTTCAGTTTATGTTCTCAATTTTTTGTTTTTGTTCTCAATTTTCTGTTTTTATTCTCAATTTTCGGTTTACGTTCTCAATTTTCTATTATCTAATATTATGTTTTTGTTTGCAATTTTCTGTTTCTATTCTCTAATTTTATATTTTTGTTCTCAATTTTCAATTTTCGTTCTCAATTTTCCGTTCTCTAATTTTATATTTTTGTTCTCAATTTTCAGTTTATGTTCTCAATTTTCTGTTATCTAATTTTATGCTTTTGTTCTCAATTTTTAGTTTATGTTCTCAATTTCCTGTTCTCTAATTTTCTATTTTTGTTCTCAATTTTCGATTTATGTTCTCAATTTTCTGTTTCTATTATCAATTTTCAATTTCTGTTCTCAATTTTCTAGTTCTGTTCTCAATTTTTTGTTCTCAATTTTCTATTTCTATTCCCAACTTTCTGTTCTCTAATTTTTATTTTTGTTCTCAATTTTCAAGGGCTTAATTACAAGGATTATCATGTAATTTAAGATATTGATTCCATTGGATTGGAATCCCATTCCACCCCATTTCAAATGGAATTCCATTCAATCCAATTTCATTCCAATGGAATCACAAAAGTGATTCTATTGGAGAACCAAACAATGGAATAGGAATCGATGGCGGAATGCGATTCTATTCCGCCCTCGATTCCATCCAACCAAACATGCCGTAAGTAAATATGTTGCATCCTTAGTGAATGATGAAGTATCTTAAGAGGATCCTACCAAGGTTAGAAAAGTAGTTGGGGCTTTGCAATATCTAACTACAACAAGACCAGACATCTCATTGCCAATGAACTATGTATATTGGTACATGCACTCTCCTACCTACTTAGCAAGTAGTAAATTTGAATGAATGTACGTTCAAATTTTAATTCCATTATATTGAAATATGATTCCATCACCTCCAAGTAAACATGTCATAAGTACTATCTTCTCCGCGTATGAACCACATTCCTTCTCCAATGTCTTCCCGGCTACTCCTAATACCATTGCAGTTCGAATGCGGGTTCATGTTGCGACCCGGTTGGTTGTCTCCATTTGTCTAATCAACTTTCAAGGTTACTCATGTCTCTAGAACTTTCTGGAAGAAAAACTGTAACAACCGGCTATTGCAGAATTATAATTGATCTGTCATATAAAAAATTAGACATGATTAAAGTGAAATACACCTTAAATTAAACCCCTCCACATTTTCTCCCCATAGATTTCTGCAAATATTTGTAAGTGATTATCGATTGTTACTCTTGCAAAATATCTCTATATTGTTTATTATTCTACATCAAAGAAACGACATATAGAGAAATTTTCACTGTTACCTTTGTATATTTTAGAAAAAAAATCACTTAATATCTTTTAAAATTTTATAGAAACCCCTCTAATTTATAAAAATGTCCAGTAAACTCTCAAAAAAAAACTTTCGCACCCCAACTAATTTTTTGGATCTGCCATATTAGAAGCAATATTTTCTCTGGATCCGCCACTATCGAAAACAATATTTTCAAGTCCTCTGAGTTAAACATCAGTTGAAGAAGGAATTTTCAGCATCAACAACAAATGATGGCTAAACCAAATCCCCAAATTATATGCAAACTTTTATTTATTTTGAAATTGTTTGAAGCACTTCAAGTCATAAACCTGCCTGCCTCAAAGTTGTTCACAACCCCAAGGTGGGGGAAGGGGAGAAAGAGGAAAGAAAGGAAAAAGAAAAAGGAGTGAGAAAACACATTAGTATTTTCTCTTTTCCGTTACAATCACCTAATGGCCGTTGCCTATAAGGGAAGGCCACTTTTTATATTTAAATATAACTGTTTTCTCCAATGTGGACAAAGCTTTTGGGTAATAAACGATAATTTTCCCTAAGCCGATAAAAAAGGAGATTAGTCGGCAAAAGATCTACTAATTAAGATGAGTTCATGAAACTCCCCCAGATAAAATCTTTCTCAAGACCCACCAACCAGAGGATCTACGTATGGGTCCAACTTTCCTTTCCCTCCATGTGGAGGAGTCGATGGGAGCTTTTTCATGAAGTTTCCTTCCACCCACATCCTTTGATTAGACAAAATCTCTATCTCCTCCAGGTATGATTTACATCTATAATTACATATTTCAACCCCCCAAACTTAACCAGACCCATAAAGTATGAACAGTTTAATAGTCCATGTGGAAATTCAAACTCATCTGATTTGAAACAACTAAACTACAAATCCATTACTAACCACCCCAATCGTGTTCATAATTCAAGAGAAAAAAGATGATAGAACGTGTACCGTCAAAACATGATCATCATCCATCGCATACCAGGCCATTACCTGGTCGTTAAAAAAATATTAACAACTTTATTGTGTCCACTTGTTGAAAATAGACAAAATTTAACCAATTTCGACTCTCTTGGAAAACACTCTAAGAATTAAATTTTGAATTAAATCTTGAATATATCAAACCGATGTGAAAGGTGTGTCCTTAAAATCATCTGAGGAAGTGATTAGTCGAGGTGCACGTAAACTGACCCAAACATATCTTACCGTAAAATCCAAAATAAATAAATAAATAAATTACAAGGGTTTATCCCCCTAATGATCCAACTCGAAAACATAGACATCAGCCGCAACTAATATGGGAAGAGAGAGAGAAAGATACATGGCGGGAATCCATTTCTCACCATGTGGTTCTGATTTCGTCTCGTAAACAAACAAGTAAAGCACCGAGGATGTTCAAGAGAGAATGAAACTCAAAATTGAGCTCTTCTTAGAACAACAGGACACCTCTTTCTCTCTCTCTCTCTCTCTTTCTCTCTACCATGTCACTCATATTGGTCCACGTGGCACCCATTAAGTGGAGTCCTTCCCAATCCTCCTACTATCCTTGTCTGGTTCAATTGTAGAATTTGAAGTGAAAACACGAATCTAATCTCACTCAATTCCTGTCTCATCTCTATATATCTGTTATTCTTCGTATCCCCTCTCATTTACTTATGATGGAGTTCCCACCATTTCCACCAGGACAATTTCCATTTCCTCTCCCCTATCTCTCTCTGCCCATCTGCATTACAGGGAGGCTCATGTCTGCCACTTCAATTTCTACCTCATGTCCATTTTTCATGCCATTTTGTGTACCGGTTCTCTATGTCTTACATTTCTTACCCAAGCACAAGAAAAGATTCCCATTTCACCTTTTCCTCTCTCTCTCTCTCTCTCTCTCTTAATGACGCACTAGTTGCATAATCTATTGAAGTCTGAAACCAAATTCAAAAGGAAAATTAAAGAGCCTTTACCCGTGACACCGGCCAAGAACTTTCACTATATATAAGCTCTCTCCCGAGGGGCTTACCCAACCCCAAAGGAAAAAAAATATAGTTTAACAGACCACTGTAGCTTTTCGGAATTTTCAAAACCCCCCCACACACACAAAAAAAAAAAAAAAAAACAAAAAAAAAGGAAAACAAAATGTCGTTTTCTTGCGGGAAAATCTTCTTCCAACGGTTCTGCGTCGAGGAGTTCCAAACAAACACCGCCAGCCACAGCGGTTTCTTCTCTAGCGATCTCCTCCCTTCGCTTGGAGCCCGAATCAACAGTTCAACAAAACTTCATAAACACATCGTTTCTCCATTCAATCCCCGTTACAGGTGATTATTTCCCCCCTTCTGATCAGAGAAAGAACCCTGAGCTTCTCTTTCTAAACTCCCTTTTTTTCAGGGCATGGGAGATGTTTCTAGTGCTTCTTGTCATTTACTCAGCCTGGATCTGCCCCTTCGAATTCGCATTCCTAACTTACAAGCAAGACGCTCTTTTCATAATCGACAACATCGTCAATGGATTCTTCGCCATTGATATCATTCTTACCTTCTTTGTGGCATATCTCGATAGCCATTCTTATCTCTTAGTCGACGACCCAAAGAGAATAGCAATAAGGTGAATATAAAAAGGATTCAAAAAACCATTTTCTTTTGCTTGCCT
Source organism: Eucommia ulmoides (assembly GCA_016647705.1). NCBI lineage: Eukaryota > Viridiplantae > Streptophyta > Magnoliopsida > Garryales > Eucommiaceae > Eucommia > Eucommia ulmoides. Next base: position 40,386,684 of record CM028337.1, on the reverse strand, counting down.
CTCCTAATGATATATACTCACCTTTCTTTTTTTTCTTTTTTTTTTTTCTTTTTTTTTTTTTTTTTATATATATATATATATATTTTAATAATTGCCCTTTAAACAGGTACATCTCAACCATGTTTGTTTTTGATTTCTGCTCAACAGCACCATTACAATCACTCAGCCTCCTGTTCACCAACCAAACCAGTGGCATCGGATTTAAACTACTGAATATGCTTAGACTTTGGCGTCTCAGGCGAGTCAGCAATCTTTTCGCAAGGTCTCAAACTCAACCCCTATTTTCTACTTTATTCTGCTTGAAAGGAATTCGTAATTCTTAACAGCCTGTTTTCTATCCTTTAGACTAGAGAAGGACATCCGGTTCAACTATTTCTGGACTCGGTGCATAAAGCTCATCTCCGTAAGCCACCAAAAATTCTAATTTCTTTCTCTTCTCTTAATCTCTCTCTCTATCTCTCTATTAGAATACCATCAACCAGTTATTCTCTTTTGGGTTTCAAATCAGGTGACACTTTTTGCGGTGCATTGTGCTGGGTGCTTCAACTATCTCATTGCGGAGAGATACCCAGACCCAGAAAAAACATGGATTGGGGCGGTCTACCCTAACTTCAAGCAACTGTGCCTGTTGGACAGATACGTAACAGCAATTTATTGGTCGATAGTGACACTAACTACAACAGGCTACGGGGACTTGCATGCAGAGAACACAAGGGAGATGCTGTTTTCGATATTCTATATGCTATTCAACTTGGGATTAACATCTTACCTCATCGGAAATATGACTAATCTTGTGGTGCATTGGACCAGCCGCACCAGAAATTTTGTACGTCCCTTCTCATCTACCCTAGTTTTTCTCCTGTTTTCCATAAATTTCTTCACCTGTCAAAAGGAGAAAAAATTATCAAATGAAGTACAGTCATTAAGGTAGTGTTTGGGAGCACAAAATTGAAGCCATGGAATTGGAATTTAAAATGAACGTATGTAAAATTATAGATTTTTACACGTGCTCATTTCTATTTATAATTCCAATTTGAAGCCTCCAATCCATGCAAACAAGCACTACCTAACATATTTTTAGTATCCTAGATTTTGGCTTATATTGCTACTTGAAAATCAGCGACCAACTCAACAAGGAAGCATGGTGCATATGTTTTGCTCAATTGAAGTAAAAAAGCAGGATATAAATGGAAAGATAGAGAAATGATTGCTGTTAGCTTTTACGTATTCTTATTACAGATGATATTAAAAAAACAAAAAAAAATTACAGTTCCTTATGGAATTTTTGGACTTGGAATTTTTTTAATTTTTTTTGAGACTGAAGTTGGTTTTGGGGATACAGAGGGACACAGTGAGGGCTGCTTCAGAATTTACGAAACGGAATGCATTACCTCAAAATGCACAGGATCAAATAATGTCACATATATGTCTCAAGTTCAAAACAGAAGGATTGAAACAACAAGAGACACTGAATAGTCTGCCAAAAGCCATTCGTGCAAGCATTGCGCGCTATCTCTTCTTCCCTATCATACAAACTGTCCACTTATTCCAAGGGGTTTCTCATGATTTCCTTTTCCAACTGGTATTCTTCTTTCTCTTCTGTTACTTCTTTGCCTCTCCTTTTGAAAAGCTAACTGCTGTATTATAGTAGACTTAAAGAGGAAATAAATGAGATTCACATAGAATTCATGGGGTTGATAACTGTTGAATCCCACATCGATGTTGGGCACTTCCCACGATATCCGCTTGCAGTGGCTTGTCAAAAGTTCACTCTGCGCGTGTGGGGGAGGGCACGTGTTGAATCCCAGCTTGTGTTACCTGATCCTGAACTATATATAAAGTTTAGGACAATCCTCATCTTACAAGACGTCTTTTGAGAACGAGTTAAGCCCATTGGGTTTCTACAATAACATAATGCACTTTATTTTTCTAAGGTTTCGGAAATGGAAGCAGAGTATTTTCCACCAAAAGAAGACGTGATACTACAGAATGAGGCTCCAACTGATCTATATGTTATAGTCTCGGGAGCAGTGGTGAGTGAACTTAATAGTAAATACACATGATATTTCTGTATCCATAAAAGGACAGGTCCTGATGACATCTGGTTTTGTGAATGATTTTTTGTGGTGGCAGGATTTGATTGCAGATGTTAACGGGCATGATCAAGTACGTAAGCCAACGGACACTATATTGAAAACAACAGAAAATATACACGCACTATCGACCTAAAATATCTCGTGAATGTACAGGTCCTGGGAAAGGCTGCAGCAGGAGATATGTTTGGAGAAATAGGAGTTTTATACAATAGGCCTCAGCCCTTCATGGTTCGAACCACTGAGATTTCTCAAATACTAAGGCTCAACAGAGCATCACTCATGAATGCTATTGAAGCAAATGCAAAGGATGCACACATTATTATGAACAATTTTTTCCAGGTACATATAGCATTAGACCTTTTTAAAGTGAAAAGCACATTACTTTGGAATTCAGTGTTTTAAAAGGCACTTCCTGGACTCGCTCAGAGCTGGGCGGTCAAAAAATGACTCACGCCTCATGAGAAAGGCACTAACCCTTTAAGGCATACGTCTTTTTTTCATCTTGGAGTACGTTGAGGCTTAAAAGGATCACTTTTGCACTTTTGCCTTTGTTGATACGTCACATATTTTTAGAGTTTGGCACTTTTTTATGGGCAAATCAACTGATCTATATGATAGTAGTTTACAATATTGTTTTATTTTTAATTTTTATTCAATTTGTGTTCTTATATTTACATATTTTTAAATGGATTTAAAAATTTGGAGGCTTATGCCTTGGGGTTTTATGCCTCACTTCATAGAGACAAAAGCAACTCGCCTTTTCAAAATGCAACTTGCGATATAACCATTAAAAAAAGAAAGAAAGGAAAAAACTTATTCCTGTGTTTTCCATTTACAGAAATTGAAAGGAATGGAAAGCTTTGGTTTAACAAACGGGCATACAGATCAAGGTTTGATCCTTGGTGAGTGCCTTGATGGAGGAACATGCAGTGGTTCTCATGAGATACACCAAGCTAGTCAACTTGGAGATTCAATAATTAAGGAGGGGGGGGGTTCAGAATTCTCAGAATTAGAGGCCAAAGAGAATAGAGAACAAGCTTCTATCTCTGATGAATGTAGGGTTGATGTTAATTCGACAGATGAGAATGGCCAAACAGCTCTTCATGCTGCTGTTCTCAGGGGGCATTTAGAAATGGTTAGGATTCTGCTCGAAGGAGGAGCAAATATAAACAAAGCAGATTTGCGGGGTTGGACGCCTAAAAACATAGCGAAAGAGAAAGGAAACAAAAGCATATATGAGCTTTTACTAAGTTACGAGAAAAGATGGATACCGGGTGCGCACAAAATAGAATTTCTCGGAACAGAAATGAGGGACAACATTTGTAGAAGTCAAGTGAAACCTACAAGAAGCAGCGCACTGAATTGTTCGAACCCTCATCTTAGAGAGCCAACAATCACGAGCACAAAAGATTCAAGCTGTCCAGCCCATCCGAAGAGGAGAGTCACCATTCACAAATTCCAAAAAACCAATGCATCAGAACAGCAGTTTGGAAAGCTAATAATTCTTCCAGATTCACTAGAAGAGCTACTCAGAGTTGCAGGTAAGCTTTGTTTGAATTTGAAGATAGCTTGAAAATATGAACCTGAAACTTGAGAGAAAACAAACATGTTAGTTTGATCAGGCATTAACTAGATTCATGTACAAATGAAAATGAAAATCCAGCATAGAACAGAATACACGACTTCAAAATGGATCAACCATCTTAATGAAAGCATGTTTTCTTGTATGATAATTAACACCCTTCACCTTGTGGAACTGCAGGTCAAAAATTCGTGGGCTGCAATTTTTCAAAAGTTGTAAATGTAGAGAATGCAGAAATAGATGACATAAGTACCATTCGTGACGGGGATCATTTGTTCCTCCTCCCAAGTGAGTGTGTACATATAGATTGCAATAAAATTTAATAGTTTGAGAAAGGCCACAGTCCACATGGTAGACATGCAGACAACTTGTTCAAGGTAACTGTATATAGTATCCTGACAAATTTTGAGTTGCATGAACTAATCGAGTCTGGATCTCCAAATAGATAAATTACGCTGCATAACTGAGTCAATAACATGTGCCCTTAAACACTAGAAAGGCAAGGCACTCCATCCAACTGTTCAAGAAATTCAATAATCTGGTAACCCATGCAGATAGACAGAAAGACTGCCAAATTTTCCCTCCAACAGAGTCATGTTGAGCTCTCTCATATATTTCCTGACACGAGTTCCGGCAATGGGTCCATTTGAGAATCAACATAACCATCGTTTAAAACCTAAACAGATGTTTCAGTATGTGCCTAGACTACATGAATTTAACAGATCCTTAATTCCTTACTAGCTTTAGCTTCTCAAATGCTATTATTGTGGTCAAAGTATCATTGCCTCCTTGTGCCGCCTATGATGAGAAAGGATGAGCTTCTCCGCTAAAAACAAACTAATCTAACGGAAAGAGCATTTCTGTCTCCAAGCAATTATAAATATTTCAGTGTTTCAACTAAGAAAAAAGGCCTCCATCTTGTCTCTTCTTTGTGGAGGAAGTGTAGTGACACCATCTAAGGAACTGTACCTCCAGCATCAATTTAGTGCATTTCTCAAATGCTTCGAAGATTTTTCAACCCCAATCACGATATCATCATAGAAAATAAGAAAGTCAAACCAAATTATTAAATCACGGGAAATGAAAAATCCGAAAACATGAAGTAGGAAAAACTAATCATCGAAAAAATTGTATCATACGTGGGATCTTTTGTGATACAATACAAGACTAACAACAATTCAACAGTTTCGGGATGCAAAGGTTGTGACTATCAGTGTTCGATAATTATGTCATTGACATATTTTGAATTCTTGTTTCCACTATCAACACCACCTTCAGAACTTCCCTGCTTAGCAAAAGATATGTATCTCTATATCCATAAGAATTTAATTCCATTTTGATGGATGTTTTGTATAATGCAGAACGGAAGATTGATCTTAAGATAATGACGTGTAAAATCCAAAACTCCACATTGAAGTAAGTGATTTCAGGAGAGAGGCCAGTAGAAGTTACAAAATACACCTTGAAGCATGTCTTAGCTAAATTTTCAGAAAGTTTGATATTTTTTAAGCCATCAAGCATAAGCAACTTCTCCATCTTTTCCTTGGTAAAGCCTTTGGTGGCACCAAGGGCAAGAGTGCAGGGAAGGAAGTATACCTGAACCAGGAATCGTCAAATACGTGAAAATACCCACCTTTCCTTGTGGGATTGAAAAATATTAGATCTAAAAAAGCAATTGTCAAGCCAGTTCATGCAAGCCTTATTATTTTACCAATCTCGAACAACGTTTACATTTTATGAGAAGTGAACACAAAAATGTTAAATACCACATATCAGGCGATCCGTTTTTTGAATGAAAGGCACCTTCTAGCCCCAAAAGACAACTCCCCCACAAAAACCAATCCATTTGGAATAGCTTTCTGAACAAGAAGGTGCGTGACACCCTTCATTGCTTCTTTATACATACTATACAAATATGTCCAGTTGCTTTATTGATGATGAACCCATACTCAGCAAGATCTTAAAGTAGCTATCCCCATGAAATCGCAATCTAATATGGTTTCCACTAAATCCCCAGAATCAGGGCTACAGTCATGAGAAGTAGAAATTAGTAACATTTTTGTAAAACCCACATGAATAGTAATTCTATTAGCTAAAGAAGCCACATAATTCATCCCCACCCCCGTCCTCCTCCATTTGGTCACTGAATCCTGGGCTCAGGCTTTAGGATTTTGGCTATAAAGGTCGACAAGGCACAAGAAATGCATTCTCAAGTATTTCCTTTAACCAAGATAATCCCAGGCAAAACCAGAGACACAACTACTCAAAAAAAATCAACCAACTACTCGAAAAAAAACAACTGATATGAAAGTTATATTTTCAGTGGTTTACTGATAAGAATTACTTTCATCGCATGGGATGAAATTTATTTTATTTGAAGGAGGAACTAGGAAGTGATAGATCGAGGGTGATTCTCCAAGAAAAGGTGGTGTGACTTTCACAGGAAATACAAGTTACATACCTTACATAAATAGGTACCAATCTTCCACCTTCGAGAGAGTCTATATATGTTCCAAAACCTTTGTGGATTTTGAACTGTACTTTAGATCACCAGTAAGGAATAATTAAATTTTAGCAGTAAACTGGAAACTTATAACGTGCTAGATAGAACACCAGGAGCAGTATGCGACAAGTGATGATGTAGTACAATATCACTGAAGGTAATAGCCAATGGGCTTGATGCGAAAGCAGTTAGCAAACGATCAACAAAGTTCTCAGTGTTTTCTAGATAGACAATTGGCTTACGTCCCTCGTGAATTGGATTTTCTCCTCATTCTCTACCACTCAACTGATAAGCATTGAGAAGACCACCCAGAACACATATGATAGCTTCGACCAAATTAATTTGGTATGTCTGGTCAATCTTTTCTCGACAGTTTGTCTCAAATCTCAATCCGTGAACCTACTTCAGAAACAAACTTCCTCAAGGCCCATTATCATGGTTGTGTCAACAGCATCAACACAGTAATTCCTAAACCTCCCAAACCATCAAATCCTCTTTGGCTTAGTGGCATGAGTTCATCATAAACATTTTGTAGATTTTATAGAAAAGTTCCTTTTTAACACTTTGTTGCCTAGCTATCCGTTTAGATCCTGTAATTAGCTTCTTGGGATCCTTAAAGATCTATTACCACTGCACATTTTATCAGATGATAATTGAGGAGGAATCCTTGGTTTTCTATAAAACCTTGCATATTCACTATATGTATCATTATTAAGCTCAATTATCATCCTTGACCTTAATATATTTAACGGAATGTGCGGGACACATATGAGTTAGCATAAGATATACCAAACCACCAATCATTAGTAACACTAAAAAAATTCCTGTACTACATGTCATATAATCGCATTTCACATTACTGGTGTGTGGAGTCTAAGTAATCGTCCGCAGAAAGAAGACATGACAACTGAGAATCCATCAGCAGTTGGAAAATCAACTACCGCTATACCATATCCCCAAGCAAACTAAAATATAAATTTTGGATTTGAGAAGGAAAATACAACTATACGGTAAAGTTCTACCAATGGACTGACTGAAAATAGCAATGACTTGCCTATCTTTTTTTCACTCTTTTGTGTGCGTAATAACCGTTGTATTTCACAAACATGTAACATCTACAACCACAGATTCATGTTGTAATGGCGGTGTCTGTGTCTTGTCAATAACAATCCCAACTCTAGCCTTTCAGACTACACAGTAGTTTCCCTCATTAGTTCTGTTAGCTGACCAGAAAGAACCATACAGCACATACTTAATTTCTACATCCTTAAGCACATAGCATTGTCCATTATCCCATTCCCCAATCATCCACAGAAGATAATAGACTGTAGTACATTCAGTCTGTTACCCATTTGCAGCTCCAGAGATGCTTCTTCAAGCATGAAATCTAGATAAGCGGATGCTTTACGGTGCACTGAAATAGACAATTTAGCAATAACGAGCTCGGACGAGCAAATTAAACAAGAATAACGATTGAAGAAATCATATCATCATCAGAAACGTCATCTTGAACTTACATTGTCGACACAATAGATTCAATGCAGACATACGAAACAACAATTGAACCAAAGGAAACATACTCGTAACGATAAAGTAAATCAAATGTGAGCACTTGAGAAAATGGAACAATTCCAATACATCAAAAAATGATCGAACAAAATGAGACATAATCGTATTTGAGAATGCAGACCTTGAAAAAGGATCGTTGACGGAACTTAGCGTTGTCGTAGTGAACATCTTTCAAGGTGTACGGCAGAGACATCGACTTGCTCGGTTCAGTCACGAGCTAGGTTTCCGCATTGCCGATTCAGGAGCGCTCAAGTGTAGTATGCGTAGAGGCCCTAGACCGAGAGCGAGAGAGAGAAGTAGTAGTAGTAGAAGAAGCGCTCGCGGGAGTTGGGCGGAAATCAAATAAGTACGAGTAAAAAATATTTATTTTTTAAAATAGGGGTGTTGGTGTAAATATTTCATGTTTCAATGTTTTTAAAATTTTAATTTTTTATTATTATTACTATTATTATTATTATATCGTAAGATTGTCAGGTCAGCTTTCACAAATCTCGACTAATCCTATCTCCATACGATTTTAAGGACGTACTCTCCATCATGGACTTGGTATATTTAGGATTAAATTTAAAATAGAGATATTATCTAGCCATCCCTATCGACAAAGAAATTGGCATCTTCGTTTGTAAATATATTTTAATTCTAGTTGACGGTATTTGAATGATATAATAGGAAATAATTTTTTTCATGATTTTTTTTATATAATTTAAAAACTATTTTAAATATATTCAATCTGTTATTTTTTTATAATCTAAATTACATTATGATGGCGCTCTCTCTCTCCCCTCAAGACATTGCATATCTAGCCGTAGAATAGTTAATTAAATTTTCTTATTCAAAATTGTCCCTAAAATCCAAATTTAAATAAGAATTATATAATAGAAAAAATACCAAAAAATCTAGTTAAAAGACTAAATCTACAATATAACCCTACAATTTTTATTTTGCACATAACAGTCCTACATAATGCGTTAGTTGTTAATAAATAGTCCTTTTTTTAAACCTGACTTTTTAGTTGGATGATTTTACCCTTCGTATCCTCAATTTATCTCTTCCCCCAAATCGATGAATTTCTGATCTGAAATAGAGGGTGGACTTAAGCATCCTGAGTGAGAGCAACGTCCTCGTCGCCTTCGTCATGGTGTTCCCAGCCATAGCTCGGTGACGATGTCGACTGGACTAAATTATTGAACAAAAACCTTGATTTTGCACTGCGAGCAATGTAATCCTCTTTCTCTCTCTCTCTCTCTACAGATTGTGTAAATCTCGACTTGATTCTGCATCCACCAGTAGCTTCGCAAGTCGTCTCTTCGTTGTCGTTGTTGATTCGTTGCGTTGCCATCGTCGATTTGTTTTATCACTTCGTTGTCGTGAGTGTCTAGATTTGTTCAAGTAGCCAATTTAGGTAATTATTTATTGCTTGTTTGCTTCAATTGTTACTTATAACTAATTTTCAATCTGATTTAATGCATTTAATTTTTTTACTCGTTGAAAATCAATTGTCGAGTCTAGAGTTTTCAATTTTCACTCATAGTCAACATAATCGTTGTTCCCGATACTGAATTCCACCATCGAAATTGTTGATCCTAAGATTTTGATGGACAATTAAATGTTGATGTTTTTTGTGGAACTAATGGTTTGTTTAAGTGTTTCAGTTTATTAGTTCTGAATGATGAAGATTTGATAATAAAGATGATGAAGGAATTAAGAGGTTGAAGAATTTAAAGAACCTAAGGAAAACAACTCAGGTTTAAATTTCAACTCTTAATATCCAAATTAGGATCACACACGACATAAAAAAGATTTTTAAATGATTTTTTTTAAATATGTGTGTTTTTAATAGGATCCTAATTAGTTAAATTATTTGCTCCTATATTTAATTGAAAAAAAAATATTTATAATTGATTAAAATTGGAGTTAAGTATTTAGTGGAGTTAATTAAGAAAAGAAAATGGTTAAACGGCGAAAACGTAAATGAGAATGTATTAAAAACGAATTTAGAAAAGAGATCCAGCATGCATAAGTCGACTAGACAAAACATGTGAAACTCTCTGTATCTCTCAGTCAACGGTAAGTTGATCGGTAAAGAGAAATAGAATTCTCTAAATCTCTAAGTCGACATGTAGGTCGACCAGTGAAGGAAAATGGAATTTTCTGAATCTCTAAGTCAACAGATAGGTTGACCAATAGGAACATAATCTTTGGCTTGGTTACATCCTGAATCGAGCGGTCAACTGGTCAGTCAATTGATGGCGCAGTTTCAGGATATTGAGGATTTCAAATTTATATCTAAAAGTAGCAGTTTTTTGTTGGGATTTATGAGAGATTTTAGGGATTTTATGATGTTTAAGATATGCTACACCTATTATTTAATTCCTATTAATTTGGTTAATTAAGTTTTAATATTTATCAATTTGGTCCATATAATTGTTTCTATTCTATTTAATTGAGATTGAAAAATATTTGGGGGACTTAATTAAGATATTTAAAAGCTATTATTAAGTGAAATATAACTTAAATGGAATGTATCAATATATGGGGTCTATAGGTGTTTTTAAAAGACATATCTTGTGGAAACTAGCCGTTATAAGGCTTGTTTCAAGTAATTATAAATGGACCTGCGGATTTCACATAATTAAGGGAGATAATATCAAGAACTATTTAGTTTCTAAGTTTTTCTAAGAGTTATCCTTCTGATATTATACTAAAAAATATTGTGAGATTATTTTAGAGTTAATTTTTTTGAGTTAAAGTGCTAATTTATTTGGCGTCACCAATATGAGCTGTTTAGCGATCTGTTTTACAATCCATTGGTATTTTTCTGATGAGATCATTTCAAGCTTATTCTTTAATTGAGTATTTAATTATTATTACTTGCTTGGTGAATTGATCTTTTTGAGAAATCATTTTTGAACTTTAAAAGCATAAACATCTTTTAAAACGATTTATATGTTAATCTGATTACGTGCTTAATTGTGCCACCTCCATTCTTTATTATAATCCGATTTTATTTCCTCACATTAATTCTATCACTAGTATCGGAACATTAATTGAGTATTAATTTATTTGGGGTGGTAGAAGCTCCGAGTGGGAAAATCACTTATCAATTATTTATAATTGGTGAGTTGAGTGTCAGATTAGATACTACTAGGAGTGTTTAATCAAGGGTAGCTAATTTCAATCTTTTCCGGTAAAGAGATTGAGATTTTGATATTTGCCTAAGGTATAAAAAGATTAAGTGTTAATTCTTCCTTGATTGAATTTGTGAGTGATTTTGTAAAGGTTCTATCCTTACCTGGGAAAAAGACAGTTGGAGCATTTTTTGTGAGGTTTTTATTCTTGAGCTTAAGGTATAAAAAGAATTAGGTTGTAATTCTCTCTGTAATAGAATTAGGTTATTCTTGAGCTTGTAAAAAGTAGAGGTTATTCTTGAGCCTGATTTTTTTTTTGTAAAGGTTGATTCTGAGTCTGTCAAAAAAATCATTGTGAGGGTTTGATTCCTACTTATAAACGAATCTTAGGTTTAGTGGGTGCAAATCTCCGTGGGGCTCGGAGGACTGAATTAGCCAAAAGTAGATTGGTAAACTAGGATATATCGGTGTGTACTGCAATGTTTATTTCCTTTATTCTATTTTGTGTTATTTAGATGTGCACCTAGAGCTTATTACACTTATCCGCTGCTATAAAGATAATAATTAATTTTAGGATAAAATTAATTATTTGATTTTTGAAGTATTATTTTTTTCTCTGATAATTTTTTTAACTACCCAATTCACCCCCCCTTTGGGTATTTCACTGGGTCAATTATTGGCATTAGAGCTAGTTTTAGCTTGTTAGGCTTAATATCCTAATTAAACCGGTCACGTGCACACACCATAGATAATATTTTTTGTGTATCTTCTCTTGATGGTGATAGATCCTTATATGACAATGTGGTTTATGATTCTTGTGATTCGTGTGGTAGTGATGGAGATGATGATAATAAAAATGTCCATATTCTTATGGAAAAATTACTTTTTTTCACACTACTTTTTGCTAAAGAGAGCTTGAGTTTAAAAAGAAAAATTGATTCTTTTGAAAATGGTGGAGAAAGTGTTCAAAAATTTAAAGTGCATTTGGATGATTATTGTGGTATAAAAGAGTTTTCGGACATTATTTTTTAAATTAATAATTTGCTTTCTAAAGTGGATTCTCTTGAAAATGAAAATAGAGTTTTAAAAAATAATTTTGACATGATTTCCAAGCAAAAGTCAGATCTTGTTTCTAAAATTGATGAAGGCTACTTGGGATGATATTGATTCAAGTAGCTCGGAAAAATCAGATAGTGAAGATACATCCATGTTTGCATTAATGGCCATTGGTGGTGAGGTAACTGAATATTTAAGTTCTTGTCCTTTAGATTTTGATAAATTATTTGATATTTATCAAGAACTTTCACATGATTATAAAAACCAGTGTTATAAAATAAATGCCTTTCAAAGTATAATTAACACATTAAACAAGCAAGTGATAGACTACGAATCTGGAAACAATGAATTAAAATCTCAATTGGTGGATTTGCAATCAATTGTTCTCAAATTCACCGGCGGTGAAAATAACTTGAAAATTCTTTTGGGAAGTTCATGTGGAGTTTTTGCTAAAGTCGGTATTGGATTTTAGAATTTTTTTTTGAACAAAAACGATTTCATAAATTCTATTATGAAACCAAGGATCTTGTTAGATGTTTCAAATATAATATTGTGGGGCATACTATTCGTAGATGTTTTACTAAAATATCTAATTGTAGACAAGTTTGGATCCAAAAGGAACTAAAATTGTCTTGACTAATAAGATTGGACCTACTTAGGTTGGATACTACTTAGGAACTATTTGATGTGCTCATTGCAGGTTATTCTAAAAGCTTCAATAAGTAAAGACAAATGGTTCCTGAATAGTGGTTGTTCTCGACACACGAAGGGAGACAAAGGAAAATTTACATTTTTAACACCTAAAGATGGAGGTCATGTGACTTTCGGAGATAACGCAAAGGGTCAAATTATCGGTATAGATAATATCGGTAATGGTACAATTATTATTAAAGATGTGTTACTAGTTGATGGACTTAAACATAATTTGTTTAGTATTAGTCAACTATGTGATAAGGGCTATAATGTAATATTTGATCATGATAGGTGTATTATTAAGAATAGTCATGATAGTAGTATCTTGCTAGTTGCATCACGTTTTGAGAATGTTTATACTTGCTCATTTGATGATTTTAATTCTCAAAATTTATCTTATTTGAATGCTCTATCTGAAAATAGTTGGTTATGGCATAAAAGACTTGGGCATACTAGTATGGAGTTAATTTCTAACTTATCTAAGAAGAGTCTTATACGTGGCCATTTGAAATTTGTGAAAGATAAAGTATATGGTGTATGTCAATTAGGCAATCAGGTTAGATAATCATTTAAGAAAAAGATGTACTTATCCATGTCTAGATGTCTTGAATGATTTCATCTTGATTTGTTTGGGCCTAACTCTGTTGCTAGTTTTAGTGGTAAGTTTTATGCATTTGCTATAGTTGATGATTATTCCAGACTTACCTAAGTATATTTTCTTGCTAAGAAAAATGAGGTTGTTTTTGTTCTTGCTAAATTTTGTAAACGTGTTCAAAATGAGAAGCAATCCTCTATTATTAACATTCGTAGTGATAGAGGAAGAAAGTTTAAGAATGATGATGTGATAAGTTATTGTGATGAGCATGTTTATGCTCATAACTTCTCTGCACCAAGATCACCACAACAAAATGGTTTAGTGGAAAGGAAAAACATGACACTTCAAGAGATGGTCAGAACAATGCTTGATGAAAATTGCTTGCCAACCTACTTCTGGGCCGAAGCAGTAAGTACAGTTTGTCATGTAGTAAATCGAGTATCAATTCGTAGAGGGATTAACAAAACCTCATATGAAATCTGGAATGGTAAAACTCCTAATATTTCCTATTTTAAAGTTTTTGAATGTAAGTGTTTTATCTTGAATGACAAGGATAATCTTGGCAAATTTGATGTTAAATCTAATTATGGAATTTTTCTTAGATATGCTACTAACAGTAAGGCTTATAGAGTTTATAATAAACGTACATTAGTAGTAGAAGAAACAATGCATGTTATTTTTGAGGAAGTTGATCCATTCTTGTCGAGAAAGGTTTTGGATGATGATGATGCAAATATTTTAAATAATCAAAACCAAGGTGATAATGTACCTGAGGAGTCCCAACAAGAGGAGGAACCTAAGGAAAAAGATTCGACTTTACCAAGAGCTATAAAGACAGTACCAGGACATTCGATTAAAGAAATTATCGATAATTTTGAAAGAGGTGTAAGTACTCGTTCTTCTCTTAGGGATATAATTAATCTTTCTTTCTCATCACAAATTGAGCTTAAAATATAAATGAGACGTTAATTGATGAATCTTGGATTTTCGTAATGCAAGATGAGTTAGTTCGATTTGAGCGGAACAATGTATGGTGTCTTGTTCCGAGATCGGATTTTCATCCAGTTATTGCTACTAAATAAGTTTTTAGAAATAAAAAGGATGAATCTGGTATGGTAATTAGAAAAAAAGTAAAATTAGTGGCACAGAGCTATAATCAAGAGGAAGAAATTGATTATGATGAAACCTATGCTCCTATTGCTAGTCTAGAAGCAATTAGAATGCTACTTGCTTTTGCATGTTCTCGTAATTTTAGGCTATATCAAATAGATGTAAAGAGTGCATTTCTAAATGGCTTTCTAGATGAAGAAGTTTATGTGGAACAACTCCCGAGATTTGAAAGTGATAAATTTCCCGATCACGTATTTAAATTTCGTAAGGCTTTGTATGGGTTCAAACAAGCTCCTAGAGCTTGGTATGAGAGACTCAACCGATATTTGATCGAAAATGGTTTTCGAAGGGGTATTTGTGATATAACTTTGTGTTGATCCCAAGATTTTGATGAACAATTAAGTATTGATATTTTGGTGGAACTAATGTTTGATCAAGTATTTCAGTGATTTAAAGTTCCAATAATGAAGATGTCAAAGTAAATGGATGCTCAATGAAGATATCAAGATGATGAAAAAGTATTAAGAGTTTGAAGACATTAGGGAAAACAATCCAGGTGAATATAAACTCTTAATATCCCATCTAGAAACACACACACGACACAAAATGAATTTCATATTTTATGTGTGCTTTGGTTAAGTATATTTATTTGCTCCTATGTGAATTAAAAAAGAAATATTTTTGAATGACTAAAATAGAATATAAGAGTATTAGTGGAATTCATTTGAGAAGAGATTCAGGAGAGGTCAGTCGATTGAGGAGTCAACCAGAGAAAGAGGATGAACTCTCTAAATCTGCGAGTTGAGAGAGAAGTCGACTGATAGAAGCTTGGCAAACTTTCTGCATCTGCGAGTTGACTGAGGAGTCGACCGATAAAGTGTATGGGATACTTCCAGTATCCTTCAGTCGACTGAACGCACAGTTTCTGGATATTGGTTGATCCAATTTTAAATCCAAAAGTAGCCGTTTTTGGTTAAGATTTGAGAGAGATTTCGAGGATATTCTTAACATTTGAGATATGGTTCATATACAAATTAAATCCTTTCAATATGGTTCATTAATTATTAAAGTTTATCAATTTGGTACATAAAATGAATTCTATACTTATTTGTTTTAATTGAGAAATATTTTGGGGATTTAATTGAGAGTTTTAATAGTTGTTATTAAGTGAAATTGAACCTAAATGAAGTCCTCATGTTATGAAGGGTTTATAAGAGTATTTTATTGTCATAACACTTATAAACTAACCATTAGGAGGCTGATTACATGTGCCTTTATATAGACCTGCGAATTTTCTAAGAGAGCTAATCATTCTATTTTATTCTAAGAGATAAAATTAGTCTATATTTGAGAGAGCTTTTAGAAGAGTGATCATTCAACTATACTGTGAGCTGTTCTAAGAGTGATTCTGATAATCAACTACGATCAATTTGTGCTGATTCCGAAATTGAAGCTATATTGTTTTCATCATTAATTCTATGGATTCTGTGTGAGATATTTCCATATTGATTATTACTTGTTTATTATTGTATTTTGGAAATTGATCTTAGAAATTATTTTTGATTTTTTAAATAAAATATTCTTTCAAACAATTTCTTGAATCTAATTACATACTCCAATTTGCTACCCATATAGTGTTAAAATCAAATTTCTACATCTCACATAATTCTATTACTAGTTGAGATATTAATTGAGTTTATATATATCTGAGGTGGTAGAAGCTCTGAGTGAGATTTACTTATCAATTTTTGTATTGGTGAGTTGTGACGGGTTAAATATCATCGAGGATATTTAATTAAGGGTAGCTGGGTTTCAGTCTCTTCCTGTGAAGAGATTGAGGTAGTGATTCTTCCTGGATAAGAATTGCGTGTTTGTGAGTGATTTTGTAATGGTTTAATCCTTACCGAGTAAAAGGATATTTGGAGTGTTTTTGTGAGGTTTTGATTCTTGAGCCTAAGTGTTAAAAAGAATTAGGTTATTCTTTAGTCTGTAAAAAGTAGAGGTTATTCCCTAGTCTTTGAAAAAGAAATTGTAAAAGTTGATTCTGAGCCTGTAAAAGAATCGGTATGCGGGTTTGGCTCCCTCCTTTAAAGGAATCTTGGTTTTAGTGGGTGCGACCTTCGTGGAGCTCGGGAGACCGAATTAGCCAAGAGTAGCTTGGTGAACCAGTATAAATCTCTGTTATGCTGCTTTCTTAATTTGTCTATTTTTGCTGTTTGTGTGTACACCTAGTTGATTGATTAATTCCGCTGTGTTATAAAGATAATAATTAATTTAGGTTTGAAATTAATTATTTGATTTATTGATTTTTATTCTGATTATTTTTTTATTATCTAATTCACCCCCCCTCTTGGGTATTCTACTAGGCCAACACTTTGTTTGTGAAGCAAACTGATTCTAATATCCTATTAGTACAAGTGTATATTGATGATATTATTTTTGGATCTACTATTATCTTTGCCAAGAGTTTGCTAAGATAATGCAGGTGGAATTCGAAATGAGCATGATGGGAGAGCTGAATTTCTTTCTTGGATTGCAAATTAAGCAAACCAAAGAGGGAATATTTATAAACCAAGCTAAATACACCAAGGAGTTGTTAAAGAAATATGGCTTAGAAGGCGATAAAGAATATAAAACTCCTATGGTAACGGCTACAAAAATAAAAAAAGATGATACGAGCAAAAGTGTTAATGAAAAAATGTATCGAGGTATGATTGGTAGTGTGTTGTATTTAGCTGCTAGTAGACCTGACATTGTGTATAGTGTTTGTTTTGGTGTTAGATTTCAATCTTGTCCTAAAGAATTGCACTTGACTGCGGTTAAGCGAATTTTTTGATATTTAAAGGGGATGACTAACCTGGGATTATGGTATCCTAAGGGGAGTGATTTTAAATTGGTAAGTTACTCCGACGCTGATTTTGCCGGTTGCAAGCTTGAGCCAAAAAGCACAAGTGGGTCATGTCATTTGTTAGGACATGCTTTGGTTTCTTGGTCAAGGAAGAAACAGAATTCAATAGCCTTATCCACTATTGAGGCTGAATATATAGCAGCTGATAACTTTTGTGCTTAAATCTTATATATTAAGCAACAGTTAAATGACTTTGGAATTTGTACGGAGGAGGTCCCGATCTTTTGTGATAATAAAAGTGCTATTTGTCTAAGTAAGAATCCTAAACAACATTCATGAACTAAGCACGTAGAGATTTGACATCACTTTATTCATGATCACATTTAGAAAAATGGATATTATTATTGAGTATATTGATACCTCTGACCAACTTGCTAATGTTTTTACCAAACCACTAGCGGAAGATCAATTTGTGAAAATCATTCACGGTTTGGGTATGACTAGGCATAATGATGTTTGTCTAGAGTAGAATTATTGAGTGTTTCCCCCCTCCCTAAATTTTGTTTTTGAAGCTAACAAAGGGGGAGAATTAGTTGATGTTTTATTGAATATCTTAAGGGGGAGTTTAATTTTTATATTTGTGCTTTATTGATAATTTTTTTTTAAATCTTCATTCTTATGCTTAAAAGTGTTATAAAACACATCCTCAGATTTAGGGGGAGTGTGGTTACATTATTGTTTTGAAGAAAATATCAAAGTTAATTGTCATCATCAAAAAGAGGAAGATTGTTGATCCTAAGATTTTGATGGACAATTAAATGTTGATGTTTTTGGTAGAACTAATGGTTTGTTTAAGTGTTTTAGTTTATTAGTTCTGAATGATAAAGATTTGATGATACAAATGATGAATGAATTAAGAGGTTGAAGAATTTGAAGAACTGAGGGAAAACAACTCAGGTTTAAATTTTAACTCTTAATATCCCAATTAGGATCACACACGACACAAAAAGATTTTGAAATGATTTTTATAAATATGTGTGTTTTTAATAGGATCCTAATTAATTAAATTATTTTTCCTTATGTGTAATTGAAAAAGAAATATTTATAATTGATTAAAATTGGAGTTAAGTATTTAGTGGAGCTAATTAAGAAAAGAAAATAGTTAAAGGGGCAAAAACGTAAATGAGAATGTATTAAAAAGGAGTTTAGAAAATAGATCCAACATGCATAAGTCGACTAGTAAGTCGACTGGACAAAACAGGTGAAATTCTTTGTATCTCTCAGTCGACATGATCAGAGAAAAAATAATGTGAAGATGATCAAATGGTGTTGTGATTACTAAAATCAATCAATGATCTTAATCGAAGTAATGTGAAGATGTTTGATCTCTATCTTCTTATAATTTTTTTTCCTGATTCCATGGCAGTTGTTCGACATTTCAATTCATATGATTGGATAAATTTGAGCATCTTCCAAGGCAATCTTGGACGCTATCGATCTCTCGATTGAAGACTAAGCATACGTCGAAAATGTTGGACGGATTGTTAAGGAAAGGTTATAGCTCGAAATGGTCAGTTCTAGAAGTTCAAATATGATTTCAGTTAATCTAAGGCTTTAAATAAAAAATCTATGTATCTTGATTCTTCATAGCTATGTTATTGCATTGATAAACTTGCTGACTGTGATTTGCTTGATTTAGTGAGTTTTTTTTTTTAAATATCTATGTGGTGTTATGATGTTTTCTTGCTAATTGGAAAATAACACGATGGTTAGTGGCTTCAAACTCGTTGTCCTAAACAAATGTGTGTGTGTGTGAGAGAGAGAGAGAAAGAGCGAGAATGAACTTTGGTTTTGCCCCTAGTAGAGTAGAGCTTATGTTGGGCATCTTGTATGGTTGTTTTGGTAGAATGGAATGGGTACGACGGTTTGGTAGAATTTGAACGGTAGTGAAAGTTGAATATAACACGATCTCGTATTAACTCAACACAAGGTTATGTTGAATATAACATGAGATATTCAACACGAGATCGTTTTGAATATAACACAAGGGGTAAAATCGTCACAAAAAGATAAAATGACTATTTTGTAACATGTGTTTAAAAAAAGTGTATTTGTTAGTTTTGTCCTCATATGAGGACATCTTGATAATTGCCCCTTATATAATAGTACTTGGATGCTAATCATAATTTCTATATTTTAGTTAACTCAAAATATTTAAAAGAAATCAAACAAACTTTCGTTGAATTTCAATGGTATATTTGGTTTATAACAATTTGTTGTAGTCTAGTTTGTTAGGATGCACGGCTCTTACCTAACAGACCTAGGTTCAAGTCCTGGCAACGATTTTTTTTTTTTTTTGCCTGTTCTTTAACTACCAAACAATGGTTTGTTTGGTTTACAATTAAAATATGTTTTCAAAAGTTTGGATTTTTTTTTTTAATTATGAAAAAACTTATTTAATTAAATTAAATATTTTTTCAAAAATAAATTTTATTGGTAATGTGTTGGCTGTTGTTACAAGAAACAGAACCTTTTACAACATTAAAATAAAACTTATAGAGTGGAGTTTTAGTGTTGTTGAAGAGCAAAAAAAAAATATAATGAAAATTATGACGAAAGATTTCGTCTACATATATAGTCATCGACATAAGTAGGTGAAGAAGAATTGAGGCCCAATTGGTGTGAGATACATGTCCAAGTGCCAGTGAAAAGAGTTGAACATCTAATTGGACCTTATCAATTTTTCAAGACAATTGGTGCTATCATTGGAGCACCTATTGTGTGACCATTGTTACTTTTTTTAATATTATGAATAGTAATGATTTATTGATTTTTTTGAGAATATTTTTTGATAATATATATTTGTCTAGATGATGATTAAATTCTGTTGGATTAAGATTGTGGAAGATATGGTTCTATTTCGTAGAGAAAGCACAAGAAGAAGGAAAATTGGGCTAGTACTTGGTTGCAAGAAGTTTGTTGGCTTTTGAATCTAGGTTTTGGTTTATGATTGAACATTAAATTTTGATGGTATGACTAGTACTTTGATTGCAAGAAGATATGTGCTAAGTATTTTGAAGATATGTGGTAAGTACTTTAACAATGGTATGTTTGGTTTACAATTAAAAACTATTTTCAAAAGTTTGGATTTTTTTTTTCTAATTATGAGAAAACTTATTTAATTAAATTAAATAATTTTTCAAAAATAATTTTTATTAGCAATGTGTTGGTTGTTACATGAAACAAAACATTTTACAACATTAAAATAGAACTTGTAGAGTGGAGTTTTAGTGTTGTTGAAGAGCAAAAGAAAAAAAAAGCATAATGGAAATTGTGTGGCGAACGATTACGTCTATATATAGAGTCATCGACATAAGTAGGTGGAGAAGAATTAGGGCCCAACTGGTGTGAGACACATGTCCAAGTGCCAGTGAAAAGAGGAGAACATCTAATTGGACCTTATCAACTTTTCAAGACAATTGGTGATGTCATTGGAGCACCTATTGTGTGATCATTGTCACTTTTTTTTTTTTTTTTTTTTTTTTTTTTTTTTTTTTAATACTATGAATAGTAATGATTTATTATTATTTTTTTGTGAATATTTTTTGATAATATAGATTTGTCTGGATGAAGATTAAATTCTGTTGGATTAAGATTGTGGAAGATATGGTTCTATTTCGTAGAGGCAGCACTAGAGGAAGAAAAATTAGACTAGTACTTGGTTGCAATAATTTTTTTGGCTTATGAATCTGGCTTTTGGTTTATGATTGAACATTAACTTTTGATGGTATGACTGGTACTTTGATTGCAAGAAGATATGTAGTAAGTATTTTTGAATATTATATCATATCCTATTAATGGTCTTATCTTATTAATTAGTTAATATGTAGCTTATGTATTTTATTTTACTTTGAATTGTTAGTATAATTTTAGTTATTTATGCACTTTCTATCGTAATAGATTTAAAGTTTTTATTAAAGGAACCGTTTGTTTGAAATAAGAGATTTATGCAGCGGAATACAAAAATTGAAATCTATTTAACAATCGACATTCCTTATGCCAGAATCTATCTGTATCAACATATACAAAACAAATATATATATATATATATATGATATTGCCAAAAATTCTCAGCACGTGCAATCAGGTTCTCACGTGCCAAAAACCTTCTTAACTTATCTTTTTAACTTGTAAAATAGATCAGTTCTTAAGGGGGACACTAGTGTGGTGTCGGCCAAAGAACCTCCAGTATGAGAATAAGTCAATCTATTTATAAAGAAAGCTCAAACATTGAAATAAAATGTCCAAATAACATGTTGATACATTTCCTTTACATAGACTTTCCCAAATTGTTTCGTTTCATGATCTACTCCTATTAACATGGGATATGGCCATGATCCCTTCCCATTTAATATGGAAGGAGATCTATGTAACATTCCCATTAAACATGGCCCGTTACAGTCGGTAGGGGGTAACGTTCTTTATGTATAAGGTATGTGGAAATGGTGGGCTGACCTGTTCTTGGCCTTATTACCGTGGGTTCTGATTTCCTATGGTTGGGCCTGTAGGTGAGGCCTATTTTGTTTGCGTACTGAACCATTAAGGTCTTTTTCTCAATAGTCTTGATGCGCTAAACCAAGATTGTATATTGGGTTATATTTCTCGGGTCGGATTATCAACCCGATCTGAGCCACGAAGGCATTTGAGCTTCTGATAGTGGAGTTTTCCCATATCATTTGCCCTCCTGACTTTCGTGACAATTCAGAGAAGAGAGACGAAAGATCACCTTTCTTGTTCGGGTAAGTTCTCGTCTTCCTCCAATTTTTTGATTGTTGTTGCTTGTTCGTATTCTTCTTTTGATTTTTGTTGCTTTGTTTAAGATGTCGTTGAGTCCATCAAATAGCCCTGTTAGGGCTGGTTCATTATCGAATCCCCTTGTGAAGCAACCGACGACAACCCAGGCTTCTCAGTTCATAGATTCCTCAGTTAACTAGGGAGATTATGGTGTAAGTTTTGTCCCAAAGGAATGGCTTGCGCTATTTCTAGAACCGTACAATATTCATTTGTCCGTGTCGGTTAGGGTTCCATCCGAAGACAAACACTTTTATAACGCCAAAGAGGGTAAAATATTCCTCTTTGTGTGGATGCTCGAATACAGACTCACACTTCTTTTTACTCATTTCCTTCGCAATCTTTTTCTCTAACTAAAAATTACCCTTGCCCAATTAACCCCCAATGGCTTTCGTCAGATCATGGGAGCTATTATTTTTTCTCGTGTAAATAATGTCCTCCTTACAGTAGATATGATTAGTAGTGTTGGTTCCCTCAATTTTTTTTCCGAACTCGGGAGATTTTATTATTTCATCGCTAAGAGGTTCTCCTTCCTTACTGACCTTCCTGTTGTGGTGAGAGAAGATTGGCCAAGGTGGTACCTCTTATTCAAGGGTATTTGGGAGTCTTTTCCTAAAGAAATAGGGCAACCTCCAGTTGTGTTGAGACATTTCAATTATCCGAGTAATTTCTTTTACTTATGCTCTCTTTATAATTCGAATTTAGGAATTTTTCTACAATGGTCTTGACGTTTTCTTGGGTTGTCTTATGCTGGTGTAGGATGAACTAAGAAAGTTGTTGGTCCCAGAAAAAAAGGTCCAGCAAGGTTCTTGCTTCCCACCCTTTCATTCTGCCAGTAATGGACACATCCAAATTTAACCAACTAGAAGAGCTGCAGATCGGGAAGACGAGGAAGAGACCTGCAAAGAAACCCTCTAGGCTATTTAGGCAGTCATCAGCTTAGCCTACTACCCCTGTCACGACCGGGTCTACAGTTCTGTTTGCTGCTTAGCCGACTGCAGTTCAACCTGCTGCTTAACTAGCGACTCTTCATCTTCATCTCATTCTTTATATAGACTTTGAGAATGATGATGTTTTTCAACCCTTGAGTAGGCGTAGGCGTGGGGTTGTCTCTGTGACAGTTCCTTAAGCCAAAGTTCCAGTTCCTACAAAGATTAGGGGATTGGAGCTTGCCACACATGTAAGTTGACTTTTCTACCAATCGTGCTGTAGAGCTTGCTTCAACAAACCCCCAGCTTCATTCTCCTACAACAGTTGCTTCCTGTCAGGGGGAGTTAAGCAGTTGTGGCTTGTTTTGTGAGTAGATGTTCCATCTGATGAAGGAGGTTGGCCCCTCAATTCCTGCTCGCCAAGATATTTTTGACAACGCCATCAAATTCTTATATAAGGAGTCTTGGAATGGGGGGTCGGGACAAGATTGGGAGTCATAACAAGGCTGAACTCTTCAAAATCCTTATCTGCGTACTCCTTCAGGTAATTGTCTTTATTTTCAATATGCCTTAGATTTCTTGAGTTGTTTACATTAGTTTCTGATCAACTTTATTTGCTTTGCAAAGCAACCATGTTTTTTCTATACTAGTAGGAAGTTCTGATGACATAAATGAGTTAGATACTCAGGTCATGCAACAGTTAACTGAGTCCAGTCGCCTGGAAGAAGACCTGCGTGCATTCCAAGAATAGAAAGTCTCTCTTGAGATATACTTAGCATTGGCGAGGCCATCTCAAGAGAAGTTTGAAGCATAGTTGCGCTCTCCCAACGAACAACGTGAAATGCTGCAGAGGAGTAATGAGTTGTTCTACATAGAGAACAAAAGGCTTCAAGCAGATAACTCTTCTATAATAGGAGAGAAATATACTTTGAGGGAGGATAACTTCGCTCTGAATGGAGAGGTCAGCTCAGCACGCTCAGAGGTAGATCTCTTGAGGGTTGACCTTCAGGTCAATGATGCTGCCCTCCATACTAAATAAATTACTCTCCAAGAGAAAGAGGATGCCCTCCAATACCTTCAAAGTGAAAAAATCAACTCTCTGGTAAGTTGACTGGGAACAACTGAGGTCCGCTGATCAGACGCAGACGGTGGAGAGTGTTGATCCTAAGATTTTGATGGACAATTAAATGTTGATGTTTTTGGTAGAACTAATGAGTTTATTGAATGTTTCAATGACAAAGTTCCATTGACGATTTAATCATGAAGAAATTGTTGAAGATGATTTTGGATGCAAGACACTGACAAAGAGAAGAGCATTAAGAGACCGAAGATTTTGAAGAATTTAGGAAAAAACAACTCAGGTTAATTTTTACTCTTCATGTATCCCGATTAGGATCACACACGACACAAAAATGATTTTATGATTATGTGCATTTTTTATAGGATCCTAATTAGTTAAACTTATTTACTTCTATGTGAAATTAAAGAAAAAATATTGATTTAAGAAAGATTAGAAATTAAAATGATTTAAGGGTCAATTAAGTTAACCGAGAAAAAAAATCGGTTAAAGGGGAAAAAACATCGAAGAGTTGAGTTAAAAATTAATTTTGGAAGAAGTATTCCAGTAGGATCGGTCAATAGATGAAGTAGTGGCTGGGAGTGGTATAGTCTCTATATTGATTGGTCAACCAATGGGTCGACCTGTGGCCAAATGTTGAACTCTCTGAATCGTTAGGTTGACAGATCGAGGAGTAGCAGTTGACCTACCATTGCTGGAATTTGGTCGGGAGAGCATCCTAAATTGTTCGGTCGATAGAACAAGGAGTAGTGGTCGACCCACAAGCTTGAATTTTTGGCTTGGACTACAACATGAATCAATCGGTCGACCTATGGACTTTGGTTGGTCAACCGCTGGTTAGGTTTCAGGATTAGAGGATTTTGTGGATTTTTCCAAAAAGTAGCCTTTACTAGCTGTTTTATGGTTAGAATCTGAGAGTTATCTTAGGGATCTAATGGTATTTAAGATATGACATTGATATTTTGCTATTCCTATAGATAAGCGTCATATATTTCAGTTATTTCTCAAATTGGTTCATATAATTCTTTCTGTCCTATTTAATTGAGTTTAAGAAAAATATTTGAGGGACTAAATTGAATATATTAAAATATATAATTGAGTAAATTATACCAGGACTGAGTTATAATGATATAAGGGGACTATTAGAGCAATTAAATGTCATGATAAGTGGAAACTAGCCGTTAGAGGGCTTATTTTAATTTTCTATATATAGACCTGCGTTTTTAAGATCCAAAATATCCCAATAAATCAAATTTCAATAGCTATTCAGTTTCTGAGCTTTCTGAGAGTGATCATTTCTGAGTGTAGTGTGAGATTATTCTTGAGAAGTGTTCTTGAGAAAATTTGATGTGGATTATTGCTACTACCGATTTGAAGTTTTATTGCTATTCATACTTTACTCATTTGGTGAATTTCTGGTGAGATCGTTCTAAACTTATTCTTTAATTGAGTATTTTATTACTTGCTTGGTGAATTGGTCTTTTTTAGAAATCATTTTTTAAACTTTAAAAGCATAAAAATCTTTTAAAACGATTTTGGTAGTAATCTGATTACGTGCTCAATTTTGTGCTACCCATATTATTTTTATAATCTGATTTTTTTTGCTCACTTTATTTATGTCACTAGTTTTGGGACATTAATTGAGTTCAAATTAATCTGAGGGTGGTAGAAGCTCCGAGTGGGAAAAAGAATTTATCAATTTTTTTTCTATATATATAATTGGTGAGTTGTGTGCGGATTAGATACTATTGGGAGTATCTAATCGGGGGTAGCTAGTTTCAATCTCTTTCGGTAATGAGATTGAGGTTTGATATTTGCCTAGAGTACAAAAATATTAGGTTATTCTTTTCTCGTGAAAAGAGATAGGGGTAATTCTTCTTGACTAGAATTATTTTGAGTGAATTTGTAACGGTTCAATCTTTACCGGATAAAAGGATACTTGGAGTGTTTTTGTGAGGTTTAATTCTTAGCCTAAGTATAAAAGAATTAGGTTAATCTTTAGTTTGGAAAAAAGATAGGGTTATTCCTTAGTCTGTGAAAAGAAATTATAAAGGTTGATTCTGAGTTTGTGAAAAGAATCATTTGTAAGAGTTTGGTTCCCACCTGATTAAAGAAATCATAGTGATTAGTGGGTGCGACTCTCTGTGGAGTTTGGGGGACTTGATTAGCTAAGAATAGCTTGGTGAACTAGTATAAATTCTTGGTGTGCTGCTTTCTTTACATTATTTATATTTTGTTGTTTGGGTGTGCACCTAGTTGATAACACATATCCGCTGCTCCAAAGATAATAATTAATTTGAGATAAAATTAATTATTTGATTTTTGAAGTGTTAATTATCTAATAATTTTTATTACGACCCAATTCACTCCCATCTTAGGTAGCTTACTGGGCTTACAATTTGCATCAGAGCTGGTTTTAGTTCGATATGCTTCACAGTATAGCTCAACTCAATCACGAGGGGTGCCCTGATTTTGATATCATTCGCACTATTAAGCACGATTACATTGAGTGTCTTGACTTTGAAATTTTGTGCACCACTTTTGATACTACTTCTTCTGATAGTCATTATTCTGCTCATAAGACTGATAGAATTCACAATTATGAGAATGTAGATAAGGCTATTGAGATGCTTATTGCTCTTACATATGTTTTTGGAAAAGAGAATTTTAAATTTCAGCAAAAAATTGTAATTCTTGAAAATAAGAAGTTTAGTACTGTCAAATCTCTCAAGAAAAAGAATTTGGACAAATATTTTGAAATTGTTGAGTTTAGAAATTCTATATCTGAAATTGATAAGTTGTATGAGAAAATTGAGTCTCTCGAAGATGAGAATGATGTTTTGAAAATTGATTTTTATGATCTTCAATAGAGTAATTTTAAAAGAAAAAATCTTGAAACATTGAATGAGGCCTTGAGCATTGAGTTGGATAATGCAAGGTGTGAGCTTGATAGAGCTCATGTGAAAATCCATTCTGTTGAAAATGAGTGCCAAATTCTTAAGAATGATCTTGAATTTATGTATAAAAAGAATTTTGACCTATAGGTAAACATTAGCACCAATGAGCGGTTACTTGAGAAGGCACAAAATGATCTTGAAGAAGAAATGAAAAAATTCAAGGATATTAAGAGTACTAAACTTGTTGAAAAACCAATAGTCACAAAAGCTGTTTCTCAAAATTGCCAACAATATCACGCCCTTGTACGAAACAATGACTATCCGAAGAGACATTCCAACAATATTAAAGGTTATTATTGTGGCAAGTTTGGTCATTTTGAAAAATGTTGTTATTTATTGCATGGTTACCTTTTTGGATCCAGAAATAACTAGATACCAAAAAGAGAAAATTTTGATGCAGTTACCAATCGAAGATTCAAACAATTCTAAGGATACAATGAACATTACATGCTGACAAGAAGATTTGAACAGACACAAAGATACAATGAATATCCTATGCCAACAAGGGAATCAAGGTTTAATGTACCTAAAAGAAAGAATCAACATGTGTAAAATGGAAGGGTCAAGGAACAACAAGCTCGTTACGTGAGAGCTAACAAAGCTTATCCATAATAAACAACAAGATAACAGTACAAGAAAAAGACCATTTATAGAGTTGTGCCAAAGCAAAATAAGGAAAAACAACTCAAAGCAACAAACAAAGGCAAAGAAATTATTGTCGAAGCAATCCAAAAAATTGTAACTGCTAAGAAAGAAGAAATCAAAGTGACAAATCAAGCAAAAGAAAAATTGGTGGAATCAAAGGATATCAAGCCAGAAATTAATAATCCACCAAAAATACACACACCAACTACTCCCAAGGATGATCCAGGTATGTCAAACTTTGTAAAGTTTAAGTATATTAATTTTGTTAGGGAGACTAAGCCTATACATTTTGAAGTTTAGATGTTTGTGATATGTGGGCTTATGTGTTTAAATGTGTGGGTAATTGAAAAATATTTTTAATAAAATGTGTGGATCAAAATGAGAGGTAAAAATTGAGTTAAGTTGATCAAATTAGGGTTTAAATTCACTAAAAGACGAAAAAGTCAGTATTATCAGTCAACTGACAGGAGCAGGTCTTGGAAAGAGAGAAAGGCGCTGCAACCATCAACCAACCAACCCGAAGTAGGTGGTCAACCAATCATTATGGGATTTATAATCCCTAACCTATTTATTTCGCCTCATTTTGTTTTCAAAACCCTTTCTCTCTAAAACCCTTCCTCTCCCAAGTTCACTCACTCCTAAACCTCATGAGATCAGTTCGATTTGGCTTGAATTTAAAGATCTTTGGCTTGGATTTGAGTGTCTAGGGCTCGGATCTAAGATTTGGAAACCTCTTGTTTCATTTTAAGGTTGGTATTCTTCCTATCTTCTGGGGTTTTGGTTTTTGGTTTTTGGTTTACCTAGGTTAGATCTATTGGTTTATCTGGGTTGATTGGTTTTAAATTTGTGAGAAAAATGTCTAGAATCCAGAAGCTCTCTAAAAAATCTAAATATGACAATACCTATTTTCAAAAAGAAGAGCAAAAAATTAGATACAATGCAGAGTTTGTTAATCGAAAGGTTGTATGCCACAAGCCTATAGATTTTGTCAGTTTAAAGAAGAAAAATCTTGACATTGAGAAGTATTTTAGAGGTTTGGGGTGGAGCGAGTTTGTCACTCAAAATAATGAATGGATTCTGGTGTGGGTAAGAATATTTTATAGTAATCTCACATATAATGATGCTTGTATGACTTTGTTTGTTGAAGGAAAAGAAATTCCATTTAATAAGGGATTACTGTGTGATATTTTAGATATACCAAGAGGAAATGTATTTTCTTTCAATACTCCCTACTGGGTTTTGTTAAATTTTAACAGAAGGGAAATTGCACAAAAAATTGACTGGGATGGTAATAAAGTAGGATCGTTAACCCTTGAGCACAGGTTCTTTCATTTGGTAATAACCTATACGATTGTGCCTAGTAGGGGAAGTCATGCAAATGTTAATGATTTTGATCTTTACTTGATGAATGATATTGTTGAAAGAAGAAAGTTAGATTTGGCTCATATCATGATGGATCACATGAAATATCACCTTCAAAAACCCTCTGGAGTGCTGCCCTATGCTGATGCGCTTCAAAGGTTGTTTGACCATTTTGGAGTGGAAACTGATCCCGATGAAGAAAAGTTTATGACAATTACACCGGGATGGATTAATATGGGTAACGTTGTGCTAATGGGATATAAGTACAGAGGAAATAGATGGGTGAAGAAGAGAAATGAGAGAAGACAGAGAGTGCAAGTTGAGGAGGAAGAAGATGATGAGAATGAAATAAGCTCGGATCAGAAGATAGATTTGCTTTGTGATTAGGTTGATGATCTTCGAGTACATACAGATATGATGGATTATCGGATGGCTGGGCTAGAAAGTAGTATGGCTCAAACGAATATGCATATGGAAGCAGGATTTGGGAAAATCACAGAAAATCTGGAACAAATGTTTCAGTTTATGAAGTTATCATAATATGCATATCAGCAGCAGCATAGTGCTCAACAACATTTCATAGGTCAGACCATGTTTGGAGCACATCAGTCATTTGGAGGACCATCTGTGGCAGGGCCATCTAGAGTGGGACTTTCGGGAACAGGAACTTCAATATCATATCATTAACAGATGCCTTTAAGCTCAAATGTTCAGCCGATGGTTCAGTATCCTCAACATCCAGCTACCAGTCCGATTGGAGTATACTATCAGTTTACCAGATAAGGTACTCATTAGACTTTATCTTCTACTCTTATTATGGATGTGTTAATTGGACAAGTCCCACATTAGCATTTTGGTTTGTAATAACAAATCTAGGTTTTTAGTGAAACTTAAATTTTAGTTTATGGATTTTGATGGAATAGTTAGACTTGATCTACTTAGTTGAACCCTTTTCTCTAATGATGATCCACATGGAATTATTTTGGAAAATGATTTTTAAAAGTTGTTTTTTGTGCTTAAAAGTTTATTTTTATTTTGAGCTTTATGAGTTGACTTATTACTTTGAAATAATGTACTTTTAAAAAAGGTTATATATAATGATTTAATTTTTCAAGTATGCATTATATTATTTACCTAGAATAGTGGTGATTAATGGATCCTCTTCCCCACTTTTTGAGATGACAAAGGGGGAGAATTTATTGATGTTTTTATGAATATTCTTAAGGGGAAACCATAGTTGTACTTTAATTGAGTTTAGTTAATTTTTAGATTTGTTCACCTAAGCATTGTGCCAATGCAGGGGGAGTTTATGAATTAGTGAATTTTGAGATGATTTTGTGCTTTGTTGAATATTATATGCATATTTAAATTTATTTTTCATGA
Source organism: Eucommia ulmoides (assembly GCA_016647705.1). Taxonomy (NCBI): domain Eukaryota; kingdom Viridiplantae; phylum Streptophyta; class Magnoliopsida; order Garryales; family Eucommiaceae; genus Eucommia; species Eucommia ulmoides. The sequence continues at coordinate 40,356,299 of CM028337.1, read as the reverse complement.
TTGTGCTTTAACGAGTTAAAAAACCTGTCCTTGAATTTAGGAGGAGTGTGGTTACATATTAATTTGACAAAAACATCAAAGTTAATTGTCATAATAAAAAAAGGGAAGATTATTGATTCTAAGATTTTGATGAACAATTAAATGTTGATGTTTTTGTTGGAATTAATGAGTTTATTGAGTGTTTCAGTGATAAAGTTCCATTGACGATTTAATTATGAAGAAATCGTTGAAGATGATTTTGGATACAAGAGACTGACAAAGGGAAGAGTATTAAGAGACCAAACATTTTGAAGAATCTAGGCAAAAACTACTCAGGTTAATGTTTACTCTTAATGTATCCCGATTAAGATTACATACGACACAAAAATGATTTTATGATTATGTGCGTTTTTGATAGGATCCTCATTAGTTAAACATATTTGCTCATATATGAAATTAAAGAAGAAATATTGATTTAATAAAGATTAGAAATTAAAATTGATTTAAGGAGTTAATTAAGTTAACCGAGAAAAGAAATCGGTTAAAGGGGCAAAAAGGTCGAAGAGTTGAGTTAAAAATTAATTTTGGAAGAAGTGTTCTAGCAGGATCGATCAACCGATGAAGTAGTGGCTAGGAGTGGTGTAGTCTCTGAATCGATCGGTCAACTGATGGGTCGACCTGTGGCCAAATGTTAAACTCTCGGAATCGTTAGGTCAATAGATCGACAAGTAGCAGTCGACCTACCATTGTTGGAATTTGGCTGGGGAAGCATCCTAAATTGTTCAGTCGACAGACCAAGGAGCAGCGGTCGACCCCTTGGCTTGGACTAAAACCTAAATCGATCGATCGACCTATGGACTTTGGTCAGTCAATCGATGGTTAGGTTTTAGGATTAGAGGACTTCATGGAGTTTTCCAAAAAGTAGCCATTACTAGCCATTTTATGGTTAGAATCTTAGAGTTATCTTAAGGATCTAATGGTATTTAAGATATGACATTAATATTTTGTTACTCCTATAGATAAGGGTCATATATTTCGATTATTTCTCAAATTGGTTCATATAATTCTTTCTATTATATCTAATTGAGTTTGAGAAAAACATTTGAGGGACTAAATTGAATATATTAAAAGATATAATTGAGTAAATTATACCAGGATTGAGTCATAGGGCTTGTTTTAATTTTCTATATATAGACCTGCGTTTTTAAGATCCAAAATATCCCAATAAATCAAATTTCAAGAGCTATTCAGTTCCTAAGCTTTCTGAGAGTGATCATTCTGAGTATAGTGTGAGATTATTCTTGATAAGTGTTCTTGAGAAAATTTGCAGTGGATTATTGCTACTACCGATTTGAAGTTCCATTGCTATTCATAATTTATTCATTTGGTGAATTCTTGGTTAGATCGTTCCATGCTTATTCTTTAATTAAGTATTTTTTCTTGGTGAATTGATCTTTTTTAGAAATCGTTTTTTGAACTTTAAAAGCATAAAAATCTTTTAAAATGATTTTGGTAGTAATATGATTACATGCTCAATTTTGTGCTACCCATATTATTTTTATAATCAGATTCTTTTTTTATTTTTTATTTTTCTTACTTTATTTCTATCACTAGTTTCGGGACATTAATTGAGTTCAAATGAATCTGGGGTGATAGAAGCTCCGAGTGGGAAAAACAACTTATTAATTTTTTTATTTTTTATTTTTATTTTATTTTATTTTTTTGTAATTGGTGAGTTGTGTACGGATTAGATACTATGGGGAGTATCTAATTAGGGGTAGCTGGTTTCAATTTTTTCCAATAAAGAGATTGAGGTTTGATATTTACCTAGAGTACAAAAAGATTAGGTTACTCTTTTCCCGTGAAAAAAGATATGGGTAATTCTTCCTGACTTGAATTATTTTGAGTGAATTTTTAACGGTTCAATCCTTACCGGGTAAAAAGATACTTGGATTGTTTTTGTGAGGTTTAATTCTTAGCCTAAGGATAAAAGAATTAGGTTAATCTTTAGTTTGGGAAAAAGATAGGGTTATTCCTTAGCCTGTGAAAATAAATTTTAAAGGTTGATTCCAAGCCTATGAAAAGAATAATTTGTAAGGGTTTGATTCCTACTTGATTAAAGGGAACGTAGAGATTAGTGGGTGCGACTCTTCGTGGAGCTCAGGAGATTGAATCAGCCAAGAATAGTTTGGTGAACCAGTATAAATTTTTGGTGTGCTGCTTTCTTTACATTATTTTGCTGTTTTGGTGTACACTTTATTGATAACACATATCCGCTGCTATAAAGATAATAATTAATTTGGGATAAAATTAATTATTTGAGTTTTAAAGTGTTAATTATTTAATAATTTTCATTAACTACCTAATTCACCCCCTATTGGGTAGCTTACTGGGCTAACAAAGAGGCTAACAGTAGAGCTGGTTACGAAGGCAAATGAGACTGAGCAAACGATCAACCAACTCTGGGCGGAATTTAAAACTAGGTCAAAGAATATCAAGCGGGTAGGCTTCTGACACTGCCAAAGACTTCTCCTTCCTAGAGATTGAACTGGCAGGAGAAGTAGAAGGAGAAGATGCTGTTGATGAAGAGAAAGAAGGTGCTAACGTTGAAGAAGGTATACATTGTACTGAAGGTGAAGGGCTTCCATCAGAAACTCCTATATCAGTAGCTGAGGTGCCTACAATCAGCCTAGATCCAAACCCTTTTGGTCATCTTTCCCCAAGCTCAGATCAAGATTTTTCTTTGCCTGGTGATACTGCCTCTAATCCTACTGGTCTGTAGATTTCTAGCCAACCAGATGGTTTCGACTAGAGTACCGTCCTTTGATTTAACAATCTGTCTTTTCAACTTTTAATGCCTGTAATTATTATTTATTTTTTACATTTTTTTTTGTAATGATGACCGTTTTGTAATTATAATCTGTTTTAAAATAGTGGCTGCCAATTAATCTTGGAAATATATTGTCATAATTAAAGTACATTTTTCGTCAGTGCACGTCACTTCATAAATGCACATTTCTTGGCATTTTGTTTACACTTCTATGGTGTTTTTCTCTTTATTGGTTTGGCTATTTAAAGCCAAACCATGCGCTGATGTTTCACATACATTCAACATTTCCTCTTTTGCTTAAGTTTCCAGAAAGTCTTCTCATCTTTTCTTCCTCTAATCCCTTTCCTCTCTTAACCATGTTGTGGCCGTCATCATCCTTTTTTGTAGCTATACAAAATCAATGGAAACTAGAGATTGAGCTAGGGGAGAATTTTCGTGCTTTAATGATGACGACAAAGACCCTTACTAAAGAGCATCCTCGTCTTAGAGCCCTGGAGGATGCTCGTGTTGTCTTCTATGTTATGGAAGCAGCTCATTTCCTTGCTATCTCATAGCTCCATGAACTAGAAGACTAGTTGAATAAGTCAGAAAGTGAGGCTCGTGAGTTGTCTGCTGATTTGCACTTTCATAAGGAGTATGTTGATTCCATGAAGGAGAAGCGCGATAAGCTCTGGGAGACGAACGAGGAGAAAAAAAAAACAAAGATCCGAGAGTTGGTCCTCAAGATCAACCTGTACGAAGAACATGACTTCTACCACTCCCACTCGGACTCTAAAGGGCTAGGTCTCCTTTCTTCTCCTGGGTTAGATTGATACCACCCATTCATCCCTGGTTTCACAGAAGAAGTTTCAGACGTCTCTCTTTCTTTTTGTTTTTGTTTTGAAGTGAACAATTTTCTATTTTTTTTCTTATTTCTTGTATGACAAACAATCTTCTGTTCTCTCTCTACTTTTTATTTTTTTTGCCGCTATGTTGTTCGTTTGTTTACCTACCTTCCCTCGTTCATAACTTGGTTAGTACACTAAGGTAGTTATGAACCAATTTAGGCTTTTGGCTAGAGTAAATAAGATGTTTGAACATGAACCTGACGACAGTAAGCAAGGTCACAAAATAAAGTTAAATCCGATTTTACTATCACAGGAATCCTTCCAATGAGAATTTCTTTCTTTTTGTTCTATAACATTCTTCTCAAGATATTTTTCTTTCTAGTCTTGAACTTATCACTTCTTACCATGGAGTTAGTGTAGACTTGAACAAGTGTACTTGACTTTAATCTTGACTGAATAAGTAATATGTTGAAGATGAGAAGTCCATATTTGATTGAGTCATTGTAAGAGTTTATTTGGTGACTAGTAAACCAGTACTGTACACACTTAGTTCTGAACACTAAATGTTTCATTTGGTGAACTAATCTGCTTTGCTCCATGAGTCAGCTGATTTTCTCTATTGCTCTCACTTGTGATTCACAGTTAATTTTTTCCATACTAAATGTTTGTGAGTGAGCTGATATGCTCTACTAATTTATAAGCTCATATGCTTAGTTCTGTGAGTGAGCCGATCTGCTCTACTCGTGTCTGGGCTAATATGCTTAGTTTTGTAAGTGAATTGATATGCTCTACTTATGTCTGAGCTTATATGCTCAGTTTTGTGAGTAAGATGATTTGTTCTACTCGTGTCTGAGCTGATATGCTCAGTTTTGTAAGTGAGCTGACCTGCTTAACTCATGTATGAGCTAATATGCTCAGTTCTGTGAGTGGGCTGATATGCTCTACTTGTGTTTGAATTGATATACTCAGTTTTGTGAGTAAGCTGATTTACTCTACTCATGTCTAAGTTGATATGCTTAGTTCATTATACGTAGTGGGTGAGCTGACCTGCTTTGCTAACTTTTGTTTCACACTTAGTTTTTGTATGCTAAGTGAGTTATGAGTAAACTGATTTGTTATGCTCATTTGTGAATGAGTGAACTGATATGCTCTACTCATATCTGAGCTGATTTTCTCAATTATTAAATTTAGTGAGTGAACTAACCTGGCCTCCTAACTTTTGTTTCATACTTAGTTTTTATATGCTAAGTGTTTTATGAGTAAGCTAATCTGCTTTGCTAATTTATGAATGAGTGAGATGATTTGCTCTACTCATGTCTGAGCTGATCTACTCAGTTATTTATATTTAGTGAGTGAGCTGACCTGCCTTTCTCACTTTTGTTTCACACTTAGTTTTTACATGCTAAGTGTTTTATGAGTAAGCTGATTTACTCTGCTCATGTCTGAGCTGATCTGCTCAGTTATTTTACACTTGGTTTCAACACTAAATGCTTTTGTACACTTAGTTTCAATTCACTAAATGTTTCTTACACTTGGTTTAAATCAGAATATGACAAAAATAAGTGTTTGCAATAGTTGGTAAAGAAAACTTTGTTTATTTGCTTTATTCAATGAATGTCTCACATAGAGAGAAAAAGAAATTTCAAAATTCAATCAGAAAACGTGACATTTAGGAAGATAAGAAATCTCATACGAAGTACTTTAACAAGTGAGAGATGTTCCACAGCCTTGGGATTGCCACACCATCCAGATCTTATACCTAGTAGGTCTCTGGCCTATTTACTTTGGTTACTCGATAGGGACCCTCCCAGTTATTGGCTAGTTTTCCCAAACGACCCTTTAGGCTGTGCAACATCACTCTACTGAATACCAGCTCCACTACTGCAAAGTACCTTGGATGTACTGCATGGTTGAATATCCTTGGCATTCTTAACTTATAGGCTGCCATCCTTATTGCTGCCTTGTTGCGTCTTTCTTTCAGTTGGTCCATCACTTGTTATGTGGCTTCTTCATTCTGCACAAGATTGATTGTGCCATCTCGTCTTGATGGCAACCCAATCTCCACTAGAATAACAACTTCAGTTCTATATAATTAATATATTGCAATAAATTTCTTTATACCTTTCCTATGCACTTCAACCTCTTAATCGACAATTCTTGAGGCGTGATTTGTAATGTCTCATCAATGAGTGGCATGAAAGTGATCCCAAAGCAAAGGCAATTTCAATTTCGTAGAAGTAACACAAGTGTCTCGCCTCTAATGGTATAAATAGGAAGAAGAACTCCTTAAGGATAATGTCTATAGAATGTTTAAGAATATAATTTTAATTCTATAGAATTAGGGTAGATCAAATTTGATTCTCAGTGGAAGTAAGAATCAAAGTTGTAATGTGTTTAGGAGACAAATGGAAGGAGGCCCAAAAAAAATTAAAAAAAAAAAAAAAAAAATTGCCTTGGTCGAATATAGCATAGTGGGTGGCCACAATATGACCTTCTATTTTTTAGAATGTTCAGGATTAAAACCCTGAACTATGTTCTTTTCAATTTTTCACTTTAGACCCTAAACTTTTAAACAATTTAACATTACTATCCATTCCTTTTAAAGGACTATCCAAGCTTTCATTCTCTATTTGTTTTTGTGACCCATTAGGTTTGTATCAAAAGATGGATAGTGGAAACAATTAATTAATTAAAATAAGAATAATTCTAATTTTGCCTTTGAGCTCAAATAACCAAATTTTGAGTGCAAAGTATGTGCTGAAGTACGGGTGTTAAACCATAAGGATTAAACTGTAATTATTAATTTTTTTTCTTAAGTAAAATAATCAATATTTTGATTGGTTTTAAATTTTTTGAATTGAATTGCAAAAAATTATTTAATTGAGAGAAAATATATAAAAACGACTAGGGTTAAGGACATGTATAAATTCATCGATCTACCCATAAATTTCATTCTTATTATTTTAGTTTTGTGTGTAACTAAGCAATCCTAGCTACAAGAAAAACATGTTGTGAAAGATAAATCGACCACTTAATTGGGATAAAGTGAAGAGGATAAAGTATCTTCACGATTCAATTCCTATGTTAACTAATCTAAAATAAATTAATCGTTTAGCATAATTTATCCAATTAAGTTGCATTAATTCCAATAAAAAGAAAATGTAAAACTGTTAGATCTAAACTATAGGATTTATATCTAACATTATAGATACAAACAAATTCATATCTAAATTTCTATAAGAATATTTAGAACGTAATTTTATTAAGACAAATATTTAAGATTGAAATAGTTATTTTTTAATCTTGCACACATAAGAACAAAAGATAATTGAATTAGAATGTGATTACATAGATAAAGTGAAGAAAATATACAAGCCTAACTTGATTGATGTACTTAGTCGCTCATGGAGTTGCGAAATACCACCATTTCATCTTTCTTTTTGCCTTTTTCCTCAAAATCTTCAATGTCCTACTTTTTTTGGAGGAAAAATAATGAAGAAGATAGATGAACCAAAAAAATAAAAATAAAAAATAAAGAATAACGAAAAAATAGAAAAAAAATAGAAGGCCTTTCTTTTTCCGAAAGCTGTTGAAATTCCTTTCCCATTCTCATAATTCCCATTAAACGGTCATAATTGGCTATAAATTCCATTTGTACATCCCCAAAGTAACGGTTCTAAGACTGGAATTGTTACAGACCGAGGTCAAGCGCATGGGTACCTAGGCCAAGGTCTTGGGAAAAAAAAGCCTAGGCCTGGTTTTCCTGCTAAGGGAGAACGCCTGGTAGGTCGGGCTCGCAGGTGAACAAGATAGATGAACCAAAAAAAAGAATAGATAATAACGAAAATATAGAAAATATATAAAAGGCCTTTCATTTTTCCAAAGCTATCAAAGTTATTTTCCTATGCTCATAATTCCCCTTAAATGGCCATAATTAGCCATAAATACAATTTACACCATCCCAAAGTAACAATCCTAAGGTTAGCACCGTTATAGACCCAGATCATGCGTGTTGTTGATTATGAGATTTTGATAGACAATTAAGGGTTAATGTTTTTTGTGGAACTAATGTGTTTATTGAGTATTTCAATACAAGAGTTCCAAATCATAAAGAAATTATCAAGGATACGAAGATCGATGTTGAAGAAATGATGAGTGTTGAAGATTTTGAAGAAATTAGGTGAAATCAACTCAAACACTCTTATACTCTTAATGTATCCCAAATTAGGATCACAGTCTTAATGTGTGTTTAGTTTGATAAAGTTTAGGATCGTAATTAGTAATCAAATATTTGCTCCAATGTGAAATTGAAAAGTGAAAATTAACCTAAGAAAGATTAGTGTTTAAAATTAAATATTGGGGTTAATTGTGTTAACCATGAAAAGAAATCGGTTGACGGAATTAAAACGATGAAGTTTGGAGTTGAAACAAGTTGAGAAAGAGAGTATCCAGCATCATTCGGTTAACCGACCAGCAAGGGTTCGGTCAACTGAATGGCTATGGGTTGGGAAGTGAAACTCTCTGCATCGATCAATCAATTGTCCAGGAGAAATCAGTCAATCGATTGGCCAAAGTAAAACTCTCTAAATAAATCAGTCAATCTACCATAGTGGATCGGTCAATTGACCATGGCTCGATTTTGGCTTGAAAATACATCTTGAATCGTTCGGTCAACCGACCTTGAAAGGTTCAGTCAACCAACTGCCATTTGAGGAATGACCTATGTTACACACTGTATTGATCAGTCAATCGATAGGTAGGAGTTTGGTTAACTGACTGTGTGGTTGAGATTTCAAGGATTTTAAGGATCTGATCAAATACTAGCCGTTATTAGCCATTTTTTTGGCAAATCTGAAGGACATATTTTGGGGATTTGAATATATTAAAGATATAACACATTTATTTTGATATCCCCATAGATATGGTATATATAATTGAAGATTTTCTCAATTTGATTGATTAAATACTTTCTATCTATTCCATTAGTAATTGAGAAATAATTTGTGGACTTAATTGAAAATTTTAAAAGCTATATTTGAGTGAATTATACCAGGATTGAATTATGATATATGGGGTCTATAGGTATACTTTAATGTCTTATCTTGTGAAAACTAGCCGTTTGAGGGCTTGTTTCAAACTTGTTTAAATAGACTTGCGAATTTGATATCATGATATATTACATATCAAGATCTATCTGTTCCTAAGCTATTCTAAGAGATATTATTCTGAGATATATTCAAAATATCATTCATGATATTATTTGTATGAGAAGTTCTTGAGCTAAAATGCTATTAATTTGGCGTCACTGATTTGAGCTGTCTTGTGATTCTGTTTTAATCTTACAGTGTTTTCCTGGTGAGATCTTTCTAAGTTATTGTACTTATATTTGATTTTATATTATTGATTACTTGGTTTTGAGATCATAGAAAAATTATTTTTTTAAACTTAAGAGCATAAAAATCTTTTTGAACACGATTTTGTGATATTATCTGATTACGTGCTTAATTTTATGCTAACTGTACTTATTTTAACTAGATATTGTTTTTTTCACTTAAAATTCTATCATGTATTAATTTTTGGGACATTAATTGAGTATAATTATTTTGAGGTGGTACAAGCTCCGAGTAAGAAGAAACTTATTTTTTCGTATTTGGTGAGTTTATGCGGATTAGATATAGTTGGTCTGTATCTAGTTAGGGTAACTTGGGTTTCAATCTTTTGTAGGAAAAAGATTGAGGTTTGATCTTTACCTAGAGTATAAAAGGTTAGATTATTCCTTTCCCTTGAAAATAATTACGTGTGAATTCTTCTTGAATAGAATTTATTTTTGAGTGAATTGTAAAGGTTCAATCCTTATCTGGGAAAATGATACTTGTGGGTGTTGGTGAGGTTTGATCTGAATCATGTTAAAAATATTAGGTTGTGATTCTTCTTGCAATAAAATTAGATTAGTCTTTATCCTGTAAAAAGATAGAGTTCTTCCTTAGCCTGTGAAAAGAAAATTGTGAAGGTTGATTCTGAGTCTATAAAAAGAATCATTGTAAGGTTTTGGTTCCTAATATTAAAGGAATCTGAGTTTTTAGTGGGTGCGAATCTCCATGGAGCTCCGGGGATTGGATTAGGTAAAGATTGCTTGCTGAACCAGGATATGTCGTGGTATTCTGGTTTGTTTATTTTCTTTACGTTTTGTTTGGGTGTGCACTTAGATTTAATACACTTATCTGCTGCATAACAAAGATAATAATTGATTTAGGATAAATTGATTAATTGATTTATTAAGTGTTGAAAGAATTTAAATTGTTTAAATTTTTATATCTACCAAATGCATCCCCCCTTGGGTAGCTTATTGGGCCAACATGCGCGCTTGGCTAAAAACCTCTGGGCCAGTGGCCCATGCTTGATTTTCCTATAGAAGGCGCATGCTTGGGCCACTAGGTAGAGCTCGCGAGTTAGGCCAGTTTGGTTCGTAGGTCACGACAATTGTTTTCCTTTATTTTTTTCATCATATATGGCTATTTTATTTCTTTTTTCCCGTATTTCTTTATTTGCCAATTTGTACCTACAAAATTAATAAATGTTATTATTAATAATTAAAAAGTGATAAAAATATTAACAAAATTATAGGATAAGGGTTAAATTTTGATATAAAAATTAGAGCGATCAACCCCTATGAATAAATAATTTTCACCACATTTCTACCAATTGTGAGTCACGTCTACTGACTTATCACAACCATATCTAGTTCTTTGTTATAATTTTGTACTGTACTATCTTTCTATCTTGTGTTTATGAAAGAACCAACGTGTTTGGATAAAGTCAAAAACCCCTAGTTCAGTCGAAAACCCTTAGTTTGATCATGTGTATATCGTTGATAATATAATTTCTTGTGACACTAATTGAAATATCATCCTGATTGTTTTCTCTTATGAGAATGGTGAATCTAAAAACATTAGTATGAGATACTAGAATAACTATTAGTGAGACATACTAGTGTAGTAATGGACCTAACATAATTATTCATGATATCCTATGTTGATCCAAAGAGCTACCCAAGAGAGGGGATGAATTGGGTTGTTACAAAATTTGAACAATTAAATCCTTTAAACTCAAATAATCAATTTTCTTAAATCAATTATTATTTTGATATGCAACGGAAATGTGTTTAACTCTAAATGCACACCCAAACACACAATATAAGAAAATAATCAATACAACACATAAGAATTTATCCTAGTTCGACAAACTACTCTTACCTACGTCTAGTACCCGAGCTCTATGGAGATTCGCAATCCACTAAATCTCTTGATTCCGTTACTAGGTAGGAACTAAACCCTTATAATTCTTGATTCTTTTCACAAGCTTAGAATCAACATTTACAAACTTTGATTTTTTTCACAGGATAAAAAATAACATACTACTCCCTCACTTATCTTTTTCACAAGTTTAGGATGAACCTCTACAATCACTCTTTAATTCAATTACACGAAGAATCAAAATGTAGTTCTTTTCAACAAAAAATAATAACCTAACCTTTTTGCAAGACAAAGATATAACCCTAATCTTTCAGACTCAAATGAAAGGTCCTCCTCCCTTGCGCGTTTTTTGATTGAGTTTGTTCTTTGTAAAAAAAACAAGAGATAGAACTAATAAGTACCGTTAAAATGGTAAATAGGGCAAATGAAAGAGTCTTTTCGTTCATTGTCCTATGGTTTCGTGTGAAGCTCATGTTAAAACGCAGGAACGTGCATAACTTCAAAATGAGGTTTTAGTATGTTAGGGGTTTCCCTTGGAAAAAAAACCTGGTTCTTTTTTAGGGAAAATAATAACACAAAACTTTTTGTAGGATAAAAATCTAAACCTAAAGATCAAAACCCTAGCTATCTTGATTAGACATTGACCCAAACGTGTCTTATCCACTCAAGCTCACAAAAAAAATAAGAATTTGTAAGTTTCTTCCCATAAAGAGTTTGTACCACCTCAATACAAATATACTCAATTAATGGCCCGAATAATTACTACGTGATAGATATAATGTGATACAAATTAAAGTTGATTAAATAAAAAAAAGTGGTAGAACACAATAAACATGTAATCAGATAATCAATCGATAATCATTTTAAAATATTTTCAGGACTTTAAGGTCAAAAACGATTTTCTAATAATACTTAATCAAGATATCAATAATATATATATATCAGAAAGAAAATAAAAAAACTTGGAAGAATCTCATCAGGATTCACTGAAGACTTAGAATGATTTTGCAATATGAACACAAACCGATTATGCAAATAACAAGCACTTTAGATCAAGAACTTTGAAGATAATCTCTCATAGGAATCTCACCAAATATTTTCACTCTTAGAAAGCTCAAAACTATTTGTTCTTGATGTGTATTAACTCAATGCCGCAAGTCTTTATTAATAAACCCACAACTAGACCCCCAATGGCTAATTTTCAAAAGATATTCCATTAATTGACATCCCAAGACCTCATATATCCCATATACTCAAAATAAGTATGTGTCATTTAAAACGTTTCTTAGGAAAAACTCATTTTGGTCCTGAAAACATTTTCAATTTGAAATCCATCAAAATATGAAGTATTAAAGCATCTTAATTAAAAGAATATTCAATTAAATGGACCAAATTAATAAGGATCACAAAATATGCCAAGTTTAATGGAAATAGACCCAAATCCCTCAAATGCCTCTTTCGAAATCATAAAAAATGAGATTGTTTAACTAAGAAACCGAAACAGTCAATTTGGTGACTGATTTTACCGGTTGACTGGCTCCTTGCCTCAGTTGACTGCCCTGTGCCCATGGCTAAAAATATCCGTTGGCCTAAAACCTATCGGTTGACTGGCACTAAAGGTTGGTTGAACAATAGGATCATTAGTCTATCCCAAATTCTCTAATTTGGCTATTGTTTCATTCGGTTGACCGACCCAACCTGTCGGTTGACCGAATTAATCAAAGGCTTTACTCATTTACTCGTTTTGGTTACTACTTCGATCGGTTGACCGACTTACTTTCTCGGTTGATCGATTGGATTCAAATATCTCCATTTCAACTCCCCAAATACACTGTTTTGATAAGACGACCAACCCCTTTTGCCGGTTGACCGAATTGATCCGAAAACTTAACATTTTATAATTTAAAACATGTTTTTTACTTAGGTTATTTATCAAAGCCATTTCACATATGGAGCACATAAAAAATCTCATTTTGAAATCTTAAACTTATTACTTCTTACTAAGACACATATAATATTAATTCATTTTAAGTGTCATGCATGATCTTAATTCGGGTTGCATTAAGAGTATATAGGTAAAAAGTTGTTTTCACATAGTTTTCTTCAACGTCTTAAAAACTCTTTACGTCTACATCATTTTCATCTTTCACCCTTTATATTTTTTTCAACGGTTCTTCTTCTTAATAAAAAATATGGAACTTTAAATCTGAAACACTTAATAAAACTACTAGTTCTATAAAAATATCAATACTTAATTGTTTATCAAAAGCTTGGATTCAACATCCTACATGGTAGTTTTGCTCAATGTTATAGGACGTCTAAGATATAATTGTATTTGTGATCCTTTGGCTTAAATAATTGTATGTCACATGTATGGGTCTCCATACTTTTATTATACTAAGTTATGTACTGTAGCCACGATACTTCAAAGGTATTCATTGGGTATAGTGAGACACACACGTGAATATAAGAATAAAGATCTGTCACTCTCGGTAAAGAAAATGAATAAAATGTAATTCGATTTAATGTAGTTCCCCCAAGTCTCTGGCCAAAGTAGTGTGACGACTGGGATGAGATTTAAATTATTGTTACAAGAAATTATATTATTGATCAACGTAGATGTTGGCCCAAAAACCTACCCAAGAGAGGGGGTGAACTAGGTAGTTACAAAAATTTAACAATTAAGAACTTAAATACAAATAATTAATTTTTCTAAATCAATTATTATCTTGATACACGGTAGATATGTGCTTAATACTAAGTACACACCTAAACACGATATAGATAATAAATCAATGTAGCACACAAGAATTTATCCTGGTTCGGTCAATTTAATCTTGCCTACATTCAGTCCCCTAAGCTCCATAGAGATTTGCAATCCACTAACCCCTAATTCCTTTACTAGGTAGGAGCCAAACCCTTACAACTTATGATTATTTTACAGGCACATAATCAATCTTTACAATTTACCATTTTCACAGGCCATGGATGAACCCTATTTTTTACTAGGTTAAAGATAAACCTAACACTCTCTTACTTATCTATTTCACAGGGAAAGATAGACATTTACAAATCACTCAAAATAATTTAATTACAGGATGAATCAAAACCTAATTCTTTTTAAGGAAAAAGAATAACCTAACATTTTTACCTTGACAAAGATTAAAGCGTAATCTTTTCTACAGGAGAAAGTTCGAAACCTAGCTATCTTGACTAGATACCATCCAAAACGTGTCTAATCCACTTAAACTCACAAATAAAAAAAAAGAGTTTTTTTCCCCACAAAGAGCTTCTTCCACCTCAATACAGATATACTCAATTAGTGTCCCAAATAAATACTACGTGATAGAAACAATGTGAGGTAATTTAAATATGATTAATAAATAAAGTGGGTAGCACAAATTTAGTACGTAATCAGATAAACAGGCAAAAATCGTTTAAAAAAGATTTTCTGACTTTTAAGTTCAAAACAATTTTTCTAACAATCCTATACCATGAAATCAAAATAAATAAAACTTTAAAGTTAATTATTAAAGTTTGGATAGATCTCACCGGAAAAATACCAAAGGCAATGACAATATAACAAGTAGAACTCAAATTAGTGATGCCAAACAACAAGCTTTAGATAAAAAAAACTTATAATGAATCCCTCATAGAAATCTCAGCAAAAATATAACTCTTATAAAATCTCAAACTGATGTTCTTGATGTATTTCATTCAATTCTGACAGGTCTATTTTAATAGAACAATAACTAGCCCTCCAACGGCTAGTTTTTCAAAGAGATATCATAAAATGACACTCTAAGACCCCATATATCATAGCCTTTTATTATAGGTATATTTCACATAACAATACTCTTTGAAACTCTTATTTATGTTCATAAGACTATTCCCAATTTAAAATCAAAGAAATCGAAAGTATTAAAAGATTTAAATTAAGAGAATCTAAAAATATATAGACTATATCAATAGGAATTACTAAATAGGTTATTTATATTCGAAATACATTCAAACCTCCCAAATCCCACTCTTGGAATAATAAAAAATAGATAGTTTTTGACCAAGAGATCAAATTAGCCGAATCTCTAACTGAAGCAGCCAGTTGACCGACCTGCTCTATTCGGTTGACTGACTGTGCTAGGCTGCAATTTAGTTGTTGGTACAATACCAGTCAGTTGACCGACCCTACCAAGTTGGTTAACCGATTGGATTAGTGTGTTTCTAATTTCCACCATTTCATCTACTAACTCATTCGGTTGATCGACCTTCTTCATTCGGTTAACCGATTGGATCAGTGTGCTCACTTCCTTACCCATTTCAGTTACTATTTCAAATGGTTGACCAATTGCTTTTCTCAGTTGATCGATTAGATTAGTAGGACTCAATTTTAACTACTAAAACTCACTATTTTAATTAATCAGCCAATTGCTTTTCTTAATTATCCAAATTAACCAAAAAACACAATATTTTATACTTTAAAACATATTTTTCAATTAGGTTAATTATCAAAACCATTTCACATAAGGAGCACATACAATATTTCATTTTAGGTTGTTTGACTTCTTATCATGACACACATATAATTAACTCATTTTAAGTGTCTTGTGTGATCCTAATTCGAGTTGCATTAAAAATATATAAGTGAAGAGTTGTTTTCAACTATTTTTGTTCAGCGTTTTCAAAACTCTTCATATCTTCGTCATGTCCATCTTGTACCCTTTATGTTTTCTTTATCAATTCTTCTTCATAATCAAATGCATAAAACTCTAAATTTGAAACACTCGATAAAACCATTAGTTCCATAAAAAAAATCAATACAAAATTATTCATCAAAACCTTGGATTCAATAGATATATGATTAGGCTAGTGTTGTTTTAGCTTTATTCATGTCCTATAGGTCATTTGGGGAATACAAGATAGAGATATTACATAATTTAAAAATCATACTTGAGGAAGTTCTCTTGGTGAAATTCCTATCAACTAGACAAGATTGTGATAATTGGGTACATGTAGCTCATAGTTGGAGGAGATAACTTGGGAAAAAGGATTTTCTCCTTGAAGGTCAAAATTGCAATTATTCTAATTTCAATTAATTGATTAATTGGTTAATTAATTAATTTTTTTACCATCCAACTTTTAGTATGAACCTAATGGTTCACACAATGAAAAATAGAAATTGGAGAAGTCCTTGAAAAAAGAATAGGTAGTAATGTTGGACTTTTGAAAGTTCGATGTCTAAAGTACGAATGAAGAAAGGAGTCCAAGGTTTTTAAACCCTGGACAACAATTATTTAAGGGGAGGCCATAATAGATGCCCCCAAGATGATTTTCAGCCAAGGATCAACTTTTGGCTAGCTTATTTCTTTTCTTCCTTTGTACAATTGATTGGATTTTTATCTATCACTTTTATTGGCCCAAAGAGCTATCCAAGAGGGGGGTGAATTGGATAATTACAAAATTTAAACAATTAAACTCTTAAAAACAAATAATAAATTTTCTTAAATCAATTATTATCTTGTTATGCAACGGAAATGTGCTTAATTCTAAATGCAGCACACACCGATAATTAATGCCACACACAACGATATATCCTGAGTCATTAAGCTACTCTTACCTACATTTAGTCCCTAGAGCTCCATGGAGATTCACAAGACACTAAACCCCTTATTTTTTCCCCAGGTAGGAACCAAACCCTTATAATCTCAATTCGTTTCCCAGGCTCATAATCAACCTTTACAATTTTTTTTTTCACAGGCTCAAAAAGAACCCTATCCTTTTACCAGGCTCAAAACTAACATAATCCTATTGTAGGACGAATCAAAATATAATCATTTTAATAGGACAAAGATCAAACCTACTACTCTCTCGCTGTTTTACACTTATCCTTTTCGCAGGCTTAAGACGAACCTTTACAATCACACAATTCTATTACCGGAAGAATCAAATCCAAGTTCTTTTTAAGGGAAAAGAATAACCTAATATTTTTTTGCAAGACAAATATTAAACCCTAATATTTTTCACAGTAAAAAGATCAAAACCTAGCTACCCTGACTAGACATCGTCCCAAACGTTTCTAATCCACTTAAACTTATAAATAAATAAAAAATGTAAGTTTATTCCCACAGGGAGCTTATATCACCTCAATATAAATATACTCGATTAATATCCCGAATAATTACTACACAAGAGATTCAATGTGAGGCGATTAAAATATCATTAACAAATAAAGTGATAACACAAATTTAGCACATAATCAGACAAATAGACAAAAATCGTTTAAAAAGATTTTCAGGCTTTTAAGTTCGAAACGATTTTCTAGAAATCCTAAACCAAGCATAAATATCAATATAAATATAACTTTAAAGCTAATAACAAAACTTGGATGGATCTCACCGGGAAAACACCGAAGGTAATGATGATATTGTATTTAGAACACAAGTCGGTGATGCCAAACAAGAAGCGCTTTAGATTAAGAACTTGAATATAATCTCTCATAAAAATCTCAATAATAATATTACCCTTATAAAGGTTTAAATCTAATGTTCTTGATGTGTCTAACTCAATTCCCGTAGATTTATATAAATAGACAAATAACTAGCCCTCTAACGGCTAATTTTTCAAAGATATGCCATAAAATAACACTCTAAGGCCCCATTACCTTTCATTTCAGGTATATTTCACTTAAAAAATCTCTTAAATATCTCATTTAAGTCCATAAACTATTCTTAATTTAAAACCATAAACATAGAAAATATTAAATCATTTAAATTAAGAAAACCTCAAAATATATGGACCATATAAGTAGGGATCATATAATAGGTTGTTCATATCTGAAATATATTCGAATCCCCCAAATTCCTCTCTTAGAATCATAAAAAAGGAATAGTGTTTTACCAAGAGACCAAATACTCTAAAATCTCAATTGAATCAGTTAGTTGACTGAGCCATATCATTCGGTTGACTGACCTTTGCCAAGCTTCTAATTAGCCGTTAGCACAACACCAGTCGATTGATTGACCATGCCCAGTCAGTTAACCGATTGGATCAGTGTCTTTCAATTTTCCACCATTTCATCTAATGACTAAAATGGTTAACCGACCCTCTTCATTCGGTTGATCGATTGGATTAGTGTGCTCACTTCCTTACCCATTTCAGGTATTGTTTCAAATGGTTGACCAATCATTTTCATTTAGTTGACCGATTGGATCAGTAGCACTTCATTCTTAATTTTAACTCCAAAACTCATTGTTTGATTCAGTTGACTAATTACTTTTCTCGGTTGACCTAATTGACCCGAGAACATAACTTTTTATACTTTAAAACACATTATTCAATTAGGTTAATTATCAAAATTATTTTACATAAAGGATCACATACAATATCTCATTTTAGGATCTTAAACTTGTCACTTCTTATCATAACACATAGAATTAACTCATTTTAAATGTCATGTGTGATCCTAATTCGGGTTGTATTAAGAATATATAGGTAAAGAGTTCTTTTCACATATTTTTCTTCAACAACATCAAAACTCTTCATATCTTCATTATATCTATCTTGTACCCTTTATATTTTCTTCATCAAATCTTCTTCTTAATCAAATACATGGAACTTTAAATCTGAAAAACTCAATAAAACCATTAGTTCTACCAAAAATATCAATACCTAATTGTTCATCAAAACATTGGGTTCAACAACTTTGGATCAAATTAAAGACATATTATAATCTTGAGATTAGAAATCGTTTCTTAGGGATATCAATATCACAATCCCAATAAATGTTTTGTGTGGATACTGTTAGAGGCAAGACGCTTATGCTAATTTTGAGAGAATCCAATCTCTATAGTTGGAACTTGAAAAATCATTCCGCTCTTGGAAGAGACTTCTTAAATCATTTCCCTGGAACTACCAGCTTAGAGGTTGAAGTATCGGAAGAGATAAACATGATATTAAATTGTGATTCAAATTTTTCATATTTCGCTGTGTAAATCTAGCATTTCTAATATCTAAATACTTCATGTGGTATTAGATCCATTTCCATAATTAACACAAAATAAATTATTCTCGGTTAAGTTTTATGAAATATTAGATCGTAGTAATATTGATTATTTATTATGTTTAGTTCTTCCCGAAAATAATAATAATTATATGTAAATCAATTTTTTTTTAATTAATTTTATAAAAATAGAAAATTAGAAATTAAAGAATTTGAAAGAATGATGTTGTGGCACAAACAATAATTCTGTTAGATTTTGCAAGATTTTGTCTTTCGGATATTTAGGAAGAAAAAGTCAAAAGTTAATTGTCTTACTGATGAGGTGGTTATTTACCAACAAATCAAGAATTTTGAGTTAAAATATTTATGAGTTTTCAAGTATTTTTGTTAGTTTAATGTATTTTTGTGTTGTTTTATTGGAATATAAATAAATGGGAGAAAATGTGCAAAATGAGTGCAGGTGCAGTAACTTCAAGGTCAATTTTGATCATGATTAAATCCTATTTTGGAAAAACTCAAAATGTAAAAGTTGTAGATTTATATCTTATCTTTCTATACCCTTTTTAATCATCTCAATTAGAGTTTGGACGAGAAAGTTATGACTATTTTTTAAAAGCTTTATGCTGTAGCGGGAAAGACTCGCGTTGCAGCGTGGTTTTGCGCAATTTGGCGATGCAGCGTGGAATAATTGACGCTGCAAAGCCATTCTTCTGATCCCTAATTTTCTAGAAGCGGCACTGCAGTGCAAAAATGTGCACTGCATCTCCAATTCTTAGACCTGAAACGAAATAAAGAGGTGTTTTGGCTCATTTTTTAGGGGAGAAAAGATGAGGAACCAACCAAATGAGAACGGGGCATAGAGAAGGGGCGAGATTGAAGATTTGGAGTGAAATTTATCTACATATTAGATTTGAATTTCTTTCTTCTCCCTAATCTTGATTTAATTTTGTATTTGTAATATTTTTTTAAACATCTGTACATCCTTGAATTTATCAAAAAAATTAGCCATGGATTTCATTATATTGAGTTAAAGTTTTTATGTAGGGGGATTTGAATAACTTTGTATGAACTATGCCTTGAGAATCTAAGATTTTGTTAATTGGATTTTATGTTTTGATCATTTGTATTTCTTTATGTGTATTTTCTAATTTATGTGAGAGGTAAATTAGATATCATAGATGTTCATGATTAGACATTTGAGAGGTGATAATATTGCATATTGAGACTACAGAAATACAACCCTTATTATATTGAGTGCGAGAGGCTAATATAATTTGGGTAGCCATTTTTTAGGTTGGACTTAAAGATTGGATAATTATTTGAGTTGAATAGAGATATTAATTTGATTAATTATAGAGATTATGTCACTTGGCATTCGAGAGGTGGAAGTGAGGTTAATTTAGATACTCATAGTTAATGATTGGGCATGAATTCAATTAACAAGCTAGAGGAAAAGTATAATTTAGCAAAGTGATGTCAAACCACCCTAGAACAATTGTGCATAAGAAGTCCATATTTTTTTTGCTTTTGATTTTATATTTATTTTAGTTTTATTTCTATAAACCCTAAGTTTGGACGCCTAAATAAAATCAAGTTACGATAATCACGATACTTAGTGATGATTTAAACTAATTCTTGTGGATACGATACTCTACTTACCATTTATTATTAAAACTTGATCCGTACACTTGTGGTGTAGGAAAATAAACACTAGCACTTACCAAATTTGAATTTTAAGGGGTTAATTACACTTTATCTCCCTGTGGTTAGGTCTTTTTGCATTTACCCCTATGATATTCGCGTCACCATTTTGCCCTTTGTGGTTGGGCCGTTGTTGCACTTTACCTCCCTCGTTAGCACTTTGTCCCCTGTACTTAGGCCTCCATCAAGGGGTAAATTGCATTGAAGCCTAACTACAGGGGCCAAAGTGGTGACAAAACTATCACAAGGGGACAAAATGCAAAATGACATAACTACAGGGGATAAATTGTAATTAGCCCAATTTTAAATTGTGTCTAAATTAGATTGGATATCTTTGAAAACAGAAAAATCTTATCAAATCAAATTTGATATCTTATCTAACATTTAAATTTTAAACTTTGTAAATTAAATATTTAATTAATTATTTTAAATTAAGATTAATTATACTTTACGCCCCTATGGTTAGGTCGAATTTCACTTTGCACCCCTGTCGTATTATCATTACCAATTACACTCCTTGTTGCTTAAGATTTAAGTGCAATTGTTAAATTTTTTATTAACTTTAACGGTCAACGATAAAATTCAACAAAAACAAAGTAATTAATGTTAAATAACATTTATACCCTAAAAATGTTTAATAGGAACTATTTGAAAACTAATCCCAAATTTAGTGGTCAAAGTGTATTTTTTTTTTTTTTTACATTCTTCATCTTCTCAACTCACTCCTCACCGGCCACCATCCACTATGCCGACCATCCCCAACCATCCACCATCTCTCTCTAATGCTAAAATCACTTCCAAAATCATACCCATTTCAAATGCTAAAATCATTTTTTGTGTAATTCAACTGAAATTCAACACAGAAAATGAATGAAAAAAATATATTATAAAAATTAAAAATAAAATTGATCCTTGTTCGGATCTATAGAACCAAAACTTGGATCTATTTATTTAATATATATATATATATATATATATATATATATATATATATACACGAGATAAAGAGAGAGAGAGAGGAGATGGAGGAAGAGATGAGAGAAGTGAAATAGAGAAAGAGAGTTAGAGAGAGCCGCCACATAGGTTCAACATCGCTGTCGTCAGGAGGGACAGGGGTGGAGAGGGATAATTAATTACGAACTAGGGATGGAGATGGCGTTTGGAAGAGATGAGTCAAAAATATTTTTGATCCTTTTCGTTTGGAATAATTTTCAAATAGACTCCATTTAATTAGTTAGAACAAAATGGCAAACTTACCCTTATTCTTGAAGTAAAATGACAAAAATACCCTTAGTTCTATTAAAGTTTTAACCATTTCACTTAAGTCTTTAGAACAAGGGGTGTAAGTGGTGACGAAAATATTATATGGGTGTAAAGTGCAATTTGGTCTCACCACAGGGGTGCAAAATGTAATTGAACCTTTAAATTATTATGAGATGATAATTTATAGATAATTATTATTGATATTTATTTAAGTTTGACACTATCCAAATTTAAATTTTATGTTCCTTTTTGTTTTTCTAAATTTTTATTAAAGCTTTAAATTTTAAATATGGTTAATTTCAAAAGTATAGATATTTTTGGATTATTTTCATTTTTATATTTTGAGATAATTTTAATGGATGAATAATTAAAATTTAACTTTAATTTGAAATTAAATTTAATTCTATTTTAATTATTATTAGATAATATTTAATAGATATTGATGAGGGTGTTTTTGAGCGTCACTAAGTAAGCACCTGGGCCCTAGCCAAGTGTCCACCATCGCCATGACCTGGCCACATTCAGGAATTCAAAGTACCATGTAGGAGCATACGCCAACCAAGGCTCCTCATATGTATCTTCTTTGCACCCATGCAGGAGTAGTGTGCCTCGTAGGGACACTGTCACTTAGAACTTTGTGCCGTGCCTTTAGACATCTAACTTCAGGGACTTAGCCATTTGTCTTGACTGGAACACCATTTAAGTCAATTTCTCCTCCAAAACACAATGGATCTCCGAGCTCCTCCACCAACTCATCTCCACAGGCTTGTGAGCTTCTCCAAGCGGGCTCGA
This sequence comes from Eucommia ulmoides, assembly GCA_016647705.1. Classification (NCBI taxonomy): domain Eukaryota; kingdom Viridiplantae; phylum Streptophyta; class Magnoliopsida; order Garryales; family Eucommiaceae; genus Eucommia; species Eucommia ulmoides. The sequence continues at coordinate 40,333,658 of CM028337.1, read as the reverse complement.
AAGTCCAAGCCTAGTGATTATCTCCTAAAAGAACCAAATTATCAATTAAACATATGGATTCACCTAATTAATCATGTTTAGGTCCGATTAGGTAAAAATAATCATCTCTAACGTCTATAAATACCCGGAGCTATGCACGCTCGAGGTAGCACTAGAATGCTATTTACATACTTGACACGTATCTGTAACCTTTTCTCTCTAAGCTTTTACTTTCATGCTGCAGGGGCTTCGCTGGGACAAATCCCGGCTTGGTCTTGTTGGTAGCTGAATATTACGTCGCTAACTTACACCGCAAGTATACGGGTCAAGTTTTAGTATAGGTTGGGAGAGTAGGGGTATCGTGTTCATAGAGATTGGTTGAGATTACTATCAAGTACCGCGATTATCATAACCTAATTTTATCTAGACGACAAAAATATGCTTATAATTAATTAATACTAATACTAAAATACTAATTAAACTATACTAATACTAATATTAATATGAGATGGTTAAGGAGAAAATATTTCCTAGGCATTAACTTTGTTTACAAAAATGTGTTTGGTCTCGTTTTAGTTTACGTTAATGGCGTTCGACCTATTCGACAATCTCGGTTTGTAAACTCACTCGCCACCTCTCCTGAGTATAAGACGAGTGAATACGTGACTTTGCGTCAATTAAGAAGTCCCTCTAAATGTCTTAACGATGCTGGGTCATGTGAGTCTTGCCCCAACGTCATTGATTGCACACTTTCCAACTACCTCCCGGGTTATTCGATCGTCGCGTTGTGTTTACTCTAGTCCGAATTCGGGATTACCTTTCCTGAGTGTCAAACCCCATATTCTTACTATATCTATCTAAGCATAATAATCATGACAACATGGCAAACACAATCAAAACAGCGAAGAACAACCATAAACGAAATACAAACTCAAACAAACAACTATTTCATAAATTATATTAATCACTAGACAAAATCCGTTTAGCTTATGGCCATAATAGTTTATACAATGTAAAAGGAGACAAATGTGCTCAACTAACTACCGAAGTTAACAAAATAAAGAAGAAGCAAAAGAAACTTAGCCGAAGTCTGAAGATTTGTCGCTAAAAAAGCTTCGGGATCGCTTCTCCTTCTTCACAATGTGTTCTTCTCCTTCGGAATTAGTTGAACACTCCCAAAACCTCTATCTAAAATATCCTGAGCCCCAAGGGTCTCTAATGGCCAAATGAAAGGAGAGGAGAAGAAATATGGAACAAAAATATCCTAAAAAATATCTAAATCTGTGCAGAGATGACCGCCATAGCGATGGAGTCAGCGGTGGATTTAGGAACCTCTCTGTAGTTTTACCGCCGAGGCGGTGGATATCACTGCTGCGGCGGTGAGTTTACAACAACTTTAGGGGCCTCTGTGCATATTCACCACCACGGTGGTAGGCTGCTGATAGGTATAAAAAACCTATCTATTTCCAATCCGAATTTGTTAGTTTTCGAATATGTTTATAGTTATTTTTATTATGTTTTAATTAGTTTTCATACTTTTTGTATAACTCAGGTGTGTGGGTTGAAATGATAGGAAACTAGAGCTAAAACGATGAGATCGAATCAAAGCGGTTCGAAGTTATGGTGGATAAACAAGCTCGGAGGCTAAAAGATGAAACAGGTCCACCGCTTAGGCGTCCAAACCACCGCCTAAGCGGTGAAGATGCAAAGAAGAGCAAAATGTTACTGACGGATAATCGCCTGAGCGGAAATTCTATCGCTTAGGCGGAAATCCAGCAGATGACGAAATTGGGCTACTGATAGCCGCTTGCCTAGGCGAAAATTCTACCACCTAGGCGAAATTTCAACAGAATGTTCTCCAGTCTACCGCCTACTTCACCGCCTAGGCGATCAGACTTAACCGACCTAAATCCGCCTAGGCGCAATTTCCACCGCCTAGGCGGATTTGTCCTACACAGCCTTTAGATATTTTTAGGATATTTTTGCTATAAATATCCCCTCTCCTCCCCCTTGGCGGGTAACTCTCTTCCCTCTCTTGTATTTTTGAGCCCCTTAGGCTATATTTAAGCCAAGGGCTAGGAATTTTAGTGGTGGAGCCCACATCCCAAAGTGGAGAAGACGGCGAATCGATCGTGGAGCGTTCTTAGCGGTTTATCTTCAGACGAGGCTAAGTTCTTCGATCGTTTTTCCTTATTTCTTTATCTTAGGAGCATGTGAGCATATTTAGCTCATTATTTTCTTGTATATGTGGCTATGGCCCCAAGTTAAATATGGATTGTAGTAGGGATTAACCTAATTTATAAATACGTTGTTTGGATGATTTCGGTGTTTCGTTTGTGATTGTTCTTCGTAGTTTGATTGTATTTATCGTATTGTTTGTTTATTATGCTTGGATTGATAAATGGAGAATACGAGATTTTGATAAAACCCCGGATTCGGATTAAGGTAAACAAACGCCACGATTCTATAACCCGGTCGAGGTTTGAATCGTGGACAATCGATGACGTGGGGCTAGACACACGCTACCTAGGGTCGTAAAGACGTTGAGGGGGACTTCTTCGTTGGCTCGAAGTTGTGTTATATTCCTCGTCTTACACTCGGAAGAGGTGGCGAGGGAGTTTTAGAACGGAGATTGTCGATAGGGTAAATACAACGCGACGATCCAATAACTCGGGAGGGAGTTAGATTGTATGCAATCAATAACGCTGGGCTAGACTCACGTGAACTAGGGTCGTTAATATGTTGAGGGGGACTTCTTCGTTGACTTGAAGTCATGTATTCTCCCATCTTACACTCAGAAGAGGTGGCGGTGGAGTTTACGTACCGAGGTTGTCAAATAGGTAGAACAACGTAAACGTGAGTAAATCGGAATCGAACACGTATTTGTAAACACGTTAATCCCTATGAAATTCTTCACCCTAAAACATATTAACATAATAGTGTAGTTAATTTAGGTTATATTAGTATTAGTTTAATTAATTAACTACATTTGTTTTTCGCCTAGATAAACTTAGGTCACGACAAACGCGGTATTTGATAGTAACGACAACAATCCTTGTGGATACGATAACCCGATCTTAACGATCACACTATACTAAAACTTAGACCTCGTATACTTGCGAGAGTAAGTAGCGGCGTATTTATGCGCTACCAGCTGCTTTTCAGAATATTGCCTCCGTGCTTGTTTTCCCACCGTTCTTCCACTGTTTTTGATTCGATTTGATCGTTATTGATATGTTTTCATGTATTTTTACCCCCACACACCTGATTTATACCAAAAAGAATAAAAACATATAAAAAGAACTATAAAATACTCTAAAACTAACAAAACCGATTTGGGAATAAATAGATAAATCACTACTATCAGATACCCCCAAACTTGGAATTTTGCTAGTCCTCGAGCAAAACACTCACACTAAAATGAAAAACACAACTAAATTAAATAACATGAACAACCTAAACACAAACAATCTAAACATAATGATATGCAAGTTTTGAATTCTTCTATCAACCATGTCATTTTCCCATCAACAATCTCCAGTCATATCGAGTTCAGGCGGTAAAATGCACCATGTGGTGTTCTAGAATTTTGACATTTAATGATGGTGAATGCCATTCTAGATCCTGTTAACGTGTTTGTGCGAGACTCAATAATATAGCTATCTAAGATCGGATTGGATTATCCACCAACTAAACTCACGACTTAGACCGTAAAGGACTAGGATATCCATATGCCTGATTGGGGTCCACTCTCCACTAATGTAGGCTTAGAAGTTTATAAAGATTAGAAGGACTTGGTTCGGTTTTTGGAATATTTGGCTAATGGTATTTCAGAGTAGAAAACGGGTTAACATTATTAACTTAACGTTACCCAAGGCTTAACGCTTGACACATTCACTCTCGAACCCCCATAGATATATTAGAAACAATCCTGAACAAACATTTACGACCAACATAGTCACTTGTAAGAAAGAAATAGAAATAAACTATATCTACATAGCGTTTTTTTTTCCAACGAACCACACCCCCAAACTTATTTGATTATTATGATTTCACGGGTGTGGTTTAAATGAAAGAAAAACGAGAAGTGAGTACTCGAACACTGAACCAATTTGAAGTTCGCCCTAAACCCAACTGATCACATTAAGAAGCATTTGAAACTACTATCTTGATTCACTAAAATTGTGCCTTCGGTTAAGCGATAAAGGTTTGGAAAAAGTTCAATCGGCCCAATTATTTGTTCATGTGTTCAGAATTGAAATGGCATTTAGGCTTCAACAGGGTAACGAGGGATAAACATGTTACATGGTTGGCTTAAAAGGCTCAAGCAATAAAAATGAATGCCTAAATCATGTCTCATGAACTACCTTGCCTAGGATTTCACCTCAGGCTTCCCCTCAATCAGGTTCGAGAATCTTTAAATTGTCATGAGTTTGGGTAATCGATAATTTTCCTCAAATACATTAAATAGAAATACATTGAGTCTATGTGCTCGTGCAAATTAGGATCTACAATAATTTTCACCAAAATGCATTACCAAGCAAACAGAACACACATGCATGGGTATTACCCTTGACCTCGAAAACAACCAGGGGGTAATATCATCATTGGGTAACGACCGAGATAAACATAAAACTTAGCATGCAACAAAAACAACACCAAAGCATTCTACACTAAACAAACATGCAATACGGTAAAATAGTAAAACATACTAACATCTACACATCACCACCAACTTAACACAGGCAATGCCCAAAATAACCCGTTAACGATCCCAATGACATCATATAGCATGAAAATGAAGACAGGGGTTTAAAACACGTACCAAGGAGGCGAGAGAATCTCGCCTCCGAATCAAATCAGCAGGGACATATTTAATTTATTTTAGAACTTGGGTTGACTCCCAAGAAGCGCGTGGTTTATTTTCCTCGGCCCGACATAGAGAATGACTCGTCAAAGAGTGGTTTTTGCCCATAGTAAGTGTCGTACAACACTATGTATGGTTCTTGATTGTCTACGCCCTCAAGCTTGGTGATATTTGGCTTGATCGGCCCAAGATTTCAACAAGATTCTCTATCGGCTCATGTACTTGGTGGGTATGGAACAACATTACTAACGGCGATGAAGGATAAATGAGCCACATCAGATCCTCGTATATGTGATCATCTGGGATCGATGGTGGCATCACATTTTGGATCTCCAATGGTGACGAATCACAATCGTTGATCTACGCTTGGGTTCCCGTCTTATTCGAGTAATCACATTTGAACTCTCCTAAGCTCCTTCCTCTCATTTTCGGTCATTTACGGTGGCTTTCACTGAATGTGGCTTGTGAATCTCTTAGTGTCACTGCGTTTGACTCGGCCTCAATCAAGCAGATTAGCTGATCAATTTGCGTTTGCAAAGACGTTACGGTCGTATCGATTTTAGTGCAAATCATCTCAATGTTGTCAAGACGATCCTCATGCTTATTTAGTTGGTCATTCGTCTCCCTCCAAAACGCTTGAGTTTTCCCAATAAAATCAGCGAATATTTCCTCCAGGCCAGGGGAAAACTCCACATATTGGTCCGAGGTGTCAATCTATGGATCCAAAAGAGTAGAACTATCCCCAAACTTTGGTAGCTTGTTGAATAATTCCAATACTGAAAATCGAGCTCGGCAATGTCTTCCAACAACCGATAGGATTTGTCCGTGGTTAATTGGTAAAAAGAGGTGGTATTGTTTCCTCCTTCAACCCACATTCTGGTTGCTGCTAGTAACCCATCGAGGAAGCTCAATAGTTGACACTCTCTCAGGAAATGATTGTTTAGAAACCGGAACAGTAACTTCTTGTATCAATCCCAAGCACTATAAAATGGCTCAGAATCCCTTTGAAAGAAACGCAAAAGTACTTGTCGATCTAACATCTTCAAGCACCTTGCAGGAAAATAAAAACAAAAACTACAAAGAAAAAATTATAAACAAAAGAAATGCCTAAAGTAAAATCTAGTCATTTACTCACAATATTTATAATAATCTAAAAACACAATCCTCGGCAATGGTGCCAAAAACTTAGTAGCGGAATGTTACGTCGTTAACTTACACTATAAGTATACGGCTCAAGTTTTAGTATAGGTTGGGAGAGTAGGAGTATCATGTTCACAGAGATTGGTTGAGATTACTATTGAGTACCGTGATTATCATAACCTAATTTTAATTAGGTGGAAAAAATATGTTTATAATTAATTAATACTAATACTAAAATCCTAATTAAACTATACTAATACTAATATTAATATGATATGGTTAATGGGAAAATATTTCCTAGGGACTAACTTTGTTTACAAAAACATGTTCAGTCTCGTTTTAGTTTACGTTAATGGCGTTCGACCTATCTAATAATCTCGGTTCGTAAACTCACTCGCCAGCTCTCTCGAGTGTAAGACGAGTGAATACGTGACTTTGCGTCAATAAAGAAGTCCCCCTCAATGTCTTAACGACTCTAGGTCACGTGAGTCTCATCCCAACGTTATTGATTGCACACGTGTTCTTCTCATTCAGAATTGGTTGAACACTCCCAAAACCTTTCTTTAAAATATCCTAAGCCCTAAGGGTCTCTAATGGCCGGAAGAGAGGAGATGAGAAGAAATAGGGAGAAAACAAATCCTAAAAAATATCTAAATCTGTGCAGAGGTGACCGTCGTGGCGGTGGAGGTAGTGGTGGATTCAGGAACCTCTCTGTAGTTTCACTGCCGAGGCGGTGGATATCACCGCTGTGGCAATGTGTTTACAACAACTTTAGGTGTCTCTGTGCATATTCGCCATCGCGGTGGTGGTCTAGACACTGCAGCGGTGGGCTGCTTTTCTAAATATTGCCTCCGTATTTGTTTTCCCACCGTTCTTGATCCGATTTAATCGTTATTGATCCGTTTTAATGCCTTTTTACCCCACACACCTGAATTATACCAAAAAAAATAAAAACATATTAAAAAATATATAAAGAACTATAAAAATACTCTACAACTAACAAAACCAATTTGGGAATAAATAGATAAATCACACCTATCACTTGTACAAGTACAGCTCCCTGAAGGGTAGGACTCTGGATTCCAGTTAGTTAGTCACCTAGGACGACAAATACAGTTGACTCAAAGAATTTTTTACTCCAGCTCTAGCTCAGCAACTCCACCTCAACATGAGGACCCACTTATTCATAAATAGACCATGTTCGAGGTGTTTACCACTTTGGGACACCAATATTTTGGCGCTATCTATGGGAAGCGCACAAGAAGCCTTCATTTGATCGTCAACTCTTTGAAAGAATAAAACTTGATGATCACAATGTCTGGCCAGAAAATTAGGCAGGAAGATTAAATATTTGTGGCGGATAGCAACCTAAATGGTCAACTCTCCAGAGATATGTCGGAAGCTCTAAGGGCTTACCCCTCAGTTCCCCCCAATGAGGATAGCTACCCTTTTAGGATCAAGAAGGGCCATCTACCCGGCCCTTTGGGGCTTTTGTGGGATAAACCTTGGGATTTATAGAGGCATCTCAAATTGATTTCCTTGAGTACCAGATGTGAGAGTTCAAGTAGCGTGGGTAGCTCCTCCTGTGCACCTACTGCCTTTCTCCGTCTAGGAGGACCAGCTCTTAAAACTACAGGGCCGCAAGAGTGACCCCAAGACTAAGATGCTTGTGTGGCATATTTGAAGGGGTGTATTCCTAAGGGACTACCCTCCACCTTGATACCATGAGTCTGTAGGACTGGAGAGGCCTCCCTGGCTATGTTAAGATCCCCTCATCCACGAAGACGTGGTGCGAGGAACTGACCAGGGTTACCTTTGGGCCTAGCTCCCAACTACGCATTAAGGACTGACCTGAGGGCCTTTCATGGGCAAGATAAAGGCATTTATTTATCTCTCTCATTCTACCATGATGTTTGAGCAACAACCAACCGTTGCCGGATAGCGCCTAGGAGGGAAGCCGTCATAGAATATCGCCTTGCCAAAATAGAAGCGCTCCTATAAGTGATACAAAGTGGAGGAAGAACAGTTGATTTCCTTATCGAGGTGAGGTATCCTTTCATAGACGAGGTCCTAGGTGAGGTATTGCCTAGACATTTTGCATACCCCCAGATTAACCCCTATGACGAAACCCTTTTGTCATTCTGTCCAGCTTTCCAAACACCAAGAGGAAGACCCTTAGGCTTTCATCCAGGCTCTGTCCTGTTGGGCTTGTAGTGAGCTCAACACTTCGTTTTCCTCCCAGCTATCTAGGATGAAGAACTCTTCATCATGGTAATCCAATTCCATGAAGATTTGTGGAAATTTTCTTTGCAGTGACCAATTATTGAGTTTTACCTAGACTAAGGATATGCCACAAATGAGTGTTTTGATTCAAGGAACAAACGTACCTCAAAGGTAGATCCGAGAATCCCTCTATCACATAAGAGACGGAGACAAGCTCTTTTCCATCTTAACTCTAAGCGGAGCTCAAATACAGAGACAAGCAACTTTTTGTCCTACCAAAGGCAGAGACAAGCACCCTCGAGCCTATCTCCAATCAAGGCTCAGAGGTGGAGACAAGAAGTCCTTTGTCCCACCAGAGGTGGAGACGAGCAGTCTTTCGTCCCACCAGAGGCAAAGATGAGCTCCCTTTATCCTACCTCCAAGCGAGGCTCAAGGGCAGAGACGAGCAGTCCTCCAGCTGATCTCCAAGAGAGGCTCAAAGGTAGAGACAAACAACCCTTTATCTTACCAAAGGTAAAAACTAGCACCCTATATCTTTTCTAAGAGTTAAACTCGACAACAAAGACGATCAGCCATCCGTCGCACCTTGGACAGGGAAGAGCAACCTTCTAGCCTATTTACAAGCACAACTCAATGGCGGAGCCAAGCAACTTTTCGCCCTACCACAAACAAAGCTAGGTGGCCCTCAAAACTCAGTGAGGGACTAAACATTGTGCTATGATCAATATTAAGAAGAAACAACATCCCGACCCTCAGAGTCCCGAATGATTATCCATAACGGCATCCTGACCTTTAGAGTTGCGGATAATTTTCTAGAACTACATTCGAACCCTCAGAGTCACGAATAATTCTCTACAAGAAGCAACATTCCAACGCTCAATGTTAAGGGTGAGAACCGAACCCTCTCCATAGGTCAATAGTCTATACCCAGAGAAAGACCAAGGTCATCCACCAAAGGTAAGGCATTGACCAGGTCTGAGGGCCTACGGCTACGTACCTTTCCCCACTAGTCGACTATAAGTCTGATGTTCCGAAGGGAAGGTTCTCTTGTATGAACTAAATTGCGATAATTTAAAAAGGTTCAAGAATGAGCCTGGCTACTGAGAGTCGACCAATGACCGGCCGCCAGGGACCAACCGTCTCATTTTTCCCCTGGGGACCGAGAGGACCTGGAACCATGGAAAACCCTTTTCTTGAGTTCGCAACACAATTTTCTTACAATGAACTAGTATCCCGCACTAGGGGGCTAGTGGTCCACGATCCTGGCTAGAAACGAGATTATTAATTTTTTCTTTTAAATTATACATCTCTGAAGATGTTACCAAGCAAAGATCAACTTGGCAAAAATATTGGGAAGAAGGGACAAACTCTTATATACCATGGATATGTCACTCAAAAACTCACATAGAAAAGATGGAATACACAAAAAATAGCTTGCACTGATATGTTCAAAAGGAGGTATATATGTGGGGGTCATTAGTCCTCTACAAGTCAATAAGAAGAATAAGTGAAAAAAGGTTAAAAAATCCTAAGTGCTGAAGACGTGACAGCCTGGAGCTCAGTCATTCCCTCCTTTATCTTGAGAAGCTCCGCGTGAGGAGAAAGAGCATCAATTTCTTCTTCCTCAATGCCCTCCTAATCAGCAATATCTTCTCCAGCATCTTTCTGTCCAGCACTTCCATGCTCGGCTTCGTCTTCCTGGTCTGAGAATTCCATTTCCACATGACTGGGGGAAAATTAGGATATATGTGGTAAATGACCTTTAGTGTGGCATGGTTTTATACCTCCAAAAAGTTATTATCTATTCTCTCCTGGAGCTCTCTGTATCTGGGGCTCTTCTTCCACTACTCTATCGCCTCTAGTTTGGTCTTTACCCTGACTAGGTCAGCGGCGTCCCGCCACTTTTGCTTTCTCACATTCTATTTGTAGTTGGAAAATTTGGTCTCGATTGTTTTAATCCAAGACTTGAGGTTCTAGTGGTCAGCGTAGAGTCCGAGGTTTTTGGTCTGAACAACAGACAGGTCGGTAGACTGACCTCAATCTTGTTATTTCTCTAAATTGTGACTCAGTGAAAATCCAAATTGATGAGAAGTCCGCTCTTTGAGAAATATTAATTCACCAGCCCATTGAACCAAAAGACTGATTGTTAGAGAAAACCGTTGGAGAAAGAAGGCAAAGGATAAAAAAACTAAAAAATTCTGAAATTTTTTAAGTATTGAGATGTCGATGACCTGGGATTTACAGATCAACGACCAGAAAGGAGTCATTTAAAAAAATACTGCTCAGAGATTTCTATTCAGAGGTTGATGGTCAGAAAAGACCCAATCGAATGAGCACCACTCAAAGCTCATCCCTTAGAAGAGCGCCACTTAGAAAAAATAACGCCCAAGATAGTCATCGTTGGAAAGAGAACTCATTGCCTTAAAACCATGACATGACTCTAATTCCGTTAAACTCGTGTCCTTAGCTGGGGAAGAAGAGGGTCATGGCCCGTGGGAAGAAACCTAGAAAGGTGAAGATTTAAAAGTTTTCGAAAAATTACTACACTACTAAATCTTCCATCCCAAAAATAGCTATGTTTGCTAGAACTTCGAAAGAGGGAGCCAACATCACAAAAATTAAATGTACCCATTACTTTGCTAAGCTATCCCTGAGCAACAGGTTTTACATGGTAATCCTCCTCCTCAATGGTGCCGTTTAGGGGTTCAGTCTCAACACTCCATGGTTGGCATCATCAAGTTTTGTAGGCACCGCCCTGTTGGGTTACTCCTAGTATCAGAGTGCCCTGACATGCCACCATTATCTTATCTTGCACCCATCTTCTCTGGCTGACATTATCTTATCATGGACCACCACCCTGCCGTGCTACCTCTCGCCGACAGGGTACAGATGGTCGACCAGAGTTCTAGGCGATTAGTGTCGTGACGTGCTCAATCCGCTCTCTGCTCAGGCCTCACCCATCAAGAAGGTAATAGCAGAAAATAACGTGTGTCGAAGTAATGCTCAAAACCTCAAGTTTGTAAAGTTCGTCAAGGTAATGCTCAAAGCCTCAGTGGTGCAAAGTGCCAAAATAATAGGCAAGCTTCAGTGGTGTAAAGTGTAAAAATACTTTATTGCCCCAAAACTTCTAAGGTGCAATGGTAATGCCCCAAAACTTCAAAGGTGCAAATTGTAAAAATCCTTTAGTGCCCCAAAACTTCTAAGGTAAAAAAGTGATGAGCCCAAATTTCAGGGGTGTAAATTCTTCCCTCAAAGCTAAAAGGTGAAGTAGTGGTCAAAGCTTCAATGGTGCAAAAGGAAATAAATGGTCTTCAGGGGTGCAAAGTGTCAAAAGCTTAAGAGTGCGAAGTGTCAAAAGCTCAGGGGTACAAAGTGAAAGAAATGATCAAGCTTAAGGGTGCAAGATGGGACTGCTTGCTCGCGGGCGAGTGCACTAGCCACCCTGCATGCTCGGCACCTTTGGAGAGTGATCTTGCCTGACTTTCTTGCTCACTTCTGTCACTTGCTCCTCGGTGAAGGCTAGTCTTTGCCCGGTGATAGGTGTAATTTACCTGTCAATTTTCAAATCGAACTTGTTAGTTTTCAAGTATGTTTATTACGTTTTACTACGTTTTTATTCTTTTTGTATAAATCAGTTGTGTGGGAGGTGAAAAGGCATGAAAACAGATAATAAACAATCAAATTGGATCAAGAAAGGTGGAAGAACAGTGGGAAAACAAGCAAAAGGGCAAAATTCAGAACCTGCAGCCCACCGCTGTGGCAGTCAAGATGCAGAGAAGGCCCTAAAGTTGCTGAAAACCCACCGCCATGGTAGTGAAAGAACAGGAGGTCTCTGCTCCCACCGCCGCATCCACTGCCGAGGCTTTGACCAAACTGACATACCCACCGCCGCTGCAGTCACTCTATACACATTTTAGATATTTATTTAGATATTTTTTGCTCCCTATACCTTATCCTCTCCTCTCTTCCAGCCAAAAGAGACCCCCTTGGGTTTATAATATTTTGAGAGTATTTTGGGGAGTGCTCAACCAATTCTGAAGGAGAAGAGCACGTTGTGAAGAAAGAGAAGCAATCGTTGAACAGTTTTAGCACCAAATCTTCAGACTATGACTAAGTTTCTTTCTTTAATTTCTTAACTTCGGTAGTTTGTTGAGCATGTTTAGCTCATTTCTCATTGTATAAATGGTTATGACCATGAGCTAAACGAATTTTGTCTAGGGATTAATAATATTTATGAAATTGTTATTTGTTTGAGTTGTGTTTCGTTAATGGTTGTTATTCACTAATTCAATTGTGTTTACCGTAATTCTTTGATTATATGCTTGTTTAGATATATAGAGAATACGGGGTTTGACACTCGGGAGAGGTAACCCCAAATTCGGACTAGGGTAAACACAACGCGACGATATAATAACTCGGGAGAGAGTTAGAAAGTATGCAATCAATGACGTTGAGGGGGGCTTTTTCATTGACGCGAAGTCAGATATTCACTCATCTTATACTCAGGGGAGGTGGTGAGTGAGTTTACAATACAAATATTGTCAGATAAGTCAAACACCGTTAATGTAAACTAAACGAGATCAAACACATTTAAGTAAATGAAGTTAATCCCTAGATAATCCATTCTCTTAAACGTCTCATATTAGTATTATAGTATAATTAGATTAATTAATTTAATATTAGTATTAATTAATTATAAATTATTTTTTTATCGCTTAGATAAAATTAGGTTATGATAATTACGGTACTCGACAATATTCTCAACTAATCCCTATTGAAACGATAACCTTTACTTTTTCTACTCTACTAAAACTTGACCCGTACACTTGCAGTGAAAGTGGCGACGTAATACGCCGCCATCCGGGTTTTGTTAATGATTCAGATAGTACTATTCATAATTCTGCCTTTTGAGGGTTGTTGCCAAAAGTTTCTTTGCCCAGAAGACATGATGGCCTGAGCTCTAAAAATTTGAAAAATATTTACTAACACCTTAACGTGCTATCTCTACCTGGAAGCAGAGTATATGATAGCCCTTTGCAACAAGGTCGCCCATAAGACATGATGGCTTGAGCTTCAGAAAATTGAACAAATTTACTAACACCTTGACGTGCTATCTCTGCTTAGTAGCATGGTACATGGTAACCCTTTTCAACTAGGTCGCCTAGAAGACGTGACGACCTGAGTTTTATAAACTTAAAAAAATTTACTAACGCCCTAACGTGCTATCTCTGCTTGACACACGGGCACATGGGGGTCTTTCCCACATTGGTCCCCATAATATGTTAACGTTTCGAAAAATGCCGTTTGAAATTCTACCTTTCAGGAGTCCCGCCCAGAAGATGTAACAGCCTGAACTCTACAAAATTGAGAAAATTTGTTAACCCCCTAACGTACTATCTCTGTCTAGCACACAGGCACATGGGGGCCATTCTCACATTGGTCCCCCAAAAGATCGTTAAAGGTTAAAAAAGTGCCATTCAGAATTTTGCTCGTCAGGAGTGCCACCTGGAAGACGTGATAACCTAGGAACAACAATTGTGTCATGGTCACCCAAAAGATGTGCCCGCCTCCCATAAGCTTCGTCGATCTGGAGGCTGGTGCTATAGGAATCAAGGTCTGTCAGCCAGGAGGACTGGCATTTGGTTAGTAGAAATCTCTAAAGAATCGGCTGAGAATACTGTTTCTCGTGTTCTGAAGCATCTGGGATGCCTGTTCCAACTAGAAGTTGGTACCCCTGACTGTTTTGCTTCTCTCGTCGCCCAGGTTTAGGGAGCAACTGATAAGGGTGTTTTTGGGCATCACCAAATCAGCACTAGGGCCCCAGCCACGTGTCTACCATTACGGTGACCAAGGCTTCTCCCCTGAAATCACCTTTGTACCCAGGGAGGAGTAGTGTGCCTCGCAAGGACGCTGCTACCTAGAACTTTGTGCCGTGCTTTTGGAGGGCCAAGTTCAGGGACTTAGTCGTTTGTCTCGATCGACACACCATTTTAGTCCGTTTTTCCTCTAGGACTCTATGGATCTCGAAGTCTTTCACCAGCTCACCTCCATAAGCCTGACAAAGACCCGTGGGCTTCGCTAAACAGGCCCGATAGCCGAAGCCTAATGATTATCTCCTAAAAGCGCCCCATTTTCGGCTAAACACATGATTTTGCCTAATTAACCGTGTTTAGGCTCGATTACCTAAAACTAATCATCTCCGAAGCCTATAAACACTAGGGGCTATGCAATCCCGAGGTAACGCTCAAACACTCTTTACATACTTGACACGTATCTGTAATATTTTCTACCTGAGCTCTTACTCTCATGTCGGAGGGGCTTCACCAGTAGAAATTTTGGTTCGGCCTTGTTCAGGTATAGCTTCCTGAAGGGCAGGACTCTAGATTCCAACTAGTCATTCTCCCAGGACAACATATATAGTTGACTCGAATAATTTTTTACTCCAGCTCCAACTGAGCAACTCCATACTAGAAGTGTTTACCACTTTGGGACATCAACAAATATATAATTTAATTTAATTTGAATTAATATTCTAATGAAAAAATAATTATTTCTAATTAAATCAGGAAACATCAATATTTATTGATCTAATTAGATTTCATAATAGAATTAACCTATTTTTATATTTTGGATAAGGTGTATTATATATGTCATGGGATGATGTTGTTAACTAAAACCATTTTAGCTATGTGATTGGTTTGTGGAATGGTTGTAAGTTTGATATCTGAATTCAGTCTGGGTTGTAATTAATTATAGAAGGTTTTTCAAGGGCTTACAAGTTGTACCTTATTTTCTTTTTGTATTGGTCCCTTTTTTGATATCATTTTCTCCTTTCAAAATGAATCCATTTATCTTTATATTTATATTTTGAAGAAGAAATGGAATCCCAACGATGAAATAAATATCGAGGACCCTAATTTGGAGTATGGAGCGATGGAGGCCAGTACAATAGAAACCTAAGATTGAGGCCATTAGATGTGTCGTTTTTGGTTAACTTATAATTACATACCTTAATGAAAACCTTAAGAGTTTTCTCAGTGGCTCGAGCTAAATCGAATTGCAAGTTCATGATCATCCTAGTTCATTTATATATGTGTATTAGAGCAATTATTTTTTGGTACTTTATTTTTGGTCTAATTTGTATATGTGTGTATGGAGAATTTATTTATTTTGTTATATGTATGAGATGCATATTAAATAAACTAAATAAGATAAAAGGTTAGATCTAAATAGATCTCTCTCAAAGTAAATACTAAGTTGAAAGCAGGAGCATGTAAGATATGTATCGCAATGGCATTCTACTAGGAGTTTTGTTCAGGTAGGGGTTCTATAAACCTAAAGCCAGTCCTTAACTAGTGATGCTCTTTCGTGTCTTGGAAATCGAACTCATGATGAACTTATCTTTATCAAAATATGCAGAGAGTATGCTGGTATGTTCCTTTAACTAACAATGTAGGGAGCATATTAGGACTAGCTTGAACTATGTCAGATGGTGTGACTTAACTAAGGAGGTATTTTATTATTTGGAATTGTAGGGTATGATTAAACTAGTGAATAATGAATTGGATCTTACTCAAAAGGTAAGTGGAAAGAGTTTCTTGTCTTGAAGAATCAGTAGGCCTTTAACTGGTGATGTGGGGTTTGTTGACGAAGTAGGGATTATCCAATTCCTCATTAAGGATATTTAGAATGGATCTGTTTCTCCAGAGAGATGTGAGATTCGAATAATTTAGGAGTACGTTTAGATTCAAAACAAAACTTTAGTCTAAAATATATGTATACTACTTTTCTCCTTAATGTATATGTTTCATTTACTTTTTATGTAGATATCATTATGTTGAAACCATTACAAAATGTTCTTAAGAAAAATAATTTAACTATACCTAACTTCACGGATTGGCTAAAAATCCTTAAATTAGTTTTGGCTTCTCTAAAATTGGATTATGTTCTAGATGGTCTAGTACTTTGTGGAATTTGATGCCAATACTAAGCAAGAACATATCACAATTCAGAAATGGATGGACGATGATAAGAAGACTCTGTGCTATACGATAACATCGATGTAATGAGCTTCTGAAATAGTTCGAAGGATTGGGGAGCTCATAAGCAATTGTGCAATACTTGTACAATGTCTCAAATGAGATTTTTAGAACCAAGATGCCAGTAGGATCATTAGTTAGGGAAACGTCGTTAAGATGATCAATCAGGTTTAGGGGCTGGAAAGGTTATACTGTCATTTTGTACCACCTCAACAAGAAATTTAACACAACACTTATTTTTATCTTTACAAATTTAAACTAAAAAGGCACTGGTGTTCGAATAGCTTATTGGGGATGCTGTTAATAAGTCACAATAAAGAGATGTCCCCATAACTCAAATGTCGCAATAAAATTTTTATCGTGACATTTTTCTGTGTCTCAAAACGCCAATTATGTTATAATGAGCCTATTTTTTGTCCATAACACTTGAGTGCTCTAAGACGCTTGCCTTCAATAATTAACCCAAGTATTGATAAATAAGCTTTATATTTTCTTAATTAACCAATGTGAGATAACTCATGCAACACATCAATTAAAAATTTAAATGAGGTAATTTAAGTGAGTTTTTTTATTCACCTCTAAATAAAATTACAAATAAATATATTACATTCATAACATATTGGCATATTTATGTGTCACAATGTGATTGACTTTCACAAATAATCTAGTCTAAAAATATTCAAAAAACTATTTTTGTGCAACAAAGAAATATAAAACATTTGTATAATGCAGGGCATAGCTACGTGAATGGCCATCATCCCCCACAATTCTCAAAATGTTCACCTAATATTCTCATTATATATATACTAGAGCGTAACCCGTGCCTGAAGGCACATGTTTTAATTTTTTATATTTAACAGTGATTAAATTGCCCTATTAATATATACTCCAAGCACTTTGGAAATGAAATTGCAAACCAAACAACCCTTGGGACTAATGCCACGTTGAGTTTAAAAATTATACAAAGAAAAAAAACCAAAATATTTTTATGACCAATCATAACACTTTCTCTTTTGATGTTCACATTTTTAATAGATGATGAACTTGGTTTTGAAGCATTCTAAAAATTCCCAAATTATCCATCTCCAAAACAGGTTGTATTCCTGAATTGACACTTCCACCACATTTTGATCCAAAATCGAACAACGAACCAAATGAATCTTTATTTGAACTCATCCCACTTCCAATTCCAGTCATATTCCGCATAAATGAACCTCCAAGAATCGAATTTTAGTATTACTACCCATGTTAACATTGGTGTTAGCATTTGATACACATGTATAACATTGTTGTTGCCTAGTTTGGGCAATGAATTAATCACGCTCCTATTGAATAGGCACCCTTAAAAAATTAAAAATATTTTGACATAATTTCCAATGTTTATACGACACACTCTAATATTTGAAAGTTATTTTTAAATGAACACAATCAATAATTAATGAAAAAAAAAAATTGGACATTGCTTTCTTGATTTATATGACATTCGAAATTCTCAACTCTTGTTTTATAATAACACGACATTGACAAACACAACTAATATCAATTAGGCATGACAACAACGAACACAATCATATTATACAATAATAAAACCATAATCTACACTATGAACTTTAACAATACGACAAATAACAATTATGTATACACATTATAAACTTAGTAATATAAGTCCACCACCCATGACACTGGAGCCCACCACCCAGGACTATTGGAACTTACCATAATTATAGTCCGTCAAGCCATAGATTATCTCCATTTGTCTTCAATATTTGAAGTGGCATATGTTCGTATATCGTCTAGTGAAAATTAAACAGAATAATAATCCACTGGACAATAAATTAGAATCATATTTAAGACAAACAAATAAATAATTCCACTCATGGTTATGGGAAATTACCTTAAACATCGACTCTCAAACCATAAATTAACTACGACATTAGAGCATACCAAACAAATGGAACTTACATTAAATGTTCCAAATATAACTCCAATTTTTAATAATCTTGTAAGAAAATTATCATCACCTAGAAAAAAATGACAAATAATTGGATCTCATTTAAATGCATAAGTAAGAAAATGATAATATTTCTAAAAACACAGCAAATAGGTAAGAAACAACTATTCAATAGGTACCAAAACTAAAACTAAAAAAATATGTAATGAGAAATTTGGACATATTTATAGGACATTCCAAATTTCGAACACAACATTAACAAACATGGACAATAACAATGAAGCACAACAATAACTAACACAATCATATCATAAACAATACATTCTACTACAGTCATATAGATGTGTTAGTCAACATTTTCTGCAAAAGTTAACAAAATAATCATTTTCTTGACTATGCAAGTTACAATTGAGAAAACTTGTATACTGTTGCAATAAATTATATATGTGGCCATTACATATCCATTAATAGGGTACTATTGGTCAGTCTATAAGGTTTTTTTTGGTATTTATATGCAACATTCTAAACATTCTATGATATGTTTACCTTGGGATGCTGATAGTTTCCTTGAGTCCTAATCTCCAAGTGGCTTCAATATTGTCATCGGCAATTTACACCATACTGAGTCTTTTCTCAGGCTTCCATATGCCCGGACCAGTAAACTTTTCATCTGGTCTTCAAATAATAATATTTTCTATCGATCATAACAAACAAAAACAGGTGAAAAAAATAGATAAATATAATCTAACTTGATTTTTATAACCATATGAAAAAAATCCCGAAGTGGTGAATTCGGTGGTATTAGATTTTCCCTATATCATCGTCCATATATGGACTGCTATCTTCACAGTATGGAGACTTGGATCCAAAGATACTGATATTTGGAGAGTCCAAATTAGCCAGTTCATTCCTAAGACGATACTTTGGCTTCCAACATGATCGTCTAGGCCTTGTAGCCATGGATTTGATCAATTTTCCAATTGTTTTTGCCTTTATTTTTGCGTATTTTATGGGGAAACCATAAATTCTTAAACCATTGATTCTCTTCATTTTTTAAAATATTTGAAGTGACAAACGTATGTATCTCGGCCAATAAAAAAGAAACACAATGACTGTCAATTGAACAAATAAATAAATTAGTATAATATTGAAGACAATATAAAAAAATCAACGACTATGGACTACTGGAAATTACCTTAAACATACTTTTAAACCGTAAATTTTGTTACTTAGAATTTGAAATGTTTGAAGTGACACATGTATCTATCTCGACAAATGAGAGATGCAAATAAATAAGATACTAAGTTAATAATATATTGACAATAATAAGTTGAATTAAATTAAATAATAAAGATAATACAATTACCTCATGATGGTACCCCCATCTATTTAGAGTAATCTAATTTATCATATTTAAGCAGTCAAGGTATTCAATCTAATACTACATTATTATATTAAAAGAAAAAAAAAACAAATAACAAACAACTAATCTTAGCTATCCATTTTAAGCATTACCAGATGATAACATTGTTAAGAATACATGTTCGTTAAAACTTCAATTTACTATTAAGAATACCTTGTTCGTCAAAACTTTAATTCGTGTATAACGTTTTCGTCTTCGGAGCATTCTTGTAGATGCTTTTCATTTCTAATAATTGCCTTCTTTGTAGTTTGCATTCAAAATAGAGGACACAATTACAACAAACAATATATAAACACAAATATATGCTGAAATATGCCAACACACGATACTAATGAGAAAGTTACAAAGAAAATAAAATAGTAGAAATGGGTTGCATAAGCGCTTACAAAGTCATCAAGCTCAATACGCCATCAAGCTAAATACCAAAGCTGAAGTCCAAAAATTCAAATTCTTCTTGTGCTAAATGAAGATGGTGAGGATTTACAACCTCATAGACGTTGTGTTTGGGAAAGAAGACGATTGGAGAGAGAATAGAGAACTCACTATAAGTGCGATTTAGGGCCTTCAATACCGACGCTGATAGTAGGTATTGTGGTGGCAGATCTTCACATCAACGAAGTAATGTGTGAAATTTGAACACAACATGTGCCCTATTATTTAACGTTTGTCAAATAAGAACCAAACATGAGGTTAAACCTTTTGACACTGTCAGTTGGATCTAAAATATGGCTCAATGAACATTAATTTAGAAACTAAAGAATTTAAAAAAAACATAAAATAGTAATGACCTAGATGCATCTCCTAGAGTATGAAGCATAAAATCAAATTAAGAATAATTTTACTAAATCCAATTACTTACGTCAAAACATCCCAGATTAGAAATTCGACTATGTAAAAAATAGCAACCGCTTAATGTACAATAATCAAAGTATTACCTTTGAAGGGGTTATGGGGGCCTTAGTGTTAGAATTGGCAGTATGGAGTATAGGCATTAGAAGATGCAGTTTTCGGGATGACTCCGGCACCTTTCTGAGTCGAAACAACAACTGTCTTGACAGTGGTGCCTATAGATGGTGCATCAGATGAACCTGCAATAAAAAAAATTAATAATAATTAAAATCTCACATTGATCTTAACAAATTCCATATGAGTCCCCAATTATAACCGGCAACAACTAATAAATAATGTCAACGTGCATTATGCTCATAATATGCAAAGAGAAAAAACCCCAATTGCAAATCACACGTATTGCTTCAATTCACCAATCATTGTCAACCTTATTCTAGTAATCACAATCTAAACAACATCACTTTCTCAAAGCAAATTGTATCATATCTGCTCCTTCAAAATTCACAAATCATTGTCAAAATTATTCTTGAAATCACAATCTAGACAACTAATTTTAGAGGTAAGGGAAGAAAAATCCAAAAAAATAGAGGTTTAGGCCACCTAACATGTAATGGTGATTGTATATGGATACACATCTAACATGTGATATAATTTCAATTGGAGCAAAATATTGAAACCCCAAATAGGATTAGTCAAATTAGTATGAGAAATCCAAAAAAAAATAGAGGTTTAGGCTAATTGACTCACTTCTTTCTATTATGTTGTCCATAAAAGTCGTTTTACTTGGATATCTGAAAAATAAAGAAATGAAATCACTGAAAAAAGATATTAAAAAGCTCAGAGATCAATATCGGTTTTGTGGTAGATTTGAGAAGAAGTTCTGCCCATTTTTTTTTTTTTTTTATTTTTATTTTATTTTTTTACAAAAAATTAGAAACAGATCAAGCAAATATCACAACCCAAGAAGTTTTGGTATTGATTTAAGACAAAATAGAGCATGGTTGGTGTCAGAGATACATCGACGATCACTAACCTATATGATTGGTTAAACAAATCTAAGAAGAAATGGATAGAAAAGACTTACCTGGAGATCGGTAGACGATTTATTGCACAACTTATGCGAGATCGACAGAGACATGGAAAAAATATCTATAGAGGGCAGAAATGGAAGAAGATAATCGAATCTTAGCGAACAGTGTACCTGATAGATGAACCGATTATTGATATAAATCTAATTACTTCAGAAAGAATAAGCACATATTTGATATTCGATTGTTGACCTGGATCTGAGAGAATGGAGTATTACCACCGGCAGCTGGAGAGAAAATATATGGGCTGGGCTGGGTTAGGCCGAATGGAAAGATTCAGAGATCCACGGTAGTGGGGTTGTCGACAGAGTTGCAGGTCGCCAACGAAGAATTGATCGATCGAAGGTTGAAAACTGCTGCATGGAGCATCGATCGATAGAGAAAGATTGATGGATCGATCGAAGATTGGTGCGTGGAGGATCGATTGAGCGAAGACTGGGCGAAGATGTGCGACCGATTAAAGGCTGAGCAAAGAGGATCGAACAGGGTTTCTAGAATACAGAGAGTAGAAGTGGCGGTGATGGCTCGACGACAGCATGGGGAAGTAGTAGGAGCGAGGGAGAGGGCACTGACAGAGAGGTGATGGTGCAGCGAGGATGGTGAGAGAGAGAGAGAGATGGGAGATAGAAGCCAATTTTCGGCGATGGCGATGAAGGAGGTGACGGTGGCGGCGGCGATGGAGGTGATGGAATAATGATATGGCAGAGGGAAAGAGGAAGTTTGGAGGAGAACGAACTAACCCTAACCCTACCAATTAAGAGTTTGATTGAATAATTAATCTATAAAGTTAATATCAACGCTTGATCTAATCTGATCAAATGGTCAAAAATGTCTTTTGTTTTCATTTAATTTTGTCTGTTGGATATCGATCTAAGAGTTCAAAATGTCTCAAATATAAAATGTCTTCAGCTGTAATCTCAGCCGTACGATATCTGATCTAACGGCTCAAAATATCTCAAAATATAAATATGTTGTTATATATATAGAGCCAGAAATTTGAAGTGATTTCTGGCTGTCCCACTAATTCAATGCATATGTAAATGTATTTCCATCAACTTAGATAGCGTTTGGTTTTATGGAACTGGTCCCCCGAAATTGAAGTTACAAAGGCAGATAAAAATCGCAAAAGTTGTGTTATTTACTAGTTTTCAATTTCAATTCAAGTCTAATTCAAGATTTGAATTTTGTGCCACCCAACACAATCTTAATACACTTGTATAATATTTTTTTTTAGTTTTACGATAATTAGTTGTATCCGGCCAATTTCCTCAGATTTCGATTAATCATCTCTTTAAACGATCTTAATCGTATTTCTTTACATTGATTTAGTGCATTCGGAATCTCGAATTCTTAAAGTGCTCTTAATTCACACATTTAAACTATCCCATATTAATTCTATTTTTCCTTTGGGGGTGTGTGTGTGGGTTGTTTAGCTTTATTCATCAGCCAAACAGGGCCTTAAAGATATTAAGTCGTCTGGTATAAGAGTAAGTGAAAATTACCTTGATTTTCTTAAACTCTAAAAATTCGGATCTTGGACGTGTGCATGTTCCACAGAATGTTGACATTCCCGCGAGCGGGACGGCACAAACACATTAAATACACAAATCACGGATTGTACCTCTCAAGTTTCTCTATCATTCATTTTGCACCCTAAAATCTTAATTGCGAAACATCACTCATTGAAATTCCTATTCAAGTTTATAGCTGACATTTCATCTAAATACCAAGATCCTCCTCTATTATTTTCATGATAGTTTAGACACCTATTACTACATTTTATTGATAAAAATATATTTGTAGCATATTTTTTTTATTCTCTTAATTTTTATTTTTATTTTTTTGTTTCTAGTCTCACTTATTTTCCCTTTTTTTTTTTTTTATTTATTTTTTTGCTATGCTTCATTATTTTTAGTTTATGTGTTTTATTTTCCATTTTTTTTTTACATATGGTGTTTATAAAAAATAAAACTTAAAAAAATCAGAAAAAAAAAAACAAAAAAAAAACAACAACTTTCAATTGAAAACTAAATAAAAAAACAAAACATTTTTTCATTTTTTTTTTGTTTTTGTTTTACTTTTATTTTTAAAAATTCTTTTTTATTTTATTTTATTTTTTTATTTTATTTTGTAAATTATTACTTTCGGTCTTTTTTAATTTTTTATGAATACCACACAAAAATAAAAAAAAATGAAAACGAATGAAATAAAAATGCATCATAAAAGTAACAAAATAAAAAATATAAAATAAGAGAGAGAATAGAAAAATGTAAGATTAAAATTTCAAAATATGAAATAAATAATAAAAAAAATCATATTGCAAGGATACTTTTTTAATAAAGTGTGCTGAAGAGTGCATTGAATAACCAAATTGAAAAGAGGA
Organism: Eucommia ulmoides; assembly: GCA_016647705.1. Lineage (NCBI taxonomy): Eukaryota > Viridiplantae > Streptophyta > Magnoliopsida > Garryales > Eucommiaceae > Eucommia > Eucommia ulmoides. Next base: position 40,309,716 of record CM028337.1, on the reverse strand, counting down.
AGGTTATCTCATGTATAAAGAAAATAACAGGATTTTCTTGATATTTGTCAAATAGGGATCTCAGGTTTAAACTCTATATTATTCATTCAAATTAAATGTTTTCAGTCAATCTCTTAACGGATTTTGAGCATTTTATTTTATTAATTTTTTTTAATTAAATACAATTGACTGTTTACTTTTTGCTATTTTATCATAAGATTTTGAGAATTTGCGATCATTCAATCTCTTATTGCAGTTTGATTTAAACTAAATTAATACAAGTCAATAAACTTTAATTAAGGACCAAACTGAGATTCAGAACAGATGTGAAGGTGCACATTGTCATTAAACCCACAATTCACACAAACACCTTCTATTAACTTTGGGAATACAACCCTCTCCCCCCGTCTCTCTATCCCCCCCGCCCTTCTCTCTCTCTCTACAAATTCTTCACAACCCAGATCCTCTCAACTCTCATGGGTTTCAACCAAATCTTGACTCATCTCGCTTCCCTCTTCCTTCTCCTCTCACTCCTGTCCACCTTCTCTCCCCCTTCCACCACTGCTGCCGCCACGACCACCACCGCCAACGAAATCCACCCCTTCACACCCATTGACCCCACAAAACACGAATTGTTCCACATCAAGAACACCCATGCATTTCCATTGAACCCCAAAAGATTGGCGACGCTGAAGAGGATCAAGAAGAAGAAGAAGTTCAAGAACTCGAGACCCTTCTTTGCAATGCTCCCCAAGGGTCGATCGGTCCCGCCTTCGGGCTCGTCTTCATGCCATAACGAGTACGGCACGAACATCTTCTGTGACCTCTCTGTTGAAGGAAAACCCTAGCTAGGGTTTCAGGGCACTAAGGTGAAAGAAGGGTTTTGTTTATGTTTTTTCTAGCATTACTTTTCGATAAAATAGTTATATATATACATAATTATATGTATAAATACAGTTTTGTCGTGATTGTAATTTTGTTTTGAGCGTTGTAATCTACAATGGTACTATAAAGATTAAATAAATAAAATCACAAGTTTTTTTTTTTCTTTTTCCATTTGTTTTTTTATTTTTTTATTTTTACATAGTGTTTGGCTTTTTGCCTTGGGGCGCGTCCCAGGAGGTACCATTTCCCTTTTCAGTGAACTGATCAAGCCCATTTCCTTTTCTATGCACCAATAGCTCCTTTGTGGTATATTCTAACGAAAATATCCTCAATAACATGCAGAATCAGGCTATTTGGGATTCCTTGTTTTGCGGCGCACTATATCTCATTTAACAGTTCGCTCAAAACTCCCGCAAATCCTAGAGACATGAGGCGCATGTATGGGAACAACAAAAACCAATAAATTTTGTGTTGATCTTGTTGTTGAAAATTTAATTTTTTACACTATTAATTATAAAAAAATTATCTTTCTTATGATGTGCTAATCATATTTTTTGGGAGAGTAAATAATTTTTTTGTGTGGATGTCACATTCAACATCCATAGGCAATGTTGAATGTAACATTTAAAACACTTGTATTCGTTACTCGTTTTCTTAGAAGTGTGAAACACCTGATTATTCCCCCTGTACCAACTCTTTTAAAAGTTTCTCACTTTTTGGGACGTGATGTGACGGGTTCAGTCTTGGTGCGATTCCCTTTCATACTTGATTTGGAGACCTTAGACCTTCCATTTGGATCGAAAACCCTAAAATCTCTCTAGCACTTTCCATATTTCTCTCTTCTCTGGCGATTTCAGCATCAATACGCTCTAAATACTTTCCAAGACACGAAGAATGGTGACTATGTGCCGTAAGATGAGGGCAAGGAGCCCCAATACTGCTGCTACTTCCGTAAATCTGACAGAGACTGGTAAGTGCTCTTGTTCTTGAAATTTTTGACTTGTCTTTGTGCTATGTGCACAACTAACATGATTCTTCATCTTTTTTTGATGTGGTACCTTAAAAAATTTGGCATGCAACGAGTGGGAAGCATCAGAAAACTCAAAAGGCGAAAAAAATGACTCTCATTTTGTCATCTTGCGCTGCTGCGTTTTTTTTCTCGTTATGCTAACATGCATTTAGTCCCACTCATTGTATTGTGGTTGTGCCTTCGATCTGGATAAATACACGTGTTGTTCTGTTGGTGTTTGTTCATTAAAATGTCGATTCGTTTTGTACTGTTTGGTGATTTATGTGTACTATACGACAAATGTATAATATTGAACGATAATGTGGGTAGAATTGTAATATTTATGTTCATCTTGCATGTATACAATGTGTGTGTTGATTATTCAAATTTCATGTGTGTGTTGAATGTAACATCTTGTGAATATTACCAATTGCTTATTTTCAACTTGTGTGTTGAATGTAATACTGTCTACTCAATCGCAAAATTTTCTTATTTTGTGTGTGTTGAATGTAACAATGCTTATCTCTATTTGTTGTTGCTTGCATATACGTAGCCCAACCACACTTGTTGAAATGGTTGTTGAATGTAACATCATGGTTGTTGAATGTAATATTGTGAATGGTTGTTAAATGTAACATTGTGGTTTTTGAATGGAACGAATGCTTACATTGTTGAAAGTATTCTTCTTTCACATATTGCGTTCTTTGCAAGAATATGTACATATGTTGTTTTGCTGTTAGTTTTGTTTGTTTCTGCTTGTATATATGTTGCCCAACCACAATGTTGAATGTGCGTAGTTGTTGTTGAATGTAATCATGCTTACATTGTTGATAGTATTCCTCTTTTACATTGTTGAATGCCAAAAGGATAAAGGTGCTTTGAATGTTACATTAGACATTACCTTTGGATGTTGAATGTAACATGCACCCAAAAAATAAGATTAGCATATGGACGTAGATTTTTTGGTTGCAGAAAAAAAATTGCAAGTGGTAGGTGTTGATCTCGAGATTTTGATGACCAATTAAGTGTTAATATTTTTTGTGAAACTAATAATTTTATTGAGTGTTTCTATTTAAAGAGTTCCAATCAAGATATCATCATGAATAAATTGTGAAGGATGCAGAGATAGACATTAAGAGATTGAAGATTCTGAAGAATTTAGGTGAAAACAACTCAAATTCATTTTTACTCTTAATGTATCCCGATTAGGATCACACATGACACAAATTAAATGATTGATATTTATGTGTGTTTATAATATGATCCTAATTAATTCAATTATTTGATCAAATGTAAAATTGAAAAAGAAAAATTGACGTAAGCAAAATTAGTGTTTAAAATTGATTAATAGTATCAATTCAGTTGACCAAGAAAAGAAGTCGGTTAAAGGGTCGAGAACGTTGAAGTTTTGGAGTTAAAATTGTTTGAGAAAATGAGTTCCAACAGTGATCGATCAATCCATGGGCTAGGGCAGAAAAAATTGAAAAGTCTCTGAATTGATCAGTCAACCATTCAATGGAGATCGGTCAACCGATGACCGACAGCTGAACTCTCTGTATCGATCGGTCAATCGACCAGGGCTAAAATTTAGCCTGCGTTTGCATCTTGTATTGATCGGTTAACCAACCCATGTGGATCGGTCAACCGATCGTTGTTTGAAAAATGGATTGGGCTACAACCTGAATTGATCGGTCAACTGATAGCCTATGATCGGTCAACCGACTGTGTTGTTTCAGATTTTGAGGATTTCGAGGAACTATTCAAAAAGTAGTTGTTAACTAGCCGTTTTTGGCATATCTGAATGATATATTATAGGGATTCGGATATATTAATGAATTGATATACTTATTTTAATATCTCTATAGATATGGTACACTTATTTTAAGTGTTTTCCAATTTAGTCTATTTAATATTTCCTATCCTTTCGATTTGATAATGAGAAATAATTTGGGAACTAAATTGAATGATTTAAAAGACATATTTAAGTCAAATTGACCAGGATTAAATTATATTGATATGTGGGGTCTATATGTACATTTAAGTGTTATATCTTTTCGGAACTAACCATTAGAAGGCCCGTTTCAAATCAGTTTATATAGACCTGCGTTTTTCACATATAAAATTATCATATCTATCAAGAACTTTTAGTTTGTGACCTTTCTACGAGTGATTATTCTGGGATTATATTGAGAGATCAATTGTGAGTTTAATTGTTTAAGAAGTTTTTGAGTTATAGCGCTAAGTGTTTTAGCGTCACCGATCAAAGTTGTGTAGCGATTCAATTAATTCTTTAGGTAGTATTCTGGTAAGATATTTCCAAGTTTTTATTCTTAATTGTGAAATTAAATTATTATTAATTGCTTGGTTGAAAGATCTTTTGTGAAATCGTTTTTGAATTTTAAAGGCATTAAAAATTCTTTTAAAACAATTTTTGTTATAATATGATTACGTGCTCAATTTTGTTCTATCTACACTTAATATAATCAGATATTGTATTCCTCATGTAAATTCTATCACTAGTAATTATCAGGACATTAATTGAGTTTAAATTAATTTGAGGTGAAAGAAGCTCTGAGTGGGAAGAAACTGATCGATTTTTGTAATTGGTGAGTTTGTACAGATTAGATACTGTTGGGTGTATCTAGTTAGGGGTAGTAAGGGTTTCAATCTCTTCCAGTAAAGATATTGAGGTTTAATCTTTATCTAAGGTATAACAAGGTTAGGTTACTCTTTTTCCTTGAAAAGAGTTAGGCACGATGTTTCATGCTTAGAATTAAAATTGTGTGAATAGTAACGGTTCCATTCTTACCGATGAAAAGGATACTTGGAGTATTTTTAGTGAGGTTTGATTCTTTTCCTAAGGTATAAAAGAATTAGGTTAGTCTTTAGCCTATTAAAAAGATAAAGATTCTTCCTTAGCCTGCGAAAAGAAAATTGTAAAGGTTGATTCTGAACCTATAAAAAAATCGTTGTGTAAAGGTTTAGTTCATACCTGTTAAAAGAATCTAATGGTTTACTGGGTACGAATCTCCATGGGGCTTGGAGGACTAGATTAGCTAAAATTAGCTTGGTGAACTAGGATATATCGTGGTGTACTATATTGTTGATTTTCTTTATTTCTTGTTGTTTGTGTGTGTTCCTAGATTTATACACGTATCCATTGCTATATAAAGATAATAATTAATTTATGATTAAAATAATTATTTGAATATTTAAGTATTGAAAAATAAGAATTTGCTTTAATTTTAATAACTACCCAATTTATCCCCCTCTTGGGTAGATCACTAGGCCAACAGTAGACTGATTTTTATATGGGTAATGGTGCAATTAACCAAGCCAGTTCCACCACAACGAAGCATTTCACAAGCTAGTTCAACTCATTGGGGGGGGGGGGGTAAGTCTCTAATAAAAACGATGACAAGATCAATAAAATAGCATTCAGATTGATGTCTGGCCACTGAATCATCGGGATGAATGTTCATACATAGATTGATTGTGTACTATGCTGCTGTTCTTATGCGTTAGGGAATGTAACGACTCGTTCAGATAGGAGAGGAAAATAACGATTTTTATTGCCAAATCATTCCCATTCCCATTTCTTCCTCCTTTATATACCTCTACCAAAGCAAAATTTCAAGGCATCAATTCAAGGAGTTGTAGTTCGTTCCCAGCGATTAGGGTTTCTTCGTGTTGCTGTTTCTTCATCATTCGTTTATGTGCAAAATATCGATCCCCCTACCCATTACATATATTATGAGAATTGTTTTTGGCTATTCAACCCCTATGTTGTAATTCTTGCCTTAATTCCAAATTAGGTTTTGCACTATGTTTTTTCTTTTTTTTTTGGTTCTTCATTGTATTTGATCATTCAAAAAATTACAACATTTTTTAATCCATCTAATTCCCCATTTCATAAATAGATATTCTCTATGGTTTTATGTTGGTCTGTTTGAATGTTATATCTTTAATTTTGCTTGTCATTTTTCCATGTGGAGGTGCGGTTGGATGTTGATGGATGATAGGTGTGATTTACCTATCTATTTCCAAGCCGAATTAGGTTAGTTTTCGAGCATTTATATAGTATTTTTATTACGTTTTAATTACTTTTGTTACTTTTTGTATAAATCAGGTGTGTGGAGCAAAAAGATAGGAAACTGGAGTGAAAACGATGTGATCAAACTAAAAACGGTCAAAGAACGGTGGAAAAAACAAGCTCGGAGGCAAAATTGTGAAAGAAGCCCACTGCAGTGGCATCTAGACCTTCGTCGCGGCGGTGAAGATGCTAAGAAGACAAATACTACTGACGGACCACCGCCTAGGCAGTGAACCAATAGAATGTTTTCCAAATCCACCGCTGTCCTCATTGCTGCGGCGATCAACAAATCGACCTACCCACCACCGCGGCACTGAATCCCACGGCCGCGGCAGTAACCCTCTACACAGCCTAGATATTTTGGTAAATATTTTTAGGATATTTTACCTATATATATCCCCTCTCCTCCTCCTTCTCTAGCCTTTATTTCATTTTTTGAGCCCCTTAGAATATATCTAAAGGTAGATTTAGGATTTTTAGAGGTGGAGCTCACATCCCGAAGTGGAGAAGACGACGACTCGATCGCTGAGCGTTCTTAGCGGTTTATCTTCGGACGAGGCTAAGTTCTTTGATCGTTTTTCCTTATTTCTTTAAATTAGGATATTGTGAGCATGTTTAGCTTATTATTTCATTGTAAATGCCGCTATGGCCATAGTTAAACATGGATTGTATAAGGGTTTAATACTATATTTATAAATACGTTGTTTGGATGATTTCAGTATTGCGTTTATGTTTGTTCTTCATAGTTTGATTGTGTTTATCGTATTATTTGTTTATCATGCTTAGTTAGATAAATGGAGAATACAGGGTTTTGACAAACCCCAGATTCAGATTTGGGTAAACAAACGTCACGATTCTATAACCCGGTCGGGATTTGAATTGTGGACAATCGATGACGTTTGGGCAAGACTCACGCGCCCTAGGGTCGTTAAGACGGTAAGGGGAATTTCTTCATTAACTCAAAGTTGCGTTATATCCCCCATCTTACACTCGGGAGAGGTGGCGAGAGAGTTTTAGAACAGAGATTGTCGATAGGGTAAATACAATGCACGATCCAATGACCCGGTCGGGAGTTGGATTGTGTGCAATCAATGACGTTGGGCAAGACTCATATGACCTAGGGTCGTTAAGACATTGATGGGGATTTCTTTGTTGACTCGAAGTCATGTATTCTCCAGTCTTACACTTGGGAGATGTGGCGGTGGAGTTTACGTACCGAGATTGTCAAATAGGTCCAACACTGTAAATATGAGTAAATCGAAATTGAACATGTATTTGTAAACATGTTAATCCCTAGGAAATTCTTTACCCTAAAACATATTAGTATATTAGTATAGATAATTTATGTTATATTAGTATTAGTTAAATTAATTAATTACATTTATTTTTCGCCTAGATAAATTAGGTCACGACAAACGCGATACTTGATAGTAACGACACCAATCTCTATGGATACGATAACTCGATCTTTCACAATCACACTATACTAAAACTTTGACCTTGTACATTTGCGAGTATTTAGATACGCCGATGGTGCGAAATCCTTCGCCCATACAATGGACAGTGAGTGATTATATACTTTTTATATTTTTCACTATGCCCTTTTAATGGTTCACGGTTGGACATTGAATGGTTTTCGTTCTGATAGGATGGCCGACAACCAGAACAACAATAATTTTAACATGAGCATAGGGAAACGGGACGAGGAATCAAAACTGTTGACATAGATTGCACAAGGACTGCAGTAGAAAATAGGAGGTGCGCGATGGAGGTATGTGGTGGCTGCAATTATGCGTTGCTACTTTCACCGCAAGCGTACAGATCAAGTTTTAGTATAATGGACCTTTCGGTCAGGTATTGTATCCACAAGGATTGGTTGAGATTATTATTGAGTACCGCGATTGTCATAACCTAACTTTATCTAGGCGCTAAAAATGGAATATAAAATTAAATACTAATACTAAAATACTAATTTAACTATACTAATACTATATTCAGATAGTTTTGAGAGAATAGATTGTCTAGGGATTAGTTCTGTTTACGAATACATGTTCGTTCTCATTTTAGTTTATGTTAACGGCGTTCGACTTATCCGACAATCTTAGTTCGTAAACTCTTCCGCCACCTCTCCCGAGTGTAAGACTGGGGAATACGTGCCTTTGTGTTAATGAAGAAGTCCCCCTCAATATCTTAACAACCCTGGCCGCGTGAGTCTCGCCCCAACGTCATCGATTGCACACAATCCAACTTCTTTCCGGGTTATTGGATCGTCACGTTGTGTTTACCCTATCGATAATCTTAGTTCTTAAACTCCCCCGTCACCTCTCCCGAGTATAAGACGAGGGAATACACAACTTCGAATCAACGAAGAAGTCCCCCTCAACGTCTTAACGACCTTAGGTCACGTGAGTCTTGCCCCAAAGTCATACATTGTCCACAATCCAATTCCTTCCCAGGTTATTGGATCGTGGCGTTTGTTTGTCCTAGTCCAAATTTGGGATTTGTCAAACCCCGTATTCTCCATATATCTATCTAAGCATAATAAACAAACAATATAACAAACACAATCAAAATAACGAAGAATAACCACAAACAAAGCACAAACTCAACTAAACAACATATTCATAAATTTATTAATAATCCCTAAACAACCTATATTTAGCCAATAGCCATAACCATGTATACAATGTAAAATGACAAAAAAATGCTCAACAACTACCAAAATCAAGAAAACAAAAAAACAAAACGAACGACTTAGCCGATATCTGAAGAATTAATGCTAAAACCGTTGATCGATCGCTTCCTCTTTCATCTTCTACCTTAGGTTGAGAGCTCTCCATCAAAAATCTCTACATATCATATACTAAGCCCTAAAGGGGCTCTAATGGCCAGAGGGTGCAAGAGGAGAGGAGAGGATATTTACTGGTAAAATATTTCAAAATATCTAATAAAAATATCTAAGTTGTGCAAAGGCCACTACTGCAGCGGGGGGATTCAGCGTTGTGGCGGTGAGTAGGTCGGTTGGCTGATCGTTGCGGCGGTGAAGAAGGCGGTGGATTAGGATGACATCGTGCAGTTTTAGTGCCTAGGCGGTGAGTGTGCAGCAAGAATAAGTTAGTCTCTGCATCTTCATCGCCGCGGCGGAGGTCTGGACGCCGCGACGGTGGGCTTCTTTCACAATTTTGCCTTCCAACTTGTTTTTCCACCGTTCTTCAACCGTTTTTGGTTCGATCTCATCTTTTTCACTCCAGTTTCCAATCTTCTCGCCCCACACACCTGATTTATACAAAAAGAATAAAAACTAATTAAAACATAATAAAATAAATATAAAAACTACTCTAAAATGAACAAAACTGGTTTGGAAATATGTAGGTAGATCACACCTATCAAATACCCCCAAACTTGGAATTTTGCTAGTCCTTGAGCAAAACATACACACGAAACTGAAAAACACAACGAAATTAAATAACAAACAACCTAAATATAAACAACCTAAACATAACGACATGCAAGTTTTAAATTCTTCTAACGACCAAGTCATTATTCCCTCAACAACCGCCAATCATATCGAGTTTAGGCGGCAACACACATCATGTGATGTTCTAGATTTTCGACATGCAATAGTGGTGAACTCTATTCTATATCCTATAAATGTGTTAGTGCGAGACTCAATAATATAACTACACAATGACCGAATTGGATTATCCCCCAACGAAACTCATGACTTTGACCGTATAGGACTAGGATTTCCATATGTCTGATTGGGGTCCACTCTCCACTAATATAGGTTGAGTAGTTCATAGAGATAAAAAGGACTTGGTTCGGTTTTGGTATATTTGGCCAAGGGTAATTTGGAACAGAAACTGGGTTAACGTTGTTAACTTAACGTTATCCAAAACTTAATGCTTGGCACATTCACTCTCGAATCCCCATATAAAAATTGAAAACAATTCCGAACTAATATTTAAGAACGTAGTACTCACTTGTAAAAAAGAAACCCTTTTTCTTTAACTTACCACACCCCCAAACTTATTCGATTAGTATGATTTCACGGGTGTGGTTAAAACAAAAGAAAAACGACATATGAGTACTTGAATACTGAACTAATTTGAAGTTTGCCCTAAACCCAATTGGTCACATCAAGAAGCATTTGCAATTGCTAACTTGATTCACTCAATTGTGCCTTTAAATTCAGCGATTAAGGTTTGGAAAAAGATCAACTAGCTAGGGTATTTGTTTATGTGTTCAGAATTGAAAAGTTATTTTAGGCTTCGACAGGGTAACAAGGGATAAACATGTTATAAGGTCGGATTCAAAGGCTCAAGCGATAAAAAGAATACCTAAATCACGTCTCCTGAAGTACCTCGCCTAGGATTTCACCTCAAGCTTCCCCTCAATCAGGTTCTAAAATCCTTAATTTGTCATGAATTTGACTAATCAATAATCGTCTTCAAATCAATTGAGTAGAAATACATTGAGTCTATGTGCTCGTGCAAATTAGGATCTACAATAATTTTCACCAAAACGTATTGTCAAGCACACAGAACACACATGCATGGGTATTACCCTTGACCTTGAAAACAACCAGGGGTAATATCATCATCAGGTGATAGCCTAGATGAACGCAAAACTCAGCATGCATACAACAACAACACTAAACCATTCTAAACTAAACAAACATGCACACAAAAAAATAATAAAACATTTAACATACTATACTACACATCACTTTTGCACTTAAAATGGATAGTGTTGTCAGCGATCCCAATCATCAATCTCAACATATGAAATTAAAGCATAGTGACGAAGGGGGTTTAGAACACGTACCTGGGAGGCAAGAGAATCTCACCTCCGAATAAATTCAGTTGTGACGGATTTAATTTATTTGACCTTGGGTTACCTCCCAAGAAACGCGTGGTTTAATGTCCTCAGCCCAACATTTTTAGAACGCCCTCAAGCTTGGCGAGGTTTTGCTTTGTTCAGCTCGATCTTTCAACGACACGCCTCACTGGCTTAAGTGTATGGCCCCACACTATAAATAGCTCGGAATCCCATCGAAAGGGATGCATCAATACCCATCGATCTAACATCACCAAGTATCCTGCATAAGAAACAAAAACAAAACTACAAAACAAAAATTATATACAAAAGAAATGTCTAAAGTAAAATCAGGTCATTTACTTACAATATCGACAATAACCAACAAAACAGTCCCCAGCAACAGTGCCAAAAACTTGGTGGGCGCAATTACACGTTGCCACTTTCACCGCAAGCATACGGATCAAGTTTTAGTATAATGGACCTTTCGGTCGGGTATCGTATCCACAGGGATTGGTTGAGATTACTATCAAGTACCGTGATTGTCATAACCTAACTTTATCTAGGCGCTAAAAATGGAATATAAAATTAAATACTAATACTAAATTACTAATTTAACCATACTAATACTATATGGAGATAGTTTTGAGAGAATAGATTGTCTAGGGATTAGTTTTGTTTATGAATACGTGTTCGGTCTTGTTTTAGTTTATGTTAACGGCGTTCGACTAGTCCAACAATCTCAGTTCGTAAACTCTTCCGCCACCTCTCCCGAGTGTAAGACAAGGGACTACGCGACTTGGTGTCAATAAAGAAGTCCCCTTCAACGTCTTAATGACCCAAGGCCACGTGAGTCTCGCTCCAACATCATCGATGGCACACAATCCAACTCTCTCCCGGGTTATTGGATCGTCGCAATACAATAAACATAATCAAACTACGAAGAACAAACATAAACACAACACCAAAATCATACAAAACACATATTTATAAATATATTATTAATACCTATACAATCCATGTTTAACTAGTGGCCATAACTGCATTTACAAATAAGAACGAGCTAAACATGGTCACAATATCTTAAGTTAAAGAAATAAGGAAAGAAATCGAAGAACTTAGCCTTGTCTGAAGATTTATCTCTAAGAACCATTCAACGACCACTTCGCATCTTCCTCTACCTCAGGATGTGAGCTCTCCCTCTAAAACTTCTAAATCCAACCCTAAGTATAGCCTAAGGGGCTCTAATGGCCGGAAGGTGCAAGAAGAGATGAGAGGAGATGATATTTATAGGAAAAATATCTTAAAATATCTAACAAAAATATTTAAGTTGTGCAGACGCCACCGCTGAGGCAGTGAGTTGGTCGGTTGGTTGATTACTGCGGCAGTGAAGAAGGCGGTGGATTAGGATGACATCCTGCAGTTTCACCACCTAGGCGGTGAGTGTCTAGCAAGAATAGGTCAGTCTTTGCATCTTCACCACCGTGGCGGAGGTCTGGACGCCACGGCGGTGGGCTTCTTTCATAATTTTGCCTCCGAGCTTGTTTTTCCACCGTTCTTCGACTGTGTTTGGTTTGATCTTATCATTTTCGCTCCAATTTTCTCTCTTTTCACCCCACACACCAGATTTATATAAAAAGAATAAAAACTAATTAAAACATAATAAAATAAATATAAAATCTACTCTAAAACTAACAAAATAGGTTTGGAAATATGTAGGTAGATCACACCTATCAATATGATTCAATGGTTAAGGACAATATGGCCATGAAGTTGGAGATCCAACGTCTCCATGTGCTGGTGGCGAGCCTCCGAGTTGAGATCGAGATATTGATGAACCAGCTCAATCCTAGTTACGTTACACCTTCTCTCAGCGAATCGTCTGTCTATATGGAGCACTGAAGCCCATGTTTGTAGTTTATTTTTGTTTTTTTATTTATCAATTTGGTTGATGTGTATGGTTTTTTCTTTTTATTTTGGCCCGAATACATTTATTTTGATTATCCATATTTTTATGTCTATAATATGCTACTTCCCATGGTTTTGATTCGTCAAAAACATTATGTTTAATATATGTTTTGCATGGAATTACAATTGTATTTATATTTGGTTATGTGTTATTGTTTATCCACTTCCTTTTGGTAACTATAACACACAAGGCATAGTCGGTACTAGCAAAAGCACAGGTGCTTTGAATGTTACATTCAACATTGTCTTTGGATGTTGAATGTAACATACACTCAAAACATGATTTACACACCCAAAAAAATATGGTTAACATATAGTAAGAAAGAGGATTTTCTTGTTGAATATTACCTGGGTCTGTTAAATGTAACATAACATTTGCTTGAGTGTGTCGAATGTAACATGTGCATCTTAAAAGAGACAGTATTACCTTCAACACTCTCCATTATGCCTACTCTTATTTGGTTCCACAAATGTTCTTCAGATAATGCTCTATTCAAACACACTCATAGTGCACATGTAAATTTGTGAATTTTTGTGAAAATTAAACCCAATATAAAACTGTTGTAATATTGCACAAACAAAAATATTCTTATTTTCCAAAGAATGAAACACTATCTATTTTTATTGTTTGGAAAATCTATAAGAAATAGATTTTATTTGGTACAAATGACAAAAAAAAAAGTAGAAAAAAATCAAAGTCTCCCTCTCCCCTATTCGAGCGATTCTTTGCATGATTTTCTGTTGTGTGTCTCCATTTGCTTGTATCTCCCGCAACGTCTTTCTTTTACCTCTTGGCATGATGGAATTTGGACTTTCCTCGGTTGCCCCGATTGTGTTTCTTTGATAAAAGAGGTAAAATCATTGCTTCGCTCTCAACCGATAGTGGTCATTCCATAATTGGTATTGCACATATTCCTCTCAAATACGTCTCCCAATAAAACCAACTCTGAAAATAATCCTCTATATATCTAAAAGTTAGCAGTCTACTCTTTTTTATAACAACAAATGCATGTACACATGGGAAACCTTTTATCTTCCACTATCGGCATGAGCATGACTGTTCTTCGGTGTCAACTAAGATAGAATGGGTAGAATGAACTTCGTACACCATGTTTTCTGATGAGCTAATGTTCCACGTTCATTATTCGTTTATCAATTTGCTTGTTCTCCCAATATGGTGTGATCTCACCTTGTATCTTGTTTGCTTCATTTTTCCTCTCTGCCATTAAGTCCATCCACTTATCCTTAACTTTTTGATCAACAAAATTGCAGGTAAGTGGTGATATTCGCTTGTCCAGAAATTAAAATACTCTGCTAGATTGGAAGATATCTCCCATTATTGTTTTCTTCTGAAAAACATGTTACTGTACTTTGTAGGCGTCATTTTTTACGCTCATGTCTGACTTAATCACAAGTGCACGAGGTCAAGTTTTAGTATAATAGATCTTTAAGATCGGATATCATTCCATTAGGAAACGTGTTTGAATAATTGAATACTATAATTTGCATAGTCTTATATTATCCTGACGGTTCAAGAAATGTTTTAAAGTTAAACTAATTAAAAACTAAGTTAAACTAAAACTATTGGCTTAGTTCTAATTAAGTAGATTACCTAGGGATTGATTTTATTCACTTAATACATGTTTGACTTCGTTTAGTTAACAATAATGGTGTTTATTCTATCCGACAATCTCTGTATCTTAAACTCATTCACTCGTTCTCCAGAGTGTTTAGTGAATGAATATATGACTTCGCGTTGACACCGAAAACCCTCTCGAACATCTTTTTGAACACATAGTCACATGAGTCTTGACGTCACAATGTGTTTAACCCTAGTCCAAATCTGGGGTTACCTCTCTCTAGTGTCAAACCCTGTATTCTCAAAACCAACCCTAATATCTTGACAAGCATATTAAAATTGTAATAACATGGTAAACACAATTGGATTTAGACAAACAATCGTTAAAGAAACATATATTCAATCAAACTTGTATTTACATAAACTACATCGATCACTAGATAATATTTATTTAACCTACCATGATCTTAGCCATTGAAACTATAAAACAAGAGGGATTCATCATCATTCACAATAAAATGTTAAGTTACAAAGATAGAAATAAAGAAATAAATATCAAATCTTAAAGTGGAGTGATCTACTGTCGCCAACGATCGATCTGAAAGTGTTTCCTCTTCTTCAATATGTGAATCTCCTTTTTGAGCTCTTCAAGAATGGCCCAAGATCAAGTGTCGAATGTTAGGGACGTCCTTTGACAAATGAGGGGGAAAAGGGGATTAAATAGAAGGTTTCAAAATATCTTAAAAATAGATATTTCTTGCACAGAGTCACTGCCGCGGCGGTGAGTAAGTTGATTCACATCACTGCTGAGGCAGTAACTGACTTCTGCGGCGGTGAAGGTAGTATCGAGCTCTCTGGACTTTTACCACCTAGGCAGTGAGACTGGCTTTAAGCACACTGGACTTTCATTGCCTCGGTGGTGGTTAACCGTTGCGGCGGTGCCTTTTTTCTAATTCTGCATGCATCTCCGCCGCCTCGGTGGTGGCCTGACTGCCACGGCGGTGGGACTACTATCTTGAAACCTTACTTTTTCACCAATTTTCTATGGCTTCGCTCGTTTATCACTTTGTTACGTCCCTAGACCTAATTTACATAAAAACAAACAAAAACAACATAAAATATTACTAAAATACTAGAAAACTACCAAATTTGGCTTAGAAGTAGATAGGTATTTTCAACCTATCATACTTTATGGCTGACAATTCTTGGGTGAATCTTTGCACTTTTATGCACCCTTCCTACATTAGTTAATCGTATAGCATTTTGTACATTTCTGGCATGTGTGCATATGCAAATCCATTCAATTTTTGGATCATCATCTCCTTAAATTCCTTGCTTGTGCTAGTCATCGCAGTTCTCAAGTTCATTTTAAGATGTTGTAGACAGTATGCGTAATGGCAATGTTGGAACACATTTTGTAAGCCTTCCAAAATCCCATTATGCTGTTCGAAAATGAATTTTATCACTAGATCCGATTCAATGATCTTCTTGAATTTTGATAAAAACTAGAACCAATTAACGTCCTTTTCTACATCAATAATAGTGAAAGTAACTAGGAACATCCTTGTATAAAAAGTGGCAGAATATAAAAATCCATGTTGAATGTAACCAAATTTAATGTAACATTGTTACGTGTAACAAATTTTGAATGTAATATTTGTTACAAGTAAACACATTTATATACATGCCTTGGTTTTTGTCCTTTGTTGTTGCAGTTAGTAGATTTTCCTTACACCTACCAGTCAGGAAGGTGCTATCAAGAAACAACAAAGGGCGGCAAAATTGAAATCCGTGAATGCACACGTGGAATGCAATGAATATCCTCTTCAAGTGCTTTGTGTCCTCGTCGTATTCTAGTGCGGCGTGACTTCCTGGGTTTGTCTTTATACATTTCTCAACATACCATCTTAATTGATCGTATAATGACGATTAATCACCAAATACGTTATTCTAGGCATTTCTACCCCAATCCATACATTTTGGTATGATATTTTTAGTCCAGATTGTTTCCTAAAGTTGTTAACAACATCCATGGGATAAGTTTTTGGGTTTGCATGCACCTCGTCGGCCAAACATGATGATATAATATCTGAACTCAATTGTTTGTTCTTGTTTGTTCGAAAAGCAGCACCGGATGTGTGTTCTTTTATTAGATTCTGAATATAAAATATAGCGTTTTCACTCCTCACATGCCTATGCACAAACCACGGGCAATTTATGTCCTCTCGTAATGAACATGCAGCCATGACACATATTTTGTCTTTCCTAAGATACCAAAAATTGAATCCCACCTCTACCACATATCTGCAACGCCATGTGAAATTTGATTGTCCCCCCCTGATTTTTTCCCCTCCCCATGTATGCCATCAGTCCATTTTGTAGACAACAGCGTTTTGTTATTGTTAAGTTGTAACATACTACCATAATTACCTATGTAATCTATTTCACCTTCACTGTCGTCACTATCACTATCGGAGGCAGGTATTACCGTATACGATGAAGCCCCGGTAGATCCGCTCGAATCACTAACTCATTTTTTGACAAGCACTTCAATAAGTTCGATCTTCATAATCCCTGCCAGTAAAAACATTTCCTCGAAGTCATTCTGGTTGTCAAGCACACATTTTGAATGCTCGGGTAGAGAATATGACAACTCAAACTTTCTGCTGCATAACTCTGACCATTTATTTTCAATTTTTTGACGCAACTCACCGATCTCGTAATCATTCTTCATCCTCACTATTGTTGTCATGTTCTTGTAATTGCACAATAATGGGATTGATGACGCCGTCTATCCAATCAAAAAATATATCCCGCGTTAGTTCAAATGCATGTTGAACACACACCTAATCATGTGCATGCTGAAAGCAAAAAAAATTCTTGTGCCATCAAAATGGATGTTGTCGTGTGTTTGGGTGTTGAATGTAACATAGGTATGCCAAAAATGTTTTCTATGGCAAGTGGAATGTAAGACTCGCTATTTTATTTTTTACAAAATTATAATACTAACGTCAATGGATTTGTGTTGTGTGCATGCGGAATGTAACACTCTCTATTTCTTTTTTAAAATAATAGTAGTAGGTATCTTGTATTCATTTCAATCTAGTTTAGATTAACGACATTCATCCTATCCAACCATCTCGGTATCAAAATCTCACTCACTATCTCTCCCGAGTGTAAAATAGATGAATATGTGACTTAGTGTCAACGCCAAAGTCCCTCTCGAGTGTCTATATGATACTTGGTTACATGAGTCTCGCCCCAACCTCACGGATTGCATACTTTCTAACACTCTCCTGGGTCATTAGATCGTCACATTATGTTTAAACTCTAGTCCGAATCCGGAGTTACCTCTCCCAAGTGTCAAACCCAGTATTCTCAAAATCAACCCTAATACCATAACAAATATATAAATATTGTAATAAAATGGTAAACAGAATCAGATAAACATGAACAACCATTAACGAAACATTAATTTATTAAAACAACATTTTCATGAAGTAAATCAAGCCCTAGGCAATATATGTTTAGCTATACATGGCCATAGCCCTATATTCAACTAGAAATAAGCTAAACATATTCAAAACAATCAACCAAAATAATAAATAAAGAGAGAAACAAGGAGACTAGCCCTTATCTGAAGAACCGACGCTAAAACTGCTTCGAGACTGTTTCCTTATTCTTCGCTTTGTGATCTTCTCTTCGTTGAATGTCCTTGGAGCTCTCAAGACCTTCCAAAAAATGTTCTTAGTGTTTGAGGAGAAAAGGGGATATATATAGGATTCAAAATATCTCAAAATATCTCAAAATATCCTAAAAGATCTGGTGATAGACCGCTGCAGCGATGGTTTCACCGTTTCAGCGGTGGGGAAGTCAGTAGCTTTCTGCCGGATGACTGCTGCAATGGTGGAGAGTTCAACAACTCTCTGCATTTTGACCGCTGCAGTGGTGTAGAATTCAACAACTCTCTGTATTTTGATCGCTGCAGCAGTGGATGCAGGTTCTGAATATTGATCTTTTTGCTCTTTTTGTCCATCGTTTTTTCACTGAATTGTTTGTTTATCGATCGTTTTGATCCCTTTTCACCCCGAACACCTAATTTATAACAAAACAAATAAAAATGTATTAAAACGCTATAATAATACTTGAAAACTACCAAAATCGGCTTGGGAATAAATAGATAAATTACACCTATCAAATACCCCTAAACTTAGAATTTTGCTAGTTCTCGAGCAAAACATTCACACTAAAATGAAAAAATACAACTGAATTAACTAACACAAAAACTAAACATGAACAAAAACACAAACTACCTAAATATAACGATATGCAAGTTTTGAATTCAACTATCGACCAAAAGATTTTTCCCTTAACAACCCCAATCATGTCGAGTTCAGGAGTAAAACGAAACATGTGATGTTCTAGAATTTCGACATTGAATAATGGTAAACACCATTCTAGATCCTTCCAAAGTGTATGTGCGAAACTCAATAATATAACTATCTAACAATCAGATTGGATTATCTACCAACAAAACTCACGACTTAAACTGTAAAGGATTAGGATATCCATATGCCTGATTGGGTTCCACTCTCCACTAATGTAGGCTTGGAAGTTCAAAAATATTAATAGGACTTAGTTCAATTTGGAACATTTGGCCAAGGGTATATCGGGAATATAAAACGGGTTAATGCCGTTAACTTAACGGTACCCAAGGCACAACTCTTGGCACACAATCATACTCGAACCCCCATAGATAAATTTGAAACAACTTTGAAAATATATTTAAGAACGTCGTACTCACTTGTTAAAAGAAACAAAAATTTAACTATATTTACATATGGTATTTTTTTATTTTATTTATTTTTTTATTTTTCTAAACATGAACCACACCCCCAAACTTATTCTATTATTACAATTTCACGGGTGTGGTTAAAACGAAAGAAAAATGACAAGTGAGTACTCGATACTGAGCCAATCAAAAGTTTTCTCTAAACCCAATCGTTTACTTCAAGTAGCATACACGAATGCTAACTTGATTCACTCAAATTGTGCCTTTGGTTTAGCAATAGAGGTTTGGAAAGAATTTAATTAGCCAGGGTATATGTTTTGTGTTCAGAATTGAAATGGCATTATAGACCTCGACAGGGTAACGAGGGATAAACATATAACATGATAAACTTCAAAGGCTCAAGTGAATCAAATGAATGCCTAAATCACGTCTCCTGAACTACCTTGCCTAGGATTTTACCTCAAGTTTTCCCCAATCAGGTTTTAGAATTCTTAAAATTGTCATGAATTTGGCTAATGGATAATCGACCTCAAATCAATTGAATAGTTATACATCGAGTCTACGTGCTCATGCAAATTAGGATCCACAATAACTTTCACCAAAACGATATATCAAGCACACAAAACACACATAAATGGGCATTACCCTTGACCTCGACAAACAACCAGGGGATAATATCATCATCGGGTAATGGCCTAGATGAACGTAAAACTCAGCACACAACAACATTCTACAAACATAAACACTTTACACTAAACTAACAAACATGCAAACATTAAAAACAGTACAACATAACTAACAACAATAAAACATACTAAACATTACCCCCAAACTTAAAACGGGCAGTGTCCACAACTTCTCAATCATCTTTCTCAACAATACAAATAAAACATGTCGACGAAGGGGGTTTAGAACATGTACCTGGGAGGCGAGACAATCTCGCATCTGAATGAAGTCGGCAGTGAAGTTCTAATTTATTTTGAACTTGGGTTGCCTCCCAAGAAGCACTTAGTTTATTGTCCTCGACCTAACACAGAGAATGGCTTATGAAAGAGCGACTTCTACCCATAGTACGTGTCAGACAACACAATGTATGGGTCTTGGTTTTAAACATCGTCAAGCTTGATAAGATTTGTCTCTGATCGGCTCGAGCTTTCAACAAGACTCTTCACCGGCTCATTTACTTGGTGGGCATATAATAACATTGCAAATGGAGGAGAACGACAAGTGAGCCACATCGGATCCTCATAGATGTGATAGTCTTGGATTGGTAGTGCTATCACAATGTGGATCTCCAATGGTAAAGAATCACAATCGTCGATCCATGCTTGGATTCTCATCTCATTCGAATAATCATCATTGAACTCACCCAAGCACCTTTCGCTCGTATTCGGTTCCTCTCAGTGGTTTTCACAAATAAATATGGCTCGTTCGTCTCTCAGTGCCACCGCTTTGGACTCGGCCTCAATGAAGCAAAGAAAATGACTTATTTGAGTCTTAAGAGACTTAATGGTCTCATCAATTTCAGCACAAGTTGTCTCAATAGTGTTAAGACGAACCTCATGCTCACTAAGCCAATCATTCGTTTCTTTCCAAAATGCCTGGCTCTCCCCTATAAATTCAGCGAACATTTTTTTCGGAGAGAGAGAAGACTCAACATATTGGTCTGGGGTGTTAATCTATGGCTTTGAAATGGTGAAACTATCCCCCAAGCTTTGGTGGCTTCTTGAATAATTTCAACAGTGAAAATCAAACTCTGCCATGTCTTCCAACAACTAATAGGCTTTATCCGCGGTTAGTTAGTCGAAAGAGGTGGTACCGTTTTCTCTTTCCACCCAAATTATTGTTGCGGCTGATAAACCGTCAAGGAAGTTCAGTAGTTGACACTCCCTCGGGAAATGATGGTTTGGGAACCATAACAAAAACTCCTTGTATCGATCCCAAGCACAATAAAACAACTCAAAATTTCGTTGAAAAAAAATGCAAAAGTACTTATTGATCTAGAATCTTCAAGTACCTTGCAAGAGAAACAAAACTACGAAGAAAAAATTATAAACACAATAAATGCCTAAATTAAAATCAAGTTACTTACTCTCAATATCAACAACAATCTAAAAACCAATCCTCGGCAACGGCGCCAAAAATTTGGTAGCAAAATATTATGTCGCTATTTTCACCACAAGTGTACGGGTCACGTTTTAGTATAGATTGGGAAGAGCAGAGGTTGTCGTATCCATAGGGATTAGATTAGATTATCGTTGAGTACCACGAATGTCATAACCGGACTTTATCTTGGCAACTTAAATTTATATTTTTGTTTTATAAATAATATACTAATCTAATTGACTAATTAAACTAATATTACTAATATTGACATTAATGGGAGTAAATTACCTAGGGATTAACTTCGTCCACTTAAATGTATTTGTTTCAATTTTGTTTACATTAACGACATTCACCCTATTCGACAATCTTGGTATCGAAATCTCACTCACTACCCCTCCCGAGTGTAAAGTGAATGAATATGTGACTTTGTGTCAATGCCGAAGTCTCCTTGAGCGTCTATACGACACTTGGTCACACGAGTCTCTCCCTAACCTCTTGGATTACATACTTTCTAACGCCCTTCTGGGTCATTAGATCATCACGTTGTGTTTAAACTCTAGTCCAAAGCCGGGGTTACCTCTCCTGAGTGTCAAACCTAGTATTCTTAAAATCAATCCTATTACCATAAAAAGTATATCAAGATTTTAATAAAATGGTAAACACAATCGAATAAACATGAACAATCATTAATGAAACATTAATTTATTCAAACAACGTTTTCATGAAGTCAATTAAGTCGTAGACAATATATGTTTAGCTATATATGGAAATAACCCTATATTCAACTAGAAACAAGCTAAACATATTCAAAACAATCAACCAAACTAAGAAATAAAGAGAGAAACGATAAGACTAGCCGTTATCTGAAGAACCGATGCTAAAATCGCTCCGAGATCGTTTTCTCCTTTTTGTCTTTGTGATCTTCTTTTGGTTGAATAACCTTGGAGCTCTCAAAACCTTCCAAAAAATGTTCTTAGTGTTTGGGAGAGAAGAGGGGATATATATAGGATTCAAAAATCTCAAAATATTCCAAAATATCCAAAAAGAAGTGGTGTCGAACCGCTGTAGCTGTGGTTTCACCATTGCAGCGGTGGGGAAGTCAGCAACTTTCTACCAAATGACCGTTACAGTGGTGGTTTCACCACTATAACGTTGAAGAGTTTAGCAACTCTTTGTATTTTGATTGTTGCAATGGTGGTTCCACCATTCTTCTACCGACTTACTCATTTATGGATAGTTTTCGTCCTTTTTCGCCCCAAAGACCTAATTTATGAAAAAATAAATAAAAACATATTAGAACATATTAAAACACTATAATAATACTCGAAAACTACCAAAATTGGCTTGGGTGTAAATAAATAAATTATACCTATCAGAAGTGAAGTACAACATTTTCAATACAATAAGGTTTCTGGAAGAGTGTCCAATTTGTAATCAGGTGGAAGTAATGGACTCTTGCCATAAGGAATTCTTTCATGAAATCTTGCATCAGGATCCTTTGGAGCACACTCTCACAAATTCCCTATCTACAGGAGATTTTGGTGAGAAAATGATTAACTACAAATGAAAGTGTTGTAGACAACGTCTTATCTCTCAAAGTTGTATCTAAATACGTAGTGAATTTGGTTCAAATGGAGACCATTGATGTAGAAGATAGTTCGCCAGATCTCTCAAATCCACCTCACGGTGGGTTGGTTTTCAAGCAATTACCGGATCACCTTCAGTATACATTTTTGGGGGAGAACTCTTCCGAGTCGGTCATTATTTTATCGTCTTTGACTCAAGAAGAAGAAGAAAAATTGTTCATTATCCTAAATAGGCACAAGTCCGCTTTCACTTGGTCTATTTTCGATATCAAAGGAATAAGTCGGACCATTTGCGTGCACAAAATTTTGATGGAGGACTCATTTAAGCCCTTCATTGAGAATCAAAAAAAGACTAAACCCTGCGATGAAGGAGGTGGTCCATGCCGAACTGTTAAAGTAGTTGAATTCCGGACTCATCTATGCAATATCGGACAGTGAGTAGGTAAGCCCGGTGCAAGTGGTTCCAAAGGAGGGTGGCATGACTGTGGTGAAAAATGAGAGAAATGATTAAATTCCTATACGAACCATCATGGGATGGAGAGTGTGCATTGACTATAGGAAGTTGAACAAGGCCACAAGGAATTATCACTTTCCTCTCCCATTCATCGACCAAATGTTGGATCATCTCTCCGGTTATAACCACTACTATTTTCTTGATGGCTATTCTGGCTATAATCAAATAGCCATTACACTGGAGGATTAAGAAAAGACAACGTTCACTTGCCCATATGGTATTTTTGCATACCGTCGTATGCCGTTTGGATTATGCAATGCTCTGGTAACTTTCCAATGGTGTATGATGGTGATCTTTTCAGATATAGTGGAAAATATAATGGAAGTGTTCA
This sequence comes from Eucommia ulmoides, assembly GCA_016647705.1. Taxonomy (NCBI): domain Eukaryota; kingdom Viridiplantae; phylum Streptophyta; class Magnoliopsida; order Garryales; family Eucommiaceae; genus Eucommia; species Eucommia ulmoides. The sequence continues at coordinate 40,286,056 of CM028337.1, read as the reverse complement.
TGGACGAGTTCTCAGTCTTTGGTTCATCCTTTGACCATTGCCTCTACAGTCTATCACTTGGTTTCAAGCGATGTGAAGATAAAAATCTAGTTTTAAATTGGGAGAAATGTCATTTCATGGTTAAGGAGGGCATCGTCTTAGGCTATCGGGTCTCTTCCACGGGACTTGAGGTAGATTGGGCGAAGATTGAGACAATTGAGAAACTTTCTCTATCGATCAATATAAAAGGAGTAAGGAGTTTCCTAGGCTACGCCAAATTCTACCAGAGATTCATAAAAGATTTTTCAAAAATGGTGAAGCCATCATGCCATTTGCTTGAAAAAGACTCCCCATTCATATTTGATGATGCTTGTGTGGGAGCATTTAATGCCCTAAAGGAGAAATTGATCTTGGCTCCAATTATAGTCGTTCTGGATTAGAATGAGCCGTTTGAGATTATGTGTGACGTGAGTGATTATGCATTTGGAGTTGTTTTAGGCCAACGGAAGGAGAAATTTTTTTGGTTAATATACTATGCAAGCAAAATGCTCAATGATGTATAGGAGAATTAGACCACCACGAAAAATTAGATGTTGGCAATGGTCTTTGCTTGTGATAAGTTCCGATCATACATTATTGGGTTTAGGGTGATCATCTTTACGGACCATGCCACCATCCAAGACTTATTTTGAAATAAGGATGCTAATGTGATGGATTTTCTTGCTTCAAGAATTTTATATTAAGATTCGAAACAAAAAGGGGAGCGAAAATGTGGTAGCTTATCATCTTTCAAGGCTCGTGTTAGAAGATTTTGGTGATGATTCCTATATCACAGAAGTTTTCCCGGATGAGCAATTATTCAATATCGAAGTTAAACTGCCGTGGTTCACGGATATAGTCAATTATCTCGTGTGCAAGGTGTTTCCCTGGACCTATCAAGTGCCCAAAGGAAGAAAATCCTATTTGATGTAAAGAGTTATATGTGGGATAACCCCATGTTGTTCAAGAAATGGGCCGATCAAGTTATCTGGTGATGTGTTCCGGAAGAGAAAATTACGAGCATTCTCCATCATTGCCATGTGGGGGCATTTTGGCGCAACACGGACAGTCGCAAAGGTGCTTCAATCAGGTTTTTACTGGCCGACTCTTTTTTGTGACTCATATACATTCTTAAAAACCTGTGATCGATGCCAGAGGTTGAAACTCTATGAAGTTTGGGGAATTAATTTCATGGGACCATTTTCTTCGTCCTTTGGTTAGGAGTATATCTTGCTGGCAGTGGACTACGTGTCAAAATGGGTAGAGGCTGTGGCTATGCCGACCAATGATGCTAAAGTGGTTTTAAAATTTCTTCAAAAGAACATATTGACATCGGAACTTCTTGAGCCGTTATTAGCAATGAAGGAATTCACTTCTGCAACAAAATTATTAATACTCTACTGACCAAGTATGAAGTTTGGCACAAAGTGGTGCTTGCTTACCATCCTCAAACAAACGGACAAGCCAAACTTTCAAATTGAGAAATTAAATAGATTTTGGAGAAGATGGTTCACTCCAACCGGAAGGACTGGGGAGTGAAACTTGACGATGCATTGTGGGCATACCGCACGACTTTTAAAACACCGATCAGAATATCTCCATATCGGTTGGTGTTTAGAAAAGCGTGTCATTTGTCAGTTGAATTAGAGTATTATGCCTATTAGGCGATTAAGAAACTAAACTTTGATCTCAATGCTTCAGGGCAACATCATCTCCTACAGCTCAATGAGCTAGAGGAATTCCGAAATGAGGCATATGAGAACGTCAAATTATAAAAGAAAAAAACCAAGAGATGGCACGACAAACACACTGTTAGGAGAGAGCTCAGCTCGGGACAATAAGTGTTACTTTTCAACTCTAGATTGAGACGTTTTCTTGAGAAGCTGAACTCCAGGTGGTCCGAACCATTTCGGATTAAACAAGTATTTCCATTCGGTGCTGTTGAATTGGAAAGTAACGATTGACGAATTTTCTGAGTCAATACGGAAAGAATCAAGCATTATTATTAAAATTAAGCAAGAGTTGTAGAGAGTATCTCCCTCATTGATAACTGATGTGGATCGTTGTTGAGTCCAGCTAGGGACGCTAAATTTAGCCTTTTTTTTTTTTTTTTTAAATACAACCCACGGGAATGGTTCTCCCCTATTTTTGCTAAAATAAATTTTGCAGAGGTTATAATGATTGCGATGCGTGTTTGTTGAGTAAATAGTGGAGCTCAGACATTTAGGGATGTTAAATGAATATTAAACGAGAATAAATAGTGGAACGAAAATGAAATGGTGGCCAACCGTTGAAAAAAAAAAACAAAAAAAATAGGGACTAAGGCCTGTAGGCCATAGCTCGCTACAGCGCCCAAATAGCAGAAGACCCATTGGTCTTTGCTTGCTGTGGCAAGTTGGCCTACTCGCTGCAGCACAAAGGCCCATGTTTCGTTAAATAGGGGCCGACCTTCATTATTTCCATATTTCAAACCCTAGAACACCTGATTCTTTCCTCCATTCTTTCCCAAACCGATTTCTACCCTCAAATTCAACCCTTCCATCCTTAAAGGACTAAATCCCCACCGAAAATCAACCGATCTAATGCCATTCACCTAACCCTAGCTTTAGTCGCTCATTGGATTCGAGTTCAAGTGGCATGGCTTCATTTTATACGATTTGGGCACCCAATAATCTTCAAGTAAGTAGTTTCAAGGGCCTTTCTAATTGTAAACCATCATTTTTTTGTTGATTGGCTTGTTGGATTGGAGTTTTATTGTGACATTATTGATAGTGGTTAAAACCCTTGAACCTTGAGTTTCCTTTGGGAATTTTTTTTGTGCTGTTACGATCATAGGTAGGTTTTTGTAAATTAAACATTGTGTAGTGATGGTTTGATTGTGGGGTTGAAGTTTTTGGTGTTAAGCTTGTGCTATTCGTGTTGCCATTTGTGCAATTTCTGCGTGTGATCGGTGAAGGGTTTTTGGGTGTTGATTTGTAGAAAAATCATGCTGCCAAAATCTATTTAGAAACGACAAAGGGGTGAGGGGTCTGGTTCACGATCCGCGGATCCGGCCTCTGATTACGATTCAAGCCATTTCGTTTCCAAGCAAGCTAAGCATCATTTCAATAGGTGTGAGAAAAACCAAAATTGCATTTCTGAACACAGCTTCGTTGTTATCAATGATCTTCAAGATGAAATCGCAGATGTGATAAGAGATAGAAGTTGGAAGCGCTTCTATAGACAACCAGGCCCAGGTGACATCACCTTGGTTTATGAATTGCTTGCAAATGTCGTAGAATGCGAGAACCACATAACCAGGGTCTGGAATCGTGTGGTAAAATTTGATATTGAAACAATAAATGAACACCTGAGGTTGCCTACTGAAGAGTCCGATGAAAATTCTGATGAGGACGTAATGAAAGAGGATCTAGAAATAGTCATCAAGATGATATGTTCCAAAAATGTGGGTTGGATACCAACGAAGAATGATCTGGCTATTTTCCCATCCAAGCACTTAAAGAAATTTCTGAAAATCTGGTTCCACTTCGTTTGTGCCAGACTGTATCCGACGGCTCATCTGACAAACATGACGAAAGACAGGGCATTGGCTCTATTTGCTATTGAGATAAATCAGCCATTGAGTGTCGAGTATCTCATCAATTCTGCTATCTATTACACCATCTGAAACACCAATACCAGCCTTCACTTCTTCTCTCTACTTACATAGCTATTTAAGTAAGCGGGCATTATAATTTCAGATGACAACTTGTGCCATCCCAAAAGATCTATGGATCTCCCAGCCATGAAGAGAATTTAAAGAAAATAAGTTTAGGGAAAACCAGAAGACGAAGGAGGGCCATCCAGAGCCCAAAGTTCCGGGGACCCTAGCAAAGCAAAAATAACAATGGAAAGTCTTCATCAGCAAGTAGTATACCAGGGAGAACAAATTCAGGCTCTATGTCTTGATGCTGCCGTAATGCGAAATGAAAGCGCTGAATTCCGGATGTACCAGGAGTCATGTAACCAAATGATGCATCAAGCTCTCTACTACTTTATAATGGTAGTCGGCTATGACATGATCGGCTATCTCCCGATGCACCCGCTCCCCGCTTATCTTCGGCAACCACCACAAAATCCCTACCATCACGACGGCGATAAGGACTAAATGCCTCATGATGGTCAGTAGGAGGTGAGACTTCAATGTCTCACCTCCCAAGTACGTCTTCAAAACCCCATTCGTCACCATGCAACATGCCATTTGTTGAGCTCGATGTTGGGTCATTGTAGACACTGCCCATTCTAAGTTTAGGGGGATGTTTTGTATGTTTTCTTGTTTGATCTCTATTTGTTGGTTATGTAGTTAAGTTTAATGGTTGTTAATTTTTGTGTTAGGTTAAGTTTAATTATTGTTTAGTTAATTTCATGCATGATTGTTTAGTTTAGGTGTAAGTGTGTTTGTGTTTGTAGTTTATTGTTTTTGTGTGTTGACTTTTGTGGTTCTTCTTGACCATTAACCGATGATGATATTATCCCCTAGTTGTTTATTGAGGTCAAGCATAATGCCCATTCATGTGTGTTCTGTATGCTTGACATTTCTTTTTGTAAAAGTCATTGTGAATCCTAATTTGCACGAGTATGTAGACTCAATGTACTAGCTATCCAATTGATTTGATGCCAATTATCCAGTAGCCAAGTTTATGACAAATTTAAGGGATTTTAGAACCTGATTGAGGGAAATTCGAGGCAAAATCCTAGGCGAGGTAGTTCAAGAGAAATGATTTAGGCATTCATTTTGATTGCTTGAGCCGTTGAAACCTTCCATGTAAAATGTTTTACCCCTCATTACCTTGTCGAAGTCTTTTAGCCATTTCAATTCTGAACACGCATCAAATACCCTAGCCAATTAAATATTTTCCAAACCATTATCACTATACCTAAGGCATGAGTCGAGTAGTTATCAATTTATCATTTTTTTTATGCTAATTGAAGTGAGCGATTGGGTTTTAGGTGAACTTTTGATTGGTTTGGTATTCGAGTACTCACTTGTTATTTTTCTATTGTAGTTCCACACTTGTGAAATTGTACAAATCAAATAAGTTTGGGGGTGTGGTTAAAAAACATGTGTAATTATGGTTTTGTTTTTGTTTATTTCAACAAGTGAGTACTGCGTTTAAAAAGTAAGCTCGGGATTGTATCGGAGTTGTCTTTGTGGGTATGAGTGTGATTGGGGGCCAATCGTCCTGCCTTGGGTATCGTGGATTTAATGACACTTACCTATTTTAACTTTGTTGGTGGATAATTCAATCCAGTCTTTGGATGGTTGTGTAATGAAAGTTTTCGCACATACACATGGAAAGGATCTAGAATGGCTTTTATCATTATTGAATGTTAAAATTCTAGAACACCACATGGTGCGGTTTTATTCTTTAACTCGATATGATTGGGGGCCGTTGAGGGAAAGTTTTTTGGTCATTAGTTGGAATTCAAAACTCACACATCATTGTTTTTAGTTCATTTGGGTCTTTCTTCTTCAGTATTTGTGTTAGTTAATTCGTTGTGGTAGTTTGTTTTCTTGTGTGGGTATTTTTGCTCGAGGACTAGCAAAATTCCAAGTTTGGGGATATTTGATAGATTGATTTTATCTATGTATTTCTAATCTGAATTTGGTAGTTTTCGTGTGTTCTTTTAGTGTTTTCATTTATTTTCATTCGTTTTATGCAAATCAAGTGTTATGGGCAAAACGGTTGCAAATGGACGTCAGTGAAGAAATGAGTGAAAAAAGAGTTAAAGGCCCTTTCTGCATGCTGCTCGCTATAGTATACAAGACAAAAGGCCACTGGACTTTGCTCGTTGCAGTGAGCTCATGCTCGCTGCAACGCGCAACATCCAGTGGTTGTTTCTGGTGTTTGCCCGCTGCAGCACCGTTGCACCAGCTGGTAACACGTTTTGAAAATAATTTTAGGATTTTCATGATTTCTATTTATATACCCTTAACCCTACATTTCCCAGCATGTTTTTGGAGCCCTAAAATCAGACTAAGCAAGAGGAGATTATCATTGGAGAAGAGGAAACGTTTTTGGAGTGGACTTTGCGGAAGTGGAATCATCCACTCATTAGATTTGGATATCCTCACTTGTTTCTCTCTTTCATTCTAAAATTTTGTTGGTTGTTTAATGATGTAACTCTCATTTAAAGTTGAATATTTCGTTATGGCCATGTATAGCTAAATATTTATTATCTAGGGATTGATGTAGTTCCCAAGTATTATGTTTGAGTAAATCTTTGTTTCGTTAATGGTTGTTCATCCCTATTCGATTGTGTTTATCATTTTATCACTTCCATTGTATGATTTTATATGATATTATGGTTAATTAAAGAACATGGAGTTTGACACTCGAGAGAGGTAACCCCAGATTCGAACTACGTTTAAAACACAACACAAGTTCTAATATTTCAGGAGATTATTAGAACGTGTGCAATCCATGAGGTTGGGGAAAGACGCATGTAAAAGTTTAGACGCTTGATAGGGATATTGATGTTAACATGGTTTCATATTCATTCACTTTACACTCGGAAGAGGTAATGCGTGAGTTTTAGAAATCTAGATTGTTGAATAGGTAGATGACCATTAGTGTAAACTAGACTAAATGAAGCATGTATAAGTAAACGAAGTTAATCCCTAGATAATCTATTCCCATAGAATTTATTCCAAGTATTTTAGCTTAATTAGTCTTCATATCTCGAACACCTTTCAAATCTTTAATCGTCTGGATAAAATTGAGTTATTTTAATTGTAGTACTTAGCTTGTTTTAACGATAAACCCCAGTGGACGATACTCGATCTTTGGATCACTTTATTACTTGTTGAGCTTGTGCACTTGCGAGTAATTTAAAGCGCATAAAATATCACAACAAGGTATCAGCTTCACGATATTCTCTCAGCTTTAAACCGGAGCGCACGTCTGGAACAGTCCTTCGACACATTCCTTGTTATTCAAACAAATAGAGGACAACTAAGCTAGAACTATGCTTAACCAGATCCTTGGTAACACTACCAAGCTAGGTAGAAAACCAAATGAGGTTCGGTCATTGGCGGCCGCAATTTAAGCGCTGCCACTTTTACCACAAGCGTACAGATCAAGTTTTAGTATAGTAGACCTTTCGGTCAGGTATCGTATCCACAGAGATTGGTTGAGATTACTATCGAGTACTGCGATTGTCATAACCTAACTTTATCTAGGCGATAAAAATGATATTTAATTAATTTATACTAACACTAAAATACTAATTTACTATACTAATTACTAATACGAGATAGTTATGGGATGGATTATCTACGGATTAACTTTATTTACTTAAACGCGTTTTATTTCATTTAGTCTACAATAATGGTGTTCGACCTATTCAACAATCTTGGTATGTAAAACTCCTCCGCCACCTCTCTCAAGTGTAAGACGGGGAAATACGCAACTTTGTGTCAATGAAGAAGTCCCCCTCAACGTCTTAACGACCCTAGATTGCGTGAGTCTTGCCCTAACGTCATCGATTGCACACAAAACCTTAGTTCATAAACTCCCCCCGTCACCTCTCCCGAGTGTAAGACGAGGGATATAACACGACTTTGTGTCAACGAAGAAGTCCCCCTCAATGTCTTAACAACCCTAGGTTACATGAGTATTACCTCAACATCATTGATTTCCAGCGTTGTGTTTACCCTATCGACAATCTCAATTCTAAAACACCTCTGCCACCTCTCCCGAGTGTAAGACAGGGGAATACGCGACTTCGTGCCAACAAAGAAGTCTTCCTCAAAATATTAACGATTCTAGGTCACGTAAGTCTCACCCCAACGTCATTGATTGTCCATAATCTTAACCTCGACCAGGTTATTACATCATGGCGTTTGTTTATTCTAATCCAAATCTGAGATTTGTCAAACCCCGTATTCTTGATATATGTATATAATAATAATAAAAAAATAATACGGCATACATGATCAAACATTGTAGAACAATCATTAAAGAAACACAACTCAACCAAAACTACATTTTTTATAAATGATATTAATCCTATACATAATCCACATTTAGCCTATGACCATAGCCGTTTATACAATTGAAACTAGGCTAAACATGATCAAACATATATTAAAGATAAGAAATAAAAGGAAAAATGGATTAACTTAGCCGACATCCGAAGATTAGTCGCTAAACCCGTCCACCGATTGATTCTCCTTCTCCGCGTGTTGATCTTCTCCTTCGGATATGTTTGAGCACTCCCCATACTCTCTCTATATTCTAAACTAAGCCCTAAGGGCTCTAATGGCTGAAGATAGATCAAGGAAAGGGGAGGAGAGGGGTTTAAATCAGAAAAATATCTAAAATAAATATCTAAACTTGTACAGATACCACCGCCGGTGGGTATGTCGGCTTAAAGTTCGCCGCAGCGGTGGAGAATGCGCTGGAATAAGGACCATCTTGATGTTATACTGCCGCGGCGCTAGGTATTCGGCAAGAATGGGGTCTCTTTGCATCTTCACTATCGCGGCGGTGGTCTGGACGCCGCGGCGGTGGGCTTCTTTCATAATATTGCCTCCTTGCTCATTTTTCCACCATTCTCGATACGATTTGATCGTTTATGCTCCGATTTCATACATTTTCACCCCATACACCTGTTTTAATACAAAAAGAATAAAAATGTATTAAAACATATTAATAACATAATAAACGTACTCAAAAACTAACAATATTCAATTTGGAAATAGATAGGTACTTTACACCTATCAAATATCCTCAAACTCGGAATTTTGCCAGTCCTCGAGTAAAACACCCACACAATACAAGAAAATATAAAAATTAATTACGAAATTAAAAACTAAAAATAAAAAAATACTAAAAACAAAAATGTGTAGGTTTTGATTATCATCTACTGGCCGAAAGATTTTCCCTCATCGGCCCCCAATCCTATCAAGTTCAAGCATAAATCACACCATGTGGTATTCTAGAATTTCAACGTTAAAAAATAGTAAGCGCCATTATAGCTCATGTTTAAGTGTGTGTGTGATTAAACTCAAATATACTACTATCCATTAATTAGATGCGATTATCCCTCAATATAGTTCATGACTAAAACCTTTAAGGTATAGGGAATCCATACTCCTGACCCGGGATCTATTCTCTACTAATGTAGGCTTGGAGGTTCATGAAGCTCGTTAGGGCTTGGTTCGGTTTTGAAATAATGACCATGGGTATATCGAAAATACAAAACAGGTTAATCGTCGTTAACGTGACGATACCCGACACACATGCTTGACTCTTTCTCACTCTTGAAACCCCATAGATATAATTGAAACAACCTAGAACATAAGTTTAAGAACTTTGTACTCACTTGTCAAAAGAAATGTAATAATTTTTGTTTTCTCGAATAACACACCCCCAAACTCATTCAAATTTCTACAATTTTAGGAGTGTGCAAAAATGATTAAGTAACACACCCCCAAACGTATTCGAATTTCTACAACTTTAGGAGTATGGAAAAAGGATTTAAGAAAATGACAAGTGAATACACAAATACCAAACCAATCCGAAGTTTGCCCAAAACCCAACCACTCACATCAAGTAGTATAATGAATGCTAACTTGATTCACTCTCTTTGTGCCTTTGGTTTAGCGATGTGGGTTTGGAAAAAGTTTTATCGATCAGGGTATTAGATAAATGTTTAGAAATTGAATTGGCATTTTGGCTTCGACAGGGTAATGAGGGATAATGATATTGCATGGTGGGCTTAAAAAGGCTCAAGCAATCAAATGAATGCATAAATCATATCTCCTAAACAACCTCGCCTAGGATTTCGCCTCAAAGTTCCCCCAAATCAAGTTCTAAAATCCCTATTGTCAAGAAATTGAGTGAAGGATAATCAGTTTCAAATCAATTAGATAGTGCTATATTGAGTTTACGTGATCGTGCATTTAGGACCTACAATAACTTTTACTAAGACGATACGTTAAGCACACAGAACACACATGAACGATCTTTACGCTCAACCTCAATAAACAATCAGGGGACAAACTCATCATCGGGTAAAGGCCCAAATGACATCAAAACTCAGCACAAAACAACAACTAAACTAAACAAACTAATCATAAACAATCATCGAACTATAAAAACAATAAAACTTAACTAATAACATAAACACATACTAAAACATACTACGCATCACCACCTACTTAACACAGGCATTACCCAAAACGACCCGTCAGCAATCCCAATGATAGTATATAGCATGATATTGAAGACGGGGGTTTAGAACACGTACCTGAGAGGCGAGAGAATCTCGCCTCCGACACAAATTGACAGAGATAGATCTAACTTATTTTAGGACCTGGGTTGCCTCCCAAGAAGCGCTTGGTTTAATGTTGTTAGCCCGACACATTCAAAGTGACCTAAAGCATGGCGGGATATTGCTTTGTTCGACTCGGTCTTTCAATGACAAGCCTCACTGACTTATGTGCGTGGCTACGCATTACAAATGATTCAGAATCCCGTTGAAAGAGATACATCAATACCTGTCGATCTAACATCGCTAAGTACCCTGCATAAGAAATACAAAAACAAAACTACAAAGAAAAATTATATACACTAAAAAATGTTTAAATTAAAATCAAGTTATTTACTCACAATATCGATAATAACACTCCTTCCAATCCCCGGCTACGGTACCAAAAACTTGGTGGACGTTGCCAAAAACTGAATACGACAACAACCAATCCCCGGTAATGGCACCAAAAATATGGTGGCCGCAATTTAAGCACTGCCACTTTCACCGCAAGCATACGGATCAAGTTTTAGTATAACGGACCTTTCAGTTGGGTATGGTATCCATAGATATTGGTTGAGATTACTATCGAGTACCGCGATTGTCATAACCTAACTTTATCTAGGCGATATATTTAATTAATGTATAGTAATACTAAAATACTAATTTACTATACTAATTACTAATATGAGATAGTTATGGGATGGATTATCTAGGGATTAACTTTATTTACTTAAATGCATTTGATTTCATTTAGTCTACAATAATGGTGTTCAACCTATTCGATAATCTCGGTATCTAAAACTTCTCCACCACCTCTCACGAGTGTAAGATGGGGGAATACACAACTTTGTGTCAACAAAGAAGTCCCCCTCAACGTCTTAACGACTGTAGGTTGCGTGAGTCTTTTCCCCAACATCATTGATTGCATACAAAACCTCAATTCATAAACTCCCTTGTCACCTCTCCCGAGTGTAAGACGAGGGATATGACGTGACTTCGTGTCAACGAAAAAGTCCCCCTCAACGTCTTAACAACCCCAGGTCACGTGAGTCTTACCTCAACATCATTGATTTCCCGCATTGTATTTACCCTATCGACAATCTCAGTTCTACAACACCTCCGCCACCTCTCCCGAGTGTAAGACAGGGTAATACGCGACTTCATGTCAATGAATAAGTCCCCCTCAACGTATTAACGACCCTAAGTCACGTGAGTCTCAACCCAACGTCATTGATTGTCCACAATCCTAACCCCGATCGAGGTTTTGGATCGTGGTGTTTATTTATTCTAATCCGAATCAGGGATTTGTCAAACCCCATATTCTTGATATATCTATATAAGCATGATAAATAAACAATATGGAATATACGCTAAGACATTGAAGAACAATCATTATAGAAACACAACTCAACCAAAACTATATTTTTTATAAACGATATTAATCCCATACATAATCCATATTTAGCTTATGGCCATAGCCATTTATACAATTGAAACTAGGCTAAACATGCTCAAACATATATTGAAAATAATAAATAAAAGGAAAAAATGGATGAACTTAGCCGATATCCGAAGATTAGCCGCTAAAATCGTCCACCGATCGATTCTCCTTCTCCGCGTGTTGATCTTATCCTTCGGATATGTTTAAGCACTCCCCATACTCTCTCTATATTCTAGACTAAGCCCTAAGGGCTCTAATGGCCGGAGAGAGATCAAGGAGATGGGAGGAGAAATGTTTAAATAGGCAAAATATCTAAAATAAATATCTAAAACTGTGTAGAGGCCACCGCCTAGGCGGTGGGTATGTCAGTTTAAAGTTCGCCGCAGCGGTGGAGAAGGCGCTAGAATAAGGAACATCTTGATATTTCACTGTCGCGACACTAGGTATTCAGCAAGAATGGGGTCTATATGTATCTTCATCGCCCTGGCGGTGGGCTTCTTTCACAATATTGTCTCCTTGCTCCTTTTGCCACCGTTCTTCGACCGTTCTCAATACGATTTGATCGTTTATGCTCCGATTTCGTACTTTTTCACCCCACACACCTATTTTAATACAAAAAAAATAAAAAACATATTTAAACATATTAAGAACGTAATAAATGTACTCAAAAACTAACAATATTCGGTTTAGAAATAGATAGGTAATTTACATCTATTAGTCATCCAACTGTAGAATCCCCTCAGCCATGGACTAGAGCGCGTTCTCAAATTTTCCATCATCGTATATGAATTGAAATTGATAAAATACATCGTACGCTGTCCACCAAGCTGTAGAAGTCTAGGTTCATCTAAAGACAACATTTCCAAAATAGGGTTGAAAAATCTGAAATCTAACTTGTAATCTAGATTTTTTCACGATTAGAAGGAGCGAAGATTGAAACTGATATAACCTTGCAAACCTGCATAGCAAACTATAACTTCTAATTGTCTACGTTCTTCTTTCATCTTTGGGCAGATAATTAAGAGAACAAATGACATAGGAAAAAAAAAGAGGTAAGGGAAGTACCATCCTGCCCTAAGCAGTCAACGATCCAACTGTACCATCCTACCTAAGCAGTCTTCGATTCAGCAATACCATATTACCCTAAGTAATCGGGGATTCCACCATACCCTTCTACCTCAAATGATTAAAGGTTATACCATACCATCATACCTTCACGGTAACTTATGATCTTGATAAACGATAGTCAATTTTGAAACTAGTTTGGTACGCCTGCAGTCATCACTGAACCAACTATACATAACACCTCAAATTCCCATGACTCTCGCCACTAAGAATACAACCTTATCAGATACTATCTTGTGATCCAAATTCATTAAGATTCCATACAACCAGAGAAACCACCACGCACCATAGGATTTCGAGTTTTCAACCACGAGACGACTATTGTACACTGTAAAGTTAACGCTAGGATGAATCTTTTAACAAGAGCAGAAGGTCATCAGCATATAAAGATTTTCCAACTTCCAAATAAAAAGTCCATGGAAGCACCACTGAAGAATAGAAGCAATAGGACACGATAGCGTTGATCCCTCAACTCTGGGTTCTCTGGAGCTGGAAGGGTAAAGATCGACTCGAGCACTGAGCTACTATATCGAATACGTGCTCCACTTCTCACCTCTACCGTTATAACACCTGAAGAGTTGGTGATCATCGAGTCATTGAATCTAGACTCTCTAAAGGACTCCTCAATAGTAGAAGTGAAAAGGGTAGGCATGTCATCAGAAATCCTGAGTGTCAATGTCCTAGGTCAAACTTGGGAGCGCTTCAAAGCACTCCCTCTGATCGAGGTCTCAGGGGCCTTACATTTCCCATGAGAACATGAAGGATGACGACCACCATCACCCAAAAAACCAATGGCTAATATAGTGATCTAAAATAAAAGTCAAGTCTTCATCATTAAGATTTCAACTTGAGGCAAAAGTTGGAATTCCTAAGATTCATACATGACTTTTAGAACACATATCGGACTCACCACTACCATTATTCTATGAAAGCAATCATGAGTAGCCATGAATAATCTCTAATGATCTAGTATTATCTGATCATTAGGTGGAAAGGGATTAAGTTCATCCTTCCAAGAGCAACGGTTGTGATTCTACCTTCTTTAGTGTAAGTATTTGTCATTTATTACTTAAACTAGGGTATAATCGGGGAAACCGAGTCGAAAACTCCCGCCCCTACAAGTGCAATATACTTATTATTTGCAAACCTATTTCACTCAACAGAAACATCAAAATGAAAAACAAATATACTCCAAAGAACAAACAATGTTACCTCAAGAGATAAGATAATTGAATTACACTATGAATCCGATATAATGAAAGATGATATCCAAGACTCTTTGAACAAACAATCTGCAAGCTTTAATGATACAGGTAATTGTTACTACCAACACATGACTAGATACAATTCACAAAACTACATGGCCCAGGAGGTTGCCCCAACTGGAAAACTCCTAACATACTAAACTTCACAAACCATACATTTAAGAACCCGTCGGATAGGTATATTCTAGGATTTAATTAGGAAAATCCTGAATTCATCTTCCCAATAAATAGCGAGACAAACCGATTTCGCTTCGCAATCTTGTAGCTGATCAGTATTATTCCCAACCCGCATGTTGGGGTATACTTTACACTATATGATAGGTTTTAAATACGTATCTACTTCCAAGCCAAATTTACTGATTTTTGAGTGTTTTATTAATGTTTTAATTGCGTTTTAGTTGTTTTTATATAAATCAAGTGTAGGGACATGAACAATTGACAAACCGAGCGAAACGGTGGAAAACCAGTAAAGAAAAGATGAAAAAATGAGGTTTCAAGACCAGTAGAACCTCCGCCTAGGCGAAGTAAGCACTGCCTAGGCGTAGTTCCGTCAGAGAGTTGGAGGGCTGAAACTCCGCCTAGGCAAGAAAACAACCGCCTAGGTGGAGAACCGTCAAAGAGTTCGAGTGCAGCTATCCGCCTAGGTGGAAATCAGTTAGAATGTAAGATGTTAGCCCTCCGCTTAGGCGAAGAAACCACCACCTAAGCAGATTTCAAACCAACTTAACCTCTGCCTAGGTGAAGAAACTACCACCTAGGCGAAAATCTATGTTCAGAAAAAAAGATATTTTTAGATCTTTTTGAAACCTTAGGCCTATAAATGCCCCTTTCCCATGTCTGAAAGTTGTTGTTCAAGGTTTGTAACCCTAATATAGTGTTCTTAAGCTAATCTTGAGAGATCAAGAAGGAGGTTCATCATTTGGGCAAAGAGGAATCATTTGCAGAGCGATCTTTAGCGACAGTGGACCGTTCCATTCTCAAATTTGATCGTTCTTCTCTTATTTTTATCTTTGTAATTACTTTTCCATATCTAATGATGTTAAATCAATCTTTTTTTATATGGTATATGTCTAAGATCATGTAGTATTAGTTAAATAGTACTTAGGTGTTTTTGAAATCATGTAAATGCTAGTTTGAATGAATTAATGTTACTTTAATGGATGTTTGTCTAAATTCGATTGTGTTTACCGTTATTCTTGATGTTATGCTTGTATTGATAAACCGAGAATACGGGGTTTGACACTCGGGAGAGGTAACCCTGGATTCGAACTAGGGATAAACACAATGTGACGTTCTAATAACCCAAGAGGGCATTAGAATGTGTGTAATCCATGACGTTGGCTCAAAACGCACGCGACCTAGGGTCGTTAAGGCGTTGAGGGGGACTTCTTCGTTGACACAAAGTCGTGTAATCCCCCGTCTTACACTCGAGAGAGATAGCGGATGAATTGTAGATACAGAGATTGTCGGAATAGATAAACGCCATTATAGCTAACTAAACAAAGTTAAATTTGTGTTACATAAAAGAAATCAATACCTAGGTAATTAATGTAGTTAGAACTAACCTAATAGTTGTCATTTATCTTAGTTATTAATTAAAATACAAACAATTCTTGAAAAGTCTTGATAATATGAGACTATGCCAATCACCATATTCAACTAAATTACACCATTCCCAGTGGAACGATATCTGATCTCACGATCACTATATTAAAACTAAACCTCATGCATTTGCGAGTAGTTAATACGCGAGCGTGTAAAATCCTCGACCTACACTATAAATAATCACAAATCACACAGTTGGAAATGTTGGATTAGATTCCTCAAGAGAACTTATCTAGTCGTTACCCCAGTCTACGACTGGGACACATTTCATCCTATCCATATTTTCCTAATAGAAATAATGTTTGTTTCGTCTCACAGCACAGAGCGAAATACCTTAATCAAAATGAACATAACTAATCTCACTAAACCAAATCCTAGGAACTACGTGTCAGCCTGATTACCGTCAACGCCAGGGATACGTTATAAACCCTCGTGATTTCGAATGACAAATTTGAAATCATCAAAGGCGTAAGAACTATGTGTTAGCTTAATTCTCGATAATTCTTGGGATATGTAGGAAACCCTAACGGGTTTGGTTAACAAAATAAAACTCATCAACAGACCCAAGACCTGCATGTTAGCCTGATTCCCAGCAACGTTTAGGATATGTAGAAAACCCTCGCGGGTTCGATTAACTAGTCTAAACTCATCAAAGATATAGGAAATACATGTCAGCCTAATTCTCAACATGTCTGGGATACGTAGGAAACCCTTATGGGTTCAGCTGACAAGTTCAAGCCTAACCATGTGCGATGAACTACGTGCCGACTTGATTTTCAGTTATTTGAGATACGTAGGAAACCTTTACAAGGTTCGATTACGTTCTTTAAGGTAAAAACTATTCATGCACATTGAACTAAGTGTCAACCAGATTCCTTGTGTAAAACAAGAATACCTAGTAGCAATTTGACCAGATCCATGGTAGATCACCAAGGGACGTAAGAACCCCAAGTAGGTTTGGTTAAAAAAAAAAAAAAGACGAGTATCATCTTTATGACACTCTCTTAGTCCTAGACTAGGGTACATCTCTAGGAATAGTCTGTTAACTTTCCTAAGAAAATACATGCACTCTCCTTGCTTACCAAGCAATAGACGATGCTTAACCAGGAAACTAAATCAAACCTGACTCCTAACAAAACCCAGGACATGTATGAAACCTTCTTCGGTCGCCATTAACAAAAATCACATGTCAATCAAGATTAAATCACGTCATCAACAATAAAAATCCCCATAGAATCACATCAACAGTAGAATCCCCACAGAGTTGCTCAATAACAAACCCCTCAATCCATTGGGATTGAACCATACAAAATATAACAATAACCCACCAATTTGGATCTAACCATACTAGACTTTAACCAGACAATGAAGAATTAAGTATCAACTTGAGTCCTGGTAAACACTAGGATACGCGAAACCTTTACTGGTTGGGTCATTACCTCAAGAAAAATTCTTTTATCCCCACCAAACTACACTTTAATATGTCCTTGGTAAACCACCAAGGTACTTAGCAGAACCAAGTTGGTCTAGTCGAAACCAGAAAGATGTCTGCATCATGACATTCTCTCTGCCCTATATCAGGGCGCATCTCCTGAGAAATCCATTGACTTCCTTGAGAAGCTAACTACCAATCCTTTTGTTAAGCAAACAACAAAAGATACCTGTGCTCAAACTACGCATAGACTTGATCCTTGGTAGATTACCAAGGTACTTAGGAAGCCTATGCGGGTACAGTTGACAATATGAGATAGCACAGCGAGGGTCAAACTACATTTCGACTAGATTCCTAACGTAGGAAATCAGTGTATGTAAGTAACCCAGGTGGGTTTCGGTCATCCGACAATTACCATCCAAAACAAGTAATACTAATAATACATAAACAACCCAACGGGGGTTTCCAGACCAAAATGAACACGACAAATCGCATGCTAAGTTCAGGACATAGAGGTAACCCAAGTAGGCTCTACCGTATGCTTTGAACGCTCAGGAGACAGTCCTGCGCCCCAATTTGAGCTGGAGCACATTATATCCGATTTTGTTATTTAGAATCCGTAATGGGATATAAAGACCCGGCTTCTTAGGGTCATTACTCGATTTCTCCAATAGAGAATTTTTTCCCAAATATTTTACTGTTTATGAATAAATTAGAATTATTAACAATTAAGCTCTGATACGACCCGTAATGACCCAGGGAAACTGGGTCGTTACATGGGATATGTCCCAGCTAGAGTTGGGTCACATTATATTCGCTTTCTCCATTCAGATTCTATGATAAGAGTTACCCCAGCAAGAGCTGGGACACATTATATTAGATCTTCTCCCTATAGAGTTTCTTGATATAAGACTCATACCAATCCCAATCATAATTAATGAAAAAATCACCAATTGAAAACTAAAATCCCAATAAATGAACAAGCATCATCAAGCCCCGGTCTATGATTGGGGCACATTTTAATTGAGGTTAAACTTCTCCCAGGAAGTTTTCCAGTCCTCGTCAGGAAATCCCAATTGTAATGTAGCCAAGAAACTCCACTAAGTGTTGAGTTCCCCGAGGGTCTTCGCTCTCTGTGAATTCTCTCAATCATTTTTGATCTCATATTGATATAACGACCTAGGAATCAACTTCCCTAACCAAGAACCTTTTCCACCAAATATTGATCCACATCACGAGTCCGAATTATATTTGAACTGATTCTCGGTTAAGCCTGAGATATGTAGGTGCCCCGATGGGGTTCGGTTAAGCCAGCTCACGAAGATTAATCGTCGACCTCAATCTCAGACTGACTAGACACCCCAGAATTGGTTTCTCTAACCTAGAACCATTCTACTCAATCTTTATTTACTTTACATATTAGAACTACATGTGACCTGATTCTTATTAATTTGAGATATGTAGGAAAACCCTTTGGGGTGTGGTCGAAACCAGTAGCTAGTTGTACTTTACAGATTCTGGATAGTAGTATAATGTAGTAGTATAATTTACTTTACATTCTAGAACTAAATGTGACCTGATTCTCATTAATTTAAGATACGTAGGACAACTCTTTGGGTACGGTCACAACCAGAGGTCGGTTGACCCAAGTGTCATCTTCTCTACAACCAGGAGTCGATTGACCGAGCATTATCCTCTCCGCACCCTATAGGATAGACTGTGTGCCATCCTTAGGCATAGTAGTTAATTATCTAGGATCTGGTATGTCGCCTTCCATTAAGAGTAGTATATCAGCAGGATTAGGTATATCGTCATCCTTGCTTCAACAGTAGTAATCCTCTCGAATCAGGTATATCGCTGTCCTTTAGGAATATAGTACGTGGTAGGATCAGGGATGTTATTCTCCTCACCATAATAGTAATCCTATAGGATCACGTATGTAACCATCCTTAGTAGATCGGCTGGATCAGGTATGTCATCGTCCTCTCTTCAATAGTAGTAATCCTCTAGGATCAGGTTTGTCGTTGTCCTTTAGGAATATAGTACATGGTAGGATCCGGTATGTCGTCGTCCTCACCATAGTAGTAACCTTCTAGGATCAGGTATGTCGCCATCCTTTAGGAGTATAGATTAGCAAGATTATGTATGTTGTCATCCTCACTTCAATAGTTAATCATCTAGGATCAGGTATGTATCTATCCTTTAGGATTATAGATAGGTAGGAGCAAGTATGTTGTCTTCCTCCTAGTACTAACCCTATGGGATCAGACATTCAGGTCATCCTTTGGGAAGTAGGATAAGACATTCACGTCGTCCTCGTATAATCGAAACCCTATGGGATCAGACATTCATGTCATCCTTTAGAAAGTAGGATCAGACATTCACGTCGTCCTAACCTCGATAACGACTATATAGGATCAAACATTCATGTTATCCTCCCAAAGTAATCTAAGGTTGAACATTTGTCATCCTTCGAAGTACACAATGATAGGAGTAATCAATCGTCATCCTCGTCGAATATTCCAAGATCAGGTAAGTATCCATCCTTTAGGATAGATTTAAATACTTGTGATTCAATTTCATGTCTAGCAAAACAAAATGTTAGTGTCTCTTTGTTTGTCATTACGATTAAACTCGCATAACGAAGAGGGGTAGTTATAGACACCGCATTTTATCCCGCTCGGTCAGTGTCGAATCGAGTATAAGTTCAGATAAAGTTTAAGTTTGGGTTTAAAGGGAATGAATTTTTACCTAAGATCACACTAAATGCTATACAAAAACAACTAAAAACATGACAAAAATACAAAACTGTTGAATTTGACAAAATACAGCTAAGTAAAAGTTTCGGGTTAATCTCGAAATTCCTATGATTTAAGGAGGTCTAAAATGACTTACTAAGGTTTGATTTTCATCAAATAATGTTTGGTATAGATAAATCTTAGTCACAACCCATAAATTATAGGACATTTCAAACAATTAATTGAGTTATCCCACCTCAACTTTAAAACATTTACTATCCCTAAATCTTATCAAATTTAACATCAAAAACATCAATTTCATTTACGCATATTACATAAAACACTATCAAGAAACAATCCAAGACACATTAATCAAGTCTTGGAATTGTCATAACAAAGCCCTAAATCACAAGGTGATTTAAGGATTGGACTTGACTTGGATTTACACCAAATCCAAGTAGTGTTGAGAAACCACCCTAGGCCAAAGCAATCAAGGGCCAAGGGCCTAGCAATAATTTAAGGCCCACAAATCAAACCTTATAGTGACCAAGTATCCTTCCTCGAAGTTGCCTACCAAATGGAAAAGGAAGAGAAACAAAGCACGTAGGGTACAACCAACCGTTATTAAAATAAAACTAATTCGATTCGCCACCTAAGTAAGGCATTAAATGAGCATTGAATGTCCATCCCATCAAGAATTATACTCTTGCGATAACATGTGAATACCACATTCAAGGTATCTAGATATTTTAAGCAAAATATCTTAGAAACCAACCGAAAACCTTGAATCATGACAATCTGTTACCGAAACTAAACTGGATGAGTAGCCTCCAAGAAATGCATTAAATGCACATCCCATCAAGAATTAAATGATTGGGATGACATGACATGTCTAGGTTCAAAGGATCTATATATTTTCACAAATATATTTAACAGTAGCTAGGCAACTTGGAAACCAACCGACGGTTACAAGGTAAGTTAACCCGATTCCATCCGAAATTAACCGAATGTAGGGCGCCTAAGTCATGACTCATTACTTCGCATTAAATGAAACGTGACACCTAAGGACCAGATACAGTGCACCTTGGATGCATTTATGAATATCAAACCAAAATAGTGGATCTAACTGGTATTCAACCCCCAAACTGAACTGAATTTATCCCATCAAGCTATAGAGGCACCCATGTGCAAGAAATTTCATTGATGGAGAGGTAAAGTTTGGCATTCATTTGTAATGATTTCCAATGATTACCAAATCTTTGAAAATATTTGGTAATCATTACCAATGTTTGAGAATCTAACCTTATCTCCCAAATTCATTCCAAACAAAACTAAACCAAGACAAAGAAACAAGCCTCCTAGGCCAAACACTGCCTAAGGAACACCTTGGTGTTTTCGGGGCATTAGACAATGTGCAAGCCCCCTTGCCCTCAAAATTTTGCTAGTCCTCGAGCCAAACACCCACATAATACAAGAAAATATAAAAGTTAATTACGAAATTAAAAACTCAAAACGAAAAACACTAAAAACAATAATGTGTAAGTTTTGATTATCATCTACCAGCCAAACAAATTTTCCCTCATCAGCCCCCAATCCTATCAAGTTTAAGCATAAAACACACCATGTGATGTTCTAGAATTTCAACGTTCAATAATAGTAAGTGTCATTCTAGATTCTTTCAGAGCTTTTGTTAAAACTCAAATATACAATTATCCATTGATTAGATGGGATTATACCTCCACTAATGTAGGCTCAAATGTCCAAAAAGAACAAAAGGTCTTGGTTCGGTTAAAGAACATGGCCAAGGGTAAATTTGAAGAGAAAATGGGTTAACATTGTTAACTTAACGTTACCCAAGGCACATCGCTTGGCACACTAACACTCGAAACCCCACAGTTAAATTGGAAACAATCCTGAACATACGTTAAGAATGACTTACTCACTTGTCAAAAGAAACGGAAATTGTACTATATGTACATATGTTTTTTATTTTTATTTTTTTAAAAAAAAAAAAAAAAACACCTCCTAACATATTTGATTTGTACAATTTAAGGGGTGTGTGAAATATGAACGAAAAACAATAAGTAAGTACTCGAATACCGAACCAATTAATAGTTCGCCCAAAACCCAACCGCTCACATTAAGTAGCATAACTGGTACTAACTTAATTTACTCACATTGTGCCTTTGGTTTAGCAACATAGGTTTGGAAAACATTCCGGCTATGGTATTAGTTAAGTGCTCAGAATTGAAACGGCTATTAGGCTTCGACAGGGTAACGAGGGATAATGATATATCAATGTAAGCTTAAAAGGCTCAAGCAACAAAATGACTTCCTAAATCATATCTCCTGAACTACCTCGCCTAGGATTTCGCCTCGAATTTTCCCCAGATCAAGTTCTAGAATCCCTGTTGTCATGAATTTGCGTGAAGGATAATCGTTTTTAAATCAATTAGATAGTGCTATATTGAGTTTACGTTCTCGTACATTTAGGATCTACAATAACTTTTACAAAGACGATACGTTTAGCACATAGAACACACATGAATGAGCTTTATGCTCAACCTCAATAAATAATCAAGGGATAGACTCATTATCGGGTAATGGCCCAAATGATGTCAAAACTCAGCACATAACAATAACTACCCTAAACAAACATACACACGATAAAAATAGTAAAACATAACTAACAACAGAAACACATACTAAACTTACTAACACATCATCACCAACTTAACACAGGCACTGCCCAAAACGACCCGTCAGCGATCTTAATGACATCATATAGCATGATAATGAAGATGGAGGTTTAAAACACATACCTGGGAGGCGAGATTCAACGGAGATGGATCTAACTTTTTTTTTTCCTTGGGTTGCCTCCCAAGAATTGCTTGGTTTATGGTCGTTAGCCTGACACTCCGAAATGCTCGTCAAAGAGCGGCTTCCGCCTGTAGTACGTGCCAAATAACACCACGTACGGTTCTTGGTTGTCAACACCCTCAAGACTTGCGAAATATTGCTCTGAATGGCTCGATCTTTCAATATCACACCTCACTGGCTCATGTACTTGGTGGGCATGAAAGGACGTTGCTAACGGTGGTGAAGGACAAGTGAGATACATCGGATCCTTGTAGAAGTGAACTTCTTGGATCGACTGCGGCGTCACGAGCTGGAATTCAAACGGTAAAAATTCACAACGATTAATATGTGAATTTTCATCGTCGCTCCATACTTGGTTCTCTCTTCTTCAGCTTCATCAATGAATTCTCTCAAGCTCCTCTCACTCATTTCTGGTTCCTCACAGTGGATTTCATTGCATATGGCGTTTGTATTTCCTAGGGCCACCGCGTCTGACTCGGCCTTAATCCAATAGATGAGCTGACTGATTTGCGTCTGCAAAGACATTACGGTCGTATCGATGTCCATGCATACCCTCTCGATATAATCAAGACGATCCTCGTGCTCGTTGATTCGGTCATGCGTCTCCTGCAAGAATCTCTGAGTTTCCCCCATGACTGTAGCGAACATGTCTTCTAAGGCAGGGAAAGACTTCTCATCTTGATTCGGAATGTCAATCCATGGCACTATAGTGTTGAAACTCTAATAATCAAAGGCTTCCATGTCTTCCAGCAACCAATAGGCTTCGTCCGCAGTTAGTTGGTCAAAAGAGGTAGTACCATTCCTTCTTTCAACCCACATTCTAGTTGTGGCTAGTAACCCATCGAGCAAGTTCAGTAGTTGACACTCCCTCGGGAAACGATGGTTTAGAAACCGGAATAGCAAGTCCTTGTAACAATCCCAAGCACTATAAAATGGCTCAAAATCCTGTTGAAAAAAATGCAAAAGCACTTGTTGATCTAACATTGTCAAGTATTCTGTAGGAAAAACAAAAACAAAACTACAAAACAAAAATTATAAACAAAAGAAATGCCTAAAGTAAAATTAGGTCATTTACTCAAAATATCAAATAATAATCTAAAAAGCATTCCTTGGCAACGGCACCAAAAATTTGGTGGTGCGTAATTAACTCACGCTACTTTTATCGCAAGTGTAAGAGTCAAGTTTTAGTATAGATGGGGAGAGTAAGGGTATCGTGTTTGCAGGGATTGATTGAGATTATTATCGATTACCGTAATTATCATAACCTAATTTTATCTAGGCGATAAAAATTTGTTTATAATTAATAATATACTAATACTAAATTAATTAATCTAATTAAATTATAATACTATATTCAGATGTTTAGGGAAAAGATTGCCTAGGGATTAACTTTGTTTACAAAAACGTGTTTGGTCTCGTTTTAGTTTACGTTAACGGCGTTCAACCTATCCGACAATCTCTGTATTGTAAACTCATTTGCCATCTCTCCCGGGTGTAAGACGAGTAAATATATGACTTCGTGTCAATGAATAAGTCCCCCTCAATGTCTTAACGACACTACGTCACATGAGTCTCGCCCCAACGTCTTTGATTGCACACTTTTCAACTCCCTCCTGGGTTATTGGATCGTCGCGTTATGCTTACCCTAGTCCGAATTCGGGGTTACCTCTCCCGAGTGTCAAACCCCGATTTCTCACTATATCTCAACAAGCATATAATTATGACAAACTAATAAACACAATCAAAATAGCGAAGAACAACTATTAACGATACACAAACTCAAACAAATAACATTTTCAAAAATATATTAATCCCTAGATAAAATCCATTTAGCACATGGCCATAACTGTTTGTACAATGAAAAATGAGCTAAACATGCTCAACAACCTATCGAAGTTAAGAAAATAAAGAAGAAACGAAAGAAACATAGCTGTAGTCCAAAGATTTGCCGCTAAAAATGCTTTGGGATCGCTTCTCCTTCTTCGCAACATGTTCTTTTCCTTCGGAATTGAATGAGCACTCCCCAAAACCTCTCTCTAAATATCCTAAGCCCTAAGGGGTATCTAATGGCCGGAGGAGAGGAGAGGAGAAGAAATAGGGAACAAAATATCCTAAAAAATATCCTAAATCTGGTGTAGAGTGACCGCCGCGGCGGTGGGTATGTGATAGGTGTGATCTACTTACATATTTTCAAACTAGTTTTCTTAAGTTTTAGAGTATTTTTATAGTGTTTTTATTACGTTTTAATTAGTTTTTATTCTTTTTGTATAAATCAAGTATGTGGGGTGAAAAGGTATGAAAACATAGCGTAAACGATCAGATCAGACCAAGAACAGTCAAAGAACGGTGGAAAAACAAGCACGGCGTCAATATTCTGAAAAGAAGCCCCTCACCGTGGGGTCCAGTGTCACACCCCGCCCCGGACACCCATCACCTTGGGGCCCGCGTGACGTCGACACGACATCAACTGAAAGTCCAACCCACTAGAGACGACAAAGTACATACATAAATATGCAATCCCAAAAACAGGTCATATATATGCATATATAAACATTTAAATTGGGGACACACTTGTCCCTACAAAAATTAATATAATAACAACAAAGATACACAACCCTGGACCTCTTATTTCTTCTCCTCAAGTAGCACCTCCAACATACTCCTTCCCTATCTCATTTTCGGATTTAACCTAGTTTTAGTAGGGGACCGCCGCCTAGCTACTGCACCTGCACCTGCAAGTGTACTGTCTTCTTAATAAAAATATTTTAAAATAATAATATATTCTAAATAATACAACATTTAAATTAATCAAGCATAACATATGTAAACAACCCATTTCGAACAATAGTATAAAATCACATCCATTCAGTTGTAAAACTTTATATTTAAATATACATCCACCCGATTCACCATATATAACAAAACACCACGCATCCACTGACTAGCCATAGTAATCGTTTTAACCTCACGATCGGGAGTTGTAACGGTACTGTACCATCCGTAGGATATACCTTCCTAGCGGACCTAACTGCACAGATAATCACCTACCGGACGTCTCTAGAGGACATAATATCAATAATCTCCAGCCGAACTACCCTCCGGACAGGACATAATATCAACAACCTCCAGCCGGACTACTCTCCGGACATGACATAAACTATGGTATCACCCAAACAACTATATCGTCAACCCACAAAGATCACCCAAAATCCGCTTGATCCATACAAGTTATAAATTCATCCCATTTTAAGGAAACACATTTCATAATAGAATTAAAAATAAATTTTCTAGAAGACAGTACACTCGCCTGATGATCCGCACCCAAACGCTTTACCGCCTCTATGCTACCGATCCTCTGGTAAATGCGAACCTATTTATGACAGGGCCTATATTATTATTTGACATAAAATGACCTAATCACGCAGTGCATCCCCATGCCCCTTAATTTCTCATTCCCCATATTTGTCATGTAAAAATATTATTCGACTGGTATAGGGTCGTTAAAGTTTACTATTTAAACTTAATTCATAATAAACGGTCTCCTTAGTTATTATCCTCATTTTGACATTTTAAGGTTAGAAAACTAATTTAGTAATCATAAAAGCTAATGTGAAATGTCACCCATTTTGAAACGATTGTCGATCCTCTTAGAATTTTCTTAATATATGATTCTGCTTCCACTGCCTAAGTGAAACCCACCGCCTAGGCGAACAAATGCCTTCACTGTTTTGAATTACACACTGATGGCCCTCCACTTAGGCGAACAATTTTTTGCCTAGGCGAACTCGTACCTTTTCTTTTGTTTTTGCACACTGATGCTCCACCGCCTTGGCGAGATGCTCTACCGCCTCGATGAACACGCCTTAGTTTCTTTTAATTTACGTTCTGTTGCTCTTCCACCTCGGCGAAGTTTTTCATCGCCTAGGCGAACTCCTCTTGTTTCTATTTTTGTTTCCCGAAAACCTGTCGCTCCTCCCTTTCTTTTCTTACTAACTCCGACAGCTCATTTCACCTCCCAACTTCGCCGATCAACCACACCAAAGCCAGCGTTCGTTCTACCAACCCCACCCCTTCAAACCAAAACAAAACACCACAATACAACAACCCACACACGCACCAACTACACCGAAAATAGCAAAACAAAGCACACACAACCCAGTTCACATACTCCAACCTTCAAACGAACCAAAAAGACGATATACATACATATCCCACCAAACAAGATGAAAACAACCCCTGAAACCCCCTTCTTTTTTTTCTTTTTTTTTTTGCTGAAAATAACCTTACCTTCTCCGGTAATCAACCTCTCCGACATCTTCTTCTTTCTACGGTTCTCTCTCTAGTTTTCTAATTTTTCTCCTCTTTTTCAGGATTTTTTATCAAAATTATAGGGATTATTAAATGGCATAGGTTTTTGTGGATTAGTTTGTGGTTTTGTTATGCCACGTCATCTCTCTCCTACACCTCCCTATCTCCGGGATAAGCTCATGACCCCCCCACCCACCCCACCCTCCCCCCCACACAAATATATATATATATATATATATATATATATATATATATATATATATATATATATATATAATATATATATTATTAAAAAAATATCTTTTGTTCAAATACACCCTTCTCCCCAAAATTTTCTTTGAATCTTTATTTTAGTCCAATTTAACCGTTATAAGTTTCTAAAATTTTTAATTTCTCCCCTATCATTTAATTTTTTTTAAATTAGGTAAAAATTTGCATTTCAAGTTTAAAATAAATGATCCTAAATTTTTAATTTGACCCATAAACTTTTAATTTGAAATTTTAATTGACCCAATTTCACCCCGAACTCCCAATTACTCTAAAATGCAACTAAAATGGCGTACACACTACGATTGGGGTCTTACACCGTGGCGGTGAAAATGAAAAGTGGGCCAAATATTGCTAGACATCCACCACCGTAGTGGAGAAACTGGAGGATGGTCCTTGAATCTATAGCTTTCTTCACCGCCTAGGCGATCACTTAACCGACATACTCCACCGCCGCGGCGGTCACCTCTACATAGATTAGATATTTTTTTGAGATATTTTATCTATTTAATCCCCTCTCCTCTTCTTTTCTTTGATCCTCTCCAGGCATTAGAGCCCTAGTATAAAATAGAGAGAGGGTTTGGGGAGTGCTCAAACAATTCTGAAGGGGAAGATTACCACGCAGAAAATGAGAAGCAATCAGTGAACGGTTTTAGAGGGTAAACTTCAGACTACGACTAAGTTCATTTGTTTCTTCTTTTATTTCTTAACTTCCATAGTTGTTTGAGCATGTTTAGCTCGGTTTTCAATGTATAAACGGTTATGACCTTTGGCTAAATTTGGATTATCTATAGGATTAATATTATTTATAAAAATGTAGTTTTGTTTGAGTTGTGTTTCTTTAATGATTGTTCTTCATTATTTTGATTGTGTTTACCGTTATTCTATGATTATATGCTAGTTTAGATATATTGAGAATACGAGGTTTGACACTCGGGAGACGTAACCCCGTATTCAGATTAGGTTAAACACAACATGACGATCCAATAACCCAGGAGAGAGTTGAAAAGTGTGCAATCAAAGACATTGGCGCGAGACTCATGTGAGGTAGTGTCGTTAAGACATTGAGAGGGACTTCTTCATTAATAAGAGGTCGCGTATTCCCTCGTCTTACACTAGGGAAAGATGGTGGGGGAGTTTACGAACTAAGATTGTCAGATAGGTCGAACGTCATTATTGTAAACTAAATGAAATCAAACACGCTTAAGTAAATAAAGTTAATCCTTCGATAATCCATCCCCTAACCATATCGTATTATAGATTAATTAGTAGTAAATTAATTTAGTATATTTTAATTTAAAATCATTCTTTTTAGCCTAGATAAAATTAGGTTATGATAATTGAGGTATTCGATAATAACGACAACTAATCATTGTGGACACGATACCCCTACTCTCCCCACCTTTACTAAAACTTGATCTCATATACTTGCGAGTGAAAGTAGCGACGTATTTACACACTACCAAGTTTTTTGCGCCGTTGCCGGAGATTGGGTTATTATCGATATTGTAAGTAAATTACCCGATTTTAGTTTAGGCATTTCTTTTGTATATTTTTTTTTGTTTTGTAGTTTTGTTTTTATTTCTTATGCAGGGTACTTGCCGATGTTAGATCAACAAGTATTGATGCATTCCTTTCAATGGGATTTCGAGCCGTTTTATAGTGCTTGGCCACGCACATAAATCGGTGAAGCGTATCGTTAAAAGATCGAGCTGAACAAAGAAAAACCTCGCCATGCTTGAGGGCATTCTGAGTATGTCGGGCCGAGGACATTAAACCACGTGCTTCTTGGGAGGTAACCCAAGGTCAAAAAATAAATTAAATATGTTACAGCTGAATTCATTCGGAGGCGAGATTCTCTCGCCTCCCAGGTACGTGTTCTAAACCCCCTTCGTTAGCATACTTTAATTTCCTATATGTTGAGATTGATGATTGGGCCGCTGAGAACACTGTCTGTTTTAAGTTCGAAAGTGATGTGTAGTATAGTATGTTAAATGTGTTATTGTTTTACCATATTTCATGTTTATTTAGTGTAGAATGTTTTAGTGTTGTAGTTGTATGTATGCTGAGTTTTGCGTTCATCTGGGCCGTTACCCGATGATGATATTATCCCCTGGTTGTTTTTTAGGTCAAGGGTAATACTTATGCATGTGTGTTCTGTGTGCTTGACAATGCGTTTTGGTAAAAATTATTGTAGATCCTAATTTACACGAGCACATAGACTCAATGTATTTTTATTCAATTGATTTGAGGCCGATTACCGATTAGCCAAACTCATGACAAATTAAGGATTCTAGAACCTAATTGAGGGGAAGATTGAGGTGAAATCCTAGGAGAGGTAGTTCAGGAGACGTGATTTAGGCATTCTTTTTTGTTGCTTGAGCCTTTTAAGCCTACTATGTTATATGTTTATCCTTCGTTACCCTGTCGAAGCCTAAATGCCAATTCAATTCTGAACACATAAGCAAATACCCTAGCCAATTGATCTTTTTCCAAACCTATATCACTGAATTAAAGGCACATTTGAGTAAATCAAGTTAGCATTCATATATGCTACTTGATATGAGCGGTTGGGTTTAGGGAGAACTTCGAATTGGTTCGGTATTAGTGTATTCACTTGTCATTTTCTTAATCCTTTTTGCACACTCCTAAAATTGTAGAAATTCAAATAAGTTTGGGGGTGTGTTACTTAATCATTTTTTCACACTCCTAAAATTGTAGAAATTTGAATAAGTTTGGGAGTGTGTTATTCGGGAAAAAAAAAAAAAAAAAAAGAGAAAAAAAAAATGTCGTTAAATTTATTTACATTTCTTTTGACAAGTGAGTATGTCGGTCTAAAAATTGTTTGTTTAGGATTGTTTCTAATTTATCTTTGGGGATTCGAGAGTGAATGTGCCAACCATTGAGCCTTAGGTAACGTTAACCCGTTTTCTAGTCCGAAATACCCTTGGTCAAATATTCCAAAATTGAACCAAGTCTTTTTTATCTCTATGAACTTCCAATCCTACATTAGTGGAGAGTGGACCCCAATCAGGTATATGGATATCCTAGTTCTGTATGGTCTAAGTCATGAGTTTCGTTGGTGGATAATCCAATCCGGTCGTTGAATAGCTATATTATTGAGTCTCGCACAAACACATTTACAGGATCTATAATGGCATTCACCATTACTGAATGTTGAAATTATAGAACACCACATGGTGTGTTTTACTACCTGAACTTGAAATGATTGGCGGTTATTGAGGGAAAATGACTTGGTCAATAGAAGAAGTCAAAACTCGCATTTCGTTATGTTTAGATTGTTTTTAGGTTGTTTGTTATTTAATTTAGTTCTATTTTTCATTTTAGTGTGAGTGTTTTGCTCGAGGACTAGCAAAATTCCAAGTTTGGGGGTATTTGATAGGTGTGATTAACCTATATATTTCCAAACCGGTTTCATTAAGTTTTAGAGTATTTTTATAGCGTTTTTAATACGTTTTAATTAGTTTTTATTCTTTTTGTATAAATCAGGTATGCGGGGTAAAAAAGTATGAAAACGGAGTGTAAAAAATCAGATCGGACCAAGAATGGTCGAAGAGCAGTAGAAAAACAAGCACAACGACAATATTCTGAAAAGTAAACCACCGTCGTGGCTTCTAGACCACCATCACGGTGGTGAAAATATAAATTGGGCCACATCTTGATGGACATCCACCGCCGTGGTGGTGAAATTGCAAGATGGTCCCTGAATGCACCACTTTCTTCACTCCTAGGCGATCACTTAACTGACATACTCCACCACCGCGACGGTCACCTTTGCATAGATTAGATATTTTTTTGAGATATTTTCTCTATTTAATCCCCTCTCCTCTCCTTTGGTCCTCTCCGACCATTAGAGCCCTTAGGGCTTAGTATATAATAAAGAGAGAGTTTGGAGAGTGCTCAAACAATTTCGAAGGAGAAGATTACCATGCAGAGAAGAAAAAGTGATCGGTGAATAGTTTTAGCATCTAAACTTCAAACTACAGCTAAGTTCATTTGTTTCTTCTTTAATTCTTAACTTCCATAGTTGTTTGAGCATGTTTAGCTCGGTTTTCAATGTATAAACGGTTATGACCTTGGGCTAAACTTGAATTATCTATGTGATTAATATTATTTATAAAAATGTAGTTTTGTTTGAGTTGCGTTTCTTTAATGATTGTTCTTCGTTATTCTGATTGTGTTTACCGTTATTCGATGATTATACGATAGTTTCGATATATTGATAATACGGGGTTCGACATTCGGGAGAGATAACCCCGGATTCGGACTAGGTTAAACACAACACGACGATCCAATAAAACCCAGGAGGAGAGTTGGAGAGTGTGCAATCGATGACGTTGGGGCAAGACTCACATGACCTAGGGTCGTTAAGACGTGGAGAGGTATATCTTCATTGACATGAGATCGTGTATTCCTTCGTCTTACACTCAGGAGAGCTGGCAGGGAAGTTTATGAACTGAAATTATCAGATAGGTCGAACGCCATTATTGTTAACTAAAAGAAATCAAACACGTTTAAGTAAATCAAGTTAATCCCTAATCCATCCCCTAACCATCTCATATTAGTATAATTAATATAGATTAATTAGTAGTAAATTATATTAGTTTAGTTTAATTTAAAATCATTCTTTTTAGCCTAGATAAAATTAGGTTATGATAATTGTGATATTCGATAATAATGACAACCAATCCCTATGGACACGATACCCCAATTCTCCGCACTTTTACTAAAACTTGACCTCGTATACTTGCGAAAGAAAGTAGCGATGTATTTACGCGCTACCAGTATGTCGGTTTCATTTTCACTACAGCGGTAGAATTGAGAACCTTTTTTGTAGTTTTATCGCCTCGACGGTGAGCTTCTAGCTGTTTTAGGTGCCTCTCTGCATATTCACCGCCGTGGCAGTGGGCTAGACACCGCGACGGTGGGCTGCTTTTCAAAATATTGCCTTTATGCTTGTTTTCCCCACCGTTCTTGATCCAATTTAGTTGTTTAGCATCCGTTTACATCGTTTTTCACCCCCCCACACACCTGATTTAATACAAAAAGAATATAAACGTATTAAAACATAATAAAAATGTAATAAACATACTCAAAAACTAATAATTTCGATTTGGAAATATAAAGGTAGATCACACATATCAGTCCCCTTCCCATTTTTTCAAGTATTGAAGGCCTAACTTCTCTCTCTAAACTCGAGTAACTCTCTTAGGTCCTTGGGGTCTCATGAAGATTTCTCAAATAACACATCGTTATTCTACCAAAATCTAGTCGTAGAAGGTGTTCTTGGTGTTCTTCGAACATAAACTTCAAGGATCGATGATCACCGATCAACATCGAGCCAAGAAGAGCAAGGAGGGAAAGGAGGCTAACAACTTAAGGATGACTATATCCCCTAAGTAAGGTGTTATTTGGTTCTTAGCTAAGAA
Organism: Eucommia ulmoides; assembly: GCA_016647705.1. NCBI lineage: Eukaryota > Viridiplantae > Streptophyta > Magnoliopsida > Garryales > Eucommiaceae > Eucommia > Eucommia ulmoides. Next base: position 40,253,228 of record CM028337.1, on the reverse strand, counting down.
CTCAAGAAATTGATCACCATCGATCAACCACCGACCAAGAAGATCAATAAGGAGAATGAGGTAAACAATTAGGGAAGACCACATACCCTAAGTACGTATGTTCCTATCAAACCCCCTATGATTCTTGGTTGATCTTGTGTATATTGCTTTGTATATAGTAGGATTGTGTAAATAACACACTTACTTTCATGTACATAATACATAAAATCTATAAAACAACCTAACAAGCTTTTGATTTGGTCAAGAACATCAACAATCACCTAATCTTAACTATAACAACCAAATTAGGGTCAAATCATACAAGATCATTTAAACATCTCAAGAAAATTCAAAAACATTCAAGAACATGCCAAGAGATTCGAAAACATCAAATTATCCAACAACATGTTAAGAACGTATAAGGATTTGAACAAAACTACTATCACACCATGAGTTGTACATAGTCTATACAATACCCCAAAGAACATCGTATTTATTTTCCTTTTTAGCTAAACAAAATACACACATATATTATATATTTATATGTATACTACACTGACAAACCCTTGTGACTAAGAACTCGGGATAAAGGAAGCCCTTTATTCCTTCGGGGATATGTATGATTCTTCTTCAAAAACCTTCTTGTTTTCCTTAGTTATGACTAGGACTGACATAAATATATGCTATGTCTTTTCACTTTTAACCAACAAATTATACACAAATACTAAACTAACCAAAGTAAAGGAGTTAGTTTAAGGTTCTTGACAAAATCAAAGGGATGTATACGGTTATGATTCAGATTTGTTCTCAACCAAAACTAACCAATAATCAAACAAAAACAAACCAGTCCTTAACATAAACTAACTCAGATTTAACCAAAACCAGCCCAATTTTTCAAACATAATAAGATTGGGTTACGTCCGGCCTGATCTTCAATAACTGCCCAAAGTACGTATGCAACCTATAAGGGTTTGGTCACACCTCTAATAATGAATCCAATTTTCAAACCATAACAAGAATGAACTACGCCTGACTTGATCTTTGGTAAACCATGCAAAGTACTTAGGCAACCCATAAGGGTTCAGTCACACCTATAATAGTAAACTATGCTCTTTATCCTAACCAAAACGAACTACATGATAACCTGATTCTCATTCGAGATATGTAAGCAACCCACATGCGGGTTCGGTCACATATCGTAACAACTTACTTTTGTTTCCATTTCATTTAGTATAGCTTGCATATTTACATTACTGTCCATATGTAAACTGTTATGGGGTGTCGTTGACTAATAGTAACTGTATTATTTACTTGCTTTTCATTAGATCATGTCCAAAATACATAAAAAGAACAAAAACTTTAAAAAGTGAATTATTCTTGTTTAAGTAATCAAAGAAAACTGTTTCAATAGTGTTTAACAGTGAATATCTATTTAGACCGAGGTATCGTCTTTGGACAGATGTCTTGGGGTGTCTAACACCTTTTCCGAGTATAATTGACTCTTGAACTTAAAGAATATTTCTGGTACATAGACCTATGGAAGTCAAAATATGAGCCATTTCAAAAGGAAAAATGAATTTCCAAAATCCTGGTAACCTAGCACACCATTTAACTTTATGCTACGTGGCGAATCTGTTTTGAACAAAAATCTTGGCCCATGAAGTTTTTCAAAACCGACGCCTAGAAAAGTTCTTGAAAAATTATTTTCAAAATGAACGGATTTGAATGACTTAGAGAAGAAGGGATGAAACTTGTTTTTATCCTCTTCCCAATTCTTTAATTCTTCCGCTATCGAAATTCGGGGTGCATCATTTTCCATAGGTAATTGGTGCATCATTTTGTATAAAAGGTCCAGTTGAAAACTAGATTGTTTAATTGATTTTTTTATAATAATTCTTCAATAAAACTTAAACAATAAAAAAATTCTAATTTAATTATATTTAATTTTAATTATAGAACACTAAATAAAATACAATCCCATTGCAAAATTATTCATTAGCAATTGAATTTTGACCAAACGGGCGCTAAACAAATTAAACCTAAATGCTCAACCCAACAACCCAATAGCAATAACCCAACAACCAAACGAAGCCCCTGAACATGTCTCTGAGAACAACCATCAAACACCTCTCCTCCATTCGCTCACTCTCCTATCTCTCCGTTCTACCCCACCGTCGCCGGCCACCACAACCACCACCTTCTCCTCCGCAACAAGACCCATATTCCCTTCTCAAAGATGACCCCATCCAAATAATTTCCGATCTCTGGGTCAAAACCTTCTCCGACCACCGCAAAACCAATACAAACCCTAAACCCTTCTCTAATCTCACCGGCTTTCTCTCAAAGCTCGACCTCTGGGTGTTGGCCTACCAGAGAACCATCGCTCAGGTCACCGGTTCTTTCCCTCCCCGGAGCGCCATCCACTCCCACGTCCTCTCCGACCTCCTCTCGCTCCGAAACGCCGTCATGCGCGGCCATTTCCGATGGAACATGAAGACCGATGGTGACGTCTTCATCCGCGGCCCCAACGAGAAATCCACGGCGTATCCGATGTCGAAGCGCCGGCTCCAGTCGATTTTATCGTCCACCGCAACGCCGTTTCAAGACCAGATCGTTCACGAAGTTCTCCTGATGATTCTAGAACCCATTTTCGAACCAAGATTCTCTCCCAAATCTCACGCTTTCCGGCCAGGCAGGAACGCCCATACTGTAGTCCGAACCATCCGCAGTAACTTCGCCGGCTACTTATGGTTTCTGAAAGGCGATCTCAGCGAAATTTTTGATGATGTTGATTTGAATCTGGTTATGGGTTGTGTTGAAAAGGGTGTTCAAGATAAGAAAGTGTTGAACCTGATCAAATCAGCTCTGACATCGCCATTGATAAACCAATCCCCATGTAAAGAAATGGCCGGAAAAACAAAGGAGAAGAAGAAGAAGAAGAAGGTTCAGACCAGGAAAAAGATATTGAATTTGAACGAGCCCAAACCCGACCCATACTGGCTGAGAACATTCTTCGATTTCGCACCGGAGGAAGCTTCAAAGGTACCAAATTACGGTTACTGTGGAATCCTTAGTCCTTTACTCGTTAATCTCTGTCTGAATGAATTGGATCAAATGATGGAAGAGAAAATAATCGAATTCTTCAGACCTTCGAGGTTTGATTCGATATGGAAAAACTCCATTGACGACGGCTGTCACAACCCTTCTTGGCCGGAGTTTGTTCCTTCCAGCGGGAGGGAGAAGACTCGAAAGATGGATTACATTCGATTCGGAGGTCATTTCTTGGTCGGGATCCGGGGATCCAGAGAAGAAGCCGTCGGAATCAGGAATCAATTGATCGAGTTTCTTGATGAAAAATTCGGAATAAGATTAGACAATTCGAAACTGGAGATTGAACACATCACCAGGGGAATTCTGTTTCTCGATCATATAATCAGCCGAAGGATCATACACCCGACTCTCCGGTATACCGGCACCGGCGGCAAAATCGTGAGTGAGAAAGGTGTCGGAAGTCTGCTCTCTGTAACGGCTAGCTTAGAGCTATGCATACGCCGGTTTCGGAAACTTGAGTTCGTGAAGGGAGATAGAGATCCGGAGCCGTTACCTTGTACTCCGATGCTCTACTCCGGCCAAGCCCATACAAATTCCCAGATGAACAAGTTCCTCGAAGCCATGGCCGATTGGTACAGATACGCTGATAATCGCAAGAAAATCGTCGGGTTTTGTGCTTATGTCATCCGAAGCTCCATTGCCAAACTCTACGCCGCTCGATACAGATTGAAATCTCGAGCGAAAGTGTACAGAATCGCTTCTCGTGATCTGAGTAATCCATTGAGGGATCATACGAACAATTCCGCTCCTGAATATTCGGATCTGTTGAGGATGGGACTTGTTGATGCGATCGAAGGAGTTCGGTTCTCCCACATGAGTTTGATTCCTTCTTGTGATTATACGCCGTTTATGAGGAATTGGGTGCCGGAGCATGAACGGGTGTTGACAGAGTTCATCGGATTGCAAAACCCGAAATTTTTCGTGGAGTTGCAGAGATCGGTGAAGGAGGAGACGAAGAAGAAAGGGGAGTTGGGTTTGCCGCAAGATGAGCTTTCTGAGATTGTTTGGGATTACAAGATTAATGGTTTGCGGAAGATGAAAGATTGTTCTGATGAACTGATGATTTCGCCTTGAAATTCTGTTATGAATTGAGAGAAGCTATTGATTTCTGTAGACGAATGAAGTTTTATTATCTGTAGTGTTTCTGTTCCCAAAAAACTTGGAACAGAAACAGAATTCTGGGTACAATTTTGTTATGTTCCTAGATTTTTTTTTTTTATTCCCGAAGTAGAAACTTGAACATAAAACATAATTTTAGAGTTTCTCTGTTCTGTTTTCATTTTTTTTGGTTCTCATAATTTTTTTGTATTAATTTTTTTAGAACAAAAACAAAAATTTGTGAACCGAAAAATTAAACAAAGGTGATCCTTTGGTGTTTCTATTTTCATATTACTGTTTCCATTCCAAAATATTTGGAACACAAAAAACATGGAATAATTTTGTGCTGTTCATATAAATTAGCTCTAAAAAATTGGGAGCAAAACTGAAATTGATTTATACTTGTTAAGGTGTATTTCTGTTCGATCCCTATCTTCGGGAGCTGAAAAAACACTATAACGTGACATTTGTTTTGTATTTATGTTCCCTGAAAAATTGGAACAAAAATAGAAATTTGGTAAAAACATTTATTTAAATTCTCATTACTTTGGTAACTCTGAGATTGTGTTTGGGTAAGGTAATTCACGAAGTGATTTCACTTTGATTTTTTTTTTTTTACAAATTCTTTTTCTAAGATATCTTGTTTGAATAATAATAAAAGGGAGAGAATCCATTGAATTTGTAAATTGAAATTTGGAGAATAGGGGATTTTCAAATTCCTTCAAAACAATTATTTTCTAATTCTTCTAAAAATAAATTTCACTTCTCCCAATGATAATGATATTAGTAATTTTTTATTACTAAAATTGATATAAAGATAATATAATGAAAATAATATTGCTAAAATTTTATTATTAAAATAGATATAAAAATTATATTATTAAATTACTAAAATAATAATTATATTATTAGATATATTTTCAAATGTTTTAATATTAAAATTTAACAAACTTTAAAATTTAATAGATTTTAAAATTCTGAATACAAATATTTGGCTATCCTAATAAAGAAATTATAAAAGATAAAATTTTAGAATTCAGAATTTTGAAATCTCATCATTTATGAATTTTAAAAATTTATTGATGTTGCCAAAAAATCCCCGGTACATGTAACAACTCCTCACGTGCCGAAAACCTCCACAACCTGCGATCCAACCTACAAAATCAGTCAATTCTATAGGGTAGACACCGGTACGGTGTCGGCTTAAGAACCTCCAGTGTGAGAATAAGATCAGACTACTCTTTGAGAGATAAAAAGCTTGTATTGAATATAAAACTAGTATTGAGAGTTGTGTGTTATACCTCTTTCTCTTATGTATATATAGATCGTACCCCTGGTAATCATTCCCGCCATGATCTCCTCCACGTTCCATACTTAACTACCGTGAATGTTGTCTGTGCTCCTATTACGGGATGTTACGTCAATCACGTTTATGCATGGGGAGGGTAGGGGTGAGGTAATGGCTACCGTTGACCTACCATCATTAGATCCGATGATCAAGCCTTCAAGAAGAGGCCTTGTCTTATACCAGATAAGCCCATGTGTGGCTGAGCTTCATTAGAAGGCCATATACTTTTTTTTTGGACTATTAGAGCAGTCGGCCCATGAATAATTACTAGATCACTTCTTCTAAGTCGAGTTTCACTAGAAGTTCCGACCCGGTATTTTACTATCGTCTGCTCCAACTCATGGGCGAGAATTTCCCCCACATCATTTGCCTCTCCTAACCTTTGTGGTGGTTCACCGAAGTGAGACGAAAGGTCATTATTTACCTATATGTTCTCATCTTCTTCTACTTTGTTGCTTGATTTCTTTACCTCATTGTGCTCTCTTGCACTTTCCTAAGCTTTTGATTCTAGTAAAGGCTTCTATCCTGCCGCCTAGTCCGGCCGAGGCTGGTTCATCATCCATGCCTTTTTCCGAGAGGGTGTTCATGACTAGGGCTCGTGCGTCTACCGATTCTCCGGTGAATTGGGGTGTTTATGGGGCAAGTGTTTTTAGAACAGAATAGCTTGGGTCGTTTCGGAACACATTCGAAATTCCTTCCTCGATTGAAATTAGGATTTCTTCAGAGAACCAATGTCCTAATTCCTGTAAAAAAGATGAAGTATTTTTTTTTTGTTTGGATGTTCGAATACAATCTTAAACCTTCCTTTCATCCTGTTTCTTTGCAATTTGTTCCATCAAATGGAAATCACCCCAACCCAATTGGTCCTCAATGGGTTTCGCCAAATCATGAGCGCTATTGCGCTGTCCCATTTCAATAAGGCACCATTAATCCTAGAAATGAAAATAACTGTGTGTTCTCTGAAATTCCATAATGACTCCGAGAGATTCTATTGTTTTGTCGTGAAACAATATACCTTTCTTACTGACCTTCCACAATCCATAAAGGATTGGAAGAATTGTTATCTATTCTTCAAATGGGAGAAGGAATTTTCCTCTGAGAAGATAGGGTGACCCCCAGTCGTACTTCAATATTTCAATTACCCAAGTAATCTTCTTTCTCCCATCTTTGTAATTTTTAAGCTTTATTGTCTTTGTGGCACCCTCACCTTTTCATAAATTGAATTGCATAGATAGGGGTGTCTATCAAAGATTTCGTCTAATGTACAAGGTTATAAATCAATTGGAGATGCTTTTGATATTGGAAGATCAACCTTGCCAAGAGCTCACTTACAAGCCCTTTGTGTCCCCGAAGATGAAGATTGAAAAAGCTCATGTCTCCCAATTACATGATTTGTCTTTGGAAAAGATGAAGAGAGTGCCCAAGAAAGCCTCACAAACTATTGTGTCTACCATAGCTATTCAACCTGCCATGGTTCCTCCCAGACCTGTTCAGACTCAAGAACCTCAATCTGTCCTTCTTGTATCACTAGAATCTGACAAGGATTCACAGCCTTTATATATAAAGCGACACGGAGTGGTGTCTGTCCCTGTTCCTAATACTCACATTCTAGTTCCTACCGAAATTCGTGGATTACAATCGGCTACTCGAGCAGCTGGGACTCCCATAATTTGGATTTTTGAGGCCATGACAGTTTGTGCTCAGCCTCTTCCATCTGCTCCAATGTTTGGAGTTGGCAATCCTGTGACCTCGAGCCTACTAAGGGCTTATAAAGAGCCGATGTGTCAACTACTAAAAGAGGTAGGGTCATCAGTTTAGAACCATCAAAAAATATTTGAGAATGCCATTCAGTTCTTTTATGAGCAGTCTTGGGATAAGAGTCATTCTATAGTTGAGAAGTGTAGTCGAGCAGATCTCTTTCGATCTCTCGTCAGTGCACTCCTCCAAGTAATTTTAAATTTGAGGGTAATACTACTTACACCCCCTCAACTATAGTGAAATTCTACATATACCCCGTAACTTTCAAAACTACCACGGCGACCCCCTACCAGAGATTTTTTTTTAATGAATTGACCATTTTACCCTTACTAATTCAGAATAGAAAAATATTAAAATCGTCCAAGTCAGTGAATGACCAAACTACCCTCACCTCACATTTTTTTTTTAATAATTTTGTTTTTTTTTTTCTTTTTCTATTTTTCTTACCCCCCCTTATTTTTTTCTTAAATTTTTTTATGCTCTTCTTCTTTTTTCTTTTTTTATCTGCACCACTGAACCAAACATATCTCCACCACTGTCTCCACTATCGTCGAACCAAACACCACCAACTCCACGACGATCTGAATCTCACAATTCAAATGGAAATGCTGGTACCATTTCGTTTGGGAATGCTAATTCTAATGGAAATAGGCTGGGTAAAATGGTTTCAGTCCCTACTACGATTTCTTCTCTAGCAATAGACAAGAGCAACAATGGAGGAGGTAGCTCCGACCCCATTTTAATCCAAACAGGAAGTATAAAAGAAATAAACCAATATATATACAAACATATATACACACATACGAACTTTACGGCATGTTTGGTTGAATGGAATCGAGGGCGGAATGGAATCGCATTCCGCCCTCGATTCCTATTCCGTTGTTTGGTTCTCCAATGGAATCATTTTTGTGATTCCATTGGAATGAAATTGGATGGAATGGGATTCCATTTGAGATAGGGTGAAATGGGATTCCAACCCAATGGAATCAATATCTTAAATTACATGATAGCCCTTGTAATTAAGTTCTTGAAAATTGAGAACAAAAATAAAAATTAGAGAACATAAATTGAAATTAGAGAACAGAAAGTTGGGAATAGAAATAGAAAATTGAGAACAAAACATTGAGAACAAAACTAAAAAATTGAGAACAGAAACTGAAAATTGAGAATAGAAACAAAAAATTGAGAACATAAACCGAAAATTGAGAACAAAAACAGAAAATTAGAGAACAGAAAATTAAGAACATAAACTAAAAATTGAGAACAAAAACATAAAATTAGATAATAGAAAATTGAGAACAGAAATAGAAAATTAAGAACATAAACTGAAAATTGAGAACAAAAATATAAAATTAGAGAACGGAAAATTGAGAACAAAAACTGAAAATTGATAACAAAAACAGAAAATTGAGAACAAAAACATAAAATTAGATAATAGAAATTGAGAACGGAAACCGAAAATTGGGAATTAAAATAGAAAATTGAGAACAAAAACAAAAAATTGAGAACATAAACTGAAAATTGAGAACAAAAACAGAAATTAAAGAATAGAAACTAAAAATTGAGAATAAAAATAGAAATTAGAGAACAAAAACGTAAAATTGAGTTGAATAGTAAAATATAATAAAATGATGAAAGGAATAAAATAGTAAAATATAATAAAATTTTATTATAACCAACTAAGAAGAGAATGGAATAATAATTTTATAAGGGCAAAATTAAAATTTTACTATATTTCATTATTTCATTCTTTCTTTCATTCCATACTAACCAAACAAGAGAATGGAATAGTTATTTCATTCACAATTCCATTCCATTCCTTCTCTCATTCCATTACTTCTTCCATTCCATTCCACCCTCATTCCATTCCATCCAACCAAACATGCCGTTAGGTTTTAAGGTTCGTATGATGAAGCATAAGGGTTGTTGATGTTAGAGAAATGAAAAGAAATCATCGGCTCTAAAAATACAATCGTTAATTGGAAAATTCAAGGGAAACTAGATTACTAATTCAAAAATCCTTAATTCCAAAAGAATTACACAATCCCTAAATTAAGAAAAACATACCCTAGATCGTTCAAAAATCGGATTCGACTCAAATCGAAGGTTATAATAATAGTGAAGCTATGATCCATGCTTAAACTCCTGACAAAAATCACAGCACCAGGTCCATGATGATTGACGGAGAGAATTTGGGTGGCGGCGGCTTGGAACCCTACTACTCTCTAACTCCTCTTTCCACCTGACTTTAGAACACATGGATTGCTACGAGAAAGAGGTACAACGAAGAAGAGAGCAGCGGCATGAGCGGAGAGAGGTTTCGTTTTGGTTTAAATCCCACTACATTGTACATAGCTTTACATCTAGAAGACATCCAAAACTTTCACCAGAAGAACACTCAATCCATATCCCTTATGCCATGCTTGACCAAAGCTTGCTCCATTCTCAAAGTAGTAGCCGATCTCAATAAAACCACCAGCTCAAATCTCTCCGACGATAGAAGAAGAAACCCAAGAGCAGAGCAATAAAATTTGCGGCAATTAAGATGTATTGTTCGTTTTGGTAGTGGATTTGGGAAGATGTAGCGGTGGTGGGGATTTGGGGTTGGAAAAATGGATGGAACTCATATGATGAAGATCAAAAGTCTTTAGGCCTTTAATTACACTATATACCCAGAATGTTTTATGAAGTTTTACTTTGAACCCTTACATTGTTTAATACAAGGGTAATACAGTCTTTTTACTTAGCCATAAATAAAAAAAATTGACATTTAAAGGGTATTTTCAAAATAAAAAATGAACAACAGGTCTCAGCATCATTTGACCAAATACTTTAAGGGATCTCCCATGTAGTTTTTAAAGTTGAGGGAATTCCCGTGATTTCGGTAAATAGTTTAGGGGGTATAAGTGGTATTATAATTTTAAATTTGTCTTTATAGTTCATCTGATATGATAAATGAGATTTTGAATGAGTCTAGGTGTATTGCAGAGTATTCACATGTCCTCTACCTTGGCTAGAAGTTCAGATGATATAATTGAACTGGATACCTAGCTCTTGCACCAACTAATCGGGTCAATTCGGTTGGAAGAAGATTTCTGAACTCTGCAGGAGAAGAAAATTTCCCTTGAAATCGAATTAGCACTGGAGAGGTCTTCAAAAGAATAGTCTGAAACCAATATGCAAACTGCTCGTGCTAAGTGTGAGTTTTTCCAAAGCAGTAATCAGTCTTTGATCAATGAGAACTCTAGGCTCCTATCTAAGGTTAAAAGGCTATCAGTTGAGAACTCTGCATTAGGAGAGAAGCTCAACAAGAAACAATTCAATCTTGATCTAAAGAAGACTGAACTGGATGCCAAAGTAGATGCCCTCCAGTAATTAGAGAAAGGGAAAAAACTGGTCCCCGATGAACTGAGCTTTGATAAGGTCAAGAGCACAATGCTCGAGGCTAAAGTAGCAGCTTTGGAAGCAAAGTGGGTGGAACAAGCTAAGGCTTTAGTGGATCTGACTGTCGTGGTAGAGCAAAAAAATATTGAGCATGAGTAAGGGATCAATGAGCTCTTGGAACACTTTGAATCGCTCAAAGAGAGCATTCAATTGGTTGGTTTCCAATTCTGCCGAGCACAGGTGCTATAAGCACATCTTGAGTTGGATCTTGCCTTTCTGAACCAATTTGTCCATAAAGACGAGAAGGGTCCCAGTTCTACTCCGGCATAGCTGCCAAGTTCAAAACTCCCAGGCATTGGTGCAACATGTTCGTCTTTTCTTCAAGGTTCGCCTTCCATTAATCAAGCTCGATCAGACTTTGACTATAGGTGTAATTTACCTATTTATTTCCAAACTGAACCTATTAGTTTTCGAGTATGTTTATTATATTTTATTACGTTTTAATATATTTTTATTCTTTTTGTTATAAATCAGGTGGTGGGGTGAAAAAGCATGAAAACGGATCACAAAGGATCAAATCGGATTAAGAACGGTGGAATAATGGTGGAAAAACAAGCATAAGGGCAAAATTCAGAACTGCAATCCACCGCCGCGGCGACCAGACCACCGTTACGGTGGTTAAGATGTAGAGAAGGGTCTTTTCTTGCTGAAAATGCACTGCCGCTGCGGTGAAAGAACAGAAAGATCTCTTCATCCACCACCACATCCACTGCTGAGGCCGTGACCAAACCGATATACCCACCACCGCGATGATCACTCTGCACAGTTTAGATATTATTTAGATAGTTTTTTGGTCCCTATATCTTCTCATCTCTTTTTTTCCTGCCGAAAGATACCCCTTAGGGTTTAGGATATTTTGAGAGTGTTTTTGGGAGTCCTCAACCAATTCCGAAGAAGAAGAACATGTTGCGAAGAAGCAGACGCGATCGTTGAACGGTTTTAGTGCCAAATCTTCGGACTACGGCTAAGTTTCTTTCATTTCTCTCTTTAATTTCTTAACTTCGGTAGGTTGGTGAGCATGTTTAACTCATTTTTCATTGTATAAACGGTTATGGCCATGAGATAAATGGATTTTATCTATGGATTAATAATATTTATGCAAATGTTGTTTGTTTGAGTTGTGTTTCGTTGATGGTTGTTCTTCGTATATTCGATTTCATTTCCCATTATTATTTGATTATATGCTTGTTAAGATATATAGAGAATACGATGTTTGACACTCGGGAGAGGTAACCCCGAATTCGAACTAGGGTAAACACAACGTGATTATCTAATAACCCGGGAGAGGGTTAGAAAGTGTGCAGTCCATGACGTTGGGGCGAGACTCATGTGACCTAGTGTCGTTAAGATATTGAGGGGGACTTCTTCGTTGACGCGAAGTCGCATATACCTGATCTTGATAATACTAATTACTTTGGAAAAATTAAAAGAATTTCTTCTTTAAAAATAACTGATGGAGAAATAGGAGAATGTTCTATAGATAGACGAATGATTGAAAAGAAAGTTGATGTTCCGATCTATAAGATTAAAGTAAAATATTTCGATGGAAATGATTTAAAAGAAGTAGAAGCCCTAATCGATACTGGAGCATCTGTTAGTCATATATCCCCTTATAAGATATCTGATGAAATACCTAAAAATGCACTAAAAGAGGTTTATGTCTACAAAGATCTTAATGGATTTAAACATACGATAACACATACTGCTGAAATCCCTTTAATCATTGGAAATAAAGAATTACTATTCCCTATACATTTAGACAAAGACGAAAAAATGGAATTGTTACTAGGAAATAACTTTCTTGATCACTGCTATCCTTATAAAATTACTTATAATTCAATAATGCTTACCATAGCAAATGAAGAAATACATGCTACAAGAATTATATGAGAAACCCAATATTTTTCAAAATTGGAATTGTTATTGACAATAATATCATTCACATACCATGTCTCTTGGACACTGGTGCCGATATTTGCTTAATGAATAAAAATGTATTACCCCATAAAATGTGGAAAAAGACTAAAAAATTAACTATAAAAGCCAAAGGATTTGAAGGAAGACCTTTAGACCTAAATATTGTGGCTACAAATATCATAATAATATTTGGAGACCGATATATTAAAATACCGCTAATATACTAACAAAACACAATGGGAGTATTAATGCTACTAGGAAATAATTTTTTAAGCTTTTTTAAGAAAACTTGTTTTACTCAAAAAATTGTTGAATTCTTAACCCCCTGCTCACACTGGATAAAAATACCATACCTTAACAATATAAACATCGTTTATACGCGAAAACGTGGTGATGTCTATCTCTGTGCAAATGATATTTTTGAAAAACTTACAAAGAATTTTGGTGAAAATCCGACTGCTTTATGGGAAATAGATAAAACATATGCTGTTATAGAATTAACAAATCCTACTGATATAATCCGAGTAAGACCAATGAGATATTCTGAGATTGATATCAAAGAATTTGATGAACAAATCCAGGAATTGCTAAAATTAAAATTAATACAAGAAAGTAAAAATCCCCACTCTAGTCCTGCCTTCATGGTTAGAAATCATTCTGAAATTAAACGAGGAAAAGCCAGAATGGTGGTTAACTATAAAAAGCTCAACGAAAAATCTAAATTTGATGGATATTTCTTACCTCATAAAGAAAGTCTAATTAATAGAACCAAAGGGAAAAAGATTTTTTCAAAATTTGAATGTAAAAGTGGATTTTGGCAAATAAAGCTAACAAAAGAATATGTTCCACTAACTGCTTTCAGCACACCTAATGGTCATTATGAATGGCTAGTTATGCCATTTGGATTAAAAAATGCTCCTCAAATATTCCAACGAAGGATGGATAAAGTATTTGGTAATATGTCTGACTTCTGTATTGTATATGTTGATGATATACTTATATTCTCAGAAAATGAAAAAGATCATTTAAAACATCTTAATATTTTCACAGATAGATGCCAAGAAAGAGGAATTTTGTTATCTAAAAAGAAAGCTGAAATAGGAAAAAATAAAATAGAATTTTTAGGACTAATAATTGACGTCACAGGAATTGAAATGCAACCCCATATCTGTGAAAAGATTACTGCTTTCCCCGATATTCTGGAAGATAAAAAACAAGTTCAAAGATTTCTAGGTATATTAAACTATGCTGAAACATTTATTGAAGGATTAGCTAAGCATAGACAACCTTTTCAGAGACTACTTAAAAAAGGTGTTAAATTTGAATGGACACAAGAACTTTCAAATAAAATAAAAGAAATTAAAAATCTTACTGCTTATTTACCTAGGTTAACCTTACCCTCTGATGAAGATGATTTAATTCTTGAAACAGACGCATCCAATGTCTACTGGGGTGCTATTTTGAAAACTACTACTGGAAAAATTTGTAGATATACCAGTGGAACATTTACTGAAACACAACAACGCTACCACAGTAATCTAAAAGAATTGCTTGCAATAAAAAAGGGAATAGAAAAATTCAGATATTTTCTTATTCCAAAAAGGTTCACTGTTGTTACCGATAATACTCAAGTAAAAGGATTTATATTTAATAAATTACCAATTAGTCCTAAATATAATAAAATGAATGGGTAGCAAACTTTTTTTTCAACACTACAATTTTGATGTTATTCATCGAAGTGGTAAACAAAATGTTCTTGCTGACTTTCTCTCCAGGGAAGGTCATGAAAGCTGAAAAGGTTCCAGAAATCTCAATCGAGATACCCTTAAGTGCTGTTGAAACAATGGAGAAATATTGTTCGCAAGGACATTATTTTCTCAGTGCTGTTGAGGAACTAATCCATTTGCATAAAAGCAAAAGTGCTAAAAAGAGAAAAGAAACGGAAGGCCAAGCCTCCAGTGCTTCAAAAAATGATAATAAAAAGAATGACTGTTCAACTAGTGTTCCAAAACCCGAGGACTCATCCAGTGCTCCAAAACTCAATGACTCTAAAAACCCAATAAGCCAAGTTATTGATAATTTGCAAAAGGTTACCCTTATCCGCTCCCCCAATCAATATATTGACCAAATGAAAAAAGCACAGGAAACCCTTACGGTTCCTAGCTCTCCTGTTCAAAAATTTGTCCCTTTCATAAAACCTCCATCGAATCCTGTTGTCCGAGAGAAAAGATTTGCTGAAGTTGCTTCTTCTTCTTCTAAAGCCAAAAGCAACATGCTCAAATGTTTAAATGAGAATTTTTATCAAAATTACATTGACAACCTTAAAATTGCTTATAAAATTCGAGTAACTGAGGATTCTGCTATCTATCCCTTTCATGAAGGAAAATATCCTAGAATGGCCTGCTTACCCGAAACACCTGCTAACGAAATAGAAAACATGTTTGAATTCGGATATTTTTATTTTGTTATCTCAGACCCTAAGACTAGTGCTGAAAAGGGATTGCCAAAGAGGGTGCAAGAAGCCATCACAAGCTTCCGTGACCAAAGAAATCAGCATACCATTCTGATAAAATGTTTTAGTGCTGCCCCCGAAAAAGGACATGATGCTTATCACATTGTCCAGTTGTCAAAAAATCGTGCTAATCTGATACCCGAATACAACCCTAATCAAGTGTTTAAAGAGGCGCCTGAACTCCTTGAAGATGGACAACTCGAGCATTTTATTGCTACAAAGAGAGCTTTAGGATTTTATGTCCTGGAGAAGAAACTAAAGAAATTCATCGAATGGGATAAAGGATATGTTTACCCTATGAGTACTGATAATCTTTTAATATTAACCACTGAGTGTAGTCAATTCTATGGTGCCGCAAAAGCCTCTGCTATAAAATGGATGGAGATGATACAAAAGGTAAAATTCTCAGCAAGCTCTACTATTAAAAAATTAACTTTCCAAATGCTTAAACATCCAGAAGGAACTTGTGACTACTGCAAAGAAACTGTTGAAAAGAAGATAGCTTGGGCAGACATCAATGGTGAAAGTGACGAAGAAGTGCTAGTACTGTAGAACGACTCAATGTAGACATCCGTGAAATTATGTGATTTGGAATGATATGATAAAGGAATCTGATCAGACAAAAGGAGATCCACATGTCGGAAACTATTCATTCACGAGAAGAATTGCTGTGTTTGTCCAGAAGTGTCGGCGCTACTGTGCTACCACTGTGCTGATACTGTACCGAAACTGTTCACCCACAAGATGCTACTGTGCTGAAACTGTTTACTCACATGAAATATTACTGTTTTTCACTTTTGAAGAAAAGAGAAACACCCGTGATGTACTAAAACTTTATCCTGTCTGAAGAATCTTGGATATAAAAAGGGGTTCAAACTCTGGAAAAAAAAAGGAGGAGAAGAGTTGAACAACCTACCTTAGAATTCACTGTAAGAATGTGTTTGTAAACTCCTCACGAGAGGAAAGTTTGTGAGATTATGAAATAAAGTATTTAGTGTTTCAAAACCATGTGTTACGTTTTCCTTAGCAAATTTACTCATATCACCTGTGAGGATATTATCCTATCTTTTGTTAGAACTAAGATCTAGGCTTGGTATTGTGTCTGGAAGTCCTTCAGCCCTGTTAGCTAGAGTTAGGCATTTTTTGGGTACCATGGATTGACACTGGAATACTGAAGCGGCCTTTGGAGGCTACGATCGTGAGTTCTAAAAGAAGACGTGGTGGACCCTCTACAGGTATAAAGTAAAGCTTGGTAAGGAAGAGGTATACATATCACGAGACCTAAAGCTTTTATCATAATGTTTGCAAACTAGTACTCTATTTTTTAACAAAAATCTCCTCTTACCAGAAATTCCCCATCATGAACAAAAAAGAATTCGTGAAAAAATTTATACCTGCTTTTGAAAGTATTGAATTAGGAAAGTCTGAAGATGTTAAAAAATTTCATGAAGAAATTGAAGCCCTACTACGAGCTTATCTTACTTTTGTTGCTGAAAAACCTATAACACAACTGTCTTCAAATATCGATATAGCTTTGGCACAAATACAAGAAGATAATAATGAAAGAAGAAGTGATGATAGGAAAATAGAAATCTTAAATAGAATTAGAAAATACTTGTTCGAAATTATAGAAACTGATAATCCTATAAAAAGAGAATTATGAATGATCAAGTTTTTCTAGATAAATTCATGCTTGCTTTTGATGAATTAATCATTGCGACGAAAGATGATGTTTATGACTTTTATGATCAAATAATATCTGCCATAAAAGGAATGGAAAGAATGATGGATTTAAAATATGCATATTCTGAAATTCCCTCTACAAATTCATCTTATAAAGACTTGCGACTAAGCAATCTAAGAAAAGTTAATTTACTTTATGCTATTCGTCAATATTTAAAAGATTTAATAGCTAGTAATTATGGAGATTATTGCCCTAATGGAGAATTACGTGTTAAAAAAGAATTATTTGTTGAATTTACTTCTCTTGGATATACTGTTGATAATACTGATTCCGCTGTCGGCTCCTCTGACCCCCAAATGGTATCAGAGCCCGTTGATACTCATGAAAAAACTTATTATTTAGATTAATTAAATGAAAAAGCTTAGGACGATGGCTGCAATGCAAAAAACTCAAGAAGAACTTTTAAGTTTAAGCATAGGAGAAAGATTTGATTATTATCAGGACCTTTCTAAAATTGCTAATGTTGAACTAGGAATAATAAGTTTAATTAATAAAAAGAAATACTGTAACTTAGAAGATATGGAAGAATTATTCGAAGAAATTATAAATGATGAAAAATTTGATAAAAGACCCAATAGGATTGGATTACCAAAATATCGTGATGTTTATTTACTAGAATCATCTTTGTTTGGATATCGTGCTATAAATTGGCTACAAGTTTATAAACAAGAAACTAGTGAAAAACGTTCTTTAATAAACTATGCTTTGAGCCAAACTGATCTTTTTAAAGAAATCAAAGATCTTATAAAATGGAAAGTACTTAAAGATTTGCATGATTACTATACCAATAATGCAAAAAATGACTCAGACAATGAAGCTGAACCCTCAGGAACTTATGATAAAGAAGATTATGTTTTTGATTATTATGATTCTGCCCAAAACGAAACTGATTAAAAATGTTTATTGAAAAAATTGATGAAAACACAGAACTACCTAAAGGACTTGCGATTATTACAAATAATCAAGAAAAATTAATGAATGCCGTAAATAATAATAAGGTATTAATAGAAAATTTAAGAATCGAAAGAATTGGAATAAGAGAATACCCTATGCCGTCTTATCGACGAATTCCAATTTTGAAAAATATTGGGTTTCTCATATAATTCTTGCAGCATGTATTTCTTCATTTGCTATGGTAAGCATTATTGAATTATAAGTAATTTTATAAGGATAGCAGTGATCAAGAAAGTTATTTCCTAGTAACAATTCCATTTTTTCGTCTTTGTCTAAATGTATAGGGAATAGTAATTCTTTATTTCCAATGATTAAAGGGATTTCAGCAGTATGTGTTATCGTATGTTTAAATCTATTAAGATCTTTGTAGACATAAACCTCTTTTAGTGCATTTTTAGGTATTTCATCATATATCTTATAAGGGGATATATGACTAACAGATGCTCCAGTATCGATTAGGGCTTCTACTTCTTTTAAATCATTTCCATCGAAATATTTTACTTTAATCTTATAGATCGGAACATCAACTTTCTTTTCAATCATTCGTCTATCTATAGAACATTCTCCTATTTCTCCATCAGTTATTTTTAAAGAAGAAATTCTTTTAATTTTTCCAAAGTAATTAGTATTATCAAGATTAGGTAATATTCTTCTAGATTTTCCATAATTATTAAAGTCAGATAATCTGGCTATATTAAAATCAGGTTTTTTATTAATATTTAATTTCCAATCAGTAGGCAAATCATTTTCTGTTATTAAGTCTGGTCTATAAATATTAGCAAAAGGTTCAAATACTTTATCAATTTCAATAAATTCATGGTTCGCAAATTTATCGCTATGGTGACTATTACTAAGAAAATAACCAACATGGTAGGGTATGGAGTAAGGAAATCTTCCTTCTTCCATAAAGTCTTTTCTAGCACTTTCATGGGCTAAGCTAAATATTTCATTTATTCTTGGTTCATGTAGACTAATAGCATATTTTGGATATATCTTTATTCCTAGTATTCCTTGACTAAGGTTTCCATGAACAAGGCCTAGTAGGGCATCTGCTCGATCAATTATTCTATTATCCAGAACAGCTGCTTTTATTGGGAAGTTAATTCCGTTTCTGAAGCAGGATTTAAAAAAAAATTGTATTCCACCAACGTGTATATACCCTATTTTATCTTTATCTTTTCCTAATTTTTCCAATTGTCTATTAATCATATTTCTACTAATGAGCGGGATATTTATCTTTCCTTTTGATTCTTCTGTATTAAGAGCAGCTTCGAATTGACATTCTCCATAATAGTAGATATTTTTTCTATTAAATTTTTCCAAAAAGTTTTTTCGAAATAACTCATTATTTCCAAATGATCCAACATTTTTAAGTAGTTTTTGATTAATTATAATTTCAGCCTTGTAATCACCTTTATTTTCATCAGTATCTACATTCATATCAGGATTATCACTCGTACTCACTTCCTGATTCATCATCACTTGTTTCTTCTAGATAGAAAAATTCTTCCTCAGTATCAATTTCAGAAATATCATTTGTCTCACTAATATCAGATTCGTCTTGCTCTAAGAATACTTTTATCTTAGCATTTTGTTTATTTTTAATATTTGGACATTCATTCGCATAATGGCCTATTTCTTTGCATGCCCAGCACCTACAATTCTTGGTTTTTTCTTGAGCGGTTTTTATTTCTGGTTTAGGTTTTTTATTAAATTTTTTCTTAAAAAATCTTTTTGATTTAAAAGGAGTCTTTGCTTTAAAATTTCTTTTAAATCTCCTTTTTAGCTTGTATTTATTTCTTTTGAATAACTTTTTATTTTGTCTAGGAAAGATATCAGAACATTCGAATTGTTTAGGAGCTTCAGATTGGTTATCACAGTAGAGTCCGAGTTGATGATCTTTTCTATATAATTCAGCATTTTTAGCAGCAGAACACCATATACCTATTTGTCTTTGAGCATATTCCATTCTTGTTCCTAAAGAATCTTCCATTTGCCAGTTTGGTATTGATTTATAGCCCGTTATTAATTCTCTAGCATACTGAGCAGGTAATTTAGAATAATATATGTCTAAGTATACCTGTTGTTCATAAGAATTGAAATTTGCTTTGTAATAGTGTTTTGCAAATTCATTAGTGTATACTTCGAAGTAGCACATATTACAGATTCTTATATTTATCAAATGGTTTATAGCATTTACTCTATTTTTTCTTTTAATTTCTTCAGCATTTTTATCCCAGAATTGCCCTAAAAATTCTTTTCTGATAGCGTTTTCAAATCTTCCAATTACTTTTGAAACATCACCATCCTGACTAGCAGCATCAAGATCAGCAGTTACTACTCTGGTTCTTATCTTATTTTTTGCAAAAAGTCCTAGATTTGTCCACCAATTACTAACATTTCCTAAGAAGGTCATTGGTATCCATTTTGAAAAAGGATCTTCAGTAATTTCTTCGTTACTTAATGCATTTTTGAATATGATCATGGTATAAAGAGATTTTATCCATTTAGCAATTATTTCTTCCATTAAAGAGTAGTTTCCCATATAATTATCTAAGTTCAAATAAATTCCATTTTCAGAAATATTTTCCGTTTGGGGTATCCCAAATTTTTGTCTAAGTAGCTCTTTTTTAGCATTTGCTATTCCTTTTCTAGAGTCCTTAAAAGCAGGGTTTGTGTTTATATTTTCAGGAAATGTTTCGTTTACAGATGGAGGAGTAAAGAGTGCAGGGTCATTTAAGAAATTCGTTGTTCTTTGTTGAGATCTTGGTGTAGCAGTACTGGTAGTTTCTGGTTGGACAGGCTGAGATGTTTGTGTACTTTGAGCAGTAGTAGTAGCAGTCATGTTGACAGGTTGTCTAACACCACTAGTGCTTGCTTTAGTGTTCATTAAAACATTTAATTCTTCTAATATTTCTATGTCATCATTACTATCTAGAGAAGAGGTTTCATTATCCTCAGTATTTAAAACATAAGTTCGTCGATAAGACGGCATAGGGTATTCTCTTATTCCAATTCTTTCGATTCTTAAATTTTCTATTAATACCTTATTATTATTTACAGCATTCATTATTTTTTCTTGATTATTTGTAATAATCGCAAGTCCTTTAGGTAGTTCTGTGTTTTCATCAATTTTTTCAATAAACATTTTTAATCAGTTTCGTTTTGGGCAGAATCATAATAATCAAAAACAGAATCTTCTTTATCATAAGTTCCTGAGGGTTCAGCTTCATTGTCTGAGTCATTTTTTGCATTATTGGTATAGTGATCATGCAAATCTTTAAGTACTTTCCATTTTATAAGATCTTTGATTTCTTTAAAAAGATCAGTTTGGCTCAAAGCATAGTTTATTAAAGAAAGTTTTTCACTAGTTTCTTGTTTATAAACTTGTAGCCAATTTATAGCATGATATCCAAACAGAGATGATTCTGGTAAATAAACATCACGATATTTTGGTAATCCAATACTATTGGGTCTTTTATCAAATTTTTCATCATTTATAATTTCTTCGAATAATTCTTCCATATCTTCTAAGTTACAGTATTTCTTTTTATTAATTAAACTTATTATTCCTAGTTCAACATTAGCAATTTTAGAAAGGTCCTGATAATAATCAAATCTTTTTCCTATGCTTAAATTTAAAAGTTCTTCTTGAGTTTTTTGCATTGCAGCCATCGTCCTAAGTTTTTTCATTTAATTAATCTAAATAATAAGTTTTTTCATGAGTATCAACGGGCTCTGATACCACTTGGGGGTCAGAGGAGCCGACAGCGGAATCAGTATTATCAACAGTATATCCAAGAGAAGTAAATTCAACAAATAATTCATTTTTAACACGTAATTCTCCATCAGGGTAATAATCTCCATAATTACTAGCTATTAAATCTTTTAAATATTGATGAATAGCATAAAGTAAATTAACTTTTCTTAGATTGCTTAGTCGCAAGTCTTTATAAGATGAATTTGTAGAGGGAATTTCAGAATATGCATATTTTAAATCCATCATTCTTTCCATTCCTTTTATGGCAGATATTATTTGATCATAAAAGTCATAAACATCATCTTTTGTCGCAATGATTAATTCATCAAAAGCAAGCATGAATTTATCTAGAAAAACTTGATCATTCATAATTCTCTTTTTATAGGATTATCAGTTTCTATAATTTCGAACAAGTATTTTCTAATTCTATTTAAGATTTCTATTTTCCTATCATCACTTCTTCTTTCATTATTATCTTCTTGTATTTGTGCCAAAGCTATATCGATATTTGAAGACAGTTGTGTTATAGGTTTTTCAGCAACAAAAGTAAGGTAAGCTCGTAGTAGGGCTTCAATTTCTTCATGAAATTTTTTAACATCTTCAGACTTTCCTAATTCAATACTTTCAAAAGAAGGTATAAATTTTTTCACGAATTCTTTTTTGTTCATGATGGGGAATTTCTAGTAAGAGGAGATTTTTGTTAAAAAATAGAGTACTAGTTTGCAAACATTATGATAAAAGCTTTAGGTCTCGTGATATGTATACCTCTTCCTTACCAAGCTTTACTTTATACCTGTAGAGGGTCCACCACGTCTTCTTTTAGAACTCACGATCGTAGCCTCCAAAGGCCGCTTCAGTATTCCAGTGTCAATCCATGGTACCCAAAAAACGCCTAACTCTGGCTAACAGGGCTGAAGGACTTCCAGACACAATACCAAGCCTAGATCTTAGTTCTAACAAAAGATAGGATAATATCCTCACAGGTGATATGAGTAAATCTGCTAAGGAAAACGTAACACATAGTTTTGAAACACTAAATACTTTATTTCATAATCTCACAAACTTTCCTCTCGTGAGGAGTTTACAAACACATTCTTACAGTGAATTCTAAGGTAGGTTGTTCAACTCTTCTCCTCCTTTTTTTTTCAAGAGTTTGAACCCTTTTTTATATCTAAGATTCTTCAGACAGGATAAAGTTTTAGTACATCACGGGTGTTTCTCTTTTCTTCAAAAGTGAAAAACAGTAATATTTCATGTGAGTAAACAGTTTCAGCACAGTAGCATCTTGTGGGTGAACAGTTTCGGTACAGTATCAGCACAGTGGTAGCACAGTAGCGCCGACACTTCTGGACAAACACAGCAATTCTTCTCGTGAATGAATAGTTTCCGACATGTGGATCTCCTTTTGTCTGATCAGATTCTTTTATCACATCATTCCAAATCACATAATTTCACGGATGTCTACATTGAGTCGTTCTACAGTACTAGCACTTCTTCGTCACTTTCACCATTGATGTCTGCCCAAGCTATCTTCTTTTCAACAGTTTCTTTGCAGTAGTCACAAGTTCCTTCTGGATGTTTAAGCATTTGGCAAGTTAATTTTTTAACAGTAGGGCTTGCTGAGAATTTTACCTTTTGTATCATCTCCATCCATTTTATAGCAGAGGCTTTTGCGGCACCATAGAATTGACTACACTCAGTGGTTAATATTAAAAGATTATCAGTACTCATAGGGTAAACATATCATTTATCCCATTCGATGAATTTCTTTAGTTTCTTCTCCAGGACATAAAATCCTAAAGCTCTCTTTGTAGCAATAAAATGCTCGAGTTGTCCATCTTCAAGGAGTTCAGGCGCCTCTTTAAACACTTGATTAGGGTTGTATTCGGGTATCAGATTAGCACGATTTTTTGACAACTGGACAATGTGATAAGCATCATGTCCTTTTTCGGGGGCAGCACTAAAATATTTTATCAGAATGGTATGCTGATTTCTTTGGTCACGGAAGCTTGTGATGGCTTCTTGCACCCTCTTTGGCAATCCCTTTTTAGCACTAGTCTTAGGGTCTGAGATAACAAAATCAAAATATCCGAATTCAAACATGTTTTTTATTTCGTTAGCAGGTGTTTCGGGTAAGCAGGCCATTCTAGGATATTTTCCTTCATGAAAGGGATAGATAACGGAATCCTCAGTTACTCGAATTTTATAAGCAATTTTAAGGTTGTCAATGTAATTTTGATAAAAATTCTCATTTAAACATTTGAGCATGTTGCTTTTGGCTTTAGAAGAAGAAGAAGCAACTTCAGCAAATCTTTTCTCTGGGACAACAGGATTCGATGGAGGTTTTATGAAAGGGACAAATTTTTGAACAGGAGAGCTAGGAACTGTAAGGGTTTCCTGTGCTTTTTTCATTTGGTTAATATATTGATTGGGGGAGCGGATAAGGGTAACCTTTTGCAAATTATCAATAACTTGGCTTATTGGGTTTTTAGAGTCATTGAGTTTTGGAGCACTGGATGAGTCCTCGGGTTTTGGAACACTAGTTGAATAGTCATTCTTTTTATTATCATTTTTTGAAGCACTGGAGGCTTGGCCTTCCGTTTCTTTTCTTTTTTTAGCACTTTTGCTTTTATGCAAATGGATTAGTTCCTCAACAGCACTGAGAAAATAATGTCCTTGCGAACAATATTTCTCCATTGTTTCAACAGCACTTAAGGGTATCTCGATTGAGATTTCTGGAACCTCTTCAGCTTTCATGACCTTCCTTGGAGAGAAAGTCAGCCAGAACATTTTGTTTACCACTACGATGAATAACATCAAAATTATAGTGTTGGAAAAAAGTTTGCCATCCATTCATTTTATTATATTCAGGACTGGTTGGTAGTTTATTAAATATAAATCCTTTAACTTGGGTATTATCGGTAACAACTGTAAACTTTTTTGGAATAAGAAAATATCTAAACTTTTCTATTCCCTTTTTTATTGCAAGCAATTCTTTTGATTAATTATAATTTCAGCCTTGTAATCACCTTTATTTTCATCAGTATCTACATTCATATCAGGATTATCACTCGTACTCACTTCCTGATTCATCATCACTTGTTTCTTCTAGATAGAAAAATTCTTCCTCAGTATCAATTTCAGAAATATCAGTTGTCTCACTAATATCAGATTCGTCTTGCTCTAAGAATACTTTTATCCTAGCATTTTGTTTATTTTTAATATTTGGACATTCATTCGTATAATGGCCTATTTCTTTGCATGCCCAGCACCTACAATTCTTGGTTTTTTCTTGAGCGGTTTTTATTTCTGGTTTAGGTTTTTTATTAAATTTTTTCTTAAAAAATATTTTTGATTTAAAAGGAGTCTTTGGTTTAAAATTTCTTTTAAATCTCCTTTTTAGCTTGTATTTATTTCTTTTGAATAACTTTTTATTTTGTCTAGGAAAGATATCAGAACATCCGAATTGTTTAGGAGCTTCAGATTGGTTATCACAGTAGAGTCCGAGTTGATGATCTTTTCTATATAATTCAACATTTTTAGCAGCAGAACACCATATACCTATTTGTCTTCGAGCATATTCCATTCTTGTTCCTAAAGAATCTTCCATTTGCCAGTTTGGTATTGATTTATAGCCCGTTATTAATTCTCTAGCATATTGAGCAGGTAATTTAGAATAATACATGTCTAAGTATACCTATTGTTCATAAGAATTGAAATCTGCTTTGTAATAGTGTTTTGCAAAATCATTAGTGTATACTTCGAAGTAGCACATATTACAGATTCTTATATTTATCAAATGGTATATAGCATTTACTCTATTTTTTCTTTTAATTTCTTTAGCATTTTTATCCCAGAATTGCCCTAAAAATTCTTTTCTGATAGCGTAATTAATTTATGTCGCCTAAATAACGTTAGGTTATGACAATCACGATACTCGATAATAATCTCAACCAATCCCTGTGGATACAACAACCCCCACTCCTTCCCATCTATACTAAAACTTGACCCGTACACTTGCGGTGAAAGTGGCAACGTAATATTTCACCAACACCGGACTAGGTTTTTCTTTCAGTTTCACTATGGACTCTGTTTAATTTCATGTTTTATGGTAGTGGACACATCGTAGATGGATTTTATGTACAAGATGTTGACTATTATCAATATTTTGATACATATGTAACTTCTAGTAATAATGATTCTATTACATCTATATCTGTTATATGGCATGCAAGACTTGGTCATATTGGACAAGAAAGAATGACAAGGTTAGCTCGAGAATGACTTTTAGGTCTACTCTCTAGAGTTAACTTATCTGTTGTAAATCTTGTTTGGCTGGAATGGTCACACGAAAGCCTTTTGGTAAGGCTAGAAGGGCTACATCTCCCTTAGAGTTAGTCCATTCAAACATTTGTGGACCTATGAATGTTAGGGCACGACATGGTGCTAATTATTTTATCATATTCATTGATGATTACTTATGTTTTGATTATGTTTATCTCATTTCTCACAAATCAGAGGCATTAGAATGCTTCCAAAGATTTGTTCATTTAGTTGAGAATCAAAGAAGTAAAAATCTTAAGATATTACATACTGATCGAGGACGTGAGTATTTGTCTCAGCAATTCAAGGATTTATGTGACAAATAGAGGCATAATTATACAATTGATAATTCCTAGTACTCCAAAACAAAATAGAGTGGCTGAGCGTAGGAATTCAAACTTTATTGGATATGGTTAGGTTAATGATGGCACATGTTAATCTACCAATCAATTTATGGGCAAATGCTTTATTGACAACAATCTATGTCCTTAATAGAGTGCCCTCTAAGTCAATACCAGCTACACCATATGAGTTATGGACTGATTTCAAACTAGAATTAGAACACTTACGACCATGGGGATCTGCAGGTTATGTTCATGTTACATCACATGCACATAGAAAACTAGGCCCTAGAGTTCAAAAGTGCATATTCGTTAGATTCCTAATCACTCCAAAGGATATGTGTTGTTACATGAATGTTCTGATGGCATACTGACTGAGATTGAGTCACGTGATGTCGAATTTATGGAAAATGAATTTCCAAGTAGCGATGAACAAAGAGGTAGTAAAGAACTTTATGAGATGAATGAGTCAAATGATAACTCTACACTATTACTCTGTGAGGATGGGGAAATTAATCATTGTCCTTCTACAAGTACGCCAATGATCACCGCGGATAGTGGGAGAGATTTAGAGAACAGTGGCAGTATACTACAAAATAATTCTCAAACTCTTCAGCTGCGTAGAAGTTAACGTGGAAATTTTTCTCGACGTCTATTTGGTATTGATGAGGAATTTTTCATTTGTTCTTCACTAGAGAAAGACAAGGTTTCCTCTTATCAAGAGGCCTTATCATTACCTGTTGCTAAAATATAGATAACTGCAATAGAAGATAAGGTTAGTTCTATGCAAAAGAATCAAGTATAAGAACTAGTTGATCTTCTGCCTAGACGAAAATCTATTGGAAACAAACGGGTTTTTAAGGATTAAATGTCAGGCAAATGGATCTATTGATAGGTATAAAGCTCATCTCGTGGCGAAAGGTTGTACTCAAAAAGAGGGTGTTCACTATGACGAAGCTTTTTCACCTGTTGTTAGATTTTCCTCCATTCGCCTAATGCTAGCCATCATTGCCCATTTGGATCTAGAATTTTTTCAAATGGATGCTAAGACTACTTTTCTTAATGGAGAACTAGATGAGGAGATCTACATGGATCAACCATTTGGTTTTGTGGCCAAGAGATAAGAGCACAAAGTGTGCAAGTTAAAACATTCCATTTATGGCCTAAAATAATCATCTAGACAATGATATCTCAAATTTCATCAAGCCATAATTACTTTTGGATTTATCATGATTGGGGAAGATCATTGTATTTATATAAAGTGGTCTGAAAAGGGTTTCATTATCCTTACTTTGTATGTAGATGACATTTTATTGGCAGGAAATGACATAGGAATGATTGTCTCTACTAAAGATTGGTTATCTTTTACTTTTGATATAAAAGATGTGGGTGAAGAAAATTATGTATTTGATGTTAAAATTATTAGAGACCGTTCTAAGAAACTTCTTGCTTTGTCTCAAGAGACTTATATCAAGAAGGTACTTGAACGATTTCGAATGCATAATGCTAAGCCTATAGACACTCTTGTTGAGCAGAGTTGTACCTTGAGTCTTGATCTTTCTCCTAAAACTAATGCTGAAAAAGAAGAGATGTCCTGTATATCATATGCAAGTGCAATTGGAAGCCTAATGTATACCATGATATGTACACGACCAGACATATGTTATGCTATGGGGTTGGTTAGTCGTTTCCTGAGTAATCCAAGAATTCTTCATTAGAGAGTAGTTAAAAGGATCTTGCGATACCTTTATGGAACCGCAAACTATATGCTTTGTTATCGTGGTAGAGGATATAGTGATGCAGATTGGGGTGGTGACTTGTATGGACGTAAGTCGACATTAGGATATGCTTTTATACTCTGTAATGGTGCTATTTTATTGTTTAGCAAAAAAGCAATCTTGCATAGCACTATCTACTATGGAAGAAAAATATGTTGCTTGTGCTTTAGCAATTCAAGAGGCTGTTTGGTTAAAAAGATTTTTAGAAAGTCTTTAGATAGTACCACATTCTGCAGATCTTGTAACCATACATTGTAATAGTATGGTTGTCCTTGCATATAATGAAGATCCTAAATATCACAATGCACAATTACAATTTCATACTTTATTTGCATTTATTAAAAGTATGATAAATGATTTAAGATATTTTCTATAACACACATTTTACCATGATGGTAGATGTTACTCGGCTAAATGGTTGGCTACTCACACAGCAACCAGCCTCGATGCTGAGATAGCGTGCGAGATGAGACTTTAGAATTCTAAAGATTGAGTTAGAGAATTCTTTACAAATGTTGCCTAGGATGACCCAAGATGAGGTTTATAAAAAAAAAAACCGAACATGAAAGTTTTGCACACTTCATGTAGCTTAAGAATAGCCGTACGTGAGATTTCAAGTGGATACTCGAAGAGATACCAGCTTGAAGTTCTCAAGTCAATCACTTATGTAGTGATTGGACTTAGATTCGTACGGTAATTTAGAATGACATCCTCATTTGTTTTATGGGTATAATATCATAACATGTAAATCATACTACATGTGCTTTAGTGAGAAATGGATCCCTGCTCCTTTACTATGTGAGCCCTGTATATGTAGATAATTAATAATGATCTAATTATGCCCTTATGAATTTGAACTATGTTAAGATTTAGAAATTTGATATTGCTACTTTAGCTTATTATCCTATGGTCATGAACAATGCGGTCTAAAGGTACATGTCTAGGAAAATAGTCAAATAAAAGTTGAGTAACATGAGGATCAAAGGAAGACAATTTAGTAGCACATCTTGTTAAAATTGCAGTGTACAGTGCTTAATGGTGGCCACCACATATAAAGCTATTTTTCAAAATTATATTATATATATTATATTTTTTGAAAATAAGTACGCTAATGTAAAGGAGATTAAACATGTTCTGAGTTTTCAACTCTAGAGATGTTAGAAATGCTTAATTTAATGTGACTGAATTGGTATGGGGCACAGACGAGTATTTTTATTTTGCAGCGGAATGTTGTCATGTTAGTTTGATAAAAACTTAATATGGTGCTCCCACATTGTTTAAAGACACTTGTTGGTCGCACACATGACTAACCTGTATGAAGAAGGTATAATGTATGAGTTTAAAGAGAGAAACACATTTGGTGCCCATTGTATTTGAGTGGGAGATGTTGGATTATGGAGCGGGTAAGGTCGACCTGTGGAGCGTCCACATGGGTCCTATGATTCATGGAGAGTCATCATATGAATAAGTGCACCTCTTGATCTTAAAAATTATATCTATTCGGTAGACACCCATTGGAAATGACAAATCTTTTGGGATTTTCTCTATAAATATGCGTTGATACTTTTATGGTCTTTATCCCATCAGATTACAGATAATTTGAGTAGCCTTGGTTAGTGAGTGTGTGAATATTATCGGAAAATACTCTATTAGTATTTTTCTTGCCGACGAGAGAAGAAACAAGGAACGGGTCATAAACGAGTCTTCCGAATCTGAAAGGTACGCTTGTGTTTTTTTATGTTTCCAATAATGAATACTATGGACAATTTCAAGATCATGCATTTGGTAAGTAATACGGGCTACTCACATACATTCTTATGATACATACTGGATTGAAATTGTTAGTATCACTTTTAGTAATCGTATAATATAGTTGACTCCTGTCATGATTTTGTGATTATATATAGGAATGTACGTATAACGTTCTTAACACGTAAGCTCGTGAATAATCACATACGTAAATATATATAGACAATTAAATGTTGATGTTTTATGGAACCAATAATTTTATTGAATAATTTCAGATTAGCAGTTCCATATGTTTAAATGAGAAAATAAATAAATAAATAAATAATTAATCGTTAAAGAGTTACAAATACGAAGATTTTATAAAGCGATTCAAGATGGGTGCAAATTGAAGACGTTGAAGTTTTTTGGAGTATTAATTTTGTATTTCTAGGTAAAAACAACTCATTAATCTTATACTCTTATTGTAATCCAAATTAGGATCACGCATGATACTTTAAAATGAGTAATCTAATGTGTAGTATCATCAAAAGTGATAAAGTTAGAATTTATAAAGTGTTAGAATCATAAAAATATTTTTGATTTAGTGTTGAAAAGAGCATTTTTTTTTTTAACATATAAAATGATGAGTTTTTGGTCATTTCGGTCAACTGACGAAACGGGTCAGTCGACTAACGAAAATAATAGCTTAAAGGAGTTAAATTGAATTCCACTGACCAATTTAGTCAACCAACAAAAGATGTCGGTGACTAATTGAAACAATGGCTTTAACAAAGAAAAATGGGAAGCACACTGACTAGATCGGTCAACAAACCATGGTGGTCGGTTGATCGACAGGAAAGGATGCAACAATCAAAAAGTTAACCATTGCAAGTGGTCGGTCAATCGGCGAGGTGCCGGTCGGCCAATGGGCGCAGACTAGTCATTATTAGCTTTTTCGTTTCGCTTAATCTTTTACCCAAATCTTGCAGTTTGGAACATTGAAAAATGAGATTTTCTGGGGATTTGAGTATGCTACTATTATATATCATATATCATTAATATCCTATCAATTTAGTCCATTTATTAGTTGATTTTTTTTAAATTTAATTGATAAAACTTCTTCCTATTTTTAACTGTTTTGAATCTAAAATGTTTTGGGGACCAAATTAAGTTTTTCTAAAAGTATTTTTAAATGAAATATACCTATTTTTATAGTATATGATATATGGGGTCGAAAAGTGACATTTTCGGTCTTATATTTTGAAAACTAGTCGTTATATACGTAGTTAAAATTATATTTATAGGGACCTACGTTTCCAACTTTAAGCAATCAAGAACAACCAGTATTTCCTTAAGAAATAGAGTGATTTATGCGGAGATATATATAAGAGAGTTATTTTGAAAGAGTTCTTTATCAAAGCGCCAAAAAGTTTTCATCGCTAGTTTTTATTCTATACTAAGCTATCGTAATTGTTTTCAAGAAATATCGGTGGGATATTTGGTAGGTATAATTTATCTATTTATTCCCAAGTCAATTTTGATAGTTTTTGAGTATTTTTATAGCATTTTATTTTGTTTTAATAGGTTTTTATTTATTTTGTCTTAAATTAGGTATTTGGGGGTGAAAAATGACTAAAACGGTTCATAAACGATCAAAGCGGTGGAAGAACGGTGGAGAAAAAGAGAAAAACGGCCAAATCCAGAACCTACATCCACTACTGTAGCGGTGAAAATATAGAGAGTTTACTAAAGCTTCACCGCTGCAGCGGTCACCCGCTAGAATCCTACCGACTTATCCATCGCTGCAGCGGTCAGTGCCAGATAACCTCAGCCTTATCACATCTTCGGCGACTCTGTTGATCTTTACGGTGTCACAGATTTTCAGAAAAGTAGCCAAGTGTACATTGGGATCTTCGTGAAGATTCCCGCTATATTGGTTCTGCTAAACCATGTTGATTAAGGCGGGTTTCAACTCGAAGTTGTTAGCTTGGATCGGCTGCCTCCGGATCCCTGAATAATTGTCCAACATAAGGGGCCGATAATAGTCCCGAAGGACTCGTTGTGGCCTCTCATGCTCCAGAGGCTGGAGTGTTTGCGGCTCTGGTGGTTGCGGAATATTTTCATGTCCACCGGCCATTGCTGTAGCTTTTTATTCTTTTTGCTTAGCAATACGTTTACTCCACCGCATGCACTGCTCAAATTCAATTGATAAATAAAATAAATAAATGAATTGAATAATATTTAAGAGCAAAAGAATTATCGTGATTAACAGTCAACTACTTAATCACCATATCAACTTAATTGAAAAACACATTGCCGTCCCCGTCAACGGCGCCAAAACCTTGCTACGCACTCGGATTCAACTACTTTGTTTCCTCCTCGCGGTAATTGGACTACTCGCAAGTATACGAGGTCTGAGTTTTAATATAATGGATCTTTTAGGATCAGATATCGTTCCGCCGGTAATTCAGTTGAGTATTGTGATTTCAATAGTTTCATATTATCTTGACTAATCAAATTTTGTTTGTTTTCTAATTACTATACTAAGATAAATGAAAACTATAAGATTAGTCTTAATTACACTAATTACTTAGGTATAAATCTCTTTCATATAATGCATAACCGATTTTATTTAGTTAGCTATAATGGTTTCTATCTAATCCGACAACCTTTGTATCAATAACTCCTCCGCTACCTCTCCCGAGTGTAAAACGAGGGATTACACAACTTCGTGTCAACGAAGAAGTCCCCTTCAACGCCTAAACGACGCTAAGTCGCATGAGTTTTAAGCCAACGTCATGGATTGCATATGTTCTAATGCCGGGTCATTAGAACGTCACGTTGTATTTACCCTAGTCTGAATCCGGGGTTACCTCTCCCGAGTGTCAAACCCCGCATTCTCGGTTTATCAATACAAGCATATAACAAGAATAACAATAAACACAATCGGATTTAGACAAACTACTCGTTAAAGTAACATAAATTTATTCAACTAAACGGTTACATGATTTTGACTACACCTAAGTAACATTTAACTACTACTACAAGTTCTTAGCCATATACCATACAGAATAAGAGGGATTCAACATTCTTAGATATGAAAAAGTGATTACAAAGAATAAAACAAGAGAGAAACGATCAAATCTGGAAGTGAAACGGTTCACTGTCACTAATGATCGGTCTGCAAGTTATCCTTCTTTATCCGAATGATGAACCTCCTTCTTGATCTTCCAAATATAGCTTAAGAGCTCTTTTCTAGGTTTAGGGTTCTTCAACCACCAGCTTCAGACGTGGCCAAGGGGTATTTATAGGCTTAGGGGTTCAAAAATATCTAAACAGATATTTTGACCTGTTCTGCGATTTCTGCCTAAGCGGTGGAAACTCCGCTTAGGCGGTGCTTAAGTAGGTTAGAATTCTGCCTAAGCGGTAGAATCTTCGCTTAGGCAGAGGACTAACTTCTTGTCTCTTTATCTTTCTGACGGAATTCCGCCTAGGCGGTAGCTACTTCGCCTAGGCGAATTTACAGCAGTGCAGCTCTATCCAACAGTTCAGTACTTCTAGCTTTCTGGTGGATCTCCGCCTAGGCGGTGGAAACTTCGCCTAGGCGGATTCAATACTTTAGCCCTTGCAACATTCTGATGGATTTCTGCCTAGGCGGTGAAAACTTCGCCTAGGCGGATTTCAAATCTTCAGCAATTCAACTTTCTGATGAATGTCCGCCTAGGCGGTGGAAACTTCACCTAGGCGGATTTGCTCTGTTATTTGAAACCTCATTTTTTTTTATCTTTTTGGCTACCCCTTTCGCACCATTTCACTCGGTTTTCCGATTGTTTACGTCCCTGCTCCTGACTAATAAAAATAGCTAAAACGGTATTCAAACTTCAATAAAATACTCGAAAACTGGCAAATTCGGTTTAGAATTAGATAGGTATTTTACACCTATCAAAAGTCTCATTTCATCGGTTTTGGAGGAGAAGTCATCATCTCCATCGAATAGGTCTTACTGCCCATCACGGTCAGGTCTAGGCCCAGGATGGCCACGGTATAGTCAAAGTTTCTGATCGTGGACAAACCGTCGCCCTACAGTGCAATCATGAGCTAGCCCACAATAGCTGCCCTAAAGGCCGTTTGTTCGTCGTATCACCAAATGATAAAGTTCCCTATTAGCTTCGGGGTGAGGGAGGTTTGAGGAGATCTGGAAGCAACTCGAGCCTGCACAAGGAGGACAAAGAAAAATAAATAGTAATTACTGCATGGGCCTGACCCTCGGGGGACCTCGCTGATTATTTCTTGAGCTTGTGACCCTAGCCGACAGGACTGAGCTCATCCCCATTGACGATCCCCGAGACGAAGAGCCTGGCCCCCAACACCATTAAAATCTCCTTGAAGTCCCCATTCACCCCACCATAGAAGAAAGAATAGTAAGGATAGGAGTCGAGCTCAACCTAGATCATCATGCCGAGCTCACCAAGCTATTGAGAAACAATTACGACGTCTTCATGTGGTTGCACAACGAGCTTCCTGGGATTGATCCTAGTATGGCTATGCATCGGCTCCATGCCGACGTACACCACTCGCCTATTCGCCAAGAGAGAAGGAAGTTTTATCCAAACCAACAGAAATCATCGATGAAGAGATTGAGAAGCTCGTCAGATCGGATGTCGTGGAAGATGTCAAGTTTACGAACTAGTTGGCCAACGTGGTTTATCTCCTAAGGCCGGCAACAAATGGTGACTTTGTGTAGATTTAAAAGATCTCAATAAAGCCTGCCCAAAAGAATTCTTTCCCCACCCAAGAATTGGCATTGTGATTGATGCCACGGCCGAATATGAACAATTGAGCTTCCTAGACACCTACGCCGACTATAATCAGATCTCTATATACCCTCCTAACAAGAGTAAGACCTCGTTTATCATGGACAGAGGCACCTACTACTACAAGGTCATGCCCTTGGGCCTCTGCAATGCTGGGGCGACCTATCAAAGGTTCGTGAACAAAATGTTTAAGGAATAGATCAGGAAGACGATGGAGGTATACATCGACAACATGCTCACTAAGAACAGCCAACTGAGGATCACCTCGGCCACTTCTAGGCCTATTTTGACAAACTCCGAGCTCAATGTATGAAGCTGAATCCGAGCAAATATATCTTTGGGATATCCGTTGGTAAATTTCTTGGATTAATAGTCTCTTAGTGCGACATTGATGCCAACCCCGACCAGATCAGCGCGGTGCTCGGTATGACCTACTCGCATAATAAAAAACAAGAATAGATGTTGACAGGCCTGTTAGCGCCCTAAATCGGTTCATTTCCTAATCGTCCGAGAAGTGCCTTCTATTTTTAAAAATCCTCTAAGGGAATAAGGTATTCGAATAGACCGAGGAGTGTGACAACGCCTTTCAAGAGCTGAAAAAGTACCTCTCATCAGCTCCTCTTCTCAGCATGCCCAAGAGAGAGAAGGATCTATTCCTCTACATTGTGGCCTCCACCACAGTGGTAAGCACAATCCTAGTTAAGAAAGATGACGGTTGGTAGAGGAATATTACGTTGCTACTTTCCCCACAAGTGTACGGGTAAAGTTTTATAAAATAGTGAATGAGAATGGTTATCGTATCCACAGAGATTGGATTAAATTCTCTCTAAGTATCGCGATTATCATAACCGAATTTTATTTAGGCAATAAAAATAGGGTTTTTGTTTTTCTAATAAACTAAACTAAAATACTAACTAATTTAATTACAATACTAATATGACGTTAATGGCAATAAATTATCTAGGGATTAACTTCTTTTACTTATACGTGTTTGATCCAATCTAATTTACATTAACGGTATTCAAACTATCCAACAATCTAGGTATAGAAAACTCACTCACTACTTCTCCTGAGTGTAAAGTGAATGAATATGTGACTTTGCGTCAACGCCGACATCCCCATCAACCATCTAACGGAATTAATCACATGAGTCTCGTGCCAACCTCAAGGATTTCACACTTTCTAATACTCTCCCGAGTCATTAGATCATTGCGTTGTGTTTAAACCCTAGTCTGAATCCAGGATTACCTTTCCCGAGTGTCAAATCTCGTATTCTCAAATCAACCCCAATATCATAACAAACATATTATAGAGGTAAAATAATGGTAAACACAATCGAATACGGATGAACAACCGTTAACGAAACACGATTTACTCAAACGACATTTTCATAAACTATATCAAACCCTAGACAAAATACGTTTAGCTAAACAAGATCATAACCAAATAATCATTCAAATAAGAGAATAAAATCATTTTACAATTACAAAATTTAAGAACAAAGAGATAACTAAGGGAGAATAGCCATTATCTGAATAGTGGAGTGTTCCACTTTCGCAAAAATAGCTTTGAGATCGTTTCCTCTTTCCCGTTTTGATGTTCTCCTCTTGAGTCTTGCCCTTTTGCTCCAAAATCTCACAAAAAATATGATATGCAAAATTGGAAACAAAATGGGAACAAAAATGGAACAAAAATATCTAAAAAAATATCCTAAAACATTTTATAGCTAAGAGCTTCACCGCAGTAGCAGTGGGGATGTCGGTAGGCTCACTGTTGCAGTGGTGGGCTTGACCGCTACAGCGGTGAGAAGTCAGTTTGTGTTCTTCCTTTTCACCACTATAGCGGTGAGGGCCATCGCTACAGCGGTAAAGCTATAGTGATGAACGTTTCCCTTTTTCATCATTTTTCCATTGTCTTCCTAGCGATTTGCTCGTTTTTCGACTGCTTTCACTCTTAACCCCTGCTTTCAACAAATAAAAATGAATTAAAACATAGCACGAATACTCGAAAACTACTAAATTTGGTTTGAAAATAGATAGATAAATTTCACCTATCAAATACCCCTAAACTTGGAATTTTGCTAGTTCTCGAGCGAAACACCCATGCAATAAAATAAATTGCCACAACTATTAATGATTTTAATTACTAAAAACAAAAAAACACAAACGAACTAAAAAAAAACAATGTGTAAGTTTTGAAATTCATCTAACGACCAAAACGTTTTCCCTCATCAGCCCCTAATCATATCGATTTCAGAGTAAAACGCACCATATGGTGTTCAAGAATTTTAACATTCAATAGAAATAAGTGTCATTCTAGATCATGTTCAAGTGTATGTGTGAAAACTCAATCATATAACTATCCACAGACCGGATTAGATTATCCACCAACAAAGCTCATAACTTAAAACCAAAAAGGAATTGGAAATCCATATGCCAAACCGGGTTCCACTTTCCACTAATGTAGGCTTAGAAATTCAAAAAGATCAATATGACTTGGTTCGGTTTTTGGAAAATGGCTAAGGATATATCAAGAATACAAAAACAAGTTAATGTAATTAACTTAACGATAGCCGAGGCACAACGCTTGGCTCAATCACACTTGTAACCCCACATAGATCAATTCGAAGCAACCCTGAACTTATATTTATAAACGTAGTACTCACTTGTCATAACAAACAAAATTAAAACCATATATACACATTTATGTGTTTTTTTTAAACAAACACACCCCCAAACTTATTTGATTTGTAAAATTTGACGGGTGTGAAAATACAATGGAAAAATAATAAGTGAGTACTCGAATACTGAACCAATCAATAGTTCGCCCAAAACCCAACTGCTCACTTCAAGTAGCATAACAAATGCTAACTTAACTTCACTCAAATTGTGCCTTAGGTTTAGCGACAATGGTTTGAAAAAACTTTATTTGGCCAGGGCATTTGTTACGTGTTCATAATTGAAACGGCTTATTGGTTTTGACAGGGTAACGAGGGATAAACATATAACAAGGTAAGCTTCAAAGGCTCAAGCGATAAAAATGAATGCCTATATCATGTCTCCTGAACTACCTCGCCTAATATTTCACCTCAAGTTTCCCCCAATCAGGTTCTAGGATCCCTATTATCATGAACTTGGCTAACGGATAATCGACGTCAAATCAATGGGATACCTATACATTGAGTTTAAGTGCTCGTGCCAGTTAGGATCCACAATAACTTTTACCACAACAAAATGTGAAGCACACATAACACACATAAATGGGCATTACCCCTTACCTCGAAAAACAACTAGGAGATAATATCATTATCGGGTAATGACCCAGATGAACTACAAAACTCAGCACACACAACAACTACTACAAACAATCACATACTAACTAAACTAAACAAGCATTTATACAATTAAACAATAAATTAACTTAAAATATGTAACTAAAAACAAAAAAACAAACTAGCATACTACACATCACCCCCAAACTTAAAATGGCCGTGTCCATAGTGACCCAATCATTGTTCTCAACAATTGAAATATAGCATGCCAACGAAGGGGGTTTAGAACACCACTACAAGAAAAAAGGTCTTTTATCACGCTTTGTAAATATAATTTATCTCATTTTTTATTTAAACTGTGATTGTTAAAATATAAGTGAAAGTTAATCTCATTTAAAATTTATGGTGTGATTAAAAATATTTTTTTATCACATTTTTTAAATAAATGTAAGAATAAGTAAATAGTTTTTATCACATATTTTTATTAAAAGAACATATCTTGTGTTGGGTGAAAAAAAGAGTGATAAACCGAGAGGGGGAAAAAGGCGCTCGCCTTGCTTGTACCATCATCTTCGTTGTGCCTCTTTCTGGTATATCAGACGTCGCTCCAACCCTAGTAGTGTCGTTACCCTCTCCTTGACGACTTCCATCCCCTCTCTCTTCTTCTCACCGACGGCCTCCAGCCCCTCTCTCTTTCTCTCACCGACGACCAGGTAATCTGAGGTTTAATTCACCTTTCATTGGTTCAAATTCATGTGAAATCTAGATTTATATTTGATTGATTGAACTTTTTGTGAACTCTATTAGAAGATTTAAGAATCATTTGTTCAAATTCATGTGAAATCTAGATTCAACTTTGATTGTTCGAACTTTATGTGAACTCAATTAGATTTCAAGACTCATTGGTTCAAATTCATGTGAACTCTAGATTCTATCTTTGATTGATTGAACTTTAAGTAAAATTGGAATTGGAGTGGATTAGTGGAATTGGAATTTTTCTTGGACTTTAATTTCCAGATTTCTGTTTCCATTTTAATTGATATTGATTAATCTATGCATTATCCGAATGCCTCTATTTTTTTCAGTTTTTTTTTTCTCGTTAAAGCTTTGTTTCAGGTCTGTTTTTTCATAGCACTGTTTTGCTGTTTCCTTGCTCAATTTCTAGTTTCATTGCTCCAGTGTTTTTGTGCATACTATGTGTTTGTCCTTTTTTTTTTTTGCTCAGTTTTCCCTTTTACAGTTTCATTTAGAGTGTCTTCCTTTCCAATTTAGAGTTTTATTGTGCAAAATGATTGAATATGTCATCCTAATTGGTTACTCATATGCCTTAGATATATTTGCTTGCCTGGTTATTATTAAGTTATGTCCTAGCTTTTAAGTCATATATTATCTAACTCAAGTCATCATAAGGTTATGAGTTGCATGTTGTCTTTAACAAGTTTGATTATAAAGAAACAAATCCCATTCATTCCAACCTGGACAGAGCTTTGGAATTGGAGTGGAATTGGAATTCTTCTTGCACTTTTATTTCTAGATTTTTGCTTCCTTTTTAATTTATATTGATTAATCTGTGCGTTATCTGAATGCCTCTATTTCGTTCAATTTTTTTTTCTCGTTCAAGCTTTGTTTCAGGTCTATCTTTTCACAACACTGTTTTGTTGTTTCCTTACTCTATTTCTAGTTTTATTGCTCCAGTTTTTTTATGTGTACTGTGTGTTTCTACTCCCTTTTTGCTCAATTTTCCATTTTAAACCAACCTGGACAGACCTTTTTTTTTTTCCTTTGACAGAGTTGGAAAAATAAAACAGAGCTTTTTTCATTTTTTTTCCTTACTCCATTTCCAGTTTCCTTGCTCTAGTTTTTTTGTGCATACTATATGTTTTTCCTTTTTTTTTTCTGCTCAATTTTCCCTTTTATAGTTTCATTTAGAGTGTCTTCCTTTCCAATTTAGAGTTTTATTGTGCAAAATTAAATGCTTGTTGCTCGTTGCTCTACTCCAATAATTTATTCTTCTAATTGTTGCTATGTTTCTGTTTATTGCCCTATTTTTTCTTTCTAACCTATGTTTCTGTTTCTATTTCTGAACCTAAAAAAATTGTTTGATGTTTCAGTTTCATGTTTATGTTTTTGAACTCTTTTCCATCTCACAAACAGTGGCTTTAATTTCATCAATTTCGAGATAATCAGACATTATTTGCCTTTTGAGATTGACACAATTATGGAAAAAAAAAGTCCCGTGTTGTTATACCCCCTCCTTAAGCCACTTAGATCTAGTTTTTTTTTTTTTTTTTTTTTTTTTTTGTTTCGAGTACCTATTTTACTGCAGCATACGAGACTTCTAGTTTGCATCAGTAGAATTACTTCTTTGAAATTCAATCACACACTAAAGCTGTGTTTGATTAGTGTTTCTGTTTCCCCCTAAAAAAGGGAACAGAAACAGAAATATGGGAAGCAAAAAATAGATCTGTTTTTCTCCTAATTTCTGGGAACAGATTGAATTGTTGCCGATTTCAGTTTTTATTCCCAGAGCACTAAGTGTACCTGCTATGTTCTTCAGCTCAACAAGCGAATTTAGCAGCCTAATCAAACATGTATTGGGCAGGGTTATTAAATGTTTGGTTCTTTTTATTATGG
The DNA here is from genome assembly GCA_016647705.1 of Eucommia ulmoides. Lineage (NCBI taxonomy): Eukaryota > Viridiplantae > Streptophyta > Magnoliopsida > Garryales > Eucommiaceae > Eucommia > Eucommia ulmoides. The sequence goes on along the minus strand of CM028337.1, from coordinate 40,212,714 downwards.
GTCATTACATATTAACTATTGGTTAATTGTTTATAATATATTTGTTTAATTGATTATTTAGTTTATTTCTGTTATAAAATTGTCTATTTAGTTGTTTATTTCTGTTAAATTTGAATTTGGTTCTTTTTTGTTATAAATGATTGGTTAGTGCTATAATTTTATTTATTTATTTATTATTATTATTTTTTTTTAATGTTGTACGCCTAGGTTCACTTAGGTTAGTCCATCGTTTTGCTCCTTGCGCCTAGGCTTTGGGACAACTTGTGTGCATCGGTATGCTTAGAGCCTTTAACAACTATGGATCTTAGTAAATTTAGAAAGAGTAAGAAAATTTGGCAAAATAAGTCTTCATCTTTAGGTGCGCCTTCGATGCACAATGCACCCTCTGCCCACGATCCCCGGGCGCGTGCTTCGTGCAAGGCACGCACCTAAAATTAGGCGAGGAGCAAACCTTGCTCCTTGCTGCACCTTGTGCTTGGATACGAGCGTGCCCATGCGCGCTTTTAAGAACTATGGCCTAGGGCCTTTAATAACTCTGTGGGGTTGAAGCCCGAAAAAACATATAAACTTACCAGTTAAACCGGTGGGGTTGAAGCCGGAGAAAACATGTGAACTTACCAGTAGAACTAATGATGTGTGTGATTCTTCTTAACCATTCAGTTTATCATAATTTTCCTTATGTATTAAATTTTCGTTCCCCTCTCCCCAAATTCAACCCCAAATTTCTTTTCCCGCTGGCTCTCATCTCTTACCAATATCATATGATTTTTTTTTCTAGTCTAATCATGGATAGATCATGGTTGTGCAAAGATAGAAGATCAAGAGAATATGGGAAAGGAGTAGAATATTTTTTAGATTTTACTGTGATGAATTCTAGTGATCCTCATTGGATACGGTGTCCATGTAAAAAATGTGGCAACCTGATAAGCCAAAATGTTCGAGATATAAGAAATCACTTATTTTGTAATGGTATAGATCAGAGTTACCGTGTATGGATATGGCATGGAGAAATGGCTCTTAATGAAACAACTCCTAATGATGCAAATCCAGATATCAATGACTATAATTTTGTCCATCAATAATTTAAAAGTTCTCCTTTAGACGACAAAGTTGGTGTAGTTGAGATGGTTCATGTAGTGCACGATCAATTTATGGAAGACCCTAATACGTTCCATAAATTGGTTGAAAATGCTGAAAAATATTTCTACCTAGGGTGTACCAAGTATACAAAATTGTCTGCATTGTAAAACTTTATAACCTAAAGGCAACTTTGGGGTTGTCTAATATCGGATTTTTTGAGCTATTGACATTGTTGAGGGACATGCTACCGCTCGATAACGAGATGTCACCATCAACCTATAAGGCTAAGAAAATGTTAACTGCATTAGGTATGGAATATGAAAAGATTCATGCTTATCCTAATGATTGCATACTATATAGAGGAAATTATGTGGATGCAATTACTTGTCCCACATGCGATGAATCGATATGGAAAATAAAATCTCATAATTCTGTTGAGACAAGAGAAGGAATACCGGCAAAGGTGTTATGGTATTTTCCACTTATCCGACGGTTTAAAAGGATGTTTCATTCGATGGAGATAGCCAAAGAGTTAGTCTGGCATACTGAAGAAAGAATAGTTGATGGCCAACTATGTCATCCAGCAGATTCCCCTTCGTGGAAGTTGATAGATCACAAGTGGCCAGATTTTGTAACAGACCCAAGAAACCTTCGAATAGCCATTTTAGTAGATGGAATCAAGCCACATAGTTCTCTAAGCAGTAGATACAATTGTTGGCCAGTTATATTGGTTACCTACAATCTTCCATCGTGGTTATGCATGAAAATGAAGTTTATGATGCTATCACTGCTAATATCAGGGCCCAAACAACCTGGAAAAGACATCGATGTTTATCTTGCATTGTTGATTGATGATTTAAAAATTCTATGGGATGTTGGAGTCGAATCCTACGATGCTTATAAAAAGCAATCATTTATGTTAATGGCCATACTTTTATGGACAATTAATGATTTTTCTACCTATGGTAATTTGAGTGGATGTCGTGTCAAGGGATATCTTGCATGCCTAATATATGGTGAAGAAACATCTTCTGTTAGATTAAAACATAGTAGGAAGATGTCATGTGCTAGCCATAGAAGGTTTCTTCCACGACATCATCCTTATCATAGGTAGAAAAAGGCATTTAACAAAAAACAAGAATTTGGATCACCACCTTTCCCATTAAAGGGAGACGAACTATTGAGTAAGGTTGAATAAATCTCTTCTATGTGGGGAAAGAAGAATGGAAACTCGAACACGAAAAATGTTGGTACATGTTGGAACAAAAAATCTATATTTTTTTACCTTCAATATTGGAAACACTTGCATGTTCGACATATCCTTGATGTTATGCATATTGAGAAAAATGTATGTGATAGCATCTTTGGTACATTGCTCAACATTCCAAGAAAAATGAAAGATACAGTCAAATCTCGGGAGGACATTGTAAATATGAAAATACACGGCGAGTTAGCATCAACATATGGGATGAACAAAATATATCTACCTGCAGCTTGTTGCACGTTATCGAGGGATGAGCAAAAAAAGAGTTTGTACAAATTTGTCAAAACTTAAGGTTCCTGAAGGTGACTCTTCAAATTTACGGAATCGTGTGTCCATGGAAGATTTGAAACTCTATAGCCTTAAATCTTACAATTTCCATATACTAATGCAACAAATATTACTAGTTGCATTAAGATCTATGTTACCCAAGCATGTGAGATATGCCATCATCATATTTTGTTTCTTATTCAATGCCATATGTAGTAAGGTGGTGGACATGTCAAAGATAGATGAACTATAGAAAGAAGTTGTTACGATATTATGCCAATTAGAGAAGTTTTTTCTTCCGACATTCTTTGACATCATGATTCATCTGACAGTACATCTCACTAGAGAAGTCCGGTTATGTGGTCCTATTTATTTTCGATAGATGTACCCATTTGAAAGGTTCATGAAAGTCATTAAGGGTTATGTTCCAAATCGTAATTGTCCGGAAGGTTGTATTGCAGAATGTTACATTGCAGAAGAAGCTGTTGAGTTTTGTAATTCATATCTATCTAGGATGGGTACCATTGGCATTCCATCAGATAAAAATATGGTTGAGGATAATGTAGACACACGTAGGCCTTCATTAGGCGGTGTTGTTGTTGCTGTTGATTGGAAACAGTTGCAACAAGCGCATCGATATGTGCTGGAGAACACAAACGATGTTCAATCGTATCTGAGTATGATCTTTATTCTCTTGTTTACGTTTTCATCTTTTTAACCAAAATATCAATATAAAATAATTGTTGGTACTTCATATTATTTACAGGAAGCATATGAATTAGATGAAGCAAAAAATTCCCACTAAAAACCAACAATGGTTACGAATTGAACACAACAACAACTTTAGTGATTGGTTGCATAAAAAGGTATACACTAATTTACTTCTTAGTTTTAATTGTTCATTATTATTTCTAAAATGAATAAAGTATGCCAATCTTTGTAGGTTAGAGATGAAAATGATATCTTAGATAGCTTAAAGTCGATAGCAAATGGACCTCCATACGAAGTAATAAAGTTCCAAGGATACATCATTAATGGATGTTGTTTCCACACGAGGGATCGGGATGATTTACGAGTCACCCAGAATAGCAGAGTGAGTTTAGTGGCTTCGACAATACATATTTCAAGTGTAAAGGATAAAAATCCCGTTTATGCAGATATGTCTTATTATGGAGTTATAACTGAGATATGGAAACTTGACTATAACAAGTTTATGATTCTAGTATTCAAATGTGATTCGGTTGATAGTAAGAAGAGAAGTAAAGTAGACGATCTTGGATTCACTTTAGTGGAACTCAACAGAATTGGCCATAAATATGACTCTTTCATTTTAGCTTCACAAGTTAAACAAGTTTTTATTTTTTTATTTTTTTTTATGTTCGAGATCAAATTGATTCAAGATGGTCAGTTGTGCTAATTGCTCCTTGAAAAGACTATCAAGATGATGAGGATGTTGATGAGATGAATGATTGTTGTATTGAACACAATTGCCTCGCTCCAGTAATTCCGAGTGCTGATACCATAGATCTAGAAGATGATAACGATGAAGATAAGGGAAATAACAATGCATTTTATGCACGACCAGAATGTGAGGGGACATGGATATAGGCAATATATTGTTATACTTCATTAGTAATAGGCTTTACTTTCAGGATTGCCTGGTTTCTACCTTCTCATATTTGTTTACTTTTTAATTATGCTTTATATTTCTTCATATTTTTATGAAAGGTAATACTTTTTTTGAAATAAATGTCAATATGTGAAATCAAAGTTTTTAACTTTAAAATTGAGTCACTTGTAGTTTAGTTACATTTGAGTAATAATGTTTAATAGTTACACTTGTTTCTTCTTGCTATTTGTTCTATATTGTGATCTCATTATATGGATCGATGTCAACCTTTCAATAATGAGGTTGGAGAAGGATCATTAACAAGTGCTACCAAAAATACTGGTAGAGGGGCAACATTTCTGCCCAAGTTAACTAAAGATAGAAGTTGCGGTATAAGGAAAGTAGTTGAATATAACAAAAATAGAGTACCAATAGGAACAGTTGCAATAGAGTAGACAAGTTATCTTCGAGTATTGGCATGTAATATGGTTCCAATCAAGTATGATCGATGGCAGAAGGTACCACAAAAGTTAAAAAACGATATATGGAGTACTGTGGAGGTAACCCTTTTTAATTTTTGTATAATTTGCACATTTTTCATATTATCTTATATATGAATGGTTTTTAGTTAAACTATGTTGTCGATCCAAAATCAAGAAAGAAGTGTTTATCTTCAATTGGAGAAAAATGAAGGACATTCAAGAAGTACCTTACTAGTACTTATGTACGTCCATTTGAGGCTAACCCCATTTCTCTCAAACATCCACCGAAAAAATATAAGTGCATCAAACAATGCCATTGGAATAAATTTGTTAGAAAGAGATTGACGGAAGAATTTAAGGTAATGTTTTTTGATTTGTTGCTTTATGTATTGGAGATACTATTTTTTATATTGTTACATTATGTATTTGATGTTTGGCCTACATGTGTTAAATTTTATATTGTATAAATTAAGTGAGCTTCAAAGAGAAAAACGAGCAAAGAATATATATAACCATCGGTTAAGTCGAAAAGGCTATGATAGACTTGTACAAGAATGTGTAAGTTTTCATAAATATAAATTGAATAAGAAACAATTTCACAGCTCTTATCTTTTGCAATATATTTATTTTATATCTTGAAATTATTATGTTTTTCTTATAGCAACCTGACGTAAAAGGGAATGAAATTTGGATAAAAGTTTTTATTGGAAGAAAGCTCGACAAAATAAAGATGGCGAATATGATGATGTGACGAGGATGACTGTTGAAAGAATAGTATTTTCTATGACTTCATGTACTTATTTAAAATATTTGTATTGACTTTATCTGTGCTTATCATTTTGTATGATAACAATCTCATAGGATAAGTTGACACAAGAGGTTCAAGATGGAAGTTTAAAAACTCAAGAGAGTAATGATATTCTTAGCATCGCGTTGGAAACTCCTGAGCACGCACGTCGGTTGAGGGGAGTAGGAGGTCGTGTGACACCAAGTGTCTATTTTCATATGCCTAAAAGGATAAAGAAAGCTGAGTTTGAGGAAAAACAAAAGTCGATGGAGGCAATGTTGCTATAATTACAAGAAGAACTTCGTGCAATGAAACAACAGGGTGCCAGTTGTCGCCAAATGCATGAGTCTGATAATGTGAGCTCTAACACTTTACACAATTATTCGAGACCACTTGTTAAATCCGTGTCAAAAGAAAAAGATACTCCAAAAAGAGATGAAAATGGACCAAGAATGATCGTGAGGAAGGTAATTCATTACTTCACACCTTGTTACTTTTAGTTTGTGTTTCATATGCTTGTTTTATGCTATTTCTAATAATATAAATTATTTGAGAATGTTATAGAACAAAGCATGTAAGTTGGCAGTGAACTCAATCGAAAATATTGTTGCCCATGGCACCGTATATGATACAATTGGAGCAAATGAAATGATACACAATGTTCCATTAGGGGATTTCTATATGCGTGATTCCGTGGATTATGCGATTAAGAGAGATGCTATTCTTCCAATACCTGTACATAACGAGATGTACAAGGTTATAGATGCTAATGGGTCTCTTGTGGCTTGGCCTAAGAATCTTATAGTAGTTGTTGATGAGGTATTAAACTTTTGTATTATAAAATTCTAAACCATTCGATTATTTCTTTAACAATTGAGTGTTGATATTGGATTTGTTATGTCACAGGTAGCTTTGAGAGAGACGAATGGTGATGGTAACTTAGATTGCATAAACTCTTTTGTGGAAAATTATATAGATCTTTTAAAAGATGATGAAGTTGTAAACATTCAATTGGTAAAAGAAATATTTGGAGAGAGCATAACACTCCAACTGACTAAATCTGATTTGGAGTATTTTTGTGAGTTTAACAAAGTATCGACTACATGCATCATGCTATACATGAGGTAAAAAAAAAAAAAAAATCGTTTTGTTTTTTATTGTGAACTCATCATGTTTGTTTTTAGATTGGTAAGTTGTCAAAAGATTATGATTTTTCTATTTGATTTTAGTTATCTATATGGAATTATTAAGAGGGGCAAATTAGATGAAAAATTTGGATGTGTTAGTTCGTTGTCCATTAGCAATGGAAGATCCAAGGGTAGTGGTGAAAAATCAGGAATTCTTGCACGAAGATTAGAGACTTCAAGACCTAACCAATTATTGATTATTCTATTTGATATTGGGTAGGTCTCTTATAATTTAGATGTATCAAGTTTTTAGTTTTAGAATATTCATGAGTTGTGAATCTCATTGTTTGTACTTTTCATTTTTAACTTTTCAGGGAACGCTGGATATTGTTGGCTATTAACCTATCAATTCTAACGGTATTCTATTTTGATCCATGGTGTTTAGGTGAAGTGAATACAACTCTTGAATTCATAATAAACACGTAAGTGTCATTTTATTCTATTCCGTGTTTCTTTTACACAACCTTTTATGTAGGCAACTATTTATGCATTTTTTTCTCATAACTTTTTATGTTTATAAGGTTTTTGTTTTCTATTTTTTTTCCCACAAAATCTTCATGTAGTGGTCTTAGAACATTGGAAAGGACCAAAGCAAGGACAAAAAAACTCCAACTCGGAAGTGCATTCAGGTGATAAACATATTTTTCAATATATATCTATAAAATAAATATGTATATGTATAATAGCATAGTTGTTACACCAGTTCTCATCAAATTTTGTTATATTTAGTGTCTTCAACAATCTTTGGCTTTGAAATCCGGTTTCTACGTAATGAGATTCATGAAAGATATTATTAGAGATAAGAGCATCATTTTCCAAGAAAATGTGAGATAAGTTGTTTATTTTTAATTTATTTTGCACATTGCATCCCTAAAACATATTATGATTTTATTTATTTATTTTGAACTTTACATCTCTCGAAAATATTATTCTCTAACTCATTTGAATAAATTTTGTAGTTTAATGGGAAGAATGCCCATTCCGAAGAAGAATTCGACGAATTGAGAGCTGAATGGATTAAATATATGTAAAAAAAAAATGTGATTACGGAAAATGGATGTCATTATCTTGAATATGTAATTCATTTGTGAGACGTTTAAGCTTTTTTGCTATATTTGCAGAGAAACCGTTAATGTCTTGCTGTTTTTGCGGTAAAACAACAATGGTTTTGCTGCAAAAACAACAAAACTGTGTTGTGCATTGTTGTTTTTGTAGCAAAACGACATTGTTTTGCTACAAAAACAACAAAGCACAACACTATTTTGCTGTTTTTGCAGCAAAACCATTGTTGTTTTGCCCTTTTTGCAGTAAAACAGTTGTTCGGCAGAAATATTTAACTGTAAATATGTTTTTCTGCATAAGATTGTTAGTGCAAACAACTATAAGTAAATAACATATTGAATTATGATATTAGTGTATGATGAATGGTATTACCTAATAACAATTCTATTTTTTAATATATATTTTTTTTTGCTACTGGTGTGTATATTTTAAGTCACTTTTTTTTTTCTTTATAGTCGCAAGTCCTTGAACAATGCTGAAAAAAAAGAGTCTAATAAGTTTTTTGAGCTTGTTTTTTATTTTTAAAGTTTTTTTTAGTAAGTTGTTTGTTGTAACTTCAAGTTTATTGTTTGAGTTGGTTTCTTGTAGCTGCAAGTTTGTTTTTTTTTTTTTTTTTTTTTTTTTTTTTTTTTTTTTTTTTAGCTGATTTTTTCTTTTTTCTTCCGTAGCTGCAAGTATTTTTTTTTTGTAGCTGTTTTTTTGCAAGTTTACTTTTTCCTAGTTGTATTTTTAGATGCAACTGTATGTTTTAAGAAGTTTTTTTTTTCTAGATTCAGGACTTTATTTTTGGATCAACCGATGTCAAAAATTAGCTGAACTTCACCTTTGGATGCTCTATGACCGAGATGTTGGTAGATTAGTTTTATTTGTTTTATATTTGATAGAAATTTAATATTTTAGACATTTATACTTATAGAAATTTAAGTTTATGATTCTTATTGTTATATGTGTTTTTCATGTTGATGTAGAAATCTGATGTGATTAATGTTTTAATTGCTTGGGAAATATGAAATTATTTTTTTAGTTAAGTTTTATGGTATTTTTCATAACATGGTGGGTAAATTATTATTATTATTATTATGAGAAACAGTCACAATGATTAAATGTGATTTTTTTTTATTATTATTAAAGGTGATAGAAAAGAGAGTAAACATCACAGTTTGATACAAAAGTGAGATAGATATCGTTAAATTAATCACGTTTATTACTTTGATCACATATATATAACCCTTTTAATCACATTTGGAAATCTTAATATTAGATGGACTAACCATCTCAATTTTTAACTGTGATAAAAAGCCTAAAAAACATACTTTTAATTACACCGCATACTATCACGGTTTGTTTTGGGACCAAAAACTATGATAAAAACTTTTTTATCATGCTTTTTAACTGTGATAAAAAGCCTATTTTCTTGTAGTGCATGTACTTGGGAGGCGAGATAATCTCGCCTTCGAGTGAAGTCGGCGGTGATGGATCCAATTTATTTGAGACTTGGGTTGCCTCCCAAGAAGTGCTTGGTTTATTGTCCTCGGCCTGACACAGAGAAAGGCTCGTTAAAGAGCGGTTTTCGCCCGTAGTATGTGTCATACAACATCACATATGGGTCTTGATTCAGAACTCCCTCAAGACTAGTGAGATGTGGCAATGTATGGCTCGAGCTCTCAACAAGACTCGACTCCGGTTCATGTGCTTGGTTGGTCGGAATGAACGGTGCTAAAGGCGATGGAAGACAAGTGAGTCATATCAAATCCTCATAGATGTGATCGTCTGGGATCGGTGGTGGCATCACTATGTAGATCTCTAATAGTGAACAATCAGAATCTTCGATGCACGCTTGGGTTTTCGTCTCATTCGAATAATCGTCATTGAATGCTCCCAAGCTCTTCCAGCTCGTATCCTATTCCTCTTGGTGGATTTTGATGAATGTGGCTTGTGTGTCTCCCAGTGCCCCTATTTCTGACTCAGCCTCAATATAGAAAATAAGATGATCGATTTGCGTCTGAATAGACGTTACCGTTGTATCAATTTCAGCGCAGGTTGTCTCAATATTGTCAAGACGAACCGCATGCTCATTGAGATGGTCATTCGTCTCCCTCCATAAAGCCTAAGTCTTTCCCATAAATTCAGTAAACATTTTCTCCAGGTAGGGGAAAACTCCTTCTGTTGGTTCGGGGTGTCAATCCATTGCATTAAAACTGTAGAATTACCCCTCAAGCTTTGGTAGCTTGTTGAATAATTCCAACTTTGATAATCAAACTCCGCCATGTCTTCCAACAACAGATAGGCTTCGTCTGCGGTTAGTTGGTCGAAAAAGGTGGTACCGCTTCTAATAGGTGTAATTTATCTATTTATTCCTAAGCGAATTTTGATACTTTTTCAAATATTTTTATAATGTTTTAAAATGTTTTAATACATTTTTATTTATTTTTTTATAAATAAGGTATTTGGGGTGAAAAAGGACTAAAATGGTCTACCGCTACTGAAAGCTCCACCGCTGCAACGGTCACTCGCCAGAAACCTACTGATCTCTCCACCGTTGCAGCGGTCATCTGCCAGACAGTTTAGATATTTTAGGATATTTTGAGATATTTTGAATCCTATAAATATCATCCCTCTTCTCCCCAAACGAGAATAGACATTTTTCGGGAGTCTTGAGAGCTCCAAGGTTATTCAACCAAGAGAAGAATATAAAGGTCAAGAGGAGGAAGCGTTCTTGGAGCAATTTTAGTGTCGGATCTTCAGATAACGGCTAGTCTCCTTGTTTCTCTCTTTCTCTCTTAGTTTGGTTGATTGTTTGTATATGTTTAGCTTGTTTCTAGTTGAATATAGGGCTATGTCCATGTATAGCCAAACATATATTGCCTAGAGAGTGATGTACTTCACGAAAACGTTGCTTGAATAAAATCAATGTTTTGTTAATGGTTGTTCATATTTATCGATTGTGTTTACCGTTATTCCACATTTATATGTTTGTTTAGATATATTGAGAATACGGGATTTGACACTCGAGAGAGGTCACTTTGGATTCGGACAAGGGTTTAAATACAACGCAACAATTGAATAACCCGGGAGAGAGTTAGAAAGTGTGCAATCTGTAACATTGGGCGAGACCCATGTGACTAAGTGTCGTATAGACGCTCGAGGGGGACTTCGGCGTTGATGCAAAGTCACAAATTCATCCACTTTATACTCGAGAGAGATAGTGAATGAGATTTTGATACCGAGATTGTCAAATAGGATGAACGCCGTTAATATAAATTAGATTGAAATAAACACGTTTGAGTGAATGAAGTTAATCCCTAGGCAATAATTTTCCATAAACGTCATACTAGTATATTAGTATAATTAGTTTAATTAACTTAGTTTAGTATATTTTGTCATAAAAACTATAAATTTAAGTAGCCTAGACAAAATTAGGTTATGACAATAGCAGTACCTAATGACAATTCTAATCAAATCCCTATGGATACGATAACTCTTACTCTTCCTAATCTATAATAAAACTTGACCTATACACTTACGGTGAAAGTAGCGACATATTTTACGCACTACCAAGTTTTTTGGCGATGTTGCCGGGGATCAAACCCAGGTCACCCGATGAAACCACCGCGGCAGCGGTCAAATTGCAAAAACTTAGTAGCACGTAAAATAGGTCGGTACTTTCACCGCAAGTGTACGAGGTATGTTTTAGTATAGATTGGGAAGAGTAAGGGTTGTTATATCCACAGGGATTGGATTAGAATTGTCGTTAAGTACCGCGATTGTCGTAACCTAATTTTAGCTAGGCGACTTAAATTCACTCAAATTGTGCCTTCGGTTTAGCGATAAAGGTTTTGGAAAGAATTTAATTGGCCAGGGTATCTGTTATGTGTTCAGAATTGAAACGGAATTATAGGCTTCGACAGGGTAACGGGGGATAAACATATAGCATGGTAAGCTTCAAAGGCTCAAGCAAATCAAATGAATGCCTAAATCATATCTCCTGAACTACCTCGCCTAGGATTTTGCCTCAAGTTTCCCCCAATCAGGTTCTAGAATCCTTAAAATTATCATGAATTTGGCTAATGGATAATCGACCTCAAATTAATTGAATAGCTATACATTGAGTCTATGTGCTTATGCAAATTAGAATCCACAATAACTTTCACCAAAACGCATTGTCAAGCACACATAACACACATCAATGGGCATTACCCATGACCTCGATAAACAACCAGGGGGTAATATCATCATCGGGTAATGGCCCAGATGAACGTAAAACTTAGCACACAACAACACATCTATAAACATAAACACATACACAAACTAAACAAACATGCAAATAATTAAACTAAACTAACACAACTAACAACAATTAAATATACTAAAATACTAAACATCACCCACAAACTTTAAACGGTCAGTGTTCACAATGACCCAATCATCAATCTCAATATTTAGCATGCATTATAGTAATGAAGAGGGTTTAGAACACGTACCTGGGAGGTGAGACAAGCTTGCCTCCGAATGAAGTCGACAATGACGTATCTAATTTATTTTTTACTTGGGTTGCCTCCCAAGAAGCACTTAGTTTATTGTCCTAGGCCTGATATAGAGAAGTGCTCGTCAAAGAGAGGCTTCCACCCATAGTAAGCGTTGTACAACACCACATAAGGGTCTTCGTTCAGAACGCCCTCAAGACTGGCGAGATTTAGCATTATTCGACTTGAACTTTTAACTTGATTCATTGTTGGCTCATGTGTTTGGTAGGCATGAAAGAACATTGCAAATGACGCCGAAGGATAAGTGAGCCACATCGGATCCTCGTAGATCTTATCATCTTGGATTGGTGGTGGCATCACAATTTGGATCTCTAATGTTGAAGAATCACAATTGTTGATCCATGCTTGGGTTCCCGTCTCATTCGAATAATCATGATGAACTCACCCAAGCTTCTTACACTTGTTTTTAGTTCTTCGTGGTGGCTTTCAATGCATATTGCATTTGTGTCTCTCAATGCCACCATTTCTGACTCGGCCTCAATAAAGTAGATTAGCTGACCGATTTGCATTTAAAGAGATATTACGATCATATCAATCGGCGCAGACCGTCTCAATATTGTCAAAATGATCCTTATGCTCGTTGAGCCTGTCATTCATTTCCCTCCAGAAAGGCTGAATCTCCTTTATAATTGTAGCAAATATATCTTCTAGGGCAGGGGAAGACTCTTTCTGTTGGTTCGGGATGTCAATCCATAGCTCCGAAATGGTGAAACTATCCCCCAAGCTTTGGTAGCTTGTTGAATAATTCCAACAATGAAACTCATACTCCACTATGTCTTCCAATAACTGATAGGCTTCATCCGTGGTTAATTGGTCGAAAGAGGTGGCACCGTTTCCTCCTTCAACCCAATTTCTGGTTGGGGCTAGTAACCCATCGAGGAAGTTCAACACCTTCCATCGGGAAACAATGATTCAGAAACTGGAACAACAACTCCTTGTATTGATCCCAAGAACAGTAAAATGGCTCGGACTCTCGTTGAAAGAAATGCAAAAGCACCTGTTGATCTAACATCGTAAAGTACCCTGCAGGAAAAACAAAAACAAAACTACAAACAAAAATTAAAAATAAAATAAATTCCCAAATTAAAATCAAGTTATTTACTCACAATATCAACAACAATCTAAAATCAAATCCCTAGTAACGGTGCCAAAAACTTGGTAGCGCGTAAATTACGTCTCCACTTTCACCGCAAGTATACGGGTCAATATTAGTATATTAAATTAATTAGTTTACCTAGCTAATTAGTTTAGTATATTATTTTATTAACAAATATATAAATTTCAGTTGCTTAAATAAAGTTTGGTTATAACAATTACGATACACAACGATAATCTAATCTAATCCCTGTGGATACGACAACCCTTACTCTTCTCAATTTATACTACGACTTAACCTGTACACTTTCGGTGAAAGTAGCGACGTAATTTACACGCTACCAGTTTCCTTCTTCAATCCAATTTCTTATTGCGGTTAGTAACCCATCGAGGAAGTTTACTTGTTGATCTAATATCTTCAAGTACCCTTCAGGAAAAACAAACTACAAACAAAAATTATAAACAAAATATATGCCTAAATTAAAATCAAGTTATTTACTCACAATATTAACAACAATCTAAAAACCAATCCTCGGCAACGATGCCAAAAACTTGGTAGTGAAATATTACGTTGCTACTTTCACCGTAAATGTACGGGTTAAGTTTTATAGAATAGTGAATGAGAAGAGTTGTCGCATCCACGTAGATTGGGTTAAATTTTCTCTAAGTACCGTGATTATCATAACCGAATTTCATTTAGGTGATAAAAATAGGGTTTTTGTTTTTATAATAAACTAAACTAAAATACTTACTAATTTAATTACAATACTAATATGACATTAATGGGAATAAATTATATGGGGATTAACTTATTTTACTTATCCAATCTAGTTTACATTAACGGTATTGAAGCTATCCGACAATCTAGGTATAAAAAACTCACTCACTACCTCTCCCGAGTATAAAGTGAATGAATATGAGATTTCGCATCAACGCCGACGTCCCCGTCAGCTGTCTAATGACACTAATCACATAAGTCTCACCCCAATCAAATAAATTTCACTCTTTCTAATACTCTCCCAAGTCATTAGATCGTCACGTTGTGTTTAAACCCTAGTTCAAATCTAGGGTTACCTCTCCCGAGTGTCAAACCCCGTATTCTCAAATTAACCACAATATTATAACAAGCATACTATGGAGATAAAAGAACGGTAAACACAATCGAAGATGGATGAACAACTGTTAACGAAACACAATTTACTCAAACGACATTTTCATAAACTATATCAATTCTTAGACAAAATACGTTTAACTAAACAATATCATAACCAAATATTCATTCAAATAAGAGAGTAACATCATTTTATAATTATAAAGTTTAAGAATAAAGAGAGAAACAAGGGAGAATAGTCGTTATCTGAATAGTAGAGTGTTCCACTTTCCCAAAAATTTCTCCGAGATCGCTTCCTCCTTCTCATTTTGATGTTCTCCTCTTGGGTCTTGACCTTTTGCTCCAAAATCTCCTAAAAAACATGATATGAAAAAGTGGGAACGAAATGGGAACAAAAAGGGAACAAAAATATCTAAAATAATATCCTAAAATACTTTACAGCTAGGGGTTTGACCGATACAGTGGTGAGAAGTCAGTGGGCATTCTGCCCTTTTACTACTGTAGCGGTAAAAGCCACTGCTGCAGCAGTAAATAGGCAGTGGGTTGACATTTCACCGCTGGAGCGGTGAAGTTGCAGTGATGAACTTTGTCCTTCTTCATCGTTTTTTCACCGTTTTCCTACCAATTTTCTCGTTTTTCGACCATTTTTGCTCCTAACCCTTGCTTTGAACAAAAACAAATAAAAATGAATTAAAATATAACAAGAATACTCGAAAACTACCAAATTCGATTTGGAAATAGATAGATAAATTTTACCTATCAATAGTGCTCAAAGCTCGATCTACTATGCGAGCAGGGTTCTCATCGACGTCGAGACTAGATATATGAGGTTTAAGAAGCTATCCTACGCCCTCCTGATTGCAGCGAGGAAACTCAAACAATACTTTTAGGCTCATAATATTGTTGTGCTGACAGATCAACTGTTAAGGCAAATTCTCCACTCCCCTAATGTTTCTAGATGGCTGATGAAGTATAGCCTTGAATTGGGTCAGTTTCACATTGAATACTATCCAAGAATAGAGATTAAGGGATAGGTCCTGGAGGATTTCATTACCAAGAAAACATGCCCAAATGAAGAGCCCTCTACCAACTAAGAAGCTGCTGGGAAGACCTCTCTATCAACCAGCCAAGTCAGAGAGAAAAAAGTTGGGATCCCCGACTTGGGTCTCGACTTGTGGCAACTTTTTACCGATGCGTCCTCTAAATAGAATGGTTCTAGGGCCGGAATAGTCCTCGTCACTCCTGATAAAGAATAAGTAGAATACACCTTTCGGCTCAGATTCTAAGCTACTAACAATAAAGTAGAATACGAAGCTCTCCTTGCCAGGCTGAGATTAGCCCAAAAATTTAGCGTAAAGACTCTCCAAGTCTTGAGAAATTCCCAGCTCGTGGTCAATCAAGGTAATGGTTAACGGTGAATATCTAGCCAAATACCCAAGCATGATAGCCTACCTGGAGAGAGTAAAGGCTTTGATGAGTAGTTTCGAAAAGTGCAAGTCAAGCAAATATCCCGAGAAGAAAACAGGCATACCGATGCATTGTCTAACCTAACCTCAACAGTAGAATACATTATCAAGAGATCGGTGCCATTGAAATACCTTGTCGAGTCGAGCACATCCGCCTCTTAACAGGTCGTATCTATATGCACCCTCAACTTGGACCTGATCGGGATCAATCCGTTCAGGAGCTATCTAGCGGATGGGACACTACCCGAGGACCAGATTGAAGCCAGAAAGATACAATATCGAGCTGCGCATTATACCCTCATCGATGGAATCTTATACCGCAAGTCCTTCTCAGGCCCATACTCTAGATGCCTCCGGCCTGAGGAGGCCAAGTACATAATGCTAGAGGTCAATGATAGCATCTACAAAAACCACTTGGGGGGTAGGTTATTGGCCCAGAAGCTACTCCACTATGGATACTACTGGACCAAAATGATAGAAATACAGGGGAATGAATGAAAAAATATAACAAGTGCTAGCGGTTCGCCGTTCACCCCTATGCCCCACCAACTGAGCTGGTGCCGATAACTAGCCTGTGGCCCTTCAGCTAGGTACCGGCCAGAGGAAATTTTTTGTCATCGCCATCGATTACTTCACCAAGTGGATAAAAGTTGAGCCGCTCGCCAAAATCACCAAGGGGAAGATCCAAGACTTTGTTTAGAAGAACATGATTTACCAATTTGGTATCCTTAAGGCAATCATCTCCGATAATGGGAGGAAGTTCAACAACGACTTGTTCACCGAGCTTTGCTCCGGGATAGGGATCAACACAAATTTCTCTTCCCCTAGCCACCCCCAATCTAACGGTCTAGTTGAAGTCACCAACAGGACCATTTTGCAAAATCTGAATACAAGATTGGATAAGTCCAAGAGGTTATGGGTGGAAGACCTGTATCCCCATGCTGTGGGCCTACCACATGACAACTCGGACCCCTACCATTGAGATGCACTTTTCTATGACCTACAGGTTTAAGGCCTTCATCCTAGTTGAGATTGGTCTACCTGTACCTTGGACCACCACCTCTTTTAACAGAACTGAAAAGAAAACGGATTTGCCCTTGAGTCTTGATTTGTTGGAAGAAATGAGGGAGAGAGCCCGGGTATACCGGGCCGTTTACCAGTAAAAAGTAGCTTGATACTACAATTGTCGGGTTCGACCTCGCTCTTTCGATTTTGGTGACCATGTCCTTAGAAAGGTTACCCCGGCTACTAACGACCAGAGTGACGGCAAGCTCGCTCTAACTTAGGAAGGACCTTACAAGGTCACCCAAGTCACCTGAATGGGCACATACAACCTTGAAACTGAAGAGAGGGTACCCCTAAGGCACCCTTGTAATACCAAACACCTGAAGTGCTACTATCCGAGAGAGGAGCTATATTCCTAAACGTCAAGATTTTTTATTTTGATTTTTGAAGCTTGTAATAGAAAATATCAATCAATGAAAAGGGTGTTCGGTTCAAACAAATTCTCCAAATCCCTAAAATCTCCACAAGTGCGAGGGTAGAGACGAGCAGCCCTCCGCACCAACCTAGACGAATATGAGTTGCTATCCAGCCGCATTTCCACACAAAAATAGAGATAAGCAAGCGTCTTGACTTACATAGACCAATACAAGTATCCCTCTAGCCAAATCTCCAAGGCATCCCAATACAGACTAACTATCACGTCGAGGATAAAGATTGGCCCGCTACGCAGATCGGTAGTGTCAGCCAGGGGACTGACTAGATTTTACCCCTCGATGGTGTTACATCAATCAGGACTGAACTAGCATCTACTCCCTCACAACTGAGTTGAGCTTAGGCAACCTAAAGAGACGGTGCTCTTGTAAGAGAGATTGAGATAACCTGAAAGGGCTCGAGAATGAGCCTAACTATGGAGAACTCAGTTATGGCTGACCATGTGACTCCATTGAGATGTTAAAGTCCATGGATATGAGGACCCTACCTAGATTAAACACCCTTGTAGCAAACCGAGCTCGCGTGATCGGCTGGGGGGCAGGACGATTGAGAAAGGGTAGAGGGCTGGTGGACTGACCCAATCTCTCAGTAATGATGGAAGATTAAAATTATTCTTGATATTTTGAAGAGCCTGAGTTGATTTCAAGCATCTCACCAACTAGATTTCACACTTCAGCCCAAACAAACTGCTCAGACTAGAATCACCATAATTCGTTGCAAAAAAGTCCAAGTGGCCAAAAGTTACCTAGCTAAATACAGACATTAAGCCAACAAATTTAGGAAGCCAATGTGATTGTTCCTTCATTATAACCGAACTGATTAAGGTTATCCTGGTTATTAATGTTCAATGGTGTCTGAGTTGATTAATAAGTTTGTTGTTTAACAGATTGAGGTCGCTCACTTTATTAAGTTGCAATGATAATTAGAGCAAGTGTGCAAGGAAAATCAACCAGAAGTCATAAACCGAGCAAACAAGAAAATGCAAGCAGAACAAGACAGGATCAAAAGATTGAGACAAATTTTGTTCATTCATAAAAAATTATCGTTACAAAAGGTGGGGCTTGAGCCCATTGTTACAAGCCCTTCCTAGGCTGAATTAAACAAGAAAAATTGAAAAATAAAGAAAACGTTGAAGTTGTTGTTTTTTACTAGGCTGTAGGAAGGCTATTGAGGAGCATCAGCGCCCGGAGCTTTGCCGCCAGTAGGGGGCTCAGTTTGGCCTCCAGTACTGGCGCCGCTAGCCTTGGCAGCCCAAACTTCTATGGGATCAAGCTCCATTCTAATTTTCTTGTAGTCCCCCTCGAGGAACTGGCACTGGACGAAATTGACCGCACCTCTAAAGCCTAACATTATCACCGTTGCCTCGATGTTGTTCTCCAGATCCCTATAATCCTATTTTTTCTTCTACTCTGCCACAACGCTGACCTGGGCCTCTTTCATCACCCTCTCCTAGTTGGTGATGATCATCTCGAGCTGACAGAAGACATTATTGGATTTCTCAGGGTCCTGATGTCTTCAAGCGCCTTGGCCATCATCGCCATCTCCTTTACTAGACCAATGACCCTCTTCCTAAGTTGTTCACTTTGCACCTAGGTCTTCTCTACAATCTCCTCTAGCTCGTGCTACTTCTCCACTAGTCTTGCCTTCTCGTCCTCCCACTTCCCGGCCTTTTCGGTGGTCTAGTGGAGGCACAACCCCAACTTTGATGCTACGTAGAGGCCCTGTACTGACAAAAGGGTCAGCAAGGATGAAAAAACAAAAATATTTCTGAGTACAAAAGTCTTACCGAGATGAAAACTTACCGACAAGAGATCCCGATAGACATTGACATAGAGCCTACCATTGGTGTTCTTGTCGAACCGGGCCAGATCTTCAGGAGACGTGATCTTATAAAGAAAGCTTGGTAGGGTAGACAACGTGTCCAGGGCGTTTTGGTCGAGCTGAAGGCCAGTGTCCACAATGAACAAGCAACCTAAACACTCAAACTAAAATAAGAAACACAATGAAATAACTAACACAAACAACCTAAACATAACGATATGGGAGTTTTGAATTCAGCTATCGACCAAAACATTTTCCCTTAACAACCTCCAATCATATCAAGTTTAGGTGGTAAAGCACACCATGTGATGTTTTAGAATTTTAACATTCAATAGTGGTAAATGTCATTTTAGATCCTTTTAATGTGTGTGTGTGCGAAACTCAATAATAGAACTATTCAATAATCAGATTGGATTATCCACCAACGAAGCTCACGACTTAAACAATTAAGGATTAGGATTTCCATAAGCCTGATTGGGTTCTACTCTCCACTAATATAGGCTTAGCAGCTCATAAAGATCAAAAGGACTTGGTTCGATTTTGGAATATTTAGCCAAGGGTATATTGGGAATATAAAATGGGTTAACGTCGTAACTCAACGATACCCAAGGCACAACGCTTAGCGCAAAATCACTCTCGAACCCTCATAAATAAATTGGAAACAACCCTGAACAAACATTTAAGACTGACGTACTCATTTGTCAAAAGAAACAAAAATTTAACTATATTTACATATGTGTTTTTTTTTAACATACCACACCCCAAACTTGTTCGATTATTAAAATTTCACGGGTGTGGTTAAAACAAAAGAAAAATGACAAGTGAGCACTCGAATACAGAACCAATCAAAAGTTTGCCCTAAACCTAACAGCTCACTTCAAGTAGCATACACAAATGCTAACTTGATTCACTCAAATTGTGCCTTATGTTCAATGATAAAGGTTTGGAAAGAATTTAATTGGATAGGGTATTCGTTATGTGTTCAAAATTAAAATGGCTAATAAGCTTCGAAAGGGTAATGAGGGATAAACATTTTACAAGGTAAGCTTTAAAGGATCAAGTGACAAAATGAATGCCTAAATCACGTCTCTTGAACTATCTCACCTAGGATTTCGCCTCAAGTTTCCCCTCAATCGGGTTCTAGAATCCTTAAATTGTCATGAGTTTAGCTAATGGATAATTGGCCACAAATCAATTAAATATCTATACATTGAGTCTATGTGCTCGTGCAAATTAGGATCCACAACAACTTTTACCAAAACGCATTGTTAAGCACACAGAACACACATGAATGAGCATTACCCTTGACCTCGAAAAACAACCAGGGGATAATATCATCATTGGGTTGTGGCCCAAATGAACGCAAAACTCAGCACACAACAACACAACAAACAAAAACACATTATATACTAAACAAACATATATACAATAAACAATAAAATATACTAACATACTACACATCACCCCTAACTTAAAACAGGCAGTGTCCAGAATATCCCAATCATCAATCTCAACATTTGAAATAAAGCATACTGACGAAGTGGGTTTAGAACACGTACTTAGGAGGTGAGAGAATCTCGCCTTTGAATAAAGACGGCGGTGATAGATCTAATTTATTTTTGGACTAGGGTTGCCTCCCAAGAAGTGCGTGATTTATTGTCCTTGGCCCGACATGGATAAGTGCTCATCAAAGAGCGGCTTCTGCCCATAGTAAGTGTCGTATAATGCTACGTATGGGTCTGGATTCAGAATACCCTCAAGACTGGTGAGATTTGGCTCTACAAGGCTCGAGCTTTCAACTCAACTTCTTGCCAACACATGTGCTTGGTTAGCCTGAATGAACATTGCAAATGGTGGCGAAGGATAAGTAAGCCACATCGGATCCTTGTAGATGTGATCATCTTAGATCGGTGGTGGCATCACAATGTGGATATCCAATGGTGAAGAATCACAATCGTCGATCCATGCTTGGGTTCCCGTGTCATTCGATTTATCGCTATTGAATTCACCCAAGCTCTTTTTCGCTTGTTTCTGGTTCCTCATGGTGGCTTTCATAATTGAATATGGCTTGTTCGTCTCTCAGTTCCACCGCTTCTAACTCAGCCTCAATTAAGCAGATAAGTTGACCGATTTACGTCTGAAGAGACGTTACAGTCGCATCGATTTCGGCTTAGGTTGTCTCAATAGTCTCAAGACGAACCTCATGCTCATTAAGCAGGTTATTCGTTTCCCTCCAAAATGCCTAAGTCTCCCCCATAAATTTAGCTAATATCTCTTCCAGGGTAGGGAAAAACTCCTCATGTTGGTCCGGGATGTCAATCCATGGTGCCGAAGTGTTGGGGTAATCCCCAAGCTTTGCTAACTTGTTGAATAATTCCAACTCTGATAATCAAAAGCCATCAATTCCTCCAATGACCAAAAAAGTTTCATCCATGATTAGTTCGTAGAAAGAGATGGTACCATTTCCTCCTCCCACCCACGTTCTAATTGCGGCTTGTAACCCGTTAAGGAAATTCAGAAGTTGACACTTCCTCGGGAAACAACGATTCGGAAACCGGAACAACAACTCCTTGTATCGATCCTAAGCACAATAAAATAGCTCAAAATCTCGTTGAAAGAAATGCGTAAGCACTTGTTGATCTAACATCGTCAAATAACCTGCAGGAAAAACAAAACTACAAAACAAAAAATTATAATAAAAATAAAGGCCTAAATTAAAATCAAGTTATTTACTCACAATATCAATAACAATTTAAAACACCATCCCTGGCAATAGCGCCAAAAACATAGTAGCGTGTGAATACGGTGCTACTTTCACCGCAAGTGTACGGGTCAAGTTTTAGTATAGAATGGGAAGAGTAAGGATTGTCGTATCCATAGGGATTGGATAGAATTTTCGTTAAGTACCGCGATTGTCATAACCTAATTTTATCTAGGCAACTTAAATTTATAGTTTATGTTATAAAATATACTAATACTAAGTTAATTAATCTAAATAAACTAATATAGTAGTATGACAGTTATGGGAAATTATTTCCTAGGGATTAACTTCGTTCACTTAAATGTGTTCATTTCAATCTAGTTTACATTAATGGCATTCATCTTATCCGATAATCTCGGTATCGAAATCTCATTCACTACCCCTCCCGAGCGTAAAGTGAATGAATATTTGACTTCACGTCAATGCCAAAGTCCCCCTTAAGCGTCTATACGACACTTGGTTACATTAGTCTCGCCCCAACGTCACAGATTACACACTTTCTAACTCTCTCTCGGGTTATTAGATTATCGCGTTGTGTTTGAACCCTAGTTCGAATCCAGGGTAACCTCTCCCAAGTGTCAAAACCCGTATTCTCAGTTTATAAAAACAAGCATATAAACGTGGAATAACAGCAAACACGATTGGATAAACATGAACAACGATTAAGAAAACGTTGATTTTATATAAACAACATTTTCGTGAAGTACATCTGTCCCTAGACAATATATGTTTAGCTACACATGACCGTAGCCCTATATACAACTAGAAACAAGGTAAACATATACAAACATTCAACCAAATCTAAGAGAGAGAGAGAGAGAGAGAAACGAGGATACTAGTAATTATCTGAAGATCCGTCGCTAAAACCGCTCCAAGAACGCTTCCTCCTTCTTCTCGTTGTGATCTTCTATTCGTTGAATGGACTTAGATCTCTCAGGACTCCCGAAAACATCTACCTCTCATTTTGAGAGAAGAGGAATGATATTTATACGATTCAAAATGTCTCAAAATATCCTAAAAATATCTAAATTGTGGCAACATGACCACTGCAGCGGTGGGTTCACCGCTACAACAGTGGCGATCAAAATCATAAGGAACTCTCTATATTTTGACTGCTGCAGTGGTGGGGAGTTCAACAAATTCTTTGCATTTTCACCGTTGCAGCGGTGATTTCATTGATGCAACGGTGGATACAGGCTTTTGAACTTTTCCTTTTTGCTATTTTCCCACCGTTCTTCAACTGTTCTTGCTCCGATATGATCGTTTAAATAATGTTTTCATCCATTTTCGACCCAAATACCTGATTTATAATGAAAATAATAAAAACATATAAAAACACTGTAATAATTTTTAAAAACTGCCAAAACCGGCTTGGGAATAAATAGATAAATTACACCAATCACTAGGCTAAAGACTAACCTAATTCTACTCCAAGAAGAATCACCACCCAATACTTTTGCAGGCTAAAGATAAAAACTAATCCTTTTACAGGCTAAAGATCAAACTTCACAACTCTCACAAGTATCATTTTCATAGGTAACGATAGAACCTTTACAATTCACTCAATTCAATTCAGGAAGAATCACAACCTAGTTCTTTTCAATTGAAAAGAATAGTATAATCCTTTTATACCTTAGGAAAAGATAAAACCATAATTTTTTTATCAGAAAAGATTTAAACCTAGCCATCCTGACTACACACCGACCCAACCGTGTTTAATCTGCTCAAACTCACAAATACAAAAATTATGAATTTCTTCCTACTAGGAGCTTCTACCACCTCAATACAGTTATACTCGATTAATGTCCCCAAATTTACTAAATGATAGAATCAATGTGAGGCAAATTAATATCTGATTAATAACAAGTATGGGTACCACAAATTATAGCACGTAATCAGTTAAATACAAAATCGTTTTAAAATGATTTTGATGCTATTAAATTTGAAAACGATTTTCTAACGATCTTAAAGCCAAGTAATCAACAATAATATAAAATATAAATTAAGAACAATAATTTGGAAAGATCTCACCAGAAAAACACCGAAGAATCAAAACAAAGTTGTAAGATAGCACAGATCGTTGACGTTAATTCAACAGCGCTTTAGCTGAAGAACTTTAACCCAAATCTCTCTCGAATAATCTCAGCAGAATGATAGCTAGTAAAAAAGTTTAGGAACTGCTAGTTCTTGAAGTATTTGATCTAATTTTCGCAGGCCTATATATATAGATTGAGATCAAGTCTTCTAATGGCAATTTTTCAAACGATATGCCTCTAAAAGGCACCTATAGACCCCATATAACATATTCATTTAATTCTAGTTTATTTCACGAAAAAATAACTTTTTAAAACTCTCAATTAAGTCCATAAAATGTTTCTCAATTATGAATCACAAAGATAGGAAGTATTTAGTTGCTAAAATTGGGAAAATCTTTAATTATACGGACCAAATCAATTGGGATATCAAAATACATGTACCATATCTTCAATAGCTTCAAATCCCCTGAAATTCTCCCTTAAAATCAGAAAAAATGGCTAGTTTTTACCAAAATCTCAAATTCCTCGAAATGTCAACCGAAACAGTCGATTGACTGAACCCTGGCCTATTGGTTAACTGATCGATTAAGCATGCAAACCAGGCCAAAATGAAACAGCTAGTCGATTAATCGATCTCCCCATAGTCGATTGAACGATTGATTTAGACAGTTTTCCCAGCCAAAACACAGCAAAGTTGATTGACCGATTGGTTCAAAGACTCACTTTTTTACCCTTAGGCCCATCGATTGACCAATCGATGAAGGTTTTGTACTTTTTGCTCCGAAACCTCATTGTTTCAATCAGTTGACCAATCATTTTCTGATTAATCGACCGATTAATGCTGGTTGGTTAATTCCATTACCAATTCGAAAACAAAACTCAACGTTTGATCCAGTTAACCGATTGTTTTTCCTGGTTAACTAAATTGACCCTAAATTTCAACTTTTTAACATGATTTTTACTAAGATCAATTTTTATTTTTCAATTTCACATAGGAGCACATATTTAATCACCAATTAGGATCCTAAAATTCATCAAATCAAGCACACAAACATATAACTCATTTAATAGTATCGTGTGTGATCCTAATTCGGCTTGCATTAAGAGTATAAAGGTATTGAGTTATTTTCACCTAATTTCTTCAGGTTTTTCAACACTCTTCATTTCTTCAATGTCCATATTTACACCCTTCATATTTTCTTCATG
The DNA here is from genome assembly GCA_016647705.1 of Eucommia ulmoides. Classification (NCBI taxonomy): domain Eukaryota; kingdom Viridiplantae; phylum Streptophyta; class Magnoliopsida; order Garryales; family Eucommiaceae; genus Eucommia; species Eucommia ulmoides. The sequence continues at coordinate 40,187,439 of CM028337.1, read as the reverse complement.
ACATCTTCAATATAATCAATAAATGGAACTCTTTTTCTAAAACACTCAACAAACACATTAGTTTCACCAAAAATATCAACATTTAATTGTACATCAAAATCTTAGGATCAACATCATCATTAGCATACAATTCTTTAACATATTCAAATCCCAATAACTTTGCATTTAATGTAGAGACAAGGGAATACCTTCTTGATAGTGCATCAGTTATAATATTTCCCTTACCTTGTTTGTATTTGATTACATGAGGGGAGGTTTCAATGAATTATATCCACTTGGCATGCTTTTTGTTGAACTTACTATGTCCTTTCAAGTGTTTCAGGGACTCATGGTCAGTATCTAAGATAAACTCTTTTAGCCACAGGTAATGTTGCCAAGTGTCTAATGCTTTCACCAATGCATAAAGCTCCTTGTCATATGTCGGGTAGTTCAAACTGGCCCCATTTAGATTTTCATTAAATTATGCTATTGGCCGCCTCTCCTGCATCAAAACAACTCTAATACCCATTCCTAAGGCCTCACACTCAATCTCAAAAGTTTTATAAAAATCAAGTAATGCTATTAAAGAAGCACCACATAACCTTTTTTTAATCTCATTAAATGTATGATCTTGCTTATTACCCCATTTAAAACCCATCAATTTTTTAACAATTTCAATGAGTGGTGATGCTAGTGTTCTAAACACTTTGACAAATCATTGATAAAAACAAACCAAACCATGAAATTTTCTTACCTCTGTGATTGACTTAGGTGTGGGCCATTCTTTGATGGCTTTTACCTTTTCCTTATCTACTGCAATCCCTTTCTCACTAGCAGCATAGCCAAGAAACACAACTTTATTCGACCAAGAGGAAAATTTATTTATATTTTCCTATAATTTTTCTTTTCTCAAACATCAAGCACACAATGCAAATGATCAATATGCTCATCTAAGCTCTTACTGTACACCGAAATATCATTAAAGTACACCACAACAAAATTTCCTATAAACGAATGCAATATATGATTTATTAATCTGATTAATGTAATTGGTACATTAGTTAAGCTAAAAGACATTACCAACCACTCATACATTCCATATTTAGTTTTAAACGCAGTTTTCGATTTATCACCCTCTTTCATACAAATTTGATGATATCCACTTTTCAAATCAATTTTTGAGAAAATACATGACCCATGCAATTCATCTAACATGTCATTTAGCCAAGGAATGGGATGGAGATACTTTACTATAATGTTTCTAATAGCCTAACAATAAACACACATTCACCAAGTTCTATCCTTGTAACACAAGTAGGCACAAACTCCTGCTCTCTCTTATGTATCCTTTGCCAACACCTCCTTCCCTTGCCTTCGAAGTTCCTTTGTCTCCTCCGAATTGCTCCTATAGTGTTGCAACTCCACCACATTAGCAATCTCCCGATTCAACCTATTCAGGAAACGTATTATGGTAGCTTCTCTATCCACCTTAACATTAGCCAAGATCATAGTGATCTCAATCTCATTGTAGTAGTCATCCACGCTCTGATAGCCTTAAGTAACGTCCTTATAGTGGTGACTAGGGCCAATCTGCCTCCTCATGATGACCTTAATTTTCTCTCACTTCTCAATAGGTCTCTCATGGTTTCTTCTTATGTTCATCAAAGATTAATCCCACCATATTATAGCATAATCAACAAACTCAATTATAGCGAGTTTTAACTTTTTCTCCTCGGAGTAGTTGTGGCGTTCAAAAATCAACTCTACTTTCTTCTCCCATTATAAATACGCTTTCAGATCTTTTTTTCCCTTAGAATGATGGAATCTTCATCTCGATGTTTCCTAGGTTTTTGTCAAACCCAATTAGCCATCTTGAATCTTTTCGGAAACCTCTACTACCCATGTATCCCCTTGGCATGAACCTGCCCTCACTATTCAAGGAAGATTGTTCCTCTTCATTTTCAAACTCATTCTTGTGGTCGCCATCTGAACCTTCCATGTGCACATGCCTTTCGTGCCTTCTAGAATTATGGACTCATTAGGGCTACCCCCCACGCCAAGCGACAATAGCAGCGTTTTGCCTATCCGTCTGATCTTGAATCTCATTAAACAGCACATTCATGTGTTCAAATTGTTGTTGCATAGCCTACAATATGAAGAAGGTCCCTTGCATTCCTTCATTGTTTGATGTGTTTCCCTCAGAAGACAAATTTTGAAATTAAAGAGAAATATTATAGATAAGTCCTCACACACTCCCTCATGTGTTTTCACTCAAATTGTGTCAATCACGTTTGTGTATTGCTCTTAAATTGTTTTTTTTTTCTTGGTATTAATATCACACTCTCTTGCATTTTTTCACTCATAGTTTTCTCTTTTAGTTCTTTATTTAATTTAACCAATCTTAAAAAGAATTTCTCACAACAATCCAAAATCAATGATTCACTTCACTAAGAATAAGATTTTAGAAAAGAACAAACCAAACGAACTAGGAGCACAAAATGGATAAGCTATGAAATAGAAAAAGAAGAAAATAAATCTCAATTTTGGGTTGCAATTCTATTTTCTTTTCTTTTCTTTTATTTATTTTTTGCTTTTTTTTTTTTTTTTTTTTTTGCTTTTTTTTTTTTTTTAATGATGATACAACGACTTTAAAAAGAGATTTGACCAGAATGAAGATGCACTGCATTTTGACCGAGATCTAACCAGATTTGAATACGCACAGTGCTTTAATAGAAATTCGACCAGATTTGGTGATACAATTTGTCCAAGAAGAAATTATAGTGGGTAGGAATAGAAATAAATATCGAATAATGAAAAATATGGATACATCAAAATCTGATTTTAGAATTTTGCTCTAATTACCAAATTATGCAAACCTCACTAAATATTAGTGAGACTTGAAACCAATTTAGGGTTTCTTCATTGAAATTGATCGAAATTTGTATTTATAAATGAAAAGGAAAAACACACACACACACACACACAAAAAAAAAAAAACAGAAAGTTTGATAGATTACCTTAACCCAATCGTTTATGAAAAAATACAAACCAACGACAAAAAGTAACAAACCTTGACCTAGTGATTATAAGTGAATCACGAACCAAAGGTACAGAGTTTGAATACCACAAGAAATTCTTGATAAGTTCAAAAAAAAATTTCTCTGAAGAACTCAAGAGAAAAACTCGCTCAAAATTATATTAATCAATGTATGTTGTTTTCTTATTAGCACACCCTTGCTTAAATATGGGGCTAAGAGAGTATAGGAAAACCCTAAGCTAGGGGGCATCCAAGACAAATAGAAACCCTAGTTGTCTTGTGTAAAATTTGTGGCCCAGGTTTACAAGAAACCCTAGCTGCCTTATAAGCCTACTACAAGACAAAACAAAAGAAACCAAAACTCTATCTCTTTTCTTTTACTCCTAGTCTAAAAGGGAAAAGACAAATGGGCATTCATTCCTTACAAATCAGTAAATAAATAACCTAAATTAAAATTAAAATACTATAAACAATAAAAATAAAGTCTATAAATAATTAAATAAATTATCTGAAATTCGCAGTCCACATGCCTAAGCCCATTCTCTTACTTTGATGAGATGAACTAGGCCTTGATTGTCATTTGGGTTTTACTATTTTAGACTCATGCCAAATCTCTTGAATCAGCTATTAAGTGCTTCTTGGATCTTCTTAAATCTTTTCTTAGTAATAGATCCAACTAGAACATACAACGGATTCTTTGATTGTTCCTATTGGTTCTCATCACGCTATGTAAAGTTTTAATATAATGTTAGATCATTTAGGGGTCATGACAGTTGGTTTCAGTGATAGAAATTTTAGGTGACCTGAGATTATGAAATCAGCGTTAACTTTACAGGTTTGAGTTTAATAATTGATCTTCATTAATTAATTATATTGGGTTCCAAATTTAATTTAATTTAATTACAATAACTCTATTTTAATTATTGTTGAATAATAATTAATATATATATATATATATATATATATATATATATATATATATATATATATATAATTTTTGAATTGATTTTAAAATTGAAATTCAATTTCAATTATTTTTAGCAAATACTCTTGATGAGTGTTGAATTTTAATTTAACATTTAACATTTAACATAAGCACTTGAATTTTAAATTTAAATTTTATTTTGGTATTTTTTAAATAATAATTGATAGATGTAAAATTTAAATTTTAAATATTTAAATGGATTTGATATATTAAATTTAGATTCCAAATTAAATATTATTTTATAATAATTAATTAATTAAAATTAAAATTAAAATAACATATCTATGGGATACCATTTTTAAAATTCTATTATTATTATTATTATTATTATTATTATCATTATTTGATATTAATTAATAGATGTAGAATTTTAACTAATAGACATAGAATTATTAATTACTAATTTTAATTAAAAATATATTGTAATTAGATAATAATTAGTAGACATTGAATTTAATTAATAGATTGAAATTATAATTTAAATAAAATGTTTATTTTAATTATTCTTGGATAATTAATAGATAAACAATTTTTTATTTTAATATGGTATTGGTTAAATCAAATGTTTTATGAAATATTATTATATTATTACAAGATAATTTTAAAGGATATGAAATTGATAAAATTCAAAATTTAATTAAATTCTATTTTAATAATTATGAGTTAATTGTTATTTAAATAATACGATTTTAAATTTGATTTCATAATTATAATTGGATTATTACTGAAACTAATATTTCTTTTGAGATAAGGATAGATTATTGGATTAATTAAACTACTTATATACCTAGAGTCACTGCAATGTCTCGAATTGAATTGAACTAAACGTGCATGGTCATCCTAGGCTATTTATTTGTATGTCTACGGTTTTTACATATTTGTCGTGTTTTGTATGAACCTATTTAGCATGGGTATGTGGGACATTATTTATTTTGTTATGTATATGTATATGATGCTTGTTAAACAAATTACATAAGAAATGATAAGATCTAAAATATAAAACCCCACAAAGTAAGTATTAATTTAAAAGTGGGAGTATATGAGATATGTTTTTTCGTGATCTTCCACCACAGGATTTGCTTGGGTAGGGGTTCCATAAGCCTAAAGTCGATCCTTAACTGTTAGGTAGGACCATGTCCTAGAAATTGAGCTCACAATGAACTTATCTTTATTTATAACATACAAAGAGTGTATTAGTACATTCCCTTAGCTATTGGGTGGGGGAGCACATTAAGGACTAGTTTGGACTATGTCAGGTAAGTAAAACTTAACTAATGAGATGTATCTTTAGTTTTCGAGTAGGCTATGATCAAATTAGATACCAAATATGAATTAAATCTTACCCAAAGGTTCAAAAAAGGGAAGTGGTTTCAATGCTTTCAAATTAAGCATCGAAAAATGAGCTTTGAAAGTCCTAGGATATACCTTTGTAAATATTTCCATAAAGTATAAATGATCATGAAATGACCCTAAGGGTGCATGATACGTACATACATGTGTGTCTTTGGAAGCACAACATTTCTTTTTAAACTTCACAACCCTTACTTTAGCTTAGGTTGGTGCGTCTATTAAGATACAAATTTGGATACTTGATTCTGATAAGAAGTGAACAAATAAATAGAAATGTATTAAAACTCTACTAACAAATCCAGGAGTCGAACACTTATCTATTTAGGATCATTTGAAGATCACTGTATAATTTTCAGTAAATTCATCCTGATTAATCATATTTCTATGGTATATCATAATTGGAGAATATCAAAGCCTATTAGATATGGTCAAATAGATAAAGAGTCACACCAGTTAACCCATTTTGGGAAACGCTCTCTTTGATTGTAGAATATTTACTAAATAATGTTTATTTTATTTTCGTTCGAGAGACACTGTATGAGGAATGGTATGGATAGAAGCTGAGTATCAAGTTGTTGAGAATTGATTGGTCAATATCTTAAGTGACAGGTTTGAATTGTGAATTTAAAATTGTAGGTTTCGAATGTACCTAAGAAAAATATGGTACACCAATTCTATCATTCAAATAAAAAATAGTTTCTTGCAGAAATAATATATTTTAGAGAAATTATTTCAAATTATTTCTCAAATATTTTGGGAATAATGAAAGACCAAAAGGGACCCAGGTGTTGGATACTATTCAAACTGATAATATGATTTCTTAGGAACCTTTTATAGTAAATTCACCTAGTAGACAAATTCTTTGTATGGATGGTATGACATCCATATCATCTAAGAGATGTATTAGATATGTAAGTCAAGTTTATGAGGAGCGACTTTCAGTAGAAGGTAACATACTTACCAATTATAAAGGATATGATGGTGGACATCATCAATAGAAAATGACTCAGAAATAATTGATGCATTATATGCATAATTAGCCGAGTTTAGGCTCTGTTGGTAAGATGGATATATGCAAAGCGAGATTAATGTTGATGAGGTGTTAAAATGTCAAGAAATTGATATTGTATAAGACCTTGACACCGATAACTATGCAAAGGACCATTAATATTTTATTAGCTATTTTGTACACTTTGGATTATGAAATCTGGCTAATTAATACAGAAATCTTAATGGCCATATTGTATACGATATTTACATAAATCAGGTTAAGCGATTTATAATGGTTGACAAAAGTCAAGAAATATGCAAGTTACAAATGTTTATTTATAAACTAAAGCAAAGACTATGTAATTTAGAACATTAGTTTTTGACAAGGCAGTCAAAATATTTTTTCTATGTTAAGAAAGAGGAATGATCTAAGTATGTACACTAATAGGATGAAAAGTAAAAACTTTCATTTTATAGACCACACTCTAACCTTGGAATGTTATCTCTGCTTAAGTATAATTTTCAATAAAGAGTATCCATGAAGATTTTGAAAGGACTTCCTAATGCTAGGAGAAAAGGTCTATAAGATATATCAAATGATGCTTACAATTTCAAATATCAATACATAAGATAGGCGCAACAAATTGCTAATAAGGACATCTACCAGTTAATCACAGGATTTATCTTCTAATGGTGTGTGTCCAAAAGACTCTAGTAAAGAAAAATGATTCCATATGCTTTGTCACTTAGAAGACTCGTGTATTTTTTGCTATGTATTATAGTTGATATTAGACACATTGTTAACTTGACAAAGGTATCAATAGTACATTATAAGAATTAAGGAAAAATTTATGTGATATAGAGAATAAGAACATCATATTTTTGGATTCTTGGTATCAAATTTTAAATTTGATGTGAACAACCATTAGTCTTCTTTATGATTTACTTATATCTTGATAAGTGGGGCTGTTAGTGGGAGAAGTTACGGATGAAATTCAAAAACTTCAAAATCTACCATAGAGACCTGTTAGATGTAAGTCCTATAGTCAACCCTGTAAACTTACATTTATGGCTTGTATTTGCAAAATATTTTGATCTCAAGTATTGATGAAAGGTATTTTTGATATTATTCTTTTGTTATACCAATATTGTTGTAGATTTTGGATATTAAGCTGAAGTGTCCTTGGTAGTTGATAGGATTAAAAGGCCAAGATCTAAGGTATTTGGTAACTTCATATTCTAAATTGTTCTTTGTCGGTATCAGAATGTTGAAAATGGTCCTCAATAATCAAGGCTAACTAGTTCCATTGTTTATTTTCAATTTGAGAACGGTGAGTCTAAAACCATTTGTATTAGTCACTATAACAACCACAAAGGGACTTACTAGTATATTAAGTGACCAAACATAATCACCCTTGATATCCTATTTGATAACTTTTTTCAATGTCAAAAGAAGATATCTAAGGTATGATAGTATTTGTGATCTTTTCACTTGAGCTGTTGTAAATACATGTGTGGTTTGTGATGAGTGGTTTATTTACCAACAAAATAAGTACATTTAGATTCAAATATTTGTGTATTTTCAAGCACTTTTGTTAGTTTAATGTGTTTTTGTATTGTTTTATAGGTTTTTGAATAAAGGCGTAAAATATGCAAATTCTATACAGGTGCAGTAACTTCAAGGCCCTTGTTGACAATGCTTCAATCCGATTTTGGAAAATCTTAAAACTTGTAAGTTGTATACCTATGTCTTATATTTAAATCACCTCAATCGAAATTCGAAAGAGAAAGTTATGGAAAAAACAAGAACTTGGTGTCACTATTGCAGCGATGGCTTTCACCGCGGCAGCGGTGAAGGGTCAGTGGACTTTCTGCCCAACCACCACTGTTGCGATGGCCTTCACCACTACAGAGATGAAGTGTTAATGGACCTACTGACTTCCCACCACTGCAGCGATGCCAACCACCGCTGCAGCGCTTAGGTACCTCTTGACAAAGATATTTTGGGATATGTTTGGGATATTTTGGATCCCATTTTATATCCCTTCTTCCTCAACACTTGATGCTCATTTTTAGGGACTTATTGAGGGCTCCAAGACCATACCAACAAGGATATATCATTAATTTGGAGAGGAGAAAATGAGATCAGAATAGAAATAACTGACGTGAAATTACCAGCTCTTCAGATAATGGCTATTCTCCCTAGTTTATATCTTTTATTCTTAAACCCTTGTCTATATTTGATGTTTTTTAGGTTTTTTTTAGTTGAATATTTGGTTATGGACATTGTATAGATAAACATATATTGTCTAGGGTTTGATGTAGTTCATGAAAACGTTGTTTGAATAAATCGATGTTTGGTTAACGGTTGTTCATTTGTATCCGATTTTGTTTACCATTGTATTAATTCCATCATATTATTGTTATTATATATTGGTTGGTTTTAGAAATTGCAATTTAGCACTCTGGAGAGGTAACCCCGAATTTGGACTAGGGTTTAAACACAACGTGACGATCTAATGACTCGGGAGAGTATTAGAAAGTATGCAATCCGTGAGGTTGGGGAAAGAATCACATGATCAGTGTCATTTGGATGCTAGATAGGGATATTGTAGTTGACGCAAAGTTGCATATTCATCCACTTTATACTCGGGAGAGGTAGGGAGTGAGTTTTCGATACCTAAATTATCAGATAGTTTAAATATTGTTAACGTAAACTAGACTAAAATGAACATGTTTAAGTAAACAAAGTCAATCCCTAGATAATATATTCCCAATAACATGATATTAGTATTGATGTGGGGGAGTTTCGTCACATATGCCATGTGGAAGATATCGCTCCAAGTATAGAAAAATGGCCGAGCTGGGAGCCGGGTTCCCTCCAAACCGAGCTGAAGACCATCGTATTGAGCTGGTGGAGTCCGTGCCGAGCTGACGAGCTCAAATACTCCCAGCTTGGATTCTTCGCCGCTGAGGACCTCTTCAGGCCATGGGGAAGCTATGGCCCATGGGCTTCTATAGATGGGCCCATAAGCCCAAACTAACTGATTAGAGCACAAATCCGCCTGCTCATTGGCTACCTGATGAGTTAGGTTGGTTAACCCGAGCTTATCTCCCTGATCTCGCGGCGCTAATCGAGTCCAGCACCTATAAATACACCGTGGTATTCAATGCCCAAGGTACGTCTTCTCTACTAACACTAGAGCACTTTTAGCCCTTCTCCCCCGGATACTTACTCTCACGCCGGAGGGACTTCACCGGGCACAACCCCGGTGGGTCTTTGTGCAGGTGCTCGAAGTGAAAAAGTGGAGCTCAGCTCGGAGGTCGTCATCACCCCAAAATTCACTCAGTCAATTACACCATCAACGGTCCTGTGCCCCTGATATCCTTCCAGACCATACTGTTGACCCGTCACCACTTTTTGGCATCAACAGTTTGGCGCCGTCTGTGGGAACGCACTGAAAGCCTTCCCTGATCGTCAGCTCCCCACGAGGCTAAGACTTGATGATCACAAGGTCTAGAAGGGGAATCCGCCAAACAAATCACACTCCCGCTGTGAACATCAATCTGTCACCTTAGTCCTTCAACAACATGTCAAAGGTCAAGTACGAAGATTTATCCGAGCTGACGAGCTAACATATTCTCAGCTCGGATATCACCAAAATGGGAAAGCCTTTGTTCCTTCCTCCTTAACGTTTTCCAAGTGCGAAGATTTGTCCGAGGTGACGAGGTGATATGCTCTCAGCTCGGGCTTCATCAAAATGGGGGAGAACTTGTTCATTTTTCCTCAATATTGTCCAAGTATGAAGATTTGTCCAAGCTGACGAGTTGACGTACTCTCAGCTCGGACATTATCCAAAAGACGGAGACTTGAAGCCCTCCGTCCCACCCTGGACGTAGACAGGCAGTCCTCCAGCCGCTTCTCCAAACAATGGTGGAACCGAGCAGCCCTCCGTCCCACCACGGACGTAGACGGGCAGCCCTCCAACCGCTTCCCCACACGAAGGCGAAGACGTGCAGTCCTCCGTCCCACCGCGGACGTAGATGGGCAACCCTCTAGTCGCTCCGTTAAACACCAGGTGCTGTGAAGAGCTCATCGCCTTAAACCCACGACACGAATTCAACTTTGTTAACTCGTGTCCTGGGCTGGGGGGCAAGATGGCCCCGGACCTGAGTGGAAACAAGTAAAGACGAAGAAAAATGAAGATTTGAAATCTTTTCGAATTTTAGCAAGTAAGGAAAAACTGTCAAGTATAAAGATTTAACCGAGCTGATATATTCTTAGCTCGGACACAATCAAAAGGGGGAAGGCTCTCAAACTTCCCACCCTCTAAAAATTTCTAAGTATTAAAAAAGTGCCGAGCTGACGACCTGACGAACCGACGAGCTCTCAGCTCGGACAAAATCAAAAGGGGGAAGGCTCTCAAACTTCCCACCCTCCAAAAATTCTAAGGCATGCCAAATGGCCGAGCTCACGACCCTACGGGCTCTCAACTCGGACAAAATCAAAAGGGGGAAGGCTCTCAAACTTCCCACCCTTCCAAAAATTCTAAGGCATGCCAAATGGCCGAGCTCACGACCCTACGGGCTCTCAACTCAGACAAAATCAAAAGGGGGAAGGCTCTCAAACTTCCCACCCTTCCAAAAATTCTAAGGCATGCCAAATGGCCGAGCTCACGACCCTACGGGCTCTCAGCTCGGACAAAATCAAAAGGGGGAAGGCTCTCAAACTTCCCACCCTTCCAAAAAATTCTAAGGCATGCCAAATGGCCGAACTCACGACCCTACGGGCTCTTAGCTCGGACAAAATCAAAAGGGGGAAGGCTCTCAAACTTCCCACCCTTGAAATTTTCTAAGGCATTGGAAATGGCCGACCTCACGACCTGACGTACTCTCAGCTCGGCCACTTTCAAAAGGGGGGAGGCTCTCAAACTTTCCATCCTTGAAAAGTTCTAAGGCATTGAAAATGGCCGAGCTCACGACCTGACGTACTCTCAGCTCGGCCACTTTCAAAAGGGGGGAGGCTCTCAAACTTTCCATCCTTGAAAAGTTCTAAGGCATTGAAAATGGCCGAGCTCACGACCTGACGTACTCTCAGCTCGACCACTTTCAAAAGGGGGGAGGCTCTCAAACTTTCCATCCTTGAAAAGTTCTAAGGCATTGAAAATGGCCGAGCTCATGACCTGCCGTACTCTCAGCTCGGCCACTTTGCAAAAGGGGAAGGCTCACAAACTTCCCACCCTTCAAAAATTTCTAAGTATTGAAAAAGTGCCGAGCTGACGACCTGACAAACCGACGAGCTCTCAGCTCGGACTTATGAAAAATATGGGACTCTCATGTCCCAGCAGAGGTAGAGACCACCGAATCGAGCTCAAGGCCAAAAATCATGAGCAGAGGTGAAGTCTTCCGCCCAAAAAACTCCAAAAAATTCTAAAAAAAAAAGTGCCGAGCTGGCGACCTGGCGAACCGACGTACTCTCAGCTCGGATCTTGCACATTTTGGGTTTCTTAAGACCGTTTTGAAGTTTTTGACGCCGTTTTGACGCCCCCTCCACCTTCCGATCATTCTGAGAGGCTAAAGGGGATAAAACGAGCTCAGCTCCCTTAGAAGTGCAAGGTGTCAAAATGTTGATAAAACGTGGGTACAAAATTGAAGGGGTGATGAACAAAATCCAAAGTCCCACTGCCCTTTAGCCTCTCACCCTAGCACGCTGCCCAAGACTGCTCTAAAGTCCTAGAAGATGGACTCATGTGAAGGGATGGCCAAACTTCAGGGGTGAAAAGTGTCAAATCTTCATGAAGGCTAATTATGAAATAATAGTCAAGCCTCAAGCTGGAAAGGTGATTAAACTTAGGGGGTGCAAAGTACAAAAACCCATAAATGGTTTGAATTCATTTTTTGTGCAGAACATAGGTTTGAGGTTTAGACTGTTCTCTCTCCACGAATGCTCATGTCCATGCATGTGCTGAGTTGAATGGTTAATTATTTTTTGTGCCTTTTGTGGAGGGAACATGGAAACGTGGGGGAAGAGAGGGAATCCATGCAGTCACGTTTATTAGAGACGATGGTATGCTCTCTCTCCTCTCTCTAAAGACACACCATCTGCAAACCGCCATTGAAGAAGCAGCTTCCCATTGAATAATCATTGTCCAAACCGAGCTCCTGAGGCCGAGCCGAGGTGAAGGCTAAAAATCGCGAGCCTTCCTCCGCCAAAAATATCGGCCCTCATGTCCGAGCCAAGGTGAAGACCACCGAACCAAGCTCACGAGTCCGAGCCGAGGTGAAGGCCAAAAACTGCAAGTCTTCCTCTGCCAAAAATATCGGCCATCATATCCGAGCTGAGGTGAGAACCGCCGAACCGAGCTCGCGAATCCGAGCCGAGGTGAAGACTGCAGAACTGAGCTCACGAGTCCGAGCCGAGGTGAAAAATTCTAAGGCATGGAAAATGGCCGAGCTCACGAGCCTACGTACTCTCAGCTCGGACTTTGAAAAAATATGGGACTCTCATGTCCGAGCCGAGGTGAGAACCGCCGAACCGAGCTCGCGAATCCGAGCCGAGGTGAAGACCACCGAACCGAGCTCACGAGTCCGAGCCGAGGTGAAGACCGCCGAACTGAGCTCACGAGTCCGAGCCGAGGTGAAAAATTCTAAGGCATGGAAAATGGCCGAGCTCACGAGCCTACATACTCTCAGCTCAGACTTTGAAAAAATATGGGACTCTCATGTCCAAGCCGAGGTGAGAACTGCCGAACCGAGCTCGCGAATCCGAGCCGAGGTGAAGACCACTGAACCGAACCGAGCTCACGAGTCTGAGCCGAGGTAAAAAATTCTAAGGCATGGAAAATGGCCGAGCTCACAAGTCTACGTACTCTCAGCTCGGACTTTGAAAAAATAAGGGACTCTCATGTCCGAGCCGAGGTGAGAACCCCCGAACCGAGCTCGCGAATCCGAGCCGAGGTGAAGACCACCGAACCGAGCTCGGACTTTGGAAAAATATGGGACTCTCATGTCCGAGCCGAGGTGAGAACCGCCGAACCGAGCTCGCGAATCCGAGTCGAGGTGAAGACCACCGAACCGAACTCACGAGTCTGAGCCGAGGTGAAGACCGCCTTTACCAAAAAATCTCTAAGTGTGAAAAAAGTACCGAACTGACGACCTCAACTCGAATTTTGCACATTTTGGGTCTCTTAAGGCCCTTTTGAGCCCTCTCCACCTTCCGATCATCCCGATAGGCTAAAAACGGGCTACTGCTCTCTATTTTGAGAGGGTCATTACATGAATCAAATTTTGGGCTGTTGGAAAATGCATTTTTGATCGGCAATTTCAGTCTTTAGCCACCGAACTCGATTTTTAGACGGTGAAATCACCAAATAGAACCGCCAACCGAAATCAACATCAACGAGGCGGCCTCGGCATACTCCAATATACCGAGCCACGAATATTTGTGGCTAATGGGGCCATTAATCAACAACCACAATAGCGACGTCCAACAAAACGAACAACAAACAAACGCCAAGTCTATACGGAATTACTTCATGGAAATCCCGAGCCCGTTGCATTCCGCTCTCGCCCTCGGGACTTGGGGGGCAACTGATGTGGGGGAGTTTCGTCACATATGCCATGTAGAAGATATCGCTCCAAGTATAGAAAAATGGCCGAGCTGGGAGCCGGGTTCCCTCCAAACCGAGCTGAAGACCATCCTATCGAGCTGGTGGAGTCCGTGCCGAGCTGACGAGCTCAAATACTCCCAGCTTGGATTCTTTGCCGCTGAGGACCTCTTCAGGCCATGGGGAAGCTATGGCCCATGGGCTTCTATAGATTGGCCCATAAGCCCAAACTAATTGATTAGAGCACTAATCCGCCTGCTCATTGGCTGCCTGACGAGTTAGGTTGGTTAACCCGAGCTTATCTCCCTGATCTCGCGGCGCTAATCGAGTCCAGCGCCTATAAATACACCGTGGTATTCAATGCCCAAGGTACGTCTTCTCTACTAACACTAGAGCACTTTTAGCCCTTCTCTCCCGGATACTTACTCTCACGCCGGAGGGACTTCACCGGGCACAACCCCGGTGGGTCTTTGTGCAGGTGCTCGGAGTGAAAAAGTGGAGCTCAGCTCGAAGGTCGTCATCACCCCAAAATTCACTCAGTCAATTACACCATCAACGGTCCTGTGCCCCTGATATCCTTCCAGACCATACTGTTGACCCATCACCACTTTTTGGCATCAACAAGTATTATAATTTGATTAGTTAGTATTTTAGTTTAGTTTATTATTATAAAAACCCGAAATTCTATCACCTAGATAAAGTTCAGTTACGACAATCACAGTACTTAACAAAAATTTAATCCAATCCATGTGGATATGACAAACCTTACTCTTCCCACTATATTAAAACTTGACCCGTACACTTGCAGTAAACGTAGCGATGTAATATTCTGCTACTAGTTTGCTATACTTGGATAATACTTAGTGTTGTTTTCTAACCACGAGACTTTAAAGGTATTTATTGGGTATAGTAGAACATACATGTGAATATATGGGCATGCAAGACATAATATATCCTTCTTAGCAAAAGATACATATCTTATGTGATTTGATTTAATATATGAGTGTGATGATTTGGATGAGATTTGAATTGATGTGATGAGAACCAAAAAGCATCATCAAAGGATCCGCTGCATGTTCCAGTTGGGCCTATTACTAGGGAAAGATCCAAGAATATCAAATATTCACTCAATGGGTTAATTCAAGAGATTTGGGCTGAGTCTGAAGTGGTGAAGCATGAATCATACCCAAAGGATGATCAAGGCCTAATCCATCTCATCAAGGCAAGCGAATGGGCTTAAGTGTGATCTTAAATGGGGCTAGGCATGAGATCCATGAAAATTCTACCTATTTATTTTATTATTAGTCATTTACTTTTAGATTAGGCCTTTTAGTTGACGATTTATAAGGCATTATTACCAATTTGACTTTTCTTTTTTATACTAGGAGTCTTTTTCTTGTTAGACTAAGAGAGAAAGGTTAGATAGGAAGTTTTCCTTTTCTTTTGTTTCATTTCCTTCCTAGACTAGTTCTCATTTTCCGTGCTAGACTAGATTTTCCTTTTCTGTGCTAGACTAGGCTTTCTTGTACTCTCTCCAAATCGCCACCCCTTGGGTTTGAAGCATAAGGTGGTATAAATAGCACTCAAATAAGTTTTTTTGTATTTTCATGCTACAGAGGAGCACTGGACGAATATGGGTGTGCTAGAGCATGCCCTTGGGCGGTAGATACTGGTGGGAGAGTGCTGGAGTGCACTTTAGGCAGTGTCTTGGACAGTTTTGACATCTATTCGTATTTTGGCGACATTCTTGTCCAAACTCTTATTGAGGTTATTCAAGATGCTATGGAAATCTAAGAATAGATTCACAACTTTCATGTTTTGTGTATTTCCAGAATCAGATTATATCATGATTATAATTGGGCTTGAAGTTGTTATACCTGCAGTATTGACGAACCATTACAACCTAATTCACCTCATTTTGCCACGTTTTCACCTTTTCTCCCAATTATTTATGATTCCTACAAAATAACACAAAAATACAATAAACTAAAAAAAAATACTTGAAAGATCACAAATATTTTAACTCAATAGTACTTAATTTGCTGGTAAACAATCTCCTGATCAAATACCCCCAAACTCAAACATTTGCTTGTCCTCAAGCAAAAGAAAATAAAAGAAAAGAAAACACAAATTAAGTACTAAGAAATGAATGAGAAAATATGAGTTTCATTTCAATTCAAGAACTCGTGCAATTATCTCTGAATCCACCAAAAGCTCTAAGCTCAAGAGTAATGCAAACATTGAGATTATCTAAAATTTCAACTTCAAGATTCAATTTCAACCCACTAAAGACTCTCAATTTGTAAGTGTGCGCACAATCACTCTCACTCAACCAAACGAGCCTCGAATATATTTATGTGCTAAGGAGAAATTGAATGATCTTTAGATTATGAAATTAAGAACAACCATAAGCCCATTTTTCGTGTCACTCTCCACTAATTACGCATAGCTTCCTATGTCATTGGAGATCAAAAGGACTTTGAGAGTTATAATGTATGGTTAGGGTAGAAGGTAGATGAGAATGTCATTTTTAGGCTCAAATCACCCTAAGCATGTATCACAACCCATGGATCTTGCAATATTTCCAAGAATATTTTTTTTTACTAACTCCCCCTTTCATCAAATGTCTTTTTTCAATCGATCCCACAATATATTATTCTCAAAATAAACCAAAACACACACATATTTTTTTTTTCTTTTCAAAATAGGTAAGAACCGTACAACCCCAAACTTCAAATCAACATTGTCCCCAATGTTGTAGTAAAATACAAGTGATTCAACTCATCACCCAATTGAGTTTTTTATTTTTTATTTTTTTGAATAAAACCCAATCCACAAATGATGTTCCAAACACAACCCATGATAGTCCTTATAATTAATGACCCATGCAAAGATACTAATTAGTGATGTGTTTAGGAAGTGGGAATGTATTTAGTGGGTTGGATGTACATGTGAGGGTAATGAAAGAATTAGGTAATAAGGCCCAACAGGAGTAATTAATGATAAATAATTTTTAAGGGTCAGGTTCAAAGGCCCAAATGATCCAAAGAAATGCCTAAATCATCTCTCCAATAACACATAACGTAGTATTTTGCCTCAAGTGTCACTCAAATGAGTTTTAGTAATCATGAGATGTCAAAGCCTACCTAAATTACATAAATGTTCTCCATAAGCTCAAAAGTCATCATTTATGGTGCTCAAATGTAGAGTCAAGAGTGAATTTTAATCAACATGAGTCAAGCAAATAGAAATCTCAATGACATACATTTCAAAAGACCTAAGAAAACATTAAGTGTCTATACTTATCATTGATATAAAGTCATCTTATCTCAATAGAACTCACAATTTATTCAAACAAACCTAAAGAAAATAAACAAAAAACATGGCCAAAATAACCCAATTTATATGACGAAAAGTCACAAACGCCTTTCCTAAAACCAAAAAACATAAGCCAACAAGTGTCTCACCTCTAAAGTCAAGATCAAACATGTATTAAAATTAAGCATAAGGAAATAAGAACACCTACCCGGGAGGCGAGACAATCTCGCCTCCTAGTGTGGTTGGTAATGATGCTCTAGGCATAGTGGTTGGTATAGGGTTTTCTTTGATAGCTTGCATCCTTAGGATCAACTATTTGAAAACTTGGGTTGCCTCCCAATAAACACTTCGTTTAACATACTCGACTTGACAACAGAGAAGTGCTCATCAAAGAGTGGCTTTTGTCCATAGTATGTGTCATGCAACACAATAAATGGGTCTTGGTATTAAACACCCTCAAGCTTAGCGAGATGTAAAAAATGATTGGCACGTACTCTCAACTTGACTCGGCTATAGAATAAATGGTTGGTCAGCTTAAATAAACAGTGCTAAAGGTGGAGGAAGACAAGTAAGCCATATCAAATCCTCATAGATGCAATCGTCCATAATCAGTGTTGGTATCACAACATGGATCTCAAAAGGTGGATAACCACAAGTGTTGTCTTGAGATTCTTCATCGTCGATCAATTCTTGGGTCTCCTCCTCATTAAAATCATTATCATCGAATAAACCCAAATTCCACCTATTTGTGTGCAGTTCCTCATGGTGACTTTCAATGATCGGCAGTGGCAACACCAATTGGATTCCAAAAGGTGAGAACTCGAAATCATCTTATGATCTATCTTCAATGAACAATTATTGAGTCTCATTCTTTTTTGAATCATATTTATAAGACACCTCCAATGTCCTCCTACTTGTATTTTGTTCCCTATGCTGGCTTTCACATATGAACATGGCTTGTGTGTCTCTCATTACCATTGTCATTGTCATGGATTCAATGGAGTTGAATGGAGATTCGACTTGTAAATCATAAACAGTCTCCATCATCTCCCTTTTCTCCATACAGAGCCTTATATCCTCCAAAATTTGCATCGACTCCTACAAAAATTTGGTAAATAGGTCTTTAAGGTATTTAAGGGTAGAATAAGACTTCGTTGATGATGTGGTATGTCAAACCATGGCACCGATATATTAGAATTATCTTGCAAACCATGGAGATTCATTGGATAATTCCAACTCTGATAGCCAAAATCAGCTATATCTTCTGACAAATAATAGGCTTCGTCTACGGTTAGTTAGTAAAAAGAGGGTACCACTTCCTCATTCCACCTAAGGTCTTGTTGCGGCTTGTAACCTATCGAGGATGGTTAGTAGTTGACATTCTTTCTGGAAACCATAATCGAGGAATGGAAAAAGCAACTCCTTGTATCTTTCCCTAGTACAATAGAATGGCTTGGAATCTCATTGAGAAAATAGCAATAGGAATTGTTGATCAAACATCTTCAAGTACCTCACAAAACAAACAAGACTCAAATACAAAAATTGGAAATGAAAATAAATGCCTAAATTCAAATCAAGTCATTTACTCACAATTTTGACAACAATCTAAAATGCTAATCCCCAGAAATGATGCCAAAAATTTGGTAGCATTTTATTTTACTACACCCCAAGTGTACGAATCAAGTTTTAATAGTATAAGGTGAATAGAGTATCGTATCCACAAGGATTGGTTTAAATCGTCACTAAGTACTGCGATTATCATAACTTAACTTTATTTAGGCATCCAAATTTAGGGTTTGTAAAAACAAAACTAAAATAAATAAAAAAGCAAAATCAAAATAAAATATGAACTTCCTATGCAAAAATTTTCTAGGGAGTTTGACATCACTTTACTAAACTATGATAGTCCAATTCAAGCTTGTTAATTAAAATCATGCTCAATCACTAACCATGGGTCTTTATTGTAACCTCACTTCCTCTGTCGAGTGTCGAGTAAGGTAGTTTGTATAATTACTAGTATTAATGTATCTATTCAATTCAACTAACAATCCAATCATTAAATCTTTCCCATTAAATGGCTACACAAACTATATAGCCTTTTGCAT
Source organism: Eucommia ulmoides (assembly GCA_016647705.1). Classification (NCBI taxonomy): domain Eukaryota; kingdom Viridiplantae; phylum Streptophyta; class Magnoliopsida; order Garryales; family Eucommiaceae; genus Eucommia; species Eucommia ulmoides. The sequence goes on along the minus strand of CM028337.1, from coordinate 40,168,068 downwards.
TAATATACTCAAAGTTGTGTTTCTCTGGTCTCAATGTGTAAAATTACCTCTATCAAGTGCCTAATCGCACACATCTATGATATTGAATTTATCTTTTGCATAAATTAATGAATAAGCATAAAGAAACACAAATGATTGACACATGAAATTCAATTAACAAAATCTTAAAGTCTCAAAACATAGTTCATACAAAGCTATTCAAGTCCCCCTAGATAGAAATTTTAACTCAACATAGTGGAATTCATGACTAATATTTTCAAGAAATTCATAAATGGAAACATATTCAACACAATATCACAAATACAATATTCAATAAAAAGATTAGGGTGAGAGAAATGAAGAGAAAACTCTTCATGGAGATGCGTTTCAAGGCTTCAAATCTTCAATAATCTTCAACTCCAAGGTTTCTCTTTTTCTAGAAATTTTTAGGCCTCCAATGGTGTTTTTCTTCCCAAAATATTCACACCAACGGTGTTTCCCTCCCAAAATAGCCACCCCTTGGGTTTGAGGCATAAGGTGGTATAAATAGGCCTAAAATTATGGTTTTCACGTTATTACGCTGTAGAGGCACGCTGGAACGGACATGAGCATGCCAAAGAATGCCTTTGGGCTAGGGATATTGGTGGGGGGCGCAAGATCACCTTTTAGGAACACTGGAGCACGCTTTAGGCAGTGTCTCGGACAATTTTGACACTTGTTCGTATTTTGACCATAACTTTCTTGTCCAAATTCCATTGAGGTGATTGAAGATGCTATAGGAATTGAAGAAAGATATCTACAACTTCTATGTTTTGAGTGTTTCCAAAATCTACTGTATCATGATCAAAATTGTGGTTAACATTGTTACACCTGCATTGCTGATGAACCATTACAACCCAATTCACCTCATTTCGCCATGTTTTCACATTTTTTCCCAATTATTTATGATTCCTACAAAATAACACAAAAATATATTAAACTAATTAAAATGCTTGAAAACTCACAAATATTTGAACTCAAAAGTAATTGATTTGTTGGTAAATAACCTCCTTATCAGATCTCCATAATGTTACTGAGTGTTTTAGATCTCAACCAGTTGTTGTTTGAAAAACAAAATAGCCCCCCTTAAAAAAAATGAGATCTACCTTATTCTTGTTCTATTCCATAGCTTATCCTCATTGTTCATCTTGTTCTCATTGTTTTATTTCCTAAATATCATTCTTAGTGGAGGTATTATTGAGTTTGGATTGTTGCAAGAAACCTTGGTTGAGATTGGCTATGTTCAATAAAGAACTAAAAGAGGAAGCAACGAGTAGAAAAAGGTAAGAGATTGTAAGACTAATATTGAAAAGAAAAAGCCAATTAAGGGTGATACATCATTGGAGTGACATATTTTCAGTGCAAACACGTGAGGGAGTATTTGTGAGGTTTGGTAACTTTGTTTCATCCGATGAAGTACCAAAAAGGATGGACGTCATGGACCTCAAACTTTTCTACAAAGCCTTGGAGAAAAAGTTTGAACAGTTGAACTCGTGATTTGATAAAATGCATGAGCGACTAGACAAAATTGAGTCTAGTTCACAAAAAGGGGTAGTGACCTAAAGCTCCTAATGTGTAACGACAAGAGAGGAATCCACCTCGGGATAAATATACAGATGATAATGGGGATAACCTAGATGAAGAGGATCGTGTCCCTAATGCGAGCTTGGGTAGATTTTGGCGTGGATATAGGATTAAAGGAGATAGATATGGGAAGCGGATTGATAATAACTTGGGAAGCATCAAGGTGAAGATACTATTATTTCAAGAAAAAAACAACCCTAAAGTATACTTGGAGTGGGAGAAAAATGTGGAGTTAATCTTTGAGTGTCACTACTCCGAGGAGAAAAAAAAGTAAAACTTACAATAATTGAGTTTATTGGCTATGCTATAATATGGTGGGATTAACTTGCGATAAACTAGAGGAGAAACCATGAGACGCCTATCAAGACGTGAGCAAAAAGAAGGTCCTCATGAGGATGTTGTTTGTCCCTAGTCAATACTCTAGGGACTTGTATCAAAAATTAGAAAACCTTATGCAAGGCTATTGGAGCGTAGATGATTACTACAAGGATATGGATATTACTATAATCCAGGCTAATGTCAAGGAAGATAGAGAAGCAACAATGGCAAGGTTCTTCATTGGGCTGAATCGAAAAATTGCCAACGTGGTAGAGTTGAAACATTACATAGAGTTGGATAACATGGTTCACATGGCCATAAATATAGAACGGCACCTTAAAAGGAAAGGAACTTGTTCATTTCAAAATTCGAGATCCTCTACTTCATGGAGGCTGAATGGGAAGAAAGACGAATGGGCTATTTAAAAGTCCAAAATCGAACCACTAAAAAGGAGAGATGATGTGCTCAATGCCAAAAAAGGAAAAATTGAAAAACAAACTCGTAACCGTGATATTAAGTGTTTTTTATTGTTTGGGAATAGGTCACATTACTTCACAATACCCAAATGAGATAACCATAATAGCCCGTGTTGATGGAGAGGTGAAAAATGAAAGTGTGAGTGATGATGACCAAATGCTACCACTTGTGGATTATTGCGATGATGATGTGTAACACCCGGTGAAGGGAGAGTCACTTGTGTAAAGGCGTGCTCTAAGTGCCCAAGTTGCAAAGGATGACATGAAACAACAAAGAGAGAACATTTTTCATACTAGATGTTATGACAACAACAAAGTATGTAGTATGATCATTGATGGGGGGGATGTTGCACTGATGTGGCTAACATTACTTTAGTAGAGAAATTGAATTTACCTACCTTAAAACACCCTCGACCATATAAATTACAGTGGCTGAATGATTGTTGGAAGGTTTGGTTAAATAAGCAAGTGCTAGTTTTCTTTTCAATTGGGAAGTACAAGGATGAAGTACTTTATGATGTTGTTCCAATGCATACGGGTCATATACTATTGGGCTGGCCGTAGCAATTTGATGGGAAGGTTACTCATGACGGGTTCAAGAATAGGCACTTATTTATCAAAGACAATAAAACTATTACTCTTGTGTTGTTGACTCTAAGACAAATGTATGAGGATCAAATGAAATTGAAAAGAGATAATGCGTTGAAATAAACTTGTGAGACCGAGAGTTCAAAAAAAGATAAGAAAATAGAGAATAAAAATAGAAAATAGAGTGAAAAGAAAAGAGAGAATGAAAAAAGTAATAAAAAATAGAGAAACAAATTATGACCTTTTACACTAAGGCAAGTGATATCAAGAGTGCTTTTTATGTAAACCAGCCTATATTTGTACTATTGTACAAAGAGACGTGTTTTAGTACTAACGAACTTGATCAATCTTTGCCTAGTGTTGTTGTTTCATTGTTGCAGAAATTTGAGGACGTGTTCCCTAACGATGTGCCTAGTGGATTTCCACCTATTCGAGATATAGAGCATCGAATTGACTTTGAGTCGAGTGCAATAATTCCTAATAGACTAGCCTGTAGGAGTAATCCAAAAAAGAAGAAAGAACTTCAAAGGTAAGTGGGGGAGTAGTTTGCCAAATGATGTGTAAGAAAGAGCATGAGTCTGTGCGTAGTACCGATACTACTTGTTCCTAAAAAGGATGGAACTTGGCGTATGTGTGTTGATCGCTAAGCTATTAACAACACTATGGTAAAGTATCGACATCCCATTCCTAGGCTAGATGACATGTTATATGAGTTGCATGGATCATGTATTTTCATAAAAATTGATTTGAAAAGTGGGTATCATCAAATTAGGATGAAAGAGGGTGATGAATGGAAAGCTGCCTTTAAAACTAAATATGGATTGTATGAGTGGTTGGTAATATCTTTTTGAGCTAACTAATGCACCAAGTACATTCATGAGGTTAATGAATCATGCATTGCGTGCGTTTATAGGCAAGTTTGTTGGGGTCTATTTTGATGATATTTTAGTGTATAATATGAGCATTGATGAGCATATTGATCATTTGCATTGTGTGCTTGATATTTTGAGAAAAGAAAAATTATATGCAAATTTAAAGAAATGTTCATTTTGCTTGGACAAAGTTTTGTTTCTTGGCTATGTTGTTAGCGCGAAAGGGATTGCGGTGGATTTGGAAAAGGTGAAGGCCATCAAATAATATCCCACGCCTAAGTCAATCGCAGAGATAAGACGTTTTCATGGTTTTGCTAATTTTTATCAATGATTACTCAAAGATTTCAGTACACTAGTCACACCACTCACCAAAATTGTTAAAATATCAGTAGGTTTTAAATAGGGTATTGAGAAAGAACATGCATTTAATGAGATTAAAGATTGGTTATATAGTTCTTCCTTATTAGCATTACCTATTTTTTTTAAAACTTTTGAAATTGAGTGTGATGCCTCAAAAATAGGTATTGGAGTTGTCTTGATGTAGGAGAAGTGGCCAATGGCATACTTTAGCGAAAAATTAAATGGGGAAACGTTGAATTACCTGACATATGACAAGAAGCTTTTTATGTTGGTGAGAGCATTGGAGACTTGGCAACATTACCTGTGGCCGAGAAAGTTTATCACACATACCAATCACGAGTCCTTAAAGCACTGGAAGAGATAAGGTAAGTTAAATAGAAGGCATACCAGGTGGATGAAATTCATTGAAGCCTTCTCTTATCTAATCAAATACAAATAAGGTAAGGAAAATATTGTGGCTAATGCACTATCTAGAAGGTACGCCCTTATCTCTACTTTAAATGGAAAGTTATTGGGGTTTGAATATGTTAAAGAATTGTATGCTAATGATGATGATTTTTCTAGTGTGTATGGATTGTGTGAGAAGACAACGCTTCGTAAGTTCTATAGAGTAGATGGGTACTTATTTAGAGATAATAGACTTTATGCGCCTGATAGTTGTATGCGTGAGTTGCTTGTGCGTGAAGCACATGGGGGTGGTTTGATGAGTCATTTTACTGTAAGGAAGACTTTAGAAGTACTACGTGGACACTTCTTTTACCCAAAGATAAAACGTGATGTGGAGAGAGTTTGTACTAGATGTGCTACATGTAAGCAAACTAAATCTAGAGTCTTACCACATGGACTATACATACCTTTACCCGTACCTAGTGTAACTTGGGTGACTATTTCCATGGACTTTGTTTTAGGCTGGCCTAGGTCAAGAAAATGTAGAGATTCAATTTTTGTGGTTGTTGATAGGTTTTCTAATATGGCACATTTCATATCTCGTAATAAAAATGATGATGTGACCTACGTAGCCGATTTGTTCTTTAGAGAGATACTACGGCTCCATGGTGTTCCTAGGAGTATTGTGTCTAATCGTGATGTTAAGTTCCTTAGCTATTTTTTCAAAGTCTTGTGCGGAAAGATGAGAACTAAATTATTGTTCTTAACTACTTGTCATCCCCAAACAGATGGACAAACTTAGGTAGTGAATCAAACTTTATCTACTTTGTGGTGTAATATAATTCAAAAGAATTTGAAGATTGGGAGGATTGTTTACTGTTCATTGAATTTTCTTATAATCGAAGTGTTCATTCTACTACTGATTTTTCACCATTTGAGAATGTTTATGGTTTTAATCCTCTAACTCCTTTCAATTTGTTGTCATTTCTAGTTAATGAGAGGTCTAGTTTGGATGTACAAAAGAAGGCTAAGATGGTGAATAAACTCTATAAAATCGTGCGGCAACACATCGAGAAGAAAAATAAACAATATACGACCAAAGCCAACAAGGGTCGTAGACGAGTCATCTTTCAACTAGGTGAGTAGATTTGGGTGCGTATGGGAAAATAATGATTTCCAACCTATAGGTGGTCCAAACTACATCATAGAGAAGATGACCCACTTCAAGTCCTTGAGAGGATTAATGATAATGCGTACAAGTTGAATCTTCTAGGTGAGTATAACATTAGTGTTGCATTTAGTGTTTCTGATCTTTCTCCTTTTGATGTAGGTGAAGATTCTAGGTTGAATCCTTTTGAAGAAAATGGGGATGATGAGAAACAATAAGCATTATCAAAGGATCCGCTGTATGTTCCAGTTGGGCCTATTACTTTGGCAAGATCCAAGAAAATCAAAGAAGCACTCAATGGGCAAATTCAAGAGATTTGGGTTGAGTCTAAAATTGTGAAGCATAAATTAGGCCCAAAGGATAATCAAGGTCTAATCCATTACATCAAGGAAAGTGAATAAGCTTAGGGGTAATCCTGAATGGTCCTAGACATGAGACCCATGAATTTTTAGCCTATTTATTTTATTATTAGTTGTTTAATTTATGATTTGTAAGGCATTATTGCAAATTAAACTTTTCCTGTTTATACTATGAGTCTTTTCCTTGTTAGACTTGGAAAGAAAGGCAAGATAGGAAGTTTCATTTTCTTTTCTTGTTAGATGATGAATGATTTATTTACCAACACATCAAATACTTTTAGATTCAATTATTTATGTGTTTTCAAGCATTTTTGTCAATTTAATGTATGTTTGTATTGTTTTATAGGTTTTTGAATAAATGGGTGAAAAAGTTCAAAGTCGGTTTAGGCGCAATAACTTTAAGGCCAAGTTTAGACACGATATAATTAGATTTTAGAAAAATACAAAACATGGTTGTTGTATATCTCTGTCTTAGATTTCAATAGGTTTTTGAATAACCTCAATTGGAGTTGAGATGAGAACGTTATGGCCAAAAGACCATCGATGCAGTGGTGACCTTCACCACTATAGTGGTAAACAGTTAGTGAACCTACTGACTTCCTATTGCTGCAGCGGTGATTCCCACTGCTGCAGCGGTCCAACACCAGATTTTGTTGATATTCTGGGATATTTTCTAAGATATTTTCGATCCCTTCTTATTACTCCTTTCTCCCAACACATTGAGCACTTTTTTGGGAGTGTTTTTGGATCTCCAAGACATATCAACCAAGAGGAGATCACAAATCCAAGAAGAGAAAACGATCTCGAAGCGATTTTAACAGACATTCTTCAGATAACGGATAGTCTCCTTTGTTTCTCTCTTTATTTCTTAATTTGGTTAGTATTTTTGTTCATGTTTAGCTTGTATATTATTGAATATTGGGCTATGGCCATGTGTAGCTAAACATATATTATTTAGGGTTTGATGTACTTCATAACATTAGATACATGATCTTGGCGCCGTTGCCGGGGATTGGTTGTTAGTCAAATTCAGTTTTCCGCAATTGTCACCAAGTTTTTGATGATGTTGCCCAGGATTGGATAGAGTTTTTGTCGATATTGTGAGTAAATGACCCGATTTTACTTTAAGCATTTCTTTTGTATATAATTTTTGTTTGTAGTTTTATTTTTGTTTCTTATGCAGGGTACCTTGAGATGTTAGATTAATAGGTATTGATGCATTCCTTTCGACGAGATTACAAGATGTTTTATTGTGCGTGGCCATGCACATATGCCGGTAAGGCATGTCGTTGAAAGATCGAGTCAAACAAAGCAAAACCTCGCCAAGCTTGAGGGCATTCTGAAAATTTCAGGCCGAGGACATTAAACCATGCGCTTCTTGGGAGGCAACCCAAGTTTTAAAATAAGTTATATCCATCTCTATAGACTTGAAACGAAGGCGAGATTCTCTTACCTCCCAGGTACGTGTTCTAAACCCCCTTTGTCAGCATGCTGAAATTTCATATGTTGAGAATGATGATTGGGTTTGCTGAGGACACTGTCCATTTTGAGTTTGGCAGTGATGTGTAGGATATTAGTATGTTTTATTGTTTTCTTCTGTTCATGTTTATTTAGGTTAGAATGTGTTTATGTTTTTGTGTTGTTGTTGTGTCCATGCTGAGTTTTGCGTTCATCTGAACCGTTACCCAATGATAATATTACCCCCTGGTTGTTCTTGAGGTCAAGGGTAATACCCATTCATATGTGTTCTGTGTGCGTGATAATATTTTTTGGTGAAAATTATTGTAGATCCTAATTTGTACCGGCACATAGACTCAATGTATTTCTATTCATATGATTTGAGGCAAATTATTGATTAGCCAAATTCATGATAATTAAGGATTCTAGAACCTGATTGAGGGAAAGCTTGAGACGAAATCCTAGGCAAGGTAGTGCAGGAGATGTGATTTAGGCATTCATTTTTTGCTTGAGCCTTTTTAAGCTTATCCTATTAAATGTTTATCCCTCATTACCCTGTCGAAGCCTAAAATGCGAACTCAATTCTGAACACATGAACAAATACCCTGGCCAATTGATCTTTTTCCAAACCTATATCATTGAATTTAAAGGCACATTTAAGTGAATCAAGTTAGTAGTTGCAAATGCTACTTGATGTGAGCGGTTGGGTTTAGGGCAAACTTCGGATTGGTTTGGTATTCGAGTACTCACTTGTCGTTTTTTCTTTCGTTTTAACCACACCCGTGAAATCATAATAATCGAATAAGTTTGGGGGTGTGGTTTGTAAAAGAAAAAAAATAATTATTTACGTTTATTTTGAAAAGTGAGTACGTCGGTCTAAAATTATTGTTCGGAATTGTTTCCAATTTTTCTATGGGGATTTGAGAGTGAATGTGCCAAGCGTTGAACCTTGGGTAACGTTAACCCATTTTCTATTCCAAAATACCCTTGGCCAAATATTCCATAACCGAACCAAGTCCTTCTGATCTTTCTGAACTTCCAAGCCTATATTAGTGGAGAGTGGACCCCAATCAGGCATATGGATATCGTAGTCCTTTACAGTTTAAGTCGTGAGTTTCGTTGGTGGATAATCCAATTCAGTCATTGTATAGCCATATTATTGAGTCTCACACTAACATGTTTACAGGATCTAGAATGGCGTTCACCATTCTCAAAATTCTAGAATCACATGATGTATTTTACCGCCTAAACTTGATATGACTGGCGGTTGATGAGGAAAAAATGACTAGGCCATTAGAAGAATTTAAAACTCGTATGTCGTTATGTTTAGATTTTTTTTAGGTTGTTTGTTATTTAATTCAGTTGTGTTTTTCATTTTCGTGTGTGTTTTTCTCGAGGACTAGTAAAATTCCAAGTTTGGGGGTACCACGCAGGAAGGTGTTGTGGACTACGTCCTATTTATGGAAGTTATGCCGAAGGACGTACCAAAAGTCGTACCTAAAGATGGTACACCTTTTGCATATGGTCCGGACTATTCCGGATCAAGCAAATTTCCATTCGGCTCAGTTGAACTAGAAGGTGATGAGGAGAGGATCAAGCGCTATATCGGAAATGAAGAACGAGTTGTAGAGAGTATCTTCCTCGTTAACGACTGATCTTGGAATTCGCTAAGTTCAACTGGGGACAGTAAATCAAGCGCACTTTTTGATATGAAACGAGGGTACGATCTTGCTTGATATTTGCAATTATTTATATTTTGGAGGCCATAATGGACTCGGAGCATGCTTGGAGGTGAATTGAGAAGTGCGGATACTCGGGGGTATGTTTCGTAATTAAAATCGTTGAACTAGCAAAGTGGAAGCGTGTGGTGTGGAGCCTTGTTGTGAAAACATGAAAATCCAGCAGGCAGCTCACCGCCGCAGTAATGAAATTACTGGGAAGACATAATTCAAACCAAAACACTCCACCGCCATGGCGGTGAAACTTCAGGATGCAAGGTTTAAAAAAGGCATTCCACCGCCGTAGCGGTGATCCTACCACTGTGGCAGTAAAGCCTTTGTTCGAATAAAAAGAGCATCGCTCATTTAAACCTCCACAATCGCCCCAAAAACCCCAAATCTCTCCATTTTCATCCTCCTAAACCATTTCCAACCCTCAAATTCATCATTCCATATTCCAAATTTGAGATTCCACCACATATTATCCACCAAAAATCAATTTTCAACCCTATTTTTGTATTCTAGGGTTTGAGGAACCAAGGGGGCGATTTCTCCCATTTTCAATTATTTGGACCAAATTGTTTCAACAAGTAAGTACTTTTGATCCTACATTTCATATATATGTTGAAATCTTTGGTTGATTTACATATACATATTGAGAAAGATTGAATTTGGATTGTTCCCTAAACCCTTGAACACTATTTTTGCGGGGGTTTTTTTTTTTTTTTTTAATCACTTTCGGTTTTTTTGTTAATTTTTGGTGATGAACATTATTTCTATGACTAGTTGCATTGTGTGAAATAATATTACATGCTACATTGTAAAAGTTTGTTGAATTTGTTGTGATTGGTGTGTGCCCTTTGCGATTGCATCGTGTTCTTGACGGTTTTGATTCGGGGGATTGCTTGGCATTATTTAAATGTGATTAGGCTACCATGTTTTGTGATTGTGATCGATAGGAACCATGCCAAAACATGCCGCTTCGGAAAGACCAAGGGGAGAGGGATCCGGTTCTCAAGCCAGGGGTTCCATTAGCGACTATGATTTCCTCCTGGTTTGTTTCAAAACAAGCCGATGGGCATTTTAATTGTTTTGAGCATAGGAAGACATGTATTTGACAACTAGGTTTTGGGCCATTAGAAAGTCTCTCGTTGAAATTTAAGGATGTCATACGAAGCAGCAATTGGGAAAGATTTTGCCAATCACTACCCCGAGGTGAGGTGGCTCTAGTTAGGGAATTATATGCGAACATCATGGAAGTCCAAGACAGCTGGACAAGGGTCTGTTCTCATTTAATCCTTTTCAATCCCGAGATATTAAATGAAATTTTGGGATTGGAGGTACCGGAACCAACTGACAAACCATACGGGGGTTATGATCTAAGCATGGAAATGATGATCCATGCCCTAACTTTAGGCAATGTCCAATGGACTCACACAGGGATGGGTCTAGCCATCTTTCCCGCCAAGTTCCTGACGCCAATCCCAAAAATCTGGCATCATTTCGTTTGTGGCAACCTTCTCCCAATGTCTTACTTGTCTCACATCTCTAAAGAACGGGCTATGACACTCTATTCCCTTTAGACGGGAAAGCCGTTGAATATCAGGTCCTTGATATATTCTTCCATTCTTCATGTTGTTTAGATAACAAAGGTTGGCCTTCTGTTTTCGTTACTATTGACCGAGCTTTTTAGATGGGCCAATGTACTAATAGCCGGGGATATCCATTTTCCCCCTATCACTCTGCTCAATATTACCATTATTACTCGAATGTAGAAAGGTGGAGCGTAAGGGCTAGGGGACCAAGAAGTAGAAGAAGAGGAAGAACCCAAAGTAGAGGCGGCAGGGCCGTCTAAGGCCCTAGTTCTAGAGGCTACAGGCTGTTCCCTGATCATATTGGATAACTTGCACTATGAGCTCTAGACGATCTGGCTGGACAACACTATTCTTTGCCAAGGGCAGTATAATTCGGATCTCCAAAATGCCGAGTTCCGGATGTTCATGGACTAATTTACTCGCCAGTAGGATCAAGTCCAGCGGCTCTTTGGCTCTCACATCAACTTTGATATGAGCACCTATCAGCCAATGCCACAATTTCCACTACACCTCTTGTAACTGCCGTACAATCCTTTCCGATGAAACGGTGGTGGAAATGATATTCCTCCCGGTGGACAGTAGAAGGTGAGGCTTTCACGTCTCACTTCCTAGGTATGTGTTTGCAACCCATTGTTATCGTCATTGCTATATACTTCTATTGGGTTCGCTGCTCAGTCAGTGAGGACACTGCCTATTTTAAGTTTGGAGAGAATGTTATCCAATTTTGTTTTTGTTAAAGAAAAATGGACAAAATTTTTTATATATATTATTGGACGAGATATGTTTAGTTTTTTGTAAAAAAATGTTTTATGTATGCTTACTTTTATGCTTTGTAGAAGTTTTAATGTATGTTGTAGACTTTAATCTATAGTTAAGTTTTAATTCAATTTTTTTATGTTTGTGCATGTGTAATGCTTAGTTTTGTGTATGTATGTTAGTGTTTAGATTTAGTGTAGATATGTTTATGTATGAAGTAGTATTTGCATGTTGAGTTGTTGAGTTCGTCTGGGTCATTTCCCGATGACGAAAATTATCCCCTAATTGTATATCGAGGTCGGGGGTGATGCCATTCATGTGTGTTTTGTGTGCTTCGCATGTCGATTAGGTAAAATTATTTTAATTCTAAATCGCACGATCATATAAACTCAGTGTATAGCCATTCGAATGATTTGACGCTGATTATTCAGTAGTAAGTCCATGAAAAATTTGAGGAATCTATAACTTGATTGGGGGAAACTTGAGGTGAAATCTTAGGTAAGGTAGTTCAGGAGGCATGATTTAGGCAGTCATTTTTATCACTTGAACCTTTGAAACCAACCTTAAATTTTTTATCCCTCGTTACCCTGTCGAAGCCGATAACCTTTTCAATTCTGAACATGTATACGATACCCAATCTTAAAGATCACATCATACTAAAACTTTGACTTTGTACACTTATGAGTAGTCAAAATGCGAGCGTGTAACAAACGCTCATCGTACACCCCTTGTTTTCCCATTTATCAAAAAATGTTCCCTAACATTAGATACATGATCTTAAACCTTTTTGGGTTGGTTTTGAGAATACGGGGTTTGACACTCGGGAGAGGTAACCCCGAATTCAGACTAGGGTAAACACAATGCGACGATCTAATAACCCGAGAGAGAGTTAGAAAGTGTGCAATCCATGAGGTTGGGCTAAGACTCATGTGACCAAGTGTCTTTAAGACTTTGAGGGGGACTTATTCGTTGACACGAAATCGCATATTCACTCATCTTACACTCGGGAGAGGTAG